>CM048745.1:214107572-215346322 GCA_026315105.1 Locusta migratoria | reverse complement strand
TTCCGTCTGCATCAGTGTTATAACAAACTAGTCACTGGGTCAGCTAGGTCAGAATAAAAACATTACCTGCCGTAATAATTTTTAAACGGCCCATCGATGCATCTCAAACCGGTGTGAACCTCCTCGGAACAGGCCGTGTCAATAATGCCTCCATATTACCAGAGTGTATAATGACATATCGGTTTGCGGCGATGTCATCTTAAGGAGAAGAGAAACGAAACTAAAGGAAATTTGATATTACTTTAGTTATTAGGGAAAAAACCCAGTTTAAAAATATCTTGGCAAAAGCAGCCCAGATATCAGTTGCATCACATATGGTCTCATTGCGTACAATGATTCGGTTCAAAAGGGTGTCATAAAGCATACTGAGGCAAACCTGCTCACAATTGTTGTCACTGGTCCTTAATATCCTCGATACTGGCACTGGGGACGGGGCTGGCTACCGAACGGGTTTCATAATGCTCTGCCCGAGGCAGAGCTGGAGATATGGCTGGACACCACGAATGCACGATTCTGTCGTACCGCCAAGGAAAATATGCATTTGGAGGATGTTTGCATTGTTTTTTTTTTATATTTATGGTACGTGAAGTTTAGACCACAAGCAGCAATCAGCCACATCCATTCGATGGAACTCTCAAAAAATATTGAAAAATCGACTATGAAGGTTTTTGAGGACCTTACTTACATGTAAGACAGACACCATTTGCGACAGTCGCCGTGCCACATAGACATGGATTGACAAACAAGAAAAATGTTGTGTCTATGGTTCGAATAAATTCTTGCGGTTTTTCGCTGTGATGAAATACCTATGCGATTTAAATTGAAAATACATATGATATGTGATAATTATTACGCAAGTAATCGTAATTTTTGACTGAAAATGCACATCTCAATTCAGATTATTTGAAAAATGACTTGCTCTAGTATAATTTCGGCGGGATTTTCTCTTCTGTCACATAATGGAAACCTGCAATAATGGTCGGAATAGTGACAGTTAATAGTGCTCGATACATCTTCGAATTGTCCGTGTGGATGCTAGGCCACATACAATGGTTTTTTTTAAGTTTCGTGATGTAGCCATACTATTCTACATTGCCATCACAACAGAATGCCCTGAGTCGTAGTCGCGTGTGATTGTTTACATCCTGGATAGGGTTTAGTATCTCCCTCCTGACGCAGTCGATTCAGGGGCCCTTGACTAATGCGAGCAGTGCCATGAAATCACAAACAGCAGCCTCGGTAGCCAATCCGTCTGCCTCCGTAGGCTCAGGTTTTATGCGTGGTGTATCTTATCCTTAAAATTACTGTAAAGCATCCTTTTTGGGGTATGGTAAGTGGAATCAGTTGTCTACAAACTACCTGTATATTGAGATTTTTTTTATTCATTTCTTCATTTTTTAAAGTAGGGTGATGCGTCTATTATATGAAGTCATTTATCTGTAATAACAAAACGCGCATTGTCTGGCAGAATAGAATATTCTAACCCGAGAAGATAGGACTTCATGCATAAAACAGATTATAACCAGCGTCGGCTTAAAGAGGGGGAGGGGTACTTAACGGGGCTGTAGACCCGGGCCTCCAGATGTAAGATGGGCCTACTTTCTATTAGGTCTAATCTCATCTATTTCATGGAATGGTTGATGTAACAGAGCTACGAGGGGTATCCAAAAGTTTTAATTATCACATTGAAATAACAAAACATACTCCACTTGGTCTCTCTGCGGAGTCACACATTTTCGACAGCTGTCTTTGTAGAAGTCCTCCGTTTTAATGGAAAACCACTGTTCTATTTCGTCATATCGCCGACCGCGAAATGGTCTCATCATCTCTGGGTGAAGGAAGTAGTCACTTAGCGCAAGATGAGGCTAATAAAGTGGATCCTGTAAAACTTCATAGCGGAACCAGTCCACTGCGTAACGGGTGCTTGGGCCGTATGGATGGAGGCACTGTTGGCCAAGAGACGGACGCCTTTGTTGGCTTGCAACGACGTTTGGATTTCAATGCATCACGGAGTTTCTCCGGAGGTTGCAGTAGTAATCGCTGTTGAGGATCTCGTCCTTCGAAATGTAATCTCTTAAGTCTACCCCGCGGCTATCCCAAAAGACGGACAGCATCAGCTTCCCGTCACATTTCTGGACTTTTGCCTTCTTGAGAGGGGGAGAGGATGGATGTTTCTGCTCCTTGTTCTTTGGTCTCCGGTTGTAGAGAAAGTCCCAGCGCTCGTCCATATTGACAGGACGAGCAACGTGGCAAGATCGTCAATCCTTGTTTGAGGATCTACCCATTCCTGATTCGTATATCAGATTCATATAACCATTCTGAACGCTCCTCCTGCACCTCCTAATCGTGTGATGGCCTTTCATCCCAAGAAGGCTTTCATTTCGTCGTCGATCGTGCGTTGTTGCCCTTCTCATGAAGGAATTAGACACTTCGGGCTTCAGTTTTGTTCATCATTTTTTCTATAGCCTACGGAAAGGAAACTTGTAGACAAAGATCTGAACATAAAAAAACGCACGCACGCACAATGTGCGAGGGAGAACTTTAACCTTCTACGGGGAGCAATCACACGCTTCGCAGCCAGGCGCTTTAGAGCTCTCGGCCATTCACCACGGCTTTAAAGAAGTACATTAAGCCTGCAGTTTTCTAGCCCCGAGCCTGAACATCTGTTAAGGGCGTCACACCCTGCCTATCTAACGCATGTGAATTTAGGCAAGTATTTGACCCATTTCTGGAAAAAAACTATTTGATGCAGGACCTTAATGCTTATGTTACATGACGCTAATAGAGTCAACTTACTAGAATATATTTTATCTATTTTATAGTTTTTAAGAAATAATTTTTTTAATTTATTACAACAAATATTTTTTCTGCAGAAAATATTTTTGTTAATTTCCTAATTCGGGAATATTAATGAATATAGTTCCACTGGTGGTTTTTTTTTATGTTATGCAGAATCTCTGAAAATTTCATTCATTTATCTTTGATAGTTCCTGATATAATGGGGCATATGTAATGAAAATTTTAGTTTGCGGGAAATTGACTTTAAAGAAAAAACTTTTGAAATTTGTTACTCACAGTTAATTAAAAAAAATCAAATGTTTGTAGAACTTATGGGACTTAACTACGGGGTTGTCAGTCCCTAAGCTTACAAACTACTTATGAACTAG
The DNA here is from genome assembly GCA_026315105.1 of Locusta migratoria. NCBI lineage: Eukaryota > Metazoa > Arthropoda > Insecta > Orthoptera > Acrididae > Locusta > Locusta migratoria. The sequence continues at coordinate 215,343,155 of CM048745.1, read as the reverse complement.
CTAAGACTTAGGACGGCACAAATATCCATGCCCGATGGGGGGATTCGAACCCCCGACCGTAGTGGCCGTGCAGACCGTGACTGGAGCGCCTCAGTCCCCTCGGCCAACGCGGACGGCTAATTAAAACTGTACTGCTACATATGATGGCCCTTCTTTGGCCTCTAGCAGGTCTTCCAGCTTCTTTCTCACCTTCCTGGGTATTTTGTCTTGCTTTCTTGGCCATATTAGATGCAGACCTTTCGGCATCGTCTATCCTCATTTTATCGCACTGTTTTAGCCCAGTTATCATATTTTCACCAAGTTTAATTCCCAACATTTTCAGTACCCAACACTTTCCATTATTACCACAATTGAATGTAATAACAGTATCATAAACTCCTAGTCTCCTAGTTTCATTGTATGCATGCCTACAAATACAGTTTTACGAAGGCGGTTTCAAATTATGCTGTTCAAAAATTTATTTGGTTTCTGTGTCTGCCCATGCAGATATTTCCTTAGAAAGTCAGGATGAGCCAAGTCTCTCAAAATAGGTTTAATTGCTGAAATAACAGCAGGAGGAAGAGAATGCTGGTGAGAATAAGATTGATGTAAATTTATCACTGAACAAACTATTCTACCTGCAGCCATGACCTTTCAAATGTTCAAATGTTTGTAAATCTATCGGACCAAACTGCGTGGTCATCAGTCCGTAGCTTACAAACTACTTAAACTAAGGTAAACTAACCTAAGGACAAACACACACATCCATGCCCCAGGGAGGACCCGAACCTCCACGGCGAGCAACCGCGCGCTCCGCAGCGAGACGCTTTAGACCGCCCGGCTACTCCACCGCGGTCATGAGCTTTCCAATGGATCGTAAGGCATAAACTAATCTAGTACTGATTTCACAAGGGCAACTTTCATCTGGTTTTGAAGAACTCAGAAATGAAATCACAGCTGAGCATTTAGTCCAAATTAATTTCAAAGCAATTGCTTGGCCATTTCTCCCACTGTCACTCTCACAAATTTTCCACTCTGTCACTCACCACACTGTCTACATAGTACAAATTTAGAAATTACGTCTGATAATAATCCCAAATTTATAATAATGTTACTGCACCCCCTGTCACTTATAGTGAATTCCTTGTGACTCTCTAGAAATGGAGAGAGCTTATTTGATGATGCACTTGTGGAAGAATTACAATTAGAAACATCATTGCTAGGTGACATAACCTCTTATACAAAAAGCTTCCTAAAATTGTTTCCTCTAATTTGTCATTTCTTGAAAACGCCTTTATGTTTGGCCGCGGTGGAGTATCCGAGCGGTCTAAAGCGTCTCGCTGCGGAGCGCGCGGTTGCTCGCCGTGGAGGTTCGAGTCCTCCCTGGGGCATGTGTGTGTGTGTTTGTCCTTAGGTTAGTTTACCTAGGTTTAAGTAGTTTGTAAGCTACGGACTGATGACCACGCAGTTTGGTCCGATAGATTTACAAACATTTGAACATTTCTTTACGTTTGTCGTTTTCAATAAACACAACAAAACAAACCTAAACAAGCACTGCAAGTATAACAACTACTCGCAATCACACTTGCACAAAACTGTTGTTGTTGTTATTTGGATGTTTAAGGGGGACAAAACTACAATGGTCATCAGTCCCCCAAATCACACTTGCACAAAACTAACCGCATGTTTGTAAGCGTGTTGTTTACAAACAGCAGAAACAAAAGAATACCTACGTTGCATTCCAAGGATAGCCAACACACTCGGGAGTAAAATAAAAGAAATCCCTAACGTGGAATGTAGGGGATATAAATATCTAAAATATTTGCAGAAAAGTTGGTGACAGAAAAATGGACGTCACACATAAACACACGTGGTGCGAAAATGGTCTTTAAATGCTCGAAAACATTTTTTGGCAGCAAAATCCTCTTCAGAATACTTAAATAAAAACTCAATCTATCGAAATATGATGAAAAACGAAAATAGATTTTTTCGACCTGAACGACGGCGTCGTCCCCTTAACTTGGCACTGGTTATAACGTAACCCAACCTCTTGTCCCTGTCCAATACTTTTCAGTAACACAGTAAAGCAATTTTTCTTAATGAGAAAGGTGTTGCGTAGTTGTTCATCACATACGAAATACCGCTGACGGAACTGCTGTCTATTTTGTGCTGTTGCTGTACGTTAAATCCTTTTGATGCCTGTTGCGTGCCTCCTCATTTGTGTTGCAATGTTAATGCGTAGCAAAGCAGAATGGCGTAATTGGAGGCGGGCAGTGGCAGAAGGCAAGCTGACTGTGAATCACAGGTCAGACTCCTGGCGCGCGGCCCGGCAGAGAGAAGAACGCCGGCCACGCAATCTGGCGGGCGGCGGCAATCAGGGCGGCGTTATTGGGAGTGGGCGTCGCGCCGAATGGGCTTTGACGGATCAGCGGGGCACTGAAATATGAAGCAGGCCGCGCGCGGACCCGGCGGAAATACCGCCGCCACGCGGACGCGTTAATACTTGATGCTCCGCGAGCACCCCGGCCGTCTTCCGCGCAGGCTAGCCACCATTTTTTTACCATCTCCGTTCACGCCTCTGTCTCTTCACCAGCGACTCTCAGTCTTTTATACACCAGGATGTACTTTGTTTTGTTTCTTATGACTAGGGACCTCAAAAAATGTTCAAATGTTTGTATAGTCTATGGGACTTAACTACGGGGTCATCAGTCCCTAAACTTACAAACTACTTATGAACTTCAAACAACTTACGGGTATGCTGCCGGGTGACGTCGACAACCGCCGATATTTCGGCAGGCACAACTGCACTTAAGGAAGCAATGTGCAAGCGTATTTAATACCTCGGTTTGCAAAGTGTAAACAAGGAAGATAACACACACAGTACAAGTCACAGCTGAGTCAACACACCCAAAGGTGGCCAAACATAAAAAATATCGATAGTGACTTAATCAACAGGTGAGGCAGCATTAATTTTATCCCTCTGTTTTTTGACGAGAGGCAGTGCCGGATTCCAAGCAGAATTTAAACAAAAACCACCATCTCTGTTTATAAGGTTGCAGAACACTGTCTTGACACCGGTCATCCTATGAAATACAACACGGAGATCCTGGCATGCACCTCCACCTATTGGGATAGTGTTATTAAGGAAGCTGTTGAAATTGAACTAGCAAGCGACCTTATAAACAGAGATGGTGGTTTTTGTTTAAATTCTGCTTGGAATCCGGCACTGTCACTCGTCAAAAATCAGAGGGATAAAGTTAATGCTGCCTCACATGTTGATTAAGTCACTATCGATATTTTTGATGTTTGGTCACCTTTGGTTGTGTTGACTCTGCTGTGACTTGTACTGTGTGTGTTATCTTCCTTGTTTACACTTTGCAAACCGAGGTATTAAATACGCTTGCACATTGCTTCCTTAAGTGCAGTTGTGCCTTGAGAATGGCAGGGTGTTCTCCTGCCGAAATATCGGCGGTTGTCGACGACGTCACCCGGCAGCATACCCGTAAGTTATTTGAACACTCATTACGCCGGGAAAAGTTAAAGTCTCACATTACTTATGAACTACTTACGAAGTAGGGCGGCACAAATATCCATGCCCGAAGGGGGGGATTCAACCCCAGACCGTAGTGGCCGTGCAGACCGTGACTGAAACGCCTTAGTCTCCTCGGCCACCGCGGCTGGCTAGGGACCTCAAAGTGAAATCAAAATAAACCGTGTCAAACTAAAAATACCGTATTTTATCGCGTAATTCCCCCCTTTTTTCCTCGAAAAATTCTCTTGAAAAACACTAGGGAGGGAATTATGCGAGTAGTTATTCAGAAAGTAAGAAAAACTATGTATTAGGCAGTAAAAGATACCGGTATAGGGCAAATTGTGAAAAAATGGTACCTACAGTGCGTTTAAAATTAGTTGCGACTTTTGACTTGTCGGTGCGGAGCGAGTGGAGGGTTCGCATAGTTTCCAGCGTATGCTGATCGCGCCGGCAACATCTAACGCCACGCTGGCGCTTGGAAACATTCTTTGTCGGTAGGACACAATAATGCAGGATAGAGAACGCAAAGGGCCACCGCGCGACACCACGTGCTATTGTTTACACACTCCTTGGCAACAGCGGTGCCTCACGAGCCGAGCCGGTGGCGGCGGGAGTGGAAAAAGGCGGCTCATTATTGCTGTTACCTGGGCAACGGCGTCTCCTTCACCCCGACAAGCCAAACGTCAGAAGTCGCAACTAATGTTAAACTTACTGTAGCGGTATTTATTTTCTCAACACAAGGCCCACGGAAAGATCTGGAGCTTGCCTTTGCAGCCACGAGTTTATCTTTTTGTCTCCACCAGTACCGTATTGAATTAGGATCGACGGATAAATGCCTTCCTGCAGCTTTTACTCCGTTTCTATCGGCGTAAGATAACACATAGTTTAAATTTTGCCGTGTAGTATGAATATTTCGCCATTATGACGACATGTAGCAAACTGACCTAGAAATATGTCTGAGGCTTAACGTTTCAAATTTACGATATGTTGTGACAATTGAAATATTCGTTCGTGGCAGTACCGCTGCGTCCATTGTTGTCCATTGTCAAGTTATTTGAAGGCCGATCCTGTTAGAACGAACCACGAGAGGGGATTATTCGCGATATTAATAAAAAAAAAAATTTAATTATGAAAAATCGTAGGGCAGGCGAATATGCGAGGGGGGAGCTTAAGCGATAAAATACGGTAAACTTGCAACTTTTAATTAACACGTTTGACAACACCAGGTTCAAACGTGGAAGGACAGACTGGCTGAAAATGGACTGCACCTCAATGTCCAGAAAACTGAATACTTAGAATGCGGCTCCCAAACCAGAGGCAACATCAGTATCGGGGAAGACGACCTACAGAAGACCATGCATTTTACGTACCTGGGGTCCGCTGTCACCTCAGACTGTGACACAACTCTCGATACGAGGACGAGAGTGAATGCAGCTTGGGTCAAGTGGAGACAGGTCACTGAAGTCTTCCGGAACAAAAAGATGCCTCAACGTCTAAAGGTAAAAGTTAAAAAAACCATTGTACGTCCAGCAGCAATCTATGGGACTGACAAGGAAAGTACTCGTGCTCGAACAAACATATCTGTATGAACGTTAGCTTACAGGATCTCTACATACACCTCAGTGTGCTGGTGGGTGTCGATTTTATGCAAAACTTTGCAATCATAGTCTAGACAGCACTGAAGATATAATTGTAGACGTCATACAAAATAACTATAACTATAACTTATGTAATAATCATCGTACATGTTCTGTAGTGTATTGTCATCAAAAGCCGTGATGATAGTTGCAACTTTAATCTTCTCCTCGGAAGACTGTTGGTATTCACTGCCACTGCTTCCATCGCCTCCTCCCGCGCTTACCGTAGCACTACCGCTTTCAATGAGTTGTTCGTCATTATCGTCCCTATTATCATCATTGTGTGTTAGTGTTACAACAGTATCTAACTTATGCTCATATTTCTGTACCATAATAGATACGAGAAAGCATGCGAATAATTCATCTTCTACACTAATACCATCTTCACGAAGAAGGGTTCTTCCTAACTTCATCTCAATCAATCGCAATACATTAGCAGGATTGATTGCCAATCGCCGCCCCATCTAACTCTTCACCACACAAATAACGTCACAAACGCGACTTCGGAGGCACACTGCACCGTCCCTACTGGCGAACCGAAAGGTCAAAGTGCAATATGGCAGGGCACACGCAGAGCCCTCTAACGGACGACTGCAGAGTTTTGCAGATGCGGGAGTATTACTAGTGCATGAGGGACCTTTACATTATTTCTCATACGATTTTGGTGTATATGTGTTTGTTCGGGCCCAAGTACTTTCCTTGTTGAGTGTCGCCCTATGACGAAACAGCAGAAGCAAATGCTGCATACGATGGAAATGAAGATGCTTCGTTGGTCCATGAGTCTGACCCGACGTGACCATGTAAAAAGTACAGACGTCCAGCAAAAGTTTGGTGTGGCGCTCATCACAGACAAACTGAGGGAAGCCCGTATCCGCTGGTACGGCCACGTCATCAGAAAGGAGGACAACCAGGTTGCGAAGACAGCTCTCTACATCAACCCAGGAGGAAGAAAACCACGAGGGAGACCAGCAAAGAGATGGACTGACAACATCAGGGCAGGCATGGACGCTGTTGGTTTAAGGCAAGAAGATGTCAACGAACGAAAGAAATGAAGGAGACGCAGCAAAAATGCTTGGAAAGAGAGAGAGAGAAAGAGAGGAGCCTACTCGCCATTGCCAAATTTGTACAAATTTATGGTACATGTAGGGCGTGGTGAGATATGAAACTGCACCAAGTGGGAACTCTAGATTGTTAAGCGTTTAGGAAATACAAGGAATTTTGATACGGATCTATCACCATATGCACCGTATCAATTGCCCTTGAGAGAGCCTGTTTGGAAAGCGGTGTTGGGCTCACGCAGTCTCGAGGCAGCCATGGCGGAGGACGGACGTGCGGCGGCAGCGCGGTGCATCAGGCGTAAACATCGGCTGTTTACCTGTTGACAGGTTGGTCTTCTCTGCGCTTAGGCTTGCTTACTACAAGAAATGATTGCATGTCGGTAAACAAGATGAACCCTCCAACATATTTGAGAAATGATAAGATTAAATTTACATTCGATCGTAACTATGTGAGACCAAGACCTATAGAACTAAAAACGTGATTGCTCAAAAATTTAGGATTACTGAAGACGACATTGAAAGTGTGCATTTGTCTTTCGTGCTGTGTGCTATGTACCTTAAATTAAAAGATGTGTAACGTTATTGTCGATAAATTTGGTGGTACTGTAAAATATAATCATTCTGACTGCAATGTTAATGATATGCTGCCCTTGGGATCCGAACTGTAAGAGTATTCGAATTCCCATTTGAGATACCGGCAGAAGAAATAAATAATGCTTTTCGCCCTTATGGGCGCGTCATTTCGAACATTGCCGAAAAATGGTCGGAAGCTCACATGTTCCTCGTCCTGAACGGCGTGAGACAAGTGAAAATCGAATTATTACGGCATCTCCCGTCATACATGAACATTATTGGTTATCGGGCTCTGATAATATATGACGGGCAGCCCCGCACGTGCGCGTTATGTGGCTCTACTGCACATGTCAGTGCTGCGTGCAATAGAAGACGAGTGACGCAGTTGCCTGCCGCAGAAGCAGTGACTCCCAGTTTGGTAACTACGATGAAACGTACGCTGCCGCCGCAGTGTCACCGAGACGAACCGAACAGTCACTCTCGGGCCACGGCACGTCACTTACAAATAACGAAGTTCAAAATGCTACCACCACCACACAATATCCTTTGAGAGACTAACTTCACGAACAAAACATTTGTGAACAACATGTAGAAATTACAACAAACTTGTCCAACAATGAACCTTCACAAAATGCTGAAGTAGGAAAACAATCGCAGCGTGATTGTGCTGCTTCTGCCATCAACCAGGATGAAAAACAACACGTGAATAGGGTTAGCATCGAAAATGCCCAAAACATTGTCATTGAACCATCTTCAGGGACTCAAAGTGTTTTGGCGAATGACAATTAATACACGTAATACAGAACGCAAAAAGGAACCCTCAATTGGTAACGAAAACCTACCTTTTCGGACAATGCCTCAGGACTCGGCCGACGAAACCCAGGATATTTCATCCGATAAATCCCCTAACCTCTCCTGAAATGAGAATAGCCCTTCAGGCAGCTGAGAGCTTGGCCCCAGCAATAAGGCAAAAGCCGAGGAACATTAAAAACGGTACGGGAACGCTGGAAATGAAAGTTTTAGACCCAGCTAGGAAATTGCGGAAGGGAAAAAGTCAAATTTCGCACAAAAATTCCAGCGACAAAGCTGAAATGATGCTTGACGTATCGGATACACAACATGCACGAAGATCTCAATCAAAAGGTGAACATAAAGAGGGACGAAAGAATTGGGCAGACAAAGTAGACGAGCAAAATCGGCGAAGGGAGGACGATAGCGACATGGATTATTATTAATTTACACTCATGCAGTACGAAGGGTATGATTCAAACTTATCTATCTATGTCAGAAGTGTATTTGCAACTTCATATTGCAGTATTTGGATGCACATTGTTCCTTAAGGTCTTTTGAAAAATTGTGCGTAATGCTCCATTATAAAAGTTTAGAGGAGGTGGGCAAAACTGTTGAAAATGTGTCTTACCATTACTGTCACTTCAAGTTACGTACGCAAATTGTGACTCCTTTCAATTTTCTCAGTTCTTATTTATGAAATGCAACAGGCATATAAGTTACTAACAATTAATATCAATAGGATTTGGTCAGATCTTAAATGAGAATCCTTGCAGGATTTATACAGCGCCAACAAAAAACTACAAAGAAGAAAACTTTTCTAGCTTGAAGGGGGAAAACAGAAGGCGCTATGGTTGGCCCACGGCTATAGGTCAAACGGATATCAACTGCATTTTTTTACCTCCATTTTTATTGAATATTCGTCTAGTATGTAAATAAATATGAATGTTTTATTTGGAACACCAGACAGCGGTTGTCAGAATTGAAGGGCATGAAAGGGATGCAGTGGTTGAGAAGGGCGTAAGACAGGGTTGTAGCCTTTCTCCAATGTTATTCAATTTGTACTTTGAGCAAGTTGGAGACAGAAAAGGGCCTGGAAGAGCAGTTGAACGGAATGGCCAGTGTGCTGAAAGGTGCATATAAGATGAACATTAACAAGACAAAAACTATGGTAATGGAGTGCAGTCTAAGAAAGTCAGGTGATGCTGAAGGAATTAGATTAGATAACGAAACAATAAAGGAGGTACACGAGTTTTGTTACTTGGGCAGTAAAATAACAAATGATGGTCGTAGTACAAAGAATACAAAATGCAGAATGGCAATGGGTAGAAAAGCTCTCTTGAAAAAGAGAAAATTGTTAACATGGAATATTGATTTAAGCTTAAGGAAGTCCTTTCTGAAGGCATTTGTGTGGAGTGTGCCTTGTATGGGAGTTAAATATTGACGATAAATAGTGCAGACAGAAAGAGGATAGAGGCTTTTGAAATGTGGTGCTACAGAAGAATGCTGAAGATTAGGTGGGTGGATGGCGTAAGTAATGAGGAGGTACTGAACAGAATTGGGGAGAAAAGGAATTTCTGGCATACCTTGACTAAAAGAAGGGATCGATTGGTAGGACACATTCTTAGACATCAATGAATTGTGGATTTAGCATTGGAGGGAAGTGTGTGGGGTTAAAACCGCAGAGGAAGACCAAGAGATGGATACAGTAAGCAGATTGACAGATGTAGGTTGCCGTTCTTATGTAGAGTTGAAGAGGCTTGCTCAGGATAGAGTACTGTGGACAGCTGCATCAAACCAGTCTCAGGACTAAAGACAACAACAACAACAACAACTCAGTGACAGAATTAAAAATCACCAACGGGATGACACTAAATCAACAAAGGGAAATTAAGAACGAAATCCGTGAGTACTATACCGACCTCATGTCAAGTGGAATAGACTTTCAGCCAACTCTGACAGGAAGACTTAGTCTTGCAGATGCAAGTGCACTAACTGCAGAGGTCACAGAAGATGAATTGGAAGATGTTATCAAAAGAGCGCGAAGAACCAATCACTCGGCTGTGACGGATTACTAGTGGAATTGTATAAAGTATTCTAGCCGGAAATATACATTCATTGCTATATACAGTGAATTAATAGACTCAAATACCGTTTTTCCACTAGAGTTTCGCCAAGGAATTGTTGTATTAATACCCAAGTACCCAAATAGAAACACGCTTACGAATTGGAGGCCAGTCACCTTCCTGGATAGTAATTATAAAATATTTGCTCGTATCTTTAGTAGACGGTTGAAGGCAGTTATGCACTTGATTACTGATCCCTATCAGACAAGTGTAGGTAAAGATAGCCCAATCGTCGTGGCGGAGTGGCGCCGTTCCCCATTGGGGATTCGAATCCACCCTCGGGCATGGATGTTTGTGCTGTCTTTAGTATAAGTTAGTTCATAAGTAGTTTGTCAGTTTAGGGACTGATGAGTCCGCAGTTAAGTCCCATAAGGTTTACAAACGTTTTTGATAGGCCAATCTGTAAGACGCTTACGGATTACAGAATGTAATGGGCATTGCTGAAGCTTTCAAATTCAAGTGTACAGTATTAACTTTAAACTTTGAAAAGCATTTGATAGGGTGAGTTATAAATTCCTCTTTCATACAATGCAGGCAATGAGATTTCCTACCCAGTTTATAGGAACAATACAGACTATATTTCACAATAGCACATCTATAATTTTAATTCATGCTAAGCTCAGCATCGAAGTTTCTGTAAGGCAAGGATGCTCATTGGCAATGGCCTTGTTTGCCATCGCCAAGCTGATACACCAAGGACTGGACATACAAGATCAAAAGGTTCCCCGCCGTGCATTTGCTGATGATGTTGGTTTTCTTGTTGTAAATAAACATGACGTGGAGTATACTTGTGTGTAATACAAAAATACTAGGCGGCCTTTGGTTCTAAATGGAACTGGAGAAAATCTGGAATTATGAATATCGAACGAGGACCAGAGAGGCTACATCACCCACGATTACAGGCACTTACCAGTATGAAGTATTTAGGGATCGCGTTTAGGAGACAGATTCAGAGCACCATTGCTGTCAATTACAGAACTTAGAACTTTGCTCAAGAAACTCAGAGCTGGTGCACTGTCTTATAGCTTGCGGAAATTGAATACATACAAAGAGTTGAAATTGTCAATAATTATCTTATATCTAAAATAAATTATGTTGCAAAGGTGCTGCCTGCACCGAAAGGTATCGCAAAGATGATGTCTGCCCTTGGTCCTTTTGTAAGCAGAGGAAAAATTTTTAATAAATATGCCACGATAACACCTCCACCTCTCTATCCGTGCAACACGTACAAGCTGTGGAAAAACTCTCCACATAGCATAACCGCTAACCTGATCAACAAAATTGCGCCGTCGGACCTTCTTACTCCTATTGATATCTCCGTTATTAAAAGGGACTTGTATCATCTGCGGTACTTTTTGCTGGAATTCAGTTAGATCGAAAAAGGCTAAAGAAATACAACAGGTAAATCACATTTATAAGGCGTTACTCGAAACCAAGCCAAGGAAAAATATCGAAGAGAAATATATACATCACAACTAGTGGGGAATTTGGGACATCATCAACACACATCATTTGCCTTCTGATGTGAGGGCATACTGGTACAACGTAGTGAACAGAAAAATAGCAACCAACGCCTAGCTCTTTGCGACTCACTTAGCTGAGTCTCCCTTGTGCGTCACATGCATTCTCCAGGATACGGAAAAGCGCGGGTTTTTAGTGACAAAGACAGTGGGATTTGGCGGGTGTCACCAGGACATCGCCGACTATCATCACATCAACAGATTTCCTTACTCGAAATGTCGCACCATACCCGCAGACTATACGTAATGCAGTTAGCATTTTCAATGTCAAAAACAAAAACAAACTAATGATACAACATCAAAGACTGCAGAATACTATCGACTATAGGGAAAATTTCGCAAATTGTCTAAAACATGCAGTAATTCCAAATCTACTTAAAAACAGAAACGATTCGAACATTTAAGCATAACATACCAGGATAGTTAAGCAAAATAATTACCAAAAAATCATTGAAAAGGTATTCAGTTCACTTAATTTCTTACAAGAAGAATTTTACGTTAATTGCAGCTTGCGCTTAAACCTCTTTCAACAGGTAGTGAGGATGCAGCATGTGCAACTAGTCACAAGTGCGCGAAGTGGCGTGTTCAGTTACAATCTTTAGAGAAGACAGATATTCTCTCACAACAAAAGGACGATAAAGCCGATGCCGAAGAAGCCGAGGTTGATGAGCGTAAAGACGCGCTGAAAGGGTGATGAGGTGGTTGAGACGAACACTGGTAGGAAGGGGGAAGCCTGGGTTCTGTTCTCCGCCTGTCTGACATTTTCACTTGTCGCCATTATATAATTTCAATGCCCCAATGCAGATAATGTCAATCCTCTCCTTCCTAATCTTTATTCCTGCCCGTCCTTAAAAAATAGTTTTCAAATCCAATATGGCTGCGAACCAGATGTGGCGTCTGATCTTTCGGACACGGCCGTCTGCGACACATGTCTTGTCAATTCCTAGTAGCATTCTTCCTATTACTGACTCACTGAACTACGACGAAATAGAATCTTGTGTTTGCTATATCTCGAGTTCACTAAAATATAAATTAGTCGATCTAAAAGCCATTCAGAGTATATCAGCACGTGCATATTATCACTCCGATCTTGATAGAATTTTCCACACTTGACCTCCAAAAAAATAGGAAGGTCACTGTGTACTCCAAGCAACATTGGGCTTTCAGCAAGTACACTACTAAGAGAAATACACCGCTGGTCATTCAAATTGCTACACCACGACAGATGACGTGCTACAGACGCGAAATTTAACCGAGAGGAGGAAGACGCTGTGACATTCAAATTATTAGCTTTTCAGAGCATTCCTTTCACACACGGTTGGCGCCGGTGGCGAAACCTACAGCGTGCTGACAAGAGAAAAGTTCCCAACCGATTTGTCATACACAAACAGCAGTTGACCTACGTTGCCTGGTGAAACGTTGTTGTGGTGCCTCGCGTAAGGAGGAGAAATGCGTACCATCACGTTTCAAACTTTGATAAAGGTGGATTGTAGCCTATCGCGACTGCGGTTCATCGTATCGCGACATTGCTTCTCGCGTTGGTCGCGATCCAATGACTGTTAGCAGAATATGGAATAGGTGGGTTCAGGAGGACAATACGGAACGCCGTGCTGGATCCAAAAATCATATGTTTGTATAGTCTATGGGACTTAACTACGGGGTCATCAGTCCCTAAACTTACAAACTACTTATGAACTACTTACGAACTAGGACGGCACAAATATCCATTCCCGAGGGGGGGATTCGAACCCCCGACCGTAGTGGCCGTCCAGACCGTGACTGGAGCGCCTTAGTCCCCTCGGCCACCGCAGCCGGCCGTGCTGTATCCCAACGGCCTCGTATCAGTAGCAGTCAAGATGACAGGCATCTTATCCGCATGGCTGTAGCGGATCGCGCAGCCACTACTCGATCCGTGAGTCAACAAATGGGGACGTGTGCAAGACAACAACCATCTGCATGAACTGTTCGACGACGTTTGCAGCAGCATGGACTATCAGCTCGGAGACCATGGCTGCGGTTACCCTTGACGCTTGGCAGGAATGCCTGCGATCGTTTACGCAATGACGAACCTGGGTGCACGAATTGCAAATCGTCATTTTTTCGGATGAATCCAGGTTATGTTTACAGCATCACGATGGTCACATCCGTGTTTGGCGATATCGCGGTGAACTCACATTGGAAGCATGTATTCGTCATCGCCATACTGGCGTATCAACCGGCGTGATGATATGGGGTGCCATTGGTTACACGTCTCGGTCACCTCTTGTTCGCATCGACGGCACGTTGAACAGTGGCCGTTATATTTCAGATGTGTTACGACCCGTGGCTCTACCCTTCATTCCATCCCTGCGATATCCTACATTTCAGCAGGATAATGCACGCCCGCATGTTGCAGGTCCTGTACAGGCATTTCTGGACACGGAAAATGTTCGACTGCTGCCCTGGCCAGCACATTCTCCAGATCTCTCACCAATTGAAAACGTCTGGTCAATGGTGGCCGAGCAACTGGCTCGTCACAATACGCCAGTCACTATTCTTGATGAACTGTGGTAACTTGTTGAAGTTGCATGGGGATCTCTATCTGTACACGCCATATAGTCCAGTCAAATGGTAGTTTGAAGTCGAAAAATTTGGTGTAATTGTTTTTAGTGGTTTATCTTATGTTTTTTTGGGTGCTGAATACGAATCTGAAGTTTTCCAACAAAAAATCACTAAAAATCACATTTTTTGCGGTTATCAACTTATAACTCATAAAGCAAGCTATTAACACGAAAAGTGGCCCAGTAGTAAAATAAAGAGGAGAAAATTACCTACAATTTATGCCTGTAACATTTTTCTCTAAGTCGTATGGTTTCCACAGAAAACAGTGGTAAAATATCAGGAAAATCAGTCATTTTTTGAAAACAGCAAAAAAGAACATTAATATATAGTTTTTATTTCATGAAATTAAACATTATTTTAAATCCTTATAAAAGATACCACCTATTCTAATGGTGACATTATCAAATTTGGGATCTCCTTGTTGGCAAGCCACAATAAATCTTGTCTTTAGGTATAGAGGCTGGTCGAAGGTGTTCACAGTTGCTTGTTGATTCATTGATTTGCTCTGTTCTATGGATGCGACTAAAGCTGTATATATTGTATTGTGATCAGATGGTGGAGCGTTTATAAATAGTAGGCAAGCAACATAGGTTGTATGAAAGAGGAAACTGCTTGTGATTTGCTCCATGAATCCACTCCATCCTGGAATTCCAGGCACATCTTTCCACTTGCCATAAAGCCAAAGTAGATCTGATAAAGAGGGTAATATTGAATCAGATGATACAAATAGCTGTTTGAGACCCTCAATGTTGATATTCTTTAGCCCAAGAGAACGTGTCTTCTCAAAATGTTTTAATGTAACAGCTCCCATCTCACCAATTAGTGGAGCTGGTATTGGTTTCTTTACTCGGACAATTCTTTGATTCGGAGCAATGGCATTTCTAGGAGTAATCAAATGTATTCCTCCCATTGAATGGAAGGTATTATATCCATCCAATGTACGTGTGTTAAAATCAGCGTTGTCATGAACAAATTGATGGAAAGCTGTCGGATCTATTTGTAGTGGTGACCTCATGATTGCTGACACTTCAAGACGAACAGCTTCGGAATAAGAGGCGCAATATCCCAAGGATGACACAACATCAATCAGTTTTCGTGATCCATACTTCTTATAAAGGAAAGCTGATAGCCCAATTTGTAACGGGGAAAGGAAACAAGTTGGCCTGACAGCACTAATAACACTTTGTGAAATGTCTAAGACATTTTTTTTCCACTGTGAGGGATTGTTCGCTTCTTCTTGAGTATCAGTCTTTCCAAGAAAACTTTGAGAACCTCCGGGACAAGGCTTTCATTTTCGTCCATAAAAGAGTCTGGAGGAGGATAGTCGTCCATAGCATACGGTATTGATCGTATCTCTTCGAGAATTACATCAGCTGCTGTCTCAACAAATCGAAGACGTTCTTCCCGTTCTGACAAACGTCTTTCCATGTACCACGCTTAAGTCAAAATCATATGGCCTGTATTTTTGAAACATGCGACTGTATTCTGTTTGATCTTTGATACGATAATATCTTCCCCATATCTATCCAATAAATGTTGTATTACAGTTCTTCTTTCAGGAATTATGTTGCCCTCTATCTGAGTTATTAGCTGATCTAATGAAAACTGACATTCCTCGTCATTCCATTCCATAAAATTGAAAATGTCATTCATAGCCCTATGAATCTCTTCAGCATAAGGGCCAACGGTTTTCTGTTTATCAGTCTTGGACCTACTAATGTAAAGATTTTTTAATCATTTATCATAGTAATTAGTTAGCAGCCACCATGTCTCTTATCGGCTGGATCCTGTTAATAACTGCTGCACCGAAATCATCTCCACGTAGTTGAGCCTGTTTCATAACTGTGTCTTTCATCTCAATTTTCGTCACCAGATGCACCAAATTACGTTCATGAGGAGGGAGTCGTTGTTGTGACTTTGCGTAATCTTCAGGAATACCCGTTCCACACACAAAATAATGTGTTTTCCAATGGAAATAGTCAGAGGATGATCTTAATTTCCCTGAAGATGTACTTGGTTCAGCAGCTTTCTTCAAGTAGGCAGCTATCATTCTTTCATTTATGTAACTTTTCTGGCATGAAACATGTACGCTGACAGATGTTTTACTCGCTAAAACAGCCACCTTCCTATCATTTTTTTTACTAGCATCACGTAAAGTTTCTATTTCTTTTTCCTTGACCACTATCACTGCACCCTCATCTAAACCTTTTTTACAAATAAAATACTTTGTCACTCGACATTGCGCTATATCTCAACGAAAACATTCAAACATAGCTTCACTTCTTTGAGAGAAAGGGAAGTAACACGATCACGGCAGCGAACGTACACAAACTGGAGAATTAAGGACAGTTCGGTGTTCCGGCATGTCGTAAATTTAAGGGCAGCGGCCGCAAAGGTGTGACGGAGGGGCGGGCCGCAGCCACAGGTAGACGGACTGCGTGGGCGCGCAGCTGAGTGCGCGGTCACAAAGGACAAAGAGAAGAGCTGCTTCCATGGTTCGCAAGGTAAACACGTTGAAAGGCAAGGAACTTCTGATGAAATAATCCGCTCGAAAAAACATGCAATTCTTTTCTATTTTCCAAAATTTACTGATTTCACCGCTTTTTCAACGCTATTTTACGTGGACATACGACATACAAAAAAAAATTTATAGACATAAATTGTGGGTAATTTTCTCCTCTTCATTTCATTACTGGGCCACTTTTTGTGTAAATAGTTTGCTTTGCAAGTTATAAGCTGAAAACCACTGACAATTGTGATTTTTTGTTGTTTTTCGATGATTCCTCATATTTGCCGATGGAATTTTTGTTGGAAAACTTCAGATTCGTATTCAGCACCCCACAAAACATAAAATTAGCCACTATAAACAATTACACCAAATTTTTCGACTTTGAGCCCTTTTTGTGCACTATTTGACTGGACTAATACAATCTCCGTTTGACTGAATGCCAATGCGTATTAAGGCCGTTATTACGGCCAGAGATGGTATTACTGTGTACTGATTTCTCAGCATCTATGCATCCACATTGCGTGAAAACAGGCGCCCTCACACTACAGGAGAAGAAGAAGAAGAAGAAGAAGAATAGACCGGGAAGATAGCCTTCATATCATATGCAGCACCTATATCTGCGAAAATCAGCAGTTCCCTGCTCTGGAACTACTACACAAGCAATGGAAGAAAGTCGCCTTCCCCACACAAGCAGGGAGACAGTTCCAGACGGCAGCCAGCGCCTCGAGTAATTGAGGGGGTCAGCGCAACAGTGGTCTAAGCCACTCTTTAAGAAATAGAGAAACAGCAGTTCAGAGTTAGACAACTGTGGTCATTCTTGTAATTTTCAAATCCCACTATTTTTGGTAGTGGTGTATTCCACTAGGTTTGGTCAACTTAACTACAATGTTACAAAGTCTTTGGTGAAGTATTTTTAGAATTAGTGTAGTTTTTATGAAGCATCTGCAACAGGTTTTCTTGATTAGATCATTGTTGCACTGACACTTTTTTGTACACGAGAAAGAAGAAAAAATGTTATTTGAATAAATGTAATTTCACTAATCATATCTTCATTGTAATAATTCTTTTACAAGTTTAAATATGAAATTGAGGTAACTACATATTACACAAAGTGGTTCAGTCAGTAAAATGTTAAGATTATAAACTTGTCATTACAAGCAACAGCTTTTGGTTCGGTATACTTTTTCAGTATGTCTTTTGCACGATTACACAATAGGCCCACTATACATAATCAGGAATATCAAAAAATATTTTTACTATCATCCTCCACAATACGTTGTATATTTTTATCTCACTCTGTTCTATTTTCATACACCAGACTATTGTACAATAAATGGTAAAAGGGAGGAACGTATTTCGATAGGTCATTAATATCTGTAAGTTTCTTTGGGTTTATTGGCTTTGGGTTGGAATTTTAGTATTAGCTTAGCATGTTGTAGTTCGAGGGTGTGTTTATTCTTTCTCTTTTGTCCTTTACCGATATTCACATTTGCTCTATATCATTTGAATAACAATATCAGACACAATATTTCGCCGCGGCGGAATAGCCGTGCGTTCTGAGGTGCCGTGTTGCATTGTGTGTGGCCGTTCGTCGTCGTGGGTTCGAGCCCCGCTCGGGCATGGGTGTATGTGTTGTCCTTGGGTTAATTTAAATCAGTTTAAGTAGTTTAAAAGCTAGGGACTACTAACCAAGTAGTTAAGTCCCATATATTTACAAATTTTTTTGAACACAATATTTCCACGGTTGTTCAACAGATGCTTTCACCATTGAAATGCGACTGAAAGCAACAGGTTCTTTATCCTCATTGAGTTTACGATTTGTTATTTTATCCGGTAAAAGCTTTGAACTTACAAAATCAACCTGTTGCATTTCTTTTCCTTGTCCTAGTATTTTTTATAAGACCTACACACCCAACAGATGTATACACATATTTTTCCAATCTTTTTTTCTTCTATATGAGTCCAAAGTCCCTGTCAAAGGGTAGGTGGCTATGACCTGATACTAGATACTTGTGAACTATTTCCTTAACATATTGTTTGTGAATAATTTGCAACTAAACATACAAATGATATATTCTTATTTTGAATGTCAAAAGAAACGATTAATTTATCAAAATTGATCGAGACATCATTCTCGCCCTGAACATCAGCCATACTTGATGTTATTACACGCGATCCAGGTACTGACCTCTCATTGGCAGTTTGAGTTGGACTAATGTTGCACTCAAACAAAACGGAATTTTTATCGAGGAAAGAAATTAGTACCTCCTAAATAATATGTACAAGTTGACATTGGTCTATGCTACATAACAGAAAGTTAGTTCACCTCATTAGACAACAGATGGCACTATCTCATTTTCCGTATTGGAGAGGGCTAGACCACTGTTGCACTGACCCCCGCCGGCCGCGGTGGCCGAGGGGACTGAGGCGCTCCAGTCACGGTCTGCACGGCCACTACGGTCGGGGGTTCGAATCCCCCCTCGGCATGGATATTTGTGCCGTCCTTAGTCTTAGCTAGTTCATAAGTAGTTTGTAAGCTTAGGGACTGATGACCCCGTAGTTAAGTCCCATATGTTCTACAAACATTTGAACATTTTGAACACTGACCCCCTCAATTGCTGCAGCATGTGCGCCACCCCCACAGCAGTCTGATGTGGCGGAAAGCATACCTCGCAGGCTCACACGGAACCCCAACGTCCAGGAGGGCAGTCCGACCACGATAACGTCCTGTAGCGGTCATCAACAGCAGAAAGATCGCCTTCAAAATGCCAGGAATGCGCTTGTCTGGCGCGGACCGACGATGTAACGTTATAATTCACATAGTAACGCCAGACTGGAGCGCAATGGGCGCGGAGCACATAGGAAGCACCAGACGCCGCCTACGCATAAATACGGGACACGGTCGGCTAGCCGATCAGTCTCAGGTAATACCTGACAAAGCGCCGAGTTACAATATCGTGTGAGGAAGACGCGGACCAACGGCAGTACACCCGATCTCACAGATAGTTTAAGTAGTTTGTAGGTCTAGGGGCTGATAACCAAAACCGTTGAGTTCCGTAGAATTACAAACATTTGAATGTTTTACAATTTGTTGGTTATATGTGAAAATCTATGTCGGATGATTCAAACCAGGATTTCTCTGTATTCGCGAACGGTCACGTTAATAATTAGATAATCCTTACAAGCCTCCCGGACTGATTCAAAAATCCATGTCCACGAGTCCTTGCTCAATTATCATTATATAAGTACGCTACCCCGTTGTAGGTGGCATAATGGTACAGGTAGAATTAGCTCAGTCAGTTAGCGCTTGGAGTTCCAATCCTAAAGTCGCAATTTTGATTCCCACTGCCACCCATTTTTTGTAAGTATAGTTTTTAAATATAATTAACATCGCAGGTACAAATTCGAATGAACACTTAACCCTCGAACGGGCGTGCTGGGGTAATGAGTACCCCTTAGGCCATATTTACTGCAAAATATAAATATTTACCTGATTTATAAGGGAATTGTAATGTACGATAGAAGGCGGTGTATTGAGTACCGCACGTGCCTTCTCGTGAAAGGAAAAAAAAAATAATGAAAATAAAATATGTAAACAATCGACGCGCTCGCTCAAGCATAAAAAAGACATCGCAACTGGTCGAATTTTGACCACAGGCAATGCTAGTTATATTTAATACCGAACAGGGGGCGGTTTAATTCATTGTCAGAAGCTTTATTTGGTTTGAAATATGAGGCACGTTGTTCGGGTATTAACAATTTATCTAACGCAGTGTCCTTCAAATAAGGCGGTGAGTACAGCTATAAAGAATGGAAGAAATGTTCGACAAGTATTGTGCGAGCACTGTAGGCCAACAGTAGACTACGTGATGCGTATGGAAGTTTGGGTCAATCCAGGAGTGCACGAATAGCCCAGTTTTTTGACGCCAACACTCGAGAAAAGTGGCAAATGCGTGTTGGGGTCCCGGTTCGGCACAAATTTTGATATTTGACCAACAGATTGCACAGAGTATTCTTGCTATTGCGAATGCATGCATCTCTGAAGGACATCACATTGGTTTAATCACTAAACACGAATGCTATATTAGTTTAATCGTTCAACACGAACGCTGTACACTGTATAATGCTTTTAGTCAGTAGCAAAGTAGGGATCCAGAAAACAACAAATTATTTAACGTCGCGGCGGAGTGGCCGAGCGGATTCAGGCACTATGCTCCGATGCGCGAGACCGTTCCTCGTCGGAGGTTCGAATCCTCCCTCTAGCATGGATGTTTGTGCTGTTTTTATTAGGAGTTAGTTTACAAGTAATCTGTAAGTTTAGGGACTGATGACCCCGTAGTTAAGTCCCATAAGCTTAACAAACAAAAACAAAACAAAAATTACCCAATTGTACGAAGTGGATAGGAGTGCATGAACATATCGAATATTTCTGTTAAATGCTTGTATGCAACGTAGAAAGCTGACACCTTATTCACTACTTCATCAGCTCCCGAGGTACGATAAACAAGCACTGGAGTCGGCGGCAGCTCTTTGATTAATTGGCAAGGATATTTGGAGAGCAGCTCCCCCGCAGTTTGATTTCAGTAGTTCCCGACTGCCAATGCAATGTTTACAGTCCATTCCGCGGGCTGCGGCTGTTATTGGATACTGACCGGAGGCGGGCAAGTGGCTCGCGCATCCCGCCTGCCTAAACATACGGTATTTCTGGCCCCGCTATTGACAGAGCTGCACGATAGCGCAGTTAGCTTGCTTTGTGTGTGACGTCTGCCGGAACCCTGCCATAAATACGACCAGTGTGTGTGTGTGTGTGTGTGTGTGTGTGTGAGCGCTGTATCCCGCTTCCTGGCCGCGAGGTGCCTATCGGCTATCGCATTCACTTGCGAGTATTCCGTGGCGGTACCTGTAACAGTTTAGTAAGTACCAGTGCACCTAAAATGCGCTATTTCACTTTAAACTCGTGTTCTGCGAACGTATAAATGTCTTCCACAGCTACGACGGAGTAGTTGAATTTTTACAACGCCAAAGAATGAGAGGTATAAACGTTTACAACGGAATCTCCTTGAGGGCCATTCCATCGTCTCGCGGAGGTGGTTTTATTGCGGTCACTACTTCGGTTTCTTTCAGTTTACGGTTGCCAAAACTAACATCACCGAAGATGTATACAACATCAGACATTAAAGAAGAGTGGTGAGATTTTATGGAGTCGGGTGCGGACTTACTATGGCGTTATATGAGAAAACGTTCCTCTCGAAATTATTTACACGGAAAACAAAAAAATAAAAAAATGCCTCTGGGATGTAACAGGGCGGTAAGATGCATTATAGTTAAAATGCCTGTATTAACGTGTTGCCCGATCTGTGTATTCGGTAGTATAGCGTGTTAAACGCTTCGCTGTGCCCACCGATGCACTAGAGACTAGACGGAAGAGGCGGAATTCCTGCTTGTTAGCCTGCACTGCATGAGCTGCAGCACGGTACTTATACTGTTTGGCCCATCTGGGGCATTCAGGTATGCACGGTAACTTTCGTGAAGTCAGGTCAGCCCGGCCATCACTCTTCCCATTTTCTTGCGTATATAAATTCTCTCACAAAGAAAATAAGGTCAAATTTATTACAAAACTGTACATTATAAAATACATTTTATTTCCTAAGAAATGTATTTAACAATTTCAATATTAACATTTCTTGTTGGAATATAGTTAAGAACATGCGAGCAGTTTTAAGATTTACGGCAATGGACACAACAATGGCGTTGATTGCAAATGGCATGTCTCGAATACAGACATACATTAATACTCTGGCAAAGATGCATCTGTTACCGAACCCACGCATTGCGTACACACCGCGGAATCCAATTAGTAAAAGCGGATTGTGGTTTTCAAATGTTCAAATATTTGTAAATCTAAGGGACTTACCTGCTGCGGTTATCAGTCCCTATGGTTACAAACCAACTTATTTTTACGCAATTTTCGGCAAATGTTAGAGCGTCGGGGAGGAGTCGGGCTTGGTACGTTTTTTTTCTTCCAAGTGCTGTTATTAACTGACATATTAAAGCAAGTTGGTTTTCTGAAATAGAATCGCATACTTATAACTGGATTCGATAGATCTTGACAAGATAGTTGCAATGATGCCGTGTTCGTTAATGTTGACGTTGAAACTTGTCGTCCGAAATATGCTTCGTCATTTCGTGCAGAAGTTCTTTCAACGTCGGTCAGAAACGGGTTTAGATAGATTTCAAATCTATTGACATTAACTCCGGTTCTTGTCGATTACGAACATTTTATGACCGTTGTCATGTTGCGAATGCTAGAATATTCCTTCCAGACACGTAGAACAAAACGCGTTTGTTCACCAATAAATTGAGCAACTCCAAATATGGTGATTCCTTTCTGACATTCTGCAATATCTTCACTTCCGATCCATCTAACTGAGCTGATTCCGTACATTATGACAGACTCCCACCACTCCACTGCCATATGATTTACGCCTGCTGTGGGAAGCCGCATGATAACATGGTGCCATTTATACTCCATATACGTACATCACTCTAGAGCCCCCAATGTGTGTGTGTGTGTGAGTATGTGTGTGTCTTTGGTGAGCTGATTTGTTCAGTAGTGCGTGGCTGTTGGGATTTCGCTCCCTTTCCTTCAATATGAACATCGAAGAATCAAAACGGAAACAAAAGAAATAATCAAGAAGGTGGTACCAAAACTTGGCTTGAAAGGATATCAGTGATAAGATTCGCTAATGACATTGATAACCTCTGTGGAAGCGAAGTAGTACTACATGATCTGTTGAATGGAATGAGTAGCTTAGTGAGTACAAAATGTGGACTGAGAGTAAACCATAAGAAGACAAAAGTCAAGATAAGTACTAGAAATGAAAGTAACCAGAAACTTAAGCAATTCAGCTACTTTCGAAGTGAAATAATCTACGACTGACGAAGCACGGAGGACAAAAAAAAAGTATACCGGTATAAGCTAAGAGGGCATTCACAAGCAAGAGAAATCCACATTGACCTGGATGTGAGGAATAAATTTCTGAGAACGTTTGGGAACACAGCTTTGGAAGGAACTGAAACGTGTCTGGTGTGATAACCTGAACAGAGGAGACTCATAGTTGAGGCTGACGACTTAAAAATCATGTCATCCGTGAATGTTAAAATGCACAACGTTTCTTGAAGGTTGGTCTAATTTGTTGTAGATTGACGGAAATTGTTAGTTTAAATTTTCGATACTTAAACGGACCACGTCGCAGAATGCTAACTGCAAGTCAGGTCAGCCCAGCCATCACACTTCCCATTTACTTAAGTATATAACCTCTTTCACAAAGCATATAAGATCAAATTAATTACAAAATTGTACATTATAAAGTTAATTTTAGTTGCTAATAAATGTATTTAACAATTTCAATAATAACATTTGTTTTTGGAATATAGTTAACAAAACTGGGACCAGATTTAAGATTTACGGCAGTGGACACAACAATGGCGTTGATTACAAATGGCATGTGTATCTCGAATACAGACACACATTACTAGTCTGGTAAAGATGCATCTGTTACCAAAGCCACACGTTGCGTACACACCGCGGATTCCAATTAGTAAAATCGGACTGTGGTTTTCAAATGTTCAAGTGTTTCTAAATCTAAGGGACTTACCTGCTGCGATTATCAGTACATAGGGTTGCAAAATAACGTATGCTAAGGACAACATACTCCAACGCCCGAGAGAGGATTTGAACCTCCGACGGGGAGCTACCGCGCGATCCGCAGCAAGGCGCGTTAGAACGCTCGGCCACACCACCGCGGTGATGAGGTTTTTCACGGGTATCTTGACTCTGAAGCATTTCACGCGGCAAAAATTCACAATGAAATTTATTTTAATAAATGAAAAGAAGGAAAAAAAAAATACGGAACACAACTCATCATCAGAGACGGGGAGAGCATGACATTTGAATGCGGAAACATAAAAAATTCATATTTGCGCTTGTATATACATTAATTTTCAAGATAACGCAGTTTTAGAAGTTACCTTTCTATTCACATCTCATTGAAGTAAGGTAAAGTGTTTGCGCCGGCCGCGGTGGCCGAGAGGACGAAGGCGCTCCAGTCACGGTCCGCACGGCCACTACGGTCGGGGTTTCGAATCCCCCCTCGGGCATGGATATTTGTGCCGTTCTAGTTCGTAAGTAGTTCATAAGTAGTTTGTAAGTTTAGGGACTGATGACCCCATAGTTAAGTCCCATAGACTTTACAAACATATATATATAAAGTGTTTGTCTTTAGAAATGTTGGAAAACCTAATTATGGTTGATGTATAACAGAAAAAAAAGAAAAGTACGCAAATGAAATTACTCAGAGCTGAAGACTGGTTGTAAACTCCCATAACAGAGACTTGTTTTAGTCTTTCAGTTACATTACGTGACTCCAAACGACCCGAAGATTGGCTAAAAGTGTCATGTATCTGACATGGTTGAAGAGACCAGTTTCTAGAGGTTTTTTTCTTTTACTGGAAAGAAATCAAAGAAATCCAACTAGACCATTTGTTATTAAATCCAGTCTGGTGTCCCATTACTATGATTGACGTGAATAGACACAGTTACACTGTACAGAAGCGATTAGAGGTACGTGTGCGTAGGTGTACGATCTTACGCAGACAGAGAAAACTATGACCCATGTCGGAGATTCATCGTTCAGCGATTCTTTACGTAGGCTCCTGCTTGCCTTCTACGTCACATTTTTCTTTACAATTTTCTTCAACGACCGTCTGTCATGATCACTCAACACACACTTTCGTCCGCCTTGAGTGATCTTCCCATGCATACGGTAGACAGATTGAAGCCACTTGAAGCATCTAACAACTTTGACTAGGGTACACTGGTCACGGAGGCACCTACCATACGAGCATCTACAATTTTCCGACACTCAAATATATTTAGCTACGACCTAATGCACTCGCAACTACACATAACACCGTACTTAGGAAGTATGACTCTCAGAATGTGTTGAGGGCATCGCACAGGTATCGTTTGTGGTTGAAAACAACAGCGCCGACTGCGGCTGCATTTATGTTCAAACATGCATTGCTGGCGGTGCCTTCATGTTTTTCTATAACCCCTGCGTGTTTCCAACTCTAGTTTTGAGAAATGTTGTCACGGTTCGTAATACTTTTCCATTTCATTTCGTTAGTGCTAGTGTACCAACTATAACGACTTTGTTGCGTATATAGTGTTAACATCCATACAGCCACCTTTAACAGACAAAATCATTTTAACTCTTGGACAACGCAGCGTTATTAAAACTGGGTTTTGTGGATTCTGACATACACGTATTGAAATGTAACGACGACCTTAACATAGAAGCACCCGGTTGTACAAGGGGAAATTGCCACACGTTTTATGTTGAATTTATTCTAATTTTACTTTCACACGGCACCTAAAGTCAATACAGTAATGTTCGGATGGTATCAATAGCAGTCCCTAAATTCTGTTTCAATACCTAGCAAGACAGCGAGTAGACTTCGGTGCACACAACTTTATTCCAGGACAGCTTGAAGGAGCGTAGGTCGTGTGAGACGCGTATAAAGTGACAGTTGCGTAGAACCTATGGTGACCATTAACTGCAATGTCGAAAGAGAAGCCGCGCGGGTGTAGCCAAGCAGTCTGGGGCGCCACGTTGCGGAATGCGCGGCCTCCCGCGTCGGAGGTTCGAATCCTCCCTCAGGCATGGATTTTTGTGTTATCTTTAGTATAAGTTAATTCATAAGTAGTTTGTAAGTTTAGGGACTGATGACCTCGCAGTTAAGTCCCATAAGCTTCACAAACATTTAAACATTTTTTTTCAGAAAAGAAAAAAATAGAATAAAAAATAATTAAATACAAGAATGTCCAAAACGCTTAAAACCCTTGCTGCATGTGTATTTAAGATCAATTTAGGCATGTTCTTTACGTAGTTGGATTGATTCATAGTTTTGGACTAAGGGTGTGATTAGATAATGAAATATCACGCCCTAAGAAAATGACACGGTCCGACATCATGTTCTTCGTCATCTATGTCGAGGTATTACTAAACGCGTATACTACTTTCCCAATGGCACAGTTTGCCTTTTTTACAACGGAATGTTTCTTTATTGCGTGCGGCTACGCGTAGAGAGTAAGCAAGGAATAGCTCATATATGTACAGAGCTAAGTTTGCGCAGATATTGTGCTGTCGTGCATCATCAATATCAAACAGGAGTCCTTCTGTATGTGCGATACGGCATTAAGCATGGTGGAGTGCATGCACATTTAGTCTTTCGACGAACGTATGTGCGCCTGCAGGTAGATTGGCTGAGGTAGCAATGTTGCATGCTCTGACAGATTCATGAATGTGTAGCTGTTGAATCATTTGGTGTGAAATGTTTAAAATAAACCTCTACTTCATCCAGTTGCTCCACACGGCGAATACAGCCATCCGATACGTTGCACTGACCTAAGGATCAGCAGTTCCCCATACACTGTCACACTACATTATGTGCTATATACATATTCATCGGCAACAATCTATCCTTGTTACACTAACAATTCTTACTGTGTTTAGGCTATTAAAGGTAATGCAGTATGATCTAACCTTCCAACACTTAACTAATTTGGCCTCGTATGTCTTGTCATAGCCAGAAATGTAACGCTGTAAGAGTAGTAGGGTATTTTTCCAGGGCAAAGTACTGCGGAGAGCGACAGGTTCAATGTCATTGAACACCAGCGTATGTCCGGTGGAGCAGCTGTGTTGGACGGCGATGGCGTGACGTTAGGCGTCGGTGATTCTTCTCTAGACGCCTGGACGGCGGCGGGTGTCGTTGACGATGCTAACGGCTCTGTGGCACATCTCTAGGGTTCATTTCACGGCTTATAGCAGCAGCTTGGACAGTCGGACACCGATGTCGGCCTAGTCCAGGATTCGTGTCTCGGTGTCAGCTGTTGTGGAGATGTTGCGACCTGCGACAAGGACTGTGCTCGCTACCTTTCACACCGCACTCCATCCGATGTCGATGGCGACTTGTGGCACAGACTGAACAGCGTACTACCGACCAGCTGGGACAGATCGTAACGGGCTGGTTGGCGGTTTTAAATACGCCGCTCCATGCTAAATTCGGCACTTTTCGCTTGTTAGTAAGGCGTTGGAACCTCCCGGATCGGGTTAGTGCCTAATAGGTTGATGATCGAATGCCGTTTGGTCATGCTTTAGAGCTTCAGGGCTCGGAATAATGCTTTCTGGGTTGGTGACCGCGCGCAGTTTCGCCACGCGGCTGGAACTTCCGTTCACGTAGGCTGCTGACGCTGCTCTCGAATCACAGGTGACTGACCAGTTTGGTCAGTCGCTCTTGCATGGCACTGTTCCGGAGGCTCAAACAGCTACATACCGGTTCTTCTACGCTAAATTATTTACACTCTCAATTACAATTTGAGTTACTACTTACTCTTAACTCCTTCGACCATAACATAGGTATCCTTCCGTTCACACGTGACCAGCAAGAACTAGTTTAGCGACGAAACCCCACTCAGCTGTGTGGTGTAGAATTGACTGCCTGCCACATAGACACCTAAGAATTAAACGGTTCGTTCCTGAGAACAGGAATAAGTTTAAAGTTCCCGGCCCAGACGGAGGGTGGTACCGACGTCGTTGCCAGACTTGAATGACTTCGGCGTTTAATTTAACCATGTCTCGGAACCCCTCCCCGGCCCCATTAGGAGGGCACGAAACAACACGTTTTGCAGCTGCGGATCGCATTAAAATTTCGTTATATGAGTTTCAATAGTACAGTCTGCCAACTTGTATACCAGAGGAAAACTTGAGTTTGAATTCTGTCCAGACGAGTCTGTTGAATGTCTGCAGCGTTAAAAACAGTTAAGAACGTTGCTCTGTTGCTGATCTCACTACGACCTGTCATGTGTGGGAACCAACGGGCCAAAAGCGAGAGTAGGTTCACTGACGCCCTTTACGTCACCTTCTGTGCCCTTTCCGTGTCTGAAATCAAAAATGTTCAAATGCTTGTAGAACTTATGGGACTTAACTACGGGGTAATCAGTCCCTAAGCTTACAAACTACTTATGAACTAGCTAAGACTAAGGACGGCACAAATATCCATGCCCGAGGGGGGATTCGAACCCCCGACCGTAGTGGCCGTGCAGACCGTGACTGGAGCGCCTCAGTCC
The DNA here is from genome assembly GCA_026315105.1 of Locusta migratoria. Taxonomy (NCBI): domain Eukaryota; kingdom Metazoa; phylum Arthropoda; class Insecta; order Orthoptera; family Acrididae; genus Locusta; species Locusta migratoria. Next base: position 215,314,641 of record CM048745.1, on the reverse strand, counting down.
CCTCGGCCACCGCGGCCGGCGTGTCTGAAATGTTTCCTTCGGCCATCCGTATGGAACACATGACTTTAACGCCGAGTGTCGCGGTTCTAAGCACCATCGCAGAGGAGTCGAAATTTGGGGTTGAGGGGTTTTAACAACCTTCCCATCGTGTCACACGTCCACGTTGACTTAGGGTAGAATTTTGGTGAAATTTGGTGCCAATATAAGATCACTAACTCACCATAAACTTCACATCAAATTTTGTTTTCTATTCTATTTTCGCAAGAGTCGATACAGTGCCATATGAAACGTCGCAGAACTCATGGGTGTCGTCGCAGGGCAGGCGAAGTTGTGTAGGCACCTTTGAGCCAAATTTGACACTTCTGCCTCACAATCGGAGACAACTGCAGCGTTTAGAATATGCAAGCTTTTAATTTTGTTGCGTATTGTGTTTCCACGTAGATATAATACCAAAAAAAGGTGATCTTATCGTCAATCCCAGCTTGCAGGTAGCGCATAACTTATTTGTCACAACTGCGCGTAATGAAAAGTTGTTGTAACCACTTCCTACATTTGTTAAATGGTTTTACTAAATTTAAATTATCCATGGTCCGCAGTCTGACTTGTTTAGAAATAGGTAATGAGTATGTGATACAGAGATATGTCTCATTTCTGTTACCGAAACTTCTTGGAGGAATTCTAGCTACGAAGGCCAGCGTGATGACTGGAAGCGGGAAGAGATCGGTAATCGGTATCACTTTTTATTTACGAAATTTTTCAGTGATGTGATTTTTTATTACTCCATCCCACCTAAGCTTCGTGGGACCAATGGATGCCGACCGACGGACCGCCGTGTCAACCTTCGCCAAAACACGTCATCGTATGCGGTACGGCGGAGGGGCGTGGTCAACATTCTGCACTCCCGGCCCTAGTGTCGGTTTTCGGAACCGAAGCCACTACTTTTCAAGCAAGTAGCTCCTCAGTTGGCCTCACAAGGGCTGAGTGAACCCCACTTTCCAACAGCAGTCGGCAGACCCAGACGGTTATCCATCCACGTTCTAGCCATGCCCGACAATTCTTAACTTCTAGGATTTAACTGGAACCTGTGTATCCCCCGCGGTACGGTCGTTGGCATTTCAAGTGATGCCCCGTTGTGCAATTTTAGAGGCGCATAAGGCTAATTGGATCCACTTACCCATAAGGTCCTGCGTAGTTCGTTTATAAAACACTACTATTACGTATCCTATGAGTATATACACACGGATTTTAACGGTGGTTTTGAATTTCAACTGTTTCTAGGTCTTGTAATCATACAACATCGACATATGAAAATGTCTAAAGTAGTTTTCCTGTAATTGATTTTTAGTGTTTCATGATTTTTAGCGTTACAGCATTCTGCCGTAACAACTGGGAGCAACGAAGAATAGTATATAAGTGTAGTTAAATTTAAAGTAACGTCATTGTTACAGGTACACTAAGCTAGAGGGAAACAAGAATTTTTTATGTTACAAAAAATCCCACACAAGTCCTAATATGCAAGGTCTTTGGTAGTCTTTGCATCGAACGCCTCAGGATAAAGATCACAATTTTTGTTACAGGAGAAATCTTCGCCGACCCATCCCGTCGATACTGGACGACAGTTTATTCAGCTCGCTGGACTTGAGACAACGAGATTTTATCTATCTATCAGGGTCTATAATCCGGATGTGCTGCACTTGCGAACTACCTACTCTAGCAAACTGACACTGATTTTCAACGAGAGCTGGGAAAGGTGTTTTACGGGGGAATCAGAAACTTCGGTTTTGCTTGGTCACCCCGTCTCACACGTAGAAGATGACTGTATTACAGGCAACACACATTGTGTACACACACAGTGCCTATGTCCTGGCGCATCTTAGTAAAACAACTAATTATCACTAGGATACGTCTGCGAACATTTTGTCTCTTCAACACAATTGGTTTTCCAAACGTGATCCATGAATCCAGAACGTATATGCATTCCATACTAGCGATTGTTGGTCCGGTACACCTGTCTGATAGTGGTTTCTATAAAATAAACAGAAAACATATAATTTCGCAGAAAATTGACATATACACAATCCAATAACACATGTGGGAAAATGATGATGAAGTGTAGTTGTAGCATCTGCAGAGATGGAGATGGATGTATGTAAAACGTAGTGCCAGACAGAGAGAGAGAGAGAGAGAGAGAGAGAGAGAGAGAGAGAGAGAGAGAGAGAGAGAGATGTACTTCCCGACACAGAAACGCTTCGATACCAACAGTGATAAAGACTTCCAAGCAGTCAGAGGTAGACATTTTAAGGCAGGCTCAGATAGTAATAACATAAGCCAATATACAGAGTCTGAATTAGTTTAAGAATGTAAGAAAAGCTGAATTCAAATCCTAACCCATCGTATTTTCGACATTGCGCTTTTGTAATCTGCCTCCACTATCCTCCTCCACATCAGAATATTTATTTGATATTAGTAATGGTTACCAAAGATTGATACTCTTAGATACCGGAAGGTAAACGAGTCAAATGACGTAATTTTCAGTTCGGAGGCGTTGTGATACTCCATTATCTCTGATTTACTGCCCTTGCCTCATTTCAGCTCTGTTATCGTGAATCACGGCAAATAACGCTGAGACTATATATTAATAAGCGCAATCGCATTCAGAAAATATCGATTAAATTGAAGCAGTTACGGCACAGACTTAGTCCGTTACTTCATTAAAAAAAATAAAAAATAAAAAAAACATAGATGTGTTGGTTTCGCTTTTTCATAAATATATTGCAGAGCAACAAGGTATTTATTTAATGAAGAAGTGTACTGACTCTATTAAATAGCTTTAAATGGTTACTTTTTCCAATGAAATGAATTTTTCCGTATTATTGTGGGAGATGTGAGTAGCGAGGGGAAGCCACGACATTCGTATCACATATTTCAAATTGCTACATTTTTGTCCATTTAGTAGTCCATTAGCACAACATAATGTACAAACTGTAAGGCGTATTACTTAGATGATATCGAGAAAAGTACCGGTACGTTGCAGCTTCAAACAAGAACTGGCGGAGTTCCTGTGATCAATGAAGAAGCTCCGGAATCGGTGGATCGTGTACCTCTCCTCATTAATTTTTCTTTCTTAACATTGTTATATTTATCGAACATTGCTCAATTCTTTCATATGTATCACATTTAAAAGGGAATAATGTGTATTTGCATGAATTTTTATTGATTTGCAGTACTTTTTAAATGTTAAATAATATTTATTACTACAAAAATTTTTGTAATTAGGTACGCGAGAAAACTCATTAGTTTTTCTGGGAATGAATGCCGTCTTGGTTTGCGAAACACCTTATTTGTGCCATCGGATAAGGTACCGAGAACTGGTTTCCAGCCGAATGCTTCGACTTGCATACAATGAGAGAGCAATGAGACAGACCATTCGGCAGTTAACATGAGTAGCGGCGAGACCTCTCTGAAGTTGGAAGAACGAATAGTGTGGTGCAATTTTTTTGTGACGAATACAGTACTTACGTTTTATTGATGTAGTTGCAGTGATTAGGGCATTTGTAAATCACGACCGACATCCGTTTTCTGCAAAACCTTTATGTGACTCTCCGTTTACTTGCCGTTAATTATCGCATTTTTGTCATAATAAAATTAGTAAGCATCCAAATAACACTGACATTTAATAGTACTAGTACAAGGAAGATTACATTGATAGTATTAATTTCAATTTCAAGTAACTATGCGAAATAAACAATAACTCCCAAACGAAATGTAGCCAAGAATGCCTTTTAGCAGCTCCTTTTATTTTTTATTTTTATTTTTGACTGCCGGTTCTGATGAACTAAGTCATTATCTTAAGATCAGTATTACCTTGAATATATTTGGAGTAAGGTTAAAATCTTCAAGTGCAAACACTGCACAAATAATTATTTTATGACTTCGTGAAATCTTTGCAAATGAATATTTTTGCACCTGTTAACTGTCGTTCAGAGTAGTCAGCAGTGTTGTGCAGAACCCGTTGCCAGAGATGTGGCAGGTGTAGTATATCGTTAGCAGAGCGTTTTCTGTTGATGGTGCGAATGGAGCGGTCTACTGCCTGTCGAATCTCTGGAACAGTTCTGAAGGGAATCTTTGGAATTAAAACAAAATCACGAGGACTTACGTCCGAGGAGTATGGTGGATGATACGTTACTTCCCAGTCCCATCGACTGAACAGAGCAGAAACAGCTTGCGCGCTGCGGCGGAACAGCCGTGCGCACTAAGGCGCCCAGCTGCGGTGCGAGCGGCCGTTCGCCGTCGGGGCTTCGAATCCTCCCTGTGGCATGGGTGTTTGTGTTATCTTTAGCATAAGTTACTTTAAGTTAGTGTTAATGAGTTTGTACGACTAAGGACTAATGACCAACTTAGTTAAGTCCCTTATATTTACAAACATTCGATATTTTGACAGCTTGCATTGTATGCGCCCGCGCATTGTCATGTAAATTGATGGATGAGCTGTGCATAAAATGATGCCGCTTCCTTCGCAAATCAAAGCTGTTCGCAAGTGATGCTCGTGTTTGGAGAAGCGGCAACACTGTCTGCGCAACCCACCCAAGATTTTTCACGTCAATGCGCGGGCGCATACAGCGCAAGCTGTGGCTCCTGTGACGGTCAGTGGGACGGAAGTACAGTACCATCCACCATACCCCCTTGATTTGATTCCGAAGATGAAGGAACCACTTCATGGCATTCGATTCAGAACTGTTCCCCAGATCCGACAGGCATCAGACCGCTCCATTCGCACCATCAACAGAACAGGCTCTGCTAACGGTGTACTACGCCTTCCACATCGCTGGCAACGGGTTCTATACTACGCTGGTGACTACTCTGAAGAACCGTGACAGGTGCAACGTGTAACGCCGTTGATTCGGTTGTGAATGAGTAGTTGCCACGACTTAAGTTCCACCGTTGTAGTATGCCTCAATGCTCATTATGTTGTGCTCGTGCACTATAAAAGTGCGCTAAGTTTGGAGTAATTTTGTCACGTGAACGTCGTTGTCTGTTATCGTAGAAACGAACTGAAAGTTTGCATGGTTTTCGTACGTCACAATTAGTCTACTTGAGCTGAAACCATACTTTATCTGTGTACTGGGCTGTCTTGTCACACGGATGCCGGCGGTGGCTCGCTGACGGCGGCGCTGGGTTGCAGGTGTATGCACGAGTACGTGGACGTGTACGCGGAGGTGGTGTCGCACGAGGCGAGCGAGCTGGTCAACTCGCCGTTCGGGGGCCGGTACTGCGGCCACATCCCGCCGCGGCGCCGCATCTCGCTGTACCGCGCGCTCGCGCTCGGCTTCTACACCGACCGCAACTACACCACCGCCGACCTCTTCACCGGCAGATACACCTTCATCAACGACAGTAAGTACCGCCTCTGCTGCGCGCTGGTGACGGGCAGTACTCCGTGACTCTCGCCGCACAGAGTACTCCCTCTCACCTCCGACACCGGTACTAACTGCAGGTAGTTACAGCTGGCGCGTCACGCATGCCTAGCACGTTGACTGCCGTGTGGCCGACCGAGCGAGGTGGCGCAGTGGTAACGCACTGGACTCGTATTCGGAAGGATGGTGGTTCAAATCCACCTCCGGCCATCCAGATTTAGGTTTTCCGTGATTTCCCTAAATCACTCCAGGCAAATGCCGGGATGGTTCCTTTCAAAGGGCACGGCCGATTTCCTTCCCCCATCGTTACCCAAAAATCCGAGCGTTAGCTCCGTCTCTAATGACCACGCTGTCGACGGGACGTTAAACCCCAAGATTCCTTCCTACCTTCCGTGTGGCCGCCGGCGGCCAACAATGCCCTGCGCCCGATGCCGTGTGGCCGGCGGTGGCCAATAGCCCCATTCTGTTCAGTGCGGTATGGCATTGGTTTGCATGTTTCCAGTACTGTGGGTCAACATGGCCTGAAAGACGATCTTGGAATGTTATGTGTATACAGTGTCTCCAGATTGAGTTTTCGAATTTTCCCCATACCAGACAAAAAAATTGCCCCAAAATGACACTATTTTTTTCTCCAAATAGATTAAAACTACCTAATTCTTCGAATTAACTTTTATTGTCAGTAATGGCAACTTGAAGGGGTCCAAACGTGTTCAGGGCCATAACATTATCGTATGTATCAGAAATTATAGTACATATAACAAAATTATTAATTCCACGGCAACAATGCTAATATTACTGCATATGCTTTCAATATTAATGGTACAAAAACCCACAGAGCAAATCAGGAATGAAACCAGTCTTACATATTATTTCATCACGTTTCTTCAAATGTTTGTATACTCTTTGGCACTTAACTACGGGGTCATCAGTCCCTAAACTTACAAACTACTTATGAACTAACTAAGACTAAGGACGGCACAAATATCCATGCCCGAGGGGGGATTCGAACCCCCGGCCGTAGTGGCCGTGCAGACCGTGAATGTAGCGCCTCAGTCTCCTCGGCCACCGCGGCCGGCCATCACGTTTCTCAAGGATCTCTATAAGCAGGTATTAAATAATTTTGTACGGTCTAACTGTAACTGTACTAATTTTAAAATAAAAGTAATTTATTCCAGCTTCGTTGCTTTACTTCAGACAAGATTTTCAGTCTAGTGTGCATGAGATGAAGCACGTAGTAAATGTACAAATTTATTAACTTACCAGAAAATTGTGGTTTGGCTTCCCATGCAGGTCGATATCTTCGCATGATAATTTTTTGATGCCTACTTCCTCAATCTCAGATGCTGTTTTCGTAGTAAACTACGTCTTTGTGAAGGGCCAACAATGAAAGTTCTGCACTGTTGTATTAGTTTGGAGAAATGACAACCATTTGTCAAATGTTCGCAGAAATGACTGCTTACTATCATATAAATATATTTCTCTGTTTACTCCATAAGCAATAGTATGCCAGTCTCAGTTAGCAAAGTTAAAGGCGTGACATCTTGCAGCGGTTGATATACAGCTGCCACCAAACACAAGTGAAATCTTATTTACGGCAGTGGCAGTGTAGTGTGCTAATGTTTTAACGACCATTGAACGCTCTTTGTAAACGCAATAGAATGTGGGGGAATAATCTTTCGTGTTAACAATAAAGTAAATAATTAATGCTTTCCCTGCTCTGTGGTTGACATGTTCTTGTATCTACCCTTTTTTTCGCAGTAAATTAATTACTCTCGTAAATGGAACATTTCGTTGCCAACATGACCACACAACACGGCCACTGCCATAAATAAGATTTTACTTGTGTTTGGTGACAGCTGTACATCAACCGCTGCACGATGTCACGCCTAACTTTGCTAGCTGAGACTGGCATACTATGCAATCCCTAATACAAAGTTTTACTTATTGCTTATGGAGTAAACCGAGAAGTATATTTATATGATAGTAAGCAGTCATTTCTGCGAACATTTGCCAACTGGTTGTCATTTCTCCAAACTAATACAACAATGCAGAACCTTCATTGTTGGCCCTTCACACAGAAGTAGTTTACTACGAAAACAGCATCTGAGAATGAGGAAGTAGGCATCAAAAAATTTGCCACCCCAAATTTATTCCCCAAGTTTTTTGTTTCCCCAAACGTTCCCCACATTTTTTTTCTCCAAAATGGGGAAAAAATCCCCAATCTGGAGACACTGAGTGTATATCAGTTTAGCCCTGGTCGCCATGCCCGGCTTGCCCCGGCGTGGAGGTGAAACAACGAGCTTAAATTTCATCGAGTGGCTAACACACGAATTACAGCGCTCTTTGCGGTATGCTCTGTAAACTCGGCCGCCATAGTTTTGGTGGTCAGCTCACTTGTGTGCCTATTGTATGTTCTTGCTGAGCTTGAAGTGTAGTATTTAGCATATATTGTATTTAGTGTGTATTACCTGTATAATTTTAGCTGTTGAAATATGCCTAAAGTGCGTTCAGCATTTAAATGCACAAATCGAATTGATAAAACGACAACTACTACGTGCAAGAACTCCAAATGTTTTGGCTTGTTTGATCTCAGTCTAATCAAACGAAATTCCTGACTAATGGCACTTACTGCTCAAGGAGTCAAGCTTCAGATGACCTATCCTGTAATTCCCTTAAAGCGCACAACATAAAAAATGCTCACTTTTCTACCTAGTGTTAGTGTGTTTTGAGATATTTCGTCTTCTGTTGCTCCTGTGGTTGATGAAACCACACTTTTGAGTGTCTACACCTACTTTAAAAACATTTTCATTCGTTTTTGACGATACTTGATCGAGCTTGGTTGACCTGCAACCAGTGCAAATTGTGGAATCAGTAGTGACAGCCAGAATTTATTCATTTGTGAATGTCTGTGTTCTTTGTAACAAATATGTGCTTATTTCAGCGTGGTAACAACAAAAGTAATTAATGATACATTATTTCGGTGTGGAATGCTTTCATGGCAACTGACCTAGGCGCGTTTTTATTGCAATATTCTGCTGTCACTTTCGTCTTTGTACTCAAATTTCAAGCACTTAACGTTACGTGTTTCATTATAGCAACAATGGAAGTTATTAACGACACCTTATTTCCACATGGAATAATCTTGTGGCAGATGACCTAGGAGCATTCTTAACAGCAATATTTTGTTGTCACTTTCGTCTTTGTGACCAAATTTCGTACACCAAACTTTACAACGAAACCCTTAAACAGCGACTTTACAATTTGTAGATTTAATAGGTTTAGTAAAGCCAAGATAAGTGTATACTAGACTTTATGAAAGCAGTTGTTACAACACGTTAACAGCAGATGGAAGTCCATGGTCCTGATTGTTCGTCATAACAATCACTGTTCACTGTATATTTGGCAGCTCGTTTACACCGTGTACTTGCATTAAAATCAACAAAAATAATTTTTGCAGTTGTTGTTATTGCAAACCTCAGCTAACTCTTATACGTCAAACTAGAACTGTAATACTGACATTCTTGATATTTCATTACCGCATTTTAAGGCAACTTACTACCATTCTCGTCAATTCGCAGGTTAGAAAATGTCTGACGGAACTTGATGCACATTCGTATTCAATAGCCAAATTTTATTTAAAACGTGAACTGTAAACAAGTAAAATTATCGATTGGGTGCGGCATACCAGCTGTCAGACGATCCCCCAAATAACATGGCGGACACCAGTTCACTTTGCCTCAGACATGGTGGACCTATCGCCACTCTATGAAATTTAAGCTCGTTGTGGTGAAACATCCATCGCTAAGCGTGCGGCAGCCAACGTACTAGCCAACAGCATTTTTGCCTATTTCAAGCGACAGTTGGAGTACTCATGTATAGGTGCTTTGCGTTTGAAGAACCCTCATAGCCCGCAAATAATGGCGACCTACTGCTTGGATAGAATTTGTTACATGCCAGCACCGTTAGCGACGACAACTTACATCAAATAGACTAAAATCTACTGAATAACTCGCTACAATGAATTTTAATTTTGGCAGTACCTACGATAGTCGCAAGCAAAGCCATCATAACATTCCCGAACGTTTATTCGCTGTCGACGAATGCGTGGAGCAGATGCGCAGATAGAGTACCGTATCTCGCCAATGTTAAATTTTCTAAGTTTATGTTCCTTTTTGTCTGGAACTGTTACATATATAACTTTGAAATTTTGCAAACTATTTTAGCATATATTTTCAGCTCATTGAACTAGAACCAATATTTTCTTTTTGTTGGTATAATATTTATGATTTTCTTTACCGTTAAGCCATTTTTATTGGGAAAAAATTAATGTAAATTTCCCTGGTTCAGAGAATAAGCCAAATTTTGTCTTTATTCTAGTTCAGTGGCCTCTTTTAACTCTTTTATAACATTATGAAAATTTGAATGTTATTGGTTTAGTGGTTTATGAGATAAAGGTACATGTAACACTAAAAATATCAAATGCCATAAAATGCGATTACAGTAATTTATTATGAAACTTCGCAAATACCTCTTATTCTACTAATAAAAGTGTCGAGCAGAGTAATCACTGTCATCTAGTTCTTCTTCTTCACCTAGAAGTGACGACGAATGTTTCGCGTCTCTAGATGTCGCACTACGTTATTCCAAAACAGGACATTAATGTTTTAACCAGTTTGGTTATTAAGACCTTTCGTACTTTTTCATTTGAACACCTGTCGTATTTACTACCCCACCTGAAATATCCAGTTACTGTTAGGAAATTGGATGAACTTTTTATAGTTGGAACCACGAACTACGACGGCCTAATTTAAAGGGAGTTGGAACACCGCAAAATGGTAAAAATCGTAATTTCTGTTTTTAAACTTATAAAGTAATTTGAAATTTCCTGCTTAAAATGGTGCAAAATTTGTTAAGAAATTCTAATAGAAAGTATTTTTATTTCATTTTACAAAATTACACGTGCGTCCAGGAAGATTACCCAACTTGCGATTTTTACACATTTAAATCTTCACAGACAAGTGTGAAATTGACCGTGAACATATCAGAGAAATTAAGAACGTAAGGAAGAATTGGAATATAAGAGCCGCAGGCTGACTATTTCGTGTGCAAACATTCGCTTTATGGAAAACACTCAGAAAGAAAAATTGAAATATTCTGTCCTCAAAATAAAACGCAAGGAAAAGTTTCATAAGAAAACGTGGACGTCACGCTCATTTAGATGCTTTCCTCGATTGCTTACAGATGTTTTGCAGTTAATGAAAGCCCAGTCATAGGTATTGTCGACATCTGAACGTGTGTGTGTGCTCTCATTCGATGAAATGTGCGTAGACAGCAGGGATACGTATGATTCTGTCGACGATCGTCTTGTAGGACCGCACACTAACGTGTTATTTGTTATGGTTCGCCGGCCGCGGTGGCCGAGGGGACTGAGGCGCGCCAGTCACGGTCTGCACAGCCACTACGGTCGGGGGTTCGAATCCCCCCTCGGGCATGGATATTTGTGTCGTCCTTAGAATTAGCTAGTTCATAAGTAGTTTGTAAGTTTAGAGACTGATGACCCCGTAGCTGATTCCCATAAGCTATACAAACATTTGATTTGTTATGGTTCGCGGTTTGTTTTCTGGGAGAAATCAACCAATTCACTATGATTTTGACAGACAAGTAACTATTGATCTGTATATGTTCGTTACAGTGTTGTTGCTGTGATGTGTGATATTGGCAGTAAAATCGAGCGGCGTGGAAAGATCTCAATACCACAGAAACAGATTCATGCGTTTCAAACCCGCAATATGTAAATAAAACAATCTGGGTGTTTTCAGATCTTCCACATTTATTTAAGTTGATGAGGAACCACTTTCTCGACGAAGGTATCAGCCTTCCGAGTGAAAGATTGTTGATAAATCCATTCTTGAAAGACTGCTCGCATTAGATAGCAGTGAGATTAAATTACGTCCTAAATTGTCACAAATTCACCTCTGTGTCAAGGGCAGAGAACGTCAAAGGGCTTATTTAGCTAGGCAGTTCTTTACAAATACAACTGCTAAAGCCATTACGTACTTAATACCTGACGAAACGAAACCAGCAAATTTTTTTCAACTTGTAAATTTCGCAAAGAATACGAACAACACTCTGGGAACACCTTCTAATGACATTAAAGTCCTCCAACAGTGCCTGGATAACTACAGACGCGAAATTTAACGGACAGGAAGAAGATGCTGTGATATGCAAATGATTAGCTTTTGCAATTGCTAGATCACTATCTTTATACTGATGTTATGTTATGGTGCGATTGCCAAGTCATTATATTTATTACAGAAATAAAGATGTATAATTTTGATATAGTCACTACAGAAGTTGGTAGATAACTAATTAGATAAACAATTATGACGAGATGTTGAATAGTTTATTCCATTAACACTAACTAAAATAACCGACTCGGTTTCTCATGAGATCTCATGACTTTTTATGGCGGAAGGAATTCGCCGCGAGACTTGCATTTTTGTACATTTTGTGTTTTTGATGGGATACTTTTTACAGTGGGGAACATATGTGTAATGAAAACCGAACTATAAATTAACTCCCCATTTGTCTGTCTTAGGTTTTCTACTATCCATTGCAAGGTATCAAGCAATACATTACATGAAAGTTTAGGTACTATTTTCTTTTTAACTTGCAACAGTTTACTGAAGACTTTCATTTTTTTTAAAAACAAAAATGACTAGTAAAACATTAGGAGAGTATAACTTTAGGAGAAAGATGTGGCTTTTGTATACAGGAATGTTAAGGTTTTGTTCACTTCAATGTCAGTCAAGTCAGTGTGTGTGGAACCTACGAAACGTGATGGAATGCAATACTTAAATGTATCAAATCAGACACCACAGTTGTAGCTGAAGGATAAAAAATTTAGACACGTGGAAATAAAACATCAGAATACAACAACCATCTGCACGAACAGTTCGACGACGTTTGCATCAGCATGGACTATCAACTCTGATACCGTGGCTGTTGTTACCCTTGACGCTGCATCACAGACATGAAAGCCTACAATAGAGTACGCATTGACGAACCTGGTTGCACGAATGGCAAAACGTCATTTTTTTCGGATGAATCCAGGTTCTGTTTAAAACATCATGATGGTCACATCCGTGTTTGGCGACATCGCGATGAATGCATATTGGAAGCGCGTATTCGTCATCGCCATACTGGCGTATCACCCGGCTTGATAGTGTGTGGTGGCATTGGTTACACGTCTCGGTCACCTCTTGTTCGCATCTACGGAGCTTTGAACAGTGGCCGTTACATTTCAGATGTGATACGATCCGTGGTTCTACCCTTCATTCGATCCCTGCGAAACCCTAAATTTCAGCAGGATAATGCCGACTGCATATTGCAGGTCTTGTACGGGCCTTTCTGGATACGGAAACTGTTTGACTGCTGCCCTGGCCAGCACATTCTCCAGATCTCTCACCAATTGAAAACGTCGGTAAGAAAATGATTACATGTAATTGCATAAATCTTTCTCTAAAATCAGTACAATTAAAACTTATGAGAGTTAGAAAATAAAAGCAATTTCTGTCGTGAGAAAAAAAAATCGGGCCTCGTATCCTCAACACGGCATATAGAGAATGGATACGAGACAGGGCAGATTACAAGTGTGGCATTCGTGAATCTAACTGCTGCGTATGACACAGTAAATCGTAACAAACACACAAGGAAGATTAATACAATCACCGAGGAGTACCGAGTAATGCCGTTTATCCAAAGCATTACAAAACAGGAGGCTTTTTGTCCTACTCAACAACGAGAAAAGCCGATGGAGAGTCCAAAAGCAGGTCTTCCACAAGGCAGTGTGTCAGCACCATGTTGTGCAATATCTACACCAACGACAAACCCGTTGGAACCAACACAAGATCTTTCATTTATGCTGACGACTCAGCTCTTGCAGCGCAGGGAGGAATATTTCAAGGAGGTGGAAACGAAACTGACTGCAGACCTCGAAGATCTGGTGTAATACTATGACAATATCCACCTACAGCATAATCCATCCAAATATAGGTCTGTGCGTTCAAAATGTTCAAATGTTTGTATTGCTTATGGGACTTAACTACGGGGTCATCAGTCCGTAAACTTACAAACTACTTATCAAGTAGCTACAACTAAGGACGGCACAAATATCCATGCCCAAGGGGGGATCCGAACCCCCGACAATAGTGGCCGTGCGGATCGTGATTGGCGCGCCTCGGAGCGCTCGGTCACCGCGGCCGTCCTGTGCGTTCCACTTGAGAAATAAACCAGCTAGCAGTACGCGGAGGGTAAAGCAGCTACAACACTGGGACACCCCAATGTACCTGCGAGTAGAGCTTTTTGAAAGACTATTCCGAGAACGCGAGGCTCGAAGTCTGCACCCGAAATAATATCACACGTATGCTCACTAACACCACATTTGCTCAATGAAACGTTCTCCTCTCTGCTCTATCTCTGTTTTCCATGGCAGAACACGCAGCACCAATCTGGCAGAACTCTGCACATACCAGGCACGTGGACACCGCTCTTAACAATTCAGATCGCATTGTAACTCGGCGCCTACTCCAGCTGACAAAATTTATCAGCTTACAGGTATAACTCCTCCAGATATTTGACGAAGAACAGCAGCAGAAGATGAGACGAAGAAACTGGAGTAGGATCCCAGCCATTTTGGAAGTGTCCTAGGCTGATGTCGCTAAGAAGTTTTCTTCTAACAATTGAAGCAATTTCGTCGTCACTGTCCGCTCGCTGACAAGAACTGTGGCGAAGGAATGCAGATGGAAAAAATACTCGACACCTAAATGAAGAGACTGCTGCCGGTTTCCATCTACCGTACCAGACGTTGATGACTGCGAATTGGAGTGGCGTGGAGAAAACGGAACCTGAAGCAGTGTGGCTAGGTTACTGGAGATGCAGCCTGCAATTGTGACGAACTTCAAGACTCTTAACACCTCTAGGTCTGATCGATGTTGACAGAAGCCTGCACGCTAGTTGAACTGGTTTTAGCAAATGCCCCACCAGTAACGATTACTGGATTCTAGAAAAATGTTCAAATGTTTGAACAACTTATGGGACTTAACTACGGGGTCATCAGTCCCTAAGCTTACAAACTACTTATAAACTAGCTAAGACTAAAGACGGCACAAATATCCATGCCCGAGGGGGGATTCGAACCCCCGACCGTAGTGGCCGTGCAGACCGTGCCTGGAGCGCCTCAGTCCCCTCGGCCACCGCGTGATTTGAACAAATATCTGAGGTTGTGGTCATTCTTTCGTGAAAATTCGCTAAGTTTCATTTTGAAAATTATATTTTGGTTTGCTAATATCTAAGGGGTATTGATAAAATTTATAAGTGATAAAGTAGATACAATTTTCAGTGAAAACGAAAATACTGTTTGTATAAAATATGCATCATCTGGCACTTACGCACATTTACGAAGAAATGAAATAAAACGGAGGAATTACGGTAGTTTCCAATCTTCTTTTGAGTTAACATGCTTAAATAGGAGATTGTGTTTGCGATTGACATTATTGCTTTTTTATTTATAACTGTGATCAATGGATTCATGTGCTCTGTATGTTTCAATACGAGTTTGGTGTATTACACTTCACTAGTGGCTACGGAAGTTCTAATGACTTATTGTTTTTCTACAGCTTTTTAATTATATTATGTGTACGAAATGCAAGCTTCACCTTTGCCTAAACATAAACTAAATTTACTGCAGGCAGTTTCATGAGTAAGGTAAGATTAATAACATGGTTAGGTTTAGACAAACACAAACATAATTCAAACCTATGTAAATTACTTTTTATTTATGATAAATTTCATAAAAAAATTCTCTCGGTGAAGAGTTGGAAGCCTTTTATTTCTCAATGCCTGTTGCCGTAAATTTAACACGTACCTCATTATTTTAACTACATATGTAACTTTTCTTGCGTTTGTCATTTTATAAATAGACTAACATGCCAATACTGAGCACAAAATATGCTTTTTTAATTTTTTTCTTGTAGTAGAAATTAATTCAGGCACTAAGGGGTTAACTTATTGAAAGAAAGTGGCATGAAGTGCAGTATAAGAACCGAAGACTGGTACAGGTGGCTGTTGTATGATGTAGAGAACATCAAGTAATAATAATATTCATCTCGGGTATGCAGCCGGATACCGTCGTCCACTAGACACGATATTTCAGCAGACCAACTGGCTGCCATCTTCAGGTGAGAGCGCAAAACACTAACTCGCCGGAAACTGATAAAGAACAAGAAACAGCAGCCCCTTTATACACCGCTGACGACCCACCGCGCGTGCGCGATACCAAAGTAGAAGCCACCTAGGCGCAATAGAACCAGTAGCGCGCCGGTGGAGAAAAACGGCAGAAACGATGGGTCGAAAACAAGGCTAGTTAAAAGAAACAGCAGGTCGAGAGCACATCAAGATGAAGATACATGTTTAGTATGGCGTACCACAGGGCTACTCCTATCTTTTTCAATGAATACATTCAAACATATGACGTTAGGGAGGGACCTTGAGGTATAGAAGTATTTAAAATTCATAGTGCGCAGATAGTCATGCTAAGATTACAGTTCTTCCTGTAATATGAACTTGAGTAGAAAACAGGGAAGGGAGATTAGGGTTTAACGCCCCGTCGACATCGTGGTCATTAGAGGCGGTATTGCCACATAATCATTTAACAATGAGTGACTGAAGGCCATCGCATCCTTTGCCTACTTAGGAGTCAATTTAGATCATACAGAAGATCTAGGAAAGCTGTTTCAAACTGAATGCCCCAAACAGAAGTTGTTTTTAACAAGAGAAGCAGCCTTTTCGCATACGATTGTATGAACAAATACCCCAGGATAAGCCTAATACAGACGTTTGTTTGGAGTGCACTACTATATGGAAGTGAAACAGGCATAGTGAGAAAAGCAGAAAAACAGGAAATAATAGCCTTTGAGATGTGGTGATACAGCACAATGTTCTGGATTTCCTAGAGAGGCAAGATATCAAACGCAAAGGTGATTGATGCATTGGAAGGCACCGTGTCTCTCGTAGCTTGTCAAATACAGAAGGACTGACCATCCGCTGAAACATGATAGTATCATTGAAAGGACAGTAGGAGGGAATGATACAAGAGGCTGACAGAGACTATAATATATCAACCAGACCATGGAGGATACCGCTATGAAGCGGAAGCTCAAAGCCTGATATACATGGCAACCTGCTACTAACCGACCTGAATTTTCGGTTACCAAGAGTATCTACTATAACTAGCTGTATTTTCAAATTACACTGTTCTACACCTTATAGTTTACGAAAAATTAGCAGTCGAATAAATTCTGTCATCAAAACTCTGATACTTCTAGCAGACACAAAAACGTCAAATTTTGTATTTAGATAGTGTTTATCCTGTTGGAAGGAACACATTTTCGCTTGACGGAAGAGTATCTGGTATCTTGGAGTTCTTTGTATTGGTAATAGTCTTGGGATAAAGCGTTGGGTTCACGTCAGAGAGAGGCCGCGAGTTCGATTCCAAGTGGCGTATTTTCTTCTTTTTTTCTCATTTTAACTCATTTTAACATTTACCACAAACTGTAAGTGAAGAATCGTCAGAAACGACATGTGGCACCTGATTAGAGAATGAAGAATAAATGGTACGATATAGCTTAAACTGCTGAAAATGGAAACAGTACCAATGACACCTATATTCTAGTTTGATTTCAGCTATAAATGAGAAAACTGTTGCTCGTAATGTCAAAAATTCCGTCACATGACGCGGGGCAAAAACGTTAGACGCTGGTTTCAAACCACAACCACAACGATTTTTTACCGTAATTTTATCAGGAGGCCAATGAAACATACATAATTCGAAAGATGGTTTGCTGTGGATGTGCACAATGCAATAATCGAGTGGTAAAACGAAATAGATGCTCCATCTCCAATAAAAAGTGAACGTCAAAAACTGAAGTGCTACCATCTACAACTCTAGGAATGATCGATATTAGGAAACATCGGTGAAAACATCAATGTCAACATAAATTCAAAGATAGCAATGTACCATGAACATCGAAAGGAAAACATCGACGTCCGAGAATATCAATGTTTCTGATGCCAAAACAAACAATCTTCGGCAGAACCAAAGACACCCATTACTAAACTGGCACTACCGAATACAGTATTATTGGTTTCCCTGCCACTTTAAACAACGTATCAACAATTATTTGTGTACGGATATAACAGTCATATGAAATAGGTATACATTGATATAATTACGCCACATTTAGAGTTTTGACGTAAAGGCTAAATTTTACTTGCGACGTTGGCGTAGTGTGCAAATGTTGGCAACGATATGTTCGCTTTTGAGCGGTACATAAAATAACCTGTCAACGGCAGAGCAGGAACAAAATTAATTATTTACGACGTGGACAACACGAAACACTATGCCTGTTATTCTACGCTTTCTGAAGTGTTTCATTCGCCGTCGCTGCCTACTTCAGCACACTACGCCACCACTGTCGTAAGTAAAATTCTATCGTGTACTAAACAAAGATATGGTATACAAAACAGAACATACATTTTTATTCATCTATCTCAAATTCGAATGTTCAAATGTTTGTATAGCTTATGGGACTTAACTACGTGGTCATCAGTCCCTAAACTTACAAACTACTTATCAACTACCTTATACTAAGGACGGCACAAATATCCATGCCCGAGGGGGGATTCGAACACCCGACCGCAGTGGCCGTGCAGACCGTGACTGAAGCGCCTTAGTCCTCTCGGCCACCGTGGCCGGCCTTTTAGAACTCATGTGGATTAATTTAAATATAAATTAAGAAACCCTGATGCGGTTTTTCGTCTCGTACACGTCCAAGACATCAAAGATAAACGTGAATCAATGAATTAAAATTTGTGATGCGGCCGGGAATCGAACCCAGACCTCCATGTGGATTACTTCACATTTTTCATTATTTAGAGTCAACTGCTAACTTTTGTACAAAGGAAATATCTAAATAGTTTTGCAGCTGCTTTTCATCTTCAAGTAACTTTAGTAACCAGTAAAAGGCAGCATCATCGGCGAACAGTCTAAGAAAGCTGCTCAGATTGTCTCCTAAATCGTTTATGAAGATAAGGAACAGTAGGGGTCCTATAAAACTTCCCTGGCCAGATATTATTTCCGTTTTACTTGATGACTTTTTGTTAATTACTACTTACTGCGTCATTTTCGGTAGGAAATCGTGAATCCAATCGCACAATTATGGCAGTAAACCACAAGCACGTAATTTCATTAGAAGATGCTTACGAGGTACAGTGTCAAAAGCTTACGGAAATCTAGAAGTATGGACTCGATTTGAGATCTCTTGTTGATAGCGCTCATCACATCATGGAGGAACGAACTTTCTGAATCCACGTTGACTATGAGTCAATAGGTCGTTCTCTTCGAGGTAGTTCATAATGTTAAAAAAAAAAAAAAAGTATATGTCCCAAAATCCTAATGCAAACCGACGACAATATATGGGACTGTAATTTTGCGGATCACTCCTATTACCTTTCTTGACTCGAGTCATTGATGATGGGACCACAACTGCAGTCATCAGTCACTAGACTTACACATTACTTAAACTAATGTACGCTAAGGACAACACACACAACCATGTTCGAGGTGGACTCGAACCTCCGACGAGGAGCAGCTGGGCCCTCCGCATAAAAGTGTCTTAGAGGGCACGGCCATTTCCGCGCGGCAATTTTTCTTTAATTCAGAATATTTCACCTTGTTTATATATCTTACACACCAAGCGCCATAGTTTTGTCATTGCTGGCACTCCCAGCAACTTCAGTAGCTCTGAGTAAGCTCCAAGAGCGTTGTAGATCTTTCAGTACTCTGTGAAATTATTCTCTCATTTTACTTACTCTTCTGTTTCTAAAATATGGTCTCTACGTTCATTTCCTTTGTAGAGCCCCTCTGTACATCCTTTCCACCTTTATGCTTTCCCTTTTCTGCTCAGTACTGGTTTTCCATCTAAGTTCTTGATATTCACGCAGTTGGTTTTCTTGTCTCAAATTATCTCTCTCATTTTCCTGTAGGCAGTATTGAAACACTTTCATGAAATTGTTTTATAAAACTTATTGTAAATATATGAAACCATTTTACATATCATGGGATTCGTGGACTATTGTAACTGACGATATTGACACTGCTCGTAAGCTACCACTTCGTCACCATGTGACTACTGTGAGCAATAATTGTGCATCTATAATTGCACACGCCTATCTGGTTCACTTTCTTAGTGAACAACACTGTGTACTGCTGTGATACTGTTTTCCAAACCCTGTACGAAGTTCTTTCTGTCTTATCGTCGTCGTACTCTGGTAATTTCGTAATTGGAACACTTCTGAACAACTTTTTGTAGAATGCTGCAAATGCAGAAACCTATGCTTCCCGAAAAGTTCTGTGTATTTAATTTACATTTGCAGATTTGATTAATAAATTTATCACTGCTTCTTTAACAACAAAAAAGAACTTTTCTGAACTAGTAATCTTTATGGTTCACCAAGAAACACGAACTTAAACAAAAATGTGTCTGATAAAATGATCTGACATAAACCGCAGAAAGGAAAATCTATGCAAAGCACTATGATGCTAACAAACTAAAGTATTCAGCTTTACCGTGTACGGAACTAATTATCTTTCTTTTCTGCACAACGGAACGCCCTATTTCATTTTATTTCTCAAAAGTGAACATTGCTGTATAATCCTACTTTATCAGCAACTACTAACGATTAGCAAATACGCGTTACTCCGTTAAACGTCTCTCAGTTCCTATATTCTTAGATCTAGAAGAAATACTGACATTCACTTTCTCGAAAGGAATCAAATCTTTAAAAAAATCCTGAGATTAATTCTTTCCATAAATATGACAAAATATTGTTGCTACCACTTTTTCGTAGGAAAGTATAACACTGCACTTCTCACAATATGACACCTTTTCACTCATTTCTCTATAGCATCAAACTTTTAATTAACTACACAGGGATAGGTACTAACTACTGAAAAAGATAAAGATGAACTTTTAGTAATACCTTCAATCAAGAAACCTGAACAACAATGTAAATACTAGTTATCCACTGACCGTTACCAAATCTGTGTCAGAGGATGTTCCTGACGCAGATGGTGTCGCTTATCCTGTACTCGCCCCCCTGCTTTCAACATCCGGGCACTCACAGAGGGTGGGTTTGCTAGTAGTTGGGAGCTCCTGCGTTAGGCGGGTGATGGAGCCCCTTAGGAAAATGACTGCTAAAGAGCGGAAGAAATCCAATTTGCACTCCTTTTTTTTGTGGTTTTAGGGCGCACAACTTCTACGGTCATTAGCGCCCAGACAAGAACATAGATTCACTAGAGCCCAAAAAAAAATTGGTGACTGTCAGTTAGAACATCAAGAAGAGGCTAAAAACGAAAGATAAAAGACAATTAAAAGGGTTAAATATCCTTCGATAAGTTGGCCAAGTTGATAAAACGCAAAACTCGAGCAGCTGCTCGTGTGTCATCAGCTAAAATTTCCTCCAGAGTAGACGGAAAGTGAAGGGCTACACGGAGATGATTAAAATTAACACAAGACAGTAAAACATGTCGCACTGTCAGCAGTTCACCGCAGGAGCACAGCGGTGCAGGGTCGGCGGATAGCAAGTGACGGTGGCTGAAACGGCAGTGACCGATCCGCAACCGGACCAGGATAACCTCCTCCCGCCGAGAGGGGCGTGAGGAGGTCCTCCAAGCGGTCGGGATCGGTTTTACAGTTCTCAATTTATTGTTGTACAGTGAAAACCACGCACCGTGCCATGACGACACGATACTCCGGCGAAGAGCCCGTTGAACAGCGTCCGATGGGACGCAAAAGGTAGCCATGCGAGGCAAGAGAGCTGCGGCCTTGGCTGCTATGTCGGCGGTCTCATTCCCGGGCACACCCACGTGGCCAGGGACCCACAGGAAAGAAACGTGACAGCTGCCATCTGCTAGCAACTGGAGGGAGCGTTGGATCCGATACACGAGATGATGGTTCGAGAAAGGGTCCTTAAGACTCTGCAGGGCACTAAGGAAGTCCAAACATGTGGCATAGAAAGGTTGGCGGTGGCGGCAGGTATACAAAACGGACTGGTGGAGGGCAAAAAGCTCAGCCGTGAAATTCGAGCACCGGTCAGGGAGCTTGTATTGGAAACGGTTGTCCCCGACGACGAAGGCAGATCCGACACCGGCAGTGCTCTTGGAACCATCAGTGTAAATAAATATGGCATTATCGAACCGCGAACGGAGTTCGACAAGCCTCGAGCGGTATACCAAATCCGGAGTGCTCTCCTTGGGGAGCGAACTAAGTTCAAGGTGAGTGTGAACCTGGGCCTGATGCCACGGTGGCAATGGGCTTTCGCTCAACCGAAAGGTGGAAGGAAGGGTAAAATCGAGCCGCTGTAGCAGGCGGCGAAACCGAACTCCAGGTGGAAGCAAGGCAATCGCAGACAACTGATATTGGCGATCGAGTGAGTCGTCAAAAAATAATCGGTAAGATGGATGGTTGGGCATCGACCGCAGGCGGCATGCGTACCGACACGCCGAGTGGTCAAGGGTAATACAGCAGCCTCGGCATACAGACTTTCAACAGGACTGGTATAAAATGCACCGGTCGCCAGAGGTAATCCCCTATGGTGAATAGAGTTGAGACGGCGGAGAATCGACGGCCGTGCAGAAGAGTATACAAGGCTTCCGTAGTCGAGCTTCGACTGAACAATGGCCTGGTAAAGGTGAAGCAGGACGGTACGATCCGCTCACCATGACGTGCCACTGAGGACACGAAGAACATTAAGGGATCGGGCACAACGGGCAGCCAGGTAGGACACGTGTGTGGACCAGCAAAGTTTACGAGCCAACATGAGTCCCAAGAATTTCGTAGTCTGCACAAAAGGAAGAGCAACAGGGGAGAGATGTAGAGAAGGTGGAAGAAATTCCTTGTATCTCCAGAAGTTTATACACACAGTTTTCTCAGAGAATCGGAAGCCGTTTGCGATGCTCCAGGAATATAGACGGTCAAGACAACGTTGAAGACAACGCTCCAAGAGACACGTCCGCTGGGCGCTGCAATAAATTGCAAAATCATCTACAAAAAGGGACCCGGAAACCTCGGCTGACAGGCAATCTACGATCGGATCGATGGCAATGACAAAGAGAGCCACACTCAAGACGGAGCCCTGCGGTACCCCATTCTCCTGGCAAAAGGTATCTGA
Source organism: Locusta migratoria (assembly GCA_026315105.1). Taxonomy (NCBI): domain Eukaryota; kingdom Metazoa; phylum Arthropoda; class Insecta; order Orthoptera; family Acrididae; genus Locusta; species Locusta migratoria. Next base: position 215,291,938 of record CM048745.1, on the reverse strand, counting down.
CAAAACAAGAGCCCACCCGTACCCGGAACTTGCGATCCGCCAAAAACGCTTGACTGAAAAGAGGGAGGCGGCCCCGAAGGTCCCATGTGTGCAATGTGCGGAGAATGCCTGCTCTCCAACAGGTATCGTATGCCTTCTCCAAGTCGAAGAACACTGCTACTGTTTGACGCTTCTTTAGAAAGTTATTCATAATGAAAGTCGACAAGGTAACGAGGTGGTCAGCAGCAGAGCGGTGTCGACGAAAACCGCACTGGATATTAGTCAGGAGGCGGCGAGATTCGAGAAGCCAGACCAACCGAACGTTAACCATGCTTTCCATCACCTTACAGATGCAGCTCGTCAGAGAAATGGGGCGATAACTGGAAGGAAGATGTTTGTCCTTCCCTGGTTTGGGGATGGGGACAACAATGGCTTCACACCAACTTGTGGGAACATGACCTTCAGTCCATATGCGATTGTAGGTACTAAGAAGAAAACTCTTGCCCGCAGGAGAGAGGTTCTTCAGCATCTCAATATGAATGGAATCGGGCCCGGGAGCAGAAGATCGGGACAGGGCGAGAGCACGGTCTAGCTCCTGCATGGTGAAGGCGACATTATAATTTTCACGATTAAAAGAGTGGAAAGAAGGTGGCCGTGCCTCCTCTACCTGTTTGCGAGGGAGAAAGGCTGGGTGGTAATGGGCAGAGCTCGAAACCTCCGCAAAGAAACGGCCCAATGCGTTGGAAACATCAGCGGTGTCCACGAGGACTGCGTTTTCCACGGTCAGGCCAGGAATTGGGGAGTGGAACTTGATGCCGGACAAACGGCGTAGCCCACCCCAAACAACCGTGGAGGGAGTAAAACGGTTAAAAGAACTAGTAAAAGCAGTCCAGCAAGCTTTTTTGCTGTCGCTTATGATACGACGACATTGCGCCCTCATTCGTCTAAAATTTATGCAATTCTCCAAAGTTGGGTGGCGGCGGAAGGTGCGTAAAGCACGGCGCCGGGCTCTAAGCGCGTCGCAGCAGGCTGCAGTCCACCAAGGGACCGGAACACGACGTGGAGAAGAGGATGTACGAGGTATGGAATGTTCGGCAGCTGTGAGAATAACCTCTGTGAGGTATTCGACCTGACTGTCACAGCTGGGAAAATTCTGATCGTGAAAAACAGCCATGGAAGAATAAAGCCCCCAGTCGGCCTTAGAAATGTTCCAACTGGTGGGACGAGGAGATGGGGAATGATGCAGGAAGCGGATGATACAAGGGAAATGGTCACTCGAGTACGTGTCAGAAAGTGCATACCACTCAAACCGACCGGCAAGCTGAGGAGTGCATATCGCAAGGTCTATGTGGGAGTAAGTATGAGTTGTCAGAAAGGAAGGTCGGTGCACCAGTGATGAGGCAGACAAGATTGAGGTGTTGGAGAAGGTCCACCAAAAGGGAGCCTCTCGGACAAGGTGCCGGAGAGCCCCATAGGGGGTGGTGGGCATTGAGGTCGCCTACCAACACGAAAGGTGAAGGGAGCTGGTCGACGAGGTGTAGCACATCTGCCCTAGTAAGGGCAGATGACGATGGCGAATAGATATTACAGAGGGAAAAGGTAAATGTGGATAAAGTGATGCGGACGGCAACTGCCTGTAGGTGAGTATGCAATGTAATGGGATGGTAATAGACGTCATCTCGAATGAACAGCAGAACCCCTCCATGGGCTGGGGTACCTTCCACAGGTGGCAGGTCGAAACGCACAGAGGTGTAGTGGGGAAAGTCTGCACGATCACTTGGACGCAACTTAGTTTCTTGGAGACAGACTAGAAGCGGGCAGTGCAATCGAAGGAGTAGTTTTAACTCCTCCCGATTGGAACGGATGCCGCGAATATTCCATTGAAGGAGCGCCATGTTAAAAAATGAGATAAGAAATGAGGATAATAACGAACAAGCAAGCGGGGTCACCTCGACGGCCGCTGAGGACCGGATTTCGAGGGAGCACTGCTATCGCTGTCTAGGGGCAAAGAGTCGTGGTCCATAGGTTCGACCGATGCGCCTGCCACCTCCCTGAGTTGATCAGGAGGGACAGTTTCCACCGCCGGTAAAGGGCCGGGTGCCCGGCAGACGGAGCGTCCCGGTGAAACAGAAGACGGCCGAGGCCGGCAACTGTTGGGCGGCGTGACGGATGGGTCACGCCTCGGCGGGGAAGGTGAGGAACTCCTTTTCTTGGTGGCTCTTCTGGAAGAGTGTCGGTGATAAGAGGCAGTTGACGGTTGGAAAGCCTGAGAACGCAGAAAATCCTCACGGACGGGTTCCTTTTTCAAAGTCCGGGCATCTTGTTTAGGTGCCCGTGGTTTACTAGAGGTTGACGAAGACTGAACTTTAGAAGCAGCAGGAGGAGGCGGGGACGTGGAATGGGCAATCTTCGGGCTGGCGGATCGCACAACTGTGTCAGCGAAGGTAAAATCACAGGTCTGGCTACTTGAATCCTTAGTAGGTCGAGTGGAGGTGAGGACCTTACTGTATGTGCCCGCTGGGAGGACAGCGGGCTTTCGACTCGCCAACAACTTTCGAGCGGCAGATGTTGATACCTTTTCCGTAACTCGAATTTGCTGGATGACCTTTTCATCCTTGTATACAGGGCAGTCTCGAGAGGAAGCCGCATGGTCACCGTTGCAGTTAAGGCAGTGAGGGGACGGAGGTGGGCAATCCCCCTCATGGGCGTCCCTATCACAAGTGACACATTTTGCTGCATTTGGGCAAGATTGACGGGTGTGGTTGTATCTCTGGCATTGGAAACAGCGCGTTGGGTTTGGTATATAAGGGCGGACAGAGATAACTTTGTACCCTGCCTTGACCATCGACGAGAGTTCAACTCTGTCGAACGTCAAAAACACAGTACGAGTCGTGTCAGCTGGTTAACTACCTTTTTCAAGACCCGATGCACGGCAGTGACACCCTGATCGGACATGTAGGTTTTTATGTCTTCGTCAGACAACCCGTCAAGGGATCTCGTGAAGACTACCCCCCGTGACAGGAAACGTGTGTAACAACGTAGTCCGGATAAGTTTCTGGGCTTGGAAGGCACTGTCCGCTTCCAACAACAATGTGCCATTGCGCTGACGCGAACAGGTTTTAACAGGGCCATCAATTGCGTCAACATCTTTCTGAATGACGAAAGGATTTACAGAATTGAAATCTTTTTCTGTCGGTGCGAGAGACAACAAGAAATTTCGGTAGATTAGGCAGAGTCTTCTTTTGCTGAGGCGAATCTATCTTTCGTTTCTGGGTCAACGTCACTGAAGAAGAGAAGGAAGTCGTTGCGGAAGTGTCGTCCATGATTACCGGCGTCTCCGATGGCGCGCTCCTTCCTAGTGGGGGCCCTCTCCGGTTGCTTACCCGCCTTAGGTGATTGTTCACACCTCAGGTCACACCTCCCAAGAACTGACGGAGGGACCAATCGGCATGTTTGGAAGGTACCAGAACTCGGGTAATCACCCCTCCCTGGGCCTGGCCTTTACCAGGGGGTACGCACGTGCCCTACTTGTCTACCCTGGGCGGGGAATTACGTGTACCCCGTCACCTGCTACGCATGATAATGCGTGAGTCGGCCTTCAGACACGCACAGGGAGGAAAGAAGAAGAATAGAGGAAGTGAAGAGAAAGAAGGACAGAAGTGTCTCAAACGCCGAGGCGGAGACTAATGAGGAGGAGAAGAAGGCTAGGAGAGTACAAGGAGAGAAAGACAGAAACAAAGGGTAAGAAAGGAAGGAACCAAGGAATAAGAGAAACGACAACAAGAAACCACCTTAACTCGCAAAATACGCCCGTCTCCGGGCGAAGGCATAAACCGGGAGGGAAAGTGAAGCAGCCTGGGGCAGAAGAAAGGCTGCTCTGGCTCGGGGCCCCGTGCGCGCCACACACGTACCCACAAAAGAACTGTGGGCCCCCTGGGGGGAATGTGCACTCCGTGTGCATACCGGGGGAAGTCATTCCAGATGTGAAACGGGTCCTTCCGGATGCCATGAAGAGCACAGGATGGAGCCAGCTGCAGGTGGTGGCTCATCTCGGGACCAATGATGTGTGTCGCTTTGGATCGGAAGAGATCCTCTCTAGTTTTGAGCGGCTATCAGAAATGGTAAACACTGCCAGTCTTGCTTGCAAGATGAAAGCGGAGCTCACCATCTGCAGCATTGTCGACAGGACTGACTGCGGACCTTTGGTTCAGAGCCGAGTGGAGGGTCTGAATCAGAGGCTCAGACGGTTCTGCGACCGTGTGGGCTGCAGATTCCTCGACTTACGTCAAAGGGTGGTGGGTTTTCGGCTTCCGCTAAATAGGCCAGGAGTCCACTATACTCAGGAAGCGGCTACACGGGTAGCGGGGGCTGTGTGGCGTGGACTGGGCGGTTTTTTAGGTTAGAGGGCCTCGGGAATACACAAAATGGGTTTCAGTCTCAAAGGGGGCAGGTCAGACACAGGAAGAAAGCAGATCTAGAAACCATTGGTATAACAATTGTAAATTGTCGTAGCTGTATTGGGAAAGTTCCAGAGCTCCAAGCGCTGATAAAAAGTACTGAGGCACAAATCGTTATAGGTTCTGAAAGCTGGCTGACGCCTGAGATAAGTTCGGTCGAAATTTTTTCAAAGGGCCAAACGGTCTTCAGAAAAGATAGAATAAATAAAAAAAAGGGGGTGGTGTGTTTATTGCTGTTACTAACGGTCTATCCTGCAGCGAAATTGAGACAGATACTTCCTGTGCGTTGGTCTGGGTAGAGGTTATACCTGACAACCGGAATAAATTAATAATTGGATCTTTTTATCGGCCCCCTGACTCAGACGATGCGGTTGCCGAAATGTTCAAAGAAAGCCTGAATCACATTTCAAATAGGTATCCAAAGCATACTGTTATAATCGGTGGCGACTTTAATTTACCCCCGATATGTTGGCATAATTACTAATTCAAAACCGGCGGCAAATATAAAACATCGTCCGAACAAGTTCTACTTCGAACAGTTAGTTCATGAACCCACTAGAATAGTAAGTGGTTGCGAAAATACCCTTGATCTCCTAGCAACAAATAATCCTGAGCTAGTAAAGAGCATCAAAACAGATACAGGGATTAGCGAACATCGAGTTGTAGTAGCGAGGCTGAATGTCGAAATGCCCAAATGCACCAAACATAAACGAAAAATATATCTATTCAATAAAGCAGATAAAAATTCGCTACACGCTTTCCTGAGTGATAGTCTCCAGTCTTTCAAAACTAAAAATGCTAGTGTAGATCAGTTGTGGCTTACTTTCAAAGACATAATATCAGTAGCAATCAAGAGATTTATACCAAATAAATTAATAAAAGAGGGGGCTGACCCCCCGTGGTACACAAAACAGGTCAGATCACTGTTGCAGAAACAAAGAAAAACGCATGCAAAATTTAAAAAGACACAGAATCCACAAGACTGGCAGTTTTTTATTGAAACTCGTAACCTAGCGCGGACTTCAATGCGAGAAGCCTACAACGAAATCCTGTCCCGTAATCTTGCAGAAAATCCAAAGAAATTCTGGTCATATGTGAAGTACACTAGCGGCAAAACACAAACAATACCTACACTACGCGATAGCAATGGTAATACTACCGATGACAGTACTGCTAAGGCAGAATTACTAAACACAGCTATCCGAAATTCGTTCACCAAAGAAGACGAAGAGAACACTCCAGTATTCAATCCAAGAACAGCTGCCAGCATGCAAAACTTAGAAGTAGATGTTCCTGGAGTAGTAAAACAACTTAAGTCACTAAACAAAAATAAATCTTCCGGGCCTGATTGTATACCAACTAGATTCCTCTCAGAGTATGCTAATGCAATAGCTCCGTACTTAGCTATCATTTACAACCGATCACTCAGCGAAAGATCCGTACCCAAAGACTGGAAAGTTGCCCAAGTTACTCCAATATTCAAGAAAGGTAATAGGAGTGATCCCCAAAATTACAGGCCCATCTCATTGATGTCGATTTGCAGTAGGATTTTGGAACATATACTTTGTTCGAATATTATGGACCACCTCGAAGAGAACGACCTATTAACCAGTAGTCAACACGGATTCAGAAAGTATCACTCATGCGAAACACAGCTTGCCCTTTATTCACATGAAGTGTTAAGTGCCATCGACAAGGGATCTCAAATCGATTCCATATTTCTGAATTTCAGGAAGGCTTTTGACACTGTACCCCACAAGCGGCTTCTTATGAAATTGCGTGCTTATGGAATATCTCCCCAATTGTGCGGTTGGATTCACGATTTCCTATCAGAAAGAACACAGTTCATTGTAATTGGCGGTAAGTCACCGAGTAATACAGAAGTGATATCTGGCGTTCCACAGGGTAGCGTTATACGTCCCCTACTCTTCCTTGTGTTTATAAACGATTTAGTAGACAATCCGAATAGCTCTCTTAGACTGTTCGCGGGTGATGCTGTCGTTTATCGGTTAGTGAAATCAATAGAGGACCAAAAGCAACGCAAAGCGATTTAGACAAAATTTCTACATGGTGCGAAAAATGGCAATTAACACTAACTAATGAAAAGTGTGAAGTAATACACATGGCCACTAAAAGAAATCCTCTGAACTTCAATTACACGATAAATCAGTCAAATCTTAAGGTCGTAAATTCTACCAAATACCTAGGAGTTACAGTTACGAACAACTTAGACTGGAGAGAACACATAGAAAATATTGTGGGGAAGGCGAACCAAAGATTACGTTTCATTGGCGGAACGCTTCTAAGATGCAACAGCTCCATCAAAGAGACTGCGTCCTTTTCTGTCGTACTGTTGCCCACTGTGGGACCCTCACCAGGTGGGACTGACGAAAGGCGTTGAGTACGTTCAGAGAAGGGCAGCTCGTTTTGTTTTATCACGTTAGGGGGGGAAATCGTCACGGAAATGTATCACGATTTGACCTGAAAATCATTAAAATAACGACGTTATTCATTGCGGCGTGATCTGTTTGCGAAGTTTCAATCACCGACTTTTACTTCTGAATGTGAAAATATTTTGCTAGCACCCACCTACTTAGGGAGACATGACCATCCCAATAAAATAAGAGAAATCAGATCGAAAACTGAACGATTTAGGTGTTCTTTCTTCCCGCGCGCTATTAGAGAATGGAACGGTAGAGGAAAGGTATGAAAGTGGTTAATAAACCCTCTGCCAGGCACTTGAATGTGATTTGCAGAGTATCTATGTAGATGTAGATGTACTACATATAAAGTAATTTTCTTTCTTTGCCTTCGCGGTTAAGTCTCTTCTGAGACGTAATACACAAAATTTAACAATATTCAGCCTCAGTCAGAGAAGAGAAGAACATATCAGAAGTATACAACTTCGAAGAATAGAATTATCGTGCCACCGCGATAAAATGCGCTCCGCAGGATAGCGATAATATTCTGACGATGTATGAGTATTTTGGCGTCTACTGCCAACCTAAGGTGTCGTAGCAACTTAATTTCCTGTCTAGTGCCATCATGTTGCAAAATTCTTGCACTCTGGCATGACGTACTTGTTTCAGTATCTATATGTCCCCTAGTTATACACTCTTCTACAGACTCGCGCTTCAGTCACGGTCTGCACGGCCACTACGGTCGGGGGTTCGAATCCCCCCTCGGGGCATGGATGTTTGTGCCGTCCTTAGTTGTAGGTAGTTCATAAGTAGTTTGTAACTTTAGGGTCTGATGACCCCGTAGTTAAGTCCCTTAAGCTTAACAAACATTTGAACATTTGAACAGACTCGCATTTGCCTCTAGCCACTTGTACTTAGCCATTTTGCACATTCTGTCAATCTCATTTATAGTCATCTGCATCCCATTTTACCTGCTTCATGTACTGCATTTTTTATTTTCTTTCACCAATTAAATTCACAATCTCTCCGTACAAACGTCAAAGAAAAAGAAAAAAAGTGAGTAAGGTAAGGTATGTGTTAAGATAGCGTGCTAGTGGAAGCCGTAGATGGCAAAAACTCTACGGGAAAATAGGAATATATGCAACAATTAATGAAGAACGTTGCACGGGCTACTGTAAAAGGAGCCGAGGTGAGAAATTTGTAGCGGACCGAATCAAACTACTCACAAGATTAATGACCACGAATCCAAGGCCCACTTCCATTCTGCTAAGATCGTCATTTATATTGTTTAAAAAATGTTCGAATGATTGTAATAATATGGGACCAAACTACGTTGGTCATCAGTCTCTAGTCTTACAAACTACTTAAACTAAGCTAAACTAACGTAAGGACAACACACACACACACATTTATGCCCGAGGGAGGATTCGAACCTCCGACGCGGGAGGCCGCGCGGTCCGTAATGGAGCGCTCCAGACAGCTCGGCTACTCCCGCGCGGCCATATTCCTTGTCATAAAGATTTAGAAATGCGTAAATGCTCCACTATATGAAGTTGTTACAAATTCCTTAGCACTAAATCAAAATGGGTCTAGATGTATTGTTTTGAATACTTCTCCATGCCATTCACCTGCGACTCCACAACACACTAAAATGGAAATCAGATCGAAAACGGAAAGATTTAATTATTCCTTTTCCCCTTTCGCTGTTAGCGAATGGAGTGGTAGGGAAATATCATGAAAGTGGTTTGATACACTCTCTGCCAGGCACTAGTATGTAATTTGCAGGGTTAAAATGTAGATAAAGCTATTCGCCGTCGGGAGTTAACTACGGTCGGGGTTTCGAATCCCCCCTCGGGCATGGATATTTGTGCCGTCCTTAGTGTAAGCTAGTTTATAAGTAGTTTGTAAATTTAGGGGCTGATGACCCCGTAGTTTATTTTATTTATTTTATTTTATTTATTTACTGTTATTATTATTTTTTTTTTTCGTCGGGGTTTCGAGTCCCCCATCCCCCGTATCGAACATGGTTGTTTGTGTTGTCCTTAGGTTAGTTTACTTCGAGTAGTTTGTAAGCTACGGACTGATAACCTCGCAGTTGAGTCCGACAGATTTACAAACATTTGAACATTTTTTGTAGATGAAAACGACTGTAAAATATCACAAATTTTCGACTGATTACGTTCTACACGTCTGTACCAAGTATGTGTGCATTTTATTGCAAAACATATCTATAAATATTATTTAATTTCATTTTAGTTATATTTAAAAATTTTGTGTAGCTTTAAAACTAATTAAATGTACAATAAAAATAAAAAGGATGGCGTTAACAGCTACTGACGTTCCATATCGAGGTTAGCTGTATCGATTGTCAGCAGCAGGCGCAGTTAAATAAGTGTTTGATAACATTAACGTGAAGTGATACCAATTGCTCTAATATCTGCGATTAGTCAAAATGACTGTGACATACTGGTGGGTAAATTTATGTTTCATAAGTCGCTGAAAATGTGATATGGTCATTTGGATTACGGTGTCATGCCTGTTTCTCATTATTTGCTTATAGTTATGAAGCACTGAAGATAGATAGACAGTAGCTGAAATCCTTCTGCCATCAACAAATAAAAGTTTTACGACCCATTCTGTGCTACCTCCTATCACTGACAATGCTACATGTGTGTTTCGCTAATCTTCTAAGACACTGACACTTCTAGGTTCAGTGAAAGATGGCCCATAGCCCTAGCAAATCAGGTGTTTCCAAAATCACTGCCATTGCATCAAGACATACATGAAAATGTAATATGCAGCAGAAGGTATGTGCCATGAACGTAGACGTTTCAGTGAATCATACGGCAGACTACCAAAGCCGTGGATCACCACTTTTGTGTCCCAGCCTAGTCGCCGCTTTTGTGTCTCGTTTCCGTCGTAGGTGTCGGTGGCCGAGTGGAATGAGACCGACACAGGAATAAAGATAGCACGCTGGTGCAGGTACGGAGAGGAGCAGCCAGAAACTAGAAACACTATAGTAAATTAGAACGAGATATATATTGCACAGAATTTATACAATACTTAATTTTTACATATTACTGCAGAATGTTGATACATAGTTGAGCTAGAGTCCAGCCTAGTGCCTAACTGATAGCCAAGTCTTCACTGGTGCCTATCGGATTCCGAAGTCTTTACTGGTTCCTAACTCAGTCCCAAGTGAACGATGTCGTTCACTGGTGGCCACGAGCGGAGTTGCCGCAGAGGGCGCTCGTGGCTGTCGTCGTAAGAACGCCGCGCCGTGCGTGCATGGCGGCGCGCGGCGAAAGTAGGTGGCGCGCACTTTGGACTTGTGCGACACCACACCCCTCCCCCCCAAACCGCCGCGCCGTCGTGGCGTAGGGCTGAGGGCCACGGCGACGGCAATGGGAGGAGGGCCTGGGCAGGGGATAAGTGTCTACAATTGTTTGACTGTTCACTGTTGATTTAAAGTCCGCACAGAGGCGAAGTTTTCCTGACGGCTTGGGTATAATTACTATAGGCGAGGCCCACTGACTCGCAGAAACAGGAGAAATCACCCCACTATCTTGCCAACGTTTAAGTTCGTCTGCAACTTTATCACGAATTGCGATAGGCACTGGTCTAGCTTTACGAAATTTTGGTACAGCAGATTCTTTTAAAGTTACATGTGCCACGAAGTCTTTTGCACAACCTAGTTCCGGCGAAAATAAGTCACTATATTTGTCACACAATGCATTGATTTTATCCTGAGGCACTATTGACGAAATTTGAAGCACATCTCTTTGAATTGATAAACCAAACAAGTCAAAAGCATCTAGTCCAAAAATGTTCTGTGTAGATTTGGCCTGAAGAACAACAAAAGCAACTGTTTTTGTTACACCTTGAAAAGAGGCAGGCAGGCTACACGTTCCTAGCACGGGAATATTTTGTCCTGTGTACGCTGTTAACACTTGCTGAGACGGCGACAATTTTGGCGAACCCAGAAGTTCACAAGTATCTTTATTTATTAATGTGACAGCGGAACCAGTGTCAAGCTGAAATTGCACAGTCTTATTTTCAAGGGAACGATTCACATAAAGTTTTTGCTTGTGGCGCTCGGCAGGTGCGCGAATATGGGCAACGTCTAATACACCGTGTTTGCTGCGCTTGCGCGGGCCGCGTAGTGAAGGAAGCGGCGCAGACTCGGCACACAGCTTAATATCACTGTCACTAGATGGCACTACCGCCGGATCGGCGTCCGCGCAATGCGAGGCTACTACAGATTCACTATCTACTGCACTAAACTTTTGAGTAGCTACAACAAGTTTACTGTCACTATCTACACAGTACTGGGCACTTTTACAAGGAGAAGTTGTAGAAGGCACTAGGTTCACTACAGGATTGTACTGTACATAGTCATTTTGCTTGTCCCGAACCCGTTTCCGTTGCACTGTTTTACGCGCTCGTCGGCGCTTGCGACGTGTCTCACTACATAGTTTTGCAGTAGGCGCAGAAGAAATTTCTTGCAATTGAGAACCAAGTAAAGCACTGTTCAATTCCACAGCGTCTATGACATTGACTGTATGCACTGCTCTTGCAGCACTTTGCGAAGCACTGTTTCTAACGTTACTGTTCTTTGAGTTTTTAATTTGCATACACACAGATTGTACATGTCCCGATTTGCCACATTGATAACAGGTTGCGTTGCGACTAGGGCAATGAGCTCGTTTGTGGCGAGACACACACTGGGGGCAAGATTTACCTACATTTTTCTGAAATGAGCGTTGGCGCCCGTTATTCAAATTACTGTTTCTAACACGACGGGGCGACCTTTGTGTCGCACTTTTCCACTGGCTACTGTTCATTGTCTGTTCAGCACGGCCGGTAGAATTTAAAGAAGCACTAGTGCTATAGTGAGAACTACGGTTAGGAAAGCGTCCGTTGCGGCGCACTGAATTAACACTATGGCTTTGCATTTCTACATATGCTAAGTCAAAAGTATCATGCGCTTCTATAAGCTGCAGTACACTGTCTAATGAGGGGTCTGACTGTTTTAGAATTGCTGCCCTAATTCTGGGGTCCTGAATGTTCTGCGTAATCGCATCTCTCAACATCACGTCACTATAAGAAAGTCCACAAGAGCAAGTAAATTTACATTTGCGGGTTAAGCCCTTCAATTCCGTAATCCACTCTTGGTGTGACTGCTGCGGTAATTTTTTAAGTCTGAAAAATCGGTACCGTGCCGCAGCTACGAGAACTTTTCTCTCATAATGAGCATTTAGTGCCTCTACTATTTGTTCAAAGTCTACATCACGAGGAGATGCGAGAGGGAAAAGTTTTTGCAATAGTACGAAGGTCTGAGGGGCCCACAATCGATAAGAAAAGGTTCTTCACTCTCTGACCTGTAATTTGATGAGCCACGACGAGTTCTTGAAACTGTGCGAAGTAGTCGCTCCATTCTTCCTCACGTTCGTTGTACTGGCGAAACGTAGGAAGCGTTGCGGCGGCAGGTGTGGGCTGCTGAAGCGGCGGCTATTGTTGTTGGTTAGCTGGTTGCGCTGTGAGCTGGGCCACAGCCTGCAGGAGTTGTGTTATTTGCGCCGTCTGTAACTGAAGAATTTCCATTAAGTTTGGGTTCGGGGTAGTGGCCATGCTGACCGATTAGGCGCCGCGCATACAAGTAAATTATAACAAAACACAAATGCAATATGAAAGAGGACGCTCTGCAACAAAAAAGTCCACAAAACACGTAACAAAATATCTTCCCCCAAAATTCTTATAATAAGGGTGGGTGGGCGGGAGCAATTTCTGCGTGCTCCGACTGCTACTGTCTGGCTGCTGCAAGCGGGCTGGTCCAAGGTTCTATCACTCCTCGTCGCCACTTTTGTGTCCCAGCCCCGTCGCCGCTTTTGTGTCTCGTTTCCGTCGTAGGTGTCGGTGGCCGAGTGGAATGAGACCGACACAGGAATAAAGATAGCACGCTGGTGCAGGTACGGAGAGGAGCAGCCAGAAACTAGAAACACTTTAGTAAATTAGAACGAGATATATATTGCACAGAATTTATACAATACTTAATTTTTACATATTACTGCAGAATGTTGATACATAGTTGAACTAGAGTCCAGCCTAGTGCCTAACTGATAGCCAAGTCTTCACTGGTGCCTATCGGATTCCGAAGTCTTTACTGGTTCCTAACTCAGTCCCAAGTGAACGATGTCGTTCACTGGTGGCCACGAGCGGAGTTGCCGCAGAGGGCGCTCGTGGCTGTCGTCGTAAGAACGTCGCGCCGTGCGTGCATGGCAGCGCGCGGCGAAAGTAGGAGGCGCGCACTTTGGACTTGTGCGACACCACAACCACAGTATAAAACCTGCCCATAATATATTACAAGAAATCCGAGACCCTTCGGTAATCTTCTCGTTACGTGATTTTGGGACAATTCAAATGAGGGACCGAGTCGATCTAATTAACAGAGGTAACGGCCGAAACCCAGTCAGTCGTGGAACTCTTCGCTTAGCCCTGATAACATAAAGCGGCTGGTGGTTGCACCCCGCAGCTCAGCACTACCGTCCCACAATGTGACGTCTGTGTGAAAGGCAGCAGAAGGATTAACCGCCAATATGAATATGACAGCGATAGGGAGCAGCGCAGCAGTCATCAGGTAGCACCTGAAGGTGACAACAAGTCTGTTAGCGACAGTTTCTTGGAGACGTTACGACTTGACTGGCACGAACTACAGTAAGTTCTGCACAATGACTGGAAAAACTAACAGATAGAGACACCCAGCAATGAGTTATATTTTTTTGCTACGCTTTGTTACGAAGAGTGATAATGAACGATTTTATACTGGAGATGTATGTGGAAAGCGAAGAAGGTGTATTTGCAGAAAGAGTATTCTGATGGTGAGTTTTGGAACATGTCGTGTATTCAAATGTTACGAATTATCTCGAACAGAATGATCTATTGACCCAAGGTCAACAGGGATTTAGATAATATCGTTCACCTGAAACACAACTACCTCTTTACTCACACGAAGTGATGAATACTATCTGCAAGGGAACTCAAATTGATTCCGTATTTCTAGATTTCCAGAAGGATTTTAACACCGTACCTCACAAACGGCTTTTAATCAGATTGCGTGAATATGGTATATCGCTCCAAATTTGCGACTTCCTGTCAGAGAGGACACAGTTCGTAGTAATCGATGGTAAGGCATCGACTAAAACAGAGGTGATATACGACGATCCACAGGGCAGTGTTGTTGGTCCTCTGCTGTTCCTTATCTACATAAACGTTTTGTGGGGAAATATGAGCAGCTGTCTTAGGTTGTTTGCAGATGCGCAGTCATTTATCTTCTAGTAAAGTCATTTGAAGATCAAAACCAAATGCAGAACGATCTAAATAAGATATCAGTTTGGTGTAAAAATTGGCAATTGACTCTAAATAATGAGAAGTATGAAGTCTTCTACATGGGTACGAAAAGAAATCCGTTAAATTTGGTATACAAGATAAATCAATCAAAAGTGAAGGCCGTAAACTCCCCTAAATACCTAGGAACTACTATTACATCAGACTTAAACTGAAAAAAACACACAGATAATGTCTTAGGAGACGCGAACCAGAGACTGCGTTTTATTGGCAGAACACTTAAAAGATGCAACAGAACTACTAAAAAGGCCGCATACTCCACGCTTATTTGGATTATTCCTGCCCAGTGTGGGGTCCTAATCAAGTGGGTTTGACGGAAGCCGTCGAAAGAGTCCAAAGAAGGGCCACCCGTTTTGTATTGTCACAATGCAGGGGAGACAGCTGCACAAAATGATACAGGAGCTGGCATGGGAATCATTACAACAACGGCGTTTACCGCTGGTGCGTGGTTTAATTACGAAACTCCACTCGCCAACTTTCTCCTCCGAATGCGAAAATATATTATTGACTGCCATCTACATAGGTAGAAACGATCATCCGAAAAAAATACGAGAAATCAAAGCTCGAACGGAGAGATTCAGATGTTCTTTCTTTCCGCGCGCTATTCGAGAATGGAATGGTAGATGAATAGTATAAAGGTGGTCCGATGAAGCCTCTGCCAGGCACTTCAATGTGATTTGCAGAGTATCCTATGTAGATGTAGGTGTAAAGTGTAATGAATGGATGATACACGGACGAGAACCTTCTATATCTTCTTCTGGTGTCTGCTACTTCAGTTTTCATCTCTCCTCTTTTTATGGATGATAAAAAGGTTAATTTTACGAATAATATAACCAATGATTTTCCTGTAAAACGTATCAGCGATTTATTTAAAAGACGAATAACAGCTATACCCATATTCTTGAAGATGGGCAAAATAGCCTTGGAGATTTCCTCAGGAATATGTTGTGGTACCGTTTTAACTATGGCTTTATGTAGTTTGAAAAAAAAGTCACAACCGGTTTCTCAAGTGTTCAGGAATTACTGAACACAAAAAATCCTTTGTTATGAGACCGTTCTGAATGCACATATGTCACGTTGGTGTAATGCAGAGTTGTCCACTTGACATCACTACACAAAGCTAACAACAAGTAATGATGACGATCTTGCAAGTTTTGATATATATTTGTATTAATTTTTTCATCTTTACCTAACTACTACATCCAACATCCTTGCATATTATAATCTTTGTGTACTATTTTTCTCCTCCAGTGTTCCTTCCAACAACTAGTAAAGTAAGCTTGAATGCCGTAACAAATATTTACTTTTATCATCTCTTAGCGATTATTTTAACTTCTTGTGTGGCATCAAATCAACAAAGTGAATATGACCAAAATACATTCAAAGACCATTAAGAACGACTTACATATCTGTGTATACTTCTGTTAATTTTTTTTTTTTTTTTTTTTTTTTTTTTTTTTTTTTTTTTTTTTTTTTTTTTTTTGCCACTGTAATCGGAAGATCAGGATTGTATCTCAAAACACTAATGATTTAAGTAAGTCAACGACTAAAACTTTTGACAGGAAGCGGTTCTCCATTGACTAGCAGCCATGATCTTTTTATTTACATAAATGTTTGGGTGCCAGTTCAGACAAACGTTATTCACTTTACGCAGGAATTTTATACATCCTTCTATGTCTTCCAAATAGACACTCACTTTCTCTTTTATCAGCAAATAGTTCCTTCTCTTACCACGGTTCCCAAAACGCTGTGGCTACCTTGGGGGGAGGGGAGAGGCTGTCAAATCCATAATACATTTTTAAGAATTTCGTCCTCTTTTCATCGCAGTGCTACCAACAGTCGTTCTTTCTATGAACTGTCACTAAACGTTTGAAACAGCACTCTATGGGACATTTGTCGTTGCTGTGACAAGTGCACCAAAACGAACAGTCTGAAAAGGCTACCCTGAAAAAGGAAAGCCGTCATAACGTCATCATCTGAAAATCTTGCACTGTGAAACTTTACTCTTTTCATTATATTTTTAGAACTACTGTGTGTTTTCGTCCACTTTAGGTTACGGTAGTAACACTAAAAGTGGGCCATTGCGATCGCCTTTTGACAGCTCGAAATTTAAACTAAGATAACGCCTTAACCGTTGATCTGAGACAAAAACCAGTCGAGCGCTTTACCCCAAGACCACCGGACCCGATGATTTCACTTGAATTTACGTAAACCAGTACAGACAAAGAACATAAACGAAAAAGAGAACAAACTACAATGTCAAGACAGGTGACAATATTTTAACGGAAAAAGATGATGAAAATATGGGAGAGATATTAAAACTAATTTGAAGGGGTTAAAGTTCTAAGAAAGTATATGTTTGTTAAATCAAAACTTAAATATCAAATAATTTTGGCTGTTTGTTGAAAGACAGTCAGAGAGAATATTACGTGTTGAATGCATACATGTTATCACAATAGTGGAGTCGTAATCGTATCGTCCATGATTTGTGTATTTGTTCTTGTCCCAAATGTTTGTAAAAAGTCACAAAACTACAGAAAAACCTAGAGTGCGACATTTATCATTATCTTTGATTCTGTTGGAAGTGGGTAGTATTCCTGATCTACAACATAACACATTTGTCATTACGAGTTTTTCGACCCTTTTTTAACTTCTGGACTTGAAACGCATTGATACAGTCTATAGTCGGCGTCACGTACGGAGGCGGCCTAGTTTTCAGCCGTTCTGCGCATCCCCCTCCATTACCGTAATGACTGCCAATGATGTTCACTCTGTAGACGCGTGACTGACCGCGATTTACGCAATGTTTCTCCCGCAGGCGCAACTGTTGGCGCACGGCCGTAGCACCTCCCCTCCACGCTTCCCCTACCGCTCCGCCTTCTTACGTGACGCCAGCTATAGTGTCGCATCCCGCTGGTGCGCCCAGTGCGTTGAGCGGCCGCCGGCGCGTTGTTGAGCCCTTGCACGAGCAGGCGCGGCGCACAGCGAGGTGCAGCGTGGCGTGGTGTTGCAGCCCAGTACGAGATCGGCACGCCGCTCCCCGACTCGCCGTGCAGCTTCACGGTGCACGCGTCCAGCAAGCGACAGGGCGAGATCGTGTCGCCCACGTACCCGGGCGCCTACCCCAAGGAGCTCTACTGCAGCTACCTGTTCCTCGGACTCTCCTCGCAGCGGGTGCGCATCGAGTTCCGCGACTTCGACCTCTTCTTCGGCGGCCCGCAGTAAGTACTCACATTTCTTCTCATTACTACCTCCACTCTTTTTATCCGATAAATCTTATGCAAAATTCTGTTAAGCGCCTCCCTCCTTGCCACCGAGCTTTGCGACTAATAATCCAGCTACTGCCAAAAGGTAAGCTACTGGCACACGTTTCGTTGACAGTACAGTTCTCGTGCAGTATGTCAACGCTAAATGAACCTAAGCCGAGAACTTTGACATAATGACCCATTGGATTAAAATGACTATGTCAGATAGTATGAGGTCCTTAATGAATACTGCATTTCAGCCACCTAATTGTATGCTTAATCATTGTGTATATGTGGACAAGATGAAAAAAATCCCAGATTTTTCCAGGATTTTCCGAATTAAAATGCACTTCTTCGGAGTGAATTACACTTTTTCCCGGGTGAATTACGCTTTTTTCTGTTATAAACAGCAATATAATTACTTAGAGCAATAAAAGCTATCAATTCTTCAAAAAGGTAAGGATTTACACATCGGCACATAATTAAAAAGCACTGATGCTGGCGTGTTTTCCATGACGTGTTGATGTTGATAACAGCTCGACAATTGCTGGCAAGTATGAGTGGCCATTCAAGTATCAGTTGCAGCGAGTGAGAATTATATTTTTCCCTTCTGTTTCGTAAATGAAGATCGCGTATATTTCAGTTTTTTCATGAGGACAAAGATGATGTAAATCTTATTTGTAATTGCATAGACGGACAAACATTAGCTACCCTTAGCTAACCATCATAATTATGAGGTCATTTATCATCTACTTCATTATACAAACTATTTTTGCAGTTTTTTACGAATATATTAATATTTTAGTGTGTGCTGTTAGGCTGGAACCGGATAGAACAGCTTTAATTGCTTGGGAAAAATATTTCGCTCTTTTCTTCAAATATGTCCCGGATTTTGATTAAGTTGTTGTGCATGAACCTAATTAAAAAATTAAAGTATGACCAAAATGCACAATTGTTTAGAAATTTCTCATTCACTTCCCATAATTTTTAAGAATAATTATACTTTTTGCCAACGTTGCTGCATAATTTGTAATCTGTCTATTAAAGAACTAAAATTGAATCTTCGTCTTCTATAGCTCGTGTTACCCTTTAAGATATATCAAACAAAAATACGCCGTTAATTTTTTTTAAAATAATGGCATAAATGGTTGGTTTTCAGAGCCGTATATTTCCCTAAAGGCTGGTCCTCAAAGTGTTAAGTTCTGAACGAAAATCAACCGGTTCGTGATTTAAGAAATCAATACCACATTCTCACTATTAACGTAATTCATATTGCGTAAAATACTATTTACTTTGTAAGTAACGGTTTTCAAACCACTATTCGCAATTTTTACCCGCCACTTGCTAGCAACGAAAAGAAATGTGACATCATGCTCTTTGAAAGCTGTTTGTTGTGAAGTAAAGCATATTATTTGTTCTAATGCTTATGACACATTTTGATATAGGCAGTTGCTTGAAGTCTAGACGTACGGTTTTTTGTTGTTAGAAATCGCGTATTTTCATTTCAACGAAAATTTTATTTTCGTATTACTCTCTCATTTATGTTTTATTACTGCAGTATTATTGTGCAGTAGCGGGCTAAAGTGAAGTTCTTACCAGCCAAAGTAAAAAAAAAAAAAAAAAAAAAAAAAAAAAAAAAAAAAAAAAAAAAAAAAAAAAAAAAAAAAAACTGTAGCAATGAAAAATTCCCGGAGTTGTAAAAAAATTCCCGGGTATATCCCGCATTCTTCCGGGATGAAAATATTCCTGGGTTTTTCCCATATCTCCCGGTTGTCCCGGTGCGTATACACCCCATCAATATACACCGCTACCAAATAAAAATGTTCAAATGTTTGTTAAGCTTAAGGGACTTAACTACGGGGTCATCAGTCCCTAAACTTACAAACTACTTATGAACTACCTACAACTAAAGACGGCACAAATAGTAGTGACAATAGTAGTGACTGTGCAGACCGTGACTGCAGCGCCTCAGTCCCCTCGGCCACCGCGGCCGGCACACCGCTACCCATCCAAAATGCTACCCCTTAAAAGGACCAGAGATATCAAGCCCATTTATTTGGGAGATAACATATTGTACAAATATCACGTGATTGCAAATACATCCCCATGTACAGTGAGGAAGATGACGAAGTAAGTATTGACGGTTGCCACCATTTCTGGCTGTAACTGCCGCTGCGTACCTAAGCCTTGAATCAAAAACGCTCTGGATGTTTTTAAGGATACTGAAGTCCATGCTACTTCTATAGGCTGACCAGACGTCCCGGTTTTGCAGGACAGTCCCAGTATTCACATAAACGTCCCGGTGTCCCGAGAAACAACGTTCGGGGCACATAATTGTTCCGGTTTTTCATCTAGAAAGAAAATGCGTGAATAATATTTCTCATTTAATGTAATATTTGTGAAAAACAAATTTGCTAGAAGTAGAACGTTATTGAAATATGTTTCCACTATACATACCAGATTTGGTCTGACTCGTCTTATGCATAAAGAAAGACAGCCTGAGCAACTAAGACTCTTAAGGACTATAACGAGGACTTCATCGTCCTCTTCTTCCATGCCTGAGACGAGACCGACAAACTTTCAGAACATGACGGACGGCGCGGCCGAAGCGATGGACCTCGACCCAAGAGTAGTGTCCACCGCAGCTTTCATACAGACGGGCACTACGTCGGACGACGGACAGCCGCATTCCGACACAGAGCAGCACGTTAGGAAGTAGCCATCGCCTAGGAAACGGAAAGAAGTCGAACGTCCTCCGACAACATCCCCTCACAGGAATAAGGCAGGATGTCTCACAGTGTTCCCTCTTCGAGTGTCACAACCATGGAAACCGCCGTGGCCGATATCCCAATCGAAGAACGTCCTATTCACTGCCACCTATCTCCCCCGACAACAGTGGACCCTGTAGCGGTAGCCCCACAGGATAACACCGTGGCAGCATCATCACCCCTACCACTCGAAGGGAGCGAGAATCGCTCGACCTTAGTATCGGCCGATGTCGAGGCAGATCAGAATGTTGGACCGCCGGATGGGGTGCATCCCACGGTGGCGCCCGACAAAACTTCCGCCTATGATTGCGGACACAGTGGCGGCACCAGACGCCCCACACCCACCGGACATCGTAACAGGAACCCCCTCCCCCCATCGACATCAGCAGCAGCACGTCCGCAACACCACCGCATTGCAACGATGAATCTTGGCTACCATCCGAGCTCCTCACAAATTGGCGATGTTCCGTGACACCATTTACGCTGCTGATGTCGACATTGCCCTTCTACAAGAAGTGTTCGTCTCTGCCTACTACGCACCTACCGGCTACGAAGCCCACATCTCTCACGCCTCCTAAAATGGTAGCGGAGTTGCCATCCTCCTCCGCGAAGGGCTCCCTGCTGAAAATGTTGTGTACTTTCCTAATGCGAGGGGAATGGCCCTTACACTGTTCGGTGTGCGTGTCATCAACGTATATGCACCGTCAGGCTCCAACAGACGTAGAGAACGACATGTCTTCTTTGCTGACGAGGTAATGCCGCTTTTTGAGGGGCCATTGGATGATTTGGTGCTTGGTGGGGATTTCAACTCCACACAGGGGGTCACTGATCAATTCACCATACATTCTCCGTGAGCATCCCTGTCTGCCATTATCAACCGACTACAACTAATCGATACATGAACTAAACTCTATGGAACACGCGCAGGGTTCACATACTACACACTCGTCCAGTCGCCTCGACCACGTTTACCTCGCACGCACTCTCGCTGACGCCACACGACATGCTGAAGTGTGGCCTATGGCCTTCTCCAATCATGAAGCCTACATCTGCGACGTCGTCCTCGCCCGACAACGAGTGTGGCACAGTCGCGGTCCATGGAAACTGAACGTTGTCCACCTGACTGCCCCTGACTGTCGATGCGTAGTGGAGGACACATGGGCCCTCTGCCGCCGCCGTCGCCCTGCCTACACGTCGACTTTATCATGGTGGTTATCCTACGCGAAACCGCACTACGCAAAGCATTGATGAGATACGGTAAAGATATCAAGGCCTGGCAAGCAAACACCTTAGACTTTCACTACGCGATCTTACGAGAATACACTTCGAAGCCATTCTCTCCAGCTCGACAGAAGATCTTACATCGTGCTAAAGCACATATCACTCTTCTCACGCGTTGACATACCTCAGGAACCACCGTCGATGTACCACTTATTCGCAGAACGCAGTCGTCGACGTCGAGCTCTTATACAAGATCTTGTCGATGAGGAAGGACGCCGACATACGTCTGAAAAAACTATTGGTCTTGCTTTCTATTCTTATTTCGCCCGGTTGTACACAGCCAATCCGCATAACCCAACTTCAATTCCGGGAGACGTGGCGACGGAACTCCAAGAAGACGTGATTCTATCAGGGCGGGAGCCGCCAATAAATCCCCCGGATCTGACGGCCTCAACCTCGAATTTTACAAGAGTTTTAGCTATCTGTTGTTACCCACTTGGACAGCTATCTGCCGTGAACTGATGTCCCCAGCAACGACGATCCCTCCCACCTTCCTCGACGGCGTTATTGTTCCCGTCCCTACGCCTCACGGGCGATCACGGATCAGCGACTACCGGCCCATCACCCTTCTCAATAGTGGCTTGAAGATATTTACCCGCTTGTCATCAACTCGACTCAAGAAGGCAGCACGATGTGTCACACCTCCCCACCAGACTTTCCTGGATGGAGCCAACAATGTTCTAACGGCCCTTTACCGTTACAGGGGCATGATTGCGCTCGCCAAGCTCCGACTCCTGCCTGGTGCACTGGCTTTGCTTGACTTCAGGAATTGGATTGTGTAGATCACACTTTTCTGGTGACGGTCCTACAACACATGCTCATTCCTGCGCAAATAGTAAGAGTGGTAAAGCGCCTTTTGAGTGGCGCAACTTCCAGAGTATAATGGATGCCTCACTGTGCCTCTTAGAATTGCACGGTCTGTTAGACAACGTTGCCCACTTTCTACAATTCTGTTTCCATTTGTCTTAGAACCCCTGCTCCAAGGACTTCGCCAACTTCTGGCGGGCATGTCTTTGCACGGTCACCATTTCTGCTGTGTAGCATACGCTGACGATCTCATGCTTTTCCTACACAGTGAAGACGAAGTTCCTGCTGCTCTGACATGGATAACAACATATGGCGAAGCATCGGGCAGTTCTCTCAACGTTTCTAAATCGAAGATTCTGCTCATTGGAGAGGGTCTACCTGCTGGATGCATTGCCCCCCCCCCCCCCCCAAGTGTGGCGACCACAGTACCCTACTTAGGCATTGACTTAACAAAAGATCTTCGTCGTTTGGAGATCTTAAATGCCAGGCGTCTGATACAGACGATCCAGGAAAGCCTCTTTCAACACCGATTTAGATCCCTGGATGGGAATGAACGTGCACGATACGTGAACGTCTGTCACGCCTCTAGCATCCCCCATGTGGCACAAGTGTTCGCGATCCCGATAAACCTTACCCGTCGCATGATGATGGCCATGGGATCCTTTGTCTGTACTGGACTGTTATTCAAGGTCCAATATGCCTCTCTTGCCCTCTCACGGGATCGTGGTGGGGTCGGTCTATTCCACGTCCCAGCACTGTTTGTTAGCTCCCAATTGAAAATATGGCGACACTGTACAACGAGCACGACCGGACTGCTTTTACGCGAATATGCACCGGTCCCTAAAACATCCCCACTTAAGTTATCTGACATTCCAGGCTCTTTTTACTACATCCGACATTTCTTTCTGGAATTAAGCTACATTTACCAATCCCTACCTCTTTCACGAATTCTACGGGCAAAGACTGTCTATGAGGCCATCCAACTCCATCAGTCCCCCAATCCTATAGCACAAAAGTTTCCCCAAATCATATGGCGTCGTGCATGGAAAGCAGTACATGCAGTTTTTCTCGATTCCAGCGTCCAATCCGCCTGGTACATCACCGTCAACGGCAAACAAGTCAATCGTTTTCGCCTGCACTGTATCCGACTCGCTGACACACCCCTATGTATTCACTGTAGGGTGGATGAAACCGGTCCGAATGTGGTTCGTCCTCCGACGTCTGGAGACTCGCACAACGTATTCTGGCTTTCTTCACCCGACGTACACCTGCTAAGCTCTCATTCCAGACGCTACTATTCCCGGACACGATTTATTACCCGGCCACGAAAACTAACGCTGTGAACTTGATTCGCGGCCACACAGTCCGCTACCTTTTCGACCGCAACGAGAAATATGAACTTGATTATTGGACGTATCTCAATGATCGCCATTGCGCAATCGTTCGTAACACCAAATACCAACAGTTCTTTTGTTCTTTTCATATTTTTATGGAGCGTCTTTCACGATCCGCCTCCCAGCTGGAACGTTCAAACTATGAGAAGTTAATGTGATGTTCTTGTTGATACGAGTTCTGAATGAACTGAAAACGGAACTTCCACAAAAATTATTGAGAAGACAAGTTTGGATGTTCCACCACTAAAGGTGTGTGAAGAACTACATAGAGAGAAAAGACATAGAAAACTTAAATAAATAAATATTACAATAAATAAATAAAAATTGCCAATACTTCTCCCATTCCCTATATTTTCCTCCTCTCCCTTAATGTATCTAGGTTAGTTTGATTTGGGATAGGTGTAGACAGAAGCCAACGCCTGAATAGGTACAGTTTTTTTTCCCTGGGCAGTGGCAGTGGCACGTAGGCCCCTTTATTTTTTTGGTAGTAAAATTTTCCTGACCATGGGGAGAGAAAAAAAAAAGACTGTTGTTGCAAATATATATATAAACAAGGGGTGCAGCATGATTGCCAGTTTTCACTGGCAGAGTAACAAAACTTCAAAACGTCCGACTTTCGGAACAATTGACAACTGTCCTGACTTACAAATTATGGTCGTCGGGACACAGTAACTACCTTTGTTCGTAGCCAGTGAATGTGAATATTGCTGCTTTCATGGCAGCTCGAAACCCATGTTTGTGTAACCTGCACTGCCTGAACCTCTCCCTGCAACAAATCCTGTACGCTATGGCGCTCTATTTCCCTTTTTGCCCCGTCGGCACATATAAGTTTAGTAATGAAGTAGTACAGCATAAACACAAATGTCCGGATTTTCTGTCGACGGGACGTTAAACTCCAAGCTTCCTTCCTTCCTTCCGGATTTTCTCTCTTTAAAATCTGGTCATCCACATAGTGCCAGTCGTTCCAAGTCTTCGATAGGCGAGAGATCTGGAGAACAGGGAGGCTAAGGCGACGAGGAACTGTTAATACTGCGTGCCACATGTATTATCCTACTGCAATGTAGCCTTCGGCAAACTCAAAGGCATCGGAGGGCAACAGGTACTAAAACTTCTGATAAGTAACTCTGGCTGGTTAATTTAACGGCAGTGAATACTAGGAAAGTTCAGGACCACAATGGCGTTCCAAGCAATCGAGTTTAGGGTTTAACGTTCCGTGGACAGCGTCGTCATTACAGACAGAGCTCACGGTCGGATGCCTGTGCAAGGATGGGGAGAGAAATCGGCTGTGTCCTTTCAGAGGAACCATCCCGGCATTTTCCTAGAGTGACTTCGGGAAATAGCGGAAAACCTAAATCAGGATGATCGCAGTTGGATTTGAACCATCTTCCTTCCGAATGCGAGTCCCATGTGTTAAGACAACGTTTCAACTGTCTCACACAGGTATCTCCAGACTGTAATTCGACCATCGTCGTGGTTCAGATGGAACAACTTTGGAAATATGTGGAAAAGCGTGGACTATTATACACAACACATCCCGAATCTCTTTGAATCAGTGACAAGGCTTAAAATAGCGGTTTTAAACCAGCAATGGCGGCAACACTCAATACTTATTTTCATCATCTTCCTCACTACACATGGGGCTGAATTTTAAGTCTCGGCAAGTTTGTACAACGTGCTATCCCGCAAATAAATTAGCCATCAATGTATTTCCTCCGAGCAGTTTCAACAAAACAATTTTCAGTGTGTGACCAGGTCATGAAGTGATAAAACTTGTGTTCCTCAAATTCACTTAATGTCCAAATGTGACAGGAAGAGAATCAACTACACTCGAAAGTAGTTGCTGTTGTTTAGGTGGCTTAGTACCAAGCAACAACTAAACAAACCCACGTTTTCGCAGATACTGACAACTCACATTTTAGCAACATTTGACATTATTTAGTAAAGGGAATAATATAATATTTGAGAGCTTTGATGATGCATGGTAATTTTCTTAAAAATCAACTTGCAACTAGCTTTCTAGGCCACACTGGTTTACATTGTCTGTTGACTAAGATGCCAAATAACCCGATACGTACTTCGAGACTACAGACAGATAATGTGCGACTATAAACCTTCTGCTTCACAATAAAGCTCACTGTACGAGGCGCATCCAGAAAGTAGCTTTTCCTTATTCGCTAAACCTGTTGCCAATGTAGTTTTTCATCTAACTATCTTGTCCTTGTTTAAAAAAAAATGTGAAACTTACTTTTTGGATGTGCTTCGTAAAGCTATACGTTTACTTATGTAGGTCAGAAAGCTGTCGGTAATGGACAGAATTTTACTCTGCCTTCAGACATTATTTCTGTAAATTAGAAATCACAGGAATTGTATGAAATTTTTCTTTATTTTAGCTCATCATTCATATTGGCGCCAGGTTTACTGTGAATTTCTAATTGTCCTAAGAAAAGTAATCGACGACAGGCCAGCTTTACTGAGGGCCCATACTTGTAAAGCAAGATGGGCAGATTGCGTAGCTCCAACAATTACAGTAGTTATGGATAAGTCGGACCTAGATTAATGCGTAGTAAACACTGCAATATTAATGTTTCTTCTCTAAAATAATTGTCATTTTTAAACCATGTTTTCTTAGTTTGTAGATCTGCAGTTTGTAGAGGTAATCATATCGTTATCTGCAGTGCCAAAGATTTAAGGTCGTCCTGTTACTCATTACACCGCGAACTATAATTTTCGAGCGGAAACAGGGGCGTACCACTTTTTTTCTTTAGAAGAGAGGGAGGGGGGCGGGGGCAAGAAAACCTATGTAGTGACTTCGTCGTGTTGCACAGTGGCGATTCCAGGACTTTGGTCTGGGGAAGGGTCGAGGTCATGGACCTTTATTTAGTCGAGGTGTTCCTGCTTCTGTTTTCTTAAAGAGAGAGAGAATAAGAAAGAAAGAAAGGGACGGCTCGTGAAGTTACCCTTGCGTCCCTTTATATATAACAGCGGCCTAGTGCGCCCCATCAGTCTCAACAACCGTTGTTCTGCTGTTCAGAATTTGTTACATATGCGTACAGATGTTGGCCACTATTATCAGTCATAAATAGGACGAGAGGAGAGGACAGAATGATTCACTAGCTCTGCCTAAAGATAAAATAAAACCAGTGAAAATAGGGGGAGGGGGCCACAAAGAGTGTCTTGCCCCACCAAAGTTTGAAGTGGGGGTGGGCGGGGTGGGAAACTGCCTCTTCTGCCCCCCCCCCACCCAGTTGATACACCGTTTCCGCGAATTGTTTGGATATCAGCGCCCCGAAGAGAACAGTTGGTTCCATTGATACCATTTATGCCATCCGATGAGGCTTTTCCGTGTTGATTCTGTCTAGGTGTGAAATTTTTTCCTAGTACGTCCATACGAAAATCAGACCGAGCGAGGTTGCGCAGTTGTAACACACTGGACTCGCATTCGGGAGGACGGTGATTCAAATCCACCTCCGGCCATCCTGATTTAGGTGTTTCGCGATTTCCCTAAATTACTCCAGGTAAATGCTGGGATCGTTCCTTTGAAAGGACACGGCCGATTTCCTTTCCCATCCTTACCCATAAACCCGAGCGTAAGCTTCGTCTCTTAATGACCACACTATCGACGGGACTTTAAACCCTAAGCTTCCTTCCTTCCATACGAACAATACGTGATTTCAACGTTGGACTTCGTGGTTCCGATCCCTATCTCAGAGGCATCAAACGAAGGGGTGAAATGTGAGTCGGAGAGTGTGTGACGCACTACGGTCGGGGGTTCGAATCCCCCCTCGGGCATGAATATTTGTGCCGTCCGTAATCTTAGCTAGTTCATAAGTAGTTTGTAAGCTTAGGGACTGATGACCCCGTAGTTAAGCCCCATAAGTTCTACAAACATTTGAACATTTTTGAAGTGTGTGACGACCTTCCACGGTGCGACACGGCTATGATGATATTGGGTAACAATGTCCTGCAGTTTGGTGCCAATGAGACACCTTGGCCACCTCACGTCACAGCTTCTCTCTCTCTGTAAGTGTGTGTGTGTGTGTGTGTGTGCCGCTTCCAAGGGTGGCGTCGGAGTGAAAATACTAGTAATTAAAGACTATTTTTAGCAAGCTACCACACCTTTTATTAAAGATCTGTTAAATGCCATTTTCCACTGCCCATTTGGACATAGCAATTGTGCAATCTTAAAAGACATCTATTCCTCCTTCGAAAGCTTTTTTTTCGCGTTCCTGCACCATTAAAGCCTCATTACAGAGTTGGTAAGAATTGTAGAACAGTGAGGCGACGGTAGCAGACACGGTCATCGCTTTGTTTGGGAGCAGCTGTCCGTCGAAGCCCTTCCTACATCGTCAGTGACCTCAGAGCCAGCGCCAGAGACAAAACCCGCTGCCGCTGCCGCTGGCGCGCCTCAAAGAAACTCTGTTTATGGAGACTAAAGGCGCTTCTTTAGCTGCTCTCGGCTGCGCTTTTCAGCCGCGGACAGCCAGCCGCCTCAATAGTTCTTACAACGCGCCACCTCGCCGGGACTTGCCCACCTCGGCTCTCTGGCAGCCTTTTTGTCCGCACACACTTGTAAAAACCCACAATGGGGTTTGGTACCGTACACATGGCGTAGGTCTGATACAAACCCATCTAGGCCTACAGGAGGTGAAACACTGTAGCTGGCCCATTTTTTTTTTTTTTTTTTTTTTTTCCTTTTCTTTTAGCGTGTCTGCAGGTTTGGTTCAGGCAACTCGACGAAGCTGACGGGGACGTAGCGTAGCTGTTCGAGACGCCGTCTTACATTGTTGCAAATGTTGGTCTGTGTCGTCTTTCAATAAAAAAAGGTGGCTCACTACATCATACAACCTAGCATAATATTAATGACAAATTTTATTTTTTAGTTCCTTCTCACGTAATTAATCAGTAACCAGGTTATGTTCGACCTCACATGTCTGTCAACAGCTAGACTGAACAGAACTCATGACTGGGGCATGAGTTGTGTGTGTTTGTCCTTAGGTTAGTTTATCTTAGTTTAAGTAGTGTGTAAGCTACGGTCTGATGACCACGCAGTTTGGTCCGATAGATTTACAAACATTTGAACATTTCATTTTGGCTTTTAACTGATCCATTATTTTTCCTTGTTTAAGAGGCAACTGAAATGTCTCATCTTCGATGTTGGCTAGATACTCGCTGAGATTAAGCTAACAGTGATTCATCGTTTCAATATTTTGAGCTGGAGAATTAGTTTTAGTTATACCGCTGAGACCTTCTGTCGCTCGGACGGCACAACAGTATATGATAATCCTGTGGCGTCATGTCTGAGCTGTCATGCGACCAAGTCGCGTACTTATTTTTCAACCATGGGTGTGAACAACGTCATACTTCGACGCCGTCCGATCGATGATCATGAAAATTCATGGAGAAGATTTTAATACTCCGCAAGCCCGTTATGGTTCATGACAGAGGTACATTCCTATAGATTTCTACACTGTATGATCTCCCTCGTTATTTCAGTGAACAGAACAACACGTTCTAGTTAAAAAAAAAAAAAAAAAAAAAAAAAAAAAAAAAAAAAAAGGTTGTGGCATACCTCCTGAAATAATGTCTACTTTTGCCTTTTAACACACCCGTTTCCCTGGTATACCCTTCTTTCCAACCAGTGCATTTGACTGGAGGAGACCACTCAGATTTCCCTAACTCAGAACACGCTGTCTCACAAAACATCCATTTTACATGTTTATGTAAATGCCAATACCAGTATAGTTATTGCCAGTTGAAGCCGCGGCGTTGTCCCGGTTATGTATTCGTCCCAATTTTCTGTAGTCTATGTCCCCTTTCCTCCTGTCTCTGCCCATATCCCCTTTCCTCCTGTATCTGTCCATCTTCTTGTTCTCTCCTTCTCCTTTCCTTATAAGCCATGATCTGAGTGGTCTAAGGAATCTTGGTGCGGAGCGCCGGAGCGCTCGGTTGCTCGCCGTTGGATATTTGAGTCCTCTCTCTGGCATGAGAGTTTGTGTTGTTCTTAGCATAATTTAGTTTAAATTAGTTTGTAAGCCTATGGACTAATAACCGCAGCAGTTAAGTCCTTTATATTTCAATATACTTTCTTCCAATTTGAACATCTTCCACTAGTCCATTTCCTTCTCATTCCTGTCACTCTCTGTATATAAAAATACATACTGAGGACAAACGATGTAGAAATTTCCTTTGTAATTACCTCTATTACGCATATCCATAGTTTTTTCCGAATTTTCCTATTTTTAGGGAAAGTTTTGCTATTCTTCTCTCTCTAAGAATCATACACGCACTATCACGAACACTTGAAAACAAAAATTAGCCAATTCGGTCCATTAGTTCTCAACTGATGAGGTTATGCACGCAAACCTTTAAATTTTATTTAAATATATTGGCAGCATAACAGGCAGTAGAAGTACTGGCAATATAAACTCTATTGATACTTGGGCAGTTTCATTTATTCACATTGTCTCTATCTATATTAATATCAGTGTTAATTGTATTAATGTTGAAACTTCCTGGCAGATTAAAATTGTGTGCCGGAATCGGACTCGAACCTGGGACCTTTGCCCTTGCAAGCGCACTACCGACTGTGCTATCCCGACACGACTCACGATGCCGCCTCACAACTTTACTTCCGCCAGTACCTCGTCTCCTACTTTCCAAACTTCACAGAAGCTCTCCTGCAAACACGCAAGACTAGCACTCCTGGAAAAAAAGGATATGGTGAAGACATGGCTTAGCCACAGTCTAAGGGATGCTTCCAGAATGAAACTTCACTCTGCAGCGGAGTGTGCGCTGATATGAAACTTCCTGGCAGGTTCGAGTCCCGGTTCCGGCACACAATTTTAATCTGCACAGGAAGTTTCATATCAGTGCACACTCCGCTGCAGAGTGAAGGTTTCATTCTGTATTAATGTTGTTTAGTTACTATTTTCCATATTAAAATTACTTTACTTTGTTAGATAATTATCATTAAAAGAGAATACTGAACTTGTGAAACTCCGATGAGAGAGAGCCGATGAGAGATAGGATCTGGAGATCCTAATCTGTTCACGTTCAGAATAACAAATAAATAATAAGATGTATAATCTTGAGTAGGTCTAAAACAGAGGAAGATGGAGTCGAGATAAAGCGCATACTAATGATTGTATACAAGAACATTACGGGGTATTGGTCTTGGTGCCTGTAACGTAAAGGGCATGGGAGGTGTGGTAGTTAATAAAGAATACTACACTTCTAAAGTAGTTGCTGTGAGTAACTCGTGCACAGGGAGGATAGGAACTTTTATCATTACATGATTTCGAGTGTGGGAGCCTGTAGAGCGTGAAACAGGTGTATAACAGGAGTTTTGAGAGGGCTCGTGTTCTGCCTGCCGCAGCTGCCCGCTGGACTACGTGAAGGTGTACGACGGGGCGACGAACGAGTCTGCGGTGATCGGCACGTACTGCGGCCAGCAGCGCAACCTGGTGCTCTACTCGTCGGAGGCGGCGCTGCTCGTCACGTTCGTCACGCTGCCCAGGACCGCCAACACGCAGAACCGCGGCTTCAAGGGCATCTTCGAGTTCAGCGAGAGCTTCGTCAAGCTCGGTGAGTCCAGTTCCCTCTAGTTCTTTCACTTCGAAATAAATTACACTGTACAATGATATCGTCATATTTTACAGTGACTTTATTTCCCGTCAAATGAACTTTCCCAATACTGTACCATCAACAAGTTATTATTATAATAGGGACTATTTGCAACGTCAATGCATCTTAAGCGCCATCGGTCCTTGTCAGTCCAATCTCTTTCCAATCATCGTATCTCCATTTCTTCTTGAATATGTTTATCCACTCCCATACAACAAAGTTGGTCAAAAGATAGAGCGGTGCACCGCTAACTTAGTCTTGGTACTTACTTCCTTCTTGCAGAAGAGAGTAGATCTTAGCTGAGCACTCACTGCATTAGCTTTGGTGCACCTGGAATCGAGAATTTTCCTATATATAGTTTGGAGGTACAGTGGACCAAAAGAAGAAGGAAAAAATTTCTCCAGTGAACATGATATGAAGATCAGCATCTCCAAAATGAAAGTAATGTTAGTGGGAAAGAGATTTAAACAGATTGAGTGCCAAATAGGAGGAACAAAGTTAGAACAGGTAGACAGTTTCAAGTACCTGGGATGTATTTCTTCACAGGATGGCAACACAGTGAAAGAACTGGATTCGAGGTGCAGCAAAGCTAATGCAGTGAGTGCTAAGCTAAGATCTAGTCTCTTCTGCAAGAAGGATGTAAGTACCAAGACTAAGTTAGCGGTGCACCGCTCTATCTTTCGACCAACTTTGTTGTATGGGAGTGAAAGTGGGTGGATACAGGTTACCTTATTCATAAGGTAGAGGTTACATATATGAAAGTAGCAAGAATGATTGCAGGTACTAATAGATGGGAACAATGGCAGGAGGTTGTCCATAATGAGGAAATCAAAGAAAAACTGGGAATGAACACCATAGATGAAGCGGTTAGAGCGAACAGACTGAGATGGTGGGGTCATGTTACACGCATGGGAGATGCAAGGTCACCTAAGAGACTCATGAGCTCGGCAGCAGATGGTAAGAGGAGTCGAGGTAGACAAAGAAGAAAGTACTTAGATTCGGTGAAGAATGATTTTGAAGTAAAAGGCATAACATCAAACGAGGCATCAATGTTAGCAATGAATAGGGGATCATGGAGGAATTTTATTAGAGGTACTATGCTCCAGACTGAACGCTGAAAGGCATAATCAGTCTCTAATGATGATGATGATGATGATGATGATGATTTCTTTCGTGGTCTCCATCGTTTATTTCTTTGTGGTGAAATTCATAATGAGGAAATCAAAGAAAAACTGGGAATGAACACCATAGATGAAGCGGTTAGAGCGAACAGACTGAGATGGTGGGGTCATGTTACACGCATGGGAGATGCAAGGTCACCTAAGAGACTCATGAGCTCGGCAGCAGAGGGTAAGAGGAGTCGAGGTAGACAAAGAAGAAAGTACTTAGATTCGGTGAAGAATGATTTTGAAGTAAAAGGCATAACATCAAACGAGGCATCAATGTTAGCAATGAATAGAGGATCATGGAGGAATTTTATTAGAGGTACTATGCTCCAGACTGAACGCTGAAAGGCATAATCAGTCTCTAATGATGATGATGATGATGATGATGATTTCTTTCGTGGTCTCCATCGTTTATTTCTTTGTGGTGAAATTCATTTCCATTCTTATAATGGTATGCTTCCCTGTCCTGTACATCGAAAATATCAGTACCATTTCTGTATTTTTTAATTTTTTTATCATTAATTGCATTTATAATAGTGGATAGCTGTCATACTTCCTAGAATTATTTCATTTCTCACATGATCAAATAATGTTAAGATTAGTATCTTCTTCAGTACGACATCTTTGCAGAAATTAATTTTCGTTCTGTATGTTATCTTTGTCCCACACTTCTGAGCCTTAACGTCATAACTGTTACTATTACTGACTTTACTAAATTCCTCTTTGATTAGACAAGACCCTAATTCCACAGTATCTGATGTAGAATGTTGATGATGCCCCTTCACTTTCCCTGTATACTTCCTCATGTCTTGCTCACCCCCTTCCAACAACAGTTGAGAAATGGCAATGGAATAAAATGGAGACACTGGGAGACAGATGCATGTAGTGGGAAAGAGACGCATAATATAGCGACATCGATACTATGAGAGACTGGGTAAAAATATTGCATTTTAAAAGGATCGCGAATCCGTTCGCAAGCCAAAATTTTGGTGATGAAGTTGGAATGACGACTGATACAACTGGTTTCCCAATTTTCTGTCAGTGTCTTTTAAACAAGCACACATTTGCCTTTCTTCTGTTCCGACAGGAGCATTTTCAGCTTGCTGTTTATATGCCTGGACATCAATCGAAAAGTTCAGGGCAGATGCACAAAGAATCCGCGAGCCTTTGCGAAAAAACCGGTATAAGCCGAATTTCTCTCGCACGAGCTGCTTGTCCTAATGACCAAAACGACAACGCCCACATACATATAGCAAAATGTCCTTGCTCGGGTCCCAGTTCGGTAACGATTTTTAACTGTCACTATTTCAAGTCCTTGCAGCAACTAACACCGGCAATTTCTCTTTGTTAATGATGTTAGCTATAAATTGTACCTGTTGTATACACACCAGAAGAAAAAATCGCACTGACGTGTTCACTTTAGATTTGTAGTTTTATAAGTTTTTGCAAACATTTTGGACCAAAATAATAATAAATTAATTAGTAAGAGTGTCTGAATCCTTTTAGGAAAAATAAAATTAGGTAATGGCGGGTTCCGAACCATCACACTCCAGCACCTCGCTCACTACGCTACTGCTATAAATCAAATTAAGACTTCTTTAATCTCATACTATTCATGGCCGTTGTTAAACTGATGTTAATATGGCATTTGTAGACATTAGATTATCATTTATCGTACGAAGAACGATGTGTTTTGTTAATTCCTCAGTATACCGTTGCTTTGAAATGACAACGTGTAAGTTACAATAAGAAAAGCATCAAATACGCGAGGAATGTCACGTGACATCTCCGAACGGCAGGTTTTCGTTAATTCAATGGAGGGTGTTAAATATCCGTTATTTTTGCAAATATGTCTCAAACGATACGAGATATGAAAAAAATAAGGGAACAAAGTTGTAGAGAATTTTTTCCTCTACAAATTGGGTTATTCAATTTTCGTGTCAGATGAATAGTTAAGCCGTTATTTTCATTTAATTTCGAGCTGTCAAAAGACGATCGCAAAGGGTCATTTTAGTGTTACTACCGAAACCTAAAGTGGGCCAATAACATTCTCGCAACGAGGGTAATGAATAATAATTCACGAATTCGATTTATATTCAAACCATTTCGAACTAGAATGAAACTTTCACTCTTCAGTGAAGTGTGCGCTGATAGCTTCCTGGCAGGTTAAAATTGTGTGCCGGAACCGGGACTCGAACTTGGGACCTTTGCCTTTCGCGGGCAAGCGCTCTACCATGTGAGCTATCCTGACACGACTCATGATCCGTCCTCACAACTTTAATTCTGCCAGTACCTCGCCTCCTACTTTCCAAACTTCACATAAGTTCTCCTGCGCAGCATCAACTGCCATTTTTGGAACGACGCAGATATCTAAATCATTTTGCAGTTGCTTTTGATCGTCTGGTGTCTTTACTAACCAATAAGTGACAGTATCATCCCCGTACTACCTAAGCGAGCTACTCAGATTGCCTCCTAAATCGTTTGTAAAAATAAGTAACAGTAGGGGCCCTATAACACTTCCCTGGGGAACGCCAGATATTTCAGTTCTGCTCGATGAGAATTACAACGTATTGTGTTCTCTCTGACAGGAAATCACGAATCACATCACCCATCTGTAGCGATATTCCATAAGCACGCAGTTTGCTTAGAAACGCTTCTGAGGTAAGTGTCGAAAGCCTTCCGGAAATGCAGAAATACGGAAACTATTTGACATCCCTAAGTCTTATTGAATCCATCATCGGTGGTGGAAACGGGACAGCGGCTGGCCAAGAGACTGAAGGAACTGAGGTACCAACAGCCGTAAGTATAATGAAATATTTATTCTATTACAACCAGTTTCGGCATTTCACTATGCCACTTCAGGTCCCTACATCGGAGCATGATATCCAAAAGTAGAGATACTAAACTGGATTCGTTGATTTCGTCTCTTAGTTGGAAACAGCAACTTTGACACCCCACACTGCGTGTCACAGTTGCTGTTGTTGTTTCCAACTGAGAGACGAAATCCACGAATCCAGTTTAGTATCACTACTTTTGGATATCATGCTCCGATCTAGGGACCTGAAGATGGCATACTGAATTGCCGAAACTGGTTGTAATAGAATAAATATTTCATTATACTTATGGCTGTTGGAACCTCAGTTCCTTCAGACATTTGACATCCCTTGTCGATAGCACTTAACACATCATGTGAGTAAAGAGCTGCTCTTGCGAGATAAATTCCCAACTACCACACACTATAGATCTATTGTCCTCCGCCCATTAACCCACCCGCTCACAGCTTATAACTGTATTCCCACAAGGGTTCGCAAGTTCTTTGTGCATCTGCACTAAGTCATGTCCGAAAGAACAGACACCGTACCTATAACCGTAATAATACCTGAAGTCATTAGGTGACGGATGTGTTCTGCAAGTCCTCTGTGAGGACAGTGAAACACATTTCCTGTTAAAGGTGAAGCGTGGAATTAAAATTTGTTATGCGGCCGGGAATCAAACCCGGACCTCCCGATTCCCGATGGGTTAATGGGCTGAGGATAATAGATCAATAGTGTGTGGTAGTTGGGAATTTATCTCGCAAGAGCAGCTCTTTACTCACATTATGTGATGAGTGCTATCGACAAAGGAAGTCAAACAGATTCCGTACTTCTAAATTTTCGGAAGGCTTTCGACACTTACCTCAGAAGCATTTCTATGCAAAATCGTGCTTATGGAATATCGCCACAGATGGGTGATTTGATTCGTGATTTCCTGTCAGAGAGAACACAGTACGTTGTAACATTCATCGAGCAGAACTGAAATGATATCTGGCGTTCCTCAGGGCGCCTACTGTTACTTATTTTTTACAAACTATTTAGGAGACAATCTGAGTAGCTTTCGTGGGTAGTTCTGGGATGATACTTATTATACTTTAATGGCTTTGACAGTTTCGAGACGCAAACCAGTCTCAGAGTTTGTACATTTATAATTACAGTGACACTTCCTGTTACTTCTCACACTCAGCGACAACCAGCCAGTGTGGGCAGGCCCTGGCGGCTGCCGCGGGCAGAGCCTCGCCCGGGATAACCGCCTGCTGTGATTAATGGCGGCTGGCAGCATTTGTTCACGTCGCGCCCGTAGATTTCCCATCGGAGTCTGATACCGGACCGTTGTTTTCGCGCAGTTGCGCGCACTCTCTCTTTCCACCGAGAGGTCGGATAAATCCGATTGGCTTCCATATTCCAGTTCAGCGCTGCGTTTTACCGGCTGCTTTTAAACTCTCACGTTTCTGGGCCACTGAAAAGGCAAACTTCGCTCGAATCTGCTGTTTGGATTCCGCGGTGAGCAGCCGTGCGTAAAAGCTGAAGTATATTCTTCCACTGTTTTAATGCTTCTTCGAGAGAATACCGAACAGCTAACTTGGTATTATAGGCCAATTCACTGATAATAATCCCTGTACTTACGTTTCAATATAACTTACGAGAGCCGTTCCTAAAGTAGTGGCTTCTGTTCTTATTCATGGAGATACGTAAACTACAAAACCCAACTAAGTAGAGCGTTATTTCAGCTATAGACTGCCATTTTTCCATATAGTCACCACCATTCGTTATGCCCTTTTGCCAACGACGAAATGGCGGTTGTAAAAACCAGAACGAGCTGAGACATCCTTTTCGATTCCGTCTTGTACTGGGGACACCAATTTCATCTCTGGTCATAAAATTATCACCTTCGGCTTCGTATTGGTCCAGTAGGTCCTGCCAAATTTCCATTCGATGAGGTTTTTGTTCTTCTGTAAGCATCAGCGGGACCAATAGCGCACAGACTTTGCGGTAACGAAGATCTTCCATCGTGGTTTTCGAGAGATTACAGTCGACATTCATGTTTGCAAACAATTTTCTAATCGAAGACAATAATGACAAATCTGAAGCATAGAATTAAAATTTGTGACCTCCATGCTTACTAGGCAGACGTCTTAACCGTTAGACCACCACACCACCAACGATTAAGGCGCCTCGGAATAGTCTAAGTACGATTTCCCTCCACGTCACAAACTTTAATTCAGCTTCTGTGTTCCAAAGAGGGAAATCGCACTTAGATTATTCCAAGGCGCCTTAATCGTTGGTGGTGTGGTAGTCTAACAGTCTGCGTCAGGCAGCGCAGCGGTGCGGTTGGCGTGTTTACGTCCCGCCGCTGTGTCTCGCGCCTGAGGTTGTTTACGTAACTCAGCCGCCTCTGCGGGACTTACTCGATAGAACAAGCATGGCTCAATCCTGGAGACATTCGACCTTGAAGATCAGTTTTTCGAAAGCATATCCACGACCAAAGGCATTTGACATCGAACAGTTCATTAGAGACGAATTGAAAGTTGCCTGTAGCGAAGTTGTAGGTATTCACTTTTCGATAGTGAGCAGTGTGGTGTACTTAAAGCTCATCAACGACGCGGTCTGTGAGAGAATTCTAAACGCGACCAGAAGTGGCCTGAAGTTCCGTCACTCGGACGGACATATTGGTGACGTGACGATAGAACACACGGGTCTCTGCACGATAAGAGTGTTTGAACTTCCCTTTGAGGTGCCAGAAGAAACTGTGATTTCCGCGCTTCGCCCTTATGGGCATGTGATCAGTCACGAAGCTGGAAAATGGGCACAGTTTACCACATACCCCGTGCTCAATGGGGTGCGGCAAGTGCGTATTGAACTGAAGAAACATGTTCCATCGTATCTGACCATCGGTGGATGCCGTGCAATAATAATTTATGACGGCCAGCCGAAGACGTGTTCGGGCTGTGGACAAGAAGGACACCTGCGTTCCCAGTGCATGCAGCGCAGGATCACACAGTTGCCA
Source organism: Locusta migratoria (assembly GCA_026315105.1). Taxonomy (NCBI): domain Eukaryota; kingdom Metazoa; phylum Arthropoda; class Insecta; order Orthoptera; family Acrididae; genus Locusta; species Locusta migratoria. Next base: position 215,253,574 of record CM048745.1, on the reverse strand, counting down.
CCTGGGGATGAACAGCTCCCGTCTGTACCGACGACTCTTCGGTGACGTATGTTCAGGCTCTCCAGCATCCTGTGCCGTCGTACGTGCATGAACCCTCGCTGAACGCGGTAGCGCACCAAGGAAACGAGGACAAACAGGAAACTACGTCCACGTCCGACCGTATACCACTAACGAATAATGAGGTGTCTCAGGTGGAGGTGATGGACGCCACATCACCGGTAGTGCCTAATGACGTTCTCGCAAAAGACCAAACAACAGTGCAGCAATCGACAACAGACGGCAATACAACGGCCAACGTACAAACGTCGCTCTTACACCCGGCCGAAAATCCTGAAGGCACCGACCTACCAAACCACCAGACTGACACGCTTGAGACGATGGATGTCGAAACTGAAGTAGTACCGACGGGGTCGGCGTCAGATGACTGCCGACAGACCTCCGATACGGAACACCACGTCCGCAAACAGCGCGCCCCGCGGAAACGCAAGAAGAGGCGCCATTCGCCTTCTGATGATCAGACGCCAGATAAGGACGAGGAATCGACGTCGGATGAAGCAACTGACTCTGCCTCACAGGTGTCCCGTGGCATCACTCCCCGTCTGGCACGTCACGATACAGCAGCGACAACAACACCTGCTCCTGTCTCAGATTTACCTTCATCTGCTACTGAACATGAGACTCACGACGAAACGTGCCCTCCACAACTACGAAGATTCACGTCTGACGCTTGGGCAGACGATATCGAGGATGAAGCGGAAGACCTTGAGGGAGCCGAGGGTAGAAGTGCTCCCTCGGGTGCATCCAGCACTCCCCTAACACAGTGACTGAGGCTACACCAACAGCTTCCATGGCGCCGCCGCATCCGCCTGCCGACGATGTACTGAACAGCTCCATAGAAGGACCAGGCGGACAGACATACCGGATCGCTACTGTTAACATCAATAATATACGTGCACGCCATAAATTGGCCATGCTACAGGACATGCTCAATGCAGCGGACATCGACATTGCCCTCCTTCAAGAGGTGCATGTAGAAGACTTCACAGAACCCTACGGATACACGACCTGCATCTCCCATGCGTCTGCCACTGGCAGTGGAGTGGCAATCATCCTCCGTGAAGGTCTTCTTGCTGAAGATGTCGAGTATCTTCCTGACGCTAGAGGGATGGCTATCACTGTCCAAGGAGTTCGAATCATTAACGTCTATGCGCCGTCGGGATCGGGACGACGTCGTGAACGATCCATCTTCTTCGCAGAAGCGATCACACCTCTCTTTGTGGGACAACAAGACGCCTTGATAGTAGGAGGGGATTTCAACTGTACTCAAGCTCCGAAGGATCAATTACCTCGTCACTCTCCGTGCGTGGAACTCGGAGCAATTGTCCACAATCTTCGGTTGGTGGACTCATGGGAACATGTTCATGGCGACCGGCCTGGCTTTACGCATTATACTAGCCATTCGTCTAGCCGCATTGATAGGATTTATATCTCGCGTTCCATTGTCAGGGGGACGAGAGTAGCCGAAGTATGGCCTGTAGCGTTTTCCGACCACGAAGCCTATATTTGCAACGTTACCCTCAGACCTCAGAAAGTATGGCACAGTCGTGGTCCATGGAAGCTGAATGTGACCCATCTCGCCTCTCCAGAATGTCGGCAGCTCGTAGAGAACACATGGAACAACTGCTTACGCCGACGCTGCGCCTACCAGTCTGCCCTTGCTTGGTGGTTATTCTGCGCTAAGCCTGCCCTGAGGAAGACCTTGTTAGGCTATGGGAGAGACGTAGCGGCATGGAGGCGACATACGAAGGAATTTTACTTCAATATTTTAAGGGAATGTACCACAATGCCATATTCACCTGCGAGGCAGACTATGGTGAACCACGCCAAAGCCCAAATCATCAAACTTACACGCCAGCATCTTGAAGGAACGATCGTCAGAGCCCGTACTCAAGACAGGGTAGCTCAAGAGAGTCCCTCCATGCACCATATCATCGCAGAACGACGGCGTCGACGAAGGGCCTTGATACATGTGCTGACTACAGATAGAGGACGATACGACACCCAGCGAGATATAGGACATGTCCTTCACGCTCACTATACGCAACTGTACTCAGAGCTCCGCCACCCCCCAGAAGTAATCGAAGCGGTCTCCCAGCTCACATACGGCAAAATTCCACAAGCTGCGGCTACTGAACTGACAGCCGATATAACAGAGGAGGAAGTCACTGAAGCGATACGGATGGGACCCGCCAATAAGTCGCCAGGCCCTGACGGCCTCCCTCTGGAGTTCTACAGGACCTTCCAACAACTGCTGGTACCAGTCTGGACGGATATCTGCCGCGATCTCATGTCCCCCACGGTGCGGATCCCTGAGACATTTTGCGAAGGACTGATCATACCTATACACAAACCACGAGGTGGGACCAACATCAGCGACTACCGCCCCTTGACCTTACTGAACAGCGACATGAAGATCTTCACTCGACTGTTGGCAGCAAGACTCAAGCACACGGTCCGATACGTTGTTTCAGAGGATCAGGCATCTTTAGGTGGCAGTCATAACATTCGCACTGCCCTCTGCCGGTATCGCGATATGATCGCACTTGCCAAGGCACATAAAATGCCTGGAGTTTTGGCCTGCCTCGATTTCAGCCAAGCTTTTGACAGAGTCGACCACGCATTTTTAAAGGCGGTAATGCAGCAGATGGGTTATCCCGAGACCATCATAGAGTTATTGGTGCGTCTCCTTCACGGTGCGACATCAAGAGTATTGTACAACGGACGCCTCACACCGCCGATCCTCATCCAGAGATCGGTGCGACAGGGGTGTCCCCTATCAACGATATTGTACGTCCTCGGTTTGGAACCGATGCTCTGTGGCTTTCGACAACGCTTGACAGGGATCGCACTCGGTGGACATACTTTTTGCTGCACTGCCTATGCCGACGATCTGGTTCTCTTTCTTCGTGGTGAAGACGACGTCCGCGCAGCTTTGGCGTGGGTGGCGACCTACGGTGCAGCATCGGGCAGTGAACTGAATGTACACAAATCGCACGCTCTATCTATAGGTGACGGGCTGCCCGATAGGTGCGTGGCCCCATTGAGAATAACAGACACAATGCGCTGTTTGGGCATTGATTTTGCAACTGACCTGCGGCGGACGATTGCCCTCAACAGTAGGCGCCTATTGCAACAGATTAGGGCAGGGATAGGCGACCACCGTCTTAGAACACTAGACATTCTGCAACGGGTGCGATATGCTAACGTCTATTTGGCGTCGCGCATCCCCCATGTTGCGCAGACACTGCCGATCCCGCCATATCTGGCCCGCAGCATGCTGGCGGCTATGGGGTCTTTTGTAAGTACCGGTATGCTCTTCAAGATTCGTTACGACTCCCTCACACTACCGAGGAACAGAGGTGGTTTAGGACTTTTTCACGTTCCGGACAGAGCACGGGCCTTATTTGTAAGCTCTCACATGAAGATATGGCGACAGTGTCCGATGAGTCTTACAAACCTGCTGCTAGAGGCCTTAAGGCCGATCTCCCTCACCCCTCCAATATCACTATCCGACATTCCAGCCCCTTTCTTTTATTTCGGGCAATTCTTCCTCGACCTCAGCTACATGCGTACCGCACTTACGCCCACACAATTGATATCGGCGAGGGCAATATACAACACCATGGAACTGAGCAGAGCCCCGAACGTGATAGAATCAAAACACCCCCATATTAACTGGCGTGTTGTGTGGCGGGCGGTGAGCGCGCCCACTCTCAACACAGACGTACAGTCTGCGTGGTACATCACAGTCAACGGGAAGCAGGTGTGCCAGTATCGCCTCCACCGAATTCATCTTGCGGACTCTCCTTTGTGTACCAAATGCGGAGTCGTGGATACAGATGAGCATCGCCTTGACTGTGGATCGGCGAAGGATGTTTGGCATTTGGTGCGCCAGGTACTGGCTTTCTTCACACGCACAACCCCCGAAATGATAGCTACCAAATCGCTTCTCTTTCCAGAAGACTCGTATTACCCGAGAGCGAAAACGAACTCTGTTCAGTGGATATGTGGCCACGCTGTACACTATTTGTTCGGCGATGGAGAGAAGACTGTACTTGATTTTTGGAACTATATAAACGAGCGACATTGTGCAATAGTTAGGAACCCCAAGTACCGCGAATATTTTTCCAGTTTTCTTTGGAGTGCGTTCCATAACCCGCCTCGCAGCTGGAATATCGATGAAAGGAGAAGTTGACCCCAGAACGACAGAAGCACTGATTGAACTACAACCGGCAACGAAAGAAATCGAGAAGACGTTCATTGATAATCCGCAGCTAGACCTTCCTTGGAACGCACCATGTCGTAATGCGACGACCTCTTTATTTTGTTTTTACTCCGGATGTGGAACGGCAGTATTTTCTACACAAAAATGCAGAACTATACATACTAATAAAGAATATACATGAAGCAACTATTTATTTCTCCCTTTTCCCCATTACAAATCTACATATATCTTTATGGGCCGATGCGGAGGAGGATTTTTATTTCATTTTATTTATTTATTTTTTATTTTTTTTACTTATTTAATTTTTTTTTCCATCAAGCACGACTGGAGCGTTTGCTTACGTTCTATACTTGAGGGAAAAAAAAAAAAAAAAAAAAAAAAAAAAAAAAAAAAAAAAAAAAAAAAAAAAAACCGGTTAAGACGTCTGCCTAGTAAGCATGGAGTTCCGGGTTCGATTCCCGGCCACGTCACAAATTTTAATTCTATGCTTCAGATTTGTCATTATTGTCTCTGACAAATTCGAGACGAAAATCCGTCTCAAGGATTGTTTATTTGTATTAGTTGAATTTTCTGATCGTTATCCGCCGATCAGCTGTATTGTTTCCATACACCTTTACCAGTCTTATATGGATTTCAGTCGGCATAAATTAATCAGCAGGGAGGATCTGAATCACACACACCGAGCGAAGTGGCGCAGTGGTAACACACTGGACTCGCATTCGAAAGAACGGTGATTCAAATCCACCTCCGGCCATCCAGATGTAGATTTTATGTGATTTCCTTAAGTCACTCCAGGTAAATGCCATGATGGTTCCTTTCAAAGGAAACATCCTACATCCTTCCCCATCCTTACCCAATACTCAGAGCGTCAGCTCCGTTTCTAGTGACCAAGCTGTCGACGGGACGTTAAACCCTAAGCTTCCTTCCTTCCTGAATGACTAAGCTTATATACAGTGTGTCCCTTTCAAATGTGGATTATTTTTATTTATTTATTTTTTATTTAAGGGACCAAACTGCAGAGACCATCGGTCCATAAACTTATAAACTGAAACTAACTTATCCTCTGAACAAAACACACACACATACACACACACACACACACACACACACACACACACACACACACACACTTATATGCCCGAGGGAGGACTCGAACATCCGACGGCGAACGATCGCGCCCAACTCAGCAAGGCGCCTTTGCGCGCACGGCCATTCCACAGCGGCCACTAACAAGTGGCGCACTCAGATTTTTCTGAAATTTGGATATGTTATAATAAATCGTACGTATTGTTTTAGCGGCGATAAAACATATTTAAACTGTGAAACGGTCCCTCCAAAATGGGGGCTAAAACGGAAAAATTACGATAACTTTTGAGATTAATGAAGCGAATTTAATGGTTTTTGTTAAGAAAGTATCTTTTGATAAAATACGAATATCGGCATGGTATATTACAAGAGGAGTGAAAATAAGGAAGCCAACCAGCCCGAAAGAGACTAATTTTTGCTAAAACCATTAATATTGATTTAATCCAAGTAGCATCTAATAAAACTTCAAAATGAAGGCTAATTAAGAAACACGTATTTTATATATATGGGTCTATATGTATGAGACGTAAACAACTCTTATATTGGCGCGCTCGTTTGATACTCCCCATGAAACACCTTGAGAATTTATATTTTTGAAATGTTCTATCTCTTTACAAGTGAAATTTTATCGAGATAAACTGCGTAAAAAGTTACCTATGACGTCTGTCTGTCATTACATTTCCAAGCATCAGTATGAAAACCCCTGTGCTAAAAGTAATTGTAATAACACAGATCACACGTATCCTACACACCTCATATAGACATATTATTCCTCTAAGTACAGGTATGATGTGATTAAGTGGTACATGAACGTTATTTAATCATGAAACTTCATTTTGAGTTTTACAATCAATTTTCTACATTAAATTGAAGTCAGTGTTGCAATATACTTGGCGAAAAGCAGGATACGACATTGACACACTCATTTCATCATCTGTAATTAATGTCGCATTTCATATTGAGCTGCTTAATACAAAAGTGATTTCAAAATGATAAAATGTTGTTTTATTGTTCTCTTCCACTTGGTTTGAACCATATCGTCGACATCTCGCTTCTGAAATTTGTGGACTAAAATATGTACTATCGTGTTTGCTGGTTGTGTGTCTCTTACGCTGTTATAATTACTTTAAGTAGATAGTTGTTGGCACTCCTTACTGAAAATGTGGGCTACATCCACGCATTCAATTGCGTATGATTTCCCTTATCTGGTTCTGATGTCTCGTTACTTCTTTTCTCACCGTTTAAACTGCCATTTCATCTACATCTACATAGATACTCTGCAAATCACAGTTAAGTGCTTAGCAAAGTGTTCATTAACCACTTCCATAACCTTTCTTTACCGTTCCATTCTCTAATAGCGCGCGGGAAAAAAGAACACCTAAATCAATCCGTTTTAGATTTGATTTCTCTTATTTTATTGGGATGGTCATGTCTCCCTATGTAGGTGGGTGCTAGCAAAATATTTTCACTTTCAGAAGTAAGAGTCGATGATTGAAATTTGGCAAATAGAACTCGCCGCAACGAATAACGTCGTTATTTTAATGATTTTCAGGTCAAATCGTGATACATTTCCGTGACGATTTCCCCCCCTAACGTGATAAAACAAAACGAGCTGCCCTTCTCTGAACGTACTCAACGCCTTTCGTCAGTCCCACCTGGTGAGGGTCCCACAGTGGGCAACAGTACGACAGAAAAGGACGCAGTCTCTTTGATGGAGCTGTTGCATCTTAGAAGCGTTCCGCCAATGAAACGTAATCTTTGGTTCGCCTTCCCCACAATATTTTCTATGTGTTCTCTCCAGTCTAAGTTGTTCGTAACTGTAACTCCTAGGTATTTGGTAGAATTTACGACCTTAAGATTTGACTGATTTATCGTGTAATTGAAGTTCAGAGGATTTCTTTTAGTGGCCATGTGTATTACTTCACACTTTTCATTAGTTAGTGTTAATTGCCATTTTTCGCACCATGTAGAAATTTTGTCTAAATCGCTTTGCGTTGCTTTTGGTCCTCTATTGATTTCACTAACCGATAAACGACAGCATCACCCGCGAACAGTCTAAGAGAGCTATTCGGATTGTCTCCTAAATAGATTATAAACACAAGGAAGAGTAGGCGACCTATAACGCTACAATGGGGATATCAGTTCTGTTTTACGCGATGACTTACCGTCAATTACAACGTACTGTATTCTTTCTGATAGGAAATCGCGAATCCAATCCCACAATTGGGGCGATATTCCATAACCACGCAATTATATTAGAAGCCGCTAGTGAGGTGCAGTGTCAGAAGCCTTCCGAAAATCCAGAAATATGGAATCGATTTGAGATCCCTTGTCAATGGCACTTATCACTTCATGTGAATAAAGGGCAAGATGTCTTTCGCAAGGGCGATACTTTCTGAATCCGTGTTGACTACAGGTTCATAGTTCGTTGTCTTCGAGGTAGTTCATTATCTTCGTACAAAGTATGTGTTCCAAAATCGTACTGCAAATCGATGTCAATGAGATGGGCCTGAATTTTGGGGATCACTCCTGTTGCCTTTCTTAAATATTGGAGTGGCCTGATCAAGTTTCTAGTCTTTGGGCACGGTTCTTCGCTGAGTGAACCGTTGTATATGACAGCTAAATATAGATCTATTGCATCAGCATAATGTGAGAGGATTCTATTTGGTATACAATCTGGCATGCAAGATTTGTTTGTGTTTAGTGACTTACGTTGTTTTACTACTCCAGGAACATCTACTTCTAAATTTCGCATACTGACAGCTGTTCTTAGTCCGAATTCTGGAGTCTTCACTTCGTAGTAGAATGCAAGATTTTGCATCGAAATGACGTGTGGCTCCTTGCAGCTGTCTTGGCAACTTGAAAGCTATGTCCACATTTGGTTTAGAAAAGCAAGACGCGAACACATGATGACATGACAACACAACATTAGCATGATTCGATGGTGATGGAAGTTTACTGAAATTTTTGGAGCATCTCGTCTGTACCAGTGGGATTGTTAAAGAGTTGTTTGGAACGTCTGAGGAAATTATGTAATTGGTTTTTGGAAGTACAGTTCGGCGGAAGAAGCGTTAATATTGAGGGCATCTATTCTACTGTAAGCCCACTCGTGTATATTGGTACTTACAAGTACCTGCTGCCATATTTCTTCGCAAACGACGCGCGTCATTCACTGGGCTCACGTGTGACAGTCTTCTTAAAACCAAATTCGCCTACAATTTGTATTTAAGGATGAAGATTCGATACACCAAATCAATGGAAAGAGAAAATACCTGCAGTTAGTAATTTCTGCTTTGTGGATGGTGAGAGGATATAGCGGGAAACGAGTCAATCAACATCGGTGTATATACAGATAGATCACATGTCTTCCCCGGTCTACACACGGATAACACTATCATCGATACTACATGCACTGTGTAGGACGGGTTTATAAAGTTGGTAGGTAGTATTTAATATCGATAGTAAGTAGGTAGCTGATCAGGGTATTTTGCGCGTTACAGTTCATAGTTATCTACCTAATCCCTGACAAGGAACTAAATATTATTGTTGTTTTTGTTGTTGTCTTCAGTCGGGTGACTCGTATGATACAGCTCTCCACTTTATTCCATCCTGTACAAGCCTCTGCATCTCCGAATAAGAACGGCAACGGGCACCCATCTGAATCTGTTTAATGTATACTATCTTAGTCTTCCCCTTCGATTATTACCGTCTACACTTCCTTCCAATGCTAAATTGACGACTCCTTGATGCATGACGATATGAACTACAATAGATCACTTCCTTTAGACGAGACATGCCAGAAATTTCTTTCCTCCCCGATTCTGATCGGTACTTCCACATGGGTTTCGTGATATACCTACCCACTCTTCAGAATTAGTTTGTGGCACTACATTTAAAAACCTCAATGCTCTTCTTCGTCTTCTTGTCTCAACTATTGACTGCCCACGATTCACTCCCGTAGAAGTCCACGCTCGAGAAAATTTCTTTCAGAAAAGACCTCCTATCAAGTAAAATTAATATTCGATGTTCACAAATTTCTCTTAATCAAAAATGCTTTTCTTCCCGTTGCGATTTTGTATTTTATATCTTCTATACTTGGACAATCGCTAAGTTATTTTACTGCTCAAGTAACATCTATCATCTGTATTGTCCAGTTTGCTAATATAATTCCCTGAACATCGCCTAATTTAATTCTATTGCATCCTGTTGCCCTTTTTTGTTCTCGTTAATGTTCATCTTCTTCTCTCTTTCCAAGACAATATCCATCACGTTCAAGTACTTTTCCAGTCATTTGCTGTTGCCTTTAAAAAGTATACGTATAAATAATTATCTTGATATAAGTAAACAAGAATATTTTTCCCGTTTAACGGAAAATATATGTTTCATGAATGTGTGATATTATATTTTATGTGTTACGTGCTACGCAGCCGGCCGCAAAGGCCGAGTGGTCTGCGGCGCGCCAGTCACAGTCTGCACGACCGCTACGGTCGAGAGTTCGAATCCCCCCTCGGTCATGGATGTCTGTGTCGTTTTTAGTATAAGTTAGTTCATAAGTAGTTTGTAACTTTAGGGACTGGTGACCCCGCAGTTAATTCCCTTAAGCTTAACAATCATTTGAACATTTTTTCGTGCTTCACAGCTACTCATAAATTTGGGGAACAATGGTCGAGTCAGTGGTATTTATAGAAGATTTTAGTTAATGGGTATTAACTTTTAAGAGCGCTAAGTGTAGGAGTTAATGCCTCACGATTCTTTGGGGGAATAGTAGCGTAAATGTTGACGGGTAACAATTATCATTGTCTGTGGTTATTGTCTGTCGTTATTTACCGTTAATAAAAAATAGAATCTTGTTACAATACTTCATATTTAATTAAAAATAACGAAGCAATTAAATGGGAGTGGTTTAAACTATGCGTGACTGATAGCTGGACCTGAAGAGGAGTACAATTAGAGGCCGCGTGAAGTTGGTGCCGGGCGCTAAAGCTGTGGCCCGTGCCCGCGACACCTCGCCAGTGGGAGCTGGCGCCACCACAATGGCGCCAATAAGCGGCGGAATTCCGGCCCTCCGGCCACGTAGCCGCGCGGGACAATGAGCTGGCGCCAGTTCCGCAGCCACTGGCGCGCCCGCCCCGCCAAATTTATCGTGTTGCTGCACGTTCCAGCCCTCCACAGCCGCGCCACAACTATCAGCCTCGTGCCATTCTTTTCCGAGATGCACAACTATGACACTGCCGCACCTCGATACCAACCGTTTCTCAAACTAAACAGTAGCTTCTGAAAATTATTATACCACGTAATCTCTACCTACGACTCAAATTATCACTGCACTACATATTTGGAACGTGATGGTACATACATGTTTGGGTCCGTATATTATTACGTTTTTATAGGCTGTCTCAAACCTTTTCAGTTAACCTGAAACAGATGAAAGGTATTGTTAATACGCCGCGCGGGAAAGGCCGCGTGTTCTGAGGCATCATGCTACGGACTGGGCAGCCACTTCCGGCGGAGGTTCAAGTCCTCCCTGCGGCATGGTTGTATGTGTCCTCCTAGTGCAAATTAGTTTAAGCATTTTGTAAGTCTAGGGACTGATTACTATAGCTGTTTCGTCCAATAGGTTTACAAACATTTGAACATTTGATTATTGATATGATGTCCGTTCCCTTGTGGGAATCCAGTATTGGCTGCAACCAAGAGGAACTAATGGGCAGCGAGCACTACCGTCGTAGTGTGCTGTAAGTTAAGAACTTCGGAAAGGACGAGAATCGTGTCTCGATTGTCTAATTCGTTAAGGCGACCGCTGGCCCGAAGCGGGAAAACCGGGTTCGAATCCCTCTCCATTACAAATTTTTAACTTTGCCATTGAATTTATTTCAGTGCTCCACAACGGTCGAAATGTTAGAATATTTCGAATCCAGATGAAACCGATTAGTCTACATTGGTACAGACGATCAGTAGTCGAAAAGGCAAGTTATTGTGCCATCAGCATATATCGCGGAACGACAACATAGCTCGCGGCAGATGTTCAAAGCGAAGACCGCCAGTCTCAGTCTAAGAGATCTGTTCGGTCGCTACAATGGGCCGAGTTGCTGGAGAGAGCTGCCCTTTCCTTAAGCCCGTTTTACGCGATCCACTTTGTGGTAAAAATGGACTAATCGAAGTGCGTGCGCCTTCCGTGCTTACGTGTAAATCAGCAGCTAACCCCATCGCGAGTGCGTCTATGACGTGAATGATCTGTAGACTGAGCCGAGTGTGAAGTTCTAAATTTTCGAGTGTGCTGCAGAATGCGCATGCGCAGAAACAAGTAACGGTAGTGGTGTCTGCTAACATCTGAAGTTAACCGGTTCTGGTCGAGCACATTCATATTACAGGAATACTTTCGTACCTTCTTTAACTTTATTCTGATATTGTTTTCCTTCTAGTTTCTCCTACAGAAGAGACTAAATACCTGAAAGCAGAAAAGTATGTTCGTTTTACGGAGAAAAAAAACCTACACTATGTAGGAATGATCAAAAAGTCAATAAAAATTTGAAAACTTAATAAATCACGGAATAATGTAGATAGAGAGGTAAAAATTGACACACATGCTTGGAATGACATGGGGTTTTATTAGAACCAAAAATAAGCTCAAAAACAGATCTCTTGCGCGCTTAGTTTGGTGATGATCGTGTGCGCAGCCACCACTTTCGTCTTGCTTGGCCTCCCAGATCCCCAGACCTCGGTCCGTGCGATTATTGGCTTTGGGGTTACCTGAAGTCGCAAGTGTATCGTGATCGACCGACATCTCTAGGGATGCTGATAGACAACATCCGACGTCAATGCCTCACCATAACTGCGGACATGCTTTACAGTGTTGTTCACAACATTATTCCTCGACTACAGCTATTGTTGAGGAATGATGGCGAACATATTGAGCATTTCCTGTAAAGAACATCATCTTTGCTTTGTTTTAATGTTTTATGCTAATGATTGCTTTTCTGATCAGATGAAGCGCCATCTGTCGGCCAATTTTTGAACCTTGTTCTAATAAAACCCAATATCATTTCAAGCATGTGCGTCAAATTTTACCTCTCTGTCTACATTATACCGTGATTTATGAAGTTTTCAAATTAATACTGACTTTTTGATCAGCCGGTATATATACGAGCGTAAATATATAACGTGTTTTGCAGAAAATTATATCTATCGAAGAATCAGAACTGTTAGGTGGGGCCGCGGTGGAGTAGCCGAGCGGTCTAAAGCGTCTCGCTGCGGAGCGCGCGGTTGCTCGCCGTGGAAGTTCGAGTCCTCCCTGGGGTATGGGTGTTTGTGTTTGTCCTTAGGTTAGTGTACCTAGGTTTAAGTAGTTTGTAAGCTACGGACTGATGACCACGCAGTTTAGTACGATAGATTTACAAACATTTGAATTTTTTTGTTTTGTTAGGCGGGAAAATTATTTCCGTTGTTATTTTGGCCGTTAGAAAGAAAACAAAGGTACAAAAACTAAAGTAAATAGTCGCTCTTTACTGAATTTTCGATATTGTTTCATGTGTTTGCAGCATAAATGTTCTTCAGCAAACAAACGCCTAAGTTTTCAAAAGTTTGATAGACACTTTTCCTATTATTTAGGTTCTCAATTGTGCACAAAATTTACTACATGATGTTTGAGGAGAACCAACTATGAATTACGCTTTTGTCATTAATAAACTCAATTATCCTTTTCCTACTTCTACGTAAGAAGTGCCCTCATAACCTTATCATTCAGCTGCGTAACTACATAGCAGATATTTGGTGTTTTCGTCTAAACGAAAACGACTACTCGAGACAGGCGAGACGCAGTACGGAAATAGCACGCCAGGGGCGCTGCAGTAGACAGACTCGTCTCGAGTAGTCAACTGAGACAAGAAAATTCGTATAAAAGGGGTTTAACCGGTCTTGTACCTGTGCGAGTGACCAGCGTAATAGTACGTTTGCCACTGCGCGGGCGTCTGGGGACGCGAGTTATGAATGAAGGCGGTCGGTTAGCGGCTGTAGCTATGTGCATCACCTGCGCGCCTTGTACGGGACATCATAGTGTAATATTTTAATTTGTGGATAGTAAGTGATTTAACAGCAAAACTCCTCACTCATTACAGTCTAAATGGTTCCGTACCATCTACTACAGTCCATTTCATCTTCCTGGTCCTCCGGAATCAATTTTAATTTACACTTTCGTTGCGGATGCTAACAAAGTATGTTCAAAAAAATCCCTTAACTTTGTCCACAAAATTCGTCTACGCTTAACTTTTACAGATGGACTCACTGGAAACAAGTCTCTTCCACAATTGATACACCCCTCCCAAAACTCGCGCAATCAGTCTTGACGCGCCTCTCGCTGGATCGCGAAAATGGCCGCCTGAGAATTATTTTTTATCTCGTCTATTGTAGCAAATTTCTTAGTGGTTATCAACTTTGGAAATAATTAAAAATAATAATAATAAATAAAAATTTAAAAAAAAGCCCACAGGGGTCCGATGTGGAGAGTACGGAGGGTGAGAAAACACAGTGATTTCGTTTACCGTGCAATGCTAACGCACGGACGAGATGATTCTGCGAGTGCGTTATGATGATGCAAGAGCCATGGATTTTCTCGTCAAATTTCAGACCATTTCAAAATGTTTGAATGTTTGTAAATCTATGGGACTTAACTACGGTGGTTATCAGACCCTAGACTGAAACCTATCTTTAACTTGAACTAACCCAAGAACAACATACACACCCGTGCCCGAGGGAAGACTCGAATCTCCCACGGGGAGCAACCGCGCGCTCCGCAGTAATGCGCGTTAGAGCGCCTTGTCATTCTACCGCGGCAGGCCGTTTCCTTCTCACATTTTCTCACAGGCGTCACACGTCCCGATACTACCATCCATTAACAGTTTGTTAATCGAATTCACGGTGAACAAATCCTTTAAAATGGAACTTTCACTCTGCAGTGGAATGTGCGCTGATATGCAGCTTCCTGGCAGCTTAAAATTGTGTGACGGAACTGGGATTCGAACCTGAGACGTTTGCCTTTCGCGGATAAGCGCTCTACCGTCTGAGTTATCCGGGCACGCTTCACCGCCCATCCTCACAACTTTACTTCTGCCAGTAGGCCTACCTCGTATTTTCCAAACGGCGTTTATCGCTGCGGCGTGGTCTACTTAAGAATCGCCAACCGCAGACGCGTTGATCCTCTAAATGTGCCATCTAGAAAGTCACAAAATGTGACACAACGCTCTATTCAATATAGCACCGAACAATGACTAATAGAGAAACAATAATGAAACTTCCGTAAGTGACACATTCTACACAGGAGTGTGCCACGTTTCACTCTGACACTCCACTGATGCGAAATTACGGATATATACGGAAAGTTTTGAACACACCTCGTATGTGTCGCATTCAGGATGAACGATTCCCCATTCCACCCACATCTGTGGCCACAAGCAACGGATTTCTTTCAGCGTATGGGCGGCCACTGTCGTTGATCACCCAGTTGGACTTTATCTTCTGCCTCCCTGTCACTACTCCACGTAGCTGATGTAGCTGCCTGTCATGCTGCTTTAGGTCTTAAGAGGTTGTACCCCTTGTTGTCCGCGAAAGAATGTTGTTTCAACACGACGGTGCGGCAGGAAAGAAGGAATCTTAGGGTTTAACGTCCCGTCGACAGCGTGGTCATTAGAGACGGAGATTATGCTCCGATTTTTGGGTGAGGATGGGGGAAGGACATCGGCCGCCCTTTGAAAGGAACCATCCCGGCATTTGCCTGGAGTGATTTAGGGAAATCACGGAAAACCTAAATCTGGATGGCCGGAGGTGGATTTGAACCACCATCCTTCCGAATACGAGTCCAGTGTGTTACCACTGCGCCACCTCGCTTGGTGACGGTGCGGCAGCCCACTTCGATGTTAATGTCAACGAGGACGTAAGCAACAAGTACCCTCATCGTTGGATTGTGCAAATGTTCAGATGTTGGTTAAGCTTAAGGGACTTAACTTAGGGGTCTTCAGTCCCTAAACTTACAAACTACTTATGAACTACCTTATACTAGAGACGACACAAACATCCATGCCCGATGGGGGATACAAACTCCCGACGGGGAACGGCCTCGCGCATCGCAGCATAACGCCTCAATGCGCTTGGCCGCTCTGGCGCGGCCTCGTTGGATTCTTAAGGGAAGTCCTGTCCCATGACCATCACGTTCGCTGGATTTATTCCTCCGTTGGTATATTAAAACCCCGTTGAAATGATGAACATCTGCTTGCTAGGGTCGAAGCTGCCTGTCTCCAGGTGCTTTTCGGGTTCTAGGAGGTACACATAGGAAATTAAAAAACTCGGATAAACGAATCATGTCAACACAGAATAGCATACAGAGATACGCACTTGCGGTGCGAATCAATTAATGTAGTGCACAAATTCCCAATTCAGTATCACAACCCCACTTCACAAACAAACATCTAAAGTCCGAATTTCATCAGGTGATCTCAAAGTGTAACACTGTCTGTACGACCTCGAATAGTTCAAACTGCAAGTCCAGCCAATGCAGAAATTTTTCTGTTCAGCGACTTTCTTCCAAGACATCAAAATTTCACACTGCAATTTAAGTTTTTCAATTTATATACTGCAACTGAGTACGTCTCCGACAATATTTAAAATAGCAAACGTATTGTTAAACAGCATAAATATTCAAATAAGATAGTTTGATTAAAATTAGTATGACGAAGTTAATTTCTCACAAGCTGAGAGAGGGTTCATCACCGGATTTTAAGTGATGAGTATTAATAAAACTGTTTGGTATATCTCCTATTATCTGGCTACAGTGCATCATGTAGTTGATAATGTGCACGGGCTTTCAAGTGAACAGTGAGGCATCCGCTTCCAGCCGGCACGCTCACAAAGCGACCAGTGCGTGTTTCCGGCCACCTGCACTCCTGCTTTGACAGGCACGTCAATTTGGACAGGCACGTGACGGTTTCAGTCGCTCTGCCACATTACTGCTGTTTTCCTGAGACCTGTCTGCCGTGACGGGAGGCATCCTCTTCACAGCCAGGTGAATCGCGTAAGGCTCTCGCTGTGGTCTCGGCTTCTGTATTAACAATCATGTTTCCCACGCGTGGTGTCATAGCGCTGTGTTCTGTACAGTCACGGCAC
This sequence comes from Locusta migratoria, assembly GCA_026315105.1. Taxonomy (NCBI): domain Eukaryota; kingdom Metazoa; phylum Arthropoda; class Insecta; order Orthoptera; family Acrididae; genus Locusta; species Locusta migratoria. Next base: position 215,237,052 of record CM048745.1, on the reverse strand, counting down.
CTCACCGCATTATATTGCTCAGTGAAATCGGTTACCTTTTCTGGCTGTTCACTATATGATGAAGAGTATTCGCAAATCATTGCCACTAATTCTGAATGCTCGCCATCGAAGGTTCGAGTCCTCCCTCGGGCGTGAGTGTATTTGTTGTTAGCATACGTTAATTTAAGTAGCTTGTAAGCCTAAGGCTGATGACCATATGCGACACCCTCAATCCCTTTACACACTTGCACTTGAAAAAAAAAATGTTTACAATGTGTTGGATCTCTAACAGCCATTTATATGTTCACGGTAGTGGATGAAATGCAATAACGAGAAAAAAATGTAGAATTAAAGGAAAAATGGCTTGAACTCATCTCGAGTTACATTTTCTTAGTGGATGCTCCTCGAATGATGCACTACTAAACTCCGATTAAATTTACTTTGTTAACACTGGGCATTAACGAATCGCAACTGTTTATTTAGCTACATGAACTCGCTGCGTTGACTGCTCTGTTGGCGATGTGACGCAGCCTGCATATTCAACTATGTGGCGGCGCGAGGGTGGGGGGGAGTTAGCTCCAAATATAATTTGTTTTTTGCATCTTATTTTCCACTGTCGTAACTATTTATGCGAGTAAGGAAAACTACGCGTGTTGCTTAAGCTAGAAGATTGGTAAACGTTTTAGTAAGTGCACAAAAGTAAGGAAAATAATAATATAAAGACATTCTCGATCAAACAATTGTAAATAAAGTATTTTGTTAAAGACTTCAGTTGTTTCAAATCTTACAGGCACACATCGTAGTATCCCAGTCGTAGTCGTAGATATTATGATGTTGTGTAATTAAGAAAGTTACTGCAGTTAATGCCGAGCGCTTGGAATAAGAAGGTCGCCACTTAATGGTATATTTCTAATGCACTTTAGGTTCTGTGTTACTATCCACCAAATTCAGACATCAAATTGCATTTTTTAAGTCTGGAAGAAGAGTCACGTATCACTACAATGTGGAGTATGGTTTATTCACATAGTCATAGAACGTTGCTGTAGCTCACTGTCGAAGTTGCCGTGCGCACTCTGCTGAATTCAGTTATCTTTCTGGTGTTCTTTTCTTGTGCAATTTATTAGATCATTCAGATCGACAATGTAACAGGCCTGAAGGATAGTGCGCTGTCTGTGGTAAATTAGCATAAAAGCAAAGTACTACCCCTGACTGGAAAGGTTGGGAACTAAAATATATATATTCTTAAGTTTTTTTCAAGGTAAGAAAACTCTGCCCTGTCATAAATTAATGGCTCTCAGTTTAATGCTTGAAAGTAAAAAAAACTGGTATTTTATAAAATTATTCCTTGGTTATAGTTGATGATCCATATACTGTAAAAAGCACTGTCAAAAGAAAAGTATGAATTTTTATGTGTCTCTTGTCGATATCAAAGAACTATCGAAAATGTAAATGTTTGTTTGTTTGTATAGTTTATGGGACTTAGCTACGGGGTCATCAGTCCACTACTTTTGAACTAACTAGTACGATGGACGGCACAAATATCCATGCCCGAGGGGGAATTCGAATCCCCGACCGTAGTAGCCGTGCAGACCGTGACTGGAGCGCCTCAGTCCCGTCGGCCACCGCGGCCGGTGAAAGTGTAAACAAACCTTCAGTGTCAGCTTTGGACAACCCATTGTGGCATTCGACTATTTCTGAAAGGCACCGTAACTTCAGAAAATAAGACATTATTCTCCTCTAACGATATCTTAACGTCGACGAACTTACAGAAGCAGCGGTCCCCACTACTTCTCTCCCCATTAATAACAAAGACGACTTGTTGCTTTTTTTAGTGAGCGCACAAATATCTATCACATGAGCCCATCGCATGTTAGGTAGATGCCAGCAACTACACTACGTGATCTTAAGTATCCGGACACCTACTGAAAATCACTTAGAAGTTCGTGGCGACCTCCATCAGTAATGATGGAATTCATTATGGTGTTGACCCACCCATAGCCTTGATGACAACTTCCACTGTCTCAGACGTTCCATCACGTGCTGGAAGGTTTCTTGGGCCTGAGAACGCAGGTTGGTGAGACCTGGCAAGAAGTCGGCGTGCCAAAACACCCCAAAGGTGTTATATAGGATTAAAGTCAGGACTCTGCGCAGGCCAGTCCATTACAGGGATGTTATTGTCCTGTAACAACTCCACCACAGGCCGTGAGTTATGAACAGTGGTCGATGGTTTATCCAATACAATCCCTAAATTGCTGTTACAGGGGGAAGCAATAAGGTGCTTAAAACATCAATGTAGATCCGTGCTGTGAATGTGCCATGCAAAACCACAAAGCGTGCAAGCCCCCTCCATGAAAACCACAACACCATAACACCACCGCCTCCGAATTTTACTGTTGGCACTACACAAGCTGGCAGATGACGTTCACCGGACATTCGCCATACCCACACCCTGCCATCGGATCACCACATTGTGTACCATGATTTGTCACTCTACACAACGTTTTTCCACTGTTTAATCGTTCAATGTTTACGCTCCTTACACCAAGTGAGTCGACGTTTGGCATTGACCCCGCGTGATGTGTGGCTAACGTGTAGGCGCTCGAGCATGAAATCCGAATTTTCTCACCTCCCGCCTGTTATAGTACTTGCAGTGGATGCTAATGCAGTTTGTAATTATTGTGTGATGTTCTGGCTAGATGCCTGCCTATTACACTGTACGACCCTTTTCAACAGTAGGCGGTCTCTGTCAGTCAAGAGACGACGTCCTCCTGTAATCTTTCGTGCTGAATGTGTCCTGTCACGTTTCCAATTCACTATCACATCATAATTAGTGGACCTAAGGATGTTTAGCAGTGTGGAAAACTCGCGTACAGATTTCTGAAACAAGTGACATCCAATCACCTGAGCATGTTCGATGTCCGTGAGTTCCACGGAGCGTCCTATTCTGCTCTCTTAGCTACGAGGGAGTAGCCGAGCTGTCTGGAGCGCGACGTTACGAATCGCGCGGTCTCCCGCGTCGGAGATTCGAATCCTCCCTCGGGCATGGATGTGTGTGTTGTCCTTAAACTAGTTTAACATAGTTTAAGTTTGGTCCCACAGAATTACAAACATTTGAACTCTGCTCTCTCACGGTGTCTAATGGCTAAGGAGACCGCTGAAATACAGTACCTGGCAACAGGCGGCAGCACAATGCACCTAATATGTAAAACGTACGTTTTCGGGGGTGTCCGGATACTTTTCATCACATAATGTATGCCCTTGACCACTACCATCTGTCAATCATAAAGGAATTTTAATCAGAATTATAGGGACTTACGATGCAAATTCTAAGTTCAACATTTCAGGTTACTGAAATAAATTCATCCGCGAAGTTGAAAATTTGTGCCGGAGCGAGATTCCAACCCCGATTTCTCTCTTTGGCCCAGCGGTCACGTTAACCACTTACGCTATCCTTTCAACCCAAATTCCAACTATTGCACACAATGTTGCACACAATGATGGTAGTTCTTCCTGCTCATAATGTTCGCAGCCTATACTGGGTTTCCACAAGGGATCAAGCGTATTAATGCGTTCTACTGAAATTGTCACTTGCCTGTTGGGGGCATATTTCCAATTATTGATATGGTATCTGTTCTTTTCCGGTTTACGTTGCAGCTGTTGGTTACTAATAGTCACAGAGGGCTGCCCCAGTAGAGCAAAACTTGTAATATTAGGATTTACGCGATTTGAGTAACTTTTTTTTTTTCTCCTTAATTTACAACCTACCTTGGATGCTGTCAGATCTAAGGCGAAGGCTTAAATCAGAATGTCACTACCATGGGCCGTCGTTGAGATGCACGGGGCATTTGTCTAGTAGTGGGTAACTTGCTGCATGAGAACCTCTATTTGCCGGCCGCGGTGGCCGAGGAGAATGAGGCGCTCCAGTCACGGTCTGCACGGCCACTACGGTCGGGGGTTCGATTCCCCCCTCGGGCATGGATATTTGTGCCGTCCTTATTATAAGGTCGTAGATAAGTAGTTTGTATGTTTAGGGACTGATGACCCCGTAGTTAAGTCCCATAAGCTTAACAAACATTCGAATTTTTGAACCTCTATTTCCTCAATGTTCATCGTGTATTGCCGATAGAAGTATATCACATCTGACGTGCACGCTCTGTATGCCAGCAGCGGAAGGAGACTACTACCAGCTTTGCAGTATACCTTTCAATTCAATTAATGAGTCACATGACAATACTTCCATGACTTAAACTGGCAAACACATTACTGTCCCGTGTATTTCCACAATTTCTTGACTTGTAAACACAATTTTACATAAGAAACAATGCTTTCATATGTTGTGTCGGAACCGGTCGGGTGGTACTGTAGTTTATCGGTTAGTGAAGTCAACAGATGATCAAAAGCAATTGAAAAGCGATTTAGAAAAAATTTCTACACGGTACGAAAATTGGCAATTAACACTAAGTAATGAAAAGTGTGAAGTAATACAATGACCACTAAAAGAAATCCTCTAGCTTCAATTACACAATAAAAGAGTCAAACCTTAAGGTCGTAAATTTTACCAAATACCTAGGAGTTACAATTACGAACAACTTAGACTGGAGAGAACACATAGAAAATATTGTGGGGAAGGCGAAACAAAGGTTACGTGTCATTGGCAGAACTCTTGGAAGATGCTACAGCTCTACCAAAGAGACTGCCTAGATCACACTTGTGCGTCCTCTCCTGGAGTTCTGTTGCCCAGTGTGGGACCCTCACCAGGTGGGACTGACGGAAGACATTGAGAAGGTTCAGAGAAGGGCAGCTCGTTTTTCTTTATCACAGGGGGGAAGCGTCACGGAAATGTTGCACGATTTGAGGTGGAAATCATTAAAAGAACGACGTTATTCGTTGCGGCGAGTTCTATTTACGAAATTTCAATTACCGACTTTTACTTCTGAATGAGAGAATATTTTGTTAGCACCCACCTACATAGTGTGACATGACCAACTGAATGAAATAAAATAAATCAGATCTAAAACGGAACGATTTAGGTGTTCTTTCTACCCGCGCGCTATAAGAGAATGGAACGCTAGAGAAAGGTTATGGAAGTGGTTAATGAACCCTCTGCCAGGCACTTAAATGTCATTTGCATAGTATCTATGTAGATGTAAAGAAGCATTCCTACAGTACACTAATACTGGCGATGTTTTGTGTTTCAGATTTCATCGTGAAGAACGACGGGGAGCACATACGCGGCTCCGAGTGCGACCAGCAGATCCTCAGCAAGAAAGAATCTACGGGTTACGTGTTCAGCCCCAACTACCCGTTCCCCTACGTGCCCAAGATCGTGTGCCGGTACTTCGTGTACGGCATGCAGGACGCGCAGCACCTGGAGCGCGTGCGGCTAGAGTTCGAGATGTTCGACGTCCCCAAGCGAGAGCGGGGAGGAGAGTGAGTACCAACCTATACTATACTCCGCTCACCGAAACGATAGACGGGCCGTAAACACAACGAGGCGCAAGACCAGGGGTGACCGAAAAGGTGTTGCATCTATTTCAGGAGTAAGGTCGGTGTGTGTGGTGTTACCTAGCAGTGATATTACACTACTGGCCATTAAAATTGCTACACCGAGGATAAATGTAGATGATAAACGGGCATTCATTGGACAAATATGTTATACTAGAACTGACATGTGATTACATTTTCACGTAATTTTGATGCATATATCCTGAGAAATCAGTACCCATAACAACCACCTCTGGCCGTAATAACGGCCTTGATACGCCTGGACATTAAGTCGAACAGAGATTGGATGGCGTGTGTAATTGTACAGATGCCCATGAAGTTTCAAAACGATACCACAGTTCATCAAGAGTAGTGACTGGCGTATTGTGACGAGCCAGTTGCTCGGCAACCATTGACCAGACGTTTTCAATTTGTGAGAGATCAGGAGAATGTGCTGGCCATGGCAGCAGTCGTCCATTTTCCGTATCCAGAAAGGCCCGTACAGGACCCGCAACTTGCGGTTGTGCATTATCCTGCTGCAATGTAGGGTTCCGCAGGGATCGAATGTAGGGTAGAGCCACGGGTCGTAACACAACTGATATGTAACGACCACTGTTCAAAGTGCCGTCTATGCAAACAAGAGGTGACCGAGACGTGTAACCAATGACACCCAATACCATCAGGCCGGGTGATACGCCAGTATGGCGATGACGAATACACATTTCCAATGTGCGTTCACCGAGTTGTTGCCAAACATGGATGCGACCATCATGATGCTGTAAACAGAACCTGGATTAATGCGAAAAAATGACGTTTTGCCATTCGTGCACCCATGTTCGTCGTTGCGTACACCATCGCAGGCGCTCCTGTCTGTGATGCAGCGTCAAGGGTTGTTGTCTTGCAAACGTCCCCACCTGTTGACTCAGGGATCGAGACGTGGCTCCACGATCCGTTACAGCCATGCGGGTAAGATGCCCGTCATCTCGACTGCTAGTGATACGAGGCCGCGCCGCGGTGGAGTAGCCGAGCAGTCTAAAGCGTCTCACTGCGGAGAGCACGGTTGCTTGCCGTGGAGGTTCGGGTCCTCTCTGGGGTATGGGTGTGTGTGTTTGTTAGTAGGTTAGTTTACCTAGGTTTAAGTTGTTTGTAGCTACGGACTGATGACCACGCAGTTTGGTCCGATATATTTACAGACATTTGAACATTTTACAAGGCCGCTGGGATCCAGCATGGCGTTCCGAATTGCCCTCCTGAACCTACCATTTCCATATTCTGCTAACAGTCATCGGATCGCGACCAACGCGAGCAGCAATGTCGCGATATGATAAACCGCAATCGCGATAGCCTACAATCCGACCTTTATCAAAGTCGGAAACGTGATGGTACGCATTTCTCTTCCTTACACAAGGCATCACAACAACGTTTCACCAGGCAACGCCGGTAAACTGCTGTTTATGTATGAGAAATCGGTTGGAAACTTTCCTCATGTCTGCACGTTGTAGGTGTCGCCAACCTTGTGTGAATGCTCTGAAAAGCTAATCATTTGCATATTACAGCATCTTCTTCCTGTCGGTTAAATTTCGCGTCATCTTCGTGTTGTAGCAATTTTAATGGCCAGGAGTGTAGAAGTAGAAAATATTTAAAAGAAAAAAAATTTTTAATCATCTATAAAATGTGGGCTTCGGAAAATTGCGCAAATCTCCATATTCGTTTACGACAACAAGCACTTCGGGAATTATTGGCCATTCGTTACGAAAGAAACACTCATGTACTTCGCTTCACATTTCCTTCAAAGTCATCATCACTTTCTAGAAACATCTGTCGTGATTATTTATTTATTGGCATACTTCAAGAACTGTCTGCCTTTGTACTGATTTGCCACTCGATACACTGAGCAACGACGATGCCGATAGATGCATTTGTTTTCACAACAGTACAAACAGAGAACTTCAATTTCTCTGAAAAAAAAATTATTTCTTCTTTGACAGCTTCTTAGTTGGACTCAAAATGGAGGATTACGTAATGAATTTACTTCTACGTGATATAAATAAGAGAGAGAAAGAGGTACGGAGACTTTGAATACTGAATATGATTTCAACAACTAAAACTTGTTCACTATTCGGCGACTGGTCCTTTAAGATGAAAAATATAGTCAGCTTCAAATGTCGCCGCCATACAACACACACGACGGCTTCACAAATGAAGCGAATGAGGCGACACCAGCGAGCACAGAATAATATAGAGAGGCTATACCGTCTACATCAGCGTACAGGAAGTGAAGCCCAGCAACCATCTTGGTTGGATGTAGAAACAGAGTTGGGCCGATAAATGCGTAGTTCTTCAAAAGGCGCTCGCCTCAATTACATTGTCATTTGAATCCCTTAGGATAGGAAAAAAATTACCAAATTTTTCACGCAGACAGGTGAATACTGAAGGAATGCCACAGTGTTCTTGGCAAGTACAATAAGTATTGTGTTAGTATAAAAAATAATTGAAACTATTACTTTCATATGAAATAAAAATTGACATGAAAAAGTTAGTCAAATCAAATGTTTGTTAAGCTTAAGGGACTTAACTACGGGGTCATCAGTCCCTAAACTTGCAAACTACCTACAACTAAGGACGGCACAAATATCCATGCCCGAGGGCGGATTCGAACCCCCGACCGTAGTGGCCGTGCAGACCGTGACTGAAGCGCCTTAGTCCCCTCGGCCACCGCGGCCGGCAAAAGTTAGTCGCCTGATACTTTTTTTGCTTTGTCAGCAAGAAAGTTGTAGATAATGAAATGAAGTTTTCTTTCTATTTAAACAACTTTTTTTGTAGCTTCCCTGGGGTTCTTACAAATTTGGATACAATAGAGAAGTGGAACGTTTCAAATTCTACTCGTTACTTTCAACGAGCTTGCCCACCAGCGAGCACAGATTCTGTTGTCCACTCACCTTGTACTTTGTGACCAATATTGATAAACATCTGTAATTAGGGATACAATTTTCGGTATCCAGTAATTATGTCTTAACAATTTTTTATTTATTTTATTACTAACTAGCTGAGCCGCTCCGGCTTTGCACGGGTACTCTTTAAACTACTCTAACTAGAGAACTGCAGAACGTATCGTGATGCGGTTTGTTTCAATTTCTTCAGTATAATACTGTGTTCAGCGTAGGCTATATTAAATGCCAATACGAAAATGAGAAATAATTGAAATAAGAATGATAACGTAGAATGGTTTACCGATTCCGCACTTTGGTGACCTTTGAAGCGTAAACTATGAGACCTGCGTCGAAGTACATAATATAGAGTTGTAGAAAACAAACTAGAGATCATATGTCTAGCTTTCACAGATCTCCCAAAATCAATATATCTGTAGTCTGAAGCCATCTGACGTCAGCTCTTTGGAAAAAAATGATAAATGTATTTTTCTTTTCTTTTTTGATGTAGATGTTTGTGAGTTCTGCAAGTCTGTGCAACGTGCACTGGCAGAGCTCTTCAGTTTAGGCTCCAGAGCTGAGTTAAGTGCAGAAGTGGTAAACGATTCTATGTTATCATCCTTATTTTAGTTTTTTAATATATTGTATTGACATTAAACATAGCCTAAGATTGTCTCAGGATTCTAAAGAAGCAATTAAAAGAAACCGCATGACGATACGTTCGGTACTCCTCTAGTTATAAAAGATTAAACGGAGAGACAGAGGAAAAATGTGCTTCTATTTTATATAATAGTGTGATTTACTATCCCTATATGAAATTTGTAATTATTTGTGGCAGAAAGATTGTCAAAAAGGATCGCCTTAAAATATATGAAAAAGGAATTAAGAGACAGCGAACTCAATGAACTACCCTGTGCTCGCAACTGTGGCCGGCTGGCGCTTGGCCGCCATGTTAGTTGGGTGTCGTGCTCTCCTGCGGCTTCATTTCACTGTCATTGTAAGGCCTCTCTATGTTATTCCGTGCTCGCTGGGCGACACTGAGCGCCCCCAATTTGTTCAGCCCTAGCAACGCGCCTCCGTGTGTTTACAGCTTAGCGTTCAGTCATTACGTCCAGCCTGGAAGAGAAGAGCATTTATCACTGGCATGTACTCTCACAAGTAAACCTACGAATGTGTCACTCTCCGATTTTTCTGAGACTGGATATAATACATGGAAAACTAAGGGATACGTATTTTTTTAGCGGCAGTAAAATTGTATGGGATGAAACGGTCCCTCCAAAAAGGGGATCAATATGGAAAATTGCGATAACTTAGAGATTAGTGAAGCGATTTCATTGATTTTTGTTATGAAAGTTTTTAAAGGAAAATCGGCCTAGGTACGAGGGTTGGAACTTAAGGGCAACACTGCTGCGGGGACACTATGCAATGGAACCTACTATTGTCGCCGATATCACACGTTGTTGACATACCTACCTTACTTCCGAGCAAATAGACTTGCCCGTCCCATGTCACCGGCGTACGCCCAATCGAGGGGAACACAGTCACATATGGGCAATAACGTAAGTAACACTGTCACAGGAACAGTGAAACAGGAACCACGGAGTTGGACCAAGATTGATTGTGCCAGAGGTCGTACAGCATGATAATGTCGTCAAGATATGGTCAAAAATATGGTGATTCTCGTGTACGACTGTGATGGTGTTATCCTAACGCATAACGTTCTTCGACGGCAGACAATCAAATGCACAGTATTACTGTTCTTTTTTGGAGCTTCACCTGCGACCAGCTTTGCGAAAGAAGCGGCAACACATTCTGTACAATCTACCCATCATTTTGCACAATAATGCGCGGGAGCATACAGCGCAAGGTATGGCTGCTCTGTTCGGCCGATGGGACTGGGAAGTACTATACAATCAATCATAATCCTTTTGACTTTCATTGGATTCCGAAGATGAAGGAACCACTTCGTGGCATTCGCTTCAGAACTGTTCTAGAGATTCGACAGGCAGTAGATCGCTCCATTCGCACCATCAACAGAACAGGCTCTGCTAACGGTTTACTACGCCTTCCATCGTTCCATGTCGCGGGCAACGGGGTCTACACAACGCTGGCGACTACTTTGAAGGACAATAACGGGTGCAAACATGTAACGCTTTTGTATCAGTTGTGAATAAATAGTTGCCACTATTTTCAATTCCAACCCTCGTAATTTGGAGGGAGCGTGAAAATTAGGAGCTAACTACCCCGAAAGAGGCCAATTTTTTGCTGCAAAATATAGTTTTGATTTAGTTGTAATAGAATCTATTGAATATTCAAAAGGGAGGCTACGTGTTCAAACAATGAGTCGTTTTCTGACACACGAAAACAAAATTGTTTTCCTAACCACACCCTACTCTGGCAGTACGACTTCCACGCCCTACACCACGGACAACGCTAACGCCGGCGGCTAGAATCAGTAAACATTTGTAACATTTTTATTCACTTTTATTCGCTTTTATTTCAGAAGTAGATTTTTCAGTTTTTTATTTATTTATTTTATTTTATTTTATTTTATTTTTTTTTTTTTTTTTTTTTTTTTTTCAAAGTCGCATGTCGAGTTACTGTCTATTCAAGCATTTTTCAAGTTCGCTGTGCTGGGTTAACCATATTGGATTTGGAGAATCTGATTCAGGAATTTAAAATAAATGTTCATATGTTTGTTAAGCTTATGGGACTTAACTACGTGGTCATCAGTCCCTAAACTTACAAACTACTTATCAACTACCTTATACTAAAGACGGGACAAATATCTATGCCCGAGGGGGGATTCGAACCCCCGACCGTAGTGGCCGTGCAGACCGTGACCGGAGTGCCTCAGTCCCCTCGGCCACCGCGGCCGGCAGGAATTTAAATACCGGTACACTAAAGAGATGAAACAGTTTACAAATATAGATTCACAAGGTGTTTCATGGGCAGAAACAAATATTTATATATAAAAACAAAACAAAAATAAGTGTTCCTAATTAGCCTTTCTTCTAAATTTTTAATAGATTGTACATCAATTAAATAAAAACTAATTTTTTAGCAAAAAAATTGGTATCTTTCCGGGTAGATGGCATCCTAATTTTCACTCCCCCTCCAATATACCTAGGCTTATATTCGTTTTTTATCAAAAGATACTTTCATTAAAAATCATTAAACTCTCTTCACTAATATCTAAGTTATTGCAATTATTCCATTTTAGTCCCCGTTTACGAATGAATGTTTGTAGCTTATTGGACCTAACTACGCGGTCATCAGCCTCTGAACTTACAAACTACTTATGAACTAGCTAATACTAAAGACGGCACAAATATCCAAATACCCGAGGGGGGATTCGAACCCGCGACAGTAGTGACCGTGCAAACCGTGACTGGCGCGCTGCAGACGGCTCGGCCACCGCGTCCGGCAGTCCCCATTTAGGACGGACTGTTTCACCCTTTAAATATGTTTATCGTCGCCAAAAAATATGTGTCCTTAGGTCAAATGTTTGTGAAGCTTAAGGGACTTAACTGCGGGGTCATCAGTCCCTAAGCTTACACACGACGTATGAACTACCTTATACTAAAGACGTCACAAACATCCATGCCCGAGGGGGGATTCGAACCCCCGACGGGGAACGGTTTCGCGCACCGGAGCGTGGCGCCTCAATGCGCTCGGCCGCTCCACAGCGGCGTGTCCCTTAGTTTTTGATGTATTACAACATATTCAGATTCCAGAAAAATCAGAGTGACACTTCCGAAGGTTTAGTTGTCAGTATAAAATCTCAGTCCAGCCGAAAATTAATGAAAGTGGCGTTGTCGAATGCCAGTTGATGTTATATTTATATCCACACATGTTATATATATAATTTTATGACTCACAGTCAGAACTAAAGTTTAGTATATTGTTAAGCAATTGTCATGAAAATTAATTATCAAACATTCAATGAGTTAACTCAAAAATAAAGTTTATTATTTCTACCAAATGTGACCGAGATATTAGTGAATAAGGGTGTGCCAATCCGAGTTAGCAACTTTCGCCTCTTAAAATTGCAGTCTTGTTTTTGTAATATGAGAGGGGTTAGACGCTGGGTTCTCAACAGTGATTGATCTACACCCTCTGCAGTTTCCTCTCCTATGCTAATCTCTTCATCGCATAGTACCACTACATACAACGTCGTCAATTATTTGTTGGATATATTCCAGTCTATCTTCTCGTACACATTTTCTTCTACGGCATTATCTTAATTTCTGATGTCTTCACACATATCCAATCACTCATGCATTCTGCTGGCTACCGTCATCCACACATTATTTTCCCCACCTCTTCTCTAGAACAATTCGTATCAGTTTACTAAACTTTCTGCATCCATGCATCCATTTGAAATGTTCTGACTATCTTCTTTTCTAGTGGTCCCATAGTGTAGGATTAGCTCCTTTTAACCCTCTCCTAGATTAATCTCAGAAAATTCTTTCTCATATCGAGGCCAATATTTTATACTAGTACATTTATTTTGCCAGGTGCAACAGTGGTTGGGATTCGGTGTAAATTCAGTTGCTATCCGACAAGCGCTCCTCGCTCCTGCGAGGGGAACCGCTCGATGCAACACGAGTGGCAGCACTTTCAACCGCCTGCCTGTCTGGCGTCCCGTTGCATTCCACTTCACCTTCAAAGCTGCTCGCTATCTCGTTATATTGATATCTTTCAAGCGTCTTCTGAGCTTTCCCTTCTCCCTGACTACGGAAGGCGACGCACCCATGAGTGCTCTGCCAGAAAACACGCGGTGCGCAGTAAAAATCAGTATTTTCCGATGCTTTCAACAAACAGACGGCGTCCGTGGGCCAACCCCGATGCTTCGCCGAGTTCTTCTGGTTCACCAAAGCCAGTAAAAAAAATTGCTTTTCTAATAACATGGACTGTTAAAGATGATAACGTCAAGCTGTCGAGTACCAACATATACAATTAAAACACATTGTTCACCACACCTAGCTTTTGATTGGTAATGATATAAATAGTTATAATTGAACAAATTAATTACTTTCATTCATGAGATAAGAGTGCAAAATACCGTTGTCACACACATGGAAAGCTCTTTGTGTATGACCTGCTCTTCTTTTTGTGTCCTCCATGTTTTGTTCGTCATGCGCTGTTTTGTTTCCAATCTAGGAGAATGCCTTTAATGCGTGTACTACCTGATCACTAGTCCTACTGCTAAGCTCATTTCTGTTCTTCAGTACTTTCTTCTTTTGTTGTTTACTCTCGTTTATTGAGTTCTGTAGGCGTCACTCTATTCAAGAACTCCTGTAATTACTACTTTTACAAAGTTATCGTTCCATTATGAATTTTAATGACAATTGTTTTGTAATTTATTTGCTAAATGGGTTGAAAAGTAAGGAAAAAACTGCATCCCTGCCTCAAGCCATTTCTAATGAGAATACATTCTCTTGATCTTCCACGCTTATTCCCTCTTTTGGTAATTTTCTTCTACAATGTACAAATACACTGATAAAACGCCTAACCTACCAAAAATATAAAAGATACAGAACGATAGCGTTAAAAATATTTGGGAAGCATAATTAACTAAAAATAAACGTTATAAGTCTACACAAAAAGTAATGCAGTTTATTGTCATGAGACAGAAAATAAAAACGAAAATTGAATAATTCAATATGAAAAATCAGACAATGTCGGTATTTTACATAAAAATTTTCTCACTGTTTAAAAAGTTGTCACAAACGCATTGTAAACCCACAGTGAAGTAACAGCGACAAGGAGGTATAAAGTTTAACAGGACTGCTACCCTCCTAGCCATTCAAATTGCTACACCACGAAGATGACGTGCTACAGACGCAAAATTTAATCGACAGGAAGAAGATGCTGTATATGCAAATGATTAGCTTTTCAGAGCATTCACACAAGGTTGGCGCCGGTGGCGACACCTACAACGTGCAGACATGAGGAACCGATTTCTCATACACGAACAGCAGTTGACCGGCGTTGCATGGTGAAACGTTGTTGTGATGCCTCGTGTAAGGAGGAGAAATGCGTACCATCACGTTTCCGACTTTGATAAAGGTCGGATTGTGGCCTATCGCGATTGCGGTTTATCGCATCGCGACTTTGCTGCTCGCGTTGGTCGCGATCCAATGACTTTTAGCAGAATATGGAATCGGTGAGTTCAGGAGGGCAACACGGAACGCCGTGCTGGATCCCAACGGTCTCGTATCACTAGAGATGGCAGGCATTTTATACGTATGGCTGTAACGGATCGTGCAGCCAAGTCTCGATACCTAAGTCAACAGATGGGGACGTTTGCAAGACAACAACCATTTGCACGAACAGTTAGATGACGTTTGCAGCAGCATGGACTATCAACTCGGAGACCATGGCTGCGGTTACCATTGACTCTTCATCACAGACAGGAGTGCCTGCGATGGTGTACGCAACGACGAAGCTGGGTGCACGAATGGCAAAACGTCAATTTTTCGGATGAATCCATGTTCTGTTTCCAGCATCATGATGGTCGCATCCGTGTTTGGTGACATCGCGGTGAACGCACATTGGAATCGTGTATTCGCCATTGCCATACTGGCATATCACCCGGCGTGATCGTATGGAGTGCCATTGGTTACACGTCTCGGCACTTTTAACAGTGGCCGTTAATTTTCAGATGTGTTACGACCCGTGGCTCTACTCTCATTTGATCCCTGCGAAACCCTACATTTCAGAAGGATGATGCACGACCGCATATTTCTGGACACGGAAAATGTTCGAGTGCTGCCCTGGTCAGCACATTCTCCAGATCTCTCACCAATTGAAAACGTCTGGCCAATGGTGGCCGAGCAACTGGGTCGTCGCAATACGCCAGTCACTACTCTTGATGAACTGTGGTATTGTGTTGAAACTGCATGGGCATCTGTACCTGTACACGTCATCCAAGCTCTGTTTGACTCAATGCCCAGGCATATCAACTCCGTTATTACGGCAAGGGGTGGTTGTTCTGGATACTGATTTCTCAGGATATATGCATCCAAACTGCGTGAAAATGTAATCACATGTCAGTTCTAGTATAATATATTTGTCCAATGAATACCCGTTTATCATCTTGGTGTAGCGATTTTAATGGGCAGTACTGTATATACTTTTCTTTGCTTCTGAATCATTTACCACCACAATAAGCAGCTTGAACTGACGACGAGCCAAGTTCTTTGATATGACCACATCCTGTCTCCAGAAGAACAAGATTTTCTGAAATCGAGCTGCTGTAATTGCATCTTGTCTTTCAATATTTGTTTTAAATTATGCATTATACATTTTCCAAGCATTTTTCGTTATTGATATGACGCATATGCCCCAGTTTTTGCCGCAGCGTCCATCTCTTCGTGACACACACAGGAAGATAATTAATTGTTACACAATATTAACGTTGCATTTCATATATCATATTCTTATTCGTTATCGAGTTGTTGTAGCAGACTTACTGCAATGTGCACTTCTATGTAGAAATGTTTACTGCAAAGGTGGACAGCTGTTTCTTTCAATGCAACAACAATTGAATTACCACGTACGCCACCTGCCGAATCCAAATATCTGATAATAATAATAATACGTCCTTTTAGAATAATTTTTTTCGATTTTTTGTGACCTACATCATTTTGCAGCTCACCTGCCCGAAATGCACACATATTTTCATAAAGAGTGTACCAATTTTCCAGTCAATGTAAAACATATTCAATCACTGTACACTGTGGAATGCCTTTTGTGGGCCATATTTCATAGGAAAATTTTCGTGTCTCTACTTCAGTGTAATATTTTCAATAGAGACAAAATATATCTCTGGACATTGTTTATATGATTGTCATCTGTTACCTTTTAAGAGGAGAGTGAATAGAGAAATGACAGGCTTCACTAGGGCTTTGAAATAATTCACTGTTGACGAGTGAAATCTGTGCCGGAAAGATGATACGCCTCCACCAATATACAAATCTACATTTACACAAGGATGGCGTCAGGCTTCGATTCTTCACCACGGAGAAAAAACATTCGTTCAACGTCGTGCGGGTATCAGGATGACGAGCATAAAAGAATATGGACGAGAGAGACGTTCCTTCAGTAGCGTGGGACTTGCGATAATTTGCGGCCGATAAGTCAAGAGCTCCAGGCGTCAGTTGGCCCAAAGTGGGGATCCCAGATTCAAATATTGGTCCGCCATTAATTTTTACTCGTCACCGTTTAAGTGTTTCAGTGCATTGGTGGGGCTGAAGATCCTAATTTCCCTACTTTCTCTGTTACTTATATCTTTATAAGATATGTATAGCAATCTGCGAGCTCAGGTATATTTGTTCTTTCGGACATCTCCGAAAGAATACCCGCTACACCAATATATAAAAGTCAACTAAAGGACAATTTCATTTACCATTAGTATGCGTTTCTATAACCAGAAACGTGGAAAACATGCTCCATCACCGTTCACCAGTATTTGTGCTCTGTAAATAATGTTTTATTTGGAGATGTGAAGTGCAGTGGGCGGTGTGTGCCGCAGCTGCTCGGACGGCTACCTGAAGGTGTACCTGCGAGGCCAGGAGGCGACCGACTCCTACGACAAGTTCGACCACGAGCTGTGCGGCGGAGACTCCGTCAAGCCCAAGGTGGTCGTCTCCGACGGGCCGCGGCTCGTCATGGTCTTCAGCAGCGGCGAGCAGCAGGGCCGCGGCTTCAAGGCCAAGTACACCTTCGAGACGGGTGAGTGCTCCGCTACAGTCACTTAAAGGACGAGATAAAAATTATAAGGGACGTCTGGGGTTTCACACGAAACTCAAGATCAGCAAGTACATAATGGGTTGGGTTGTTTGGTTGGTACAGGGGTGCTAAACTACTGAGATTATCAGTCCCCCGGTGGGGAGCGGAAGAAGTGAGGATAGGAAAGGTAGGGTGGGGAAAGGAAATGCAGCCCGGGAAGTAAAGAAGGAAGGAAGACTGCATTAGCTCGGGGCCCCGTGCTCGCCACGCACGTACTCACAAAAGAACCGTGAGCCCTCTGGGGGGAAGTACATAATGAAATGCCCTATTTTTACCTTCTACCAACCACGAAAGAACATTCCATTATACCATGCCAAAAACCAGCCTAAATATACAAGAGGAATACAGCGGAAGACGGGCTGCCAGCATATTTATTACTACTAACAAATAAATAAATAAAAAAAAGTCCGATATCGTATGGCACTAGGCATTTAAAAGAGTACACCCCTACTCACAAGGGAACCTCCCCATCGCACCCCCCTCGATTTAGTTATAAGTTGGCACAGTGGATAGGCCTTGAAAAACTGAACACAGATCAATCGAGAAGACAGGAGGAAGTTGTGTGGAACTATGAAACAATAAGCAAAATATAAAAACTGAGCAGTCCATGCGGAAGATAAGCAACGTCGAGCACATTAGGTGCACAGGAGCGCCGTGGTCATGTGGCTAGGGTGAGGAGATGCGGAACAAGGCTTTGATTCGACTTATCCCCTGGTGAAAATTTTAGTCTTTTCATTTTCAGAAAGTTATTATCTGTTCGTCCGTTCGTCCGATGAGACGTAACTGCGCCATAGTATGGGGACGCTACGTCTAAACTAACTTCTAAACATACGGTATGTTTTGACAAAGCTCTGGGAAAACTGTGCGACATCCATTTGTGACAGTTTATGTGACAGACTCTTATGTTTTCATCACTTTTTTTAGACTGATTAACAAAGATAAACAAATCGGGAAAGGTAGAATATCTTTAACCGTTCACAAGTGTACAAGTTAGGTGGGTCGACAAGAGATTCCTGTCATATGACACGCATACCGTCATATAGAATACATAACACGCGTTTTCCTGTGGAGGAAACGGTTGACCTATCATCTTGCGATCAAATGTTTTAGTTTCCCGTTGGAGAGGAACTTATTTTTTCATAGTTTCACACAACTTCTTTCAGTTTTCTCGATTGATCTCTGTTCAGTTTTTCACGACCTATCCACTGCGCCAACTTATAACTAAATCTGGGGGGGGGGGGGGGGGAGGTGCGATGGGGAGGTTCCCTTGTCAGTAGGCTAAACAGTTGGCTGATCACGACACAAACACATTCCCCAATCCATTCGTCAGTTATCCACTTACAAGGGAACACCAAGTATGATACAAACGGATTTTGATGGGTCGCAGGTATGTTGTGCGAAAACTGCTCCAGACCACCAAGCTAAAAGGATTTGTTCCAATGCGCTTCTGTTTCCACTAAAATCGAGATCAAAGTCCAGCGCGTAACACCTATACCTGTCAGTGCGTGCGTGAGCGTGGTGTAATTAGAAAGTCGCTCGATTCTTATTGCAAAGATGAAGTTATATCAGGTCATTACAGTTATATGTGAACGATAGGCTACGAATGCGTAGCCGCCTGGCCGCAGCATAATAATCCGATGGGATGCCTCATTGCATTCGACAGTGTAACAACAGTGGGGCCTGGGACTGTAAACGCAGCTAACAAATGCTGCACAAATATTGTAGGTGATAACTACATATGGTTTACTGATCCTTCATTCGCCGTAAAAGTATGCTTCCAAATAACGAATTAAATAAAACAATCGTGACGCAATACAAAACATATTGAGCAATTAACGAAAGTTATTAGCATGACCAATGACTCAGGCATTTAAAAAAAAAAAAAAAAGAAAAAAAAAAAAAAGAAAAAAAGAAAAAAAAAAAAGTTCCGAATAGGATTTGAACGCGGATCGTCGGTGTGGCAGTCAAGCGCCTTGCTAATTACACCACAGCTACTGCTGGTGACTACTTACAAATATAGGTGTTACGTGCTGTTGGACTTTGATCTCGATTGTTTGTGGAAATCAAGGCGCAATTGAACAAATGCTTTTAGCTTGTTAGTCTGGAGGAGTTCTCTCATAAAAATTCCATTGTACCATAGTTGATGTTCCTCTTGTTAGTGACTTGTTGGACACAATTACTGATTAGAGCTACTTCCTTGATTTTCCTCATTTAATATCCACACATAACAAGAAACTAGATTTGTATTGAAAATTTCTAGCAGATTAAAATTGTGTGCCGAAACCGGTATTCGAACCTGGGACCTTTTGCTTTCCGCGGGCAAGCACTGTACCGACTGAGCTATCCCGGCACGCTTCACGCTCCGTCCTCACAACTTCTGGTCGAACCTCGCCTCCTACTTACCAAACTTCACAGAATTTCTCCTGCGAAACTTGCAGAACTATCACTCCTGGAAGAAAGGATATGGTGGAGATATAGCTTAGCCACAGCCTAAGGAATGTTTCTAAACGGATCTTGAATACACCAACTAACTTTGAGGGGATTCACAGAGGACTTAGTACATCAAGGTTTACATAGCATCCGATGTTCGGAAATATACAGAGGCACTATGATCACTTAATTAACTTCGATTATGCAGAACACAAATCCCTTATGGAAAGTTCTTTGCTTCCTATATATTGTTAGGAGGTAAAATGGAACAAAAGGAGAAGAAAAAATTTGTCCAGTGAACATGAGCTCTAAAATATATACCGTAAGAGCTATGAGTGTGTATTCTTATTTCTTTTTTACTTGTCTATTAATTTACTGAACATCTAATATATTTAAACAAAATAGTTGGTCCGCAGTTCTCAAATTCTGGGAACCGCTACTTTACAACATTCAGTACTGTTTTTAATCTTCATTCTGAAGCGAACACTACCCTTTCATAAATTTGAAGGAAAATACTGGAGCATGTTGTATTTGGCGGTGAAAGCATGGCGAATGCAAACAGCTCTATAATATCATTCTTGTGGTTTTCAGAACAAAGATTGGTACGATTCAACTCTCCATGCTACTCTATCCTCTTTAAACATCTTCATTTCTGAATAAGAACAACAACTCACATGCCTTCGAACCTGCTTGCTACGTCCGTGTAGTTGTTTCCCTCTGAGATTTTTACCCTCCACACACAGCTCTAATACTTAATTGACGATTCGTTGATATTTCAGAATGTGTCTTGCGAATCGATCCCTTGTATTAGTCAAGATATGCCAGAAATTTCTGTTCTCTCCAATCCTTTCCAGTTTCTCCTCAATAATTACGCGGTCTACCCACATAATCTTAAGCATTTAAAATTTTTTTACCCTGCTCTTGTCAGGACAATTTATCGCCTATGTTTCACTCACGTAGAAGGCAACACTCCACACAAAAGATTTTTTTACATTTATATTAATATTTGACGTTAACAAATTTTCCTTTCTCAGAAACGCTTTTACTGTCATTCTGCATTTTGTATCATCTGTACTGTGACCATCGTACGTTATTTTACTTCCCATGCAACAAAACTCACCTACCACCTTCATTTTTGGTACTTTATGTAATTTCCTTCAGCATCGACTGATTTTCTTAGACTACATTCCATTACCCTTGGTTTTCTCTTGCTGATGTTCATCTTATACGATCCTTTTAAGACTGTTCTCTTCTAATTGCTCTCAGTTTGCAGTACAAGTTGTATATAACTCTTTATTCCCTGTTACCGTCAGCATTTTAAAGTGTGTATACCGATAAACACTGTCAAAAGCTTCTTGTAAATCTACAAAAACTTTATCGTAGATTTATCTTTCCTTGACCCATATTCTAAAATATGTCGTGAAGTGAGTATTCAATTACGTTTTCCTACATATCTCACAAGTCCAAACTGATCATGCCTAAATTTGGATTCAACTTTTCCATTCTTCTGAATATAATTCGATTTAGTAGTTTGCAACCATGACTTATTAAACACTGATAGTTCTGTAACTTTCAAACCTGTCTGCAATATTTTTTGGCAATTGGAATTATTACATTCTTCTTGAAGTTTGTTAGTCCTTCACCTGTCTTACACATTTTGCAACCAGATGGAATAGTTTTTTCATGGCGGGCTCTCCCACGGATATCAGCAGTTCAGAGAGAATAACATCTACTTCAGGGGCTTTGTTGTTGAGGAATTCAGAGACAACAGAACCATTTCGGATAAAATCTACAACCTTCCCTATTCTTGTCTGCACACACAAGCACTCCATTGCATATTACTTGCCTAATCGCTTCGACGATGCAGTCATGCTTAGCATTCAGTTCGCATTTGGTCTGCAATGCCAATTTTAATTGTTAGACACAATAAACGTAATCATTTGTAAAGTACCCTAGGTTGTGGCTAAACAATTTCTTGCGATATACATTCTTCCTGAAGCCAGGAATGCAGGAGTTTTAGTCCAGCAAGGCATGCTGATGAACTAGTTTGAAGTTTGGATGGTAGGAGAGAGGTTCTAACCAAATTAAAGCTGTGATGGAGGGGCGGGTGTAGAGGGGAGGGGTTGTAAGTCGAGTCTTTGTAATTCAGATGCTAAGAGCATTGGCGCGAAAGGCAAAGTTCTGCTTTTGACTTCCGGTCCGGCACAAAGTTTTAATCTGTCAGCAAATTCCAAAACAGTGTACACTCTGCAGCAGAGTGAAAGATTCATTCTACACTATTGGTGCCCCAAGTACGGCTTTCAAATAGCGATCTCTGTAGTATACGGATATGTGATGTACAAATGTTTGTAAGCCTATGAGACCAAACTACGTTGGTCATCGGTCCCTAGTCTCACAAACCGAGAGCATATTCTGAAATAATTTGTGAGTACTTTTCACCTACAGTTTTCTTCTCCATAGCCAAATGTAAAATACCATAATGTAATTGTTAGTGGCATTTGTATACAAATAACACCGATTATGTGGCTGCAATGCCACGAAACCTGTTGATTGAAAATAAAAGAGCACCATACAGTTTAAGCGCTATTCATTCAATATGACTCAATACTTAAACTGACCTAAGGACAGCCGGCCGCGTTGGCCGAGGAGACTGAGGCGCTTCAGTCACGTTCTGCACGGCCACTACGGTCGGGGGTTCGAATCCCCTCTCGGGAATGGATATTTGTGGCGTCTTTAGTGTAAGGTAGTTCATAAGTAGTTTGTAAGTTTAGGGACTGATGACCCCGTAGTTAAGTCCCATAATTAAAAAAAAAAAAAAAAAAAAAAAAAAAAAAAAAAAAAAAAAAAAAACCCTAAGGACAACACACACATCCATGCCCGAGAGAGGATTCGAACCTCCGACGCGGGAGGCAGAGCGATTCGTAACGTGGCGATACAGACCACTAGGCCACTCCCGCGCGGTGTGATCTACAAATGTGATGCAGGTGTAGAGATTTTGAGGCGGTTCCCGCTGCCACGGCTGGAAGGGCCCACGGTATGTTACACCGGTTCGCAGGAGAAAATGTTCAAATGTTTGTAAATTTATGGGACTCAACTACTGTGGTTATCAGTCCATAGTCTTAAAAAGTACTTAAACCAAGTTATATTAACCTAAGGACAAACACAAACACCCATGCCCGAGATGGACTCGAACCTCCGGCGGCGAGCAACCGCGCGCCGCACACGAATGCGCATTAGAACGCTCGGCCACTCCACTGCGGTTTTCGCAGGTGAACCATAAGTTTTTTCCTCTATTTTATCTTACAGTTGTAGTCGGCGCAATGTCTATTCCTACCGACATTCTTGCATTGCTTCCACCCATAAATATGGTCACAACACGTCGTATCGATTGAATGAGGTGTGTATTGCCTGAGAAACAATGAAACCTACGTAATCCAGCAGTCAAACAGAGGTATAAGTGCACATTATATAGTGAGAGTTTAGTCGTGATGGCAGAGGACAATGAATTTCTTCCTCATTGCGGCTAAGGGTGTTATATCCACCTGCGTGGCTATGATACGAGATTGACATGTACGGAAACAGTACCACACGAGACTGTTCTACCTAAAGTGGACTACCAAGCTTTCTTTTTTTTTCAGCGTCCTCGAAAGGGCACAAGGACTTTCCGAAATCTAGAGCAACTTTTTGTTCGACATAATGGACAGCCACATGATTCATCATCCTCATCAGAGATAATCCCTTCATCCCTCTCAAATGTAAAAATTTACTGTGGACGTTCAGGTCCAACAGATTTTCCATTGTCATATTATCGACATTGTAAGACATTTCAAACTGAACGCCCTGAAACTATCCACTGCGTAACGATATACCAAATATTGTGCAAATGCATCTTTTTTGTGTAGAAAGATAAAATTCCTCGCACTGCGAACTGAAATGGCAAAACGTTATCTGTCTTACAAAATGGCGACTCGCCACTGCTACTACTAGATGGCTCCGTTGTCAGAACTGATCCTCTCCCATTTCAGTATCACATAAATTGCGCCAATCAAACGGAATGCGCTATAAAAATTTGGTGGCGCGTAGTGAAAGAGTCCCGTAATTAGATTATAAAATATATGGTGAGTATATGAGAAGATAAAGCAATTGTTTTAACGAGCATGTTGTTAATTGATAATGGCTGTTTTAGATCTGATGATGATTTGTTAGCACAATTAAAATAGGTCACATCACTACATAAATGTCCTACCTAGACAAATGAAAAAATATACAGGACTTCTTATTCATCCTTAATACCTGAATACATTTCCACATGGGAGAAAGAAAAAAAAGCTGACCCTGTAGAAGTACCCTAAACAATAAGGACTTAGCAGCACATCTTAGAAGCGTAGGTAGCTCTGTGTACAATTTCCATCTATAGGTAGATCTGTTTTCTAGAGTAAGTTCGTAGACACAGGCTTTCATTTGCTTGCTAGCAGGAATGCAATCCTGAAGAGGCTGCATACACTACGCTTGTCCGTCCTTTTTTTTAGAGTATTTTTGCCCAGTGTGGGATCGTTAGCAGGTGGGTTCGACGGTGGACATCAAAAGAGTCGAAAGAAGAGCAGCTCGTTTCGTTTTGTCACGATACACGGGAGACAGCGTTACGGAAATGATACAGGATCTGGGATGGGAATCATTACAACAACGGCGCTTATTGCTGCGGCGTGGGCTACTTACGAAACTCCAATCGCCAACATTCTCCTTCGAATGCGAAAATATATTGTTGACTTCCACTTACATAGGCAGAAATGATCATCGGAATAAAATAAGAGAAATCAGAGCTCGAACGGAGAGATGTAGGTGTTCATTCTTCCCGCACGCTATTCGAGAATGGAATGGGAGATAAATAGTATAACGGTAGTTCGATGAACCCTATGCCAGGCACTTAAATGTGATTTGCAGAGTATCCCATGTAGATGTAAACAAAATATAGTGTCCCACGATAGCCATCGAAACAATAGGAAATAGTACATTCAACTGGGCATAAAATGCATGCAGTAACATTAAGTTAATGTGAGAAGCGCCGTAAAATAGTAAAACCGTTCGTGAGGGCGTCTACGAAGGAGCGTTCGAGAGGTGGTGGCTTCAGCGGTCGCTCTCCCTGAACGAGAGCAGCGTAAAGTGAGACGCGACCTCTCTGCTGCTGCTGCCCGTCCCTGGGCTGTCGCTACGCCGGAACCTGCGGCGTGCTCTGCGCCAAACTGGGTTAATGCTGTCTCTCCAGGATAAACAGATAGCCGTCCAAAGCACACACGCACCGTCCAAGTTATTAAGCGCGCTTCAGCCGCTAGCACGGCGCACTGTAATTATTTGCACCAGCCACCGTTCGAAATCTTCACTTAGAACAAACAAATTCCGTAAACCAACAGTTCCAATCGCCAGCGGTTGTGCAAACAATTTGATTCGACCGCGGCGACATGCATCGAATGTGTTCAGAATCGTTTAACGAAATTGAAATGACTACATCACGAGCGCCCCGCAACGAACTTGCGCTGCCCGCCATACAACGTGAACGCTCTACCCAGACAGCAAATCAGTACACGAATGAAAAGAAACTCATTAAAGCTCGTAACTGTGTCATGCGTTGTCGTGTGATTGTGTGTTGAAATATGAAGTTAGGATTTATTTAACCGGTCGGAGAAAGTAACCCATTCCCGTCGGATATGGTCGCTGGAAGTAGTACATCCCGTTGCCGAAGGGCTGACGTGAGAGCAACCCCCAATCAGGCAGAATAGTTGCCAAGTGTTTTAAACAGTGTCTTCGTTATCGTGTAGTGTTCTCCACCAATGTGATTTTAACTACCCTGCATTTTTAACTTCTATCACTGTGTGTTTTAACCACCGTGGCAGTTTTAATTCTGAATATCTTTTCCTTCAACTTCTTTACTTTGTCTGTTCTCTTCATTTCAATCTCCATTATAGTGTTTAAATTCCTCAAATTTTATCACCTTTCTCTGTTTTTTTTTATCTCCTTGTTAACTTTGTCAATGCGCTCGGCTGAAGAGCAGCAAAGAAGCTGCTGGCAACCTGCCACCTCCGGTGGCTTTAAAATACCCAAAAATAAATAAATAAATAAAAGTGACGTGAACGTGAGAGGTCTTACTCTGTGAACGTGATATCTCCTCTAGTAACTCTAAACTTGACAGTCAATGAGACCCTCTTTTATAGGCTAGTGATCGTCAGCACCGTTGCTCAAGCGCTAATCTGACAAATGGGACGAAATATTTACCGATCTTATTAATTAGCAAAACCTTCGGGACTGATAAATATGCATGTGGAATTAGATACCCATCCTACATACATCCAAATATCTCTGCCCCGTCACTTTCCCGATCTATAAGCCTATTTACACTTCCCTAATCTATAATCGTACTTCTTACTAAGAACCGACCGAATATTCGGTTTTAATTTCGTCCAAAAACAAGCCGAATCATCTTCTTAGTTGAAACTATCTTTCGTGAACTTAAGAATGAAGACGGGTAGCGTTCGGGGTGGATTCAGTGAAAAATAACGCATTACCTCAGTTGACGATGCGGAGTTTAACCAACACGGTCTGAAGAGAAGGCCGTCGCGCTGCCGTGCCACGTCACGCTGAGTAGGTCGCGAGCGCGTAGCTCACTGGCTGGCCGATGCGGTGCGATGGGCCGTGCCCCATCGGCCAGCCAGTGAGCTACGCGCTCGCGACCTACTCAGCGTGACGTGGCACGGCAGCGCGACGGCCTTCTCTTCAGACCGTGTTGGTTTAACTCCTAGGAGTCTTTCCTCACGTGTAAGATTTGTATTTTGTTATTAACCACAAAATAAAGTTATTAACCACCACAGTCGTACCTTATAGTGGTTTTCTTATACTGTGTCTGTAACAATTTAACTTATTCAGTATTGTACTTAATGGAACAGGAAGTTACATTGTTATGCTGTAAAGTTTTATTAATATGTTTCCTTGAAAACGATGTGCTTTTTTTTATAAGCAACAAGGGTTCAGGTAACATTGATCATGTGTGTCGAGTTCTAACAACCATACTGTCAGTCGGAACTGTGACATTTATCGAAATACTTTCTACGACACTAATTTAAGTTAATTTACAGGTGCCAGCCACGGTGTCCGAGCGCTCTGAGGCGCGCCCGTCACGGTCTGCACGGCCACTTCGGTCGGGGGTTCGAATCCCCCCTCGGGCATGGATATTTGTGCCGTCCTTAGTATTAGTTAGTTCATAAGTAGTTTGTAAGTTTAGGGACTGATGACCCTGTAGTTAAGTCCCATAAGCTCTACAAACATTTGAACATTTTTTTTTATTTACAGGTACGAAGCCTATTAGTCATCAAAACTACATAAAAACAATTTTACTTCACTTAAATCTAATTACTGTAATAAACAAATAAAAAATGATAATTTCAACGAAAAGATACGAACACCCAACGAAATTTTTAGAAGTATATAGGAGGTCTTGACTGCGCGCGAGTTAAATATGTAGGCGACAGGACCTTACCTGAGTCTGTCATGCGGTGACCATACTACACAATTTTGCTTACATATGAAGGTTAGGATAAAGTGTAAATATTATTACTGTATTACAACGTCGTCAGCAATAAAGGTATCGTAACTGGGATCCCTGACTTTATCTTGAGGGGAATACCTACTCACAACAACTTACAAGGAACACCTTTCACCTCGAACGCTTTGAACCGCACGAAACTATGCTTAGAATAACAGGCAGTCATAAACAAAACAGTGGTGTGCGTCACTTCCATGCAAAACGCCGCCGGCCGCGGTGGCTGAGGAGACTGAGGCGCTCCAGTCACGGTCTGCACGGCCCCTACGGTCGGGGGTTCGAATCCCCCCTCGGGCATGGATATTTGTGCCGTCCTTAGGATTAGCTAGTTCATAAGTAGTTTGTAAGTTTAGGGACTGATGACCCCGTAGTTAACTCCCATAAGCTTAACAAACATTTGAACATTTATTTGCAAAACGCCGCACTCGTCTGCTAGCGCCAGCGTTATTTTCAGATAGTTTAAGTAATTTGTAAGCCTAACCATAGTAGTTTAGTCCCATAGATACACCAATATTTGAATATTCGTATGCGCTGACTCTCAAGTCCAACTTAAAGGAATAGTTCGCTTAATATTCGCAACTGCCGGATGGATAGCTTAAGACAGTAAATCTGTATGCCTCCTATGTCATCTTCTACGGACTCCTGGTTAAGCTTATGCACACTCAAGAAGTCTCATTACAGGTAAGGGATCTTGCAAAATGTAGGAAAATTAGTGACTTGTGGTATAACGTAAATTAATCGACATTTTAATTCAAATGTTCAAATGTTTGTTAAGCTTATGGGACTTAATTACGGGGTCATCAGTCCCTAAGCTTACAAACTACTTATGAACTACCTAAGACTAAGGACGGCACAAATATCCATGCCCGAGGGGGGATTCGAATCCCCGACCGTAGTGGCCGTGCAAACCGTGACTGGAGCGCCTCAGTCCCCTCGGCCACCGCGGCCAGCGTATCAGTTGTCGTCCCCTCATTTTCACACATGCTCTACTACAGACAAGTGCGATGAGGCTGGCTAGGGAAGTTACTGTATGCCCTGCAGAGCACGTTGTGTGTGGGCGAGCATTATACTGTGGGAGAAACGCATCCTCTTCCTGTTGTAAGAGTGGGAAAAGAATGGGCCATTTTATTTCCGTAAGTTTCGGTCTTGGCCGAAACTAGAAGAGGAGTCGAATAATCGGTCGCGCTTCCGTTTCTTCCGCAAATTAGGTTTCCGTCGGACTATATTTTTTACATTCCTCTCTGTCCTCCTAAGATCACGTCAACAACTTCAGTTCCTCTTCTTACTTTGTTGTTGTTTCCTATTTTTCAGTATTCTCTCATTTTCTTCCCATTTGCTCTCTTCCTTTCTTATTTCCATGTTGTTCCTGATTTTTTACTTCTTCTGCTTTTAGAGCCTTCCGAATTTAATATTCTATTTTTAAAACGGTTTCTTTCTGCTATTTTTGATCCTTTGATGTTGTTTCTTTCTAGACCTTTACTTTCTTCTGTAATCCATGCTGTTGTCGATTTCTTCTTCCAGAAAGAGGGCCATAGCTATCAGCCACAGTTTCAAGTCCTTAACATAGAAAACAAGGGCCAAAAACTCAGCCTATTAGAAGCTCTTGAAATCAATAAATACCTAGACCATAGCCCTAATTTAGTATTAAATGATGAAACACAACTCAACTGTTCACCCCTACTGGATTTCACTTAATTCATCCCTGAGTTACATTACCTCCCAAACTGTCAGTTCCAGTCTCTTCATCCATGTCCTCATAGTACAATCAATTACCTAAGTTTTCCATCAACTCCCACACTGGCTGTATCATTCCTCCAGTAAGGTCCCCATTTTTCAGTTTGTAACCTAAAACTCTGTAACGTATTTCACTTGCAAATATGGTTATACTACAGGTGCTAACTAATCAAACTAAACCAGTGTTTACAACTATCAGAGTTAACATTTATACAAAATAAACTGCAACATTAACATCTAGGCATTTATTATGTTGGAACTGTTAATTTTAATCAAAAAATATTTTAGAGTGTCACAGTTTCCAGTTCATAGCTAAAATTGATGTCAACCTTTTCCTGCCTCCACCCTCCTGTACATATATTTATAGTTCAATTTCATGTTCTCAATGGTCCCTCCATTCAGGTTCATATATACTATAGTCATTCCATGGTGCCTATTTTTGAAAAAAATGGTTGTCAGAATAGGTCTACTTTTTATTCCTTTAATGCTACTTTAAGTAACCAGGGGTTACAACTGCAATAGTTAACATTCATACAAAATAACTTAAATTTTGAAGTAGCCATTTATTTATTTGTATAACCAATAGATCAAAGTCATACAGTCACAGCTTCAATATTAATTCTAAAAGCGGATTCCTTGTTTACCCTGACAGTTCCACACTCATGTGTATTTATTTATTATGATTTATTTTTAAGTTTTAAAATTTAGTCCCAGTGTAGCTTACCATGTTACATCCATTTTCAGCTACCTGAATTTTTAGAATACTAATTTCGTTAGACTGATCTATTTTAGTTTACTCTAATCCAGTAACTATTCCACACTTTAATTCATTTTAAGTTCTTGATGCCATTCCAAACCGGGCGTTACAACTGTCATATGTAACACCTATCTAAAATTATCGCCCAAAATTATTATCAAGGCACTTATTTATGAGCATATTCAGTTTGTTTATAATAGTAGGTAGTTCCAGTTCCCGGGTTATGTTCAAATTTATTCCTTGTTTTAGCCTCCACACAGTGTATATTAATTTATTACGGTTTAGTTTTTAAGTGGCCAATTGTAATAATACAGTGTCAAAGATGTGTTTTACTATGTATGTCAATCCAAGTTAGACGTTTGTCGTCTCTTCCAATACAGTATCAAAACATTTTAATCACATTGTCACAGCAGACAAACCTCTGAAAATGTTCTTACAAGCCGAAAACCGGTTAAGTAAAGAAAAATAAACTCGTAGAACACATACAAAATTGTGTTTTTTTCTGGTTTATTTATGTTCTAGCAAGAAGCGACGGAAGAATCAGTCAAAATATAGGAGTATTTGTTTTGTTAACCTATTTTTACCCATTCGGTAGAGATTTCCGAAAAAGGTTAATCTTCGTATGGCCATTACTTCAGATACTTTATCTATATTTCTGTAGATCTCATTACTTCTTATTTTCCAACCACCTGCAGTTTTTATTGTACCCATTATTTTTCTAATAATCATTCTTTCCAGTACCTCTATTTTATCAATCTTACAGTTCATCGTTAGGCATTGAGATCCATATAAACATTCTGGTCGTACCACTGTGTTGTCGTGTTTTGTTTTTCTTGATATACGCCCCGGCGAAGCGGCCGAGCGCATTGAGGCGCTATGCTACGATGCGCGAGACCGTTCCCCGTCAGCGGTTCGAATCCCCCCTCGGGCATGGATGTTGTGCCGTCTTTAGTATAAGCTAATTCATAAATAGTTTGTAAGTTTAGGGACTGGTGACCCCGTAGTTAAGTCCATAAGCCTACAAACATTTTTTTCTAGATATTTATTTCTTGTTGTAAATATTTTTAGTCAGAGTATATGTTCTTTCAATTTTGTTAATTCTTACATCTATTGCAGTTTTTTCTAGGCCATTCTGTTTATAGTTTCTCCAAGGAATTTAAATTTATTTACTCGCTCTATTTTACCTATTTGCGTTTCTATTACTTTTGGCACATTTTTTTACACATTTGTCATGAATTTTGTTTTTTCAGCTAATATTTTGAGACCAGTTCTGTTTGCTATTTTTTTCCGAGTATTTATTTATTCCAATAATCAGTTAGTCCACGTTCCCTTCTACAGCGCGAGATTCCAATTATGGCCCGTGAAACGTAGGAACAGCTAACTTTACGATGGTAGTGTGCATGAGAACTCTATAAGCTACAACTGCCTGTGTTGCAGAGTACAAGATCCCGGGCACGGCGGCGCCCGACGGCAGCTGTCGCTTCACGTACCGCAGCTCCAGCAGGAAGAAGGGCGACTTCAACTCGCCGCGCTACCCCTCCAACTACCCCAACGACATCAACTGCACGTACGACTTCGAGGCGACGCCTAACGAGCAGGTGACGATCGTCTTCGACCACTTCAAGGTGCGAGCCGAACGCATCAACGGCTCCGTCGCAGCATACGGGTGAGTACCTACACACGCACCAATTTCTGCGCCTCTTCTTCTCTTCCGTTGCCCTTTCCCTCTCGGGCACGCACGCCTTGTACAAACGACTTCTGACGAACTTTTCTTTTTCTTCGGTAGTGCGTCTCTTGTCTGCCGTCTTGACCTGAATTGGACTGCACTGTTTGTCTTTTACCCCTACCGTTCTTTAGAAACAATGTATACGAGCAGTCCACGACCAAAAAACAATTATTAAACTTAAAATAAAAGTAGATGATCTTCTTTTTAAAAGAAAAACATTGGCGCTCTCTGAGGCTGTTTGTGGATGGCATATTTCATCTTTATGAAACAGTTACTAAATGCTGAAATGTTTGCATATTATCGTCTGCGTTTGGTAAAAGGCCATAACGTTGAATACAGTGCCGGAAAAATGCAACACCTCAATAACAAGTGTGAAGTTGTTTACATGAGTACGAAAAGAAATCCGTTAAACTTTGTTTACAAGATAAATCAATCAAAAGTGAAGGCCGTAAACTCCACTAAATACCTAGGAATTACTATTACTTTGGACTTAAACTGGAAAGAACACGTACATAATGTCGTGGGAAAGACGAAACAGAGACTGCATTTTATTGGCAGAATCCTTAAAAGATGCAACAGAACTACTGAAGAGACTGAATACACCACGCCTGTCCGTCCTCATTTGGCGTATTTCTGCCCAGTGTGGGATCCTTTTCAGGTGGGTTTGACGGAAGCCATCGATAGTGTCCAAAGAAGGGCAGCTCGTTTTGTATTGTCACGATACAGGGGAGACAGCGTCACGGAAATGATACAGGATTTGGGATGGGCGCTTACAATAACGGCGCTTATCACTGCGCCGTGGGCTACTTGCGAAACTCCAATCGCCAATATTCTCCTCCGAATGTGAAAATATATTGTTCACTGCCACTTACATAGGTGGAAAAGATCATCAGAATAATATTCGAGAAATCAGTGCTTTAACGGAGAGATTCAAGTGTTTTTTCTTCCCGCGCGCTATTCGAGAACGGAAATAGGACATAAATAGTACAACGGTGGTTCGATGAACCCTCTGCCAGGCACTTATATGTTATTTGCTGAGTATGTAGACAAGGTAATTTGTCAGGTAACGTTATAAGTAGTTCGTAATTTGTATGAGTACGAGGTCTGTTCGGACTATTGGGAACGTCCCTAATTTGGCTTCAATGGAGTGTTGGAGCGAAATGCAGTTGGCACCCCAGCACAGGCCACTGTTGAACCAGTAACTCCCACACGTTTCATTACAGTATGTCCGTTATTGTTTAGTGTTGTACTGAGCAATAAGTTGTGTCACTCAGTTTGCCAATTTTTGCCTTAAATTTTGCGTGATACACACCATATGATTTAGGAAGCCTCGGTGATGTGTTCTTAAGCCGTACTCGGTATTACGAATGGTTTACCCAGTTTAAAATGGCCGCACTGAAGTTAAAGGATGACCCTCTTTCAGGACCCCGTTAACGTCTACCGACGACGTTCCTCACATTAGCGTCAAGGAAACTGTAGCGTACCAATCGAAGGCACTTCGAGAGATTAGGTACAATGGTTTGTTGGGAGAATAGGCTCGAAACATTGCATTGTCCAGTGTTGTGTTTGAAGGGCTTCAGTGTGTTTTTATCAGCGTCCGTCGTTCCCAGACAAGTGTCACGACATTCAGTTTCACACAGTGTCTGCGAGTGCCCTTCGTTTTGTTTTGGTGTCGTAATACACGTTTTTAACGTCACTGTGGCTCACCTTTTTATTCGTCTGTCAAAACTGCGAATGCTTCAAGTTGTCTTCTTATCTATGTTTTAACGCACCATTGTTTTAACTCCATTTCATTTTTTAAGTCTTCATGCCAGTGTTTTATGTTCTCTCGGCTGAAGGGCAGCACTGAATGCTGCTGCCAGCCTACTGGCGTGTACATGATGGTCTTAAAATAACAATATAGAAAAAAGAAACTGTTGTCACAATATTTCCAAACGGATCTAACTAAACATGCGCCCTGGCAATTGCGAGGTTCCTGCAGCTTTCAGTGTGATGGTTGTGTGCGCAGGTCTTCGATGTGCACGGAGGACTGGCTGGAGGTGTACAACAAGTACAAGGACGGCACGGAGAAGCTGATCGGCAGGTACTGCGGCATGACGGCGCCCGGGCC
The DNA here is from genome assembly GCA_026315105.1 of Locusta migratoria. Taxonomy (NCBI): domain Eukaryota; kingdom Metazoa; phylum Arthropoda; class Insecta; order Orthoptera; family Acrididae; genus Locusta; species Locusta migratoria. The sequence continues at coordinate 215,203,518 of CM048745.1, read as the reverse complement.
CATCGAGTCGAACCGCGCGGCCGCCGGCCTCAGGGTGCTGCTGCACTCCGACCGCGAGAGCGTCTACAGCGGCTTCAAGGCGCGCTACACCTTCGAGGTCGCCAAGTCCATATTCGGAGGTGCGTGCCATTCAATTTATTCTGGAACAAACTCTACTACTCACATGTGATTTAACCCTTTCCAGCTCTCTGGCATCGTCATCTGTATCTGTTGCTCTCTGCCCACCATTTGACCGAAGATTATACAGAACACTGCAGCACTTTCCAAAATTCATTGCGGGTAACTTGGCTACCATTATTTTGAAGAAACAGAGGACCATTAGATTACAAGGCAATGACAAAATATGTATTGTTGCTTAGAGTAGAAACAGCAAGACTTTCAAAATATAATATCAAGGCGAAGGAAGTAAAATAATTTGAAAATTTCATCAATAAATTATTGTAAAAGTCTAAATTACTAGTAAACAGTTTGAAAAAAATGTCAGGTACGGTAAAGGAAACATAACCTGCCCAATGATGTCATATGGCTCTCTTGGCCAGGAGATCCCTTCCGGGATTGTTCGGCCGCCTTAGTGTAAGTCTTTTTATTTGACGCCGCGTGGGCGACTTACGTGCCAATGATGATGAGATGATGATGTTTAGGACAACACACAACACCCAGTCTCCTGCTGGAAATCGAACCCGGGCCTCCTGCGTGGTAGTCAGCGACGCTGCCGCTGAGCTACGGAGGCGAACTATGATGCCATATGAAGTCAACCCATATTTACGTTCTAAAAGTAAAACATCTCAAAAATTCAATAAATAAATAAATAAATAAAAATAAAAATAAATACTTTATTTCACTCATTATGAATATAAATATGCAAGGAAATTCTTTTGTTCGCAAATTAATAAAATTTGGGCTGGAAAGGGTTAAGGTGCAGTGTGGCTGGCCGGTACTTACCTCACCTCTATACCGTTGAAGTGTTTGTAACCCTAATGGACCAAATTGCTGAGGTCATCGGTCCCTAGACTTACGAACTACTTAAACCAACTTTTCCTAAGAACAAAACAAAACACACACACACACACACACACACACACACACACACACACACACACATGACCGAGGAGGAGGACTCTAACCTCCTGCGGGAGCGGTGGCTCAGTCCGTGGGAAAGCTGTTTAGAGGTCTCGTATTCCCGCCCGGCCGTCCGACAAAAGGACGAAAATAGACGTAGTAAATCAACCTTTGTATCTACTACATTTCTCTTCCTTCCTCTCTCCTGTCTAAAGAAGTAATTTGATTCCGAAAGCCTGCAAAGTGAATTTTCGACTTTTGTTATATTCGGCGATAATGATCTAAGGTAAACCGACTACCTCAGTTGCTCTATCTGCCTGAACAACAACCACTTCTTTTCTTAGAGGATAACTTGGCAGCGATTATTGCACTATTTACAGAGATAGCCAAATTAGATCATTCGAAAAGTTGAGAACTTTTTACATAAATGTTTACTCGATGCGAGTATAAGGCCCTTGCTGACACCGCTCCCGTGTTCTTCGCAGTAATAATAAATAAGTAAATAAAATGTACAAAAGTGCGGTTTAGTCTCTTTCTCTTCCCAGTTCAGAGAAACAATCCTAGAATTCCGTTGTTCTTGACGAGTAACAATCAGTGTGAAAATCTTTAGAAAATCATTGAAATTGTTGATAAGCTTCAGGTAATTCGCTAAGTGTTCTCATTATGAAGCAATGGATGATTGTAGGATGGGTAATTTGCGTTCCTTGATAACAAAAGAGAGTCTTTAACGCGTCTCATTATTTTGACGTCATTTCTCCAGAACTATTTGCTGTACAGCGATCAACTTTTGCAGATGCATTTGCTTATATATGTTGACTAGCTGGAAGTCCGATATTGCCCGGATATTTATTTATTTGAGTCTTGTGTTCATCCGCTTTCTTTTCCCTCGTCTGCTTGTCCATCATCTCTTCTCCACTGTCGTTGTTCACCACCTTCCCACCTCTCTCAGTCCATCACTCCTCACCCTATGTATGAAAAGTTAAATGTATCTAAGAATTTACATGGCAGTCGGTGAAACGGAGTCGAAATTTATTGGAAGGTATCCATCACCATGCACCTCAAAAAGATTGTGTAGAGAGTGATGTTCCTCTTGTATGGAAGCTATACGCTACAAAATTAGATCAATATCGGAAAAAATCTGTAAATTTTCGTCGACGTCTGTTTAAAGTACCCTACGCCACGTACACTCAACAGCAAAAAAGTGGGTCACTGCTGAAGGCAACCCAGCTAGCGTAGCTGTGTTGGAGGTCCTCTAACCAAGAAATCCCTGCGGGGTACAGTCGCTTGACTATACACATTGGGTACCACAAGAGACACTAGAGAACATTGTTCCTTATAGCTGCCAGACCAGATGTAAGCCAACGCCGTCATACAACAAATAGTACAATACGTGTTATTACAGGGATTTCAAATGTTTGTATAGCTTATGGGACTTAACTACGGGATCATCAGTCCCTAAACCTACAAACTACTTATGAACTAATACTACGGACGGCACAAATATCCATGCCCGAGGGGGGATTCGAACCCCCGACCGTAGTGGCCGTGCAGACCGTGACTGGAGCGCCTCAGTCCCTTCGGCCACCGCGGCCGGCAAATTAGAGAGGAAACAGTAACACTTGTACATTAAATTTCATTACAATAAGTGACAAGTCATATACCTTCTTACACTCAATGACATGATGAGTTATTGTTCGTGATCTGAATTTGAATGCACTGTTAACCTATAATATCTTGCGTGTTTGATCGAGACGAGATTAGGTATAAAAAGAGGTGAAACACCAACATTTTCATTAGTTTTAGTTTACACGCCGATATCCAAACCCGGAAATAAACGATAAATTTAGCAGCGCACAAGGATGGCATTAAGCTCATACTGTTGCTAAGACTTAACTACTAAAGGTGTAATATAGTGCAACTGTCAGGTGTCAAACGCCAGAAAGTTATGAAACCTATATGAATTGTTAACTAAGCACAATCAGATGTTATGTATTTACAAATAGTGTTATATTGTGACCTGAAACGGAGATACAATTGATTTTTCCCCGGCAGGGATTCGAACCCGGCACCATTCGCTGTTGTGTTATAGATGAAATAGAGGTGATATATTAGTTGTCTCTTCATTATTAGTGTGATTTGCATATGTCGGTTTTGGTTTACATGTGGACTGACTGCCTAAGGATCAGTGTTCTGTAGTGTCTTTTGTGCTACCTATTATGTTTAATCAATGACTGTACTGCGTAGCGTTGCGACGACCTGTGACAGAGCTATGGTGTGTTCGTTGCGTACTGTCAGGTGCAGTCTAAACACTGGAATTCAGTAGTGACCTACTTTCTTTCCTGTCAAGTGTACTTTACGAAATCTGACAGTTGCGTTACTCTTCTTTTGAAGGTCAAGTGTGCGAAATTTCATCAAGAGCGGAAGAAAAATGTAAATGTGTCTGCAGTACATAACAAACCTTTTGTGTGAGAGGGCTATTTATTACTTATCTGATTTCTGATGATGCGATACCTCCTGAACTATGGGTCGAAGGTGGTTCTTACCTCTACAGCAATTGAACCCTCACCATGAAGAATATGTGTACCAAATTTGGTTGAAATCTGTTCTGTGGTTTAGGAGGACACATGCAACATCTTCGCGTGGTGCAGTAGTTTCTCGCGCATTTCATTATTAGTGACGACTTATCTCCTGAAATATAGGCTGTACGTGACCTTTTGCACCCACAGCGAAGTTTGAAGGAAAGGTGTGCAATCTTTCATCGAGGTTGAAAAAAAAACGGTACTTTGTATGCAGTACAAACACACAAACCCACACACTCACAGACACACTTCACATAAAGAAGCAGATATACTATATGTAAAATGTGTTGGGAATAACCTTAGAAGAAAAGGAGTAATAAAGTAAAACGTCGCACCTAATAATAAAGTTTTACTACACGAAAATGTTATCAAGAGATTAAAATTGTGTGTGAAAACGAGATTCGAACACAAAACATTTTCTGGGGAACTTCTGTGAAGTATGGAAGTTAGAAGATTACATACTGGCGGAACTAAATCTGTGAGGACCGTCCGTGAGCCTTACACGGGTAACTCAGTCGGTAGAGCGTTTGTCGCGAGATGCAACGGTCCTAGGATCGAATCATGATTTCGGAACACCGTGTTAATCTGTCAGGAAGTTTCAGTCACCGTGCACTCAATTACTGAATGAAAAATCCATTCTGATAATCAGAAGATAGTTATTGAGGTGTCTAAGTGTCCATCACGTCCTATCTCCTGAACTATATGTAGTATAGTGATATAATTTTTGCTGGTACATTCAGACACTACGCAATCTGTTGCTTATAGAGTAATAAATTAAAAACGTCATCGCAGATACTGAAGTTTGACGACTTGAACAGCGAAAATGTAGTGGCGATAAACGTTTTTCCTTTATCGTTTTGTGGGGGCTATTAGAGAGAAAATCTTTCGTAAAAGTTTGAAATTATATGTGAAGTGTATTGGAAGTCACAATGTGTAATTCATGAGCAAAATCGGAATATTTTAGTGCTGTTAAATTTAAAACAAACACATTTGATCACTGCATGTCAAAATCTTTTAATAATTCGTTATGACAGCATTTTATAATTTTGAAATCAGTAATAATTTTGCGAAATATTACATTTGAGATATTTGTTGTTCATGTAAGTCATCGGACAGGCCACATGCAACAGAGTCTACAAGACCAAAAATGATATTTTTTACTGTACGATAATTAAATGAAACTGTATTTAACACAATTTTATACTGAAGCTTCTTTCTTACGTAGTTATCGTCCCAGTTTGACAGTTGTACCAGCTTTTCTATGCCTTCTGCCCCCCCCCCCCCCCCCAGGGGACTCTCGGTTCTTTCGTGAGTATGTGCGTGGCGAGCACGGTGCCCCGAGCTAATGCAGTCTTCCTGTCTTCTTCCAGGTCTGCATTTCCTTTTCCCCCTCCCCTCCTTTCTTATCCTCACTCCTTCCCCTCCCACCCGGGGACTGATAACCTTTGCAGTTTAGTCCCCCTATCCCAACCAAACCCAACCCTTTTTGCATGTTTAGTTGCCGCCAATTAGTTGGAAAAATGATTAACAGCTTCTTTAAGTTCATGCTCACATACATCGCGTTGTCCACCCAAAAACGTCTGAGTTTGTAGAATAGATAACACACGTGCGGAAAAGTCCGGAATGTATGGCGGGAAAGGCAACATTTTCATGTAGTAAAACTTTATTATTAGGCGTGACGTTTTACTTTATTACTCCTTTTCTACTAAGGTTATTCCGAACACATTTTGCATATAGTATATCTGCTTCTTTATGTGAAGTGTGTCTGTGACTATGTGTGTTTGTACTGTAAACAAAGTACAGTTCTTCAACCTTGATGAAAGTCGTGTTACTTTCGCTGCATACCACTGAGGGTTGGCCGGAGCTATCTTCGGCGTGAACATTGTTATATCCGACATTAAACATGATACACCTCTTTCAGACTAACGCTTCGTTCATGGCATTACCGTAAACTTCAGTTATCTGTCTACAAATTTCAATGACTCAGACTTTTTGCTGTTAACAATGTACACTTCACGAGATAGTCAATTTTATCACACATTTTGAAGTCATACAGCTAAATTGTAATCAACCGTGTTAGACAGTAGCTGCCACCAAACCGAAACAGTTAATACCAAAGTCAGTCGGCATTAGTGGGTGCGAGGGAACATGGTCACGTGTCAAAATAAACGTTACTTAATTTCCGAATGACTCTCGTACTTTGATGATTAGCGTCTTTTTTCCGGATGATTCCTATGCTTCGAAAATATTCCGCTGTATTTCTTTTTATATGGTTCTTAGTCAGAAGATTGGTTTCATGCAGACACTAGCTTATCTTGTGCAAGCCTCTGCATGTCCGAACAGCAACATACATCAAATGTTTGTAAAGCCTATGGGACCCAATTGCGGGGTCATGTCCCCAAACTCACGAACTACTTACACTAAAGACGCCACAGACATCCATGCCCGAGGGGGGGATTCGAACCCCCGACGGAAAAAGTCCTCGCGCATCATAGCATAGCACCTCAATGCGCTCGGCCGCTCCGCAGCGGTGCAACATAAATCGATTTGAATATGTTGACTGTACCATCCCCTAATTTCCCAACACAACTTTCATCATTTCTCTCTCGCCTCCCTTCCTGCCCCATAATCCCTACATCGTCAAATTGACTCTCCTTGACGTCTCAAAGTGTGTGTTATAATCTGAACCTTACTTGAGGCAATGTGTGACATAATGTTCTTTTCTTCCTTCTTCATTAATTATTCAATTTACGCATCTAATGTTGCGCCACTCTTCTGTAGTATGAACCATCCGTTCTCCTCTTGTCTACACGTCTTATCGTCCATAGCAAGCTACACAAACATAAGTAACTTTAAATATTCACTAACTTATAAATTTATGTTAGATGTTACAGATGTTCTACTTTTCTGATTTATATTGATTTTCAAAATATAAGATATTTTTAAACGTATGATTTTATTTGACGAATACCCACGATGAAAGAGTTGTATACTTGCTTATATACCATTCTTTGTTCATATATTTCTTACACAAGCACGTCACTAGCGTCAGTTTTCTATATGGGACCAGATATTGAGATTTACTTGCAAATATTGAAACATTGGCTAATGGGAGCTGGCAATGGCGTACATGATATCGTTACTGTAACGTACAACGTTCACCTTCCAAACTTGGTCGTGTAAGTTTTCTTTTCCTCGATAAGCAACAGGCAGTCTATGCCTCAGGTGGAATGGGAGGTAGAACAGTTGCGCAAACTTCATACGATAGATGGCCGCGTAAGTTTGATTAATGATGTTGCAGTACTTTCAGCAATTTTCTTCATCCTAGCCATACACTCTCAGAAGTTGTGGCATAGACACAGTATCTTGACGCAAACGAAATATGTTTCGGTATACGGTGTTCAACATTGAATCAAATCTGAAGTTGAGTACGATTTTAATTCTGATGCTTTCCTTCATGCTATGTCCTACTTCAATGGCATATTTGTCCTAGCACGTTGTAACTCGCTAAAGTGAGGCGCGTATTGTATCTAAATCAGAGAAGAATACTTAATGTGTCTACGATGCCATTAGTTAAAGATTTGACTGGTAATTCCTCCAGTACATCCCAGATTCTTGTGCAGCGGATCATACGAATCAAAGACAGTATTTGACTTTTTTGAGGACTAACTGTTTCAGAGGTGGGATTGTCATATCGTTATCCCCCCCCCCACCCACTCTTTCCCTCCGTATATCAGAGCATTTCTTCTATCAAAATAAGCTTGGATGTGCGAGAACTAGCACACTATTACAGAATCTCATAGTACTTTGCTCATAATATAATTATTTCGATGGTGATAGTTTCATGATATGGATTTATAGAACATCTACGTATGCTCTCATATTCACAGAATATATATGACATCAACTGCGCATAGGCAAAGCTGAAAATGTGTACCCAGCCGTGATCCGAACCCGGCTGGGTACACATTTTCAGCTTTGTCCACGCACAGTTGATTTCATATATTCTGTGAATATGAAAGAATAACAACTGCAGGAACAATCTTCCTGACTGTTTGGTATACTGTTAATTTTCTCCATATTTTAGAACGAGTTTATTTGTACTGTAGTCGACATAACTACTATCCTATCAGTGATCCCCGTATTCTTAATGTCTCTCAAATCTTGTTACAACGTTATTTGGTTCTGATAATTGTATCAACAGGTAAACTTTTATGAAGAAGATTTGAACTCTCTAGATGTATCTCGGGGGAAACGCCAGTAATAATGCACTCTCTAAATGACTGTACAGCGACGCATCTCAGCATAAATGTTGAAGTTTGACGAACAATTATTTAAGAATTTCTATCTCATCACAGGAATTCTTCAACAGATTAGATCATCTATATCCTAGTAGGCTACCCTATTCTTGTTTTTTTAATTATTGGAGATGTTCCTGCGTTACTCAGCTTGCTTTTGTGTTAAGTTATAAAATTAATTTTAATGTTTTTTCTTGGAAACATTACCAGGACTATACAAATTGCCTTTTTTTTGCGCCTGTACATACATGTGTTTCGGATTAGTCATGTAAGATAAATTTTATCATGTCATTTATTTGACTGAAAGATGTCCATAATGTAAGCGAAAATGGTAATTACTGTTCATTCGAAATGCGACAATAGACTGTAAGAAAATATAATAGAAAAATAGCGTTTATCACAGATTTATCTTTCCTTAACATTAATCTCATAGAATGAATGGCAACTGCGGATTCAACAGCTCATGTAAGGACAACTTGACGGCTTACCTTTGTTGCAGACTGCGGGTCGAACGTGAGCAGCTCCGACTACGGCGTCATCCTTAGCCCCAACTTCCCACAGAAGTACGACGGGCCCTCGCGGGGCGTCTCCAGTAAGACGTGTAACTGGTACATCAGCGTCCGGCCCAAGCACAAGATCCTGCTCAACTTCGAGTACTTCGCCGTCGAGGGCAACCCTGCGGGTAATTCCGTAGTTGCAGTAGCAAATACACACCTACAGAGCTCGAGTTACCTGCCTTATCATACATTACAGCGATATACAGTATATTTCCGCAGATACGACGATGGCTGAATCATAAAAAAGGCCGCAAAATCTGAGGTCGTCTTATACGACGGCACAAAAAAAATTAGATTGAAATTTAGTCTCCAATTTGTAGTTTAACATTTATTACATAATAATAAGTTTTATGTCCTTTAAAATGTTACTATTCTTAAGATGTTTTTTTCTGGTCAATTCCACATCCCCGAGGGCAATTACATGTGGGATCTTTGGAAGTTACAATAACACATCTGCTCTCATTTTGTAAGTATTTATTGTGTATTTCGTTTTGACATGTTTTACATCCAAGAGGATCCCCTCAATTTGAATATACTACTACTAATCTAACAGCCAAACAGGTTGAAACTTGAATATGTCACTTTGGGATAACATAGTGCGGCATTTCGGGACGCGATTGTAGTGTCCAGTCTGGTGCTAAAAAATTCAAGGCAGTGACCTCAACATGCAAGCTGATGCTCACAGTCTCTTTTCACGCCGGAGGTCAGATACTCATGGAATTCCTCAGGCATGGAAAAACCATTAACAGTGACGTGTACAGTGAGACATTTCGTAACCTACGCAAGTTTATCAAGAGAAAACGGCCTGGACTGCTCACGGAGGGGTTGATTATGCTCCATGATAACACGCAACCACACGTCTCTTGGGTCACACAAAGTGTACTGGGAAAGTTTAAGTGGAAGCAGCTTGAGCATCCGCCCTACAGTCCGGACATGTCGCCATATGAATTTCATCTGCTTGGTCCGCTAAATAAAATATCTGAAAGGGAAGCGCTTCAACTCGGACGGCCATCTTAAGAACACAGTAGAGGACTGGCTCTTGTCACAGCCACAGGAATTCTGGGAATAGGTAATCCTTCAGCTCGTTAAACAGGGGGATAGTAGGAACTTCCTAGCAGATTAAAATTGTGTGCCGGAACTAGGACTCGAACCTGGGACCATTGCCTTTCGCGAGCAAGATCTCTACCACCGAGGTATTCCGACACGACTAACGAGCCATCCTCACAACTTTAGTTCTGCCAGTGCGTCGCCTCTTACTTTCCAAACTTCACAGAAGTTCTACGAATCTTGCAAGACTAGCATTCCTGGAAGAAAGGATATGGTGGAGACATGGCTTAGCCACAGCCTGAGGGATGTTTCCAGAATGAAACTTTCTCCCTGCAGGTCCCAGGTTCGATTCCCGGTTCCGGCACACAATTTTAATCTGCCAGGAAGTTTAATATCAGCGCACACTCCGCTGCAGAGTGAAAGTTTCATTCTGGAAACATCCCTTAGGCTGTGGATAAGCCACGTCTCCACCATACCCTTTCTTCCAGGAGAGCTAGTCTTGCAAGGTTTCGCAGTAGAACTTCTGTGAAGTTTGGAAAGTAGGAGGCGAGGTACCGGCAGAATTGACGTTTGTGAGGACGAATCTTGAGTCGAGTCGGGATAGCTCAGTGGTAGAGCGCTTGCCCGCGAAAGGCAAAGGTCCCAGGTTGGAGTTCCGGTTCCGGCACAAAATTTTAATCTGCCAGGAAGTTTCATATCAGCGCACACTCCGCTGCAGAGTGGGATACTTGTGCGCAGGCCTCTGGTGATTACTTCTGAATAAATACTTCAATAAACTATAACCACATTGTCGTTTCGTACCTTTTCACTTGAACACCCTTTGTACATTGGTGTTTTGGATGATACTCAGCTTAGGCGTAACGGACAATTTTAAACTTGAGACACCTGAAAATGGCTATCCCGCCGAAATCATGATTGTGTTATAATAAATCAACCGAAACAGTCAGATGGCGAAGATTTCATTAAGAAATTGATTTGACTCTGATTCCCCACGAAATGTATGATGGCTGTGTGAGCTGCGTGAAAGTGGGAGGGGAGAGATCAGCTTGGATTGAACAGAAGAATGGCTTGAGGCAGGGAAGTGCACTTTCACCATTACTCTTTATTGTAGTGATAGATGATATAATGAGTACAGTAGCACAAATAATTGGTGAAGGAAAGATGAAAGCTATGGTGTTCGCGGACGATCCGATGATTTGGGGGAATAAGGAGGAGGAAGTGCAAGAGCAATTGGTTGTATGGGAACAACAAGTACAAGAATATAGCATGAAATTTAGTATAAGCAAGAGTGAGAGGATTATCACATCAAGAGCAAAAGAGAGAGGGACAACTGGAGTAACAATCCGTGGGGAACGATTGAGGAGAGTGGAGAGTTTAAAGTACCTCGGAAGCCTGATACAGGAAGATGGGAAAAACGACAGAGAAATAAACGAGCGAGGGAGAAAAACAGAAACATTTCGGAAGAGTGTTAGAAGCCTGATATGGATCAGGGATGTACCCCTAAGAAGTAAAAAAGTTATATACTGGTCATACTACGTCCCGATCCTGACATATGCATCTGAAACCTGGGTTATGAAAGGACGAGAGAAAAGGAAATTACAAAATAGTGATATCAAATTCTTGAGGAACAGTATTGGAGTGACAAAGATAGGTTAAGAAATGAGAGGATCAGAGAGTTAATGAAGGTGGAACCATTACAAGAGGAGATAGAGAAATCAAGGCTAAAATGGTATGGGCATATTAAGCGAATTGAGGAGACGATACCCAGGAGGATGCACGAGATGAAACTGGAAGGAAACAGACCAAGAGGAAGACCGAGAGACAGATGGCTGAAAGGAGTGGAGGAAGGTGTAAAGAAGAAAGGAGAAGAATGGACCAAGGTGAAGACGGGGAGGTGGTGGGAAGACAGAAGACGATGGAGAGGCTTATGTTCGAAGCAGACCCGGCCAGAGGCTGGAAACTGTCCAAGATGAAGTAAAAGTCATTAGAGATATATATTTCGTTGTGGTATTTTTGACGTGGCTGCTGGTAGGTGTTCTAATCAAAAACACTGGACAAATGAAAATTGGCCGAGATTCGAACCAAAGTTTACCATTCTTAAATGTCATTACAGATAGAGGCAGTGCTACACGCTTTGTTTGGTAAGTACAGAGCGCTCGGTGTTGGAAAATTGGACGAGATTGGAACCAAAGTTTCCCATTGTTAAATGTGATTGCAGATAGAGGCAGTGCTACAGTGATTACAGAGTGCTGGGTGTTGCAGGGCGGGGCTGCCCAGCGGCGGTGGTGCGGCTGTGGTACCGGTCCGACGCGCCGCCCGTCGAGCTGTGCGGCGAGAAGTTGCACGACGAGGCCCACTGGCACTTCCTGTCCGACTCCAACAACATGCGCCTCAGGTCAGCATCCATCCTACAATGTTGTCTGCCATGCACACCTCATTTATTGCCTATGGTGACTTGGAATACGATCTCACTTGCGCTTTGTTAGACTTTCGCATCTGTTGGAATGTTCCTATCGACTCGTGGTCGTACCTATAGTGAGAAGAGCCGAATGCCACCCGTAGCCGCGGCCGAAATCAACGCGTTCTTAACGCTGTGATATGCGCGAGACTCTTTATTCCGAAAATTGACTCTGCAGCGTTAACCCCTAAGGCTGGTTGCACACGCCCCGATTTTGGATGGCAGGTATTTTATCGGTGGAGTGCTACTTGCACACACGCCGGAAATTTACCGGTCAGATGAGCAGTCGCTCTGCTGTCGTGATCGAGTGAGGTAGATTAAAAACAAAAATTAATGAATCTCAAACGATTTTTCACAATATTATATGACACATATTGCTGACATGATACAAAGATCTAATAACATACTGTTTCACACATTACTGTACCATTTAGGAAAGTAATTTTTTTCTTTGATTTCCATTTCCACAAACATGTCGTTCATGTGGCGGGAAATTCGTCTCCTTGTATCTCTAATACAGATGGGATAATTGAAACATCTGACGGTTTCGAAACAAATGAAACCGTACCATCTGTGGTTTCGAAACACTGTTTCGAAACCATGAAACCGTGAAGCATTGTATGTTTTATCTTGAAATCTTCTTTCTAGGAGGGCTATATTTTTCACTATGTGGACAAGGGTACATACAAGAACCTGTCAACCATAGAGTATATATTTACTTCTTGGTCTGTACGAAACATGTTGACAAAGATTTTCTCCCGTGTTGTTGATGTTGCCAACATAGTTAAAGAGGCCACCGGTATGGTAGGTAAAAGCTTTATCCCGTTAGGAACTCACAAACTGCAATATGGTACGCAAATTACAGAGATGGATCATAAATGCTACTTTCTATACATACTAAATAAATTATAGGGAATAAAGGGCACACTAAATAATCAAAAATAATGCTATGGAATTACAAAAATAACAAAATAAGGCCGGCCGCGGGGACTGAGGCGCTTCAGTCACGGTCTGCACGGCCACTACTGTCGGGGGTTCGAATCCCCCCTCGGGCATGGATATTTGTGCCGTCCTTAGTCTTAGTTAGTTCATAAGTAGTTTGTAAGTTTAGGGACTGATGACCCCGTAGTTAAGTCCCATAGACTATAAAACCAAAAATAAATAAATAAATAAAACAAAATAATAATAATAATAATAATAATAATAATAAGAGACAAGTTCACCACTTCTACGTCTTGACCGTTACACCACCGCCGCAATTCCTTTAACACGACAGTCGAAAAATTATAACGATTGGAGGTAAACATCGTTTTCACTCGTAAGAAACGAACTCTTTAACACGAGATTAAATATGCGATGTACCCTTGTTCGTATAAAAAATGTCAAAATGTCATTTCAGGCTTCATGTTAAATCTTTTTTTTTTTTTTTTTTTTTTTTTTTTTTTTTTAATGTAGTTTCACTCGTGTTTTTAATATGGTAGATAAACCTAGAATTTAAGTGGTTATTTCAATGCAAATAGTGAACGTTGGTTTATTGTTCTTTTACATTTATAAAGCAGGCATTATGTGATTTCGGAATACAGCAGTCTCTTGCAAACGAATCTTAATTTCAGTAATCATAAGCTGCAGACTCACGAGTGTCAACTACTATTTGACACTCTCTTCAGTAAAATGAAACACCACATTTCGATACCATTAGTCAAATGTTCAAATGTTTGTATAGTCTATGGGACTTAACTACGGGGTCATCAGTCCCTAAACGTACACACTACTTATGAACTACTTACGAACTAGGACGGCACAAATATCCATGCCCGAGGGGGGATTCGAACCCCCGACCGTAGTGGCCGTGCAGACCGTGACTGGAGCGCCTCAGTCTCCTCGGCCGGCATACCATTAGTCTGTTCCGCCTTTCTGCATTAGTGGTGTGAAACACCGGTGTTGTGAAACCGACACGAAACCGTGAAACCGACACGAAACCGTGAAACCGACAGGATGAAACGGTTTCAGTGTATCGACAATCGACCGCGAATGTGATCCGAAACAGAACGGAATGAAACCGCATGGTTTCGAAACCGTGAAAGATGCCGGTTTTGAAACCCTCAAACTGTTGTGTGTATCGAAACCTGGTTTCGAAACCATGAAACCGTAGCCAACTCTAATCTCTAATCACATTTCTATCTTTAAACGTGTCGAAAAGAATTGTTTGCCAAAGAGGTCGAGCTTACAGTAACGAAATAACTGTATCGTCATTTACGTATTAATCCATTGCAAACGTATACTTATATTTATTGTATTTAATTGATATTTATATCACCATAACAGGATTGTTCCACCATGTCCATTGCTGAGGTGCTATTCCGCTGCATGGAGAGCCTTGACAGTAGTGGCAATTATCTTTGGAACAAAGAAGCTGAATTAAAGTTTGTGTTGTGGAGGGAAATCGTACATAGACTATTCCGAGGCGCCTTAATCGTTAGTGGTGTGGTAGTCTAACGGTTAAGACGTCTGCCTAGTAAGCATGGAGGTCCGGGTTCGATTCCCGGCTGCACCACAAATTTTAATTCAATGCTTCAGCTCTATCAATAACTTATATAATTGTCTGTATGCTTCAAACAGGCAAATTACCATTTCTGGGCGAATACAGAAACAAGTTCGATCCCTTGCGGAAATATAGATGAAGCTGCAAGAATGTGGAGTAACGGACGTTCGTAATACGTGGTGAGTTGGTCATTTCGGTAGCGAGACAAACATGTCTGGATAGCCGATCCCTCAGAGGGATAGCCGCTCTCTATAATAAAACAGAGTGAATATCACAAGAACACTATAGAACAAAGACGCAATCTACCCGAGGAACAAACAAACAAACAAAATTCTACAAAAAAGCGGGTTGGAGTCCCGGTCTGGCAAAAATTTTTAATTTCGACACTGGATTTAATTCAATGTCCTGAAGAAGACGAGAAGCCGAAAAATTTATAATTTATTGTATAAAGAACTCACTGCTGAATCAATATTTTATATTTTAATTATATATGTGCAAAGTCGCTGTATGGTGAGAATGCACAGTGCGAACTGTGCAGGGAGAAGGGCCGGTAAAAATCGGCGAGGCCGGCCGCGGTGGCCGAGGGGACTGAGGCGCTTCAGCCACGGTCTGTACGGCCACTACGGTCGGGGGTTCGAATCGCCCCTCGGGCATGGATATTTGTGCCGTCCTAGTTCGTAAGTAGTTCATAAGTAGTTTGTAAGCTTAGGGACTGATGACCCCGTAGTTAAGTCCCTTAAGATTTACAAACATTTGAACATTTGAAATCGGTGAGTGTGCAAGCTTCCATTTGCCCACGTGCGCCACTGTATGGCCAGCAACGACCCGGCGCAACACCATCTAGAGAGAAGGCCACGGCGCTCTCGTGTGACGTCAGGCAGAGTAGGTTGCGCGCGTATAGCTGACTGAGTAACCGCTGGGGCACGGCCCACTATGCCGAAGCAGCGAGTCAGTCAACTAAGCGCGCGCAACCTACTCTGCCTGACGTCACACGAGAGCGCCGCGGCCTTCGCTCTGCGTGGTGGTGCCCGGCGTCGGCGGTCTGCAGTGACAGTCGCCGGCAACTGACCGGCTCTTCGCCGGTGCCGTTCCGTGGTCGGCCAGTGTGCAAGCTATAGTGCCCCGCAACTGGCCACTGCTGGAATATGTACGGCCGATATTTTACCGGCCGTCCAAAATCGGTGTGTGGGCAACCAGCCTAAAGTGTGTGCGACGGCAATATGCCGTCTACTGCCGACCACCCGCTCAGAGTGTGGGACGGCATATGCCGTCCGCGCTTTTTGAATCGATTTTTCAGTTCTGCCGCGAGATGGAAGTGTCTCACCTTCCTTATCTTTATGTTGACAGAGTTTACATTCAATTATTTGCATGGACTACAATTATACGATCGTTTTTCTCTTTATGTGCGTGCTGCTTTTCGAAAGTTGTGCGTAATAACTGGGCTGATTGAAGATGAAATTCTGTGAATTTTGATGGACGGTTATAATAAGGAAGACGAGTTTTTATTGTCTTTCATACATTGGTTATTCTACCATGCTTTCACCATTTTCAATGTCAAAAAAATCTTGTAAGCAATTAATTTTTATAACTTGATTAAAACTCTTTGTGACTAAAGTGATTTAGCCTATTAAATCCTTATACTTTGAAGTGTTAACGCTATATTTTAAGAATATTATTCCCGGTACTTAATTGGATACAGCACTACAGCACTGGTGGCTCATGCACAAAAAGTGTCACGCTGCAGAAGCTGTCAAGTAGACGGCAGCGTCACGCTGGCAGGTTTACGCTGACCACAAAAACGGCGCCATAGCATGTAGCATTACGGCTTATATGGAAGTGGTGCTGTCACAGCCATTTCCAATCACTCTTGTCAGCATTGTAGTTGCTTGGCTGTCAGTATGGTGTCAGCTGAGAGTTGTCGAACAGACATTGGTGTTGTCGTTTAGGTTATTGTATTAGAATTGTTGTTTGGGGAATGGATTTTGCGTAGAAACAACACTCAGATATCAAAAACTGGTATAAACCAAGTAACACTTGTAGACGAAAATCCATTCTTGAATCAATTGCGGTTAACAAAAGTAAATGTCGATTGTGATCTGCTTATCGAGAGTTGTAAAAAAAGTCCAATATCAACATTAGAGACGCAGTACGTGCTCAAGTGATACTACAAGTGTCATTGTGTTACTTGATAGTTATTACTTCGAGCTTGGTATCTTGTCATCAAAACAAGTTCAGTCATCTGAAATAATGTTTTACGTGCTATTTGCAGTGTCCTGGACGCTTATTCGAAAGCTAATACAGCTACCTACACTTGCCCACAATTAAATACGATGACATTTTTTGCCGCGCGGGAGTAGCCGAGCGGTCTGGAGCGCCACGTTGCGGATCGCGCGGCCTCTGTCGTCGGAGGTCCGAATCCTCCCTCGGGCATGGATGTTTGTGTCGTCTTTACTAAAGTTAGTTCATAAGTAGTTTGTAAGTTTGTGGACTGATGACCCCGCAGTTAAGTCCCACAAGCTTCACAAACATTTGAACATTTTTGATGACATTTTAATTTACATTGAATTTTGAGGTTATGCATCGTACAACTGTACTGGCTGTTACTGTAATATAGTTCATTACCTTAATTAACGCATACACTCAATCAGAAATTATAACAGAAACCTTGTTATTTTCTTTCTGAAACCCATTTGGCAAGTTTTTAAGAGCAATGAAGATGCCAACTGAAGAATCTGAATATACTACCTGCATCACATTTATTTTCACCACTTGGAGAATTACATAGGCTGTTGTGTAACTACAAATCAGCTTTCAGTAATCATTCAATAATAACTTGTTTAGTCACACACAAATCTTAAGCATACATTGTATAAGAAAATCATAAAATACGCAAATTAACCATATTATGCTCATAATTTGGCTGGCATTCCTATGTCTCACTATCACTGTAGCCCAACAAACTTACAACCACTTATTTTGGAAAGATCTTGAATTTGCTATTCAAGTAAAACGCAGGTTGTTCGTAAAACGTCGGCATAAATACACGAAAACACCAAATAAAACTTAAGCGTTGGAATCCTGCAAATAAAGATGGAGAGAGTTTGTTTTCTCTTTAACTTTGTGGCAAGATGAAAAGTGGCGACTGTTGCGTTGTGTCACATAAATTTTTGGTACTGACACTAGCCTCACAGGAGGCCGTTTTTGTGGCCAGTGTCAACCTGCCTTAAATGGTTGGACCCAGATTCTCATCATTGTTGTACTATTAAAGTCATGGCCAGTCTTTGACTCTTGAGAGTGTTAATCAGCCTTCCTTTGACTCGTGATGACGTTAAAAAAGCCATCACTGCTTTGCCATAAAAATAGCAAGGTACATTCGATAATTAAAAGAGAAGCTAATAAAGAAATGAAACAATTTGTACGAGGTGTTTCGTAATTTGATCATTTTAGATTGTTATCACTGCGATGAGCTGCGAAAAAAAAAAAAAAAAAAAAAAAAAAAAAAAAAAAAAAAAAAA
The DNA here is from genome assembly GCA_026315105.1 of Locusta migratoria. Classification (NCBI taxonomy): domain Eukaryota; kingdom Metazoa; phylum Arthropoda; class Insecta; order Orthoptera; family Acrididae; genus Locusta; species Locusta migratoria. Next base: position 215,185,463 of record CM048745.1, on the reverse strand, counting down.
AAAAAAACACCTTATTTAGAACATCACTGTGACGTTTTCGCATGAAGTTTCTATATTAGTTAGTCTATATTAGTTGAACAAACATAGTGCAGTAACCTTCGTGAAACGTTGAATTTTTTATTATTGCTTGTAACCTCAGTAACATAAAAGTAACGTCTCGGCTTTTCAGCTGAGTTGTCACGTTTTTTGCTTGAAACTCTCACTGGTGGCATTATTCGCGAAGACATGCGTATTGCAGACGAACACACAGCAAAAACAGTAATTGTTGGCACTGTTCATAACGTTATCGGTAACAATTTCAAAGACACCAACCAAAGCCGCGCGGGAGTAGCCGAGCGGTCTGGAGCGCCACGATACGGATCCCACGGCCTCCAGCGTCGGAGGTTCGAATCCTCCCTCGGGAATGGATGTTTGGGTTCTCGTTAGGTTAGTTTAACTTAGTTTAAGTTGTTTGTAAGACTATGGACTTATGACCAACACAGTTTGGTCCCACAGTAGTTTCAAGGAAAATACGACAGCCAAGACAGGCTAAAAATGGTGTGTGTATGTCTCTCCCCATAGCGAGAATCACGATACGGGTGCGTTTATGCTGCCACCTCGCTGCTCACTGGTGGCACCCTGCAGTTCGCTGCTCGCCGGCAGCCTTGTTGCATTCACGCTACAGGCACCTCGCTGCTCGCCGAGCGTATTCTCCTCAGCGGTAACATTACAGCCGAGTACACAACTGCAGTGGCGTGAAGTGTCAAACATCGTGTGACGACAGTGACAGTAATTTGTTCGCTGCAAAATTGTTGTTATTGGAAAGGAGAAGGAAGAGGATGTATGGAGTGCATCCTTTGAATGCTAAACGTCATCAAGTACGGATACTTTCACAAGTACTACCAACAGCTCAAAAAATATCCAGATCGCTTTATCAGACATAATAATCATCTGCTTCAGATCTTCACTCATTGTTTCCAGTACTGAAATGCCGGCTGCGGTGGCCGAGGGGACTGAGGCGCTCCAGTCACGGCCTGCACGGCCACTACGGTCGGGATTCGAATCCCCTCTCGGGCATGGATATTTGTGCCGTCCTCAGTGTGAGCTAGTTCATAAGTAGTTTGTAAGTTAACTACTGATGGGACTGATGACCCCGTAGTTAAGTCCCATAAGCTATACAAACATTTGAACATTTGAACATTTTTTTGTACTGAAATTTCCTGGAACAAACAATATTGTGCGCGATGGGCACCAGAGTTCCACGCGCGCAACAGTCAAACGCCGGTCTGATAGTGACCTTGAAGCAAACAATCACAGTGCAAGTTTCAGGTCGGGCGGCGATGGTCGTAGCGCGAAACACAAACATGTTTGATATCATCGCCTGGCGAGGATCGTAGCGAGCAGCGAGCTAGGCGAGTTGCGTTGGTGCACGGTAAATGGGCCGGTAAGCCTGTGGGTTTGATTCATCATCGCCATGCCATGTTGGCGAGCAGCGAGGTGGCGGCATAAACGCACCCTAAGATCCGTGCGAGCACCAGGGGAAGTAGACAAGTGTAACATACACCGATACCCGAGGGAGGACTCGAACCTCCAACGGCGGGCAACCGCACGCTCCGCAACAATGTGCCTTAGAGCGCTCGGCCACTCCACCGCAGCTGACTAGCACTTAGATTGGTGAAGGTCTGGGCGCTATTGATAAGCAGGTTGCACTCAGCCCACAGTGATGTAGAAGAAGCAGTTGTGGTCACGAAAACTGCCAAAGGTCGGGAGAGCGGTGCACTGGCTACATTCCTGACCCTTCCACCTCCGATGACCTGAGGATGACGTAGTGGTCGGTCGGTACCACTGGGAAAGGAGGAGATAAAATTAGGGTTTTACGTCCCGTCGGCAGCGTAGGCATTAGACACAGAGCAAACACACTGAGCTAACGGGGAAGAAAATCTACCGGGCCCTTTGAAAGCAACCACCCCGGCAGTTGCCTGGAGTGATTTACAGAAATCACGCAAAACTTTTATCAAGATGGCCGGAGGAAATTTTTTTATCGCGTCCTCTCGAATGGGAATTCAGTGTGTTACCAATGTGCCACTTCGCTCGGTAGTACCACTGGATCTTGAAGGACTGTTTGAAGTTTTGTTTTTACGTCACTTTATTATCAACCGAGACGTAATTACGTACGTCCACATTTTAGATTCCTGTGGTTTCCTAACATCATTTGAAGTAATTGTTGTTTATGATTCCTCAGCTAAGAGGGGAATGTCTAATAATACAGGACGTGGTTAACAAAAAAACACCTGTCACCGGCCGCGGTGGCCGCGGGGATTGAGGCGCTCCAGTCACGGTCCGCACGGCCACTACGGTCGGGGGTTCGAATCCCCCCTCGGGCATGGATATTTGTGCCGTCCTTAGTTGTAAGTAGTTCATAAGTAGTTTGTAAGTTTAGGGACTGATGACCCCGTAGTTAAGTCCCATAGACTCTACAAACATTTGAACAGCTGTACACTTGTCAACAAAGTGTCTAATCATACCTCTAAGAAGTTATTATGTGAAGTACAGCATAGGTATTTGGTATTCTTTCTTAACAAAACGAACTAGTGTTTATCTCAACAGCACGATGATTAAGAATGGATTAATAATGCTGAATTAGCCCAAAAATACAAATGTACCAACTTACTGAAATTCAAACGAGCAAGCAATTTTGTAACTTACAAGAAAAAATACGTTCCAGAGAATAAAATTAGTAATTCACGAAATACGACTGCTAATGTTATTGCTAACTTTTTGGCTAGTGATGTAATGAAAAATTATATTTCCTTGTTTAAAATTACGATGCGTCACAGCAGTCGGAATTAAAAATATGATAGAAACGTTTTGGTATGTACCGGTAGCAAAAATACATTATGTAATTTATCGTTTCTGATAGACAGTTGCTAATTCTAGATTATAAAATCCAGAAGTAAAATCGATTTCAGTAATCTGTCGATGATTATTACTACTACAGTACACGTCGCCACTGCATTACGATATTTTCTTTACAATGACAGAAAGACAATTATTTTCAACGATCTATTAACCCACAAATATCGCTACATCTAAGAGAGGCGTAAATCTACATGAGCTACACAATGATAAAAGGAATGTAGGAAAATATTCCCACACAACTCCAGAAATTGCAGAACTGTCCGGAATGGCAAGCGGCTTACGCGACTTACGTGAGATCACAAAAGCGCGAGCCCCATGTCAAAGGAGCTTTGCTGAATTACGGGCGAACTTCAACGGAGCCAACTTTGTTTGAGGAAAATGTGATTTTATCAAAGTCAGCAGGCAGGTAATAGTTTAATAAATTTTACTGCAGACAGTTGTGTGTGTAAAAACTGAACTTCAGCTACAGAGGGACAGTAATGCGTTGTATCCAAAGATTCCACTGGGAGATAAATAAGTGGAGCAATTTTCCTTTACACAGTCCCTTTCATAATATGGCAATGAAAGAGATAGTTTTGAACTATCATTTATTCTGGTTTTCATAACCTGCGTTATTAATTTTCCTTTAATTGTAAGGCAGAAATCGTATTTTCACTATACGAAAAAGCTTTATGGTTGTCCGATGCCCGTAACTCAATGTCTTGTGACCGACAATCAATACTTATAACCAAAAGTAATTTATTACCAATAGCTAAGTAAAATGGAAACTTCCAGGCGGTGAAAAACCATCTCGAAAAACTCTGATTTTATTATTCAAAAAGGACACCTTTGAAACGGTACATATGTAACAAAATACAACAAATTAAAGTACTGTTTTTTTGTTTTTTGTTTTTTTAATGTTCGCTAGAACGGTGCACTCAGATTTTTCGGAATACTCCCCACTGTCGCCATGATAGGAAAAATCGCGTTATTACGAAAAAAAAAAAAAAAAAAAAAAAAAAAAAAAAAAAAAAAAAAAACCCTATGTACATGAACTTCAAAAGAATAAAAAGACTGTAAATACAAAATTTCAGCTACATTGTTAGAGCCGTTTCCTAAACAGCTAATATATATATATATATAGGAGAATTGCTCCTTTAAAGATGTATGTGTAGACATATGGATTTAATTCAAAGAAATAGTATCGACAGCAATTGACAGATTCATGCCAAATAAATGTTCATATGTTCAAATGTTTGTAAATCTATCGGAGCAAACTGCGTGGTCATCAGTCCGTAGCTTACAAACTACTTAAACCTAGGTAAATTAACCTAAGGACAACACACACACCCATGCCCCAGGGAGGACTCGAACCTCCACGGCGAGCAACAGCGCGCTCCGGAGCGAGTCGCTTTAGACCGCTCGGCTACTCCACCGCGGCACCAAATAAATGGTACACAATCCGGGTCATAAGAGTGTTGCATGAACAACGAAAAATGCATGTCAGATTTAAAAGAATACAAACTCCCCACGATTGGCGATCTTACACAGAAGCTCGAAATTTCGCGAGTAGTTCAATGGCAGATGGTTATATTAATTTCCACAACGACGCCCTGTCTCTAACAAAGACACTCTAGTCGTATGTAAAGTATGATAAGAGTACACCAAAGGCAAGGCACGACCAGTACCTTCACTCCGCGGTGGTAATGGTGATGCCACCGATGACAGCGCTGCAAACGACCTTCATCAAAGAAGGCGAAGTAAATATTGTGGATTTCCAATTACAAAAATCATGACTAACACAGAAAGAGAGAGATTCTTTGAGTAGTGAAGCAGCTTAAATCCTTTACGAGGACTAAGTTTTCTGGCCCAGATTGTATACTGCGTATTCTAATGCAATAGCTTCATACTTAAGTCACACCTCTCGCTAAACGACGGATCTGTACCTAAAGACCACGAAGTAACACGGGTCACGCGGATATTCAAGAAAGGCAATAGTAGTAATTCATTGAATTACACACATTTGGCAATAACGTCGATTTGCAGCACGGTTTTGAAACTTATACTTAGTTCAAACCCTCCTGCCGGAGGTTCGGGTCCTTCCTCGGTCCTTAGCGTAGGTTGGTTTAAATATTGTATAAGTCTAGGGACCGATGACATATGACATTAGCTTCGTTCGAGTTGCCGTTGCAACCACGCTAAAGAGTTCGAGTTGCGGTCGCCACCGTTTCGAACTAAATATGACTGCCATTGAGGCGTTGGAGTTGCGGTGCGAAAGAAGTTGCAAATGTTTGTGATTGTAAGAAGAAATTCTTCTGATCGACTCCAAACCGTTTAATAACTTTGCACCAAATAGATAAAGCACCACATGTGCAAAGTGTTTTGTATGCAGCTCGTTCCTTATCCTCGAAGAAAGGAAGTGCGAAATTCAGGTTATTCTTTTAAAATAGCAGTCTCGTGAAAATTTAATACATTATAGTATTATTTTATTCCCTTTGAGGATTTTTCTGCCGATATCTGACTATTACATAAATCTAGTGGGAATTAAAAGTAGGATCTAACTTTAAAAATTAAATTTTGTTTCTTCCATACAATTATCGGATCACAAAATTCAGCAACTGTAGGTCACTATTAGTGATTGACCTACTATAAAATGGTTGCCCTGTGCAATTTTGAAAGCAACAACTGACCAAGGTTTCTTTTTAAATATTCTAGCGTCTAAAAAACTTAAGTTTCTATATGTAATACCTCTAGCACCAGCCGTGCGTTTGCACACTGCACACATTGCAGACTCTTCCTATAAACTTGATGAGTTCGAATTCATAACCTTTCTTGGAATTAGACAATTTACGCCGCGGTGGAGTAGCCGAGCGGTCTAAAGCATCTCGCTGCGGAGCGCGCTGTTGCTCGCCGTGGAGGTTCGAGTCCTCCCTGGGGAGGTGTGTGTGTGTTTGTCCTTAGGTTAGTTTACCTAGCTTTAAGTAGTTTGTAAGCTATGGACTGATGACCACGCAGTTTGGTCCGATACATTTACAAACATTTGAACATTTGATTTAGACAGTTTACAGCATTGGTTACATTTGGTCATGAACAACATCTTAGTTTATCAACATTGACATTAAATAGCAGATAATTAGTACCAATCAACGGCGAAATCTATGACAAAATATAAGCCACAATTAAATTTGTCCAATTCCTTTAATTAAAAAAAAAGTAAAATAAAACAGGATTTTAATGCTGAAATTGGTGTCTGGAGTTATTAAGAGCTTTGCTTTAACAAGATGATATAATTTCATTCAATATAATTGATGATTTTAAATGTCCATTACCTGATTAATGAAACATTGAAAGAGTTATGCATGTTGTTATGCTTTACATGACGCATACTGAGTAATTCTCGAGATGAAGATCAAACATTTGTGTACATTTCTGTGATTTAAGTTTGTGCCAGGATTTGAACCCGGGGCATCCTGCTTACTAGGTAGTAGCACTAAGCCACTGCGCCAGCCCAGGCATTAGGGCTCAACAGACCTGCACGGAGTACCCAAGAAGGTACCCCGTCTGACCTAAACTTTCATATGTCCTATTTCGCCCACTGTATAGTAATCCGAGTGTCAGCTTTTCTCCAGGAGTCCAGTCCTCTTGTGCATCCCCAGCGAAACACGCATAAATCCTCAACATGGAGACTTACACTAAAGGACTGTGGTATCTGTACTGTACTGTGTGATGTCGGTCGTGACTGAAAGAACAGCTGCCCCAATTCTTAATTATTTTGAAGAATAGCTGTGCATTTACATGAGTGTCGACGACTTCCATTTGGCACGTGCGTGTGCTTGTTGCAGCTTCATCTCTGCGGACAAGGCTGTGGGTGCCGAGGGCTTCCGGGCGGTGTGGACGGAGGTGCTGGACAGCGGTGCGTGCGACCAGTTCTCGTGCGCCGCCTCCAACTTCTGCATCGCCAGCCGCCTGCGATGCAACCGCGAACCCAACTGCGGTGCCAACGACCGCTCCGATGAGGCCGGCTGTGAGTACTGCTGCCTGCCGTCCCACACCCACCAGGCGTCTCTTCAGACCGGAGGATCAGCTCCAACACACTTCCGATAATGCCACTGGCATCTGCAGGTTGACTTCGAAAAAGAGGGTTGGAGCGATGGGTAGCCTCCATAATTCAGGATTGCTAGTTTGAAAAGATAATGGCATATCACGTCTAAATACTGTCACAAAAAGTATTAACCGTTAGCTCCAGAAAGTAGAGTTCGTTAGGACGGTAGGTCAAGAACCGGAGAAAGAACAAGAGTATAAGTGAACTGTATGATGAACATACAGAACAGTCTCAATGAAAGATTCGGTTGTACACAGCAAATAAATGATGGGCTATCGACCAAAGTAAATTAGCTTTCTATCTATGTCTCACACCTTTAGGTCTCCCTTGGTCATTAGTCAAGGCAATGGACGGATGCCATCTGTCTGCAAATTACGTAAAGTTTGCTCTGTGTGTGATCATATGTTTGTGTATTATATTTTATATAAACATGTGGGGGAACAACCGAAAAATCTCACTCTGCCTGTCTACTGTATCAGACTTACAGTTTTTCCATTGGCAGCAAGGATTGCATTACGATCTGTCACACTTCCTTGAGTCTTAAGCTAGAAAGTTTAAACAAGAACTCCAGCAGAAAAATGTTGACAGTTTTCAGGGATGTTTCCAAGTATTTTGGTAAAATGGATCTATGGTCGTAATGGCTAGTTACCAAGGAATTTCATTTGTTACCAACATACTGTATATGAACTACAGGAAAATACCTGCAGAACAGCACAAATTATGATAATGTCAATGTGTGTCTTATGGACGTACTTACACCATTATCAAAGTATTTACTTTCAAGAACAGTAATGGCAACTTACTCTTCGCCCTCAAGTTTCATATTTGGTAATGAACATTTCTGCCTCTTGTTTCTATCATTACCAAAGATGAAGGCACATTACCACTCAAAGTAGTAAAGATTCATTTACTACAAAAGATTTTGTTGCTATGCTTTCAATGAATGCAATGAAAGAGTGGCACTATGGTGTTACATTGACCTATTCCTACAGCTGTGGCAATGTCATTGTACAACTTTATTTATCTGAAGAGTGTTACATTAATCAGTCCTTTGTTTTGTACATTTAGGTGGTTTCATATTATGGGCTCTTTCATGTTGCATTGCATTGCTTCTGGAAATATATATATATATATATATATATATATATATATATATATGAAATCACGAATCCATCATACACATTCTCAAAAAAATCACCGTAAACAATCTCCAAAATAATGTACAAATTACCCTATTGGGCTTCAATTATGAGGTGCCAAACATTGCTTTGGCACTTGTTTGAGATTAGCATTCAACATTGCAGCAGGAAACTTACACAAAACATTCCTGTAATATTCAATGAGCTACCATTCACCCCACCTCTTCCATTTCCCCCCACCATTTTTGCAACTTACTGATGTTCTGATTGATTCATTCTGCACATCTGTTGCAATGAGAACAGATACTAAGGCCAGAATTTATTTTCTACTTCTGTATCCTTAATGTGTTGAACGCAACTGTGTGTTTATGATCATATACCATACAGATCATATTAGGAATTAAGGCGGGATGGACAAAAGGTTTACCACCCCACTGATGATGTGCTCATTGCCACTAGAACAAAAAAAACCTGTTTGGGACAGCGACGGTATAACAAATCACTCACATTCATTTCAAAGAACATATCTATCATTTACATTACTAAGTTTAGCAGAACCATGAGATACCTTCATCTGGACTATTTGACAGCAATTTTAATCTCCTCGCTCCCATAAGTAAACCCATTTATTAATTGCTGTGCGACCTCACTATACATTTTATATTGCACAGACTTCCTAAAATCAAGTTTTAGTCATATAACATTCATTGTCTGTTAGATATTCTATTCTGGGAGAGAACTACAGTCTGCCAACTCTCATTCATGGGAAATGGTAGCCTCCTGTGGGATAGCTTTTTTTATGGGTATAGTTTTTGTAATCTTTTCATGTTAAATTTGTAGGTAGTGCATGTGCCTTGTACAACCAGCCTGATAAGTGAAACCCTATTTTCCACATAAAATTAGGTTTTTTTTTAATAACTGTTTAAAATATGGGTAGCATTAGTGGCAAAAATAACCCATAGACCCTCTTGTTGGCTAGGGAAATACATAGTATAAAGTAACAACATGTAGCAATTCTATCAGGGTATAAATAATGTTTAATGTTTTTGTGGAACAACTTTGCTGAGCAAAGAAAATATTAAGTAAAATAATATGTTGTTTGCTTTTGTGGCCACCATCTGCAGCAATTGTTAAAATTAACTATAAGAGGTTTTCCACTTTATGCTGATTGCAATTGGAAAAATTATTTCACCCCACACACTTTTCATTTTTTTTTTTTTTTTTTTTTTTTTTTTTTAAATTTCTGTGATCTCGTAATAATCGATACATAGGTTTTTACAATTTGTTTTGCATATAGACTAAAACAGTTCTTTAACTTTTTACATCAATTTAAAAATACATAACATGCACAAAAATTTAAAAACTGTTTTTAATCTATATATGTGAAACAAATCGTAAAAATGTATATATTGATATTATGAGACCAATGAGAAAATGCTTTATAAATAAAAAGAGAAACTTCTCTGGTGTGAAATTATTGTCTTAATTGCAGTCAGTATAGGATGGGGAACCTCTTACTGTTAAAAGTAATATAAGTTGCAGACAAAATACTGGTGTGCATGTAAAATAACATTCCCGGCACTGCATTCCTCACAGGGATTAATATTCAGAGCAATTTCTAGTGGGACTGATGACCAAAGTATATAGCCCAAGCCAACCAACCAATTTCTCCTCTGTAATATTTTAATGACAATGGACTATACTACGTCTGGTTCAGATTGAGGCATAACTAATATTTTAAAGATCCTAAAAACTACTTCCAGTATGGAAAACTGAACTGAAGACATAAGTTGATGGCATTTTGACAATAGGACACACTACAGAAAATTTGCACTATCATCTTCTTAAAGAAGTAGATACCTGACCTTCACAGTTGCTATCTCAAGCACATATACTTAAGTTTATAAAGAGTATACAATAGTCATTGAATTTACATGTGTGTAACTTGTTCTGTAGTTACTTGTAAAGAGTGTGTTTGAGACTGTGATTGTGGCTGTTTGAGTTGAAAGTCTAAAGTATCTGTATGTTGCAAATTTATTTGCTCTGGCTTTTAGAACAGATTCCTTCTCTTTACTATAATATTGGTTTCATGTGTAGTTACAACAAATGCAAACTATTTGTAGTTACCGCATTTTCTCCTTAACAGTTTCCTATGTTTCCAGCGAAGTAGTGATTCTTGACAGCAGTAAAATCATTTTCTTGACTATACCTGTGCAATTTTCTTTCAGCGCTCTATTAATCTAACTGCAATGTGCTGCAAATCTTTTGGTAAATTGTTATGTTCATTCTCTGTATTAGTACTTCAACCTACTTTATGTAACATCTAGCTTACTATGCCTGTATATTTTTATCTGTTTTGTGACCTTTCAACAAGTGATACATAATACTGTGGTGCGAGAGTGAAGCTGAATGACCTACGCACTATTGGCAGTCATATGGGCAGTATTCAGAAAACTGATTGCTTCCTTTGCAACAAGATAGTACTGACATTACAGGAAGTTATCGGAAAAATATTTATAGAAAGTAAAGAAAGTTGGACTTAACAGGTGAAAAGGCACCAGTTCGTTGATACACAAATAAAAACACACACATACACACACTAGAAAGACATATGCAAAATGCAAGGAGGTTGGACAGGTATGCCAGTCAAGGTAGAGGCTCGGTTCAGAGATTGGAGGCAAAGATGTTGTAGAATGTTTGGCGGAAATTTCAAGGTAACGAAGGTTGAGACCGGGTGGGCAACGAGAAGAGAAAATATGTTGACGGGCAAGTTCCCATCTCCGGAGTTCCGGAAGGTTGGTGTCAGTGGGAAGTACCCACATAACCCGCACGGTGTAACACTGATCCAAGATGTGCTGGCTGTGCAACACGGCATGCTTAGCCACAGGATGATCCTGATTACCAACAAACAGTCTGCCTGTGTCCATTCATGCAAATGGATAGTTTCTGGCTGGTCATTCCCACATAGAAGGTGTCACAGTGCAGGCCTGTCAGCTGGTAAATCATGTGGGTGCTGTCACAAGTGGCTCTGCCCTTAATTTTGTACACTTTCTGGGTTACAGGACTGAAATAAGTGGTGGTGGGAGGATGCATAGGGCAGATTTTACAAAAAAATGTTCAAATTTTTGTAAATCTTATGGGACTTAACTACGGGGTCATCAGTCCCTAAACTTACAAACTACTTACGAACTAGGACAGCACAAATATCCATGCCCGAGGGGGGGATTCGAACCCCTGACCGTAGTGGCCGTGCAGACTGTGACTGAAGCGCCTCAGTCCGCTCGGCCACCGCGGCCGGCTGCAGGTTTTACACTGGGGGCGGTTACATGGGTAGGAGCCGGAGAGTAGGGAAGGTGGTTTTGGGATTTCATGGGGAGGTTACGGAGTTTAGGTGGGTGGTGGAAAGAGACTGTCGGGGGAGTAGGAAGGATGTCATGAAGGATGGATCACATTTTGGGACAGGATTTAAGGAAGTCGTATCCTTGCTGGGGAGCCACATTTAGAGGCTGCTCCAGTCCTAGAAAGTATCCAGTGACAAGATGATGATCTTCATCATCTGGACTCACAGTGAAGAAGAACTCCAGAATTTCCCATGCCACTTTCCTCAATGTTGACCTCCATCTACCCAATGGCCAGCTCCACACATCTGTCCACATTAAACCCACCAACAAACAACAATACCTCCATTATGAAGGCTGCCATCTATTCCATATCAAACGGTCCCTTCCCTACAGGTTAGGTCTTCATGGCAAGCGAGTCTGCTCCAGTCCTGAATCCCTGAACCAGTACACCAATAACCTGAAGACAGCCACCACATCCCACAACTACCCTCCTGATCTGGTACAGAAGCAAATAGACAGAACCACTTCCTCTTCTCCCCAAACCCAGAACCTCCCACAGAGGGATGCTAAAAGTGCCCCTCTTGTTACTTTCCACAACTGTACCGGACTAAATGTGGCTCTCCAGGAAGGATACGACTTCATTAAATCCTGTTCCAAAATGAGATCCATCCTTCATGACATCCTTCCTCCACCACCGAGAGTGTCTTTTGGCCACCCACCTAACCTCCTAGTTCATCCCTATGAAGTCCCAAAACCACCTTCCCTACCCACCGGCTCCTACCCATGTAATAGCCCCCGGTGTAAAACCAGCCCTATGCATCCTCCCACCACCACTTATTTCAGTCCTGTAACCCAGAAAGTGTACAAAATTAAGGGCAGAGCCACTTGTGACAGCACCCACGTGATTTACTAGCTGACATGCCTGCGCTGTGATACCTTCTATGTGGGAATGACCAGCCAGTAACTGTCCATTTGCATGAAGGATCACCCTGTGGCTAAGCATGCCGTGGTACATGGCCAGCACATCTTGGATCAGTGTTACACCGTCCGGGTTATATGGATACTTCCCACTGACGCCAACCTTCCAGAACTCTAGAGATGGGAACTTGCTCTTCAACATATTCTCTCTTCCCGTTGCCCACCAGATCTCAACCATCGTTAGTTTGAAATTCCTGCCCAACATTCTACAACATCTTTGCCTCCAATCTCTGGACAGAGCCTATGCCTTGACTGGCATCCCTGTCCAACCTCTCTGTATTTTGCATAAGTCTGCCTTTGTGTGTGTGTGTGTGTGTGTGTGTGTGTGTGTGTGTGTGTGTTTGTTTACCTATCCTTTTTCCCTCAAGGTAAGTCCTCCCACTCCCAGGATTAGAATGACTTCTCATCCACTGCCTTAAAACCTGTATTCTTCTCTTTTCCCCCTCCTTCCTTCCTCTTTTCCTGATGAAGCGGCCAACAGTTGCGAAAGCTTGAATCTGTGTGTGTGTGTGTTTTTTTGTTTTTGTGTCTGTCAACGAGCCTGTGCTTTAGGTAAGTTAAACGACTCTTGCCATCCAAGCATTTGTTACGCTTACATACAATTTTAATTCAATTACCCTTTCAGTCAATATCTCATCATCAGCAACCATTAGAAAAATTAGCAATAGTAGAAAAATATAAGCTTTGTACAGGGCATACCAAAATGAATATTGGCATTTCAAAGCTTTGTAGAATGGATTGTAGTGATCTTAGGATTATAAATTATACGTCAAATGAATGAGCACCTTAAAAGTTAATCCTACAAATGTTCTATATTAACACCCTTCATCACATCAAACATCTAGCCAATAGCTGACTGTCTCTAACCTTGCTCAGTGTGTCTGGAGTAATTGATGCAATGGCAGCTTCAATCCTCTATCAAAGGTTGTTTAGATCAGCAGCTATAGGAGGGACATAACCTGATCTGTTAAAATTTGCAAGGCATCATCAGATATAATGAATGTGGAGGCCATGTGAAACAAACTTTGTCATCTGACCCCTTGTAGCCAATCCAGTGGTCAAGAGCAACAATGCTTAACCACTCACATACAAAGACCAGCCAATGGGGTGGTGTACCATCTTGCTGTCAAATAAAGTTCTCTGTTTCAGCTTTGTGTAACTGAGGAAAGAGCCACTGTTGTATTACATCAAGATAAGAAACACTGGTTACAGTAGCTTCAGCATAAAAGAAAGGTCCATATGTTTTCCACCAGGATATGGTACAAAAAATGTTTAATTCATCTTGTAGGGATTTACTGATCCCAGATACACACATTGGGAGTATTTGCAAGTCAACTTATTTGAAATGTCAATTCATCACTAAAGATGACCCTACCAAGAAAATCATCACAACTTTTTCAAAATTGGCACGTACACCTTATTCTGTACATTTAAGAGCTTGTAAGAACTGCAAATGATAAGGATATAGTTTACGCAACACCATAAAATACTCCACACAGTCGTCACTTAAACTGTTAATTCACTTCTAACCATCCAAACTGATTTCTTGGGGCTCCAAGCAGAAGCATCGTTCACTCATTTGACCTGTTTCTCAGTCATGCTTGGTCTTCTGCGACTCTTCCCTTTTTAAAGACAGCCTTTATCTTCAAACTGATGTTAACATCTATGGACTTTGTTTTCACTTGGAGGAGTAAATTGGAAGTTAACACAGAACACATGTTGCACTCTCATTACAAATTCAGTGTTTGCAAAGTTGCCCTCTTGGCTACTAGTGCTCCTGGTGGAAGACAAAAGAACCAGAGTAATCACACATGCACAGATACTTGGAGGACAAACTGTTTGAGTTGCTTGTTCATTTGATATAAGGGTGCCATAATAAATTATACCAAGCTTTCAAACCCCAGTATTCATTTTAGTAAACCCTGTATTATGAAGGGCCCTTCAAAACTGAGTTTTATCATTCTTTTCAAAAGAAAAGGTGGTACTCCAGGTGACACAATGAATGTAATATGACTCACCACCTTCTTCGGTGTCAACAACAAAACAGACATCAGTGATGGATGATGACATGTGCACAGAATGCGGAGAGTAGCAGCAGATCAGTGTGTCCTGGGTCCCAGATCACAGGAGTGCAGGTATGGAAACCAGCCTCAATCTGTTGATGCAGTAAATGTAAGAGGGAAATGAGTTCAGGATTGTCATTGTGTTTAGAAATTGACTCTAACCCAGAATCCAAGGCCACCTCAATTATGTATAGAACCCCAGATCACCAGTGAAGAAAAAATTTGAATTGTCACCCTCTGCTGGGAAGATTATGGCCACAATGTTCTAAGAAGGGAAATGAGGAACAGACTGTGCGACAATTTCTTGCATCACAAGGCACCAAGTCTTACGAGAGTGGTCTCTTCAGACTGACTGCACACAACAACAAAAGTCTTTGTATCGGTAAGAACAATGTCAAAAAAATAATACATATGAAAAAAGTGACATAACTCTTGGGATATCCCTCATATTAAGATAAACCATTGAGTAGAAGATAAGCACATAATAATAACAAATGTTTACCTTAAGTACCATCCAAACAAAAGAAAAAGGATTTTAGTACATGGATGAAGAAGCTTCTGGCACTGTAATGAGACAAATGTGTGTCACTGGTAACTGAATATTACACAAAATAGCCTGTCAAATCCGACTGATAAGTTAAAGTAGAAAGACATCAATGAAACAATACATGGAAAATTTTAACAATGTAAAGTCCAATAGGAATGTCATTAATGGAGGATAGATAACAACTCACCATAAAGAGGCTCATTGAGCTGCTGACAGACATGAAAATAAATGACCACATTCACACTACTTTGGCCAAGGTCTTCATAGAAAAAGAAACAATTTGATGGGATCAAAGGAGTTGAGGTTGGAGAGGAAATTCTGGAGTTCTTCTTCACTGTGAGTGCAGCTCATGAAGATGTCATCAATAAATCTATGCCAAACTTTGGGTTGACAGACTTTGGTATCCTCTAAGCGTCCCATGAATAAGTTTGCATACGAGGGGGCTATCTTGGTTTCCATGGCTGTTCCCTTTAGTTCCCTTTCTGGTAGGATAAATACGTATAAAAAATTGAGATAGTTTAACTTACCTAAAGCAGAGGCTCATTGACATTGACCAAGAAAAACACACAAACACATAATTCAAACTTTTGCAAATGTTTGTTGCTTCATCAGTGTGATCCGCATTACCAACAAACACTGTCAGCCTGTGTCCATTCATGCGAACTGACAGCTTTTTTGCTGGTCATTCTCACATAGAAGGCTTCACAGTGCAGGCATGTCAGTTGGTAAATCATGTGGGTGCTATCATAAATGGCTCTGCCCTTAACTTCTGGGTTACAGGACTGGAGTAAGTGGTGGTGGGAGGTTTTATACTCGGGGCAGTTACATGGGTAGGAGTCGGAGGGTAGGGAAGGTGGTTTGGCAATTTCGTAGGAATGAACTAGGAGATTACATAGGTTAGGTGGGTGGCGGAAAGACACTCTTGGTGAAGTGGGAAGAATGTCATGAAGGATGGTGTGTTTGCATGTATGGGTGTGTGTGTAAAGCATTCACCTTTCATTAATGAGTAACAATCTATCCTTTTCATAATATTGTTAAAGTATGAACTTGTAATAGGAACACAATATTAGTATGCCTTTAAAATGCTAACATTTAATGTGAAGAACATATTGGCATGTACAACAAATGTGGATATAGTGTCCAACACCATTAACAAAAACACACTGTTATACTTTTGTAACTGCTTTTTCTTCATTATATAAACACAAGGAAATAGTAAGTTCTAATCACCAATCCACAATGCATATGAATGAATAAGTGTCTCAAATTCCCATGAGAGGTGATAGTAAAGTATGTTGGTACATAACTTACTCATAAAAACAGATGAAACCAAGGAGAGATGATTGGAATATGACATAGGCACTTCCATATGTGAGAGCACAAGTTTTGTAGTATCATTACAGCTGCTATTATCCTTACTTCGTTTAGGGTAGTTACACCTATTTATTTGTTGCTTTCTGCTCCTGAGGTACTGAAACACAGAAAATTGTTACTTAAGGTTTAACTATTTCAAATTTCTGTATTGTTGATTGCTAAATTTCTTCAGTAAGAATACTGTTTTCAAAAATTCCACTCTTTCATGCCATACCTATATTCCAATTTTGTTACTTTCAAGTACTAGTTTTAGGAAACCGTTAAATTATTCCTGTCAGGCTAGCTACATTACTCCATCCTCAATTTGTAGGCCTATAACAATGCAATATAAAATTCATTATTATCGTTATTATTACAAATACATTTACCTTGGGCTATCATTGTTGAAGCTCAGAAATTGTTTTATGACTACAGCTATAGAAGAAAGTACTATATTCTTCCAGAATTCTTTTGTATCAAAGATAAATAGAGAGAAAAACAGGTTCCTTAGAGGGAAAAAAGAGAAACAAATAGGATGATGCCTGGAACCTAGAAAAAGTTTGAAGCAGGAGGTGAGGAACTGGCAGACCTGAAGCTGCAAGGTCAGGTCACTGAGTGATGGTCAGGTACCTCAGTTGAGAGAAATACTTGGCCAAAATAGGCTAAGGTCCCATGTGTCCCAATCCAGGACATGGTGTTAACCTGCCAGGAAGTTCCAAAATAGATCATGCTTTTCCCATTGTTCTAATCTCAGTATTGTAACATACAAATCAATATTAGTACCACTATCACAGAAGAACAGCTACAAAGTTGCAGTCCAATGTTTTTGACATAAGATAATTACAGAATTACATGATTTTCTTCAACTGGCTCATCTAGCTTTTTATTCTCATCCCAACTATTTAGCAATAGAAAAGCATACCATTAATTCAGCTGTTTCTTGACTTGTAGATATTATTCAAGAGTTGACTTGTGACATTAACAATTTAATGTGTGCCCAGTCTAAGACCCTCAAACCTGTATGTCAGTACGAATTTTTGACTGCTGTGATTGAGGCTTGCCAAATGAAAGAATTGACTATCTTGTCTCAGTCTTTGGCAGAACATATCAAGGTTTAAGGTTTCCCATCCAGATATCCTAATTAAAAATTTTAAGGTTATCTTAAATCATGTAACCAACAATGCCAGAGTACTTCCTCTGGAAAGGGCAGGGTTATTTTCCTTCCATAAACTAAGTTTGTGTTCCATATATAAAAATACCTTTGACAATTATATTTACACTTTGAGCTTCCTTTCTTCTTTCATACATATATTACTTCTTTGGACTAAATAGCATTGAAACATTTTCTTCAGTAATAGATAGTGTTCACTTGGTGCACTTGCTATCATTAGTACTGGTATTACCTCTGGTATACTGTGCATCATCTAGTAATGTATAAAAATGTGCAGGTTGTTTAAGTTATTAAAACCATTCCACTGTGCTAATATAGTCAGGACACAGGACTCACATTCAGAATTGAATTTTACAAGATTGCCCTAAATCAGTCCAGGTGAATCCAGTGTGGTTCATTATAGAAAGTCACTCTGTAATTTCACGAAAAGGATAGATTGCTACTCACCACACGAAGAGGACATGACAAGCAGCAGACACAAATAATGAAAACAATATTCACATAAACTTTTGGTCAAAGTTATCACCAGAAAAGGAAAGAAAAAATGCACACTCATTCAAACAATGATACACACACAATTCATGCACACATGACTGCTGTGTAGTTAGCTGGAGACATAAGCTGCACGGGAATAGTCAACTGGTCTAAAGCACCATCCTACAAATTGTGCAGCCACTCCTGCCAGAGGTTTGAGTCCTCCTATGGCCATGGAAGTGTGTGTGTGTGTGTGTGTGTGTGTGTGTGTGGTGTGTGTGTGTGTGTGTGTGTGTGTGTCCACCACCTCTAATGACCACCTCACTCAATGGTACACTGAAACCTAACCTCTTCTCCTATAAAATGGTTACTGCTGGACAGAACATGTCCCTTCTTTCCTTCACTATAATACCTCTAATACAAAGATATCGACAGTTGAGGCAAAGCTGCTACAAACCTGAACTTTCCTGTAGGGGCATAGGACAAGTGGGGTCAATTGAAGACTGTGATACCAGCTGTTGGCCTTGACCTGTGACGTCAGCTTCTTATGTTGTGATGTCTTCATTGCACGGTAAATTTGAGTTGTCTGTGCTTACAGATGGTGTGTGTGGAAGTTAAGTGTTTTGTGGTTGTTTTTTGTTGTAATGTCCGTAAGGTGTGTGACATTCTTCATATTTGTGAGGTGTGGTTGCTTCCCTTAAAGTTGTATGTGCATTACTACACATTTTAGTAGTGTGATGTTTCTGGTTTAGTTCACCTTTCTATAATTTCATGTATATTGTTGTTCTGTTTTTGTAAGGATGGATATGACAAATAAGTTTAATTCTTTCTCGCTGCATGATGCACTGGAGAGACTAGACTGGCCATGATTTCTTCAGCTGCTTGGAATTAGCCATTCCATTCCAACTCAACACAGTCAATTTCCCTCACATCTAAGATTTCAATAAAATTTGGTATACTGGAACCCCCCCCCCTCCTTCCCCCACATAGAGAAAGAGATACTGAATTCAACATGATACATCAAATGGTTTCACATTTATGCTTTATTAAAGTTTTCAAGAAAAAGTTCAAAACTGACCTCCTTCTGAAACTTGAAACTGCTATAGCGACTCTTAGAATCAACCTAGAAAGATGAGAGGGTTTCATTTTGCAGCATTTTTCAAGCCCTTCCCAAAAATAAGGGTCATAATAATAATAAAAAATATACTAATTTCAAAACCAAAAATTTAATTTAAATTTTTTCAAAAGGCACCACTTTTAAAGTTTCAAAAAAATTCTCAGAGAGGCCTTATAGTGGTTAATTGATAGTATAAATTTCACAATGGAAACATAATGGGTTCTTAAAGAAAAATGCATTTGAAAGTACACTTACATTTTAATTTTCACTATAATGACACATGTCGCAGAAGGCCTAATAGTATCTTAAGTTTTTAAAAAGTTACGTAGAATTTATATGAGAGACTTAATAATGGAAGAAATCTATAAATTTGATCAATGATACTTCATTTTTACCTATTTTTGAAAGCTAAATCTAATTATTAAATTGCTTTATGCATATCATTAAAAGAAAAAGAAGTCTATGCACTAAAATTAAGTAGTTTTAAAACTGAAAAGTTAAGTGAAAATCATTATTAATATACGCATGAAGTTTGTTAAAAAGGCCTTCTAAATGAAAGCTTAGTTCGGTGAAGTTTTTCCGGTTTTTGTACTATGCGGCGCAACCGACAGAAAAGTAATATATATTTTTATACAGTGACTATAAATTTCTGTTTCATGAATTCAATCAGTTTCCTTTGGAAACAATACACTCACTGCTATAGTATTGTGCCCTAGAACCTCAGAAAATAATAAAGCCCACATGTTTGGTTTCTTCTTCTCTTTTATAGTAGATCATAAATGGATCTACTAGTGCCTCATCTTGAATCACAAAACTGTAGTTCTCAGGGATTCACACATAATAACATTCAGAATTCAACATTTTCTTTTATGTTGTTCAAAAAGGAGCCATGCTGTCTAGCAATAAAGTCATGTCTGATTAATGCATACAAAAGTTGGATGATCAGTTCAATAAAATCTAACATTGATTTTTCTACTGCCGCAAGGTCACATTTATAGACTGATATCCATTGCCAAATAGTATTTTTTTCCTTTCCAGTCTCAGTTTTGGCAAACTTTGAAAACACTAATTTTAACATATGATTTTTGTCTTTAAAAGTTAAGAATAATGCTTCCCTTAAATTGCATAAAACTAGTCTTTGGCAGTGTGAATTTTTCTCCAGTTGCAGACTTAACTTACCGTTTAAAACCCTACTGATTTCAACACTCTTGTAGAAATCACACACTGCTGTTACTACTTCTAGAGCCTCTTCCTAGGGTTTTTACCTTTTTTTTTCTAACCACATTTAATTAAAAACTAAGATGGTGAGGTAAAATTTAATTGTAAACTGTATTCAGTTGACATGGAATGATTCTACAGGTGATTTTGTTCGTGTACAATGAAAGAATGAAAGTTGTGATGAGGGGGTTGGGTAGGGGTTAATGCACATATTTGTGTGTATAGTTTCTATTGGTGTTGGTGGTAGTCGAGGATGTTTGTGTAAGGTTCAGATCACTGTAAGGGGGATTTTCAGCTGCATTTCTGTGGTGTGTGTAGGTTGTCAACATACCGTATTGCATGTAGGTGGTGTGGTGTGATGTGATTAATGCTTTTGGCAAAGCCAATAGATGTGAAAAGTGAGAAACCGATTGTGGTGACAGACTGATCTGTAGCGTATCTCTAGGTCTAGGTTGGGTTGGGAGGGAAGAATTTGCTTATGAATTAGCGAAGCCAACAAATGTGTAAATACAAGCATGGTTGTGGTGAAGAAAATTACGTTAAAATGGAACATTTGAAATGACCAAAGTGTTTCATACTATTTCTTGGGTGGGGGGGGAGGGGGAGGGAGAAGAGGATGAATTAGTATCAGTGTCTTCATTTGAAGTGCATTATAGGGCAATTGAACTACACAATTTCATGTATAGTGTTTTAGTCATTTTCAGTTTTCATTTCCATATTTTGTGTGTGTATGTGTGCGTGGATGGTCTTTTTTCTTTTTACTGCTTAGAATGTCTCTGCCAAAAAAAACCACAGTCCCATGCTTATGTGTGTTTGTCAATGTTTATCATCATTGCTTTGGTTACCATACTTGCTATAAGTATATACATCATTGCCGCTATGCTGATAACATTATGGATCAAAGACAACAGGCGGTATCCTGGTCTTCAATTATTCTATCATTTGGAACATGTCAAGTGGAAGCCCCAATAAATCATAGAATATGCATCATCATCAACCATGTATCTATGAGAGGGCAGGTAATAGACATTTACTCGCTCTCACCTTGACAAAAATTACAGGTATATGAATTTAGTGTTATTTTTAAGAAACCTAACCACAGAGATCATTGATTTGCTGCAAGTGTACCCACAGCCATTTGATATACAGGGTGAATTGAAATTCGCGCACTTGGGCTTCGCAGTGCGATTCCTCACATGCTAGCAATAAAAAAAGTCTCTCACAAAATTTCGTCCTGCGCATATTTCCGTCAGTAAATGGATATTGAACAATGAGATGGAAGTGTGTCCCATACGTCAGTGTGTTTCAGAATTAAACTACTACACCAACAAACTTCTAGGGGAAGTGGGAGGTGTCTTGAGGAACAAAGTGAGCATAGAAACCCATACCCGGAAACATCATCCAATGACACTACAGAGCATCAAAGTTGCTGGAGGGGATGCCTAGTGACAGGAGCTGGTGCCTGAAACTTGGACTCTCCATAGTGTCGTTGAATGGCATTTCCAGGCATGGGTTTCCATGCTCATTTTGTTCCTGAAGACACCTCCCACATCCCCTAGAAGTTTGTTGGTGTAGTAGTGTAATTCTGAAACACACTGACATATGCGACACACACCCATCTCAGTCTTCGGTGTCCATTAAATGCCAGAAATATACACAGGACGAAATTTTCGGAGATACATTTCTTTATTGCTAGCATGTGAGGAATCGCACTGCGAAGCTCGAGTGAGCAAATTTAGATTCACCCTGTATAATCTCAAAACTATTTTACAGTCCTTCTGTTTTCATTACTAATTAATGACAAAAACTTCCACATTGAGAACTTGACAAATATCAAAATGTACCTGAATGTTAACTGCCACGCAGAGAAAAAATATGTACAAATACCAAAAAAAATGCACTATATTACGTACTGTACCATGGACGTAGTGTGCATCTACTATAAAATAGGTACTTATATTTTTGCAGATCAATATCATAGACTGTTTTTCAATAGCTATGAGTAAGATACAGCAATCCTCCCCTCCCATAGATTATTTCAAATCCTGGGTACACTATTATTCACCACTCACATTTATCATTTATTCTCGTCATTACAGTTTCACAAATTTTTTTAAGAACTATCAACTTCAAATTTAATATGCATTACTATCAGTTAGTTTCTCGTATCTAACTTGAGCTTCATTAGAAGGGCACGCTAAGTGTCTATATACTATTTAACACACATTTTATTAAGAGAAATAGAAGAAAAGCTATACTTATTTGGTACAAGTTACCTAAATTGCCAGTGCAGGTTCACATTCTGCCTTTCATAAAAAAAAAAAAAAAAAAAAAAAAAAAAAAAAAAAAAAAAAATCCTCAGATTAGGTCTTCTATGTTAGATAAGTACCACATCTACATCTACACACACACTCCGCAATCCACCGTAAGGTGCATAGTGGAGGGTACACTGTACCACTACTAGGCATTTCCTTTCCTATTCCACTCCCAAATAGAACGAGGAAAAAAAAAAGCCTATATGCCTCCATACAAGCCCTAATTTCTCTTATCTTGTCTTTGTGATCTTTACGCGAAATGTAAGTAGGCGGCAGCAAGATCATACTACACTCAGATTCAAATTCCGGCCCTCTAAATTTACATAACAGAAATTCACGAAAAGAACGTCGTCTTTCTTCCAGCGATCCCCAATTGAGTTGCCGGAGCATTTCCGTGACACTCGCGCATTGGTCGAACCTACCGGTAACAAATCTTGCTGCTCGCCTCTGAACCGCCTCTATATCTTCCTTCAAACCGATCTGCTGCGGGTCCCAAATACTTGAGCAATACTCAAGACGTGGTCGTACAAACGTTTTATACGCGGTCTCCTTTACAGGTGAAGTACAGCTTCCCAAAATTCTCCCAATAAACCGAAGTCGGCTGTCTGCCTTACTCACAACTGTCCTTACATGCTCGTTCAATTTCATATCGCTCTGCAATGTTACGCCTAGATATTTGAACGACGCGACCGCATCAAGAAGCTCACTACTGATGCTGTATTCGAACATTATGGGATTGTTTTTCCTACTCATGCACATCACCTTACATTTTTCTACATTGAGAGCTAGCTGCCATTCTTCACACCAACTAGAAATTTTGTCTAAATCATCCTGTATGCTATTACAGTCAGTTAAAGACAACACCCTCCCATACACCACAGGATCAGCAAATAGCCGCAAATTACGAGTTACTCTGTCCATCAGATCATTTATATAGATAGAAAATAGTAGCAGTTCTATCACACTCCCCTGGGGCGCACCTGACGATACACTCGTCTCTGATGAACACTCAAAGTTGAGAACAACATAATGCATCCTATTACTTAGGAAGTCTTCCAGCCAGTCACAAATCTGTGAACCTATTCCATAAGCTCGTATCTTCATTAGCAGTCTGCAGTGTGGCACCGCGTCGAATGCCTTTTTGAAGTCGAGAAAAATACAATCCGCCTCTTGCCCTTCATCCATGGCTCCCAAGATGTCATGTGAGAAAAGGGCAAGTTGAGTTTCACATGAACGATGTTTCCTAAACCCGTGCTGATTCACAGAAAGAAGCTTTTCCGTTTCAAGAAAATTTACTAGATTCGAACTGAGAATTTTCTCAGGAGATATATGACTCCTGGCAGATGTTACACACATGCAGAGTATGGTCTTGGCAATTGAGTTTGCTGTTCACCATGAAACCAAAAGTTTCACAATCTATATACAGTTCAGGTAACCTTTGCCATCACTGAGCCTACAAACCAATTTTTCTTCACTGATTTTCCATTTACTTGCAACAAACCATACTTTTATCACCTCTAACAAAGCACTTGCTTCTTTTTAAGCCTTCTGGTACTGAAGCCTTTCCAGTTGTGTAACCTGCAAATTAAACTGTTCATGAGAGAGAATTCTTTTTGTTACCATAACTCTGCCTCCCATACCATACTGACTGAGCTTATTTAGAAAAAAACTTTTTTATGATTGCACTTAATTGCCTTTCTGTGTCTACAAATTTTAAGTGCTATAGACTGGCCATCTTCAAAATTGTTGTTTTACCAATTACAAAAAAAATCATGCTGCTATTGTTGCAGCTCTTCCTTTCCAGAAACCCTACAGTGCATCTGACAAGGAAACTACATGGGCTCGAACAAACACATCTATATGAATATTTGCTTATAGGATCTCTACGTACACCTCAATGTGCTTGTGGGTGGCATTTTTATGCAAAACTCTGCAGACGTGCTTTAGATAGGACTGTAGATGTAACTGTAGACGCCATATGTAATGCAGATATCTTAACTATAATTTATGTAATAGTCATCATACATGTTCTCTAGCGTATTGTCATCAAAAGCTGTGAAAATAATTGCAACTTTAACCATCTTCTCGGAAGACTATTGGTATTCATTGCCACTGCTTCCATCGCCTCTTCCTGCACTTACCATAGCACTACCGCTTGCAATGAGTTGCTCATCATTATCATCCCTGTTATCATTATGTGTTAGTGTTACAACAGTATCTAACTTATGCTCATATTACTCTACCATAACAGATACGAAAAAGCATGTGTATGATTCATCTTCTACACGAATACCATATTCACGAAGAAGGTTTCTTTGTAACTTCATCTCAACCAATCGCAATACATTAGCAGGATTCATTACCAATCGCCGCCCAATCTGACACTTCACCACACAAATAACATCACAAAACGCAACTTCGGAGACACACTGCACTGTCCCTACTGGCGAAGCACTGTCCCTACTGACGAACCAACAGGTCAAAATGCAATGTGGCAAGGCACACGCAGAGGCCTCTAACGGACGATTGCAGAGTTTTGGCAATGCAATAAAGGATCTTTACATTATCTCTCATATGATTTTGGTGTATATGTGTTTGTTCGAGCACAAGTACTTTCCTTGTGAGAAAAATTCACTGGTTTCAAAGTAATCTGATATTTCATCTTTCACTGCTGTCTTGCATGACTTTTGTGAAGACTGGAATTACAAACATTGGTCTAAGTCTTGCCATTATGTATTGGTCACCATTTTTGTAAACAGGCACTGTCTGAGCAAGTTCCATAAAACAAAAGAAAATTCAAACCACAGGTAACCAAGCAAATTATCTGTTTTTGTGGCCTTCAGTCCATAGACTGGTTTGATGCAGCTTTCCACCATACTCTATCCTGAACGAGCATCTTCATCCCCACATAATAGCATCCCACATCCATTTGAACCTGCTTACTGTATTTCTCTCTTGCTCTCCAGTTCTGTTCAGTATCTCCTCATTAGTTACGTAATGTACCCACCTAATCTTCAGCATTCATCTGTGAGACCATATTTCAAAAGCTATCCTCTTTTTGATTGAACTATGTATCATGCATGTTCAACGCCTGTACAAGGCAACACTCAATGCATATGCCTTTCACTTAAATCAATATTCAGTGTTAAATTTTTTTCAGAAATGATTTTCTTCTCATAACCATTCTGCATTTTATATCATCTGTACTGTGATCATCATATGTTACTTTACTTTTTAGGTAAGAAAACTCATCTATGAGGTCATTATTGTCTCCTTACACAACCTATTCTAATTCCTTCTGCATCACCCGATTTTCCTGGACTACATTCCATTACCTTATTTTTGATCTTGTTAATGTTCATTTTATACCCTCCTTTCAAGACACGGTCCACTCCATTCAGTTGCTCTACTGGGTCCTTTGCTGTTTCTTGACAAAATTGCAATGTCCCCAGCAAACAGCAAAATTTTTATTTCTTCACCTTGAACTTTAATTCCTTCTCAAAATTTCTTGTTGCTTGCCTTCACAGCTTGCTTGATGTACAGATTGAATAACATTAGTGAAAGGCTACTACCCTGCCTTACTTCCTTCCCAACCAATGCTTTCTTTTCATGCCCTTCCTACTCGTACAACTGCCATCTGGTTTCTGTATAAGTTGTAAATGAACTTCCGTTCCTTATATTTTACAAAAGCCAAAAAAATGTAAGTTTTCCTTTCCTTAAGGCCTATGAAAAGTTGTGAGTATTGCCTTACTTATACCTAGATTCCTCCTAAATCCAAACTGACTTTCTCCAGGGTTGGCTTCTACTGTTTGTCCATTTGTCTGGAAATAATCCATGTTAGAATTTTGCAGCCGTGATTTTAACACCTATCAAATAAAAATTGCTCAGCTGTTGACTATGTTTGGTGTATGTCTAGAGTTTATGAAATTTATGTAAACAGTGCCACTTTACAAAGAAGGGTGATTTAGAGATAGCAGCAAGATGAACAATCTTTGTAATACCAGTGTTCACTAAAGTCATACAAAAAATCAATGAAGCACCAAATATCAGAGGGACTGTAAGATTTTACAATCTTTTTCTTCTGAAGTTCCCTCTATAGTGTACATTCTATCATTTCTTACAGTAGCTGTTAGAGTATGGATTACAGTACGATATTGCACTATATTAGAGTCAATATAACTTTTGAAGGTGTCTGGACTATACAAACTGAAGGGTAGAGATGGGTTTTCCACTTTGTTCACTGATCAGGTCCTAAACTGCTATGAAAGGATTATGACCTTCTGTAATCAACCTACCACTGCTTTGTGAAACCTAAAGTCACCCGGCAATGTACTGTACTCATAAGTTGCTTGAACATATCACTGCTTTTCTTTCTGTCTTCTTCTGAATCTTTTCTATAAAGTCTTTATGTCAATAAATATTTACTGTACAATATTTCCCCTGTGCTGGGATCTGCATTATTTTGAAGTGATCATTTAATAGTAAGTGGCTCAGTGCATCATATTCACAGTAAGGAGGAAGGTATGTGATCATAATATTGCACTTAATATTTTCTTACTTATGCCCTGTTTTGTGTGTGCCATACTTAATTACAATTTCAGTAAACTGGTGGCTGATTATTGGCTCTTTTTTGTATAAAATTCAATGACTAATATCTGATAGTCATCCCATTGACTCAAAATTTTATATTTGTGATATCAGTGTTAAGGCAAATGTGGTATGGTAGTTGGTCCTCAAAAATAGTATATAGCTGGCTACTAGGATTATAAATTCCCTCCTCCCTTAATACTCTCTTCAACAAACTGTACAGTGAAATCATCTCACAAAATAATTTTTGCCTTCAGTGCACAGAGTTTCACAGGCAAGATTCAATTTCTATGAGGAAATTTTCAAATTTGCCACTTTGAGAATGGTGTAGTGAGATAGCAATTATTTTAAAATCAAATAACTCCAAAACCACCAAATCAAAATCATCCCCATAATGAAGTTTTTAAAGTAAATTTCTAGAGTACCATACTGAATTTTATTTAGTGGTAGATACACTCTTCATGAAAGTAATCAGTTGTTATGTGGCATGCATTAGTAACATGGGCAATCGATACATTTGCAGTACTTGCTTCTTGTATCAGTAATCAGTGCTTACACAGAGACAGCACATCTGGTTTCACTTTTATAAAAAAATCACATGAAGTTTAGGTGAAACAAGTTTTATGTTGGCACTGCTTATAACAGCTGGATGAAATTCTGAGCAGTATGAAAGACCTTTACATTTAATTTCTCTTGGGTGCTTGTCACAGAAGAGCCTATTTTACTGGGAATCACCACTGACTGGAATAAAAGACATTGTATCACGACAGTATTTGGTCATACAGTGTTATCGCCTATTTTATCTCTTCGCTCAATATGAACACAAATTTAGCTCAACGTGAACATGAACTTTTAAACTGTTATTAGTCTGGTTGTTTCAATCTTTTCAGCTTCAAAGTTGTTACTGACAGGAAAAGTCCCTTGCAGGAAGCTAACAGCATTTTCAGGACTTGTATCACATTTGACTGGAATCCAGTGTAACCATGCCATTTTTCTCACCTTACAGCATTCCTAATTTTCTAATGTACATACAGATCCCACAGATTAGTAAGACCCTCATTCACAAAAATATTCATTCAGTAAAATATATTTCTTGATTCAAGAAATGGGTGTACCTAGTTTTAGAATGTTCAGCTAATAACAAAGCTTTATATTTATTTGAATTCATGCTAAATTAAGACATTACTACAAGAATAAAACACTACAAGCTATCATAATATTCATTATATTCACCTCAGATACTGCTAAGTGGTTTCATTTATTCACTACAGCTGTTTTGCCTTTATTTTATTCAATGCTGGTGGCTCTATAATGAAAAAACTTTTGTCTAGGATCTCTATTCATAAAATGTCCAAAGCATCAGGATATCATACCATACTACTCTGAGATGAAGACCATTTGCATGGTAAAATAGTAATCTGCAAGTAGTGTTTACAGTAAATGTCTCAAACTAGGCACAGTGATGGATGTAAAGCTGCTATTTAAAGTATTTAGTATGCACTCAAGATATAAAATACCACATATTTTTTACTTCTGAATACACACAATTCAAAGAAGCTTAAAATCATCTTATAAACATTCATATAATCATGGACGGCAAGTGTCCCAACCCACACACACAGACAGAGATTCTCATAGCTTTCAGCCACAACCTTCTTCAGAGAAGCAGCTTTCATCCATACAGTTGTATAGGCATGACTCAATAATATCTTATCACCATCTCCTATATACAAAGTAATGTCCCTGCAGTGAGAACAACTCTTGAGTGGGGAAACAGGAGGGGAGAGATGCAGAATGAAGGTGAGGATACATATATTAGTGGATCCAGATGCAGTTTCAGAATGCAGTGGGGCAGGGGAGGAGAGAAGAGTGGGGATAGTGCATTTGGTGTGGAACAGGAAACTAGGTGTAGACCAATGTTTCACAACCCTTTTAAATACACAACTCCTTCACAAGAAAAAACATTTGTCAACTTTCCTCTTCCCCACTGTTAACCCATAATGCTATTAGTTGAGAAATTAAAATAATAATAATAATAATAATAAAGAACAGTATTATATCTTATAGAATGAATTTGTACTTTAATGGAATACATTGTACCTTTACATCTTTTCCGAAAGAGAAATACACTTTGCACAACTAGTGTTCCTCATTTTAGGTAAGACACAAAGGATTTACACTTGTTAAGTAATCTCTCTTTGTGCAGTCAATTTGTAAAGAAGTACAAAGTATTTTTGTTTGAATTTATCAACAATTACTTACTGCAACTTGTCTGGTTCATTATCAACTGATTCCTGGAAATGGTCTTCATGCTTTGCATTTATTCGTGATTAACACTGCATCAATTATAAAATGATCTATTCAAGATAAAATTAATGTTAACAAGGAATTCCAATGTAAAATACATTCACTTTTATTAGACCTGTGTTATATATTATTGAACTGCTAATGTTCAGAAAAGCACTGGGCCGTTTATTTTATGGTGCAACTACTTCCTACAGCGACAATGACCCACGAGCAACACTTTGCTTTGGAGTTCATGACCCACAGGTTGAATAACACGGGTGTAGAGAGAGGAAGTAGAACAGTTGGATGTCACTATAGTAAACAAATATTTTCCTCTTGCTGAAGCTAGTGGGTTCGTTGCTAAGCTGTTCACTGCCAGCAGGAAGTCAACTAACCTGAGATTTCATAAAGATTTCTTCCCCATTATACTTTGGACTCACAGTTAGGATAAGAATAATTATTATCCATTTCTGGCTCTGAGGATTTAATTGTGTACATTTTTCTTAAATACTTCACAATATGTAATGCTGAACTTGCTCCTTTGAAAAATCTACAGTCATATTATTGTCAATCTTTTCAGTAATACTGTTCAGTGGTAAAGTGGCCTATAATTCACTAACATATGATAAAAAATGACTGACCTCTGTTAACACCCTGTTTGCAAATCAGCTATCTACATTTACATCTACATCTGCATGGGATACTCTGCAAATCACATTTAAGTGCCTGGCAGAGAGTTCATCGAACCACCATTATACTATTTTATCTCCCATTCCATTCTCGAATAGCACGCGGGAAGAATGAACACCTGAATCTCTCCGTTCAGGCTCTGATTTCTTGTATTTTATTCTGATGATCATTTCTACCTATGTAAGTGGGAGTCAACAATATATTTTCGTATTCGGAGGAGAATGTTGGCGATTGTAGCTTAATAAGCAGTCCACGCCGCAGCGATAAGCATCGTTGTCATGTATCATTTCCATAACGCTGTCTCCCTTGTATCGCGAGAATACAAAACGAGCTGCCCTTCTTTGGACTCTTTCGATGTCCTCCGTCAACCCACCTGATAAGGATCCCAAACTGGGCAGCAATATTCCATAAAAGAATGGACAAGCGTAGTGTATGCAGTTTCTTTAGTAGTTCTGTTGCATCTTTTAAGGGTTCTGCCAATAAAACTACAAAAAGTTGTTGCGCTATACATCTAAAAGATTATTTTTACATCATCAGACTTTGTTCACATTAGGCACATGTAAAATTTCTCTCCTAACCACACATGAATGTGAAAATATCAACTACTACCTGTCTTGACTTACAGACAACAACAAAGATGAAACTGAGCACATATGCTCTTATCATATTTTATAGTCTTCTTACTTTGTTGCCTGTTTAATTACTTAATTTTTTCTGTCCCAATCACTAATTCTCAGCTCCTCCTAATAGGTACTAATTATTCTATACACCAATATCCTTCCTCTGCTTCCAGTCACTAATTGTTCACTATTTCTCCCCACAGGCATGATGAAAAAAGTCTTCCACATAAAAAGAACACACACACACAGAGATAGAGATAGAGAGAGAATAAATAAATAAATAAACCATACAGCCACAGCTCATGCACATGTCTCTGTCTGCTTCACTGGAGATATCATATCTACGTGAGTTGTGCCTGTATAAATGTGTGTGTATGTTCATTATTTTTATGTACAAAGTTTTTCGTCTGAAGTGCTGCATATCATTGTTGTGGTGTTCCATGTAATCTATCCTTGGCATAAAATTGCTGTTATTCCAAACTCGACTTTACTTTGTTGGCCTTCTCACACTCTGTTGTTCTCACTTATGGTTATTTTAGCTTCTTCTCAGGGAATTAGTTCTGTTACTGAGACTGTCTTCCCAAACAGCCTATGTATTTATTGACAACTCTTTCAAAATCTGATTTACCGTACATAACTTGTACACCGGGTGATTAATAACTTAGTTTTGCTTTGTGTGAATTTGTCTGTTTTCGTGTAATACCCATATCTCCTTTGATATTTCTGATGAATGACTGACATTTGTGTAATGAGGTAGTTTCAAACGTTTATATTGCCAACAATCAGACTATGACTGTCATTTCAGTCATAGTCTTATCATGAACACCATCTGTGATTCCTCTCCTCCTTTCCCTAACAACCTCCCTCCATCAATAGATTGATATCTCAGAGTGAGTCATTTCCAACAGACCCTTCTTTTAGTCAAGTTATGCCACATATTTCTTTTGTCGCCAGATCTGTTCTGCTGTACCTCCTACTTTGTTATGTGATCTGTCCACATACTCTTTAGCATTCTTCTGAACTGCCGCATTTCAAAATCTTCTCTCTTCTTCTTGTGTAATGTACATATGGCTGCACTACATCCAAATGCCTTCAGAAAAGCCTTCCTATTCATTGTTAACAGATTTCTCTTATTCAGCTATGATTTCCTTCTCATTGGCATTTTATATCTTCTATAGGCCTACTCTGACCACCATATGTTATTTTACTGCCCAAGTAACAAAACTTATTTACCACCTTTATTACCTCATTTCGTAATTTAATTCCCTCGGCACCTCCCAATTAAATTTGAATTCATTCCACATCTTATACACTTCTCACAAAACACTGCCTCCTCTTTCAAATACTCTTCCAAGCACTTTGCTGTCTTCAACAGTTACAACATCATCAGCAAACTGTATACTTTTCAGTTCTTCTCCCTGAACTTTAATTTCCTTT
This sequence comes from Locusta migratoria, assembly GCA_026315105.1. NCBI lineage: Eukaryota > Metazoa > Arthropoda > Insecta > Orthoptera > Acrididae > Locusta > Locusta migratoria. The sequence continues at coordinate 215,153,148 of CM048745.1, read as the reverse complement.
CCTAAATTCTCCTAAGTGGTTTACCTCGCAGATTGCTAAATGTACAGATTGAATAACACTGGGAAAAGGCTACAGCCCCACTTACTGATAACTGACATTCCCCAGGGAAGTGTTATAGGGCCACTACTGTTCCTTTTTAGAAGGAAATATGAGCAGCTCTGTTGGACTGTTTGCAGATAATGCTGTCATTTATTGGTTAGTAAAGTCACGTGAAGAGCAAATGCAACTGCAGACAATTTACATAATATATATGCTTGGTGAGAAAATTGGCAATTGACCCTAAATAATGAAAAGTGTGAAGTCATTTATATGAGAACTAATGGAAAGTGTTAAAATTTATCCACACAATAAATCAGTCAAATTAACGGGCCGCACTTGAACTAAATGCCAAGGAGTTGTTATTACAAACAACTTTAACTGAAATGAACACAAAAAAGTAAATAAATAAATTGTTGGGAAAGTGAACCAAAGGCTACATTTCACTGACAGAACACTTACTAAAGAAACTGTGTACACTACACTTGTGCACCTTATGTTGAAATATTGTGGGATGCTCATCAGGTGGGACTGATAGAGGACACAGAACATTCAGAGAAGGGCAGCTCATTTTCTATCATCACTATTCAAGGATGGAGGGGTGGGGGGAGAGTTACGAAAATTAAGCCCAAGTTAGGGTGAAAGTCATTAAAAGAAAGATATTATTCATTGTGATGAGATCTATTTGCAAAATTTCTTTCAGCAACGTTCTCTGTATGTGAACAAATTCTGTTAGTAATTGCTTACATAGGGAGACATGATCATCATAAATGAAAAAAGGAAGATTAGGTGTTTCTTTTTCCTCTGTGCACTGCACATTTAGAGAATGGAATGGTAGATTGCTTTATGAATATGGTACAATGGACCCTCTGCTAGGCAATTAAATATGATATGCTGAGTAAATATGTAGATGTTCATGTTCCAACAGCTGCATGCGTTTCATGCCCTTTGACTTGTTACTGCTGTGTTGTTTCTATAAAAGTTGCACATAACATCTTGTTCTATGTGTTTTCTCTCTGCTACCTCCAGAATTTGAAAGAGTGTATTCCAGTCAACATTTTCAAAAAATTGATCCAAATCTACAAATTTTGCAAATGGAAGTTTGCCTTTCTTAACCTCTCTTCTAAGATAAGTTCTAATGTGAGTATTGCATCATGTGATTCTACATTTCTCCTAAATCCGAACTGATCTTCCTTGGAGTCAGATTCTATAAGATTTTCAAATCTCCTTTATGTAATTCATGAAAGTTTTCAGCAATTATGACAAATTAATACTATGTGTTCTGTAACATTCACCTCTGTGTATAGTATCTACTTTCTTTGTAACTGAACAATTTAAGTAAGTGCAATAATTTCATTTATGTTATGCTGCACTGTGTATTTTAAATGCTGCTTCTAGTCTTTACTCATTTTCAAACATCACTTTGATAGAGGACAACTGTGAGTGGAGTAACTTATACCTATAAATCACAGAATTTACACTGCTGGTCACATTTTATTTTGTTGGAACAGATAATTGGTTCACCTTTACAGCAATCATTACATCTTACAAGGCAGCAATAAAAATATGCTGTAATCAATTCCAAGATTATTTAAGCACCAAAGCACTTTACTAGGCGTGGGCCTGTTGCATATGGTATGCATTGCCCTCCTCCAACCTCTAAACTTACCAGCCTGTTACTGCAGGAACTACAGTTTAATGTAGGTTACAAACCACAGTGTTACTCAACATTTTTATAGCCTACCTACAAACATTGCCACAGATGAAAATATGAAAGAAGTAGGATGAGACACAAAAAAGTAGAAAATGGCAAGTCAACCAGTGACCTTTAGATACATAGTATGGCTCTTTATCACTGATTGATAGAAGACATACACATTAATGATATATTCTGTAACTGACTTATAATAAACTATGATGGCTTATTTAAGCTGAAACTGTTGAACTGTTCAAATAAGTAAAACATGACTAAGACTTGACTTATACATTTTATTTTATCTGACCTTGCTTGTGTTTAACCTCCATTCTCAGCCTTCTCTACAATTAATCTTTCATTTGCTTGTTTCTGATTTTGACCACTTGTGATACATGACTCCTTGCAAACCATCTACTCTCACCCTCCATCACATGTCCTTTTCACACATATAGCTAATTTCCCTTCCTTTCCAACAAAGTTAAATGAAGGAAACATGTTATACACTGTATAAATATCAAACAGTTGATTATGACACTTATCATTTTGATTTTCAATGCCCACTTAAAGTAACATTATTAGATGTAAATAATGTAATTGTAACCACTTTCCTTCCTACTGTCAAAATATATTTTCACTCATCAAGAAACTATGGATCATATATCCCTCTTTATTTCACCTCTCTCTTTTTTAATGTAAAGCAATATCAGTCCCTTACAAAAATGAGATCTACAAACACTTTAGTTTTGGTGCAAAGGCTGTACATTGAAATGAGGAGAGGGCAAGCCATCTACATCTATACTCTGCCTACCCACCTTATAGTGTATAGCAGTGGCCAAAAAATCAATATATTGGTTGACTTGAGGAACTTCAACTCAAGCCATGGCTAGATAACTGAGGGCACTGGCTGCTAAAGGCAAGCTTCTTGGTACTAGTCCCATTCCAGCAAACAGTTTAATCTACGGAGAAGTTTCATTTCTTTAATTATTCTTATAATTTTTGTAACATCTGTGTTATTTCTGTAAGGTACATTGAACAACGGAAAGCTTAAGAGACCTTTGGAGAAAATTGAGGCTATGGGATGTTAAGACTGTAGTCATGTTTCTACAATAGACATTCCATCCATGGTTGACCTAGAAAACTAAGATGTTGAGACAATGATAGAAATATAAAAAAGAATACTTACTGGAAAACATAAAATATCAGCTACTGTTAAGAATGGACATTTTAGTGTGTATATTACAACATGACTGTTGCACCTCATTATACAGGATGAGTCGGAAGGAAAGGTACATACTTTGTGGCATGAACTACTGGTGATTCTGAACAAAAAACTTCTAATAAACATATGCCATTTCCTTAACAATTTCCGGGTAGTGCACCAAAAACATTTAGGGGCGGGAGAAGTACAAGTGACAGTGTCATTTTATGGTCTATTTAATTCTGTAAATTTCCTCACAGAAGATGTTCAAACAGTCCACCGCCAACTTCAATGCATTTAGCTGCTCTTGCAGACAGGTTCTGTGTTGCCAATTGGAGCTCAGTTTTGCATTCCTTTTCTTGAGCACAAGCATATGAGCTTGTACACTTTCCTCTTCAGCTATCCCAACAAACAGTATCTAATCCAATGGGGTATGATTGAGTGACCTAGGTGGCCAAGCAATGGCATCACGGTGACCAAGATATGTTGTGTTGAGATAATGTGTCACTGGTGACACAGAATGTGTAGGATCTCAGTCATATTGACAGTACATATGAGCCTGTGTTGCCGTAGCGGTATCTTCACATATTCTGGTAACACATTTTGAGGAAAATCAAGAGACCATATCTCATTAAGACAGCTAAAACGACAGGACTGATGAGTCGGTCAACAATAATACAACACCAAAAGTTGACTGAGAATGTCTTCTGGGAGGAAACTTACAAACTTAAACAAACCTGGACACAGTATTTTAATTTACCATTACCTTCACTTTTCCCGCTCCTAGTTGTTTTCATTGGTTCATCTGGAAATGGTTAAGGGAGACAGCATATGTTTATCAGAAGGTTTTTGTTTAGAATCACCAGTAGAGTCACTTCTCAAAGCATGTTCCTTTCCTCCTGACCCACCCTGTATATTAAAAGTAACAGTATTTAAGCAGAGCCCTGACTATTTTGAATGGCTACTATGAAAACAAAAGGAAAAATCTCTTTTTGTTATATAATAAATTCTCTATCAATTCATGGGTACTTCATGAAATAGAAAAGAGAATTTGAATTGTGGGGTAATTCCCTTAGTTAAATGCACTCTTCACTCTTAAATACATGGCCTAAGATGCAGTCTGGTAATAAATTGCACTTGTATATTTGGTTTAGGATTTGTATATTTTAATTATGAATATATTTACCTAGGTCCTTCTGATTTGTATGTTGAATTTTTTTAGTCACTGACTTTTAGGAAATTCGGATATAAGAGCAATGCTATTTAGAATGTTACAGATTTTTTCACACAGTAATTTTCATGAAACACATATTTAAGAGCCTTAGTGGAAACTGATGTTTAATTTTAATTTATGGTGAGGTGCAGACTTTATATAATTGTAGATCATTATTACACATTAGTGAAACAATTGTGTGGTTGTTGTTTTATTATTATTATTATTTTAAATGAAGAAAGATTGAGAAAACAGTATTAGGCCTATACAATTTGATACAAAGTATAAACATCCTATGTAACCATACTGTACGTAACACTGGTTATACAGCATATTTTCACATCACATGTTAGCTTCACACTATGATATGAGCAATCTATTTAACGCAAGGAAAATTTTTCCAGTACTGGATTATGGAATTACTGAAGGTGAACAATTAAAGTGACAATAGTGTAAATTGTCATGCTACTCAACTGTAAAAACATCTGACCCATAGCTATCACTCTGAATGACACTTCTTTACTTCAGGACAGTACCTAAAGATCTAAAGAATCACTAGGTAGATGGCTGTTATTTAAAATATGCTCTACAGATATGTTACATGCAAACCTTACAAAAAAAACATACGAGTCTAAGAATTCTGCTAGCCAATATCACATGTTATACTGTATGTGTGTTTCATAGAAATAATTTCTTCATAACAGTCTGATTCTTTCTACAAAATATTTGGAATTTATGTAATTTTTTTCTGAGAAATGTATTATATCAACATGTTAAAGACTTAAATACAAAATCATTTACACTTTTGTGTCAATTTATTGTGTGGCAATTGCATAGTAATCTATTTTTTTTTTCTTTTTTTTAGTTTACAGTTTAGACAGAACAATTAAGAATTCATCTTTAGACATAGAAAAACTAGAAATTTTAAACTTTCTTATGATTACATATTATTGCTCTTTCCATGTTGGTTATTAAAGTAGTAGGAGTGTAAATGTGACATTGCAAATGTTTAGCTGTACTAGTCACTAGCAAGTTAATACATTCACATTGAAGTTCAGAGAGGTGCTTGTGTATACTCTTGTACAAGCATAATTAACACTGGAAAAGCAGTGAAGCAGCCACCAATTCCAGGAAAGGAGGCTAAATCGCTGACACGACAGCTCAGCCAACTGACCACTAGACACGAGACTGGCTACCACACATGAGTGTGTCATGCTGTATGTGGTACAGGTGGCGGAAGCCCCCGCAAGGTGGCTGCGGTGCCCCCCCTCGCCCTCGCCCTTGTGATCGCATTCGTCCTCATCCTGAGGCAATCGTGATGTGCTCCATCTCTGCCCTGCTGTGACGTCTCACCAGTGAGTGGCGTGTCCCCACGTGCTCGCCAGCATGTCCCTGTAGTGCCATGCCTAGCAAGTAGTAACTTAACCCAGTGTTCCAGCTTCTAGCAACCTTACAGTTCTGCAGGACCAGTGCAGCGGAGACAGCACTGTTTAGATATAGGCAGCTGCTTGGACTGTGCATAGATGAGGATGCCTTTTCAGGCAGGCAGAACTTTGATCCAGTTGCAACAGTGACATTTGTGTTGTGACTTCAGTGTCAAAAGTTAAAGGTGCCTTTGTTGACAGAGAATTAGGTAAGTCAAAAAATAAATAATTTTATAGTAAATGCTTCTGCAAAATCTTCCACTGTCACGGAGTGGGAATTTTCCCCTCTGTAGGCATATATGACTTTATTGCAATTACATATACGGTAGCAACAACATAATATATGGTAGCCTATGCCATTTTAAAAATACTTGGGAGAATTACTTGGTAAATTTTCTAATCCAAAAATATAGAAACATACAATGAATAAAATCTCTGTTTAAAGCTCAGCCTAATTCTACCAAAAAATTTCTGAGTACTGATCACCATTCTGAAAGCAGTATCTTCAACAATCTCTGCCATCAGCCTAATACACAAAACTTTCACAGACAAAGTAGGAGAGAGTATGCCAAAAAGGTCATAACTGAAGATTGGGATATCAGACATCAGCTTTGATCCATGATGTCATCAGAATGTAGGAAAAACCATATACTGGATATCTTAATATTTCTGTATTGTAGATAATAAATAATCTGTAGTTATCCTCGTAAATTACAGATAACAGGATGTACCAACGATCACAGGTCTCAACCCAAAAATTTCACCTTTGGTGCCCACATGTGCAAAAGAAAAGAAAACCTCTCTGTTAAACTATACCTTACCATCAGAGTGAAGTTACAGCTCACTTTTTAAAAACAAAATATTAATCTATCCTCTATGTTCTGCTTGTAAACAAACTATGTCTTTAACTCAGCCACCACATAATTACTCAAGCTTCTACAAATACGCACGAACCTCAAAACCATCGCACTGCCATGACGTCACGGGTCAAAACTGATTGGCGGTATCCCCATCTTCAGTTCCCAAAAAGTCATAAACTGGGCTGTTAGTCAGAAGGCCAATATAAGTTGTTATTCCATCCCCATTTCAGCTAAAAATACACTTTAATAAAAATAATGGCAGAAAAGAATGCACATAACATATAGTTATGTAGGGGACTTGCTGAGAGAGTTGAATTAGGAACTAGAACTACTGTAAGCAGACATGTGCAGTACTACAAAAGGAAAAATTAAAAAGTGGATGATGACATGGTCAATCTATGAACTACAATTGGTGTTAAGCAAGGCATACTTGGTGTTGAAAACTGTAGGGGACATCGTACATGACTTAATAGACAGCAAGCAATAAAAAGAAAACAGATTATAAAGAGCGAAAGTGGCCACTGCATTAAAAGTGCAAACTTTAATGTTGTAGCATGTTATCAAAGCTGAGAGAAACTGCAAATTAAAACAAAAATAAACGCCATTACTTTCTTCGTGATGCATAAATGGAATTTACTGTGAAATAATATTTCTTAAATGACACCAATATTGATATGGTCCTAACAGTAAGCAAATTTTTTGGGAACTATTGGGGCATTTAGTGCTAATTTATGAAACGAGGTCTTTCAGTTTAGGCCTGTGCTTCACTCAAATACGACTACGCAATAAAAGCTCCCTCCGGGTTTCTGATAAGTTAAACAAGGCGAATATAAAAACCATCAAGCAGTGACCTCTCAGGTTCAGTACTAAAGAGAAAAGTCTTGTGTCTTTCGTCCAACATACAAATAAGTTATCGTACTACAAGGAGCGTATTTCTTTACCTCGCTTTTGCAATTGCACTTTGGAACGGCGCGTGAAAGTGTAGTAACAGAATAATGCAATGCAAAATTGTGCATCACCAACGATAATCCACAAGGCGCACTGCACTGCAGCAACAATGCTTTGCTATACACTTAACTTCACTTGTTTCCATACAAACAGAATCTCTGAAAATGTGTAAAGATTACTTACGATAGGGGAACTGCTAGAGAAACAGCGTTTTAACGTTTTAGTCGTCGCTATTATATGTTGTTATCGTTTCGCTATGTTCAATATTTGGAATGCAGAGATTCCTATCTAAAACAGGCACTTCCTCTTGTTTTCGGTAGTTTAAAAAAAGGTAAAGCAGTCAACAATCCGAAGATTGGTTTGAACACCACAGTGCTTTACTAGGCATGGTCCTGTTTGGAGGTGGTATGCCGTTGCCTTCTTCCGACCTGACTTACCCAGCCAGTTATAGGGGGGACCTAAGGTTTAACGTGGATTCCGAACCATGGCGCTATTCGGTATTATTCACATCAGCAACACTGCCAGAGGTGAATGAAGTGGAAAGTGACAGATAAAAATCCTAGGACCTGGCGGGGATTGAACCCGCGACCTTTGGATTTGTAATTTGGCATTCTACCACTGTGCTAGCGAGCAGTTTATCATCATTAAAAAAAATACTTTGATACCATACCGCTAGGCCTATTTTATTGATATGGTGATTGGGTATTGTTTCTTTTGAGTCAGAAAGAAACGTTTAAGGACTACATTACAATAATGCTTATGTTCTTGCAAAAATATATCCAACTGAATGCCGGTACTGTGACTGTAAGCGTCAAACCAAGAAGCATTTTTAATTCGTGATGAAAGTATCTCATAATTCTCTTATTAGATTTGGTACCGGTATAAAAGATGCAACCACAACGATATATTCTTTTTTTACTACTATTTGTCGCTGCATATCTGACAATTGGTTCAATAATTTTCTATTCGGAGCAAAGTATTCTAAATGAACATTCTCAAAACAAGCTTAGATCTTTCTGCTAAAAGTTTCGAGGAAACAACTTTTATGTAACTTCGTGATCTTCAAATATTGTTTTCAGTTGCTTTTATATTAGTATTTTGTTACTGTTTCAGAAAATGCCACTGATACTTTGCGAAATTCCATATTGTTGACAAATAGACAAATAATTTCCTTAATATTAAGAATTTCATATTTTATTTTTCTTGGCGGGCAGAAGAATATACGTCGTCTTACGCCTACACACTAAGCTAAATTCAGGATTTAATTTACTGGCGTTATAATCCTTAAATATAGCATTGTCAAACCTGATTTGCAATATAGTAGCCAATATTTAAAAAAACCGTATTTAACGGTATTTTTTGTCCTATAGTATCCAATATTTTAAAAAACACCGTATTTAACGGTATTTTTGTCCTCTTCTATGGTGTTAAATCCAGCTGTTTACCATTCATAAACTGCTTTGCCATTATTGTTTCTTTCTTTCACTGTGCGGTACTAGTTAATTTTACAAGGTCTTTGGGTACTACCAACTACTGCTTTGCACTTTCATGTGTATAGAACCATTTTTATACGGTACCTTAGAATTTCTTTTTATGTTTTATACACAACAATTTACAGTCTAATCTTGGACATTTCGTAAGTGAAAAATGGCTTCTATTCATAGATGAAATTCCATGTCAAGCTGAATCAACCATGTTCAAGATTTATTTTTTATAAAGTCATAATTTGAAGGCGTTGTCGATGAGGACTTTGCTGTATGTATCCTGTCTGATAGGAAGCAATCCCAGTGACTGTGGTAATGGCAATAACAATTGCAATGTTTCTGCTTTGAATTATACTTCACTGATAATATGGCTCTGAGGAGGTCTACATCATAGGCCTACTCATGAGTGTTTTGTAATTTGTTTTTGTTTGAGTAATTAGACAAACAGAAATATTGAAACGTGAACGAGTGTCGGTTCTTCCACTGATTATGTACAAAATGCGTTTTTAATATTATGCATCGAATTGCTTTGAAATGTTGTATCTAAATCAGCGAGCACAGAAATATTCTGTGCTCTCTGATCTAAACACACTAGTTGAAATCCATCCAGATCTGTAATATTATGGCACTGAAGCAGAAATAATTTAAATAGTAGTAAAAAAATCGGCTTCGTATATTCCGGTATCAATTTTAACAAAAACAGCAGCATGACTAGAGAAACAGGCCGGCTTGAACATCGTAAACTACAATTTTCGAACTCGAGAGCAGTTCATAAATAGATTGGACATTATAGCTGACGGAGAGATATGATGATTTTGTGTTCTCTGGAAGCTACTTCTCTTGATTACTAGATTAAAAATTAAAACGCGTAAGGATCAATGTCTATTTAGTACAATGAATATGCAACCATATGGCATTTAACGCAGTGTGGTATATGTTAAAAGAAAAATAGATAAAATACATTTTTGCTAAGGGCTTCGCATAATACGGAACATGAAGGAACAGGAAGCCATAATGTGGTGTACAAACCAAGGAAATGTCATGGCCATTTGTTTATTTCACATATCACATCATCGTCGATCTGTTCAGTACATATATGTGTATATCAATATTCACGAAGAGATGTACAATATTATTCTCTACTTTGCTGTCTCTAATCAGTATAATGAAGTGAAACTGAGTACTTTCACATTTAAATTTACTGAAAAGACAAACAGCTGATGTCAAGAGATTGAGAAGACCTAAGTTACAAGAACTCGGAATATAACATTCACATTTGTGTGGTAATGACTTAGTAAAGAAACAAGGTGTTAATGTAAGAAGCAAGCGACTCAGAAATGTTTGTAAGTGACAACTGAGTGGCAAATCAAAGCCGCCAGAAATAAAAGAAAGAAAAGGGATAAAAAAAGATAGGGACAATTTCAATTGTCACTCAAAACGGTTGTCGATCTTTCATTGTTAACTAACGGTGCACTAGTAACTCCTGTAGGTTATTTCTGTTATTGATACTGTCGGAAAACATTGCAGGTAATACCCACAGTTAGCAAACAGCAGATTACAATTACACTGGTAATGTTTTAGAGAGATGAAGTTATCAGTATATATTACTAAGTTCTGATATAAATTTCCACCGTCAGATATAGTAATTCCGTCCTTGAAGGCAGTACCATAGGTGAGAGATTTCGGTTCATGTACAGAAGGCTTATAGAATGCCCAAATCTTCCTGGCGTGATTTCTCGGCGGTTTTGATAAGGTCCGCAGCACACTGTACATTCTTAGAGTTGAGACATTTTTTCGATTTAGATATACTCCAGCATAGTCGTTGCGATATATCAGAGTATATTGCTGTAATTTGCTCGAGCGTGACGAAAAACCTCATATTCCTCTTAATTGTAATCCCTGTTTTAGTACTAAAAATGCACCTTGTCATCAAACTGGCGGCTTTTGTGTAAAAATATCGGTTCTCAACCATCACTTGAATTATTGTCTACAGGGAGTAACACACTCTCGAATAGTAAATAACCATTACGAAATAAAATTTCACACTTTATCTGTCATAACTGAAACTAAAGCATTTGCGGATCTACGTTATTCCTTTAAAAGTGAAAGCCTAGAGATTTGGTTTCATATCAACGAAAGATTGAACAGCAGTATAACATACCGTACTTAATAATTTTGAGATCCAACTTTTAGGATAAGATGATAGTAGAGTCGAGCAGTCTGTTTTAGAAATATCGTGGAAAAGTTTTTTTAAAATACTTTATTTCATCTGCATAAATATACACCATATACAATGAGAAAGTAAACAAGAGAAGTCTCCTAGCCGTTAACAGTGTTTATGGAAAGGAAAATTAAAGGAATATAGTGTTTCGAAGCAACGTATGCCCACGAATACAGCGAATGTTCTGCCTTCGAGCGCTTAATGCAAAATGAGCTTGATAGACTAGGAATAAGTGCAGGTGAGCACTTGAGAAAGCTGCAGAATGCCTGAGACACACCAGCTGAGGGAGTAGATGCATGCCACCCTCCTGAGCCCCCCAAGCATCCTGTGCCTCGCATTGTAGTAGCCTGCCACACTTGCATTCTTTCTCATTTATGGTTCCATTGTACATATATCCACAGAAATCAAGAACTAAAAGTGAGCGAGTCAAAGGTAGGACATCTTTTTTTCAGTTTGTTTTCCACAACACTCATTTTTAAACTATATTCATCATTAAACATTAAATTAGAAATTTAAAAAATAATATTAAAATGTTTTAAATTAATTTATTATAAATTTCTTTTTAGATAGTCTGAGAAATTATGGACTCAGTATTTCAACTGAATTTGCTTGATTTAATAACTAGAAAATGGAAATAGCAAATCAATTACATAAAATTCATGGAACTTAAAATGAAATTACGCATTATTTAACAGAGATATAAGTAATTTTGGCTGGAACAGTCAATGGAATATTTTGTTTGACGTAGAAGAGATATGATGAAATGTTTTCGTTACCAGTATGTCATTAATGCTCAACCTACAGTCAAGCAATCTAAACTAACTTCTTTATCGATAACATAAATATCGAGATGTTTTGTCTCTAATGTGATGGAACTATACTTTTTTGTTTCTCTTCTAAATCAAGACTTTTAGATCTATCTCTTCTGCTTCAAAATTAATTTTTTCTTGCAATTTTGCATAAAATATTTTCATATTAATTATCTTCTAATTACTACAATTGTGTTTACTACAGTCTTAAATAAGAATTTTATATACCAGAAAGTTTATATATTTTAATACTGACTGACAAGAAAAACTGTAATAAGTTCTCAATAAAAGTGATGTACCAAATATAAGACAATTTAAGCTTATGAAGTCATCTTTTAAACCGTTCTTAAATTTACTTCATTTCACACTACCAGAATACAAGAAACATCATATCAACATTTGACACACCAAAGAAAATATAGTCAGTACGTTTTACACTTACTACTCTCTTTGTTCACACTTACAAAGACGACGCCATAATTAACCACCATTTACACACTACTCAGATGTCTGATTTCACTACAAAACATTAATTCTTTTCTCATGTTCATTTCTTCAATTTAGCTTTTCGCGCACTTAACCATTCAATTGATGAGGATATTCATTTGGAATCTTGTTGTGATATTGATCACTGATTTTACATAGTATGATTCCAAGAAATTAAATGGAACATAATGGCTGCCATTATTAAATTTTGGGTCGAGTGACATCCAGTTAAAATGCCCCGAGGACAAGCATGTAAAAACAGATATATTTATTAAGCTTCACCTGTCACATTGAACCACATAACTCCGTTTACAGTTCGACTTTTCTCCTAACATAATCTTCAATTTCTTTCCATCTGAACATTCTTCAAACTTCTTACATGTGGTCCATCATCATAATGTCTAAATGTATATACTATATTCAGCTATTCAGTTTGGACTCTATGTACAAATCACCTTGAAAGTGACAGGTCTGTGACATCTTTCAATGTTTTAAGCCGAATATTAGAAATGTTTTTGGAACAATGACACTGTAAATTACTTCTTGCATAGTTATTAAGAAAAAAGAAAGATCAGAGTTTAACGTCCCGCCGATAGCGTGGTTACCTACTTATTCAGTCGAGAATAACTCAAATGACTCCAACTTCGGCAGCACGCTTACGTTTAACGTATCTTTTTTATTGTCATACCAAGATCGTCACATTCTTCACTTTTTGTATTGCGCGTTAAAATGGAATGATCGTTTCGTACGAACTAACAGTAAAAATAGCAACATAAAGCTATGAATTAATTTAAATAAATGCAGACCATTATGTGATAGCAGAACGCAGTCTGTCTTGATGTGTGATAGCCGTTCTGAAGGATATTGATCGTTTGTACTACTCCGGAGTCAGGATCGGCGCAAGGCACGTGCGAAACGCGCGGCCGCACGGGGCGGCACTTTCCGAGGGTCGGAAAATCTGCCGCCCCCACTTTTTTTTTATTTTTTTTTTTTTTAGCACAAACTCAACGTTCATGCCCAAGAGGGGATTCTAAACCAAACCTCGGAGGGAGCGGCTTTGGGAACTGTGCCACAGCGCCTCGACTACCTGCCGGCAGCCCCTGTTGAACAAGGGGAGGGAGGGGGACTAATTTCTTCCTCGCCACTGTGGCAGCGCCGTCATGTTTACGTCGGAGGAGCAGAGAGGGGGTAGAAGTCTGACGTACACGCCCGGCCAGTATTCTTATGAGTGGAGCTGCCAGACTGTTGGGCGCCGCGTGTTTACTCACAACTAATTTTGCAGAAGACGAAATCTAATTTGGAAATTCGAATGGAATATTCGACACTGCGGTTCCATGTTAAGCCTGAAGCAATTTTGCTGAATCCTTCAAAGGCAGTTTTCGAGTGTTTTATTCTTCCCGCTTTATGGGGAAAAAATCGTTGAATATTACTACACTCAAACATGTCCAACACCTACAATGGCTAGAAGTATATCGAATGGGTAAATACGCTGCCAGTAATTACAAGGGATAAAAACATTGGTAGTAAGCCTGGCATAAACTATGTTTCGACGCATTTTTTTTTTTTTCAAAATTTTTGGTATCCGTTTCTAAGTGATAGTCGGACGTTTTGGCTTTTTAGCCATGAAACACCTGTCTGCACCTGCATGAACAACAATTAAACTCTGACCGGCACTTTTGTTTGACAATACTACTCGCCCACTATCACTTTTCCAACATTTATTTACTGTATACAGTTTAAAGTTCAATACATAATCTGTTCACAACCATTGCAAAATGTTTATTTACGTTTAATTGTAAGTTTATGCCGCGCGAGATTCGCCGAGCGGTCTAAGGCGCTGCAGTCATGGACTGTGCGGCTGGTCCCGCGGAGGTTCGAGTCCTCCCTCGGACATGGGAGTCTGTATTTGTCCTTAGGATAATTTGGATTGAATAGTGTGTAAGCTTAGAGACTGATGACATTAGCAGTGAAGTTCCGTAAGATTTCATACACATTTGAACGTTTTCGTAAATTCACAAGACTTATTGAAATTAGCTAGATTTCTTCAGTCAGGTTCGACTCCATTTTTGAGCTATTGCCTAGCAACTATTTTGTACAAATCTGTAGAGAATGTCATCAATCAATCGCAATTTTTGCTTTTATTTTCCAGATCTATGTAGATTTCGGGCACAGTGTGGCTATTGTCAATGCTTTGAGATATGTTTACATCTATACTGTCATGCTGAACGTAACAGTCAACATGTCGGTTTAGACATAAGCAGATATTAAAAGCTTTGAGACTGGCCACTCAGTGGCCGAAATATAGGTAGATCTGAAAAGTAAAAACAGACATTGCGATTGATTACTGACATTTCCTAAAGATTTGTTTAAATAAAATTTAAGAAACGTTTTGAAAACCAGAAGAAAACTGGGGGGGGGGGGTAATTTAGCAGCTCGCACGGGGCGGCACTTGGGCTTGCGTCGGCCCTGTCCGGAGTGCAACAGTCGCACGAATTTCATAAAGAGGAACTTCTGTAAGACGAAATTTTTGTTCATCAATTATATCTACAGCTGTACTCATGAACTGCTTTACGGTGTTTGGCGGATGGTACTTCAGGTGTTTAAAACATTTCTATCTCTCTCGATATTTCTCTGTTTCATTCTTGACTGATAAGCGGCAATGACGACAGTAGTAGCCACATTTATAAGCACGCATTTCTCTTAATTTACCTTCACGATTACTTCCTGAGAAATATAAAGCAGAAAGCAACATGTTACTCGTCCCATACTTGGATTATGTGTTCGGAGAATTTGAACAAAAAGTCCCTCCGCGATCAACATCTCTCGTGCTATGTCATTCGCTTTTTTTTATACGCATCAACATAACATTTTCGCACTTATAAACAAATGTTTATACTTGAAATGAGATGTCAGAAAGTGCAAAATAGTTATGTAGGGGTGGCTAGAAAGCAAATACAAGACAGTAGAAGAATTTTTAAATAGGGGAAAAATAGATACCGCCTACAGGAAAATAAAACAGACATTTAGGGACAAGAAAAACACCTGTATGAATATAAAGAACTTAGATGGAAAACCAGTTCTCAGCAAAGAAGAAAGCTGAAAGGTGGAAAGAGTATATAGAGGGGCTCTACAAAGGAAATAAACTTACAGACGATATTGTAGTAAGGGAAAAGGAAATAGATGAAGATGAAATAGGAGATACTATACTGTGAGAAGAATCTGATTGAGCCCTGAAAGATCTAAGGCGAAACAAGGCCCCCGGAGTAGATGAAATTCCCTCAAACTACACCAGCCATGAGAAATCTATTTCACCTGGTGCGTAAGATGTACGAGACAGGTGAGAGGTGACTTCAAGAAAAATCTCCATTCCAAAGAAAGCAAGTGTAGACAGGTGTGAAAATTACAGAACCATCTGTTTAATGTCATGGTTGCAAAATTTTAACACGAATTATTTATAGAAGGATGGAATAGCTGGTAGAATTTGACCTCGGGGAAGATCAGTTTGGATTCAGTGGAAATGTAGGAACACAGGAGGCAATACTCACTTTACGGCTTATCTTAGAAGATAGAGTAAGGAAAGGGAAAGCTACATTTCTAGCTTTTGTAGATTTGGAGAAAGCTTTTGACAATATTGATTGGAATACACTCTTTCAAATTCTGAAATCAGCAGGAGTAAAATTTAGGGAACGAAAGGTTATTGTAACTTGTACAAAAACCAGACAGTAGATATCAGAGTTGTAGGGCATAAAAGGGATGCAGAGGTTGGGACGGGAGTAAGGCAGTGTTGTAGCCTTTCTCCAATGTTGTTCAATTTGTACATTGAGCAAGCTATAAAGAAAAGCAATGAGAAATTTGGAGAAGGAACTGAAGTTCAGGGTGAAGAAATAAAAACATAGCTGTTTGCAACTTGCTGTCAGAGAGAGTCAAAATCCGTCTGACAGTGCTGTAACAATAAGCTCTATTTACCTAGAGTTTCCTAAACCCTTCATTTACAGTAATTGTCCAAAATGACGTTTCACAGCGTCAATTCATGCACGTCATCGTCGCACTAAGTTCTGTAGTGGCCATTTTAATATTCACGCTACCGTTCGAACAGTGTGTCAGTCATCGTGAATTCTTGCCGGGAGATACACTGCAGTATCGATAGGCGTCTCATTCGCAAGTTTTTCCAAATGACTCTCAAAAGAAATCGTGTGGGGTGAGGTAAGGTGAAGCGCTGGGAACTTATCAGATAATCAGTAGATATACACTAAGCTGACAAAAGTCGTGGGATTCCTCATAATATGGTGTCGAGCCTCCTTCTGCCCAGCGGAGTGCGGCAGCTCGACGTGCCATAGTCTCAAAACGTCGTTGAAAGTCCAGTGGAGGAATTTTGAGCTATGTTACCTCTATAGCCATCCACAGTTGCGAAAACCGATCAACGTAGCTCACTGGTAACAAAATAGACTCACATTCGGAAGGTCAATAGTTCAAATCACCTTCTGCCATCCAGGTTAAGGTGTCTAGTGATTTGCCTAAATCAAACTACTTAAACTAAGGTAAACTAACCTAAGGACAACCCACACACCCATGCCCTAGGGAGGACTCGAACCTCCGACGGCGATCAACCGCGCGCTACGCAGCGAGGCGCCTTAGACCGCTCGGCTACTCCACCGCGGCGCATTATTGGACACAGAGATCTTTAAATGTTAACTAATTAAAATATTACAGTCTAGATTGCAGGTTTCTGAGCTTTTTATTGGCAACCGGTTTCGTTCCTACAGGACCATCATCAGGCTTTTGGCACCTTGTTGACTGAAACCGGTTGGCAATAAAAAGCTCAGCAACTTGCGATCTAGACTGTAATATTTTAATTATATAACTATTTTCGCTTATAACTTATGACTCGGTCGTTTCTGGACCAGGGTCTCTTGCCTCATTTTGCTGTGTTTGTCCATCTCCAGCACCTCAATGTTTGCACCATCAGTACAGGAAGATGCATGCTAAAGTACAAAGTATCAACCTGCTACATTAGGCGGCTGTTGCTTCGCAAGGAAGTGTTTCCTTATAAGTAGAGCCACATATCTTTATGAATAGGAGAAACACAACGATATTTTAGTCTCTGAATGTAAGCGCAACCCTACTGGCATCTAATACTGAATTCTTAACCACCCGTCTCAAAATAAATGTATATGTGTTTCATCAAAGTCTGTTATGAATGGGTTCGTTATGGCGAGTGAGATTTATGAGTATCATAATTTGATTCTCTGAACATCTATACACATTATACGCACAACACTTGTACAGTAGCACAGTCGTTGTAACATGGTATTCGCTTTTCAACCGTTCATATAGTTTTCTGCGATTTAGCTTTACGGATTAAGGCAAATATTCTGATGACGGCTTTGAAAAGTATATCATAGTCTTGTCCGAGCCAATGTTCTGCTCCTAATAACATGATTGTTTACTTGATGTTAAATTCTAATCTCCTTTTTCCCCATGTAACTTTAGTAAGTCAAGTGGATCATTTAATTATTTTACAAAACGGTAACGATTGACGCTGCTCACGTTTACCTTCTTTGCGCTCCTATCAATTACGGTCTTGATGATTTCCACAGAGAAAACCAGAGTGAAACGCAGTTACAGTCCCTCGTATTGTAATTAAAATTGTTTCACCACCGTTCATACACTTTTCAAGAATTGATGAAGATGTGTAGCATCGATTAGAAATTACTCGTACACTATTAACTTCCAAATCATTCAGATGATATGTCTGTGCGTTTTGTACACATTCTAGGCATTCGTTATGAAGCCAAGTTGTTTCAGTACCCTCTACAGTTCCTCTAGTACAACAGAAGTTATTCCCTAACGCCTTCCTAGCATCACATTCTTTCTTCTTGACATAGTTTTCCATTTGCTCCTTTTTTCATCGATTCTACGAAGAACCACGTCTTGTAATTTTTCCTAATTTTCAACATTCTTTTGTTACACTTTATTTCAATTACTTCGAGTTTCTTCTGTACCGGTTTTCCATTATTCACCACCACACACCATTTATTCACAAAAATTTCTTCCTTAAATTGAGAACTATTTCGAATTCCAACAGACTTGTCCTGTCCAAAAATGCCCATTTTGCTTATGTTACTCTTTCTTATGGCTTCATTACTTCGTCCATCCCGTGTTATTTGTTGTCCAAGATAGCAGAAACCCTTAACTTGGTATACTTCGTGGGCACCAAATTCGATGTTAAGCTTCTGGCATTTCTCATTTCTACTTTTGTCTTTTCCAATTTATTTTTAATACATATTCTGTTCTCAATAGACTATTCATTCCATTCAGCAGATACTGTAATCTTATTACATTCTGCATAAACGCAAAGCGACTCTTAAGTGTTCAGTAAAATCATGTTGACACACTCCTTGCCGAGTGTATAGTATCGACGACTGCTTAATATTTGAAAGGCGAGGGCTCCTGATTATCAGTAGCCAATAATAGCTCATAATGTCTCCTAGGATGTATGAAGTTGGTGGTGGAAAATACATCCTTATTTGCTATATTCAAGACTGTTCCTAGCCTGCAAGATAAGAAAAGCAACACATGTATGATGGGTCTATGGATTTGTACCGTGCAATTGCTTACGAGATCAATAACGTAAACGACAAATAACCGATTTAATAATCATTTTCGGTTACAGAGAGCCAGTCGTCTATCCCACCATAGGGGACTGATAACCCAGCAGTTTAGTCCCCTTTAAACACCCAACAACAACAACTATCCCACCATAATCATTTAAAATGTGCTGCTTTTCCTGAAGCTGTTATCTGGGATCTGACTTGTAATTATCAACCATCTCGATCTTTTATCATTGCTTTTATTACGTATCTCTGACTTTCCTTCTCAGCTGGTGCTTATTTATAAAGTTTATTCATTGATGTTGCTTGGTCGCTCTTCTGGTAAATACGCTTTATGTGGAATGAAAAACTTACCCTGCTTTGCAATTCGTTTTCGTCCACCTTAAACCTTTAATTCTCTGGTAAAACTTAGAACAAAGTTGCAATTCTCTATTTGTACCTTGGGTGAAAGCTAATGGGGAACTTGAAGAGTCAATTCTTGACGGGCAATGTATGCACTCCCGAGGTAAATAAGGGGAGTGACCTTACTAAGGGCATGTTCCAGAAAACTAGAAGTATCTAAAAATAAAAGCTCTAAATATGGTGCGTGGGGGGGGGGGGGAGGAAGACGTTTACTGATATTCTGTCTTCAATGACCTACCCCGCAGAAGTGAGAGCTAGAGGATTGGTAGGACAGCTACAAGTGACACAAATATATACGTCGAGGATTGTCTCCAGAATCCGTCAGTTCCACAAGAAAATAAGTCTTTAATAAACCAGAAACAGAACAGTAAAACAGCTAGGACATACACTGATCAGCCAGTACATTATGACCACTTACTTACTATGCATCTAGACCACAAGATGTTTAAATTTGTAAAGCTATGGGACCAAACTGCTGTGGTCATCTGTCCCTAGACTTACAAACTATTTAAACTAACTTATAATAAGGACAACACATACACCTAAACCCGAGGGAGGACTCGAATCTCCGATGGGGAGCAGCTGCGCACTCCGCAGCAAAGCGCCTTAGAGAGCTCGGCCACTCCTGCGCGGCGGATGTAAACCCGTCCAGATGACACCTGACAAGGAGTGGCTCCTACAGTCCGCAACACGCAGGAAGGCGGCCCAGTTTTCAGCGGTTCTGCGCCTCCTCTTCCATTACCCCTCTGGAAGCCAATGATATTCATTCTGTAGGCACGTGGCTGACCGCGAGTTACACAGTGTTTCCCCCACGAGCCCAACCAGTTGGCGCCTGGCCGTAGCTCCTCTCTTCAACGCTTCCCCTATCGTTCTGCCTCTATGTGCGGAAGCTCCTTCGTACATGACACCAACTATAGTGCAGTGCAGTGCATGCAGTATTAAGGCTCCTACACACGCTCCGATTTATCGTACGACCAACAAGATGTCCAACGTACCAACCTATTGGTAGCAGCCTACACACGTTCCGCCCCAACTGCACGCAGCGCCACCTTCTTCTGGTGTCTGTTTGTCGAACTGTTTTTGTTTTCGCGTGTTCGCTGTCCAGACGACCTCGGGCATGGAAGTTGGTCTGGAAGCTTTACACACGGTACAATTTGTCAGGTGAAGTGGTGGGGGAATCGGATATCGGGTGGTCAGGCACAACCAACCGACTGACAAGGGAAGTTGGTCGGGTAGCGTCTAAAACCGCCCAATTTATCGGGTGGCCAACGAATTGGTCCAATAAATCGCATCGTGTGTAGGGCCCTTTAGTGAGCGCGCTGTTCGTGTACAGCAGACTGCTCCAAAAGGCTGCCGTGCGAGCAGGAGCGCACACGAGCGCTCACTGCCCCAGCTCGGAGCTGCGGTGTTGGGCAAGGTGACGTCACGCACGCCAGTACTCGGCGGGCTAAGGAAACTGACACGTTCGTTGAGTTTTCGTCAATGGGCAGTTGTGACAAGAGAAAAAAAGTGTACCCGCTAAAGCCTAGTGCCTACTTCTTTATAATAACAGAGACTGACGTCCACAATGTCTACTGTATGGCAACTCTTATTGCACAAAAATATTCAATATACAGTGTTATTACAGAAAAAAGGGCAGAACTTTTTGTGTGTGTGGTGTGTTAGTGTGTGTGTCTCACATCATCATCATCATTAGAGACTGATTATGCCTTTCAGCGTTCAGTCTGGAGCATAGTACCTCTAATAAAATTCCTCCATGATCCCCTATTCAATGCTAACATTGATGCCTCGTCTGATGTTATGACTTTTACTTCAAAAACATTATGCACCGAATCTAAGTACTTTCTTCTAGGTCTACCTCGACTTCTCTTACCCTCCGCTGCCGAGCTCATGAGTCTCTTAGGTAACCTTGCTTCTCCCATGCGTGTAACATGACCCCACCATCTCAGTCTCTTCGCTCTAACTGCTTCATCTATGGTGTTCATTCCCAGTTTTTCTTTGATTTCCTCATTATGGACACCCTCCTGCCATTGTTCCCATCTATTAGTACCTGCAATCATTCTTGCTACTTTCATATCTGTAACCTCTACCTTATGAATAAGGTAACCTGTATCCACCTATCACTCCCATACAACAAAGTTGGTCGAAAGATAGAGCGGTGCACCGCTAACTTAGTCTTGGTACTTACTTCCTTCTTACAGAAGAGAGTAGATCTTAGCTGAGCACTCACTGCATTAGCTTTGCTGCACCTCGATTTCAGTTCTTTCGCTATGTTGCCATCCTGTGAGAAAATACCTCCCAGGTACTTGAAACTGTCTACATGTTCTAACTTTGTTCATCCTATTTGGCACTCAATCTGTTTGAATCTCTTTCCCACAGACATTACTTACGTTTTGGAGATGCTGATCTTCATATCATAATCCTTGCACCTCTGATCGAGCTCTGAAATATTGGTTTGCAACCTTTCAATCGAATCGGCCATTACAACTAAGTCATCTGCATATGCGATACTGCTTATTTTCACTTATTTTAATCCCTCCCTGCCAGTCTACCGTTTTCAACATATGATCCATGAATAGTATGAACAACAGTGGTGTCAGGTTACATCCTTGTCTTACCCCTGAAACTACCTTGAACCGTTAGCTTAATTTGCCATCTACTCTAACTGCTGCCTGACAGTCTACGTAAAGCCCTTTGCCTGCAGAAGTTTGCCTCCTGTACCATAATCTTGAAGAACTGACAGTAGCTTCCTCCTAGGAACACGCTCATAAACCTTTTCCAAATCTATGAAACATAGATACAATTCCCTGTTCCACTCATAGGACTTTTACATTACCTGCCGTAGGCTAAAGATCTGGTCCTGACAGCCTCTAAGAGCCCTAAACCCACACTGATCTTCATCTAACTTGTCCTCAATTAATACTCGCACTCTCCTTTCAACAATACCTGAGAATATTTTGCCTACAACGCTAATAAAAGAGATATCTCGATAGTTGTTGCAATCTTTTCTGTTTCCATGTTTGAAAATAGGCATGATTACCGCTTTCGTCCAGTCAGCCGGAACCTGTCCCGATTCCCATGCCTTCTCAATTATCCTGTGTAATCATTTGAGACCTGATATTCCACTGTATTTGACGAGTTTAGGCTTAATTTCATCCACCCCAGCCGCTTTATTGCACTGTCATCTACTGACCATTTTCTCAACTTCCTCAAATGAGATCCTGTTCCATCGTCGTTCCTATCCCTTAGTACCTGAAAATCGCCGGCCGCGGTGGCCGAGGAGACTAAGGCGCTTCAGTCACTGTCTGCACGGCCACCACGGTCGGGGATTCGAATCCCCCCTCGGGCATGGATATTTGTGCCGTCTTAGTTCGTAAGTAATTCATAAGTAGTTTGTAAGTTTAGGGACTGATGACCCCGTAGTTAAGTCCCATAGACTATACAAACATTTGAACATTTAAACCTCAAAATCTGACACATCATTGAACGTTTCACCTACATTGAGCAATTCTTCAAAATATTCCTTCCATCTGCTCAAGGCATCCACAGGATTGACTAGCAGCTTTCCTGACCTGTCCAAAACACTTGTTAATTCCTTCTTCCCTACCTTTCGAAGATTGCTAATTACGCTCCAAAATGGTTTTCCCGCGGCTTGACCCAGAGTTTCTAACTTGTTTCCAAAGTCTTCCCATTATTTCTGCTTGGAGCCTGCAATTATCCGTTTGGCTTTATTTCTTCCTTCAATATAACTTTCTCTGTCTGCCTGATTTCTAGTAGGGAGCCCTTTTTAAATGTCTTCTCTTTGTTTTTACAGGCTGCCTTGACTGTGTCATTCCACCAAGCTGTCTGCTTCTTCCTGCCTTTACACACTACAGATCCCAGACAGTCTCTAGCTGCTTCCAGCAATGTGTCCCTGTACCTTGACCATTCCTCTTCCAGTGACTGTAAATCATTACATTCAACTAACTGGTACCTTTCCGAGATCATTGTTATGTATTTGTGCCTAATTTCCTTGTCTTGAAGCTGCTCCACTCTTATCCTTCTACACATGGACCTGACTTTCTGCTCTTTTGGCCTCACAAAACCAATTTCACTGCAGATTAAATAATGGTCAGTATCATCAAAGAACCCCCGGAAAACACGTGTGTCCTTGACTGCCTTCTCGAATTCCTGGTCCGTTATTATAAAGTCAATGATAGATCTGGTTCCCCTTCCTTCCCAAGTATAGCGGTGAGTGTCCTTATGCTTAAAGAAGGAGTTTGTGATAACTAAGCCCATACTGGAACAGAAATCTAAGAGCTGTTTTCCGTTCCTGTTGGCCTCCATATCCTCTCCAAACTTACCCATAACCTTCTGTTCGATTTCCTATCCTAGCGTTGAAATCACCCATGAATAAAACACTATCCTTATCCTTCACTCTAACAATTACATCACTAAGTGCGTTGTAAAATCTGTCCATCTCATCTTGATCTGTCGCTTCACAGGGTGAATACACTGCCACCATCCTATTTTTTTTTTTTTTTTTTTTTTTTTTTTTTTTTTTTTTGCTGGAGATGGCCAAATCTATCCACATCATTCGTTCATTTACATAACATTATTGCAATTATGCTGGATTCGATTGCTTTCCTGATGTAAAATCCTACACCCCACTGTGCTCTTCTTACTTTGACTCCTGACAAGTAGACCTTGTATTCTCCGACTTCGTCCTCTTTCTCTCCCCTTACTCTAACGTCACTAACAGCTAAAACATCTAACCCCATCTTACTTGAAGCCTCCTCCAGTTCTACCTTCTTTCCATTGTAATCTCCATTGATATTAATAGCTCCCCATCTCATCCCAGTTCGTTTGCCAAGTCGTATCTGAGGAGTCCCTGGTCTGTCAATTAGAGGTGGGACTCCATCACCTCCAAAGGTCCGAGGCATTTTGCTCTGATTGTTGCCAGCATGATATTGAAGTACCTGGGAAGCAGGTTTCTAGCCTTACTTGCCCAGGGCCCCACTGGGTTTTACCCCTAACGGTTGAGGGACTAACCGGTGGATTTGGTAGTCTTTGCCGTCTGAGCACAAAGGTGGCCACGACTCAGAATATGTCCGAGATGCCCAACCTGGTATCCCAACTGTCAGGACCACTTATTTGGCCACTCATAGGTGTCCGTGGTTCATGAACTAAGACATGACTACAGGAACCCACACCATGAACCACGCGTGTCTCACATTCATAAAATTTGTATGAAGATGCAAACTTGGGCCGTATTTTCTTGCACTGTGTTTCTAAACTGGAAACATTTGTATTTCTGCCATTTATTGTGATGAATGCTGAGTCGACCGTTACGTCGCTTGTTGTTGCTCCTGTTCAGCGCGTTATGATACTTCTAAGACAGGCGACTATTAGTTATTCTACTTAATATCAATTAAGGTGGTGTGTTACTAATTGCCACAAGTAAGCTATTATGCCTAAACGCAAATATACCATTTCTTTGAACATAAAAAATAGCCTACTTTTCTCGAAGACCGAAATCCTAGTTATGAAATGCATTGTAAAATTCGTATTGTCATATTTAGGATTAACATGTTTGGGATGCGGTTAAGTGGGATAAATCATTCAGTCATAATTTGGCTCCTTTTGATATTCTAGAAACAACTTCTACAGTCCAGCCCAAAATACAATGATCCCTGGTGCTTGTGCCAATCGGCTTTGAGCGCCAGCTGCGGCAGCTGACCGTTGAAGTAATTCAAACGCGAACGTAGCTCTGCGCATGCGCGCGTCCGTCTGCGCCGTGTACGTCTGCCAGTTCTGTCTGGCAACAGCAACCATTAGCTACACTGTCCGGCAGCGAATTAAAGTATTGGGCAACAAGGTTGCATTAAAATAATACATCTTCATTAAAAAATGGGGAAATTATAAGAAATAAACCTTATGTTGGTTCCATCAAACAGCCATTTAAAAATGTAAAATAATGCCACCATGAACATGCTTTATTAAATTCCAGTCATGAAACCACATCATTGATATTCAGATTCACAGAGCTTTTACATCATAAGATACATACAGGTGCTGTTTGTTCTTCTGGACAGAGCAGACACCATATATATATATATATATATATATATATATATATATATATGCCGATGACTGGCAATGATCCTTTCTTCAATTCGGAGGTAGTCATAGGCCCTTACTCTTACGGGAATTAGTTTGCAATAACTACGAGTTTGAGTTCTTGTGGGCAGGGTAAAGCTGAGAATTTGAATCTGACGGTAGCCGTACTTGAGTAATTCCGTGCGGGTTTGCTGGTCGCTGAGTCCCCAGCGGTATAGGGGTCAACGCTACTACCTAGAAAGCAGGAGACCCGGTTTCGAGTTCCGGCTGAGTCCACATTCAGCTTTATCCATATGCAGTTAATGTCATACATTCAGTAAATATACTTTTACATTAATTATAATAGCAAAAAAAAAAAAAAAAAAAAAAAAAAAAAAAAAAAAAAAAAATCAACTATTATCGCTAAGAATTGAACCGTCGCGAGAATTGGAATGTAACTGGCAGTTTCTCGAGCCATCACAGCCTATCCGACTGCTTCACTTACACGGCTCACGGCCGAGAAGCGGTGTGCCGCGAGCAAGTTCAAAATGTTCAAATGTTTGTAGAGCTTATGGGACTTAACTACTGGGTCATCAGTTCCTAAACTTACAAACTACTTATGAACTAGATAACACTAAGGGCGACACAAATATCCATGCCCGAGGGGGGATTCGAACCCCCGACCGTAGTGGGCGTGCAGACCGTGACTGGCGCGCAGCAGTCCCCTCGGTCACCGCGGCTGGCCGTGAGCAAGTGAGCACTCCATAGCTCAAGGGCGAGCGCGCGAACTGTAACAGCCTGGTGTACAGAACGGGGAAAGTGCGAGATCTGAGTTTGATGGAGGCCAGATTGCGATGGCCAGGAAGCGCAGCGCAAGCATTTCAGACACGGCACACTTGCCGGGTGCTCGAGGAATGCTGTCGGAGTGCCTTCAAGTGGAGAAACCTAGGCGAAACGACAAGGGGTTAGCCGACTCTCCCTCATTATAGATATCGGACTTCGTAGGCTGGGCATACTGGCAAAGCAGTGGCAGAAATAACACGAGACTTTAATGTTGACACACTGCACCAATCACTCATGTTAACACCACACCGTCCGTAATTGCGACTGAAATGTGCGAGAGACCAGCGTCGCAGGGCTCTGGCGGAGTGTAAAAGCATTGCCCGATGCCTTTTTATCATGCCAATAGCAGGGCGCGAATCTCTATCTGTGGGTCCAGAGGAGCTCATCAAAGCACCATGACGCCCAAAAAAGTACGATACTCTGGTTTTAGTCCATGTACACCGCTTCATAAGGATCATTGTTTCACATGGAGTGGCATTTTTCAGTAAGATAACGCGCCATGTCACAAGGCCAGGAGTGTGATGGAGTTGCAGATGATGTGCTGGTTCCCGAAACTCACCCCCAGGGTGCTCATGGTTTTTCCATGGGCAGGTATGTGGCGAGCACTGGGTCCCGAGCTAGTGCAGTCTTTCTTCTTTCTTTCCTTCCTATACTGTGTTTCCTTTCCCTTCCCGTCCTTTTCTATCCCCACTCCTTCCCCTGCCCATCGGGAGACTATTGACATTGCCAGTTTGGTACCCCTGTCCCAAACCACGATCCCCAAATTCACCTGAACTGAACTCTATCGCCATTTGGGATGTGAGTGAACGTATGTAGAGATCATCGACACCTCCACGGAATGTATGGGAATTAGGTGGTGCCAAATCCCTTCAGGGACCTACTAAGACCTTGTTACTTCCATGACAAGAGGCGTCGTCATTGTTATCCTTGACGAAGGCGAACATATGGCCTATTAGGTAGGTATTAAATATAAGGAAAGGCATTGAATTAAAATTTGTGCTGTGGCTGGGATTGGAACACGAGACCTCCTGCTTATTATGCAGGCGCTGTAGACCGCTCAGCTGACACAGCGTTACGGACAAGGCGACTACATGGACTGTCTTTAAGCATGTCTCCCTCCACACCACATACTGTAATTCTGCATGTTCCCTGTGAAATGAGTATCAAATTGCCAGGGCTCTCCTATATTGGAGTAGTACCCTAAGCAAAGAACGTGAATGGAAACAATCCCGCCTTGTTCCTCAGGCCGAGGTGATATAAATATCAACATTTCACAGGGAACATGAGGCAGAATTAAGGTATGTGGGTGGAGGGAAACGTGCTTTTAAGACAGTCCGTGTAGTCGCTTTGTCCGTAATGCTGTGTTAGCTGAGCAGTCTATAAAGTGCCTGCCTGGTAAGCAGGAGGTACCGAGTTCAAATCCCAGTCACAGCACAAATTTTAATTCAATGCCAATCCTTATATTTAATACCTTTGGTCCTTGTCTCAAGGAACTGTATTATTTATTGATATTAGATAGGTATTCAAACGTTCTGGCTGATCAGTGTATACTGAATCGAAAAAATGTTCAAATATTTGTATAGTCTATGGGACTTAACTAAGGGATCATCAGTCCCTAAACTTACAGACTACTTATGAACTACTTACGAACTAGGACGGCACAAATATCCATGCCCGAGGGGGGATTGGAACCCCCGACCGTGACTGGAGCGCCTCAGTCCCCTCGGCCACTGCGGTCGGCTACTGAATCGAAACAAATGTATACAAAACAGGTGAACTGGGTAAAAAGCGCAGAGGTACCTTCAAAAAATACACTTACTCAGGATTTATTGTTGAAAGAGTGCATATGGAGTACATGAAATGATTACATTTACAGATGAATACCTCGATCGGTACTGTGGTGCGACGTGTCGGTCTATGCTGAAATATCCATATTAGTATGGCCGCTGATTCTGACATCCAGCCGCGCGGGAATGTTTCAAATGTTTCAAATGTTTGTATAGTCTATGGGACTTAACTACGGGGTCATCAGTCCCTAAACTTACAAACTACTTATGAACTAACTACAACTAAGGACGGCACAAATATCCATGCCCGAGGGGGGATTCGAATCCCCGACCGTAGTGGCCGTGCAGACCGTGACTAGAGCGCCTCAGTCCCCTCGGCCACCGCGGCCGGCCGCGCGGGAATGGCCGCGTGGTTTAAGGCATCATGCTACCGACTGTGCGGTCACTCCCTCCGGAGATTCGAGTCCTCCTTTGGGCAAAGGTGTGTGCGTTGTCCTTAGTGTAAGTTAGTTGGTACGTCTAGGGACTGATGACCATAGCAGTTTGGTCCAATAGGTTTACAAATATTTGAATATTTGACCTGACATTTATTCGACCAAACAGATGGTGAATACTGTCTTGGTATACATTATTCCACCCGTTCGTCTCCTGTTAATGTAGTTCTGAAAAAGTTTTGGGTTGATAAGTCACACATGTCAGTTTTCGTCCCCTCATTTTCACACATGCTCTTCTGCAGACAAGTCCGAAAATCAGTATGGCTAGGGAAGTTACTGCATGTCCTGCAGAGCACGTTGAGTGTGTGGGCGAGAATTATACTGTAGGAAAAACGCATCGTCTTCCTGTAGTAAGAGTGGGAAAAGAACGGGCTTCACAGTATGTATCGAGCACTGGCCAGCGTTTCCTTCACAAACACCAAGGGTGAAAGAGAGTTGTAGCTTATAGTACCCCAGACCATAAGGCCTGAAGTTGAGCCAGTGTGTTTTGGAAGAATGCACTCTACGAGACAGCGCTGCCAGCTGTAGCTCGTACGTGCCAGAATCTGTTTTCATAGCTGAAGACCAGGACACGCCAATTCTGTCTTCCACGTGATCCTCTGCTGGCACCAGTCAAACCATGCACGTCGATACTGAAGCGTGAGTGGAATACGGACTAGAAATGTGCGTTTCGCTTGTCTCACTGGTAGTAACGAGTGGAAACAAATGCCACCTGTGCTATGGTAGCTGTACGACCTAACACTGATGCCCTTACAATACGACGATCTTGGCGGACGTCGGCACAGCATGACTGTCCAGAACCTTGTCTACGGGTATTAAAATGCTCACACAACCATTGAAACCACCATCATTCGACACATGACGCAGTACGCCATACTTTTGTGCAATTCGAAAGGACTATCCGGCACTCGGAAGATCAGAGTTTAACCCCATTCAAATCTGCTGAGTTTGTAAGTTTTGGGCCTGATGACCCCCGCAGTTAAGTCTGTTTATATACAGGGTGTTTCACTAAGTGTATTTGCCTCTGTAACTTATAAAATAATAGGTGACGGGAAATTTTAATGCGGCAGGTCAACACAAGAAATGTTACACTTTCTGCGGATCTATGAACAAAGTTTATTGTATCAGTTTCCAAAGAGTTACAGCACAAAGATATAATTTTTAAATGGAACAATAGTTTTTTCTATCGTGCATTGGATTCGTTACAACAAGATGCTTCCAAATCAATTTAAACTACATTCCTATCACTGTTAGTTTGGGAAATATAACCCTTCAAAGTTTCAGGGGCAGATACCACATGCTGTACATAATACATGGCTGTGTGGTGAGTGATAGATGTTATGGCGGTGGGAAGTTGATTTACATGAGATGTTCAAATGTGTGTCCATGTTCCTCAATGCATAATGCAATGCGCTGTCGAGAGGGTCTGCGGACGAGATGTAACATCGCCGGTGTGACGGAGCGACATGCGTTCTCGATGCGCCGTTTTAGATCATCTGGGGATGTGGGCTCAGTGACATATACACAATCCTTTAGATATCCCCAAAAAAGAAATCTACTGGTGTTAAATCGGGCGACCTTGCTGGCCATGAATGAGGACCATGGCACCCCATCCATCTTCCTGCAAACCTGTTGTTTAGTTCTTCCACAACAGCACGCGCAGAATGGGCTGGGTGTCCATCGTGCTGCATCCACATATGGACTCTCGTGTGTAGACACACACGTTCAAGGAGACCACCTAAACTGTCGGCTATAAAAGCGCGATATAACTCACCTGTCAGTGTACCTGGGAAGTAGTGTGGACCGATGATTTCATCCCCAAGGATTCCACATCACACGTTAATAGGCCACCTACGTTGACGGTCGACAGGTCGTACCCACCAAGGATTGTATCCGGCCCAGTAGTGCATGTTATGGCGATTCACTGCACCATAATTTGTGAACGTGGACGTGAACGTGAACGTGGACTTCCAGCCATCCTGATTTAGGTTCTTCCGTTATTTCTCTAAATCACTCAACGCAAGTTCCGGGATAGTTCCTTTGAAGTGGCACGATCGATTTCATTCCCCGTCTTCACCTACACAACTGACCGTGAATTCCGCCATTAATGACTATGCTGTCAACTGGACGTTACAACATAATTCTCCTACCTCCAGAACGTTTTGAGCATATATATATATATATATATATATGCTCAGTGAGCTTATTAACTTGACGGTCCATAGTCAGAATAATGAAATGTAGAACTGCCAGGAAATTCTGTTCTTGTACTGACACTAGGGAATTTACAATAATTATAGTAATACGTGAATTTTTCTCTATTAGGGCATTTGAGCAATATGAGATGTAGCCATGCCCATACTTCAACGATATTGAATGGCAACACCACCCATTTGATTGGGTTTAGTGACATTAAACATTTTTTACTTAATTTAACAGTCTTGAACAGTGCAACGTAAATTTTGTCACGCTGTATATTGTTAATAGTAGTGATTTAAACGGCGATCCTAACGCTATTTACTTTCTAATGAAGTTGTTGTGGTCTTCAGTCTGCAGATTGGTTTGATGCAGCTCTCCACTCTACCCTGTCCTGTGCAAGTCTCTTCATCTGCGAACAAGAACAGAAACCTACATCCTTTTGAATCTGCTTACTGTATTCATTTTTCAGTTTCCTTCTACGGTTTTTCCCCACACACTTCCTTCGAATGCTAAGTTGACGATTCCTTGATGTCTCACAATGTTTCCCAACAACCTATCCCTTCTCTTAGTCAGGATATGCCAGAAACTACTTTTCTCCCAAATTATTTTAAGCAAATCCTCATTAGTTAAGTCATCTAGCCATCTAATCTTCATCATTCGTCTCGAGCACCACATTTCAAAAGCTTCTATCATCTTTTCGCCTGAAATCCTTATCCTCAACGTTTCACTCCCATACAATGCCAAAACAAATACAAGACAAATTTTATCAGAAAGGACGTTCTAAGGTTTAAATTAGTATTGGATGTCAAAAAATTTCTCTTCTTGGAAACGCATTGTTCCCATTGCCATTCTGCTTTTTATGTATTCTTTACTTCGGCCATCATAAATAATTTTTCTATTCGACTACTTTTATTGTCTCTTTACCTAATCTAATTCCTTCAGCATCGCCTGTTTTTCTGACACTAAATTCCATTACCCTTGTTTTACTCTTGTTAACGTTCATCTTATACCCTTTCAATACATAAAACTATTTCTACGCAAATGCATTAGTGAAATCTGTCTGCTTTCCTTTGCGGGTTTCATACTCCTTCTTCAAATAAAAATGTCAATATAATTAAGACCTCTGCTCGCTTTTTAAGTACTCGATCTAACATAATGCTCAAAACGTTCTGGAGGTAGGAGAATTATGTTGTAACGTCCAGTTGACAGCATAGTCATTAATGGCGGAATTCACGGTCAGTTGTGTAGGTGAAGACGGGGAATGAAATCGATCGTGCCACTTCAAAGGAACTATCCCGGAACTTGCGTTGAGTGATTTAGAGAAATAACGGAAGAACCTAAATCAGGATGGCTGGAAGTGGATTTGAACAATCGTCCTACAGAATGCGAGTCCACTGTGTTACCTCTAAGCCACTTTTCTCTACAGAATTAGTTAAAACCAAATGTCTTGAAAACCAATTATTTTGTGATGAAGTTTTCTCCATGAAAAAGAAGTATTGGGTTCTGTCTCATGTTTTCTTGAACCAAAACACTATATCTGAAGGATTTCTTCACAAAAACTATATATTTAGGATCTTCTTTGGACTAGAGTCGTTGTAACTGCACTGTTTTATCACCCAGTGACTTTGAAAAGTAGAGATAAAATGCAAGATACGATCATTTAGTGGATAAGGGATAAATAGGGCAAAACGAATACAATACTAAGCCTGTGTATCACTAATTGATAGAAATGCCTTTCATTTTACAGCATCCATTACACTTAATTTGTTACCCATAAAATCTCTGACATTAATAAAATTTGGCAGCCATGACACATGTTATATTAATAAAGTTGAAAATCATAATAATAATTTGCTCCCATTGTTAGAAAGCACCCATGTTGAAGATATGTTGGAGGTATGATAGCGCAATTTTAACTGTGCTTGGCTCCAAATAAAGCGATGTGGGGAACACTTCACTTTACAGTGTTTCTTGCTAATATTTCTCCAACAATTCATAACTATCTAATTGTAATGGAATGTACTTTTAAGGAATTGATGAGGTATGATAGGGAGGTTCTGAGCGTGCTTAGGTCCAAATATGCTACCATGTGAGACTCTTGAAGTTACAAATCTTCCCGGTGGAAGTCTTCCAACGCAAATTAACTACAAACAACTATATGGATCAATTATATGTGGATTTGATGTGTTGGTGTACTACAGAATGACTGTATGCACAATTTGGTCGAAATAAAGTGTCCGGAAGGATATTCAACAATACAGTTATTACTCATGATATTCTTCCTATGGAGACGAACCAGCCAGAACTGTCGTATTCCAATGTCGTATAGCTTTAAAGAACTGTTGAGGTTTGATGACCTAATTGTATGTTTTTTTGTGAAAATAAAGTGCTGTGAGGGAGAGATGCTGTTACTGTTCTTCCAGTGAAATTACTCCTACAGAAACAAGTTAGTGATAACTGTCTAAACGTTGTGTAAGAAGTATTTAAATGAAAACGAGAAAGGTGGGGAAAGTAAGTGAACTATTTATTATTTCAAGAGTAACTGCCATCATCGTCAGTACATCCATCCAACTGTGAGACCTTTTGGTCTATATCTGCTGTGAAAAATTGTACTCAGGGCATACCTCTTCGTCCGAAGCAAATCGACGGGCATGAAGGCACTTTTCTGTAATGTTTTTGACATGCAGTCTCAATATCATTTCACAACAAATATCTGGATCTTCCCAGGGAGCAAATGCACAAGTTCTGCCTACTACTGTCCTTTCCCTTGTTCATTCAACGGCAAATATTGGGCCTTTGTGTGGCTGAACACTGCCCAAGTTCACAGAGGACGATGTCCAACACAAGGTTATACCTCTTCCGTGACTTCCAGTTATGTGCAATATATTTCACCCACAGATTCATCGTAGAGGGACATTGGTCAGAGAGTATAAAAAAATTTATCTAGTCCTTATATGTCCATCTTCCAAGATCTCCCAGAAAACATTGGCCGTCTCAAGACCAGAAAGCCACCTCTACGTTCAGCTTTCTGGTTGAAAGCAGGGTATTTCTCGTCCAACACCACCTGGGCATCCTCTTCGGACATTTCTGAAGGGCGAAACAAACGTCTTATTTCCAGTCTTATCGCTGTAGTTCATGTCATGTATGTCTCTCGCAGGGAGTGAGCTGCCGAATCGTTGGCGTACAGGAGTGGGTTGATGCAGTTATTTGAGGTGCAAAAGGAGACACTCGATCAGTGATGTTGTTGCGGAGCAGACATTCAAACTATCGGCCAAATAGTTACAGACCCGCTCTCTGCGGTTTTTCTCCGGGGGTGACCGGTCTTCACAAGATAAGTGAAGCAGAACTTAAATGGCTCAGTTCACTAGACTTGGGCCTGTGACGGGAGATCCCAACTACATATCATTTTTCTCCGTACATGTGTGTACCATGTACTATTGCACAAGATTTCAATATGGTGGTTGACAAGAACCACACGACAATAATAATCCTCCATATAGTCCCGATTTCTGTCCACATTCGTTGTCGTCGATTTGATACGGTCGAAGATGTGTATGCTTGGGTACAGTCTTGGTTTTGCAGGCAACCGCTAACATTTTTCTATGAAGGGTCTGAGCGTCTTGTGTCAGAGGGGAATAAATATATTAACAATTATGGCGATTATTCGTGGAATAATAAACACTTAATTAACTTTTTTACCGGTCTCTATTTCATTTGAGTGCCCCTTACATGACATAACTCTAAGGAAATGTTGAGATTTGCCTGAGTAATTCTGTACGTATTTTGATAAAATTCCCTGGAAGACATCTAACATCTTCACAGTTCTTCCTCGTGAAATTCCTCATATGGGATCGAATAGTTAATTCTAAATTTGTGTAGCTATAACTAAATAATATTGCGTTTGTGTTTAGTTCAAAATAAAGTTCCCTGCGAACACACAGCTTTACAATTATGCCAGCTGATATCCTCCAACTGAAAGTGTAAAGGGTTTGTTGAATGATGGAAGTCTATATTTAATTTTTACTCATACTTCAATGAGCATTTATGATTATTGCAAGGCATATGACATGAGTCGCCGGCGCATTTGGACTAAAGAATGAGATAAGGAAGCTATGGAGATCTGCCTCAGTAACCACAAAATACTTTTCACAATTGTCAATTTGTCAAAGATATTTCCATTAAAGTACGTAGATTTTTATGGCTGAGAAGCAAATACTGATCATTCTGATCGAGCGTAAACACAATCTAAGTGAAGTTGCCAGTGTAAAAATACTGTTACATATTCTGCTTCACGGAAATGACGTTTTACTTTGCCACTGAACGTGTAAATGCCACACAGACTCCAGTTCTGCCCCTTTCACACCTTAAGTTAATTGCTGCAACTGAAACTAAAGTTTGCATCATGAGTTCTTACCGAAGTGAGTTTTGGAAGTGCTCAAATTCCGAGGGCATCTCGAATCAGGTCCTTTTATCTATCACACCACTATTCACTGGCTGTTTTTGCGTAAGGACCATCCCTATTTTTACTGCTGTGCTATCATTAGAGAATTCTGGATACCAGCCATTGACATTATTTGTCTTAAAACTCTAAAGTGTTGCATGGTTCCCTTCCTAGATACAGCGAATCACAGTCCGTGTTGCTTTCTATGTATGGTAAATGTGTGTTTTGACCAACACACGAATATTCACAAACGGTCATATCACCATAAGTCGACGATATCATCCCTAGTTGCTTTCAACATTACTCATGTTATTCTCTCATTAATGAAGTGCGAGGTCTCAAGTTTAATCCTAGTACGGTTTCTTTGATATTGTTGTGTTAACAATTGTGGCAGGAACAATATTAGCTCCTAGTGTATCACCATGCGCATCAAGAGGGCCACAGAAAATGAGTGCCCAGGAAGGGCATAGTTAAACCTTCTGTGTGTTGTATGTACTACAGTTCACAGAAAGGATGTAGTCTACATCCAGAATTGTTCAAAACAATCCAATAACTTGCAATATGAACATCTAATTAAAAATATCAATCCACAGTGATTATAAATATTTGTACAATCGCGACCGAAAAAGAACTCCCTGGGAGTTACAGTCTGCGCATAATGTTCAGCAGCGTATGCACTCTTAAAGAATACACATATATCTAACGGGGTGATGAGTTATGATTGAAGGTGATGGTATGTGTATAGAAATACCCTCAATTAGAGAAAACTATCCAATTGAAAAGTGCGTG
Organism: Locusta migratoria; assembly: GCA_026315105.1. Taxonomy (NCBI): domain Eukaryota; kingdom Metazoa; phylum Arthropoda; class Insecta; order Orthoptera; family Acrididae; genus Locusta; species Locusta migratoria. The sequence goes on along the minus strand of CM048745.1, from coordinate 215,117,129 downwards.
ACATGGCAGTTCATACAACTAGGAACCAATGGACAAATTCAGCCTCAGTCGTTAATTTCTTCTGTCCCCTTATGTAGCACAGACATTGCCGAGATAGGGTGGCTTGCGTGCCTCAACGACATAGATAGCCTAGCCGTACCGTAGGTGCAACCACAGCAGAGGGGTATTTGTGAAGAGGCCAGACGAATTTGTGGTTTCTGAAGAAGGGCAGCTGTCTTTTTACTAGTTACAGGGGCAACAGTCTGGATGATTGACTGAGCTGGGCTTTTAATATCAGCTAACATGACTTTGCCATGGAGTTACTGCAAATGGCTGAAAGTAAGGGGAAACTATTGTCGTTAACTTTTCTGAGAACATGCAGTTCTACTGTATGAATGTATGATGATGGCATCCTTTCGGGTAAAATATTCCGGAGGTAACATTGGCCCGGATCTTCGGGTGGGGACTATTCAGGAGGATGTCGTCATCAAGGAAAACAAAGCAGGTATTCTACGGCACAGAGCGTGTTTTATTCCTTAATCGAGTAGGTAAGTTAGAAAATTTGAAAAGAGAAATGGATAGGTTAAAGTTAGATATGATGGGGATTAGTGAAGTTCGGTGGCAGGATGAACAGGATTTGTGGTCAGGTGAGTGCAGGGTTATAAATACAAAATCAGTTGGTTCAAATGTTCGTAAAGCTTATGGGACTTAACTACGGGGTCATCAGTCCATAAACTTACAAACTACTTATGTACGACGTACGAACTAGGACGGCACAAATATCCATGCCCGAGGGGGGTTTCGAACCCCCGACCGTAGTGGCCGTGCTGACCGTGACTGGAGCGCCTCAGTCACCTCGGCCACCGCGGCCGGCAATCAGTTGGTGGTAACGAAGGAGTAGGTCTGATAATGAGTAAGAAAATAGGAATGGGGGTAAGTTACTATGAACAGCATAGTGAACGTATTATCGTAGCAAACACAGGCACAAAAACAAAACCGACCACAATAGTACAAGTTTTTATGCCAGCTAGCTCTACCGATGATGAGGAAATCGAAGAAATATATGAGAAGATAAAAGAAAGTACTAAGACCATTAAATGAGAAGAAAACTTGTTTGTGGCCCGCCGCTAAGACGCAGTGGGCTGTGCCCCAGTGGGCGGCCAATTAGCTAGCGAACGCACCGGCTCAGGCCTAACTTGCTTACGTGATCCGACAGGCGCGCCGCGAGCTTTCTCGTCGGCCTCGCCCCACCAACGCAGCTCCCAGCTGTGACAGTGAGCGCTCTTGTGCGCTCCTGGCAGCCTGTTGGAACAGCTTGGTCTAAAGCGCTATGTCACGGATTGCGCGACTGTCACCACAGGAGGTTCGAGTCCTCCCTCGAGTATGGGTGTGTTTATTATTCGTATCTTAAGCTGGAGTAATTCTTTTTCAGTTGCCGTAAGTCGTGCATAGGTAGCTCCGTCGGTAGAGTGCTTGCCCACGTAAGACAAGGGACCCGGGTTCGAATCCCGGTGTGGCTCACAGTTTAATCTCCCAGGAAGTTTATCAAAATTGTTGTGTGAGGAAATTAATTTGGTTGTGATACCTTCGGTCCTTATTGGTGTTTCATTTCGGACACCCACCGGTGTACAGTTCTTTGCAACACTGAAGGCCCCGATACCACCCATGTGCTTTTACTCATGACGTCATATCTAAACGGAAGAAAACCCGCGGAAAACGACATTCCAAGACAGAAAACAAAGCTCGTAAAATAAAACTTCCCATTACTCACAAATAAATATATAATCAATGTTTTTTGTAAATTAAATCATGTTGCTCAGTAGGGGTACGGGTGAACGTAAATTTATCACTTTTTATTTTAAAAAGTAATGACACCGTTTTTAAAAAGAAAAGAAAGTTATCCGTTTTTAAAGTCAGGGGTCTCCAAATTTGAAGACCACGAGGGCCACAGAAGGAGTATCTACAAGTATCTAATCTCAGTGGGGAACGGAGAATATATTTTGGGATATCGATAATTGCTTTAACATCCATCTGCTCTGACCTGTGACGTCAAGAAGGTGTATAAAATATTACCATGATAATATGACTCAACACACCCACAAAACACTCGAATAACTCCAAACCACCATCTGCAAACATATGAATGGAATCAATTTTTCTTGACGCTACAGTCTCAGCAGAAAATTACAACTAAATTTATTGGTGTTTAACACAGTATTCAGTTAAACTTCAGATGCACTTTATTAGTTTGTAGAACCATTAATGTTGCATATGATATTGTCTTTTGCATTGAAAATTTCCTTGAACTGAGGCGCCAACATAGTTGTATGAATAAAATACATCACTCAGTTACTTCTGTATTTATTTTTCGTAAATTTCAGCAAAGAAAATATATATATAACAAATTTTCGTGGAAAGGCATTCCAGTTTTCCTCTGGAAGAAACTCATAAAATTGACCAAGACTTCCGTCATTATATTTTCCTTTATTTGTGTCGTCAGTTTCCAGATCAATGATTTCCATTTGCAGCTTGTCATGACGACGCACTATCCCAAAACAGACAACATGAGGCTAGTAAAAGAAAGCCTGTAACTGGAAATTACGGTCCCTGATGGCAGGATGGTCCTGGTGGTGTCTCTCTTATTTGTGAAGAATGAACGTGATTTTGAAGTGCTGTGAGCACTTCCATACTCTTAAGCAGCCTCTCTGAGTGAAACGAGAGGGAATCGCGAACTATTTGAAACACTCACTCAAGTGCGGGATTGTATCTGTTTACTGGTCTCACTGGCCTTCACTGGAGGAGATGGGGACACCAAAAAGATGGAGGCCGACCAGGAGAGGGGGCATTGAAAAGATTAGGGACAGCGAGGAAAAGAGTGTGGGGGGAGGGGGGGAGGAGGAAGTTGGGCAGCGAGTGGGTCTGGGGAGGGGTTACACGGTTACCCTACCAAGTTTGGGAAATGTCGTAGATCCTCCAACAAGCAGACGTCAGCGGTCAAATCCAGTGGGTGGTTTCCGTACTTCAATTGATACTTAGTCTAGAATGTCATCTGTTGTGTGGTAATGGATTTAGTGTAAGGAGCATTAAAAAAGGAAAGAGCTAGAGGCATAATTACAGAAACCAGTATCTGGCTGTTGACACGTTTGTCCCACTTGGACACAAGACGGTGAATAGCTGTCTCATAAAATTCCCAGTTCGGTGATGTTAATCAGTTCTGCACGTACAGCTGGACATCTTCATTTGGCCACAGCGGCTATGGATTTCACTGGCACTCGGCAGTCCTGGGTAATGAGTGCATCAACCAGCTGGAATATATCATTGGTAACGCAGTGCAGTGCTCCAGACCGTGACGATACTCGTCATTTCCTGAAGCACTTGTGCCACACCTTGACCCTTGCAAGGGACGTCCAGTGTTCGCGGTACACTTGTGACATTCGTCGATGAATGTCCACTCCCCCTACTCCTTCCGCTGTCAGAAAACGAACTCTTTGCTCTTTGCTTTGATGCCTCCACCTCACTGTTGCAATGCGACTGGCAACGTTGAACGATTGCTGCGTTTCTTTTTTTTTTTTTTTTTTTTTTTTTTTTTTTTTTTTTTTTTTTTTTTTTTTTTTTTTTTTTTTCTTTTTCTTTTTTACAAAACGCAGAGAAGAAACATGGCGTGGCGTAAAAATGGAAGATGATCATTGTGTAAATGGTGTGAAGTATTATACAGAAACACAAGCCGAAGAAAACAGAGAAACACTACACCGATTAACACGGACAGTTAAAAGACACAGGCGTCTGCTGCGGGGTGGCTGTTCGCAGTTTTGTTAAAAATAAATAAATAAATAAATAAAAAATGAGAGAGAGAGATATGAATTTCACTTCGACGGAACACAGACGATTCACACGTATACGTTTGACTAGCTGAAAACCCGACGTTACCCGGGTATTTATTTATTTATTCTAGCCTTGAGTCAGTACTCCCTGTCATTTATTAATCATGATAGAAAATGCAAGACTTACTGGAACAGCAGTATCTTGAATTTAAAACGTAGATCTGCCGGAAATAATGGGTGTTCGTCCTGTGTACACTGTTTCATTATCGTCATTTCCTTGTAGATCGATAGCAGTCTATTGCTTTTTCCTTCAGCCGTGTGCGCTTCACAATTCAGAATTGGTTGAAAGTTGTCAACAGGACTTTCCTTACGGTGACTGAAAAACAGGAGTGTCTTAGCAGTAAATAAAAATGTAATAAAACTTGGTGCTTGATGTGAAAAGTTTTCACCCATCGCAGCATATATGATCTCATATTTATTGAGTTATATGTTATAAAATTGTAAAATTTTTCGGGTATACGTTCATTTGTATAAGTGCTGCACGTCTGTAAAATCTGTTGCGAATATATTTTGTAGTAAAGAAGCATTAGATTAAGCATGGGGCGGTTTTCCGTGAACGTTACTGTTTACCTCCTTATATCTCGTTAACTACGTGTCGTACCGTTATACAATTTCGAAGGTACATTCAGCTGTTTGTGTGAGTACTATCTGCAAAATTTTCTGCGGGTACAATATGAAGAGTACAAATTATAAATTGTAACGTCATACCGAATACTGTAGTTTTGCTCCATGAACGGAGGAAAAGTAGTAAGCGACAAACTTTTTTCCTTTCATCATTTTGATGTTCTTGTCAGCGAGAAAAAGTTTAAAAAAGGTTCGAATTTATGTTTAAAGTTTGTTGCAAGCTCTCCTTCTCTTATAATGGACTGATAAAGTCACACTATCACGTGCCGCAAGACAGCGAAGTTTTCATTGCGAGGCCTACGAGAAAGACAGGCAGCGGCGAGCACGTCATATCACGTGATATAGTGAGGCCTGTGCCGGCGCGATCGCTAGCGGATTGGCTAGCCGCTATGAAACAGTGGGCTGTGCCCCTGCGGCCGGCCAAACTGCTAGCGATCGCGCCGGCCTGTTATTCTCGTAGGCCTCGTTTCACTGTTTATGACGTCATAACCCTGAACTACAGGCCCTAAACTACACTCCTGCCAAATGTCCAATGAAGCTGTAAGGTGCGGGAGGAGGGGATACCGGCAAGCGTAAGGAGGGTGGACAGGTTGAGAGTGGAGAGGATACAGAGGTAATGGCGAGGCAACGGACTGGAGAGGATGGACAATAGGGTGAGAGGGTTCAGTTTACGGTAGAGAAAACGGTGGCGGAGGTGTTCAATGAAGCGGGCAAGGCGATTGACACATGCTGCTGTTAGTTTTTATATAGTCACACGACGTGGTCGGAACCACACCTCGTTACACACGCCACGAAATCACCCTCCTGTCAGAAGTTCTACATTTACATATACATTTACATGGGATTCTCTGCAAATCACATTTAAGTGCCTGGCAGAGGATTCATCGAACAACCTTTATACTATTTATCTCCCATTCCATTCTCGAATAGCGCGTGGGAAGAAAGAACACCGGAATCTCTCCGTTCGGGTTTTGATTTCTTGTATTTTATTCTGATGATATTTTCTATCTAAGTGGCTGTCAACAATATATTTTCGCATACGGAGGAGAATGTTGGGAATTGGAGTTTCGTAAGTAGCCCACTCCGCAGCGATAAGCGGCGTTGTAGTAATGATTCCCATCCCAGAGCCTTGTTTCATTTCCGTAACGCTGTCTCCCCTGTATCGTGACAATACAAAACGAGCTGCCCTTCTTTGGACTCTTTCGATGTCCTCCGTCAAACCCACCTAATAAGGATCCCACAGTGGGCAGAAATACTACAAGAAAGGACGGAAAAGCATAGTGGTTCTGTTGCACCTTTTAAGGGTTCTTCTAATAAAACGCAGCCTTTGGTTCGCCTTTCCCACGACATTATCTACGTGTTCTTTCCAGTTTAAGTCTGAAGTAATAGTAATTGCTATGTATTTAGTGGAGTTTACGGCTTTCACTTTTGATTGATTTATCTTGTAAACAATGTTTAACGGATTTCTTTTCATACTCGTGTGGACGATTTCACACCTCTCATTATTTAGTATCAATTGCCTATTTTTACGAGGTACGTCCAGAAAGTAAGTGCCATTTGGTTATGTAGAACAAACGTGTACAGACACAGAAAAAATATTTATTGTACAAAAATCTACAACTGTTCTACATGGCTGCCGAAATTTTGTAGGCATTTGTCATAGCGTGGCACAAGTTTCTGTATGCCTTCTTCAAAGAAGGTTGCCGCCTATGTATTCAGCCATGTGGTAGCATGTTCTTTCAGTTCGTCATCATCGTTGAAAAGTTGACCACCAAGGACAGATTTTTAGGTGTAAGAAGAGGTGAAAGTGGCTTGGAGCGAGGCCCGGGCTGTACGGTTGATGATCAAACACGTTCCAGTGAAATTCACGTAAGAGTTTTTTGGTCACATTCGCCACATGTGGTCGGGCACTATCGTGGAAACAATATTCGATGCCTTACCATCGATTACTACAAACTGTGTCGTCTCTGACAGGAAATCCACTATCCAGTCAAAGATCTGAAGCGATATTCTATTACCATGCAATTTGATTGAAAGCCGTATGTGAGGTTCGGTGCTAAAAACTTTATGTAAATCAAGAAATATGGAACCGAACGAAACATCATGGCAGATTAAAATTGTGTGCCGGAACCGGGACTCGAACCTGGGACTTTTGCCTTTCGCGGGCAAGCGCTATACCGACTGAGCTATCCCGACACGACTCACGATGCCGCCTCACAACTTTACTTCCGCTAGCACCTCGCCTCCTATTTTCCAAACTTCACAGAAGCTCTCCTGCGAAACAATCAAGACTAGCACCCCTGGAAGAAAAGATGTGGTGGAGACATGGCTTAGCTGCAGCCACAGCTTCTGTGAAGTTTGGAAAGTAGGAGGCGAGGTTGTGGCAGAAGTAATGTTGTGAGGCGGCATCGTGAGTCGTGTCGGGATACCTCAATTGCTAGAGCGGTTGCCCGCGAAAGGCAAAGGTCCGAGGTTCGAGTTCCAGTTCCGGCACACAATATTAATCTGCCAGGAAGTGTCATATCAGCGCACGCTCCGCTGCAGAGTGACAGTTTCATTCTGGAAACATCCCTTAGGCTGTGGCTAAGCCATGTCTCCCCCATATCCTTTCTTCCAGGAGTGCTAGTCTTGCATGGTTCGCAGGAGAGCTTCTGTGAAGTTTGGAAAGTAGGAGGCGAGGTACTGGTGGAAGTAAAGTTGCGAGGTGGCATCGTGTGTCGTGTCGGGATAGCTCAGTCGGTAGAGCGCTTGCCCGCGAAAGGCAAAGGTCCCAGGTTCTAGTCCCGGTTCCGGCACACAATTTTAATCTGCCAGGAAGTGTAATATCAGCGCACACTCCGCTGCAGACTGAAAGTTTTAATTCTGAATATGGAATCAATTTGAGATCCCTTGTTCACCTCCTCCTCTTCCTCCTCCTTCTTCATGTATGAGTTAAGGAAGCAGTGATAAGTGTTGATCTTAGAATGAAGGCTTTCACGGGAGGTGTCGTCATTACTTAAAGCTTCCGGGCTGAGATGCCGTGGTCCATATATGAAACTTTCCCCTGACGTTTCGCCCTCGTCTGCAGAAGGCATCCTCGGAGGTAAAGCGACGTGCTACCTCCGAGGATGCCTTCCGCAGACGAGGGCGTAACGTCAGGGGAAAGTTTCATATACGGACCAAGCCATCTCAACTCGGAAGCTTAAAGTAATAGTGATAAGTGTGTAGCTGTAGAGTGTCGCAGACGGTGAGTGTCGGCGTGGTTTCGCAGGCGCGGTGGAGCGTCGCGTGGACGGCGTGGCGCTGGCGGGCGCGGCGGCGGCCGGCCTGGCGCTGCTGCTGCTGGGCGGCTGCGTGCTGTGCCGGAGGCGGAGGCGGCGGCGGCGGCAGCGCAGGCTGCGCAGGGGGCGCGCCGGCGTCGCCAGGGCCGCGGTGCGCGGCCCGCGCCCGCCCGCGCCCGCGCCGCCCCCCAGGCACCTGCACCACCACAGTGGGGGCGGGGGCGGCGGCGGCGGCGGACCGTCGAGCGGCGCGGCCAGCACGCGCTCGTCGGTGCACCAACACCAGCACCAGCCGCACGTGTGCGACGAGCTGGGCGAGCGCTTCGCCAGCAGCGTGGACAGCGTCTGACACAGCCTGCCGCGGCTGCTGCTGCGGCGGCTGCGCTCCTCCGGCTAGCGGCCTGCCCCTGCTCCCTCCCACGCACTCCCCCTGACGCCGACTCGCCGACGCCGACCTCCGACACCGCGACCGGCTTCCTCCGACGGTCCCCGTGACTCTCCGGGAGGATTTGCGCTACGACCGGAAGGGAATCCCACCGACGGAACTGGGCCGGGAAGGCGCTGCCCCGTCGAAGGCAGGCCGTGAGAACGAAGCGTAGCAGCTGCTGTAAATTCCTTGTCCACAGACGCTCTCGCTCCCTCCGAAATGTCTCACGTCTTCCCAATCTCTGTCGTGTGGGGAGTTGTTAGAAACTGCTACTGATCTCTTTTCCGCCACTGCTGCCCGCTTTTGAGCAGATCAGACATGCGTGACTCCTCCTCGCATTCTCAGTCTTCCTATTAATCTCGTTTATTCTTTTCAACCTCAACCATTCGACATCGTCAGAAGCCACACCATGGTATGAAGCCAAGCTCTGAACTCAACTCTGCCCTTATGTCTCTATATCCGTAATAAATGTCACATCATTTCATTTACTCTTAAAATTTTAAATTCCACTGATATAATTACCATTATACCGTGCTCCCCTTCAAAAGTATATTCTTTTACACTCGTAATTAAATTGCTCCATACCTACTCCGTGCTATTTGAATCCATCACTGATGGTGGTGGAACAGCGGCTGGTCAAGATTGCGTAGGCAGTAGGATACCAACAGCCGTATGTTTAACAGACACATTCATTCCTTTACTACCAGTTTCGGCATTCCATTAAGCCATCTTCAGGCCCCTATATCGGAGTATTATTTCCACTAAACAGGGAGCAAAATTGGTTCTTACCGATGGCAGGAAATCCACACAACCAGTTTTGATCCCTATTTAATGGAAATAATACTCCGATATAGGGGCCTGAAGATGGCATAATGGGACTTCGAAACTGGTAGTAAAGGAATAAATATTTCTGTTAAACATATGGCTGTTAGTATCCTACTTTCTACGTTACTCCTACCAGTTTCACTGATCTTTTAACCTACTGAGATTGCGGTAGTTTTGCCTGTATCTGATTGGAAACCATTATACAGTGAAATACATCTTGCCTTCAGAACACGGTCAGTTCCACTAAACCCCCCCCTCCCCCCTCGGCGAGAGCGAATTTCCTTTCGCTACTGTTCTTACAAAGTCCGTTACAGAGTTATTGTTTACAGTCATCTGCTGCAAACTTTCATCGCAACGTGTTTATTTCTTAAAATTTCGGCAATTTAGATACCCCAGCAGTGACGTCAAAATTACTTGAAACTGATCATACTGAAGACCAAACCAACTTTACTATTTCTCCACTACTTTACTATCGAAAAATGTTTAAACGTTTATATCCCTTTCAAAAATTCAACTGCTAGTCAGAGTACAAAGATGGGTTTTTCCCCTGTTATTCCTACTTTTTCTGGATGTCTGACTGTGTCTTCAAAAGCTTTAATTAGGACACAATGATAACAAGGCATTTTCATCTCAGATAGTCTAATTTCTCTTACATCAGTTGAGAGGTTTTGATCGTCTATTGGTCATTGGTAAAATTTTAATAATGTATTTCTTAAGAAACGTAAGGCAGCTATAATGTCAACACAGAGTACCATAACACATTGGGTACTGGCCAAATAAGCTTCGTTCTCTTTCTAATGAATCTGTGTACTCGTAATTCTACAAACCTATTAAACGAATGCCATGGCCTCCAGTATTGTCATCTTCTGCTGCTAAGCAGCAAATCTGGCTTCAAAACATGTAAACCAGATATTCTCAGGGATCACTTGAAACAGTTCAAATGCCTTCTTGACGCCCACCTCATAACGTCAGGTCTTTAACCAATTAATGGTTAAAGACACAAAAGTTATAGACCTGTCAGCATTCCTGGACTTGCATATGAACATATTTATATTGCAATACTTTCCTGACTTTAAATGTGTTCTGTTATATACTATAGTAGCTTAACATCTTCCTTGAAACTTATGAAAAATTAATATAACGTTTTCCATCGTTTGGCGAATTCATTCGTCATTCATTAACTATCGTTCTAATATTCCTGCTCAAAAGTTTCTTTTGTAGTTATTTGCTTGGAAAAAGTTATTTGTCACTGTTCTTTGTTCAAAATGTCTGTTCACCTCTATACGTAAAGAAGTTCCCCTTTATTACTACAGCTGAAACAGTGTCACTAACTTGTTATTGGTAGTGCACTCACAAATTAATTACATAACCATATGCGCTAACTCGGCAATGAAGCAAATGTGTTCCTGATTCCATGAAATACGATGCAAAGTGAATCCGAGAACTGCTCACCTGTCTCTAACCAGAACACACTAAGTCACTTTTGTGTCAAGGCAAAATGCATATTACGAATTGTTATTTTCAGCATCTGCAAAGTGAATTTTTAAATGAACTAATTTCAAGATGCATTTGATCTCACCAAGAGGATGTACATGTGAAAAGTGTGCAATTTGTTCCATTTGTGGTGCTATGCAAGTCCGTAGACACTGTCATATACCAGAAGTGGGAGGGGAGTAGTTACAAAGGTCCTAGCTTTATTAAGGAGATGGGCAGGAGTCAGTAAGATTACTTTTAGAAGAAACTGTAGCAGAGTTACACTAACGTAATGCACATAGCAATGAGTGACAATGGAGTGCAGTCACACGTTCTGCCAGTACAGAAGTCTTTTAACTGGGAAGCTAATGAATTGAAATATGTATAAATATATATACTCATAGGCAATTGAGTGGAAGAGTGTATGTTTAAATGTTGAGTGTAAGGAGAAATTACTTTGTATAAATAAATTAAATTATTTGCTGAAGCACTTGAGTGTATGTGTGCAAATCTGAAGTAGTTTTATAAAACTGAGGAACCTACACATGTGCGTTACTACACTGCTGTGTCATGTGAGGTTGTGTGTATGTATGTGTGTTAAACTTGTTGTTTTATTGCATGTCACAGTTATGGCACTTTTGTGATTGGAACAGGGCTTTGAAGATGAGAAGCAGGTTGGCCGCCGGTGGCAAAGTGTTTCTTCAGTAATAGTTTCTTTTTACGGAAACACCATGTTGCAGAATATTAAACCTTATTCTTCGTGAAATTTCTCTGGTTTTTGTACTAACGTTTATTAGATAAAACATCTGTAGGCTTCCATATTTGATTATAAGTAAATCATTATTGATTGCATATTGAACGACCATTGTTTAATTAGGAAAATGATTATTTTGAGCTATTTCAGATTTAAATATTGTAATCACTAATGGTATGCTTATGCCAACATAAAATAATATCCAATATGATGTCTATGGCACAATTGGCAAGTTATTTACGAAATATTACTTTATCTGGTGCTATTTATTACAGGCAATGTAACAACTACTTTATTACAAGCAGATGGTATGCATCCCTTTCTCATGAAGTTGCTACATGCTCATTTATTTACTTAATTCTGTTCATAATGACTGACTGATAAATTATAACTCCTAATTTAATTTCATAAATAACTTCTTTGTATATGCCCTAATCAATTGTTGAACATCATTGGGCTCACAGAGAAACAGTCCCGTATTGCTAGAAATCAGAGCAGTGCTTGTTATTATGATTAAAAAACGTACTTACTATCACATTTTCTGCTATACCCTATTGCAACTTCATTATCAAAAATTGAAAGGTATGTTATAGTACTTCAGTTATTGTATAAGTACTTAATTTAACTGCTGAGGCAGCTCTGTACATACTGTTGAAAACGAAGAAATACAATATATAAATAACAGGTACAGAAAATTACTGGGCAGTTTGTCTTTCTTATTTGAGTACAATATAAGCAACTGTGTGTTGTAGGCTCAATGAGGGATAACTATTCATGATAAGAAAGGCATCATTTACAAATTCACAAATTTCTGATGCACTGCTAGCAAAATGTTTCTGTAATTTACTGTACATTAAATAAGATTGCTGACAATCACTGTTTCTCTTTGTATTAGAATATAAAGAGCTATTTTTTCAGAATATTAAGCTATACGTTGAGTCAGTAACAAGGAACATAAAATGCAATGATTATTGCTAAAAGGATTAGATGAATCATTAGATAGAAGTAGAGGTAACATTCCAAATTGAATACTAGGGATTGTGTTTAATTTTACAGTCATGCCTGTGTGTGAGAGAGAGTGACTGTGCCCGGGCAGTTTTCGTGCCTGTTGTTTGGAAAAATCTTCTACACTTCGCTTGCTAATGTGCCATCGGTGTGCCATTAATCTCCACCTTAATATATGATATGTGTAGTCACTTGGATTACCACAAACACACATTTCTGTGTGTTCAAATGTGGGATATGCTCACATGTAGTGGTGTGAGATACACAGTGACAGATAATAAAAAGAAAAGGACATCTGAAAAATGGGTTGTTCAGGAAGTAATAATAGTAAAGTTGGAGGAATGAATCCGTTGGATATGGAAATAAATTTATGTGTCTGCTGTCTTTTGTATAGCAACAGGCTCATTTACTATTCTGGTATAATACCAATATATGGCAGATCCAGTCACTGAAAGCTTAATCTATTTGGATATCTAGGAAAGTGTGTGTGTGACTTTGTACTGGCTCAAAGTGACTAGCACACTGATACTGCACACACATTGCTGTTAACACCATTTAAAGAGTCGTTAACCAAGAGCCTTATTTGTGAACAAGGACATCAGTAGCATATTTTCAATTGTTCTGTAATTTAAAAATGTTACTTTTATTGAACAGTTTAATGTCTTGCCACTGATGGACTACTCGGGTCAAACATTTTGTATGAATGTATAATATTGGAAGCTCAATTATTTGTAACAGTTGTTGTTGAAATATGAATAATAATGAATAATTTCATATGTGGACCATCTTTTTTTTTTTGATAAGCAGAACATATCACAGAATATGAGAGGATGTCTTTTGAAATCACGTGGCAGAACACCAATTATGTATGACCCCTCTTTTAAATAAGTAGATTATCCTTTTCCATTTTCACCTTTCCCATGGATTTCATCATAATAATGAACATCATATTTTAATAAAAGTTGAAAACATTTATGTTGAAATTTTTATCATTACTTGCAGACGTTCTAAACATATTGGTGTATGTACTTCCCACAAGGAGTTATTTGCATATTCAATCGGATTCTACCCTCCCTTCCCTGAAATGAGGTCACAGGTTTAGTGGCTTGTGTCTCAATATGTTTTAGGATGTAGGGCTCATTTTCTGTCCAGTTGAAGACAAGTTGATACTGCTCGTTGCTCAACTTGAGGACAGAGATAGCAGTAGTGGCAGTATCTCTTCTGTTTGTCATAGGTCTAATCGTCTTAACTCTAATGTAATGTCTTTTGTTGTGTGCATGTGTGTTGTCTGTAGTTATAGCTCTAAACTTGACCTGCCGGCTGACAACATGTTTCAGCATAACCTGTATCGTAAATAAAGGTTTAAGTCTAATGCAAAATTGTCCAGAGTTGTACATTTCTTCTCCTCTGTAAATCAAAAGCCATAAACTGAAACACATTAAATAACTGATCTAAAAGAGAATTTAATTAATTTAATTATGCCAAAGTAATGGTAAATAAGATATTTAAAAGAATCTTAATAAAATTAAAACATTCTTATTTTTGTATTAAATATTTAATATCTTTTTATGAAGAGTGATCTTAACTGTTTTTGTTATTCACAACTGGACATTAAATCTCTTTAAGGTGAAAACGCTTAAGGAACAGGTATGTGAATTAAATTGGCGGAAATATGGTTCGAACAATAATTTATCAATCTCTTTCAAATCATAGTGCAGGTTCCTTAAGAAGAATTTCTTTTTTATAATTTGTATAATAGCAGTCCTTTTGATTCTATATCATAGGTAAACCTCTCCTACATACAAATTTCAGGTGTCAAAATGTGGGCAGCAACAAGAAATTTAATCTTTTGGGTCCTGGATTGAACATTTTATTTTAAATCTTTTATTTCCGTTTTCATGACTAAAATAGATTTATATTTTCTCTCTCTATCAGATTCCTTTAAATTATCATCTGTATCAAAAATCATGTGATTTAAATGCTATAAGATGTTGTAATGGTACAACAATATTCTGGAAAATTAATCTGAAGTTGCAAATAGCAGTATGTATGGTACAGATTTCATAAGTAAATATATGTTTCCATCATTATACATGCTCCTATGTATGGATGCCATTTATTCTGAGTTGGCAGATATTCTGACAAGTATTTCTAATCTCATACTGTAGTTTATCTTTGTGAAAACATTTGATTTTCAGAAGTCTCATTCTAATATTGGGATCACTCTGCAGTTGTAGTAAGTCATGGATTTGCATGTCACATTCCTTCTTAAAGTCACTGTTCCACGCCTGTTTTAAGTTTCATCAGATGATATAAAACTGCTTACCAACCAACAATTATCATTCAGTATATCTTCACTGTTCTTGATCTAAGAAACAGCAACCATAGCTGTAACAGATACAGGGAAACAGTATATAATCTTAACTAATTTGATCATGTGCATAGTTTCCATTGCAACAGCTTGCTTTTATATTTCTTACCGTTCATCTATTAATCTGAGTTGCAAATACAAAGCCCATCATTGCTTGAAATGTTACTGAAGTCTCGATAATCACTTCTAGACAATATGCTTTTATAGTACAATTCATCTTATGACAACATTAAATAATTGTTTGCACAGTAAGCCATATCAATACCAATGCAAAGCTCAGGGATTCTATTTTGCTCATAACATACACTAGCTTACTAAGCTACCTTGAAAGGTAAGATTTCACCATTGTGCAATTTTGCACTTTTTGGCTTTATGAATTCTGATTTCCATGTACTTGCATCCATTCTATTGGATACTGACAAGACAGGAAAACAAAAAACAGGTCACTGATTTTTTTAGGCAGAAATAGCAAAAAGTAAGCTACACTGTTGGCAATGAATGCATGTGCCTTGGAAAACTAGTCACAAACCCTAGACTTTCATTTGCATATTCAATATGAACAAATTTTGTTTTATTGTTGATTTGTAAAACAACATAGACCACTGGCCAGGTTTCTCAGAACTAAAATCAATGCACTCATGTTTTATCCATTTTGTATTTGACTATGAACAAATACAATAGAAATATTGGTTTTATTCAATGTATAAACCACAAACACGTTTTTGTTACATATATCTGTTTTAACATTTAGGAAACAGCACATGCCATAACAAATAGATTACACCAGTCTTGTTAAGTGTTCAACTTGCATTAGACAAATTAAAATTTTCATATAGTGTACAAGAAAAGAAATAGTTTGTGGGAGAGGAATTGTAAATTTCAATGTGCTACAGGAGTCCTGTAAACTGAAGTTTAATTAATGTTGTAGAAACATGTGCACTAAATAAACTGATTTTATACTGGCATTAGATAAGTTCTTCACACACAAATTATTTAACTATACTATAATATTAAACAAGTCATATAATGCTAGTGTTACACACTAATTCTGGGTATTTATGATTCAAAAGAATTGCATTTCTCTTTTATAATAATTATAATAATAATATTTAAATAACTGCAATGTTAAGAATAATTCTGTAGGCAAAACTATAAAGGGATGCTTAATGAGAATTAGGCTGTTGTAATATGGAGCTCAACAATTTGAAATACTTGTTAAAGCCCTTCACTTTGTAAAATAATGATGTATGTATGCCGTATTTAAAATGAATATGTGTTGTACAAGAGAATTTAAATTTAGTTTTGCGTAGATTGCCCATCAGATATTTGTTAGTTCCAATTTAAACTGTAGCAAATTGTACATACTGTAAAACACTTAAATTTGGATGTATGTTCAAAAATCATATATGCTTTTAAATTGTAATATGCTGCAGATTAATTTTTATATAGTTAGCGCAAATTGTTCACACAAGACTGTAAATTATTATCGTCTTAGTTTTTGAGAAGTTGGCTTCCACAGTAAGTGCCATTGCATACTTATCGTGCAGTATCAACTTAACTTTAAACTGGATTTTTCATAGAAACACCTTCAGTGTGGTCAATTCAATTTATGGCAATTGTCAGATGTTCATTACTTTTTCAGTAGCAAGTATACCTTCCAAAACAACACCAGCACTTTTGCAAATGTTATTTTTTCCTAAATAATTTCAGTAGCATATGCAGCCTCCAAGGCCAATGAGCAGTTGTTGCCATTAATAAAATGGAGAAGCCCTGTTGCTTGTTATGAAAATAATTGTCAGATCTATAATAAAACCAAAATGGGTCATGCGGAACTGAACGCTGTATCAAACAAAAAAAATTATACTGATGCTCACCATGATTAGAGTTCAGTAAACTCTAATTAATTATTATTAACTGTTTCATTTACTCTGCTCCCTTTACCACATACATATCTAAAGTCATGTCATAGGCTTTATTTCCCTGTATGTTAGTAATGGCGTTTATACCAGTTTCTGTCTCAAGGAAACATGACAAAAGAACTAAATTCTCTAGATTTTGTTAAAATGTACACTTATTATCTCCCTCAGCAGAAAGTGATATCTCAACAGAATGTGTAAGCAGTAAGAGTGCAATCCGTAACTCGATAAAATAATGCAGTAAACAAATTTAGTCAAGAGAATTCAACATGCACAATAGTTAATTTAAATTTTCAGTTAATGAACCACTTTCAGATTTCTATCAGTATATAAGATACAACATGAATTACAGACACCAAGAACTGATTTACCATCTATCAGTATAGAACCAACTTATCAGTTATCTATTTAACTGTAATTACGTTTCTTTATTTGTGCCCACATGTATACATTTTCACAGTGCATATAGCCCTTCATGCCTAGCATTTCTAAATGCATGTTCCCTTGTAGCAATACCCTAGATAAAGTATATTTATGCTTAATTTTAATGCACAAAAGAAAACAAGTTTGTGTTATCCATTAAAATACCGTTGGCTGGCATTAGGAACTGTCAGAGTTTAGAGGTTAATTTTCCTTCACAAGTGTTTTATCATTTTTCACATCCTCAGGTTGTCCATTCTAAAGAAAGGAGGAAGGTTAAAGAAGAAGGAAACTTAAGGTTTAACGCCCCGTCGACATCGTGGTCGTTAGAGGCACAGCTCACGCTCATTCTTTTATAAGGATGGGGAAGGAAATCGGCGTGCCCGTCAATGAAACCATTTCGGCATTTTCCCGGAGTGATTTAAGGAAATCACAGAAAACCTAGATCTAAATGGCCAGAGGTGTATATGAACCACTGTTCTCCCGAATACGAGAACAGTCTGTTATCAGTGTGCCACCTGGCTCGGTGAAGATTAATTAAGGTTTAGCCTACCATTGACATCGTGGGCATTAGAGATGGAGAATAATCTTTTGATAGTCTTGTCAATGAAGGGGAAGGAAATCGATTGTGCGCCTTTAAAAGGAACCATCCCATCTTTTGCCTGGAGGGGCTTAGGGGAATCACGGGAAACCTAAACCTGCAAGGTGAGTCCAGTGTGTTACCATTCGATTTGTGATTTTGATTGTATTCATATCTTCACACTTACATCTTATCATGTTAGACTAGTGTTAACTACCCCTGGTATTTACGAGAAAAGAGTTAGGACAGCAGCAATAAACACACACACACACAACTTCTCTTCAGTTACACTGATGTTACTCGCAGCTGTAATTTAGGGCTTTCGAATCTCATTTGTTAGCCGAAACTGGACAATAAATCTGATGATGTACAACAACGTATTTTGGCCATTGTTACATATAACAGTTACTACAGTGGTTCCCATTTATTTCCCATTTATTTTTCTTGAATGCATCTTTTAATTTGGTTGCTGTGTCATGTGCGTCGAATTTGAAGATCGTTGATATTGTTTTCAATATTATTCAATGTGTCTTAATCAGTCAAATAACTAAAAAGGTTTTAATTGCAGTGTATAGGAAAGTAGTCATAGGCGTTTATTATTAATTGGAGCCAAGTGTAAGGCTGTGTTCACAGTGGCACCGACAACCATCGTCAGACGCCGTCGACCTAGTTCGACCGAAAACATAGACCGACGGCGTGGTCACACTGCATCCGATATAGTTTGTCACTTGGTCCGGTTAAAGGAGAAAGTTAGGTTAGGTTTGACTGTATTCTGTGTCTGAAGTATATTAGATTTCAGTTCCCTGGGGTGCAATCGATTCCACCGACATTTTATGTCACGAAATTAATGCTACAATGAAGCTTTTATTATTAATAAAGACTTCGAATGCATACGAATGAGCTACACCTGTCTTGAAAGAAGAAAGCGATGAGGATTGTGTACTGTCCTCAGTTATTGCTACTCCCAGACAATCTCTTCCTTTCACTAAGCAAGTCAGTTTCTCACTGTCCATATCTAGCATGTGAGAACGTCGGTCGATTTGATCGAAGAAAACAAACTGATTTGAATTTCACCGACAATCGTCCGAAGTCTCTACGTCCGGGCGATGAGATCGGCTACTCTTTGACCGTGCTTATAGTGGAGTACTAACTTGAAACGATCGGCCGTTTTCCGCCGATGTCTGTCGTCGGTAAAACCCACTGATATCGGAGCCACTGTGAGCGCAGCCTAAGAGAGACTGTTCGGAAGGGATGGGGGCAGCACAGTCTAAAATGACAAAATCATCTTTGGCCGGATTATTGTTGCGAGTATATCAAGAAGAGTGAATACATTATGTACTAACCAATTGCAAAACTTATATAGCTGACGCCACACCAATCTATATAATTATGTATTTCTACGCGACGAGGGCGAATGGTTCATTACCTCACAACAAGATACGGTAACATCGTTCGACATCGGGCGAGAATCCGCAATGGCGAGCATAAGAGGGCATTGACGATAGAGGCGCTACAACAGCAGTGTGCGACTTGCGGAAATTCGAGACGGACGGGCGGCGTGCTTGTTTAGGCGAGAGGTTAAGGTGACCGCTGGTCTCAAGTGAGAGACCTGGGTTCGAGTCCAGGCCCGCCTAAAATTTCACTTCTCGACATTGATTTATTTCAGTGCCCTAGTCCAGCTTAGGTTATTCATTGCCTTCCTTTTCCTCATTAAATGTGAAAAAGATATAGTATTGAGAAATACCTTCTGTTTGAATTTGAAGAGGTTTTCTGCAGGAGAATAGTTCAGAACGCTTCACGATACAAAGGTATAACATATCCACAGAATCTGTATAAAAAAATCTAAAATACGTGTCTGTAAGGATGAAGATGTATCTCAGTGCTACCATGTAATGATTGGTGCTTTCATTAACAACAAACTGATGTATACACCAGTGGCGCTTTCTCAGGGTGTGCAAGTTGTGTGTCAACGCCTTGTTGAAATCGAATGAAAAATAATAGATTATTTTCATCCGTTTAAACATAATGTTTCATTATAGTGTGTTTTCGTTTCATTATAATTTCATTCTTCTGTTCCTGGCCCGTCTGCAACTACCAGCCGGCCACCAAGGCTTTTGCTTCCAACGTCCTGGGCAGCTCCATACGCTGCTAGTGCGCATGCGCGCTGCCAATGTCCCCCTCGTCTTCCGCCTGCCAATGCGTTGATTTCGTTTCCACCGCTTCGCGTTTGATTGTTGTTTACTTGTTTCAGAGCTACGCGCGAGTTTATTATTGCTTATGTGACCAAGTCAGCCGTTTAAACGTTTAATATGCACAGTTAAAGAGTAGTAAGACACTTATTAAACACCAGTTTTTCATATAGTGAAAACTGATAGTGCCTTCCCCCATAAACTATTATACGGGCGCCCTTGATACGTCATTTAGACGAAGTACAGAGTGGCCAGTTCGCCGAATTTGCAGGAAAAGCGCTATATATAAGGCAGAAATGTTGACTGTAAAAACTGTTCTCCCTTTACTTTGTTAACAGTGATTCCCTCCACCTGCATCGTTCTTAACAAGTATTTGCACCACTCTCATTACTTATTATTGAATCCATCATTGATGGCGGTGGGACAGTGGCTGGTCAAGATTACGTAGGAAGTAGGATACCAACAGCCGTCTGTTTAACAGAAACATTTATTCCTTTATTATCTGTTTCGATATTCCATTATGCCATCTTCAGGCCCTTGTGTATTAAACACAAACTTACTTAAGTACCTATGACAAAAGCATGAAAAAATATAAAAAAACAACATAAAAGTATTGTACGGTAATACACTGAAAATTCAATAAAGATATGAAAGCGCTGTTCAATAACACATAAAAAATATGTACAAACATACATGTGTATATTAATCTTACACTAGCGATATTTTTTTAATTCTTTACTCGTATACTATAATTCCCTTTGTCAGCTTAGGGACTCAAAATATCGCAAGTGTCAGATTAATATACACATAAAAATTGCATGTTAAATTTGTCTACATTTACGCATATTTTTATGTGTTATTGAATAGCGCTTTCATAGCTGTATTGTATTCAAATGTTCAAATGTTTGTATAGCTTATGGGACTTAACTACGGGGTCATCAGTCCCTAAACTTACAAACTACTTATGAACTAACTAATTCTAAGGACAGAACAAATACCCATGCCCGACGAGGGATTCGAACCCCCGACCGTAGTGGCCGTGCAGACCGTGACTGGAGCGCCTGAGTCCCCTCGGCCACCGCGGCCGGTCCTGTATTGTATTTCCAGTGTATTATCGTACAATACTTTGTTTTATATTTGTTAATGTTTTAGCCATAGTTTCTTGAGGAAGTTTGTGTTTAATACACAAGGGCCTGAAGATGCCATTAATGGAATACCGAAACTGCAAGTAAAGGAATAAATCTTTCTGTTAAACATACGGCTGTTGGTATCCTACTTCCTACGTAACTCATTACTTAATGTTCAGTTGTCCTTGAATCTAAGCCCGCACGCGTTCACACAGGTCAGCAGGTTTCTTGCGGGGCGAAGATGTCGATGCACACAGTAGGCTAGTGAGCGATTAATTTTACACTGTTGCTGACCCTACCTGTAGAGTACAGAAAACACCGATCTTAGTTTCTTTTCTGGGGTACTGAAAAATCTAAAAAAAAAAAAAAAAAAAAAAAAAAAAAAAAAAAAAAAAAAAAAAAAAAAAAAAGTGACCTCCCTTCTCTTCCCCTCGATCGTCGAAAACCACACACCCAACGGCCAAAAGAATTGTTCACGAGACGCCATTGGTATACACTGATAAACCAGAATGTTATGAAGTAGCATCGATGTAAGTCCGTGCAGGCAAGAGCAGCGTTACCTGACGAGCAACGA
The DNA here is from genome assembly GCA_026315105.1 of Locusta migratoria. Classification (NCBI taxonomy): domain Eukaryota; kingdom Metazoa; phylum Arthropoda; class Insecta; order Orthoptera; family Acrididae; genus Locusta; species Locusta migratoria. The sequence goes on along the minus strand of CM048745.1, from coordinate 215,095,724 downwards.
TGGGTGGTTAGACACACGATCACTGCATTTAGTACCAGTGAGCGTGCTGTCTGTGCGCTGAGTGAGGAGATTCATCTTTGAGTGAAGGCATATTTGATAGCTCAGAGGCTCGGCACGATGTTTTCCGGAACTGCCCGACTTCTTGGATGTTCGAGGCGTAATGTGGTGAGTGTCTTCAACCAGTGGCCAAACCAAGGTGAAGCCACCTCTAAACGTCGAGAGGCTGCCTGGCCACCCCCCCCCCCCCCCCATTACAAATATCGGACGTCGTAGGCCGGGAAGACTGGTAAAGCAGGACAGGCGGCGAACTACAGCGGAACTAAAGCCCTTTTTAAACGATGAACGAAAGTGAACAAGATAGATAATAGACTACTGAAGCGCTTGTAGCGTACTAGCGCTGAACTACAAACTATTGCAAGATCTTGTGGCAGCGTGTTTAGACGATAAACGTAATCAGACAGTAATACCTGATGTTGAAAATGAGATTATGACTGGCGATCTGTTATGTAGGAAGCCATAGTTTAATCCTGGAATTGAAGAATCAACGCTAAATGTTATTGACGGCCAAAGAAAACTTTGTAATGTATGTTTTTTTGTCAATTTAGTGTGGTAAAGTGCTGGGAACTGAAACTACGTTTCAAGACATCCACATCTATTTTCAAGCGAAAAAATAAACATATGAACACATCAAACAATATTTATAAGAGCGTAAATAGAGCTTGTTTATTTTATCTACTACGATTTGCCCGCTGACATTGTTAATAACGTCATACACAACTGAATTTTTGTCCTTCATTTGGACTGACGTTTTCATTTAAAATGTTATTTAATGAAAATTGCGTCATCAAATTACAATCTTATTGAAATGAACAATTATCTTCAGTCTTTTCTGTTACAATATTGCAAAACATAAACCATTCTTGGTTTCAGATGCACGACCTCACTTTTAGGAGGACGCTCAATTGAGAAAAATATTCAAGTCGTCATGAAACATTTGCAATTTACCGCTAAACCAAAGTATAATAATAAAGTAAAGATTAACAAGACACATTTGTGTGCAAACCGTGTAACCGTCGAATGTAATATGAAAACCGCGTGACGAAAATGGGTTAACTTGCGAGTCGCGATGATAGCAGACGACCGTTCCATTAAAAAAATTTTCTTGGAAGCTCACGTTGACGTGAGGTGGCGGTCCGGCGACGGACAGTATTAATTCCGCCATTAGAAATACATTGTGGAATACATCCTGATCGTAAACTTCGACAAAACGCAAAATATACGTAAATATGAAGGAAAATGGCGAACTAACTGGAGCGGTGACTGCAGCAGACAGCTACTAGCTCGCGCATGCACAGTGAAGCCACTAGTACCGAATTTAGAACTGGCTCTATTTTTTTTATCGCTATGATTATCGCGCTTAGATACTAGCGCGATCATACCAATACACACGTTCAAACGACAGACGGCCGTCATACGCAGCTTGTTATCAATCTATTACAAATTCGTTCATCGTTTAAAACGGGCTTAACGCCAGCCTTTAAGCGCCTTTTACACGATCGACTTTGTGGTAAAAATTGATTACTCAAAGCGCATGCGCCTTTCGTGACTGCGTGTAAATCTACAGCCAAAACCATCGCTATTGCATCTATGACGTCAATGATCTGTATATTGTGCCCACAGTCTAACACATACAGTCGCGAAACTCTCTATATGGGGAAAAATGCAGGTGAAGCGATGGTTGCGCTCCAAGCGGCCGGTAGGGAGAAACATGAAAATGACATGATACAAACTGCAACGTTGCTGTTTTTAATACTGTTACAATCATATTTCCTGGACACCAAACGTTGTTGTGAACTTTCTAATACAAAAACATCATTAAAGTATTATCACTGCTTATGTTAATGGTAATCTGTAATAACAAAATACAGTGCAATGTAATTCATACGTCTCACAATAATTGAGTCTTAATCATATCGTCCAAAAACCTTTTAAAAGCAGAAATTAAACCAACTTGTTGTACTTCAGCTGTGTGTATTGTCACGTTACATGACTTTTATCTTAGCGTCATTAATAAACTGAATTATCATATTCAAGTAACAAGGCAGTCTGTATCGCAAATTTCTCTTATTTCACTGGTTCAAATATTCAAATGTTTGTATAGCTTACGAGACTTAACTACGGGGTCATCAGTCCCTAAACTTACAAACCACTTAAGAACTAGCTAATCCTAAGGACGGCAGAAATATCAATGCCCGAGGGGGGATTCTAACCCCCGACCCTAGTGGCCGTGCAGACCGTGACTGGAGCGCCTCAGTCCCCTCGGCCACCGCGGCCGGCATTTCACTGGTAACCGGTTACAGTCACTTACATGACCATCATCAGACCACAAATGTAATGAAACATAATGTATGATTAGAGGGATAAATTATTTCTAAGTTGAGTATTTAAAGTAAGAATAAAATATACCCGTAATGTTGGCCACGGGTTGTTTTGAGCTGATACTAAAGCTTTAATGTTGACTGTTGTAGTAATAGTTGCAGTCATCCTTTAAATGTTATAAGCTCGACCCTCTAATTTAAATGTTGGCCAGTCTGGTATAATTCTAACGCAAGTTATACAACAATGGATTTCAATATGCAAATCCTTATATAGAATAGTTAATCAGGTCGAAAAATATAAAAGGATTTAAAAATACATTATATATGGTCACATAGACCCGCTCGGTTAGCCGTGTGGTCTAACGCACCTCTCTCCGAGACGGGAGGTGTACCGGCCCCGGTTCTTATCCAGAATGTTCAAATGTTTGTAGAACTTATGGGACTTAACTAAGGGGTCATCAGTCCCTAAGCTTACAAGCTACTTATGAAGTAGCTAAGACTAAGGACGGCACAAATATCCATGCCCGGGGGGGGGGGGATTCGAACCCCCGACCGTAGTGGCCGTGCAGACCGTGACTGAACCGCCTCAGTCCCCTCGGTCACCGCGGCCGGCAGGTTCTTATCCTCCCGGCGGATTAACGAAAGGGGTCGGAGTGCCGGCCGGCCTGGATGTGGTTTTTAGGCGGTTTTCCACATCTCCCTAGGTGAATGCCGGGCTGGTACCCTAGTCCCGCCTCAGTTACACGATTCGCAAACATTTCGTAACACTTTACACTTTAAAACGTCTAACACTGTACGCATACATTTTGGGTACACGTTTCCTCCAGGGGGGGGGGGGGGGGCATGGGGTGGCGGCAGGAAGGGCATACGGCCACTCCGAAATTACTAATATGCCAAATCCGCATTAACAAGCCGACCCTGCAATGTGTGGGAAAACGGCTAAAGAAAAAGAAAGAAGAAAGAAATAAACGGTCATATTAAAGATATATGTAGTATATGGAAACATAGAAACCAATGTTATGGTTTTGTTATGATTTGAAAAGCAGAAATCGGAGGTACTATCATACCACTGTCAAATTATAAATCGAAACATTATTATCATTATGTCAGAAGTAAAATAAATAGTAGTTTTGCTGCTACATATGAATGTGTTACATCTGTAATAAAATCCTAATTACATATATTATCTTTCTTTATAGTTGTGACCTGAAGATGATCATGTAAGTGACCGAAACCGGTTACCAGTAAACTAAATTGCCATTTATACTGCCTTGTTACTTGAATTAATAATTACTTATAAGATGGCTGCTATCCATAATGTTCTAAAAAATAATCAATTGTCACATCCTGCTTCCACGTAAAAAGTGCCCTCATAACCCCACTTCATCATTTAGATGCGAAATTACACAGTAGACAGGTCTACAGTTTTGGTCCTAACGTCTAAACGAAAACGACCGCTCAAAACAGGCGAGACTCGGCTAGGCGTGTGATGGAGTCGTTCGAGAAATACAGTGGCACGTTGCAATTGATGTTCTCAGCCACCGTCTCGTCAGATAAGAACGCATTTGAACAGCTGGAAGATCTGACTGGATAAAGCACTAGATATACTGAGCTGAACAATCCGCAATTTCGAAACCCAATAGGACGACAGTGTTGTATGCCTTGAATGGTGTAACGAAGTGGATCAGCGAATATATTGTGCTTGTATTGTTTCACGGTATGAAGTGGTTGGTTGTGCTGCTCTAAACTGCTCAAATAATAACAGACATGGTCCCTATAAGGTTTATCGGTTTCCTTCAAACATATATCACCGTAAAAGATAGCTTGTGGATTCCAGACGCCAAAATCGATCTACTATCTATGTAACATTAATTGTATTAGAAACAGTTTTGCTCACAGAAAGGTAGTAATAAAAGAAATGACCCGCTCGGTTAGCCGTGTAGTCTAACGCACCACTATCCGAGACGGTGAAGCGTACCAGCCACGGTTCGAATCCGCTCGGCGGGTTAACGAAGGGGGTCGGAGTGCCGGCCAGCCTGGATATGGTTTTTAGGCGGTTTTCCACATCCTCCTTGGAGAATACGAGGCTGGTTCTAAGTTCCGCCACAGTTACACGATTCGCAAACATCTCGTAACACTTTACACTTTCACACATATAACACTATATGCAGACATTTGGGGTACACGTTTCCTCCCGGGGGGCATGGGGTGGCAACAGGAAGGCCACCCTATTAACACGCCAAATCCGATTAACTAAGTCGATCCTGCTCAGGAAAAGAAGAAGTAGTAATGAAAATATAGGCATAAACATATAAGCAATGGTTTGTTTTAATTTTGCTACAGATTGTTAACATAACAGGATAGACGGTGGGTTTAAAGTACGCTACATTTCTTGATTTTATTTAGACCAGTGAAGGAGTTATTCTAAGGGCTGTTAATTGTACTCCAGTCACGGTCAGCACGGCCACTACGGTCGGGGGTTCGAATCCCCCCTCGGGCATGGATATTTGTGCCGTCCTAGTTCGTAAGTAGTTCATAAGTAGTTTGTAAGTTTAGGGACTGATGACCCCGTAGTTAAGTCCCTTAAGCTTAAAAAACATTTGATCATTTGATTTGTTAATTGTATTTTAAGTGAACGATACGTACAGCTGGCTTACTCAGCTAGTGGTTTTTAAATTATGTTATTTCGCATTAGTTCAGTTTTTAATATAAATGTGGCTCTTAACGGGAATAAGCCAAGCTGTGAACAGGAGTTTGAAAAAAGACGTAATAACTTGAACTAGAAAGAAGTCGTACATGAAAGGCTTAGCTATGTAACATTCACTTTATTTCAAAGTGCATGCTACGAGAGAGACTTTATATAATCGTTATGTAACGATCATTTTTGATGTAAAATCATCTCTGAGATATAGTGTGCGTAAAATATTGGAGTGGGGAATATGGGAAGTACAGTATCGCAGTTTAACATTATTCCGCAACTGTTTTCGAGTGTAAATTTAGTTACCGTAAACGTATGTGAACGTACCATTTATAAACACGAAAATACGATAATTGTGACGTATTTTAAGTGATGTGGTAAATGTTTAGAACGGCAACATATGCTGTAATATTTTCTGCGTTAGGAAAGTATATCTAATGGCTTTAAAAACATATTAAAAAGCGTAAGTGTTCCGTAGTCTTTAAATGCGCAACGTCAACGTGGGGTTTCAAAATGGCGGATTGTTCTGCTTGTACTATACAGTGCTCTATGACTGAACGTGACGTCAGAGCTCATCACCCCTTACCTAGGAATTTTGTGGTAATTAGGTGAATTATGTGTAAAGGTGTATGTGGTGTTAATTTCCTCCAGCAAAGGCCTCACTACTTCTATGCTAAGACGGGTTGCCCCTCTTATGTTACCGAAGGTTATGACGTAGGCGGTCATTGTATTCTGGTTGATTATATATACGAGGGTTGAAACTTAAATAATGGTAAAACTGCTGTGGAGACACTATGCAATAGAATATATTATTGCCGCCGATAGCACACGTTGTTGACATACCTACCTTACCTCCGAGCAAATGGACTCGCCCGTCCCACGTCACCGTCGTGCGCACAATCCAAGGGAAACAGTCAGTTGTGAAATTGTGAGCGAGCCGCCAAACGTAACGGTGTCACCACACCGTATCGTAACACTGTATGAGACACGAGCCACGTCGTTCGAGCCAAAACTGTAACGCGAATCCTACGAATGGCGGCATCATGGGTCGCCGCAAAAGTCGAAAGTGCGGCAGAGTCACAGTATTTTTTTTCTTTATTATGGCTTTTGGTTACAGTGACCATACAGCCAGCGGTTATTACATTGATAACATTACAATAGAATTGAGATTCTTACAATGTATAGCACAATATTAATAAGTATCTCACAACATACAGCATTAAAATAAAAGTAGAAAATCATATGTACAAGACATAAAACAATACATATTTAACATTACGAGTGACATATGTGATACAATGAAGGTGCAAACAGCATAGGACCATATGAGAGGTGCAAAGACAAATAAAAGTCAAAATATAATATAAAATTACTTATGCAGTTTCACGCTGTGCATGTTCAAGGTAAACACACTATCTCTAAAATTAGAGCTGTATGCCGGTGACTTTGAGGTAGTCCTTCAGTAAACTGTACATAAACTTGTCGAATCCATGAACGAGGACAGTAACCCCTCGCAACCAGCATTCGGTAGAATACACTTTATTTGGCCGTGTACTTGGTGCATCCCAGTATGATGTGGTTGAAATCCGCCACTGCCGTTGCATCTTTGTCGCAATGCCGAGAAGCGATGATTTGCAAACGGTATAGGTGGACAGGGTAACATCCATGTGCCAGCCTCATCCGAATGATAGACGTTGCATGACGTCTACTAAGCTTCATCGATGAAAACCATGGTCGTGAGGAGACATTTGGTTGTATAGCTGCCAGGTGTCCTCCCTTAAACGCTTGAGAGGGGTGCCATTCGTGGTCCAAGTGCGATAGGCAGCTTTTCGAATCGTCGTTCGGAAGCCTGTATATGTAATCGGCGTACGGTAGTGTTGTCCTTCCGTAATGCTTCTCTTGGCGAGGCGGTCTAATGTTTCGTTATGGGGTATACCTTGATGTCCTTTAATCCAAAGTAAGTGGATGTCTATGCCCACTGTCGGTGCAGTTGTTATGTCCTCCAAGTCGTCCAATATATATCTATTCGTTTGTTTGTCAAACTTTGGATGTTGTAATTCTTTCAGCATGCTTTGAGAGTCCGTGATGATCAATATAGAGTCAAATGTTCGTGTGCCGTAATAAATGGCCTCCCTGATGGCCAGCAACTTTGCCGTGTAAATAGATGACGCAGGCGGAAGCGCAAACATTTGGTAGGTGCCGTTGGAGGGGTAAAAGAAGGCGTATCCCATCCCTGCTTCAGTTTTAGACCAGTCAGTATAGATGTGAGCATGCTGTGGCCAGTTGCGGTGAAGAAACTGTTCCACGTCGAGAGTGATGTTGATCCCCGTTGTGTAGTCGAATGACAAGTGTGTCACCGGGACTGGGTTGACAAAACAGTCCCAGTATGGTGAAACTTATCGTGATTCTCGTGTATGATTGTGATTGTGTTATCCTAACGCATTACGTTCCTCCACGGCAGGCCGTTAGTGCACAATACTACTGTTCGTTTCTGGAGCATCACCTGCGACCAGCTTTGTGAAAGAAGCGGCAACACTTTCTACGCAACCCACCCATCATTTTGCACGACAATCCCCGGGCGGATACAGCGCAAGCTGTGACTACTCTGTTCGGTCGATGGGACGGGGAAGTACTGCACCATTCACCATACTCCCCGGACTAAAGTCCTTGTGACTTTGATTTGATTCCGAAACTGAAAGAACCACTTTGTGGTATTCGCTCCAGAACTTTTCCAGAGATTGGACAGACTGTAGATCGCTTAATTCGCACCATCAACAGAACAGGCTCTGCTAACGGTATACTACACCTTCCATATCGCTGGCCACGGGTTCTACAAAATGCTGGTGACTACTTTGAAGGACAGTAACAGGTGCAAATATGTAACGCTTTTGTATACGTTGTCAATAAGTAGTTGCCACTGTTTTTTACGAAGTACTTAAACTGAAGGAAAACACACGCACTCATGCCCGTGGGATGACTTGAACCTCCGGCAGGAGCGACCACGCTATCCGTTGTATGACGCCCAAGACCGCAAAGCATCCTTATTTGTCTACGGACGAAGTAAATTAGGGAAAGCAAAGAAAATTAGTATAAAAATACCACACGCATATAAAAAACAAGCTCACATGAATGCTGATTCCACGTCTTAGCGGATTCTCAACATCGATTATGTTCTCGTTTTTCTCGTGCAGCTCTTTCTTAAGTTTCACGTATATCTCGCGAAGAGATCATGAAGATAAATCAGAGAGATTAGAGCCCGCACAGAGGCATACCGACAATCTTTCTTTCCGCGAACAATACGTGACTGGAATAGGAGGGAGAACCGATAGTAGTATTCAAGGTACCCTCCGCCACACACCGTCGGGTGGTTTGTGGAGTATGGATGTAGATGTAGATGTATAAGGTGAGGCGTTCTGAGTCTTTTGCATGCTGAGCACTTCTCAGTGTGACGACTATTTCAGATACTCTCTATAGAAAGAAATAGACGTTTTCATGAATGAATTATCTGAATGGGATGAAAATCGGTATGTGTCCATCTAAATTTAAAAAAAATCAATAAATAAATTTAAAAAAAAAAATCGCAAACAACCATAGGATGCGTGGCAGAGGGTGCCTCCTACCACATACTTGTCACTGTCTTTCCTGATGCGCTCCGAAGTAGAATTAGTGTTAACCGACTGTTTATGTGCCTCCATACGAGTCCTAATTTCTGTTGTCACTGTTCAAATTCAAATGTTCAAATGTTTGTAATTCCATGACAACAAACTACACTGGTCATCAGCCCCTATATTTACAAACTACTTAAGTTAAATTAACCTAATGACAACAGACACACCCATGCCCATGGGATGACTCGAACCATCTGCGTAACTCCCGAGAGTTGATCGAATCCACCAGTAATAAACGTAGCAGCCCGCCTCTGAATTGCTTCTACATCTTTCTCTAAACTGATCTGATGGGGATCGCATACCCTTGAGTAGTACTAAGAATGGGTAGCACTAATATTCTATACGCGGACTCCTTCACAGATGAACCACATCTTCGCAAAATTTTCCCACTAACGCGAAGTCTAGCATCCCACTCCACCACGATTGTCCTCACATGCTCGTTTTCTTTCATATCGCTCTTCAACGCTTTGCCCAGCTATTTTAACACGCGAATACTACTAAATAATATATCCCAAAACTATGAGATAGTTTTTCCTATTCATCTCCATCATATTTCTAAATTTACTGCGCAACTAGAAAATTTGTCTGAGTTACCTTGCACCGTACTATAGTCAATAATAAAGTCTTCCCGTAAACCACAGCATCATCAGAAAACAGCCGCAGATCTCTACTCACTCTGTTTGTCAGATTACTTATGAAGACAGAAAATAACAGTGGTGCTAACACACTTCCCTGTGTCAGTTTCTTGTCTCTGATGGACACTCGCTGTCAAGGACAACGTTCTGATTTCTATTGCTCAAGATCTCTTCAAGCCACTCACGTTCTGAGAACTTAACTGCGTTTACAGTGTTTAGTGGGGCACCATGTCAAACGCCTTTCGGAAATCAGGAAATATGCAGTATACCTGTTGTCCTTGATCAGTGGTTCGTAAGATTCGAGAAAAGGGCAAGCTGAGTTTCCACGAGCTGTGATCTCTAAAAAAAAATGTTCAATTGTTTGTAGAACTTATGGGAGTTAACTACGGGGTCATCAGTCCCTAAGCCTACAAACTACTTATGAACTAGCTAAGACTAAGGACGGAACAAATATCCATGCCCGAGGGGGGATTAGAACCCCCGACCGTAGGGGCCGTGCAGACCGTGACTGGAGCGCCTCAGTCCCCTCGCCACCGCGGCCGGCTGTGATTTCTAAAGTCGTGCTTATGCATAGGAAGAAGCTTTTTCGCCTAAAGTAAAATGTTGTATTGGAACTGAGAAAATTTTGAAGAATTCTACAAATAATTGACTTAAATGATATAGGTCTGTAATTATGCGGATCACTTCAATTACTTTTCTTATACACAGGAGTGACCTACGCTTCATTTCAGACCATTGAGACTTTGATGAATGCCAGAGATTTGCAATAAATTTAAGGTAAGTTAGGTGCGATGCTGTGTAGTATTCTTTGTAAAACCGATTTAGTACCAACTTCACAGTTATTTGTCTTCAACTCTCTCAGAAGCTTCTCTTCGTCATGGATGCCTATATTATGTCCTCCGTTCGGGTGTCTATGCGAAGCAAAACTGTCAGTTCGTTGTCACATTCCTCTTGCTCGAACGATTACTTAAACGTGAAATTTATACTTTCAGCTTCAGTAGATGTGATGTATATGATACGAGAGTTGTTCCGAAAACAATGCAACGGTGCATGTAGCATATTGAAAACAAGTTGGAGGCAGTAAATATTCCTCCACACATCGACACCATTCAACATAGTTTCCATTAAAAGAGATACATTTCCGTCATCGTTGATTACAACACTCGAATACTCTTTGGAAAAATTCAGTTTTGCACTATTGAATCCATTGCTTCACCGTCACTTTTGTGTCCCAGCCTCGTCGCCGTTTTTGTGTCTCGTTTCCGTCGTAGGTGTCGGTGGCCCGAGTAGAAAGAGACCAACACAGGAATAAAGGATGCACGCTTGTGCAGGTACGAAGGTGAGCAGCCAGTGGGACAGTAGAAACTGGAAACACTAGAGTAAATTAGAACGAGATATATATTTCTTTAGAGACTTAGTAATACTTAACTTTTACACAGCTCAGTACTGCAGAATGCTGATACATAGTTGAGCTAGAGGCCTGCCTAGTGCCTATCCGATAGCCAAGTCTTCACTGGTGCCTATCTGATTCCGAAGTGTTAACTGGTTCCTATCTCAGTCCCAAGTGAACGATGTCGTTCAGTGGTGGCCACGAGCGGGATAGCAGCAGAGGGCGCTCGTGGCTGACGTCGTAAGAACGCCGCGCCGTGCGTGCATGGCGGCGCGCGGCGAAAGTAGGTGGCGCGCACTTGGTACTTGTGCGACACCGCAATCACTTTCACCTACGTGTTTCCTCAAACTGTCGTCCCCATAGACTGTCCATCTTTGGGCCAAAGAAGTAGAAGTCAGAAGGTGCTAAATCCGGACTGTACGGCGAGTGAGGCACCACTAACTACCACAATTTGCCAGTCTCTTGACTTTTGGCCAAAAACGTGTGGTTTCGCATTGTCATGGTGAATTTGGATCGATTTCAAATTCTCGTTTGGTCTCTTCTTTCTCATGGCTTCTAGAAACTTCCTGAATGTTGTAGAGTAGCCGTTGCTGTTCACGAAACAGTCTTGTTCCATAAAATCAAATTCCCTTTTCATCCCAAAAATCGGTCCTCACGAGTATCTTTGCTAATCGCTAGCTTTTGGACATATTAGGCTTTGCCGGCCGCGGTGGCCGAGGGGACTGAGGCGCTCCAGTTACGGTCAGCACGGCCACTACGGTCGGGGTTCGAATCCCCCCTCGGGCATGGATATTTATGCCGTCCTTAGTCTTAGGTAATTTCATATGTAGTTTGTAAGCTTAGGGACTGATGACCCCGTAGTTAAGTCCCATAAGTTCTACAAACATTTGAACATTTGAACATATTAGGCTTTAGAGTAAAGGTCTGATGCCACTTCTTCGAGTAAGACTTTGTTTTCGGAATTTGTTGTTGTGGTCTTCACTCCTGAGACTAGCTGGTTACAGCTCTCCACGCTATGCTGTACTGTGCCGGCCTCTTCATCTCTGAATGAGAACGGCAACCTACATCGTTTTGAATCTGCTTACTGTATTACCCCACTCACTTTCCTAAATTGACGATTTCCCGACGTCTCAGAATGTGTCCCACCAATCGATTTCTTCTCTTAGTCAGTTGCTCTGTTGTGGGGTGTGACTCCCTCATTCGACTAATCACTATATACCAGTGTTTTTCAACATGTGGATCGACAGAATATTTTTATTTGGAAGGGTTATTATTTTTTATTTATTTACTATTTATCATGCCCCATTACATACTAATATTACATGTTTGATGGTTAGATTCAGGCGATTACATCAAATATTTTTGCAAACACAAGTACAGTATATAAGTTGACAGGGATTACAAAGGAACAAACAATTTTATACATCAGGAAATCTTATTGAAATACAAAAATTGTAAAAGTCTGTAGTGAATTTATGTACTAAGTCATATTTACTGACGGGCCATCCTCCCCCTTTGGCAGCTATTTTTTTTTCCTGAGATGGTCCCTCTCTTTCAATAAATTGCAGCAGTCATTAGTTTGGACAGCACTGTTACATGTGCACATTCCGTCTTCAATTATTTTGAACCACTGATAGTACGCTTTCAGTTTCCCATGACCTGTTAACATAGCTGTAAAATTCTGAGATATTGGAAGTTTAATCAGTAAACGTTGTCGGATCGTAGGAAAATACGGTTTAGTGCTTCCCCCGTTTTTTGTTCTGTGCCACTCAATGTCCCATTTGTTCCTAAACTCTTCTCGAAGTTTCTACTTTACGGCACTTGTAGGTATTTTGTTGTAGCGTGTTGATGGAAGGGTGTCGCAAATTCTAAAAGGATGAAAAACACTGGGATACAGTATGACATGGTTGAGTGTGTTAATATGTTTGTACAGCTTATGGGACTTAACTGTGCTGTCAGCAGTCCCTAAACTTACAAACTACTTATGAATTAACTTATACTAAAGACAATACAAACATATATGCCGAGGGAGGATTCCAATCACCGACGCGGGAGGCCGCGCGATCCGTAACGTGGCGCTTCAGACTGCTCGGCTACTCCCGCGCGGCAGTTGAACTTGTGAAGCCGAATTTCTGCACAACTGCCGAAACCGAATACAATACCATTCGAAAGGCGTCGTCTCACGACGACATGCCGCGTTATACAGCTCACTTACGCAGTTCCACCTCGAAAGGTCTCCTGTAGAAGCGCAACTGGCATAGAGGAAGCGTTGTTCGCAGAAAACGCTCCTGCTCCGTTTGTGCCCCATGGCGCTGTGCTGTATACCAAATAGTTAGCCGGAAAAGAAAGGTTAACGCCCAGAAAGACTGTGTTCACTGGTGCCAGGGATAATATAAGCATACTGAGGGTTTGCACTGTTAGTGATTCATTTATCACTATCATCCGAGTCCGCAAAATTCCGTAAGGGCCGACTGCGAATAGCGAGAGCGCCTCAGCGGCCATTATGGTGGTAAACTACCGCGCGAACTCTACATGTGCGTAAGACTCTTCTGGTTAGAGTGTGCACTCATTCGAGTTAAGTCACGATAACTATGTCTCATTTCAATATATAACTAGAAAACAGCTTCAGACTCTTTCAACAACTATCGGTTGTGTAAATTTATTACGATAAGGTGCAGAAATCGGCCAACAGCTTTTCTTCTTCCTAACTAAACCCAATTATAAAATTTAGTTTCTTAGCGTTCTAACAAGGAAACCTACCCAAATGTCACTCTCCGATTTTTATGAAATTTGGATATGTTATAATACATGAAAAACTACGGGAGACTATTTTTTTAATTTCTTATTTATATTTATATTTATTTATTTATTTTTAGCGGCGGAAAAAACCTATTTAAGAGGTGAAACGGTCCCTCTAAAATTGGGACTAAAATGGAGAAATCGCGATAAAGATAAGTGAAACGATTATAATGAGTTTTATTATGAAAGTATCTTTTTATGATAAGAGACGAACATCGACCCACGTGTATTTCAAGGGTAGTGACAATTAGGGGGGGGTGGCGACAACTACCCCTAAAATGATCAATTTTTTGTGCTCAAGACATTGTTTTGATTTAATCGATGTAGAATCTATGAAAACTTCAAAAGGAAGGCGAATTAAAGAATAAGTGTTTTTTTTAATGTACATCAATATTGAGGGGGTAAACAACCATTTCACTGCCGCGCTCTTTTGATACTACCCATAAAACACCTTGTGAATCTATATCTCTACAATATACTGGTATTTGCATCGCTGAATCCTAATCTGAAATCAGATTCTCAAAATTCAAATGTTCAAATGTTTGTTAAGCTTATGGGACTTAACTACGGGGTCATCAGTCCCTAAACTTACAAACTACTTATGAACTACTTACGAACTAGGACGGCACAAATATCCATGCCCGAGGGGGGATTCGAACCCCCGACCGTAGTGGCAGTGCTGACCGTGACTGGAGCGCCTCAGTCACCTCGGCCACCGCGGCCGGCAGATTCTCAAAATTCAATGTGGTTGATGCAGCATAGCGGAACAAAAAACAAAAACATTATTATTATTATTATTATTATTATCCATGTTGCAAATACTGTACTGGTGAAAAAGCCAATGATGAAGTAGGCAGGGCACTGACGAAGAAAGTTCAACATTGAATGATGTCTCGACCATGTGGGAACGAGCGCTCTACTGGTCGACTGCGCTCCCACCATTTCGGAATATCATGCGCAGAAGATTACTGCGCACTGAGCACGGCGCGCTCGCGACCATCGGGTTGTTGCAGAACAGAGTCCGCACACAGTGAGACTGACGTGAGTTAACTACAAGCCGTAGGCTACTGGTCCTCACTGGGAAACCGCAATCACTGCTTGGGAACACGACCTGATGTAAACGTAAACGTATGTTTCAATAGAAGAAAATAGAGCTGAATTTGATTTTCACTTTCTTTTAAGGGGGCCACACCCTGCCTATCTGCTGTTCCTTATTTACCTAAACGATTTGGGAGAAAATCTAAGTAGCTCTCTTAGGTTGTTTGTAGATGACGCCGTCATTTATCGTCTAGTAGAATCATCTGAAGATCAAAAGCAAATGCAGAACGATCTGAATAAGATCTCACTATGGTGTAAAAATTGGCAATTGACTCTAAATAATGAGAAGTGTGAAGTCGTCCACTTGAGTACGAAAAGAAGTCTGTAAACTACATTAAATACCTAGGAATTACTATTACTTCAGACTTAAGCTGGAAATAACACGTAGATAACGTCGTGAAAAGGCGAACCAGAGACTGCGTTTTATTCGTAGGATCCTTAAAAGATGCAACAGAACTACTAAAGAAACTACATACACTACGCTTGTCCGTCCTCTTTTGGAATATTGCTGCCCAGTGTGGAATCCTTATCAGGTGGGTTTCACGGAGGACATCGAAAGAGTCCAAAGAAGAGCAGTACGTTATGTATTGTGACGATACAGGGGAGACAGCGTTGCGGAAATGATACACGATCTGGAATGGGAATCATTACAGCAACGGCGGTTATCGCTGCGGCATCCTCCGAATGCGAAAATATATTGTTAGGTCCCACTTACATAGGTAAAAATGATAATCAGAATAATGAGAATAATGAGAAATCAGAGTTCGAGCGGAAAGATTCAGTGTTTTTTCTTCCCGCGCACAATTCGAGAATGGAATGGGAGATAAATAGTATAATGGTGGTTCCATGAACCCTCTGCCAGGCACTTAAGTGCAGATTTGCAAAGTATCCCACGTAGATGTAGATCTAACAAATGTTTGTATAGCTTATGGGACTTAACTATGTGGTCATCAGTCCCTAGACTTACAAACTACTTATGAACCAGCTAACACTAAGGACGGCACAAATATCCATGCCCGAGGGGGGATTCGAACCCCCGACCGTAGTGGCCGTGCAGACCGTGACTGGAGTGCCTCAGTCCCGTCGGCCACAGCGGCTGGCGTATATCTAACCCATGTTAATTTAGTCAAGTATCTGACCCAGTTCTGAAAAAAAAAAAAAAAAAAAAAACTATTTGTTGCAGGACCTTAATATTTTTGCTGTATGTTATATCATGCTAATAGAGTCAACTGTACTAAAATCTATTTCAACAATTATATTGGTTTTAAGAAATACTTTTTTTAATTGACTAACAAAAAAATTAACTTTTTTCTGCAGAAAACATTTTTTTGTGAATGGGGGAATATTAATGAATGTAGTACCACAGGTGGCTTTTAGTGTTAAGTAGAGACACTGAAAATTTCATGATATGATAAGTTTCTCATATACGGGGGCATATGTACTGAAAATATTAGTTGACTTTAAAGATAAAATTTTTGAAATTTATTACTTACAGTTAATTAAAAGTCTCCTGCTGCATATTATGGCCCTTCTTTGGCCTCTAGCAGATCTTCCAGCTTCTTTTTCACCTTCCTGGATGTTTGTTTTGCTTTCTTGGCTAGCCGGCCGCGGTGGCCGAGGGGACTGAGGCGCTTAAGTCACGGTCTGCACGGCCACTACGGTCTGGGGTTCGATCCCCCCTCGAGCATGGATATTTGTGCCGTCCTTAGTGTTAGCTAGTTCATAAGTAGTTTGTAAGTTTAGGGACTGATGACCCCGTAGTTAAGTCCCATAGACTCTACACACATTTGAACATTTTTATTGGCTATATTAGATGTACACCTGTGTGCATCGGCTATCCTCATTTTATCGCAGTGTTGCAGCCCAGTGATTATATTTTCACCAGGATTAATTCCCAGCTTTTTCAGTACCCAACACTTTCCAATATTACCAAAATTGAATGTAATAACAGCATCATGAACTCCTAGTTTCATTGTATGTATGCCTCCAAATACAGTTTTAGGAAGGCGGTTCCAAATTATGCTGTTGAAACATTCATTTGGGTTCTGTGTCTGCCCATGAAGACATTTCCTTAGAAGGTCAGGATGAACCAAGTCTTTGAAAATAGATTTAATTGCTGTAATAACAGCAGCAGGAAGAGAATGCTGGTGAGAATAAGATTCTCCAGTTGCTTGAGCCCTATTGTATTTGCACCATGAATTATCTCATGACGGAGGACTTATGGAAGAATATGTCCCAAGCATCACTCTTCATTGCCTCCAGATTTTCTTTATTTCTCCTAATTGTTTGCCCATGGTATACCTGCAAACGTATGTATAACAACTACTCGCAATCAGACTTGAACAGAACTAACCGCGTGTTTGAAAGCGTGTTGTTTACAAACAGGAGAAACAAAAGAATACCGACCGTTGCATTCCAAGGATCGCCAACAAACTGGGGAGTAAAAAGAAATCCCTAACTTCCAATGTAGGGGATATAAAGATATAAAATATGTGCAGAAAAGTGGGTGACAGAAAAATGGCCATGACACATAAACACACGTGGTAGGAAAATGCTATTTAAATGCTCGAAACAATTTTTCAACACAATCCTTTTCAGAGTACTTAAATAAAATCTTAAACAATCGAAATATAATGAAAACAGAAAATCGATTTTTTTTTTCGACTTGAACCACCATGTGTACCTCTAAAGAAGTTAGTAAGCCTAGGGACTGAAGACGAAGATAGATAAGATCCTTACTTACAAACATTTAAAAATTTGTAAATTACAATATTAGGAAACATCAAACGCAATGTTTTGCACATAGAGTTAGTAGTGAAGACGATTGAAAACTGAAACATTTTGAGTGAGTGGACGGTTTATCATGCACCTCATTGTCTTCGAATGGTTCAAATCCACCTGCGGTCATCCAGGTTTAAGTTTTCCGTGATTTTCCAAAATCATTCCAGGCAAATACTGCGATGGTTTCTAGGAAAGGGCAAGGCCGATGTCCTTCCCCATCCTTAGTCGAACAATCCCAGTGGGAGCTCCGTCTCTAATGACCATGCTGTCGACGGGGCGTTTAACGCTAATCCCTTCTCCTTCCTTCATTTTTTATGTAGTAATATCACTTCAACTATGTGTCGCAGTTTGTTCTTCTACATCTACATAAATACTCTGCAAGTCATATTGAACTGCATGGCAGAGGGTTCATCGAATCGCTTTTATGATGTTTCTCTACAGTTCTATTCTCTAAGGAACACCTAAATCATTCAGTTTTCGATGTGATTTTTTAAATTTTATTTTGACGATAATGTCTTCCTATGTAGCTGGGTGCTAACAAAACATGTTCGTATTCGGAAGAGAAAGTTGGTGAAAGTAATTTTGCAAATCTATCTCTGCGCAATGAATATTTTGTTTTAATCATTTTGTTTTAATTATTTCCGCCCCAACCCGTGCATCATTTCCGGGAGACTCTCCCCTATATCGCGACAATACAAAATGAGCTGCCCTTCTCTGAACTTTTTCTAAATCGCCTATCAGTCCCACCTGGTATGATCCCACAATCCTCAGCAAAACTCTAAAATACGACGCAAAAGTGTCGTGTAGGCAGTTTCTTTAGTAGAACTGTTGCATCTTCTAAGTGTTCTGTGAACGAAACGTGGTCTTCGGTTCGCTTTCACTACAATATGTTCTTTGTATTCTTTCCAATTTAAGTTGTTTTTAATTGTTACTCCTAGGTATTTACTTGAATTTACGGACTATAGTTTTGATCCTACAGAAATTATTACCTCGTGGTAAGGAACATGTGCACCGAGTTTGGTTGAACTCACTGCAGTAGTTTAGGAGGATATGTGCAACATTGTCATGTGGTGAAGCAGTATCTAGTGCTTTTCATTGTTTATGACGTCATATCTCGTTAGCTATGTGCTGCACACGATATTTACACCAACAATGATCGTCCTCTTGATGGAAAGCCAAGTGTGCAAAATTTCA
The DNA here is from genome assembly GCA_026315105.1 of Locusta migratoria. Lineage (NCBI taxonomy): Eukaryota > Metazoa > Arthropoda > Insecta > Orthoptera > Acrididae > Locusta > Locusta migratoria. The sequence goes on along the minus strand of CM048745.1, from coordinate 215,077,083 downwards.
TCAAGGTTGGAACTACAGATTTGTATGCAATAAAATCACACAGACCTCTATATCTACATAGATACTCTACAAATTACATTTAAGTGCCTGGCAGAGGGTTCATTAACCATTTTCATAACCTTTATCTACCGTTCCATTATCTAATAGCGCGCGGGAAGAAAGAACATCTAAATCGTTCCGTTTTCGATCTGATTTCTCTTATTTTATTGGGATGGTAATGTCTCCCTATGTAGATGGGTGCTAGCAAAATATTTTCGCATTCAGAAGTTAAAGTCGGTGACTGAAATTTCGCGCCGCGAGGGAGTAGCCGTGCTGTCTGGAATGCCACGTTACGAATCGCGCGGCCTCCCGTGTCAGAGGTTCGAATCCTCTCTCGGGCATGGATGTGTGTGTTAGTTTAACTTAGTGTAAGTAGTTAATAGGTCTAGGGACTGATGACCAACGTAGTTTGCCCATAAGAATTACAAACATTTGAAATTTCGCAAATAGATCTCGCCGCAACGAATATCCTCGCTGTTTTAATGATTTCCCCCTCAAATCGTGCAACATTTCCGTGACGCTTTCCCCCCGTAACGTGATAAAACAAACGAGCTGCCCTTCTGTGAACCTTCTCAATATCTTCCGTCAGTCCCACCTGGTGAGGGTCCCACAAGGGGCAACAGTACTCCAGGAGAGGACGCACAAGTGTGATGCAGGCAGTCTCTTTGGTGGAGCTGGTGCATCTTCGAAGCGTTCTGCCGATGAAACGTAACTACTGATTCGCCTACCCCACAATATTTTCTATGTGTTCTCTCCAGTCTAAGTTGTTCGTAACTGTGACTCCTAGGTATTTTGTAGAATTTACGATCTTAATCCTCGAGCGGTAGCACTGGTGCAAATATGCTGCCACTTTTCTTTAAATGCTCATTGTTGTCGGAATAATGGAAATGCCGTATTTCTGCTTTAGCTGTTCCTCAATTAAGCCTTAACAGTGATGACAGTGAAGGTTATGAATTTCTAGTGCACGGCGGTGTCCACCCAAAACGTTTCGTTAGGGAGTGCATCACTGGTAGCAGATTTGCACCGCTCTGCCTGTCATGTAAATAGATTTGAAATGTTTTGTGTTACGTCTAGTTTTCCTAGCAAATGGATTTGTGGCGGTTTCTAGTAAATATTTATTGTATAAAGATTATCCTACATATTAGAATGTTCAAAATTGTAAATTTATTTCGTAAATGTAAGTTCAACTCTCGATAAATTATCACCTAGTTTCTCCTGATTAGCCATACTACAGTTTCCATCAATCTCATTTTTAACCCTTTTAAGCTCTACACAACGCGAAAATTAGTGTTATTTTAGCACATAATTTAATCTTCAGGTCTCGTAGACGTGGTATGGGTCTAACAGATGAGAAAATAGACTTCTTTCGACGAGTAATGAAGAGATTAGTGATTCATGTCTAGTTTCTTCATCAGATCATGAACAGGATACTATTATTCAAATGTAAAACCTAGTTCCGATCCCGAACAAGATTTCATACGTAATGAACCTGATATTGAAGACGGTATCACTACGTGGAGTAAAATGCTATGTACGCAACACTCCAAAACACTGAAAAAGAATATCATAAAAATCTTCCCTGGTTCAAAAGGGAACGCAAGGGGCGTGAAGTCAGAGACGCAAGCTCTCTCATTCATGATAGATGATAATACGATTGGTGAAGTAATTATGAGTACAGAGTTCCACATAACACAGAAAAAAAGCTGACACTAATTATAAAATGTTCGTAAATCTATCGGACCAAACTGCGTGGTCACCAGTCCATAGCTTACAAACTACTTAAATCTAGGTAAACTAACCTAAGGACAAACACACACATCCATGCCCCAGGGAGGACTCGAACCTCGACGGCGAGCAACCGCGCGCTCCGCAGCGAGACGCTTTAGACCGCTCGGCTACTCCACCGCGGCGACACTAATTCCTCAAGAGACAGGAATTACAGGGAAGAATGAAAGAGGAAATGATAGTACTGCTGGGTCTATCATACATGATTATTGTCCACTTTCGGAATAATGTTACATTTGAATGTAATAAATATAGTATGCAGTATCGGTCGTTTTTTATTAATGTTTCTGCAGATCGATTTCGATCACATAATGATAATCATCAATGCACCAATCATCGTAATATCAGCTATGCATAATCATATGCCAAGTTAGCTGAATGTAACAGATTAATTGAACAAAAAAAATCTGTAACATCTGTTTTTTGTTCAAAAAAATCTGTTACATTCAGCTAATAAGGCATATGATTGTGCATAGCTGATATTACGATGACTGGTGCACTGATGATGATCATTATGTGATCGAAATCGATCTGCAAAAACGTTAATAAAAAACGACCAATGTTGCACACTATATTTATTATATTCATTATTTTGTGGTCGCTGAGCACACCGTTCCAAAAAAATGGAGTCAAACCTCAGTGTTACATTTGATATACTTATACACCGAAGGTAATTGATATATTAATTCAGATATTAACAAATTTGATATTTCTACCTGAACATTAAAACTATTTTTGTCATTACGATCACTTAATAGCTATATACTACATTTATAACTCGGAATGTACAGTGGTAGCAAATCTGCACCGCGCTGCTGCTGAAGTTATAACAATTGGCGCTGCCGCTTGAGGGTTAAGGTTTGACTTATTTGTCGTGTAGTTGAAGTTCAGCGGAGACTCTGTTTTATAGGCACACTAGCTTAAACCCGCGGCTCCGGTCGCGCGTTGGTTGATTATGAGAGATAAGCTATCTTTCAGGCACTGTAGCACGCATAGACCAAAGATATGGCCTGTGGCATCACGTTTCGCTGTATGTAACCTCCTTGCTATAGAGTCGCAAACGACATCGCTGGCATTCAGTCCGAATTTTTTTTATAATTTGACGACTTTCAACCGCCGTATCTTCCACCCCCTTATAGCTATCGGCGTGCTATAGTGTACAACGGGAGACTTCGGACAACAATTACACACAGACCATTCGTTTGCGTTCTGTAGTTTTCGCTGTAGAGCGAAATATTAACACACACACACACGTAGAATTTTATATACACCGATAACTTTCCATCCCAATATACTCCACCCTTTTATCATTATTAACCGTCAAGCAACAATGCAACCAATGAATCCATTTTCAAAGAGTAAATATAATTTTCAAACAGTAATTATTGTTCCGCATTTCGCTTTATATACTTCAAATTACTAAATACCTATCAGATCCCTATAGAACCGTACCTAAAACCTTCCTCAGGTATAAATTAGTATCTACAAATATTTAAGACTCCGCGTCTTGTCGTTCGGACGTGATAAGCGTACACCGAACAGACATTCACATTTATAGATGTAGATAATGAAGAAGAAGAAGATTGTGGTGTGGTGTAGGCGGATACGCGGCACGCTATCTCAGGCATGAGCCTGCCGGTGCACTGTGGGTGTCGGCAGGTTGCTCTCCCGCCCAGAGGAGAAAGCGCGACCCACATTCCTGTGGGCTGGCCGCCGGCCCGCTACCAGCGCGCAGGCAGTCTGTTCCCTGCAGTCGCCCCGACACTGCTGCACAACTCCAGGTGAGTGACAAGTACAGCTGCAGTACTCGCCAAAGCAGAGTGGTCATCTCGCGACGGTGGCAGTACCGTCGTGTTAACGCCGCAGAAACAGGCAAGGGGAGCAGTACGGCGTACATGTACGCTCCAGTATTCTTGTAACTGGGCCGCTGCTAGCTTATTACACGCGTTTACTCACTGCCGCGGCGGACCGGCTGAGCGCATTCGATGCGCTACGCTACGATGCGCGAGGCCATTCTCCGTCTGGGGTTCGAAGCCCCCCTCGGGCATGGATGTTTGTGCCGTCTTTAGTATAACCTAGTTCATAAGTAGTTTGTAAGTTTAGGGACTGATGACCCCGCAGTTAAGTCGCATAAGCTTCACACACATTTGAACATTTTGTTTACTCGCGATTAATTTCGCGGAAGACTAAATCTAATTTGCAAATTAGAATGCAATGTTTGATGCTGTGGTTAGATGTTAAGCCTGCATCGATTTCACTAATCCTTTCAATGGCGGTTTCCGAGTGTATTTGTCTGTATGTCCTCTATAAACTCGAAACCGGCAAGAGCGAATTTTGATGACATCATTATTCAATATGCACATTAGTCCAGAGTCTGCACCAGCGAAGTTTGGTAGCGATCGGATCAAGATTTTTATTGATTTGAAGATATTTACTGATTACAGGTAGCCGGCCGCGGTGGCCGAGGTGACTGAGGCGCTCCAGTCACGGTCAGCACGGCCACTACGGTCGGGGGTTCGAATCCCCCCCTCGGGCATGGATATTTGTGCCGTCCTAGTTCGTAAGTAGTTCATAAGTAGTTTGCAAGTTTAGGGACTGATGACCCCGTAGTTAAGTCCCATAAGCTTAACAAATATTTGAATATTTGATTACAGATATAATGCGGCAGCGTGTGTAACATACGGATCGTACGTGTTGCGTATCTTCCAGGCGTCAAGTCTCCGGTGGCATAATGTCCTAATGTTCGCAACGAAATATTCGCTTTTCGACGGTAATTATTTCACTGACCGGACAGGGATACACGCAACAACCTCCCTCCCAAACAAACACTTTTTTCTTTCCGTGGCATTGGAAGTCTTAAGAATCACATTTGGCACACATCTTCCTTACCGTGAAATACCAGTTCTGTAATGCTAAGAACCACACATGACACATGGTTCAGCAGATATAACGCCATAAACAATAACAGTAGCAACAAACTGCCACATAATGCGACGAGCCTTTATGAATACAATATATGAGAAACAGATTACTTGGCGACTTGCAACAAACTTAAAGCGTAATTTGAAACTATACTGAACTATTTCTAGCTGACAACCATAGCAAAATTATGAAAGGAAAAAATTTCTCGCTCACTACTTTTCTGCTGTTCATGGACTAAAACTACGTCATTCGGTATGACAATTTATAATTTCTACAGTACAAATTATAGCCACAAGAAATTTTACAGACAGTATACACACATATAACTGAATGTACCTTCGAAATTGTATCGCAGTACGACGGAGTTCATGAGATACAGAGGTCTTCTATTGAACAGGTAATGTTAGCTTTAGGGTTTGAATTGACATTCCCTGTTTGCAGGATTTTTTATTAGTTTTTATTTGGTTCATAGTATCTTCTCTCAAAATATGGAAAGCAAAGAGCTTGCAGCAGAAGGAATGTGTTGCACAGTATCGAACAAGAACAAGTGTTTACAATTCTTGGGGTGTGCAATTCAGTCCTCACGTCTACCACCCTCTTTTACTTGTGTTGATGTACGAGTCCCCAAAGTTTGTCGGTATTTTCGGGTCATTCTGTAGATGAACTATAATTTCCTCTAAGTCTTGCAACTACCTGAAGTACTCGTTTCCTTTCCGCATGCGAAAGGTAATCAGTCAACGAGGCTGTTACGCAGCACACCACTAATACTGTATTCGAGCAGCATATAATTTCGTGATCACATACCTTAACTGAATATTTTTCTACCTGGGTTCGATTTCCGGTAGTGGTAGCGATTTTGCGTTGGTGAGAAAACTTGAACAAGGTGTGCCCGACAACCATCTCGAGAGCTGTGTGCCCATCATATGTCCTTCCGTATTGCATCCATAGATGATACCAGCAGAAGAGGAAACTCCCCATCGCACCCCCCTCCCCCCACAAATTTAATACTAAATTGGATTAGCGGATAGTCAGTCAAAATCTCTACACTGATGCACTGATGAAGCACTAAATCAGGAAGAATATATACGGAATTGTGAAAAAAGAAGCAAAACAGCAACAATGAATAGTCAAATTGCGTGATGTGTACATTGAGAAAGTGGAAATAGGTCATCGTATTCCAATGCGACGCGAGATATCCGTATTCGCTGGAGCTCGATACTGCTATATTTTTGTTTTCAGTAACAGTCTATTGAAATGTTCAAATGTTTGTAAATCTATCGGACCAAACTGCGTGGTAATCAGTCCGTAACTTACAAACTACTTAAACTAAATTAAACACACACACATCCATATCCCAGGGAGGACTCGAACCTACTACGGCGAGCAACCGAGCGCTCCGCAGCGAGACGCCTTAGACCGCTCGGCTACTTCACCGCGGCAGTAGCAGTTTGTAATGGAGACTGTGTCAAACGCTTTGCTTGTTGTCCTTCATGCATGGTTCTCAAGATTTCATTTGTGATAACGGTGAGCTCAGTTCCGCACGATCAATACTTTCTAAATTCGCGCTCATTTGTGCAGAATCTTTCCTGTTCCGAGCAGATCGTTACAGCGTGGTAGCGCTGTAAGAGGTACGTTCGGAAAGGCCGCGCCGAGAATGGCGGTTTGCAGAGGGAGTGGGGGAGAACTGTTGCTCGGTTCGTATTTGAGCAACGAACGTAGGACGACTGGATTCTGGTTTAACCCAGAGCAGCGACCATTACATGGTATTAGAGCATCTGCCTTACTGTAGCTGCGACACACTATACAAGCAAGACTAAACGAGGAACCAGATCTGGTGTATAGGAAAATTGTGCGAATTGATCAATTCCTTTTGTAGAAAACGTCAGTTGTTCCGAAATTAAGGATCACCTCATAGCACCGTTCGGAATATAACATATATATATATATATATATATATATATATATATATATATATATATATATATATATATATATATATATATATATATATTTTTTTTTTTTTTTTTTCCTGGAAGGTTTTGACGCGATTTACTTCGACATTTCAAATTTCTACGAATCGTATTCTAAAAAACAGTCTCGATTGCAAGAGAATTTTTATTGTTCTCAGGCAACCGGTTTCAGTCTGCCTGTTAGACCATCTGCAGAAGGATGTACAGAATACGATATTATGGCAATAAACTGTAAAATAATAAAAATGTGAAAAGTTATACCCAGGGCAGCCGCTTGTGGGCGGGTCGGGAACCGTTGGCTGTGGAAAACAACTGCGGAATACTGCAGTAGCGGTCGAGTTTATATATGGCCAGCTCAGCCCCCCCCCCCCCCCACATGCAGCATTAAAAAAAAAAAAAAAAAAAAAAAAAAAAAAAAAAAAAAAAATGTTCAAATGTTTGTAAAGTTTATGGGACTTAACTACGGGGTCATCAGTCCCTAAACTTACAAACTACTTACAAACTTACGAACTAGGACGGCACAAATATCCATGCCCGAGGGGGGATTCGAACCCCCGACCGTAGTGGCCGTGCAGACCGTGACTGAAGCGCCTCAGTCTCCTCGGCCACCGCGGCCGGCGCAGCATTACATTATTGAGAGTCAGCCATGTACTTAAAATATTTTTGTTTTGTTGTTGTTGTCTTAGAGGCTACAGTTATGATACTGAAAACGGGGGATAAATATACAAGAACATTCAGATTACTACACTCGTTGTGACTGTTAACAATTTAGAAAAAAATCGTTGTGAATAAAGATTAAAAACATTTGGTTTTATCAGTTTTTGTTAGCTAGCTGTCCTCTATGGGTATTTGAAGATTCTCACTGGGCATATCGGTGCCGGACTCAGTAATACTTCATGCAATGGCTTGTGCGTATTGGTGGTTGCACGCCAGCAATGCTCGTCGCAGCACTCGTAGCAGCGAACGATGCGTTGATGCTCTGGAGAGAATCGGCATATTCTAGCTGTGATTCATAATTATCTTCATCAATTGCCACAGTTTGGTTCTCGGGCCTAGGCATTGGCACCGACACTCGTAATGTCTCGCCATTGTCTAGGTCCGAGAACCAAACTGTGGCAATTGATGAAGATAATTATGAATCACAGCTAGAATATGCCGATTCTCTCCAGGGCATCAACGCATCGTCCGCTGCTACGACTGCTGCGACGAGCATTGCTGGCGTGCAACCAGCAATACGTACAAGCCATTGCAGTAGAAATGAAGTATTACTGACTCCGGCACCAATATGCCCAGCGAGAATCTTCAAATGCTCATAGAGGACAGCTAGCTAACAAAACTGATAAAACGAAATGTTTTTAATCTTTATTCAAAACGATTTTCCCAAAATTGTTACCAGTCACAACGAGTGTAATAATCTGTATGTTCTTGTATATTTATCCCCCGTTTTCAATGTCATAACTGTAGCCTCTAAGAGAACAACAACAACAACAACAACAAAATTATTTATAAGTACATGATTACTGTCAATATTGTAATGCCGCATGTGGTGTGGGGGGGGGGGGGGGAGGCGTGAGCTGGTCATATATAAACTCGACCGTTACTGCAGTTTTCCGCAGTTGAATTTCCACAGCCAACGGTTCCCGACCCGCCCACAATCGGCTGCCATGGGTATAACTTGCCACATTGTTATTATTTTACTGGTTGTTGCCATAATATCGTATTCCTTACGTCCTTCTTAATATTTATAATATTACTGTATTGCAGTTGGCCTGAAGATGGTCTCACAAGCAGACTGAAACCGATTTCCTAAGAACAGTAACAATTCTCTTGCGATCGAGACTGCGTTTTTTAAAATATAATTTCATTAGCGATCGCTGTTTCTCCAGAAATGTATTCTATTATTCTACGAATCGATTCAAACTTTGCACGAAGGTACATGAATTAATAAAATAAAAACAGTTTTTTTTCTTTTATTCAGTAATCAGTATCCGTTATCGAACTATGACTGATTAAAACCTTGGACGACCAAACAGTGATGGATTTATATGTTAACAGTATTTTGTCAGCTGATTAACGACTTTTCTTTTATGCGTTAATTGCACCAAGTTTTTAAGTGATTATAGCAAAATAAATACGGCGTTTATTTAATGTTTCGCGAAACAATTTTAAAGAACTTATTTAGAAACCCTTGTCAACTACAACTACTCAGCTATGTTACAACTATATTTGGGAACCAGGAAGAAGAATGTTATTATCACAGAACAGGAAAATGCGTAAACGTCTTGGTCAAAGATGTAAAACAGGAGATCTAGCGTGTCCACCTATCTGGCACGAAAAACATTTAAACCAAAAATTTTGACATAATCTTGATTTTTTATTTGTTAGTATTATCACTCATGTCAACTTTTCCAAATTTTTATTTCATAAGAACGTTAGTCTTGCTTTGAAGGACAAATATGATTTTTTTTTTCGAATTTTGATTGAATTTTTCAATCAGAAGAATGATATACATATCCCGTTGCAAAAAGCTCTATCGGTTTCTCGCGAATTTTCAAATTTTCGGTGTAACTTCCACAAATTTTTTGTACATTAGAACGTTCATCTTTCGCTTAACGTCAAGTGATCAAAATGAACGGTTCTCAACTTATAGTGTTGAGTACATTTAGAAACACATTGAAAAAGGAACTTGGTTCCAATTTTGCGACTTTTCTTTTCAACTGCCTGTATTTATTTATTTATTTTACTGAAAACTTTTCCAAGACCATAATGAACAAAACAAACAAGAATTACACCTCTCCGTACAAACCTTCTCCTGTCAAGTGATGCTCTTACAACCATGTGGCAAATGATTTTTATTCACAGAAAAAATCGCTTTGGGTTTTTCCTAAATTTTCCTACTTTCCGGGCGACTTTTCCCAATATTTATTTCATGCGACCCTTCCTCTTGCTTTCAACATGAAACGTACTACATTTTATCGCATTTAGACGAACGGTATTGATAGCTCATTGGAAAAGCTGTTTCGGTTTTTCCCGATTTTACTCTTTTCTGGACAACTTTTCTATATTTTATCAATATTTAAACCTTCCCTGGACTTACACGAATATTTCAAGACTGAAATTAGCCAAATCAGTTCAGCCGTTCTTGAGTTTTAGCGAGACTAACGAACAGCAATTCATGCCTTGATAATAATTTTGGGCTATAAATTTAGATAGGTGTTACATATGACAGTTGTAAGGCCATGTTTGGAGTGGCATCAAGAATTTAAAATGAATTACAGTGTGGAATAGTTACTGGATTAGAGTAAACTAAAATGGATATAGAATGTGTTATTCAGTGGTGAATATTTAATACAGTCTTCTTCTGCATTCAGAGCAAGAGCAAGTCAGCAAATCCCTTATCGTTTCAGAATATTGCGTAATAGCTGGGATGGACAACGACACTGGATCAAGCTTACTGAGTGTAAGTGAACTGCACGGAAAAAAGTATCGCTCTAGTAATCTCCTAAACATAGAAGAATAGAAAATGCAATACCAAATCTATTAGCGAAAAAAATCGAAAATGTATAACAATGAAGGAGTTATATGATATGTAGAGTTTAAAAAAGGTACTGGTTTAGAGGTACAGCAAGTATTATCTGAATCCTAGCAAATATATCGTGACATAGATTGAAAAAATATATATAAAATAAAAGATTTAGGAAAACAAGTGGGCAACATTTTCTGATACGTGTATGGGAAATCTTTAACGGAAGAGCTCTGCATTTGGAAATCAAAGTGACAAATCTATTTGAGGAACAATGTGTATATTGTGTCCAATTTGTTTTAATTCTGAGCATATAACAAATTTTCGGTGACAAGTGTCCGTATGTGCTGAAATATACTGGGTCAGAAATGACTTCTTACACTAGCGCAATGTCAAATGTATGTCTGTGTCGTGCATATGACGATGATGAGTGTTTGTATAGTGGTGTTGACAAGAACGCGAAAAGTGAAATCTGGTGCCACTAATGGTCTAAATAATGCCAAGGGCATCGCTGAGGTTATCTTCCCCGTCTGACAGAAAGATAGCACATTCTCACTACGTGATTTGGAGCAACGGCGTGTAGTTAAGCGTTGATTACCTGTATCTCAGAGCCTCTATATGCAGGAACAGTGTGCTGAGGAACTGTTCGGAACACAGAGACTGGCTATGGAGCACATTATCGTCGTGGGCGCTTGCTGTTGTAGATGCAGAGAAACTGCAGTGAACTGACAAATGCTGTGGAAAAAAAGTCCGTGTACTTGCATATAAATGTTCGTAATGTCTTGTGGCCTATTTGATGCTAAGGCGCATAATAATGTGATTTCAGGCCATACCTATGTTGTGATAGAAATTTTGCCTTAATAAAAAAGCACAAGAAGGCAGTTAAGTGTTTTATACCTCAAGAGTAACAAGAACTAATTACTTCAGGCGCCCTTTTGTCACTATTCAACACACTCTGCATAATATAAAAGCTATCGATTCAATAAAAAAATTAGTAACTTAACAAAAGAAAAAAATTAAAAAGAAAAACATTATTCTGTGAAAACATTATTTTCAACTTGCATTCCACATAGCCATAGTAGTCAAATCAGGATTCGGGTGGTGTGTTCTCACGGTGATATTTTGTTCAGATTCTATTACTTACTTTCCAATCCGCTTCATTTTATTCGCATAAAAATCAAAATGAAATTAATAATTTCTTCGTTAATGCAACTACAACTCGCCCACACTTCTCTGTGGCTCAGTCGACAATGAAGCGGATTGGAAAGTAAGTAATAGAATTCATCTGAACAAAAGATCACCGTGAGAACACACCACCCGAATCCTGATTTGACTACTATGGCTATATGGAATGCAAGTTGAAAATAATGTTTTCTCAGAAAGTAATTATTTATTATTTCATTGGCCTCCTTGCATGATTACATTTGAAGTCGATACTCCAATTTTCGTCTTCACGTATAATGATTCTAAAATAGCTTTTTTGCGGAAATACTTGAAACGGTTACGTTACCTTCCTTTTCTTCTGGGATTATTGTTCACTTCTTTATCACGTCTACCTATATTTGTTTGTACGATTTTGCACTTTTGGTAAGCTTCGAAGCTGAAATATTGTGTAAAGGAACAAGGTTTACTGTTACCACACCCTACCTATTTCTTTTATTTCTACAAAGCGTTTAGAAAATTAAAAAATCCATCAGCAAGTCCTTCTATTTTTATTGTGACGTTTATGGTGTGTTAAGATTTCAGAATAACCTATGGAACTCTATCCAGTGGCCACAGGCACCTTTATTTGTGTGTACAGTATAACAGTTTACAAGTAAGGCTGTGACTAATAATAAAATACACTACTGGCCATTAAAATTACTACACCAAAAAGAAATGCAGATGATAAACTGGTATTCATTGGACGAATATATTATACTAGAACTGACATGTGATTACATTTTCACGCAATTTCGGTGCATAGATCCTGAGAAATCAGTTCCCAGAATAACCACCTTTGACCGTAATAACGGCCTTGACACGCCTGGAGCTTGGAGATGCCCATGCAGCTTCAACACGATACCACAGTTCATCAAGAGTAGTGACTGGCGCATTGTGACGAGTCAGTTGCTCGGCCACCTTTGTCCAGACGTTTTCACTTGGTGAGAGATCTGGAGAATGTGCAAGCCAGGGCAGCAGTCGAACATTTTCCTAATCCAGAAATGCCTATATAGGACCTGCAACATGCAGTCGCGCATTGTCCTGCTGAAATGTAGGGTTTCGCAGGAATCGAATGAAGGGTAGAGACACGTTTGTTTGTATAGTCTATGGGGCCCAACTACGGGGTCATCAGTCCCTAAACTTACAAACTACTTATGAAGTACTCACGAACTAGGATGGCACAAATATCCCCTCGGCCCCCGCGGCCGGCGGCAGAGACACGGTTTGTATCACATTCGAAATGTAACGGCTACTGTTCAAAGTGCCGTCGATGCGAACAAGTGGTGACCGAGACGTGTAGCCAATGGCACCCCATACCATCACGCAAGGTGAAACGCCAGTATGGCGATGGCGAATACACGCTTCCAATGTGCGTTCACCGCGATGTCGCGACCATCATGATGCTGCAAACAGAATCTGGATTCATGGGAAAAAATGACGTTTTGCCATTCGTGCACCCAGGTTCGTCGTTGCGTACACCATCGCAGGCGCTCAAGGGTAACCGCAGCCATGATCTCCGAGCAGGTAGTCCATGCTGCTGCAAACTTCATCGAACTGTTCGTGCAGATGACTGTTGTCTTGCAAACGTCCCCATCTGTTGACTCAGGGATCGAGACGTGGCTGCACGATCCGTTACAGCCATGCTGATAAGATGCCTCTCATCTCGACTGCTAGTGATACGAGGCTGTTGGGATCCAGGACGGCGTTCCGTATTGTCCTCCTGAACCCACCGATTCCATATTCTCCTAATAGTCTTCGGATTGCGACCATCGCGATACGTTAAATCGCAATCGTGATAGGCTACAATCCGACCTTTACTAAAGTCGGAAACGTGATGGAACGCATTTCTCCTCCTCACACGAGGAATCACAACGTTTCACCAGGCAACGTCGGTCAACTGCTGTTTGTGTACGAGAAATCGGTTGGAAAATTTCCTCATGTCTGCCACCGGCAACAACTCTGAAAAGCGAATCATTTGCATATCATATCATCCTCTTCCTGTCTGTTAAATGTTGCGTCTGTAGCACGTCATCTTCATGGTGTAGCAGTTGTAATGGTCAGGAATGTATAAAACCAGATAATCAATATTTAAACCTCTTAAAAGCGTTGAAGAAGTAAAACAAAATAAAGTCACCAGTAGAAGTAAACCTTGTTGGTTCCATTTAATATCTACATCTACATACATACCCCGCAATCCACCGTTAGGTGCGAGGCGGATGGTACACTGTAACACTACTAGGCATTTCCACTCCCAAATAGAAGAGGAAAGAAAGAATACGTATATGCCTCCGTACGAGCGATAATTTTTCTTATCCTGTCTTGGTGATCATTGTGCGAAATGTAAATAGGCGTCAGAAAGATCGTTCTACACTCAGCTTCAAATGCCATCCCTCTAAATTTCCACAACAGAATTTCTCGAAAAGAACGTCGTATTTCCTCTAGCGATCCCCATTTGAGTTCCCGGAACATTTCCGTGACACTTGCTCATTGATCGAACCTACCAGTAACGAATCTAGCTGCTCGCCTCTGAACCGCATCTATGCCCAAACCCTTGAGCAATACTCAAGACATGCTCGTACAAGCATTTTATACGCGGTCTCCTTTACAGATGAAGTACATCTTCCCAAAATTCTCCCAATAAACCGAAGTCGGCTGTCTACCTTACTCACAACTCACTTACATGTTCGTTCCATTTCCTATTGCTCGGCGATGTCAAGCCAAGATATTTGATGAACACTTGCCGTAGAGAACAAAGAACTCATTTCTATTACTTCGGAAGTCTTCCAGCCAATCACATATCTGTGAACCTATTCCATGTGCTTGTATCTTCGTAATAACACTAAGAGTAGGGATAAAACCTGACCTATGAGATTTTAATGTAAAGTAAAGGTAACGTTCTCAACTTCTCCCAAAACTTACATTTGTGGAACCTAGAAAGATAGAATCTTATCCATAAAGAATAAAATATCAGTACTTTTAGCTGTTGTTGAAACATTGTGTAGCTACAGGAAAATGTTTTTCCGTTGAAATAGTTGTGCCGAATAAAATTTTTCTCCTTATAGGTTTGTCACGGATGTTTCTGCCAGTAACTTGGCTCTGTGTCAGTTTACGCGCAACTCCAGCCTTTGCCAACTTCGAGAGTGCTGCCAAAGGATGGCTACGGTGGCGTCTACCGCTAACAGCGGGCCAAAATTTCTGGTTTCCATTTTCTGAGTACGACAATTCACGGCAAGGGCACTGGATGGATCGCACGCACGAAGTTTTTGCATTCTGCGGACTGGGAAGCACTTCGGATGATGTCGACCTGAAGTACGTCTTGCCTTTTTAATATCTTTGTTTTTATCAGCTTTTGCGAACACTCCTTACATCCGCTGTCGTGAATAAAACTTTTATCCATATGTTACGGAAAGATAAACCTACATTCTCGATTTTGTAGATTTGGTGAAAATAAAATATTTGTAAACCTATTGGACCAAACAGCTTTGGTCATCAGTCCCTAGACTTACAAACTTCTTAAACTAATCAGGCTTGATTCCGTGGTGGAACTTCTGCTCGATGACTGTACTTTGACTTGTAGAAATTTTTCAGCAATCGGTCTTAAAATATAGATTCCGACCACTGTGTATAATTCAGAGACAGCGAAGGAACCGGAAGAGCAATTGAACAGAATGGATAATGTCTTGAAAGGATGTTAAAAGATGAAGATTAACAAGAGGTAAACAAGGATAATGGAATGTAATCTAAGAAAATCAGGCGATGCTGAAGGAAGTAGATTAGGTAACGGGATAATATAGGTAGTACGTGAATTTTGTTGCCTGGGAAGTAGAACAGTATGGTCGCAGTACAGATGATACAAAAATCCAGACTAGTAGTGGGAAGTGAAGTGTTTCTGAAAGGAGAAATTTGTTAACAATGGCTATAAATTCGAGTGTTAGGAAGTTTACCAACCTGACGTCTTCTAAAGCTGTCGTCCCCACACCGATGGTAGCGCACAGGTCGGAGTTCTTGAAGTGAACCTAACTACGGAATAATACTGAAGTTCTGGGATGCCAACTAAATTATTTAATAAACGCAGAAAACTAGCAAACCGCATATAAACATACACTCGATATTGCAAACGGGCGGCTGAGTGATGCGTCTACGTTAAGAGGTTTGGCAATAATAGCAACGGGTGGCCACATATTGATTTAGTTACTTTATATACTGGCAAAGAATTATATAATTTAACGCTATCTGACTGTCTTACTAACAAAAGTGATATACAGGCAAAATACCTATAAGCAATGTTCTTTATTAAATCCAAACGACACCGTTCTCAATTAACAATGAAGTAAATGAAGCAAATATTCAATTTTGGAAAGTGACACCTCGCTTCGCAGTACTTCACATGCTTCACTTCAATTAATTCATGAGAGTGAATTTCTACAATGCACTCAACTATCACTAAGCTACAAATCCATGTAACACTAAACTTGATCCCACCTTTACTTTCCAAAAGAAATAATCAATGAAACTAATTAAATTCATTTTATGTAAAATATTGAGAATAATGAGTAATAAATTCACCTCAAGTATCACAAACCACAGTAACGAAGAATGTGCATATTATTGCGAAGTGTGCAATGAGGATGTTCCGAAACGTAAGGAAACCCTATCCCAGGTAGCAGTAGTAGAATTGACAACGTCGATATATGAATGATTAGTTCATTATACTTTCAACCCCTTTTTCTTTAAACTAATCGCGCTCAAAAATAATTGCTATAAATTAATTAAATGAAGTCTCACTGAGTGGAAAGCTATATTAATAATAAAAGAAAAACAAACGCAAAAATCATTAAAGTAGTAAATAAATCTATTAACACTTATCTTAGACTGATAGATTCCAAACCCCTTCAGGTGCCTGCTTCAATTTCTGCATCTACCACCCGATCTTCTCGTTTGGTTACCAGACGCGATCCTTCCCCGATCGACTCCAGACTGCTACTACTTCTTACTCAGAGGCAAAACCACTACCTACCGGCCGCCAAAGATAATTTTACTTCACCGAAACAAAGATGGCTGCATAAGTTGTTGCCAACATATATATAACGTAAACTTAGGATTCGAGATTTCCATTCAGTAGTCTCCTTACGTAATCCCCCTCGCTACGGAGAAATAATTTCATGATACAATAGCGTTGTTAGTTGCAATGTATGAAATTCTGAGAAAATAAATCACAATATTGACAGTACAAAATTAACAAAAACCATAACATTTGAAACATGAATGATTAGTATAATGTATACGATGTAAGGCACACACTGATGCTCTGTGTCACAATACTATAAGATTTTACAATGAATACCTCAAATAGTGAAATGTTATAAATGAAAGACTCACATAATAGTGTTCGGATTGTATCATGAAATTCTGAGAAAAGTATATCACAAAATTGACAGTTCAAAATTAACAAAAACCGTAACATTTTATCACATAAAGTAAAATAATGGTAACAGAACGAAAGGTAATATAGACTAAGACAATAAAATATTCCTAACTCCACTATATAATTTATCTAAACAATGGGAAGTAATAGTCAAAACTAGTACATTAAAGCTGATACGTATGTAAGGAGTTCACCCCCAAAAGAAGGACTACACATTATATATGGTGTCAGTGGCGGCGCTAGAAGAAAACTGGGTGTCGGCGAATTCGTCTTTGCGAGGCCCCTTTCAGTTTTTCAGTAATGAAGAAAATGTTAAATAAAATGAGCTGAATTACACATCAATAATCATTATACTAAAATTATATTACTATAATATGCAAGTATTATTGAAATGACAAATATTACAATAAACACAAATTAGAGAAACTTTTTACCTTTTCGCCTCACAGAATTTTTTAAATTAGTAGCTTACCAGCCGGTATTTAGGCTTCATTTGATAGTACGCAGACAGCCTTTCTTGGCTCATTGTGATTCTCAAGTAAGTCTTCATCAATTTTAACTTTGTGAAGCTTCTCTCGACCGAAGCTGTACTGACGGAAACTGTATGATTCTCATTGTTATATAAACATTTGGGTATACTTCTTCCAAATCGTTTTCGAAAATGTTCAAATGTTCAAATGTTTGTAAAGCTAATGGGATTTAACTACGGGGTCATCAGTCCCTAAACGCCGGTCGCGGTGGCCGAGGTGACTGAGGCGCTCCAGTCACGGTCAGCACGGCCACTACGGTCGGGGGTTCGAATCCACCCCTCGGGCATGGATATTTGTGCCTTCCTAGTTTGTAAGTAGTTCATAAGTAGTTGGTAAGTTTAGGGACTGATGACCCCGTAGTTAAGTCCCATAAGCTTAACAAACATTTGAACATTTGAGTCCCTAAACTTACAAACTACTTATGAACTACCCACAACTAAGGACGGCACAAATATCCATGCCCGAGGAGGGATTCGAACCCCCGACCGTAGTGACCGTGCAGACCGTGACTGAAGCGCCTAAGTCTCCTTGCCAGCGCGGCCGGCTTCGAAAATGTACTGAAAAAGTTGTTTGGCAAGTATTTAACTAAAAATTGCATCACTGCTGCACTCATACGGGAAGAAATACGGACAACTAAGTAGCTACCGGCCGGGAATTGCCGAGCGCACTAAGGCTTCATATGACGGTGAGTGAGATCGCTCTCGTCGGGGGTCGAATCTCACCCTTGGGTACGGATGTCGTGTTCGTCCATTGGTTAAAAAAGAAAGAAAAAAAGGCTAAAATTTTAACGATGTTTTGCGAGGCCCCCACAGGCGCGAGGCTATCGACGGTCGCCGATGTCACCGACGCCTAGCGCCGCCACTGTATGGTGTCATAAGTAAAGGGATGCCTAAGATACCATTCAGCAAAGAACACAGTGGAGGCAACAAGGCAAATTCACTGGCAAGAGTAGTACTTGTATTCTCCGTAATCCACTGCAGGAGCAAATAAACCCAAAATCCTGCGCATAGGCAAGGAAACATAAATAGGAGGGAAAGACTGAGGTGAAGGCAATGGGCAACTTCATGCACCATGCTCATACCTGCATAGTAAAAGCTCTACTGCTGGATCAGGCTTATCCAGCACTGACATCCATTTCAGGAGCTGCTTCTACTGCAAGAGTAGGTTTACATAGCATTTTGAACCAAGTTGTATGGAGAATATATCAATGCAAGACCACCATAAGAATTGGAATATACAACTATCTTAGGGTTGTGGCATGCCAAAAAAGGCATAATTTAAACTAAAATCTGTGGCAATTACTGATATTGTATAGATATAATATGTGATAAAATATACCAAGTATAGGCTTAGATACTAAGATATAACATGAATATCGATTGACAATATATATGATTTACTGCACTTATGCAGTGCACATAGAGTGTAAGGAATAACATAATCAGGCAGGGTGCAAATCATTTAAATAATAAGTGAATTAGTCACCAAAATAGGGTGAACAAATGTAAAGAAATGTAAGGGAAGTAAATAGTTCAGCAACATTAGGGTAAGATATGGAATGAAGTGTCGTATTTGGCTATATGGCAGCACATAGGCAGTTTACAAATAATTAATTAACATTGGTGTAACGTAATGGAATGAAATGTCATATTTGGCTTTATGACTGCATACAGGCAGTTTATAAATAATTACTTAACATTGGGGTAAATTATTGGAATGAAATGCCATATTTGACTTTATGACTGCACACAGGCAGTTTACAAATAATTAATTAACATTAGGGTAAAGTAATGGAATGAAATGTAGTGTTTAAATATATGACTGCACAGAGGCAATTTAACTGAATTTGAACTAGGCATAAACATTGAGTGACATATTAAGGTATTATGCACATAAGTAAGGTAAAGTGTGTGATAGGTATATAACTAGCTGGCCAGGCTAGTGTGTAATGTATTAGAAGATGGATAAGTACAAAAGTAATGGGACAAGCATTACTTACGGGGGTAAAAAGGAACCAGTGGTGTGCACAGCGAAATATAGCAAGCGGCGCAGGCTAGCGATAAAAGAGTCACAGCACACAGCGCACAATGAATAATAAAAAACAAGCAAAAACAGAGAGCATATTACAATGTATTCCAAGCAATCAGTCATAAATTAGCCAGGCAGAAGCAGCGTATAAAGCATGAGCAGCGCATGGTCGAGCAAATGCAAGCAGAATTGGCATAGCTAGAGCAAAGTGTTACAAGGTAGGTAAAAGATTAGTCATGATATGTCATCAGTCTTAGTTCAGTATCAGTCATGGTTGATCAAGATATAGTCTCGGTCAGCCGTAAGGTGAAACTTTATCCTAAAAAGAAAATATTTATATCGAAACATAACGTAACAGCATATGCTAGCAGCAGAGCGTGCATAAAAACAGTTAGCAAAGCATAACATTACAAGAAAAGTAAAATATTTGTGAAATACAATACGCCACGAATTATTAATATGCAAGTGCTGGCAGTAGTTTAGACATTGTGGTGGGGCATGAGCAATTTATGGTAAGCTGTAAGCGTAGAAGCAATAGTCAGGGCAAAGGCCTTGCAGCAGAGCAACAGTAATTTATTAGAAACAGTAAGCAGAGAGGCGATACTAGCAGAAAGTGAAAGATGTTATGAAAATTATCTCTCTCTTAAGCTAAGCAATGTGCAATAAAGACGCAGCATTGTCCAAAGCAGAAAAGTTGTATTTATAGTCAATACCATTGTGAGGATAGTTAAACAACTTATTCCTCAAAATCATCCATGCATCATCCCTGAAGCATGAACTGTTATTAACCATACGATCGAGATGAGTTAGCTGCTGAAAATGACATTGCAAATGCAGAAGTTTGACATAGCATATAGTTGTAACAAAAAGAAAAGGAACAGCTTTAGCAAAATAATGGACCACAGTATCATATGTCACACATGAAGCAGATCACGTTGTAGAAAATTTATGGCATCTGCGAAAGGCAAGCAAAACAAGTAGGCATAACACGGACAATACTGATTAGCTTACAAAAAACATAAAACATAAAAAGGCATAATCATTTAAAACAAAGTTCTGTTCAATCCTGTTAGAGTCTCAAAGACAACTATACCACTAGTGCACAATTGAAGGTTCGTATACTAAATCATAAATCTTACTGAAATATCTCAATACATTAAACCTTATAAATCACAATGGTTTCTTATAGTAAAACAACAAGTATGTCCATCTTCATTAAGTAAATCATCTTATGACCAGGAAAAAAATCAAAGTCACCATCAGCAAGTGGCAAACTGATACAAAAATCCAGAAACCCCCCCCCCAAAAAAAAAAAAAAAAAAAAATAAATAAATAAATAAAAAAAAAAAATAAAAAAAATCAGCCAATTTTCTTAAAACTGCAGGCAACAAAACCAAATGATGAGCATCAGTAACTTACCATACTGTATCCCATTTAGATGTTTCATATGGCTGCTGTATTAATCGTAAGAATGTTGGCAAATCATCACAGAAAGGAAAATGTAAGCATCAAGCACAAGGTGTAAAGTAAATGCAAGAACACATAGGTATCAGACGTGTAAATAAAAGAATGTGACATAGTAGTACAGATTTAGCACAGTGGGACTTACAAATAAGTGTTCGAATGTACAAATATGTTTCAAGCAGACGGTTGTAGACAACTTCCATAATAACATACGCACTGCAGGCGCCAGTACCAGTTTCACATCTAACGGATCAACATGTCATAAAAAGTCAAGGTAAAAACGAAAGGAGAAAAGAAAAAAAATTAATAGTGATACACCCACAAGTCAAACAGACAGTAAACCAATAATTATAGAATCAATCCGTAACAAAGCCATGTATAGTTTTAAGTAATTTCTAGTGAGCTATGGCCAGAAAAAGATAATGTCTATAAAAATGGATTACGCAGCAAACAAAATATGATATATCAGAATCAATGTCGTCACGAGACATTGATTTTAGAAAAATCATGGGTGATCTAAAGTGGTTAAAGGTAAAGGACATAGCCATGCATAATAAAAGCTCTCTGCTAAGAAATGAAGGACGTTGAAAGAGTAACATGTATCCCTTGACGAAATAATCCGGAACAGCAGCTTGTATCATGCAGGTATTGAGTCGAGGAGGGATGAATGGAAAAAAAGTAAACATGACCCTAGATGACATAATACGGAACAGCAGTAATAAAACAACAAATCATATCACGATAAAAAACAAAATACGTAAGATCTAATTTACGAGCTGAGGGTGTATATTATATTATATGTTCAGTCGTATACGAAGAATATATCTTGTATCAAGCAATCGACAATAATAAACAAAGGGCAAAGGAAGAAAAAAAAACAATTTTGTTAGATACAAAGATGTACTGCATAAAGAATATACGTAATAAAGGGTTTGCAATTAGATTCGTGATGTATACCTTTAGAGCGACCAGTACAAAGAGAAGCAACTTCAGTTGCATTCTGATGGGCAACACGTATTACACGAAATGGACCCGCATAGTGTAGAAAAAATTTATGACAAAAACCTTTGTTTTTCTGGGAAAGTTTGTGCGATCTGACAAGTACTTTATCTCCAATTCGAAACTGTATAGGCCATGTCTTGGGTTTGCAAAGACGTTTTCGATTTTCCGCAGCAGCTCGAATATTGTTGAGAGCAATTTGGACAATTTCACGATGCCGTAACGTGTTTCCTCGTTTACGAGACGGGGGAAAAGAAATGGTTTCACGAATGTTATCAGGTGGAAGTTTATTTTTTAAGACCGGATAAGGAGACAAACCAGTAGACGAAAGGGGAATGGTGTTAATAACATCTTGAAACGTTTTGACGTACTTATCCCATTGATCATGCTGAGCATGGCAATATAATCTGAAAAGTTTGACAAGTTCTTTCATAACACGTTCAGCCGGATTAGACGAAGGATGGTATCGAGAAATGAATATTTTTCTAGTTTTAAGAGTCCTGTTCCAAATACGAGAACTAAATTGTGAATTTTCAAAGCTGCGTAGGTTAAGCAATTGGTCTTTAATAGCGCGTTGTGTGGTTGCATTCCAATAAGCATCCAAAAAGGCATGTTTAAATTCTTCAGAAGAAAATCATTGTTGAGCGATAGGTCGCATACCGGTGGCGGGTTCCCCTTCTAAAAATCCGCAAGCAAATTTTAATTGTTGTTGTACCGGTCAGCCGGGTGGAAAAGAGTAAATGAATTGTTGTATCCAGTCCAACGGGTGAAGATCATTAGGATTGTTTTTAAAAACTTTAAACTTTTTAACGGAAATAGAATGTTTGGAATCGAATTGGTCGTGGCAAGATGTATTCTGGAAGTCACGCGGCGAACCAAAAGATCGCAGAGGAAAATTTTCATTATTATTATAATCCTGTAAAGCATTATATGTGGGCTGTTGTCGAAAGTTATCAAAATGGGTAATATTATTATTACGATCAGTGAAAGAGTACGAATTAGGAAAAGGTGAAGGATTGTGTTGCAGATGGGACAATTGGTGATAAGGAATTTGAAAAGACGGATTAATATTCTGACGATAATTAGTGTCATGAAGCTGAGGGTTCTGATAAGGAGAAGCAAAATTTGAAAACGAATTCTGAGACGTTGCGGCTTGTAAAAAAGCGGACGAGGAGTAGCAATGTTATTGCGGTTTTCAAGGTCAATGACAGCATCGTGCAAGGATTGTATCGTGCGGCGTATGCCATCGACGTCAACATAAGTGCGGGAAATTCTGCGTAATAAGTCGCCATATTCTTGCGTATCTGTAAATTGTACGGGATTAGTCAAATAAAGCTGGTGTTGTAGACGGTCAGACAGTTCAGTGACGTCAATTTTGAGGTCATCAAGCATAGAACAGATTTGTTTAATTTCATCAGCATCAGCAATATTAGAATTACGTAATTTATTTTCTAGATATTTGACAGATATATAAAGACTTTTGATTTTATCAGAATGAGAAGTTCACCACGAAGTTTTGTTACGTCAGATCCGGAAACAGTATCAGTTAAGTGATTATTAATATTAATAAAGCGTTGCTCAAGTTTTATGTTTGTCAGTAAGTTCCGTAATAGAAGAGGTGTTTTGATGAACATTGGTCTTTAAGGTTTCAACATCATCATTAAGTTGTTTAGCGGTTTGGGAGAACGATTGCATTTGATTTTGAACGTTGACAATGGTTTGCGTCATGCTATCATATTGGGATTTACAAATTTTCGAATGTTCTTGAAATTCAGCGTAAAGTCGAGTTTGTCTTTCTTGCCAGTCAGCGGAAAGTTGCTTATGGTTTTCTTGTTGGTTTTGAAGATTTTGTTCTTGCTTTTGAAGATTTCTTCCTGCTACTGGAGTAGGAGTTGAAACATTTGTTGTATATTACTACAAGCAGACTGAGTGAGAGCAGAGATAACTGATGATTCTGAACCGGTAGAGGTGTTCCCCGACAATGAGGTCGTAACAGATTTCGTGTCGGTAAGTAAAGCAGTGGTATTAAAAGTGTCTGTTACATTAACTAACAAGAGCGGTGATGAAATACTACTGGAAACAAGTGTTGTATTCGTTAGAGAAGCGGAAGCCGTGATTACATCAGATGCAGCGGTAACGGAAATTCTTTGGGTAGAGGATGACATTTCAGACATAGTAATGGCAGAAGTGTTAAAAACAATAGATGTCGTATTCAGCGTTGGGTTTAAACATCGCGAAAACCGTCTCTGCGGAAATTGTTGTGAACCAACGGGCATACTATGAAAAATGTAACAGTAGGCTCTGAAGTATAAATGTTAGAGCAGGGTGGCAAATAATTACGTACAGAGAAATAGTTAGAACAAAACAAAAACAAAAAATGTTAGTAATAAAATACAATCAGAAGTATCTTAGAAAAGAAAGGGACACAACGTTACTAAAAGCAGATTATCCACGGCGTTGCCAAACAAAGGTGACAATGTATGTACGTGACGGTAAGATAGTGAATCGTTGCTGAATAAAAACAACCGTAATAAATGTAATGTCAATTAAATACAAGTAATAATCAGGTAACAGGAAGCAAAGAACAAGATAATTTCAAATATTAACTATAAGACTGTGTGATAGTCACTAGCGAGACTTAAACAATCGATCGCGGTAATTATTTTAACGTCACAACCGAGAGAAAATCAAACTTCACCTTATACAGGAAATTAAACACGTCAATGATTACACACAATACTATGGTATATATTGGAAAATCAAGTAGCATGTAGAAAATAACAAATGGTCAAGAATAGGTAATACAATGCAAAGCAGCAGCATTCAAGATAAAAATGTTAGAATTAAAGTAGGCGCAGCAGCAAGTATACTTAAGACTAAAGCAGAATATATACCTTAAGAAATAAAGCAAACGTGAGAAATGAACGTACAGATTTCCAGATTCGAACTTTCACTCCATGTCGCCATGTGCAAACGGGCGGCTGGGTGATGCGTCTACGTCAAGAAGTTTGGCAATAATAGCAACGGGTGGCCACTTATTGATTTAGTTACTTTATATACTGGCAAAGAATTATTTAATTTAACGCTATCTGATTGTCTTACTAACGAAAGTCATATAAAGGCAAAATACCTACAATCAATGTTCTGTATTAAATCCAGACGACACCGTTCTCAATTAACAATGAAATAAATAAAGCAAATATTCAATTCTGAAAAGTGACACCTCGCTTCGCAGTACTTCACATTCTTCACTTCAATTAGTTCATGAGACTGAATTTCTACAATGCACTCAACTATCACTATGCTATAAATCCATGTAATACTAAACTTGATCCCACCTTTACTTTCCAAAAGAAATAACCAATGAAAATAATTAAATTCACCTTATGTAAAATATTAAGAATAATAAGTAATAAATTCACGACAACTATCACAAACCACAGAAACGAAGAATGTGCGTATTATTGCGAAGTGTGCAATGAGGGTGTTCCGAAACTTAAGGAAACCCTATCCCAGGTAGCGGTTTTAGAATTGACAACGTCGATATATGAATGATTAGTTCATTATACTTTCAACCCCTTTTTCTTTAAATTAATCGCGCTCAAAAATCATAGCTGTAAATTAATTAAATGGTGTCTCACCGAGAGGAAATCTATATTAATAATAAAAGAAAAACAAACTCAAAAATTCATTAAAGTAGTAAATAAATGTATTAACACTTATCTTGCACTGGTAGATTCCAAACCTCATCAGGTGCCAGCTTCAATTTCTGCATCTACCACCCGATCCTCTCGCTTGGCTCCCAGACGCGATCCTTCCCCGACCGACTCCAGACTGCTACTTCTTCTTACTCAGAGGCAAAACCACTGCCTGCCGGCCGCCAAAGATAATCTTACTTCACCGAAACAAAGATGGCTGTATAGGTTGTTGCCAACCTATATAGCGTAAACTTAGGATTCGAGATTTCCATTCAGTACTCCCCTTACAATATACAAAGGTAGAAACGAACATAGAGATGGGAGAGAAAGAGGCGGGTGCAGAGAGAGAGAGAGGGGGGCGGGATGTGGACTGCGAGAGTGTAGGATAAATTAACATCAGGCAACGCCGGGTTTACAGCTAGTATTAAATATAAAATATTGGCGTTTTGGCGCGTGACTACCGGTACTATAGCCAACCGGTGTTCAGTGCCTGCCGCTCGGGGGCTTCCCGAGAATTTGGGGGAACTCGCCAGCACTTTTTCCCATGGGAACTCGACCTATTGTACCACCTGTCGTGGTTCTCACCAGCTTTCACCAACTTTCCGCTACCGGGTTTTATCTTGCGGTGCTGGAAAGAAACACAGATGTGATATGATGGCTGTAAGCCAGAAGTATTACAAGTTTTCTATGAAGGCATTTGTGTAGAGTGTTGACTTGTATGGGTAAATGTAAGTGCTATTACTTAAAATACATAACATATCTAAAAATATCAAAGAATCTGTGAATCTTCTTTCCTTCTGCGGATTTAGTCATGCAATTAAAAGCTGTGCAACTAGTCACCATTTTTGTTCAGCCCTTCTGAATCGTGTTGATAGCAGAACAGAGACTAATAAATACTAAAGGCATGCCCTAAGAAATATATAATACACTACGCGTGTGTGTCCTTTTTTGGAATGTTGCTGCCCAGTGTGGGGTCTTAATCAGGTGGGCCGCGGCGGAGCGGCCGAGCGCATTGAGGCGCTTTGCTGCGATGCGTCAGGCCGTTTCCCGTAGGGGTTAGAATCCTTCCTCTAAGGGCATGAATGTTTGTGCTGCCTTTAGTGTAAGGTAGTTCATAAGTAGTTTGTAAGTTTAGGGACTGGTGATCCCGCAGTTAAGTCCCGTAAGTTTTATAAACATTTGAATTTT
Source organism: Locusta migratoria (assembly GCA_026315105.1). Taxonomy (NCBI): domain Eukaryota; kingdom Metazoa; phylum Arthropoda; class Insecta; order Orthoptera; family Acrididae; genus Locusta; species Locusta migratoria. Next base: position 215,050,309 of record CM048745.1, on the reverse strand, counting down.
TTTTCAAGTGGTTTTAACGAAGGACATCGAAAGAGTCCAAAGAAAGAGAGCTGGTTTTGTATTGTCACGATACAGGGGAGACAGCGTCACGGAAGTGATTCAGGATCTGGTATGGAAACCATTACAACAACGGCGTTTATCGCTACCGCGTGGGCTACTTGCGAAACTCCAATCGCCAACGTTCTTCTCCGAATTCGAAAATATATTGTTATCTTCCACTTACATATGTAGAAAAGATCATCAGAATAAAATACGAGAAATCAGAGCTCGAACGGAGAGATTCAGGTTTTCTCTCTTCCCGCGCGCTATTCGAGAGTGGAATTGGAGATAAATAGCATACAGGTTGTTCGATGACCACTATGCCAGGCACTTAAATGTGATTTGCAGAGTATCCCATGTAGCTGTAGAGAAATGTGAAAAAATTGCCCAGAGAACTACTGATAAAGCAAAATCAAGAAAGTTAATTCATTCAAATATTTAGGTGAGTGGCTATCCAAAAACAACAATGAGAAAGAAAGTGTAGAAGAAAGAGCAAAAAAGATGAACATAGCATTCCAGACCACCAGAAACATATACAAGAAGGAATTATAATGGGACACCAAAATTCAACACTACAGCACAGCGGTGTAAACAGAGGCTCTGTATGACGCTGAAACACTAAAGCTAGTCCAAAAAGGAGGGATCAATAAACTAATTAAAATGGAAAAAAGACTGATGAGTATTCTGCGAATATTAAAAGCATACTCGGCCCAAGGGCAACTGGAACAAAATATAACAGACCACGACCCAACAAAGAAATCTACGAACATGTAGAGAACATAATACACACCACGTGGAAAAGAAGATTGTAATTCTTTGGACATTTGGCGAGAATGGAAAATGACAGGCTGACAAAGCAAAGCAGAAATAAAATAATGAAGCTTAAAGAACAACCAGTGTAGTTTACATAGACTTCAAATGACCTCAAAGAAGCAAACATCGACATAATGGACACACACAACAGAAACTAATACAGGAACAAAATTCTGAAAGCGACCTTCAGGGAAGGAGAAGAAAGAAAAGGCAGCCTCACAACATCGAGGATCTCCGAAGGCAGAGATAAGAACGCATAAAGTTAATGTAGGCAGAAAGGAAGAAGAAGCAAGAAAGCAAGAATTGACATATTGATTTAACGTGCTCTGTAAGAGTGCAATTCTAATAAATAAAAATTAAATATGACAATTGATAAAAAGTCAACAATATAAAATAACTTAGCTTTCGGAATCCTTCCAATTTAGTGAAATTAAAAATCTAAAATGGTTCACAAGTGTTTTTCAGGTATACACTTAGATGTTTTCAGAAATTTACATGCTCTGTATGTTTACATCTACATAGATATTCTGCAAATCACATTTAAGTGCCTGGCAGAGGGTTCATTAACCACTTTCATATCCTTTCTCTACCATTCCATTCTCTAATAGCGCTCGGGAAGAAGGAACACCTAAATCGTTCCGTTTTCGATCTGATTTTCCTTATTTTATTGGGATGGTCATGTCTCCCTATGTAGGTGGTTGCTAGCAAAATATTTTTACATTCAGAAGTAAAAGTCGGTGACTGAAATTTCGCAAATAGATCTCGCCGCAACGAATAACGTCTTTCTTTTAATGATTTCCACCACAAATCGTGTAACATTTCCGTCACGCTTTCTCCCTGTAACGTGATAAAACGAGCTGCCCTTCTCTGGACCTTCTCAATGTCTTACGTCAGTCCCACCTGGTTAGGGTCCGACATTGGGCAACAGTACTCCAAGAGAGGACGCACAAGTGTGATGTACACAGTCTCTTTGGTGGAGCTGTTGCATCTTCGAAGCGTTCTGCCAATGAAACGTAACCTTTGGTTCGCCTTCCCCACAATATTTTCTATGTGTTCTCTCCAGTGTAAGTTGTTCGTAATTGCAACTCCTAGGTATTTGGTAGAATTTGCGGCCTTAAGGTTTGACTGATTTATCATGTAACAGAAGTTCAGTGGATTTCTTTTACTGGTCATGTGTATTACTTCACACTTTTCATCGACAGCATCATCCGCGAACAGTCTAAGGGAGCTATTCAGATTGTCTCCTAATCGTTTATAAACATAAGGAAGAGTAGGGGACCTATATCGCTTCCCTGGGATACGCCAGATATCACTTTTGTTTTTCTCGATGACTTACCGTCAATTACTACCGACTGTGTCCTTTCTTATAGGAAATCGTGAATCCAATCGCACATCGGGCTGATATTCCATAAGCACGCAATTTCATTAGAAGCCGCTTATGAGGTACAGTGTCAAAAGCCTTCCGGAAATCCATAAATATGGAATCGATTTGAGATGCCTTTTCGATGGCACTTATCACTTCATGTGAATAAAGGGCAAGCTGTGTTTCGCAAGAGTGATACTTTATGAATCCGTGTTGACTATTGGTTAATAGGTCGTTCTCTTCGAGGTAGTTCATAATGCTCGAACAAAGTATATGTTCCAAAATCCTGCTGCAAATCGATGTCAATGAGACTGGCCTGTAATTTTGGGGATCACTCCTATTGCGTTTCTTGAATATTGGCGTGACTTGGGCAACTTTCCAGTCTTTGGGTACGGATCTTTCGCTGAGTATATGATAGCTAAGTATGGAGCTATACATCAGCATACTCTGAGAGGAATCTAGGTGGCATACAATCTGGCCCGAAAGATTTGTTTTTGTTTAGTGACTTAAGTTGTTTTGTTACTCCAGGAACATCTACTTCTAAGATTCGCATGCTGGCTGCTGTTCTTCCTTCGAATTCTGCAGTGTTCACTTCGTCTTCTTTGGTGTACGAATTTCGGAAAGTTGTGTTTAGTAATTCTGCTTTATCTGTATTGTCATCGATAGTATTACCATTGATATCGCGTAATGAAGGTATTGTTTGCCGTTAGTATACTTCACATATGACCAAAATATCTTTGGATTTTCTGCAAGATTACGAGACAGGATTTAGTTGTGGAAACTATTATCAGATTCTCGCATTGAAGTCCTCGCTAGGTTGCGAATTTCAGTAAAAGATTGCCAGTCTTGGGGATTCTGCGCCTTTTTTAATTTTGCACGTGTTTTTCTTTGCTTCTGCAACAGTGATCTAACCTGTTTTATGTACTACGTGGGTCATCCCCCTCATTTATTAATTTATTTGGTATAAATCTCTCGATTGCTACTGATATTATGTCTTTGAAAGTAAGCCACAACTGATCTACATTCGCATTTTTAGTTTTGAAAGACTGGAGATTATCACTCAGGAAAGCGTGAAGTGAATTTTTATCTGCTCTTTTGGATATATATATTTTTTCGTTTATTTTTGGTGCATTTGGGAATTTCGATATTCAGTCTCGCTACTACTAATCTCTGTATCTATTTTGATGACCTTTACTAGCTCAGGATTATTTGTTGCTAGAAGATCAAGGGTATTTTCGCAACCATCTAATATTCTAGTGGGTTCATGAACTAACTGTTCGCAGTAGTTTTCAGAAAAAGTATTCAGAACTAGTTCGGACGATGTTTTGGATTTGTCGCCGGTTTTGAATACGTATTTATGCCAATATATCGAGGGTAAATTAAAGTCGCCACTAATTATAACAGTATGCTTCGGATACCTGTTTGAAATGTGATTCAAGCTTTCTTTGAACATTTCGGCAATTCCATCGTCTGAGTCAGGGTGCCGATGAAAAGATCCAATTATTAATTTATTCCGGTTGCCAGGTAAAACCTTTACCCATCCAACTCACAGGAAGTATCTGCCTCAATTTCGCTGCAGGATAAACCGTTTGTAACAGCAATAAACACGCCACTTCCTTTTTTATTTGTTCTATCCTTTCCGAAGACCATTTGGCCCTTTGTAAAAATTTCGGCCGAACTTATCTCTGGCATCAGCCAGATTTCTGAAACTCTAACGATTTGTGCCTCAGTACTTCCTATCAGCACTTGGAGCTCTAGAACTTTCCCAACAAAGTTACGGCAATTTTCAACTGTTACACCAATGGTTCCTAAATCTGCATTCTTCCTGTGTCTGACCTGCACTCTTTGTGCCTGAATCCCATTTTGTGTGTTCTCGAGGCCCTCTAACCTAAAAAAACCGCCCAGTACACGCCACACAGTCCCGGCTATCCGTGTATCCGCTTCCTGAGTGTAGTGTACTCCTGACCTAGTCAGTGGAACCCGAAAACCCACCACCCTTTGGCGCAAGTAGAGGAATCTGCAGCCCACACGGTCGCAGAACCGTCTAGCCTCTGATTCAAACCCTCCACTTGGCTCTGAACCAGAGGTCCGCAGTCAGTCCTGTCGACTATGCTGCAGAGGGTGAGCTCTGCCTTAATGTTGCAGAGAGAATCTCTTCCGATCCAAAGCGACACACTTCGTTGGTCCCGACATGAGCCACCACCTGCAGCTGACTGTATCCTGTGCTTTTCACGGTATCCGGAAGGACCCGTTTCACATCTGGAATGACTTCCCCCGGTATCCACACAGGGTTCATATAGGACTTCTTCCCCTCCCTAGCAGCCATATCCCTAAGGGGCTCCATCACTCGCATGACGTTGGAGCTCCCAACTCCATCCTCTGTGAGTGCCCGGATCTTGCAGGCAGAGGGGCGAGTACAGGACAAGCGACACCATCTGCGTCAGGAACATCCTCTGCCACAGACAGTGCCTCGAATCTGTTCGTAAGACTAACTGGGGAGACCTCCACTTTGGGAAGTCTTATGCCGCCTGTCACGCGCTGAGGAGACTTACCAATCCACGACGGATTAGTAGGCGACTCCTCACGGACAGTGACCGGGCTGGCCACAGCCGCAGGCCGCTCGGAGGGCACAACAGACGCACAGGGCGACTGCTGCTCCTCTGCGAGCGGCCCACGACAGCGGTGCCCGTCCACTGCAGTCTCAAGCGTTGCCAGAGAAGCCAAAGCCGCCTGAAGCTGTGAGCGAAGAGTCACCAACTCTGCCTCCATCAGTTCGCAGCAGTCACAGTTCCTAGCCATTCTAAAAACCTACATATGTTCCAAATAAGTACGACTGCTGAGTTTTAAACTGTGTGACAATACACAAAACTGTTATTTTGACACGAATCTAGGTATACGCTCGTGGACACTAAACTGTCCCTTTGATACGAGGCTGACTAAATATACGATCGAGGACACAAAAATTTGATGAACAGTGAGTATCGAAAAATAAATACCAAACACTGAACTGTTTATTAACGGCGAATCTGAAAAATATATACGAGAGCTAATAAATCAAAATATCTACACTGATCTGTAAACGAAACGCGATTCTGAATAAATAAACACGTGAGCACACGAAAGTTTGATGAACTGTAAGAGAAAGCACGCACGAAATGAAAACAAGTCGCTTCTATTAAGAAGCCGGTTGACTTACAGTGTAGCACTGCTGCTGTGCGACGTGTGTCCTGACCGGCGGTCACTGACATTAAATTAGTTATTATTAACACCGAGGATCTTCTGTTTTGCACACGAGTCACAAAGCATCTTTTCTTAGCTTTTTGAAGAGCAAATTCATCAATAATATCTTCAAAACTCAATTTTGAAAACACGCCATGTTCCACTGAAAACATGACAAGAGAAGACAGGCGTTCTTACGAGATGCTGCTTCTAAAATAATTATCGATAAACTTTAAACTTGTAAACTCATTTCATTGGAGGCTGCAGTCACTGGCATGGTTAGCTAAATTCTGTAGGCGATATAAATGTTACGAAATTTAATGGGTGTTGTGTCTTTGTCATCATTATCATCGACATGCAAATTGGCGTCACTCAAAAGACTAACCCCGCGGGGATATCTCCGCCAATAAAAGCCATACGATTATTTCATTTCCTATTTGCCTGAAGAACCATTCGCTACGTCACAGCATTTACGAGTAGGAGTTTCATATTAACTGCACAGAACGCAGACGGAAAAACTCGCCGTGCCAGCTGCGGTCTTATACCGAGTGCCTCGCTTTCCCATTTGACTGTTCACAGCGAGCACAGCAGGGAGGGCGGTGTATATCAGCTGAAACTGGAACAGCCGGTCTTGTGGGAAACATCTGCTAACGGGCGAATGCAATGCTCGATTATTAATCGACGGTGATTAGGACGGGCGCGGAGAGGCGCTGGAAACATTGACTCGCGTACCTTTTAATTTAAGAATGTGCAATAGTTATGTCTTGACCCTAGATATTACTATAGCGGAGATATTCCTTGGACTCTGATGAAGGCAAAATTTTCTTAATCTGAGAAGAACTCCAGTGGTCATAGTCTTGTCAGAATGGGTATGTATTATGATTACATCAAAAGTTAGTTTCAGAAGCAAAATTAAGAATGACAGTTTCCAAATTATATTCCGCCGTTTTGAGCAGAGCCCCTAGAAGCGGGGGGGCCTGTGCGACTGCGCCTAAGGCCAGCTCTGCTATCACCGCAATAATGGCGTCCACCCGAAGGTTCTGATTGTCCCGTGGCTGCAGTGCCGTCGGTAAATCTAATTAGCGTTAGTAGGTGTTTGCATTGGAGTCCCGCTTGCAGGTGTGTGTCCGAGATGGCGGGCCTGAAGCTGTACTCGGTCAGTGACAGTCCTCCGTCGACGGCCGTCAAGATGGCGCTCGAGGCCCTGGCACTCGAGTACACCAACGTGGAGGTCGACTTCGCTGCCGGCGAACACCTCAGCGACGACTTCAGCAAGGTAACCTACCTCCACATCTACATATTTACTCTGCAAATCACATTTAACGTTCATCGAACAGCTTTTATAATATTTCTCTACCATTGATAGGAGAGGTACATCGGCTTCCACAGCGAGTGTCACTTTGAATTCAGTAATTTTTGATTAGACCGTATCTTTATAAAATGCTAATCAATTTAATTGCGGACAAATGTTCCGCGAGAAAGTCCTCTCTCGTCTTAAACTGCTTAAGCGCCTTTCCGGCCGGACAAGGGGACTCAAATCTTTCACCATCCTCTATAACTACCGTTCCATCATGTGTCCCGTAGTAAGTTGTTTCCACCACGCCTGGATTTCAGCCTCCCCTTCCTATCACAAGTCTCTCCAGATTCTTCAACACCGCCTCGCTTACCGCATCTACCTCCCCTCCCCCATGCGGATCCTACATGATCTCATTCCTTTCCTATACTTCCTCAAATTCCTAGAGCATATCCGCATCTTCCACGTTTCCCGCTAGGTTGCATCCCATCACCCACTGGTTTCCCACCTCCTCTAGAATCCCAGGCCTCTGCCACGCCATTACCAAGTTATTCCTCCCTCCTTCCATCTCCACACTCTCCACGACTAACTTTCGTCAGCTTCCCCTCCCGAATGACGCCCTACGTTCCCCGTATATCAAAACCCCCTTCCCCCCTCCCTTCTGCTCTCCCCCCCTCGCTTGGCTCCCCCTTCCTTCTCCCATCCTTACATTCTCCCGCCTCCCCTCCCCCGTCCTCCTCCCCTCCCTTTCTCACCTCTCTGCGCCTCCCTTCTCTCCTCCATCCCCTGCGAGGTTTCAGTGCTATGTTTTTAACAGTGCACCATCAAGTGTTCTGTCAGTTTTGTGTTCTCTTCATGTTGTTGTAAGACTTGAGCAACCACCGAACAGGTAGAACAGGGTGTTGCCATGTATTTTACCTGTGTCCCCGTTTTCGTCGCCGTTTTATGTCTAACTTTTGTTTCTTTTATTCACCGTAGCAGTTTTAATTCTCAGTACATGTGTCTTTTAATTAAAATGAAGAAAAAAATAATTGCCGACGTTTCGACCATCAGGGAGCCTTGAAGATACCGCTGAAAAATTGGTCGAAACGTCGGTAATTCCGGTGATTAGTGTTTTGTAAACATGAGATCTAACACCCAAAATTGTATTTAAAATATCTCTTTAGTAGTAAAAGATTACCAGTAGTAATAATACGTTTACCTCGCAGTGACACAAAGTGGAAAATGTTAGCTGTTTCCTATGGAACGATGATTGTATGCAGCCATGCACCTCTTCCCCCAAAACAAGTGGTCGTCCATGACTGTCTTCGGGATCCAAATACATGTTAAGCACATGGGGAGGGATCAGAACTGAAGGATGTGTAAGGCTTACAAGTGTAACATCTGCAGCGTGAAAGAAGAGGCATCATTCTGTTGCAGAGTAATTCAACCCGTTGTTAACCATTTTGTCTTGTCTATCCTGTAGAAATAGCTCGGGGGAAATCTTACGCACTGTTCAAAGAGTGACGATCTCTCCCCATGTGATTTCCATGTTTTGGAAGCCCCGAAAAAGACATTCTTGAGCGACAATTTATTTAAAACCAAGAGGTGCACGCCTGGGTACAGTCATGGTTCCATAGGCAACCGAAAAGATTGTTCCATAAAATAGACTACACGTACTGCAGCTGTTGTTGTCTCCAGTCTCCTTCTCTAACCTGAGTAAGCCTCTTCATCTCTTCATAAGAACAACCCACATCTTTCTGAATCTGCCTACTATATGCGTCTCTTGCTCTGTCTCTGCGATTATTTTCCCCACACACTTCCCTCCAACGCTAATTTTACGATCTCTTCTTTTAGTCAAGGTATGCCAAAATTTCCTTTTCTCCCCATTTCTGTTCAGCACCTCTTAATTATTTACGCGATCTACCCACCTAATCTTCAGCATTCTTCTGTAGCAACAAATTTCAAAAGCTCCTATGCTCTTCCTGTCTAAACTATTTATCGTCCGAGTTTCACTTCCGTACAAGGCAACAGTCCACACAAATGCCTTCAGAAAAGACTTCCTTACACTTAAATTAGTATTCTACATTTTATATCCTCTGTACTACGACCATCATATATTACTAGCGGAAAACATGGTGTTGCCTGGGTATTCATTAATTCATTCAAGCCTTCAGTTACTTTTCCTATCCCTTCTCTCTCTGTCCATCTCCTTCTTCCTAATGACATGTTATATATATATATATATATATATATATATATATATATATATATATATATATATATATATATATATATAAGAAATAAGGCTGTCTTGCATAATGTACAAAATTGTAAATGTAGTATCCTAACAAAGAAAGACAGTAATCAAAATACACACGATATGTAACATTCTTACAATCATTTGATTCACAACTTTACTGTAAACAATATTTCTTATGACTTGTCCAGGATCTAATAAGAGTAATTTCTTTGGTGAGCCCACCATTGAGCAAGGGACATAAAGTTGTCCGTTTGAGAAACATGGACTTGTCAAATCCACAGATTGGCCTGTGATTTATTAATTGTAATAGAAAATGTAAGTCTCACTGGAAACTGTAGTCTCCGGAAGTTAAAAGCTAGATATATCTGAAATAATGGATATTCACTGGATGTACGCTGTTTCCCTTCCTTTCCTTGTAGCTCTATAGAAGGCTACTGCTTTCACCTGCAGCCGTGTGCGATTCACAGTTCATAGTTGGTTCAAAGTTTTCAAGAGCACTCAGCTTTCAGGAAATTCCTTAAGCTGATTGGAATACAGGAGTGTTTTAGTGGTAAATACATAAATTTATTATACGTGGTGCATGATGTGAAAGGTTTTTACCCATCGCAGTATAGATGATCTCATATTTATTGAATTATATGTTCTAGAATTGTATAATTTTGCAGTAATATATAATCATTTATATACGTGCTGTATATTGGTAACAGAGTTGCAAACAGAGTTAGTTGTAAAGTAATAGATTAAAACCTGATGCGTGATGGAGCGGTTTTCCATGAACGTTACTGCTCATGTCCTTATGTCTCATGAACTACGTGTCGTACTGTGATACAATTTCGAAATTACATTCAGTTGTATGCGTGTATACTATCTGTAAAATTTATTGTGACTGCAATATGTACTGTAGAAATTATAAATTGTAACTTCATACCGAATGCCGTAGTTTTGCTCGATGAATAGCAGGTAAAGTAGTAAGCGAGAAACGTTTTTCATTTCATTATTTTGATGCGGTTATCAACGAGAAAAAGTTTAATAAAGATTAAGTTGGTTACAATACGCTAAGTACTGGTCATTTTAATACAGTGTGTGGATAAAGTCTCGTCTTATTATGTGGCAGTTTCTCGCAACTCCTATTGTTTATGACGTTATTTCTCGAATTGTTACCTCACGGTAAGAAATATGTGTACCAAATTTGTTGTCGTAGGATGCAGCAGTTTTTAGCGCATCTAATTGTTTATGACGTCATATCTCGCGAACAATGTATTGTACGTGATTCTTACACTTACGACGAGCGTCCTCATGGATTGAAGCATTCGTGTGAAAAAATTCATAAATATTGGAACAAAACTGTAGAATTTTATGCAATACGTACACACAAACAAACTCTCGGACACTCTGCTTTATATATATAGATGGATCGTTGTATGACTGTATTGTGTGCCTGTGTGATTGCGTGAGTGTTTTATTTTATGATGAAGGCCACCAGAATTCACAGCTAAGGCTTGGCAATGGACGCAGCACCCTCAAACGTAGATGACACTGCTAGGCACAACAGATTGGCCAGTTGCCTGACTGTGGAAACGTAGGCGAACTCCATCCCGTAAACTATAGCACGGACACTCTTCGTCTCCTATGTAGAACAAGCTACATTTCCGCCGAATCTTTTTATGTCGTTCTTAACCTGAACGTAACCACGAAGCACAAAGTACATTACTGCACTATCTGTATAAGTATTGCTACGCGTCAACAGCGTATGTTTCAATTCTTCAGCGCAAATGGGGCAATATCATTTGACCTCATGTTCATGTCCGAAAGAACAGATAATACATACAGTTCGAAGTAGCTCTATAACTTCCCGACATTGTGCTGTTACCACGTGGAACTGCCACAGGAAAGCACTTGACCGCTTCCATTAGAAAGAAATTAGGCGTTTCTGGAAAGCACGGGTCTATCCTTGCGTGAAGTTAGTGTTCTAGGATGTACTTTAATTTTTTATTGCACGTGATGTTTCTCTCTGTTGTTCTCAGTACATAATGAGGGAAGAGCAGATGTAAAAAACTACATTTTGGATGGTTATGTTGCAATCCGACGTATTCTTCACGTCTGTAATGTATGTATATTTCCGGTTTTGGAATTCATTATTCTTGAAAATATTCAGATTTTTGAAAAAGCTAATGTTAATGTTACTTAATCCATGTCAAATTACATCTGATCGTTTCTACCAATAGGTTACTAAGGAAAAGAATTATTAATGAGTTAACTTATTAATTTACAGTTTCTTATCAGTGCTTCATGACTTACTATGATGTTTCAAAATTAATTTACGAGAGAGTTTTCCATCTTGGACTGTTCTTGCTGGAGATTTCACGTCTGGCACATTTGTCATATTTCGCTCGGTCGTGTGAAATGTTGGGAGGACTTTCGTCAAACGGCGCAGAACTGCACTAGACCAAATCTCTGTACTCGAAGCGTACCCAATTCAAATGCCTTAAAAAGAGAATTAATTTGCATTTGGTCTTACTCTAAACCAATATGCGTTAAGATTTTATTCATCAAGAGTTTTCTTAATTGAGATTCAGTGACTTAGTTAGGATATCTACCAAGGATTCTCTTAGCTGCACTCTCGAGGGAGGAGGTCGGTTGGAATAGGTGCGCCCACTTCTTCCGTGACCAAGTCCGTGGCTTCCTGCATCTCTGCAGTGGCTGTGGATGCCGTGCCAGCGTCCGTCTATAGGACGACAACCACGTGTAGGTGTCGGCGTCACGTAAGAGTTCAGACATGAACACTAAAATATATCTTTTAAATTTCAGTTTCTGTAAAAAACGTACGAATCTTAAAAGGCTGTCATTCAACTAAAAACCAGGAATTACAACTACGAACATTTTTAATTGGAAACACCACACTGTGTGGCAGGCTAACCAAGAACACTTAGAAAATGCAACATATCCACGAAGCAATCAGTCAACAATCCGCTTGCCTGTTCTCTACTGAAATATTGATGCGCAGAGTGGAATGGATTGGCCTGACGGCCTCTCAGTAACGGATATTACACGTGAATACATATTGAAAACAGCAGGCCTGCGTATCTATTTCTCGTGTATTGTGATTTTAATGTAGACTTCCTTGGAAACCCTGCCATTAAAAACTTATTTCTCTTAGTAGCATTAAGTGGTCATACATGGTACAGTTTTACAGCAGATATTTAGCAACTATAAATTTGGGAGTTTTATCTTTGGAAAGCACAAATGAAGCGCAGTCGATTTCGTCTCTGAGCTACTTTTACACTCGAAGGTTCAAATATTTACAATTTATGGGACCAAATTGCAGTGATCACCACTCCCTAGACTTACAAACTGCTTAAACTAACGTATGCTAAGGGCAACACACGCACGCATACACACACACACACACACACACACACACACACACACACACATGCCCGAGGTAGGACTCGAACCTCCGACAGGGAGCAGCCACGCTCTCCGCAGCAAGGCGCCTTAGAGCGGACGGCTCGGCTATTCCCGCTCGGCTTTTCCACTCGTTAGTCGTCTTAGTCAACAATAAATCATTGTATTCCAGTGATATATCGTCCATCGCTGGTTGGCTGACTTTGATGATCAATTTGAACGATTTGAAAGTGATTAGTTGTGTAACGCTACACAGGTGGATAAATGGGCAGCGAAATGGCAGCCGTTATTAAGAGCGTTAGTTGCGTTTAACATTCTATGGAGAAGAAATAGAACAAGAAATCGTGAAAACTGGGCAACGACGTGGTTACATAGCGATGAATTTAGTCATGTGAGGTTGCTAAAACACTAGAAAACAAATACACCTAATGACTTCAAAATTTCATTCGAATGGTTAGTACCACGTTTCGCTTGCTGCTGAATGTGGTAGCAGAGAAGTTATCTAAGACCTGTAATATAGTGGTCAATGTATTCTAGCGGAAGAACACTTCATAACACCACCTAGATTTCTCGGCAGTGGGCGATATTACAATTGTTTACGGTTTTCAGTTGGAATTGCAGAACATACATCACATTACCAGACTCCAAAGATATGGAAAGTTCTGTGTGAAGAACTTTCAGCAAAATACATGACGGGTTCAAACAACTTTTAAAAACCAAATCACGAAATCTTTATTCCCGAACATCTAACACGACAAATATTATATAAACTCGACAAAAGTCTAGGTAATAGCCTTTATTAATTCGTGTATTTCGAGTAATATTCGTTTTCGACATTTTCGCTAAACAAGTCCTTATCACCAAGGCAATTTATCTACGAAATTACCGCCAAACACAGTGCACATAATGTACAGATATTTCTCTAGACGTCACCTGGTATTCACAGATAATTCTGCTCATTGTTGGGTCAGCAAAGATAAATCTGTCGCTACAGATCGTTACTCGACGTCGCCCGATATCTCGTCTGTAAATATTAACATACCAACGGACATATTTATCTGCCGATTTTTATTTGCGGCAACGAGAAATAGGTCACATCGACCGTTAAGTCATGCTGTGTATAGGTACTTATTGTCATTCAACTCAATTCATACTGTCAACTTCCTATTAGAAGAGCTAAGGGCTCAAAGACGGACATTAATAATATCTTTATAAAAGTTTCTAATGATCCAAATTATACCATAAAACTAATAACAAGTAGCCATGTATGATTAATGTATATAATCAATAAGTTTTTCGAACTATTTAATACCAAATGTTTGTTTTGCAGTAGTCAATATATAAAAATTTAGGTATCCATCTTTAACTATTTTCGTGAAATGTGGTATGTAGTTTATCTTATTTGTAGAGTTAAATATAATTTTTGTGTATCTTGATTGTACGGTATTTTGATGGTAATACTCATTGTTATAAAAGTAAGAAGACTGTAGTCTGGTCCAAACGCGGGAATGTAATATGATATGTGTAATGTAAAACCATTGGTACTTCCCCGTTGCTGACGTGGAAGACACCAAGTTCTGACGCGTAAGAAAGAGGCAGGAATAGGGACAGTGTGGCTTATCGGAAGAGTCGAGTGCAGACCGCCAGTGAGTGAGCACATGCGTGGCGAGATGTCAGCGAGGCAGCAAAGCGGAGGCCTGGAATTGTATCAAGAGTTTCCAAAAATTAGCCTCGGATGCTGGTTCACTGTTATATCGTGGATGGAATTATGGGGAAAATGTAAATTTATTCATCACCAAGAAGAGAATACAATGCCACACAGCAAGAGCCACTATTGACGTCGATTCGCCTCTAGTTGTGCAATCACGCAACTGCTCGTCCGCAGCACGGGATAAAATGTTTGTGTAGCTTATAGGACTTAACTACGGGGTCATCAGTCCCTAAACTTACAAACTACTTATGAACTAGCTAACATTAAGGACGGCACAAATATCCATGCCCGAGGGGGGATTCGAACCCCCGACCGTAGTGGACGTACAGACCGTGACTGGCGCGCCGCAGTCCCCTCGGCCACCGCGGCCGGCAGCATGGCTTATTTGACAAGGTTATGTAGTTTTAGAATTGTAGTGCGAATGGAACGACAATAAGTAGTGATTTGTGTCAATAATCAGTGAATTTAACTAAAAATTTGTGATAACCTTCCTCTAACCCTATCACTTACATAGTCAGGGTCCTATCCTAGTGTGTAAATGTCCGAGTGTCCTAAATGAGAACAGATAAAACATTAAACAATTTTCTTAATGAACTAATTAACAATCTGAAGTGCTTAGTTTCATTTTTGCAGTAGATAATTGAAAAGTAGTAAGAAACTGTTGCAATTTGTTTACTTACTAATTAAAGGTTGCACTTCATATATCAAATTTAATGAAAAACTATGACAACAAAAATGACTGAAATAACAGTAAATGATTTGAAGTGATAGTACTAATCAGTTGGTAATAATAAATTAACTGATTGCATCAAATCAGGAGTAACATTTACATTTTCTCTCTACTTTTATAAAAGTCAAATTAATTTAAATAGTATTAGTTAAAAGTGATAAATACAGCTTAAAGGATCTGCAAATATAGTTAATGTTGCTCAAAATTAATGAAATCAGTGGAAAGTGCACTATACCAGTTTCAGTGCTACCACCACATCTTTAGAAAATCTATCAGTAAAATGATTTATGCTATGCTTAGTCAAAAGGTAGTTAAATATATGTTTGTGGTTAGTAAATGTTTGTAATTTATGCGTGAAATATAGAAGTGACTGAACTAGGGGTACCTATGTCCAACATTCTTTCATTGTTTGATCAAGTGCATATATTTCTTTCATTTTCAGGGCTACATTTAAGTAGTAAATAAGTGATTTGGTTTGCCTTGTCTTATATATTGCTTCCCATAGAGATCATAGTGTTTTTTTTTATTAGACCGTAAGCTTAACGCTTTCTAATTGTTTATATCTAGTTGTTTTAAAGTAATATTTACAACAGATTGGAATCAGGTCATGATTAACAGTTTGAACATTTTATTGCCTAATAAAGTTGGCGACTGTATAAATACCATTCAGTAAACTGGTTAATTCTTGCACACAGCATTTTGTCCCCGTTTAGCAAATAGTCTGTCCAAAGTCCGATACAAATCAAGAGTGTCTTATTCTTAGGTACACACACGATCAAATCAAAAAATCCCACCATGGGTTGTACCCTTACATTCGCTTTAGACGCGGTTTTATCGTGGTTGGTAGTTATACCCAGAGATAAGAGGTTACAGCCTCCCAGACCGTGACATTCAATCCCGTTTGCTAAATATTAATACTGATCAAGATACACTCATCAAGAAAGTGTTGCATCATCTCAATTCTAGGGGTTCATGTCCCTTTACATAAAAATGGAATAGAGATACCCAAAAACTACATTTCAGTTTCTTTATTGCTCATGAGAACAGAGACTGACAAGTAGTACGACTATAACTTAGACATTCTGAATTTATCTTCCAGATTGCAGCAGACACCTGTACTCGAATCATAATACCTGGTAACATGTCCTCTTGCACTGATGTAGCCTGCCGTTCACTAGGTAATCAAGGCTGATCCAGATTGTCACACTCATCAACGGCGATTCGACGTAAGCCGGCCGCGGTGGCCGCGGGAACTGAGGCGCTTCAGTCACGGTCTGCACGGCCTTACGGTCGGGGTTTCGAATCCCCCGAATCCCCCCTCGGGCATGGGTATTTGTGCCGTCCTAGTTCGTAAGTAGTTCATAAGTAGTTTGTAAGTTTAGGGACTGATGACCACGTAGTTAAGTCCCATAGACTATACAAACATTTGAAACATTTGATTCGACGTAAAAAACGTTCAAATTTTTGTTAAGCTTGTGAGACTTAACTGAGGGGTCATCAAGCCCTAAACTTACATACTAATTATAAGCTAACTTCCACTAAAGACAGCACAAACATCCATGCTCCAGGGAGGATTCGAACCCCCTACGGGAAACGGCCTCGCACATCGGAGCATAGCGCCTCAATGCGCTCGGCCACTCCGCCGCGGCGATTTGATGTTGATCTCTCAGATTGGTTGGTGAATTGTCTCGTGCAAAACAGCCAATTTCAATGTATCCCAGACTCATTAGATAGGGTTGATGTTTGGAGAACATTCAAAACTTGTCATGTTGTCGTGATGGAAAGCATTCAAAAGTTATGACGATGAGCGCGATCATTGCCGTCCATTAAGATGAATCCATCACCGATATGGACAAATACATTACCGAAATTCTGTCGATATGGTTGCATGATGTCATTCCTTTTCCGTATAGCCGTTTGATTGCGTTGTAAGACAACAGGTGGTGTACAGTGGCCCGAAATACGAGGGGGAGTTGAAAAATAATTTTCCCGTGTCCACTGTGGGCAGAGTTGTGTATGAAAGGAAAAAAGAATGAATGAGACATTAAAGGCATATCTTTATTTTTCTACATAATTTCCAAGTACATTGAGCTATTGGTCAAACCGCTTTATGAAGCTTCAAAAAGTTGGCAAACGAGGGCATTGCATACGAAAGAAGCGTTGAACGGCTATGTGCGAAAGAGGACACAGAAGGTGAACGCGCACGTGCAAGGCACCGGTACACAACTGTGTAGCGGTCGACCGCGATCAAGCAGATTTTCTGTTTTGGATTGTGACGGACAATGAAATGTGGGTCCACCATTACACGCCCGGATCGAAATCCGCATCCGTGGAGTGGAAAAATCCGCCATCACCTGTCCGAAAGAAAGCAAAAGCACTCCGTCTGCAGCTAAAGTGCTACTCACCGGTTTCTGGGACGCCCAAGGAGTATTGTTGCTAGACTATTTGAAAGGTGCAACTATCAATGTTGCGCCGTACTATGGCACTCTGTCGAAATTGAAAGAGTTGATTCGGAAAAAGCGGTACAGCGTTCTCAGATCTGGGGTTCTGCTGTAGGATGACAATGCAAGACCACTCACGGCGACGGCGACGCAAAAAAAAACCATATTGAAACTCTTGGCTGGGAGCGCCTACACCATCCGCCATACAGTCCTGATCTCGCACCAGGTGACGTCCATCTGTTCCCAGCTTTGAAGAAGACTCTCGGCGGAAGGCCCTTTGGAAACAATGCTGACGTCATTCAAGCCGTTCGACACTTCTTCCGAATACAACCCCCTAATTTTTCTCCTGAACGGCGTTTTGAAGCTTATAAAGTGGTACGACAAATGTCTCAACGTACTTGGAAATTATGTAGAAAAATGTCGTATCTTCAAAGTCTCATTCTATTTTTTCCTTTCATATGCCTCTGGGCACATTCGACAGGGGTAACGTATTTTGCAACTCCCCCTCGTAATACCACCCCAAAACATTAGGGAACCACCCCCTTGCTGCACTCGCTGACGTTCAGGCTGCCTCCAAACAGTCTCCGACTATTTTCTGATTGAAAGGAGACGCAAATCTATGCGTAGCACTTCATTCAATTCTAACGAGTCTATTCAACATGCTGTTCACCCCTCTTTACCGCGCTGCATGGTATCTAGGTGTCAAAGCTGGGTCCCACCAGCCGCGGCGGAGTAGCCGAGCACATTGAGGCGCTATGCTCCGATTCGCGTGGCCGTTCCCTTTCGGGGGATCGAATTCCCCCTCGGGCATTGATGCCTGTGTCGTCTTTGTTATAAGGTAGTTCATAAGTAGTTTGTAAGTTTAGGGACTGATGACCCCGCACTTAAGTCTTTTAAGCTACACAAACATTTGAACATTTGGGTCTCATCATGGGCGTCGTGAGTGACGTTGTAAGTCATGCAACCTATTCCTCCGAGCTGAAATCCGTATTTAGTGGTTATCAGCTGTTGTGATAGGCCTTGGGCGGCTGGAATGAGGCAAGTGATCGACAGTTCCTGAATCTGTTTATCTTCTCGACGTCCTAACAACATCTCTTTGGTTCACTCCGAGACGTCTGGAAACTTCCTGAGATGAGAGTCCCTTATGACACAAATTAACAACGCAGATACTACCAAACTAAGTAATTAACTTTCTAGGAATGACAGACCTACACTTAACACAAACAGCGTACTTCCTCCTAGGTGGTGCGACTGTAACTGATGGGCCGCCTTGCCCACTGCTTCGCATTGGCACTGCTACTGTGCGGGTTGAGCGACATCTGTGTACAATCTAAGTAATAGTAATCTTGATGCAATATACAAAGTCAGTGTTAGGAGACCTTGGAACCAATGTGATACGACACTTTTTCGATGTGTGTAGAAAATCTATGAAATCAAAGTTCAAGAGAATAAACAGTAAGACAAAAACTACTTGTTTTAGGAGACTCCTCAGTGACGCGAATTGTACAATGCTCATAGCATGAAGTAGAAATACAACACTTTTATTCATAATTTCCTTAACATCTTTGAACTCCAAACAAGTGTCGCAAACTTAACGTTTTCAACAGTGTCTTCAGTATCCTTCGTCTCGTCATTGTTTTGGTGTCTTAATGTACGTTTTTAACACCACCGTGGCTCATTGTTTTTACTGACTATGTGTATTTTATCATTTATTAGATCTGTAATGTCGTCCATGTTTTACATCTCCATTGTTTTAAACTCCATGCATATGGTTTTCTTCATAGACGAAAGATAACATAGACTGCACGTGTCCCTATCTCTGCTGTGTTCTGGTTCGAAACCAACATCTAAAATTGCCCCGAGTCACGTGACTGAGTTTTCGTCATTAATAGCAACAGTTATTCACTACGTTTACATAGAACACATCTTCCGGAAGACGAAAACCGATTTTCGTAAACCGTTTTTCGCTGTCGTGTTTACATGGCATAGCCTGAATCTAATTTCCTAGCCCACCTAAAATGGCGGCTGAAAAGCAGCTGATTCATTTCCTGATTTAGTCAGCACAATCGCTTTATTTCTTTATTTAAATACACAGATTTATGTTCACTCTAATATTTGTACTTGTATTTCACATTAGAAAATATCACCCTTTCCGTATGTGCAGAAAATTCTTAACAAGAAAACACAATCTGAGAAGCCAAGAACGCTTCAAAAACGTTTGCGTTTACATGGGCACGAAAATCGGTTGTGGAACTGGAAAACCGCTTTAGAGAAACGGATTTCCAGAATCGATTTTGGAGTGTTTACATGACCAACCAAAGGCGGAATTGGAAAATCGGTTTACGAAATCCGGTTTTGGGAGCCCATGTAAACGGGGTGATTTACAGGTGAAATCAAGCGTTTACTTTAACAATAAAACGATTTCTCGTATTACTATTACACATCCAGTAGTACAGACAATGTAATTTCAACTCATTACTAATATTAATGCAATAATTGTCGTGTTTACATGTGAACAGATGAAAAGTGCCGTATTGTAAGCTATTTTTAGAAACAACAGAATTAGACATCCTCAGTGTTCGTGTTGCGCTATGTATCTTTTACTTTTTGCATCTTATGAATGTGATTATCGATGCGATGATTATTGAAGGTGCTCTTGAGTGAGTTTATATGTCAACACGTAAGTCATATCTGGTGAAAATCGGCTTGTAGTAACGTTATACAATGCTAAAAATTCATACAGGCTATTCATTATAATTATAAAGTCACTTCTTGCCGAGTGCATCGATGATATTTGCTCACTACCCTATTATTTAATGTAAACCGTCAATATTTTATTTGTTTCACGTTTTGGCATCATGGTCAGTGGTAAAAGTCTTCAAATAAATCGGCTATATTTTCTTAAGAACGGACATTGTGGATGCAAATGGATTTCATTTCTTATAAAAGCAAAATGAACAATTTCACTTGTATTGTTGAGGAATCATAAGAAAGCTGACGCTTCTTTCAAAATGACGTTTGATCTTCTACACCTATGTAAACTACAAACAAAAGATTCTCAGTACGACGACAACAATCTTTCGATTAAAATCTGTAGTTCTGTTGCTTGTTAAAAGAACTATCAATACGTGTCTCTTAGGCACATGTAAAAACTGTACATACCGTTTTAATTCTTGCAGTTGCGGAGAACTAACTCCAACTGTATTACTAAAAATGTAATAAGAATACGCTAAGAAGCTTTATTGTTCAAATCTACGCTTAATTTCCACTACAAAGGAGAAGAACTGTGACTCTCAGCTGCACTTTGTTTGTAATGATGAACCGGGTTTCCTGTCCGGAGTCACGTGACTTAGATGTTGGTTTCAGCATAATGACGTCACGCACAGTCTTTGTTACCTTTGGTGTATGGTTCTATTTCTTCATGTTCATTTGTGTTTTATCTCTCGGCTGAAGAGCAGCACTTAATGCTGCTGCCAGTCTACTGTCATGTAATTTGTCGGTAAGAAATTACAATAATAATAAAAAAGGCTTTAAAACTAACTCAAATCAGACCAAGGGCTATGAAGAAACTATCAATTACTCAAGGAGTAAAGGTATAAGGTGATATCAAAAGACACAGCTCGAATATAACTGGTTCAGGCAAAATAAGGGCAATATGGGCTAAACTGAAGGAAGAATCTACTAGACCCAGAGACGAAGATGAGTACATAGCACTTCATGCATTGCTGTTGATCAGCGACTGTACTATGTTAGGTTTTGTAAAACTACAGCCGTCACTCGCAAGTTACATTTGGATATTTTGCCTAGGTTTCAATGTCGCAAAGGACACCTTCTTCAGACAATATGAGATAAAAGGTTAAAAATTTCGTGTCAGATCTAAAAGAAATTAAAGATTACAACATATCTGCCGTGGACAGATAGTCATACCTAAAATAGGAACAGCAGCACAGTCACTAAGGGCTGCTAGGTTGAAAAACAACTGAATGCGCTAGTGTACTAAGCGGCTGTGCATGCTTGTCGCCCTAGTGGCCAAATTAATAACCATTATAGCAGCTAACTTACGCAGGAGGAAGGTAGGCGTCTGAAGGTTCCACCTAATATTTTACACCAAACTGGACAAGTGGTGAAGGTATAACATAAACACTAACATTGATAAAATATAAAAAAAACATAATTTTTGAGCAGGTCTATGAAACAATTTTAGTAGATATGTTAAACAAGCAAAGTAACAGACGTGATAACAAGAAAGAAAAAGTATCTCAGAATCTGCAAGAATTAGTTCGTCCAGGATGTTTTTGATTTTCTAAAGCAATGGCTTAATGCCTTTAAAGAAACTTTTACCACGTAGCTGCAACTGTTCATTAAGAAAAAGCCAGTCATTTAAGCACAAATGTTTTAAAATCTCTAATTCATGTTACATAGCATTAAGAGTAGAATATACGTAACAGATATGCACATTGTTGCTGAACTTTTCAATTAGCATTCAATAACTATTACTGAAAAGAAGTGGTTGCAAGGTGCAGTAAATATTCTTGTGAAATATCTCACATCAGTCACTAGAACGAAATACCATAATTAATATCAATATGAACCTCACAACACCAGTAGAAGAAATGTCCACAATAAAACAAAGTTGATTAAACAGTGTGCTACTGTTATTTGTGTAACCAGTCATTTATCAATTCAGGCACATTTCCTGCATAATTGAAATATGCTAAATTTTAGCAACAAACTTCAGTCCAGTTTCAATTTTGCCCGCATTTCCAATAATTAGGTTGCTCTTCTTAACCATCATATAAAGATTTTTCCCAGGACATGGAAGAAACCATTTCGTTCACCTGATGTTAGCTGTAGCTATCAATGACCACCCTCAAACTGGACACGTCTCACCAGCAAAGGGAAAGGAACAGTGTATACTATGAATACTGTACTGCAGTGTAAAATATGGCTTCAAGAATGATTAATAATTATTGTTTTATTGCAGAAAAATCCGCAACGAGAAATTCCCTGCCTGGACGACAATGGTTTTTTTCTGAGTGAAAGGTAAATGAT
Source organism: Locusta migratoria (assembly GCA_026315105.1). Classification (NCBI taxonomy): domain Eukaryota; kingdom Metazoa; phylum Arthropoda; class Insecta; order Orthoptera; family Acrididae; genus Locusta; species Locusta migratoria. The sequence goes on along the minus strand of CM048745.1, from coordinate 215,028,000 downwards.
TTCTTCCTTTAATATGCTTTTTATTATGTTTATGCTGATAGTATAAGGAATTTACGTCTGCATAATACAATTATATATAATATTATGTATAATATGATCTATAATATAACAGTTTTATATACAGGGTTTCCCACTCCACTGTTTCACGCCAGATATCACTGGAACAACAAGAGATATTGAAAAACGACTTTCACGGTCATGAACGTAGGGCAGAGGCTGATGAAAGTAGGTACTGTGAAACAGTCTAAAACGCAAACAAATATTATTTTCAACACAAACTTATGTTTTTTTTTAAACGAATACCCCATATTATTTCTTAAGCAATCAATAGCATAGAAATCACAAAAAGAAGGGCGTTGGTTGCATCACAATCCGTCAATTACATCCGGAGAAACTACGAAGCAAAGTTGACGTTTGAAACACGAAGCGCACAGCTAACGCATTCCGAGACTCAAGCGAGACTCACGGTTGAGTCTCGGAGACGCACTAGCAGCGCGCCTCATGTTTTTCAAACGTCAACTTTGCTTCACCTTTTCTCCGAATGTAATTGACGGATTGTGATGCAACCAACGCCCTACTTTTTGTGATTTTCCACGCTATTGATTGCTTAAGAAATAATATGGGGTATCCATATTAAAAACATAAGTTTGTGTTGAAAATAATATCTATTTACGTTTTAGACTGTCTCACACTACCTACTTTCATCAGCCCCTGCCGTACGTTCATGACCGTGAAAGACGTTTTTCAATATCTCTTGTTGTTCCATAGATATCTGGGATGTAAGAAAAATGTTCAAATGTTTGTATAGTCTATGGGACTTAACTACGGGGTCATCAGTCCCTAAACTTACAAACTACTTATGAACTAGTTAATCCTAAGGACGGCACAAATATCCATGCCCGAGGGAGCATTCGAACCCCCGACCGTAGTGGCCGTGTAGACCGTGACTGGAGCGCCTCAGTCCCCTCGGCCACCGCGGCCGGCGGGGGTGTAAGAGTTGAGTGGGACACCCTGCATAATTATGGCACGAAAAGAAGTATACAAGGAGAGGGACAAAAATTTCACGAACCGAATAATTCACAGGCCAAGAACAAAGCATTCCGGCGTGCACAAGTTCAGAAAAGCCAGTGTTCACACCTCTAGCGGTGTGTGGTGCTAGAGCTGGACGTTACGTCGTCAAACAGAAGCAATAAAATCATTGGGAACTATTCAAATGTTTGTAAACCTATTGCACCAAACCTATGGTCATCAGTCTCTAGACTTACACACTACTTAAAACACCAATGCCGCAGGGAGGTGTCGAACCTCCGGCAGGAAGCGGCCGCCCAGTCCGTAGCATGAGGCCTTAGACCACGCGGCTACTCACCGGCGGCAATAATTAGGATACAGTATATGACGAGACTCTTTGCAAATTAACTCATCATTCATTTTGAAAATCATTATCCGAGCACCTAGAAACAGTTCAAACATAAGAAACCCCTATCGGAATTAGTACAACGACGAATGTATCAAGTGTGATCATTGGTTGAGTGAATGCCGGGGCGTGAGCTCAGTGATTCCACTCAGATGTCTGGCGGCCCTCTGCAATAAAAAGTCTGAGTCTGGATTCAGCAGACCATAAAGGGAAACGTCTGCCAGGAAGCGATCTACGCATAGGATAAAAAATACGCTATTGGCCATTAAAATTTCTACACCAAGAAGAAACGCAGATTAAAAACTGTTATTCATTGGACGAATATATTATACTAGAACTGACGTGTGATTACATTTTCACACAATTTGGGTGCGTAGATCCTGAGAAATCAATACCCAGAACAACCACCTCTGGCCGTAATAACGGCCTTGATACGCTGGGCATTGAGTCAAACAGAGCTTGGATGGCGTGTAAAGGTACATATGGACATGCAACTTCAACACGATACCACAGTTCATCAAGAAAAAATGTTCAAATGTTTGTTAAGCTAAAGGAACTTAACTATGGGGTCATAAGTCCCTAAACTTACAAACTACTTATGAACTACCTACAACTAAGGACGGCACAAATATCCATGCCCGAGGGGGGATTCGAACCCCCGACCGTAGTGGCCGTGCAGACCGTGACTGAAGCGCCTCAGTCCCCTCGGCCACTGCGGCCGGCCGTTCATCAAGAGTAGAGACTGGCGTATTGTGACGAGCCAGTTGCTCGGCCACCATTGACCAGACGTTTTCATTTGGTGAGAGATCTGCAGAATGTGCTGGTCAGGGCAGCAGTCGAATGTTTTCCTTATCCAGAAAGACCCGTACAGGACCTGCAACATTCGGTCGTGCATTATCCTCCTGAAATGTAGGGTTTTGCTGGGATCGAATAAGGGGTAGAGCGACGGGACGTAACACATCTGAAATGTAAAGGCCTCTGTTCAAAGTGCCGTCCATGCGAACAAGAGGTGACCGAGACATGTGACCAACGGCACTCCATACCATCACGCCGGGATAGACGCCAGTATGGCGATGACGAATACACGCTTCCAATGTGCGTTCACCGCGATGTTGCCAAACCCGGATGCGGCCATGATGCTGTAAACAGAACCTGGATTTATCCGAAAAAATGATTTTTGCCATTCGTGAACTCAGGTTCGTCGTTGCGTACACCACCGCAGGCGCTCCTGTCTGTGATGCAGCGTCAAGGGTAACCGCAGCCATGGTCTCCGAGCTGATAGTCCATGCTGCTGCAAACGTAGTCGAACTGTTCGTGCAGATGGTTGTTGTCTTGCAAACGTCTCCATCTGTTGACTCAGGGATCAAGACGTGGCTGCACGATCTGTTACAGCCATACGGATAAGATGCCTGTCATCTCGGCTGATAGTGATACGAAGCCATTGGGATCCAGCACGGCGTTCCATATTGCCCTCCTGAACCCACCAATTCCAAATTCTACTAACAGTCATTGGACGCCTGCAGCAATGACGCGATACGATAAGTCGATAGCCTACGATCTGACCTTTATCAATGTCGGAAACTTGATGGTACGCATTTCTCCTCCTTACACGGGGCATCAGAACAACGTTTCACCAGGCAACTACTGTTTGTGTATGAGAAATCGGTTGGAAACTTTCCTCGTGTCAGCACGTTGTTGGTGTCGCCACCGGCGCCAACCTTGTGTGAATGCTCTGAAAAGCTAATCATTTGCATATCACAGCATCTTCTTCTTGTCGGTTAAATTTGACGTCTGTAGCACGTCATCTTCGTGGTGTAGCAATTTTAATGGCCAGGAGTGTATAAAAAAAAGTGGATGGTTTCATGGTTTACGAACGTAAAGGACGAGAGTTCAGATCTTACTGTTGTCAACTGTTTTTTTTTTTTTTTTTTGACATTCGAAGGTAGTGTTTTAAACTTTAGTCGCTATAAATTTTTCAGTTGTGGCTTTTTTAGGATTCAAATTCTTTCAAAAGATTCCATTTTATAATAGTCTAATATTTAAACAAAAAGCTCCATATTTGACTATGTAAGCTCGAACTTTAAGAAGAATGTAGTGACTGCATTTCCTCAGAAAATTTAATAAGTCATAGTTGTAAAATACTAACTCACATTACGACATTAGATTAAGGAAAGGGAAATCTACGTTTATAGAATTTGTGGATCTGGAGGTAGCGGGGTAAAATACAGGGAATGAAGAGTTAACTTGTACCAAGAAACCAGACAGCAATTATTAGAGTCGAAGGTCTAGAAAGAGTCGCAGTTGTTGGGAAGGGAGTAATTCAGGGTTGTAGCCTTCCCCCAATTTTGTTCAATCTGTACATTGAGCAAGCTCTGAACAAATGCAAGGAGGAATTTGGAGAGGGAATTAAATTCCAGGGAGAAGGAATGAAAACCTTTCGTTTTGCTGACTACATAGTAATTCTGTCAGAGACAGCAAAGGACGTGGAGGAGCAATTAAACAGAATGGACAATGTCTTTAAGGGAAGGTATAAAATGAACATTAACAAGAGTTAAACGAGGATAATTGAATGTAGTGTCAGAAAATCAGATCAGGAATTGGATTAGGTTATGAGACAATAAAAGTTGTAGATGAGTTATGTTATTTGGGTAGCAAGATCTGATGACCGAAGTAAAGAAGATATAAAATGCAGAATGGCTATGAGAGGAAAAGTGTTTCTGAAGGAGCGAAATTTGTTGACGTCCAATATTAGTTTAAATGTTATGAAGTCCTTTCTGAAAGCATTTGTCTTGGGTGTGTCACTGTAAGAAAGTGAACCGTGGACAATAAGGAGTTCAGGCAAAAGGATGATAGAAGATTCCGAAATATGGTGCTACAGACAAATGATAAAGATTAGATGGGTAGATCACGTAACTAATGAGGAGGTGCTCAACAAAATTGAGGAGGAAAGGAGTTTCTGGCATATCCTAAAAGATAGGTTGGTGGGACACATTCTGAGACATAAAGGAATCGTCAACTTTCGATTAGAAGGCAGTGTGTGGGATAAAAATCATAGAGGGAGACCGAGGGACGAATACATTAGGAAGATTGAAAAGGGTGTAGGTTGCCGTACCTATTCTCAGATGAAGAGGCTTGCACAGGCAGGGTAGCGTGGAGAGCTGCATCAAAGTAGTCTGCGGACTGAAGACCATAATAACAAGCTGAACATGGGCATGAGCAATTCTCTGTTATTGGAGTCGAAATTGCTCTGCCCGGACAGTAGTTTTTGTCTCTGATTGTAGAAGCCTGCACTTTGACGCAGTATTAATGATTTTTCTGCGGCAGCTAAGCTTCCGCAGATGAGTGAGGTACCGCACTGAGGCTGTGGCCCTGATTTCCTGTTGCAGTGTCGCCATCCTGCAGTACCTGGCAGACAAGTACGGCCCCGGACACAGCCTGTACCCGCGGGACCCCCAGCAGAGAGCGCTGGTCAACCACAGGCTCGCCTTCAACATTTCCACCTACTACGCACGAATAGCGGAGTATGCGGTTAGTATCACAGACTCACTACCAGTGCATATGTTTTCAGAATGCATCGTCTCAATATTATCGCATTACATCTGCACGAAGCCTCCACTTCACGCCTATTCCTCTCTCCCTATTTCTACTCTCATTGGCTTCTCATCTCCCGATATGCAGATAAATTGCTCCATAGTTGTGTCAAACCTAGTGCTCACATCATGTAAACGTGAAGTTAATCTTGCTTCATAGACCACAAAGACGAGATTTCGTAATGAAACGGTACGTGTCAGTTTAGTAAAACATACCATTAAATTATATAGAGTTCATATATAATGAGTAGAAGGAGTTGTCATTCAGAAATTCTTTTCATTTGTTTTTAAATGCTGGTTTGCCACCAATCGGGACATTTGATGTTATTTGATGAGTGATCAAACACTTTTGTGGCAGCATAATTCACCGCCTTCTGTGCCAAAGTTAGATTTAACCTTGAGTAGTGTATATCACATTTCTCCTAGTGTTGTAGCTATGCACACTGCTATTACTTTTGAAATGAGTTGGATTATTAATAACAAATTACATAAATGAATATACCATCTGCTGTCATGGTCATCTGAAGATAGTCAACTTTGACTGAAACCGGTCATGAAATAAAAACAACCACTCTGAGATCTGGACTGTTTTAATTTTAATTTCAACCACTATTTTAATATCGCTTTTTCCATTATGAAAAGTAGCTTAACAGATTTTTGTACAATAAATATTTTTTCTAGGTCTGTACACGTTTGTTGTATATAAACAAACGAAACTTACTTTGTGGACATACCTCGTATATACATCGTGAATCTACTGTGATTTACTGCTGAAACTGTGAATACTGTGTTTTATCAAAGTTTAATAGGAGTCCATTTTCAGAGAACCACTTAACAATTTTTCAGTTAATTCTTGGTTGTCAGTTATGCTCACTATATTTGCTTTAGCAGCAAAAAGAACTAGCTTTGCATCATCATGAATATAGAATGGCAAATCATTAATATATTCATATATCAAGAAGAAGAAAATAGCATCTGCAACAAACCATACGAATGTTCGGATGGTGCCTGCCTTCATGCGGTATGATCAGCCTCGGTTGAACAGCTCTGTAAGGAGGGTCAACATGGAGTTAGATCAGCTGCGTAGGGCGGCCACTCTGTCGGACATTGGTCCCTGTTGATGCTACTGATAGGTGGGACTTTACTAGGCATGAGCTCCTGATTTGTTTAGAAACTATAGAAGCTGACAATGTAATAGATATACTATGCCTGTCTGAGCATCAAATTGTCACTAATATGAATAAAGTAAATATTAGTGGGTATAAACTAGCAGCACATGTAAGTAGAGAGAGGAAGGTGTGGGGAGGAGTTGCCATTTATGTCAAAAGTTGTCACAGTGCAACAAATTTATAAACAAAAACATTTTGTATAGAGCAACATATAGAAGCATGTGCCTATGAGCTTAAACATAAGGTTGGTTCTTTTATAATTGTCACAGTGTATAGCCCCCCCCTCCCCAGGAAACTTTCATTTATTCCTGGAATACTTGGATGCCTTGTTGTTCTATCTGTCAGATAGGGGGAAGCAAATTATTGTGGGGATTTCAATGTTGATTCATTGTAAGAGTGTAATAAAAAGAATGACCTGGAAGTCGTACTCGGTTCTTTCAATATGACATCTGTTATTGATTTTACTACATTGACAGACAATTTTTTTATAGACCAAGATAGGTTTAACAACATTAGTGCATGTTCTGTTGAGAATGGTCTTTCTGATCATGGTGCACAACTAGTTACATTATATGATATAGCTCCTTTCAGTAATTTGAATCAGTCCTCCAAAGATGTTCATACAATTAATGATTCGACAATTAGAAATTTCACGGAAAGTCTTCAGCAGCTACATTGGGATGAAGTGTGCAAGGAACCTGATGCTAATTTAAAATACAACTTTTTCATGATACTTTTGTAAGGGTATTTGATAACTGTTTCCCCAAGAAATTAGTCAAATTTAATAGTAAGTAACCAGGCAAAAAACCATGGCTCACCAAAGGTTTAAAAATATCTTGTAACCAGAAAAGAGAACTGTATCTGACAGAAAGAAAGAGTAGTGACCCAGAAATATTCAACTATTATAAAAACTACTGTTCTGTATTAAGGAAAGTTATTAAAAAAAATCCAAAAGCTTGTGCATCATGTCTGAGATTAGTACATCCAATAATAAAATTAAAACAATCTGGAATATTATAACAAGGGAGACAGAGCAACCAAGAACACAGGAAGACAGCATTACCATCAAAGTGAATGAAAAAATTACAAACAAAAAGTCAGAAGTTGAAAACACTTTCAATAATTATTTTTTAAATGTTGGGGAGAATATAAGGTTCAAATGTTCATTAGAAGAAGCTAGGCAGTTAATGGAACAGGGCGTACCTAGACTGTTTGGTACAATGGAAATCCCACCCACCTCTCAAACTGAAATTAGGAAATTAATAAACTCTCTCTAGAGTAAAAGCTCTCATGGCATTGATGGCATATCCAGCAGGGTATTAAAAGCTTGTTCCCAAGAAATATGTAGGATTCTTAGCCACATTTGTAATAGCTCACTGGAACAGGGTATTTTCCCTGATAGAGTGAAATATGCTATTGTCAAACCACTTTATAAAAAAGGTGATACGTTGGATGTCAACAACTACCGCTCTATCAAAAATTCTTGAAAAAGTAATGTATTCCAAAGTAGCTTCATATATTAATAAAAATAAAGTTGTATCAAAATGTCAGTTTGATTTCCAGAAAGGCTTTTCAACAGAAAATGTAATACATATTTCACTAATGAAATATTAAATGCTCTGGATAACCATAAATCACCCTTTAGGATTTTTTTGTGATCGATCAAAGGCCTTTTATTGTGTTAACCATGGAATTCTTCTAGATAAGCTTAAGTATTGTGGTATGAGTGGGAAAGTGCACAAATGGTTTAAATCATTCCTAACTGGAAGAGTTCAGAAAGTTGATATAAGTAATTCACATAATATACAAGAAACAGCCGAATCCTCAAACTGGGGAACTATCAAGCATGGAGTGCCACAGGGTTCGGTACTGGGACCTTTGCTGTCCTTAATATATATTAATGATTTGCCTTTCTATATTCATAAAGCTAGTTCTCTTTGCTGATGATACAAGTATCTCTATCACACCAGAATCACAGAAATTAACTGATGAAATTGTCAATGAAGTATTTCAGAGAATTATTAGGTGGTTCTCTGCAAATGGACTCTTTAAATTTTGAAAACACAGTATATTCAGTTTCACACAATAAATGGCATCACACCATTAATTAATATTGACTTCAACCAGAAATCTATAGCTAAGGTAGAATATTCAAAATTTTTAGGTTTATGCATTGATGAGGGGTTGAATTGGAAGAAACACATTGAAGATCTGATGAAACGTTTGAGCTCAGCTACTTATGCTATTAGGGTGATTGCAAACTTTGGTGTTATACAACTCAGTAAACTAGCATACTATGCCTATTTTCATTCTCTGCTTTCTTAGGCATCATATTCTGGGGTAATTCATCATTTAGTAAGAAAGTATTCATTGCCCAAAAGCGGGTCATCAGAATAATTGCTGGAGCCCATCCACGATCATACTGCAGATATTTATTTAAGGATCTAGGAATCTTCACAGTAACTTCACAATATATATATATATATATATATATATATATATATATATATATATATATATATATATATATATTCACTTATGAAATTTGTTATTAACAATCCAACTGAATTCAAATGTAATAGCAGTGTGCATAGCTTCAACACTAGGAGAAAGGGTGACCTACACTATTCAAGGTTAAATTTAGCTCTGACACAGAAAGGGGTTAATTATTCTGCCACAAAAGTCTTTGGCCACTTACCAAGTATTCTGACAGATAGCCATCTAGCATTTGAAAATAAATTAAGAGAATTTCTGAATGGCAATTCCTTCTACACATTAGATGAATTTCTAGATAAAAGTTAGTACTTTAGGGAAAAAAATAATAAAAAAAAATTAAAAATTAAAAATTAAAAAAAAATTCAAATATTGAGTGTCATGTAATATTATGTATAGACACATTTCATTTAACTGACACGTTCCACATCATTACGAAGTGTCGTATTCATGATCTATGGAACAAGTATTAATCTAATCTAATCTAATCTAACAGCAGATGATCCAAGACCGAACCTTATAGGACAAATTCTTCACAGCTCCACAGATTTAGAAGGCTGCTGATTTTTTCAGTTTATCTGAACCCCTTATTTAAACTTTCTGCAGTCTTCCAGTTAAGTATGTATTGAATCATTTGTACACTGACACACAGATTTCCACAGAACCCAAAAAGTCCCAAACGGGTGATGTACGGTTATTGAGAGCATTTAATACTTGTATTTGATCAGTGAAAGCACATATAGCATTTTAAACTTAATAAATATTGCAACGTGGCCACAGTTTTCGTAAACGACCACTAGTCCGTAGAATGAGACCCTGAAAGTTTGCAATCTGAGTTATCCGATTTGGAAGTCACCTTTCGTAAGAATGGCTATAATGAAGGACAGATCAAACGAACGTTGCGCTATCGATCAACGATGCAAAGGGTGAGTGAAGATATCACCGACGTGGCATCCAATTAACGGCCTTTTCGACTTATGCAGTAAGCACCTACATCAGGATATGACCTATACTGTATTTTTCGACCACCATCTACGATTACGGCATGTTAGGATCCATATAGGATGATCTTAGTTTTGCGTAAGTCGGGTGTCTAGCCGCGGTGGAGTAGCCGAGCGGTCTGTAGTTCGGCTTCAGCTGCCAACGCGAACGGACCTGCCCGCTGTTGCTCCGTATACGTTAACGCTCGCGCCGGTGTATTTGTTTACGTTCAGTGTTCCTGTTCTTTCTGTGTTCGTACACGTACGTGCTGTATAGTGGTGTTTACGTGTTTCGTTTGTGAACGTCTCGTCATTTGGCGGGATTTCGGTGTTCACCGGGATTTCTACGCCGCTGAAGAAAATGGCTGATTCTGCCCGAAAAAATAATCTGGTTTTCTCTTTCAAGAGGGAAACTCGTCCTGTTCAACCGTCTGCTCTGGAAGTACACGACTGGCTGTTTGAGGTAATGGGCCTTAATTCTGATTCTGTACATACCACTCAATTAGACGCTGATCAATACTGTGTGTTTGTAAAGTTTTTTAGTCCGGTGACGGTCGACAAATTTCTGACAAAGTGGGGTAATGCTGTAGAATTTGAACATAGAGATGGATCCAAAAGTATAGTCTCAGTACGGAAAGCTGATATCACGTATAAAACTGTGAGGGTTTTAAATATCCCTATTGAAATTGATAATCTGTTGATTAAGGAAGCACTTTCAAAATATGGGGACGTTATTTCAATTGTGAATGAACGGTGGTCCAAGCAGTACAAACTGCAATGTTATAATGGAATACGATCTGTAGAAATGGAAGTTAAAACTAATATTCCCTCTTATATTACCGTAGAAGGTTATAAAGCTCACATTGTGTATTCTGGACAAGACCAAACTTGTCAAATTTGTAACGAATCTGGACACTTCCGACAGGACTGCCCACGTCGTGCCGTTGTTTTGAGAACCAATTTAATACAGCGGCAACGACTCACACTCAGTAACATTATGGCCTCTACTGAGCAACCCCCTCCTGTTAAGGTCGCCATGGAAGGTACTTCCGATGTTGTCACCATACCCGAAAAGGAGTTCCCACCCTTGAATCCAGTTACAAATAGCGGTTCTGCTGTGCGTGAAAGTGCGCAGCAACCCAAGAAAAGACCCCTAGAAAAAACGGAAGATCAATCTGATGAAGATTCCTCTCCTGTACATTCCGCCCGCAAGCAGAAGCCGTGCGAAGCGGAAGAGCTAGAGGGAACAGGGAACGTAGACATGAAAGAACTGCCTTCGGAGGACGAAACCACGCTACAATCTCAGTCAGACAAAGAACAAGAAGTAATGCAAGAGACGGAATCTGATAAAATAGTGTCTGACACGTCGGCGAACAAGTTGCTGCTCTCTGAGGAGCCGGACGTGTCTCAACACAAGCAGACCGAGGCAGCAGTCGACGAGCAACACGCCGCGTCAGACACACCGATGCAGGTCGCGCAAGACCGTCAACAACAACGCGGAAGCGGACAACAGACTTCGCCTGATCGAAGTTCTAACTCGGCAGACGAAAACAAGGAAAGTGAACAGGAAACCACGGCGACTCAGGACTTGCTGCGCAGCCGAGTCAAACCGCAACAAAATCTGAGAGTTACTCGGAAGCAAAGCAAACAACAGCCCGCCAGGGGCAATAAAAAGCCGCCAAATATCAAATATGAAATAGTCACTGAAGGTTCCTTGAAGGGAAATTCCAAAAATGTCTTAGAAGGAACTTCCCCCTGTAATGAACGTACAGATATATCCCAGGGTTTGACATCTGAAGGCAACATTTAGCGGAAAAAAAAGAGGGATTCAATCAGTTTTTTAACAAATATTTTTTGCATCTAAAAGACGTTCATGAAGTATCATAGCAATATGATATTTTTTTCTTTTTATATTTTCGTAAGTATTTTATTGCTGCTGTTGGCCATGGCATGCTTTATTCGGATAACCTCCCAACTTTGTCAATTAATTCATTATATAGTCTCAAAAAATGCTACAGGCCTATACAACAACGTCAATAAATATAAATAAGATTACGTCTAAAGTTAAAACCGAAGCTTTAAAACAATTTTTGTACGAATCAGCAACAGACATTGCTCTCTTGCAAGAGGTGCTAATAACAGCTTTTACAATACCCGGATATGTTGTTCTAATTAATTCTACACCTGAAACGAATGTTGGCACGGCAATTTTAATAAAAGACGGTATTCCTGTAAATGATGTAGAAATGCTTGAATCTGGAAGAGGAATAGGGGTGAGCATAATGGGTGTCACAATTATTAACCTTTACGCACCCTCTGGCAATACGCATAGTTCCGAAAGAGCAAAGTTTTTTAAAGAAGATATAATTTATCTACTTCGGAAGGACCCTCAAAAACTCATACTATCGGGTGATTTTAATTGTGTTCTGAACCGAAAAGACCAGTTTCCCAATTTTAATTATTCAAACGAGCTGAACCGTCTTGTCAGAGAACTGAAACTGAGGGACGTTTGGGAAATTAAGTATCCGACACTGGTCCAGTTCACCTATATTACCAGTACATCCTCCAGTAGAATTGATAGGATCTATGTGTCGGACAACCTAGCGACCAATGTACTTAAAGCGGAAACAATTCCTGCAAGCTTTTCAGATCACAGCAGCATTTCTACCTGTATCAATTTAGATCAACAACCAACACGTTGGTACAGGGGCCAATGGTGTTTGAACGCTGCTGTTTTAATGGACAAGGAATTAGAAGAAGAACTTAATCGTGCATGGGAACTGTGTCTACGCTCAGTTAACAGCTATAATAGTGTTTTAGAGTGGTGGACCACTAGAGCAAAGCCAAAGTTACGTAAAGTAATTATTTGTTATAGCATAGAGCGCTCTCGGGAAATCAAACAGTCAATGGAATTCTATTACAGTGTATTAAGAGGGTTATATGATCAGGTAGACGGAATTACGACTCGACTGCAAGATATTAAAAAGATAAAAGCAAAGTTAATAGCATTGAAGAGACAACAATTAGAAGGACTTAATCTTAAATCTAAAGCAAAATCAGTCAGTGAGGACGAATCTGCGGCTTTGTATCACTTAATAAAACACTACAAAAACCGCCGAAGGACTTTCATAGATGAGCTCAAGCTGGTAGATGGTACTGTCCTCAGCAAACAAAATGAAATAATTCGTGAAATACATCGGTACTACAGAGATATATATGAATTATGTGACTCTAATGAAGACTATTACGATGAACTGTTTGAAAACGTGACTTCTAAAATAACTAGAGAAGACAATGAACAGTTGTCTTCAGCCTTTACTAATCAAGAAGTACTGGAAATTAAACGCAGTTCTGCCACTAAGAAGTCACCAGGACCCGATGGTTTACTCATCGAGTTTTATAAAAGGTACTGGGATCTGATAGGAGATAAGATGACAGAAATTGTGAATGAAGTGTTTCAGGGTAAATGTGTCCCCTCAGAATTGAAAGAATGTAAAATTGTTCTGATCCCAAAAAAAAAAAAAAAAAAAAAAAAAAAAAAAAAAAAAAAAAAAAAAAAAATGCAGGAAAATCAACAATCTTCGACCAATTTCACTACTGAATTCTGACTACAAGATTATTGCAAGGGCAGTAAATAAACGTATCGTACCACTAACTGAGAAAATTATCTGTCATTATCAGACTTGTGCCTATGGAAGGACGATACTCCAAACTGCTGCGCAATATAGGGACATTATTGCTTTAACATCTGTTAGCAATATTCACTGCGGTCTCCTCTTCGTCGATTTTTATAAAGCTTTCGACCAGGTCGAACACAAGTATCTTCTAGAAACCATGAAACGAATGGGATTTCTTCCAGGAACTATAAACATCGTCAAAAATGCCGCACTGGGGATCTCGGCTAAAGTTTCTGTTAACGGCCAACTGACGAAACAGATACAAATTAAACGAGGAGTACCTCAGGGAAGTCCTCTATCGATGTTACTTTTTGTAATATCACTGGAACCATTATTAAGGCAACTGCAAGCTAAACTGACAGGTCTTACAATCTACGAAAGGGAAATAGTGGTTGGCGCCTACGCTGATGATGTAGGGATAATAGTAAGGAACAGAGAAGACGTGATGGCTCTAGAGAGACAACTAAATAAATATTGTCTAGCATCAGGAGCAAAAATGAACGAAAATAAAAGTAAACTTTTAAGTATACGAGGATTGCAAGACATCAGGCTCGACTGGGCTAAAAACGTCGTGGAACATAAAGCTCTTGGAACTATTCTGACAACCGTCCCCTTACAGATGATGGCAAAAAATTGGAGGGATGTAGCGCAAAAAATCAAGGGAGCACTGCTTGAAAATAACTACCGAAGTTTGGATCAGTACCAGAGGGTTAAGTATGTAAATACGTACATCCTGTCAAAAGCATATTACATAGCACAGTTATTTCCAATCCCTAAACTGGTAGCGAAGACAATAACGTCAATGACAACATCATTTATATGGAAGGGTGAACTATTCAGAGTAGACTCTACGACTGTAACGCTAGACCCCACACACGGCGGACTGGGTTTGACTAATATAAGAAATAAAGCAACTGCGCTATATAGTAAACGAATGACCAACCACATACACAGCAACCCTGACAGCCTTACTACGAAGCTGTTCGAAGCAGTCAAACTAGAAAGTACAGATTCACCGATAAATGTCCAAACAATAAGTTTTCAGTTAAAACATATCCGGGAGTACTATCTTGAGAGAAGTTATCTGAGCGAACGACTAAAAAATTACAAGAACTTAACTGCAAGAGACATTTTGGAATACAGAAGAAAACACGAAGGAAGGAATAAAAGAGAATCGAAGTACATGGGGGCCAACTGGGAAGCAGTGTGGCAGAATATTAACAGCTGCGTACTTCCTTCGAACGTTAAGTCAGCGCTATACAAAACGATAAACAACATCGTAAGCACCAATGAGAGGCTTTATGCAATTGGACTGAGTGACACAGAACGATGTCTCACCTGTAATCTAGTGGACACTATTCACACAGATTCACGTGCGGAAACCGCGACCATCACTGGAAGTGGATTAGGCGACAGATAAAGCGCTTGTAACCAGGACCTCACCGGAATCTATAGAAACAAAACTATTGTATAGACCAGACAAAAAATACTATCCGCAATGGAAAAACAATACTGTGATGTGGCTACTTGGTCATTATACCAGTTACGTCGTTAATAAAATCGGTAGTGACAACCTTATAGAGTTCATTACTGATGAATTTACACAAAGAGAATATTATTTTTGTCGACATTACTTACATAGGAATCGGTTCATCAAAGAATAATTTTAACAAGTTTTGGAGAAGAAATTTAATTTTGTTACAACGATCGTTAGGAGAACGTCTGAGTTAATTTGAACACAAGTTTCATTTCCGTTCCAAAAACTTCACTTAAAAAAAAAAAAAAAAAAAAAAAAAAAAAAAAAAAAAAAAAAAAAAAAAAACTGTCTAAAGCACCTCGTTGCGGAGCGCGCGGTTGCTCGCCGTGGAGGTTCGAGTCCTCCCTAGGGCCCTAGGGCATGGGTATGTGAGTTTGTCCGTAGATTAGTTTACCTAGGTTTAAGTAGTTTGTAAGCTACGGACTGATGACCACGCAGTTTGGTCCGATAGATTTACAGACATTTGAACTTTTTTTTTCGGGTGTGTACTGAATCTCATACAGTTCTGGCATGTCATATATTGATCAGACTATCAGGGCAGAAGGACCGATGTATTGAGCATAAGATTCACACACGTTTACAACAGAGAAGCAAATCTTCAATTGTACATAATTGTTCAGAAACAGGTCACCCAATGGAATATAACAACACGGAGATTCTGGCATTCACTTCCAGCTATTGGGATTGTGCTATTATGAAAGCAGTTGAAATTAAACTCGTGAATAAGGTGGACGTTTCTGCTTAAATTCCACCCTGCTCCCTTTTTCGCTTGTCAGTAAACAGAGTAACAGGATTAATGTCCACTCGCCCACTGATTACTAAAATTGACCATCGAAATTTCTGACGTTTACGATCTTCGGTTGTGTGGTGGCGTCGCTGCTTACTTCCTTACTGTGCGTTATCTTTCCTGTTCTCATTAAAAACCGAAATATTAAATTTTCATGTATACTGCGAGATACTATGCAAATTTGTCTTGAGAATGCCAGGATGTTCTCCAGTCACAATATCGGCGGCTGCCGTTCTCGTTTACCGGATGCATACCAGTAAGTATTTCGAAGAATCATTAAACGTTGACTAAGTGAGATAATGGCTTGTTGTAAGTCAGTATTCAAATAATGAGTAATGTATCTTTATATGAATTCGGTAAGGAGCAGTCCACATGTGTATATGTATTGCGTGACGTAATGAGTGGCTAGCATAGTACGAATAATTGAACAGCTATTAATACGAATATCACCGGTAAGATCCTATGGAAATTAACTCAGCTGTAACAATGATCAACGTATACTCGCCCCGCACAGTGAGGTTTCGGACCCTCTCTGTAACTGCATTAGTCCGATGTGAGAAAAGAATAACTGTGACGATAAGCATACCGGGAAAAAAGAGTAGTGAACGCTAGAGAAATCACTGCAAGTACAATTTAATATCTGGACCTGATATCGGCATGGAGACGGTGGGGAAGTAAGTCCACCAGTTTGTAGTACGTCTCTGAACAGGTGATCGCGTAACTCCAACTAATTTTCTTTATTTATTTATTTATTTTTACAAGCTGATAAATATTATGAATACAGGTACACACATCATACATCATTTGATTCTATTTAAAAATTCGTCAGTGGAGTAGGAGTTGGCCACTTGGAAGTCTTTTAGGCTCCTCTTACACTATTCTTTATTTGTAGTTAAATTTTTTATGGTTGCTGGTAAATGATTGAAAATGTGTCTTTTTGATTAGTGGACCAATTTTTGAACTAAAGTAAGTGCTTTTGAGGCCTTGTGTAGATCGCTTTTGTTCCTAGTATTGTATGTGTGAAATGAGCTGTTTGTTGGGAAAAGGAAAATATTGTTTATGACAATTTTCATTAGGGAATAAATATACTGAGAGATAGCAGTTAGTATACCCAGGTCTTTGAAGAGGCGTCTACAGGATGTCCGCGAATTTACTCCACAAGTAATACGTATTACACGCTTTTGGACTCTGGAAACTTTTGCTTGACTTGAAGAGTTACGCCAAAATATTACACCATATGACATTATGGAATGAAACTAAGCAAAGTATGCAAGCTTTATTATTTTTATGCCTCCTACATCTGGTAACACTCGTATTGTAAATACAGATATGTTAAGTCGTTTCTGCAGTTCTATGGTGTTCTCCTCCCAACGGATTTTTTTTTTTTTATCAAGCTGTAATCCTAGAAATTTCATACTGTCATCCTATCTGCTGTTCTTCACATTTTATACAGTTTCTGTATGGAAATTCTTACATGTTATGAATTGCATGTAGTGAGTCCTTTCAAAGCTTAATGTCAGTGAGTTGGCTTTAAACCATTTATTAATGTTAATGAAAATATCATTAGCAGACCTTTCTAGAACTATGCAATACTTGTATCATCCACAAAAAAAGAAAAAAAAAAAAACCAACTCTGCTTCTGGCAGTGCGACTAAGCGGGCCGACCGAAGTCCACACTAAATTTAATATAGGTTGGCACGCAATTTATTTCTGACATACGTAACACAAACACTTAGAAATAAAAGTTTATTACTCACCTGCATTACGCAAGGAGGTGCTGGAGCTGCCTCCCTTCGTTGTTTAAGCATTTCCGACACCTGCTGAGGAAGTTGCTCATTATACTCATCGATTGTGAAAAAGGTGCACGACGAAGAAATTGACCCGAACTTAACTTTCCTTTCGCACGAATCATGATTCCACATAAGTGGGTATGTTAATTCGCAAAATAATCGTTACTGGAGTTAGCAAAAGCCTAACTTAATTCACTAACAGCCCCTGTAAGATCGAAAAAGAGGAGTGTGGTGCGCTGTTAGCGACGAGAGAATAATAGGCCCTATATTTGTTTTAGGAAGCAATATGTTGAAAATATGTTGCGGACTTTCTCTGCCCAATTAACTGAAAGAGAACATGCTTTACCGACATTTCAGCAAGACTCTAGGACGGCATTTCATTATGGGAAATTAGTAAAGTGTTCGGTGAAAGATTTATCACTAAGGACATTTGGCCCCCTCGTTCTCGTGCGATTCTTATCTGTTGGGAGCATTAAAAGAGAAAGTGTACAAATCAAAACCCCACACTTTAGATAAACTTAATAACAAACATTGGTCATGAAATCACTGCAATTTCTAAGAGAGAACTTCAGAGTGTAATGAGCAAGTTCCTCAACATGTGTCAGAAATGCTCGAACAATGAAGGGAGGCAGTTCCAGCACCTCCTTGCGTAATACAGGTGAGTTCAAATGTTCAGATGTTTATAGAGATTGTGGGACTTAACTACGGGGTCATCAGTCCCTAAATTTGCAAACTACTTATGAACTATCTAATACTAAGGACGCCACAAATATCCATGCCCGAGGGGGGATTCGAACCCCGACCGTAGTGGCCATGCAGACTGTGACTGGCGCGCCGCAGAAACGCTCGGCCACCGCGGCCAGCTACAGGTGAGTAATAGACTTTTCTTTCTAAGTGTTTGTGTTACGTATGTCAAAAACAATTTGCGCGCCAACCAGTATTAAATTTAGTGCAGATGTTGGGCAGCCAACTAAACAGGCACTGCAGCTGCGATCGCCAGCAAGTTGCACGCCGCAAAGGAATGATCACCCTGTAGTAAAACTTCGATACTTATTTTTCATTCGTTTGGTTGTATGTGTTAAGATCCATTTCGTTTTACAGGTAGCACCAATATTCTTCGATTACAAGAGAACTCCAGAGGGCCTGAACAAATTGAAGATAGCTCTGAACGTCTTAAACACCATTTTAGAAAGACAAGGAACCAAATTTGCAGCAGGAGGTTTGTATTGTTTTACTCAGTCTTACATCAGGAACTTTCTGAGTGTACAAGAGCATATTTTATTAAAGTGTATACTTTTACCTTTGAATGTAATGTGTGTATATGTTAAAAGGAGCCGAGCGGAATGGCCGCATGGTCTAAGCGACCGCTCCAGTCGGGGGTTCGAGTCCTCTCTCGGGAATTGATTTGTGTGTGTTGTTATTAGTGTAAGTTAATTTAGGTAGTATTAAGTCTAGAAACTGATGACCCCCAGCAGTTTGGTCCAATAGGTCTACAAACATTTGAACATATTATTATTAAAGTTACATAACCTTAATACTGACGTCTTGACAATTGAAATAACGAAGAATACCAATGTCTGGCACATAATAATCCGCAATAGTAATAATGAAGTGTTCCTCGTGTGCTATAGATTTTCATTTCTAATTACTGGGAAATGATATTAACTAATTTGACGCAAACCTCCACGGTATCCTATCTCGTGCAAGCCTCTTAATCTCTGAATAAGAACGGCAATATACTATATTCGTCTCTTGGTCTCCCCTTAATGCTAAAATGAAGATTCCTGGATGACTAAGTATATGTTCTACCAATCGATCCCAGAAAGCCGCGCGGGAGTA
Source organism: Locusta migratoria (assembly GCA_026315105.1). Classification (NCBI taxonomy): domain Eukaryota; kingdom Metazoa; phylum Arthropoda; class Insecta; order Orthoptera; family Acrididae; genus Locusta; species Locusta migratoria. Next base: position 215,008,724 of record CM048745.1, on the reverse strand, counting down.
GCCGAGCGGTCTGAGGCGCCACGTTACGGATCGTGCGGCCTCCCGCGTCGGAGGTCCGAAAACTCTTTCGGGCATGGATGTGTCATTAGGCTAGTTTAACTTAAACTACTGGCCATTAAAATTGCTACACCAAGAAGAAACGCAGATGAGAAACGGCTATTCATTGGACAAATATATTATACTAGAACTGACATATGATTACATTTTCACACAATTTGGGTGTATAGATCCTGAGAAATCAGTACCCAGAACAACCACCTCTTGCCGTAATAACGGCCTTGATATGCCTGGGAATTGAGTCAAAAAGAGCTTGGATGGCGTACAGAGGTACAGATGCCCATGCAGCTTCAACACGATACCACAGTTCATCAACACTAGTGACGCTTTTTGTGACGAGCCAGTTGCTCCGACACCATTGACCAGACGTTTTCAATTGGTGAGAGATCTTGAGAATGTGGTGGCCAGAGAAGTAACCGAACATTTTCCGTATCCAGAAAGGCCCGTACAGAACGTGCAACATGCGGTCGTGCATTATCCTGCTAAAATGTAGGGTTTCGCAGGGATCGAATGAAGGGTAGAGCCACGGGTCGTAACACATCTGAAATGTAACGGCCACTGTTCAAAGTGCCGTCGATGCGAACAAGAGGTGACCGAGACGTGTGACCAACGGCATTCCATACCATCACGCCGGGATAGACGCCAGTATGGCGATGACGAATAAACGTTTCCAATGTGCGTTCACCGCGATGTCGCCAAACACGGATACGACCATCATGATGCTGTAAACAGAACCTGGATTCATCCGAAAAAATGACGTTTTGCCGTTAGTGCACCCAGATTCGTCGTTGCGTACTCCATCGCAGGCGCTCCTGTCTGTGATGCAGCGTCAAGGGTAACCACAACCATGGTCTCCGAGCTGATAGTCAATGCTGCTGCAAACGTAGCCGAACTGTTTATGCAGATGGTTGTCGTCTTGCAAACGTCCCCATCTGTTGATTCAGGGATCGAGACGTGGCTGCACGATCCGTTACAGACATGTGGATAAGATGCCTGTCATCTCGACTGCTAGAGATACGAGGCCGTTGGGATCCAGCACGGCGTTCCGTGTTGCCTTCCTAAACCCACCGATTCCATATTCTGCTAACAACCATCTCTTGCCGTAATAACGGCCTTGATATGCCTGGGAATTGAGTCAAAAAGAGCTTGGATGGCGTACAGAGGTACAGATGCCCATGCAGCTTCAACACGATACCACAGTTCATCAACACTAGTGACGCTTTTTGTGACGAGCCAGTTGCTCCGACACCATTGACCAGACGTTTTCAATTGGTGAGAGATCTTGAGAATGTGGTGGCCAGAGAAGTAACCGAACATTTTCCGTATCCAGAAAGGCCCGTACAGAACGTGCAACATGCGGTCGTGCATTATCCTGCTAAAATGTAGGGTTTCGCAGGGATCGAATGAAGGGTAGAGCCACGGGTCGTAACACATCTGAAATGTAACGGCCACTGTTCAAAGTGCCGTCGATGCGAACAAGAGGTGACCGAGACGTGTGACCAACGGCATTCCATACCATCACGCCGGGATAGACGCCAGTATGGCGATGACGAATAAACGTTTCCAATGTGCGTTCACCGCGATGTCGCCAAACACGGATACGACCATCATGATGCTGTAAACAGAACCTGGATTCATCCGAAAAAATGACGTTTTGCCGTTCGTGCACCCAGATTCGTCGTTGCGTACTCCATCGCAGGCGCTCCTGTCTGTGATGCAGCGTCAAGGGTAACCACAACCATGGTCTCCGAGCTGATAGTCAATGCTGCTGCAAACGTAGCCGAACTGTTCATGCAGATGGTTGTCGTCTTGCAAACGTCCCCATCTGTTGATTCAGGGATCGAGACGTGGCTGCACGATCCGTTACAGACATGTGGATAAGATGCCTGTCATCTCGACTGCTAGAGATACGAGGCCGTTGGGATCCAGCACGGCGTTCCGTGTTGCCTTCCTAAACCCACCGATTCCATATTCTGCTAACAACCATCTCTTGCCGTAATAACGGCCTTGATATGCCTGGGAATTGAGTCAAAAAGAGCTTGGATGGCGTACAGAGGTACAGATGCCCATGCAGCTTCAACACGATACCACAGTTCATCAACACTAGTGACGCTTTTTGTGACGAGCCAGTTGCTCCGACACCATTGACCAGACGTTTTCAATTGGTGAGAGATCTTGAGAATGTGCTGGCCAGAGAAGTAGCCGAACATTTTCCGTATCCAGAAAGGCCCGTACAGAACGTGCAACATGCGGTCGTGCATTATCCTGCTAAAATGTAGGGTTTCGCAGGGATCGAATGAAGGGTAGAGCCACGGGTCGTAACACATCTGAAATGTAACGGCCACTGTTCAAAGTGCCGTCGATGCGAACAAGAGGTGACCGAGACGTGTGACCAACGGCATTCCATACCATCACGCCGGGATAGACGCCAGTATGGCGATGACGAATAAACGTTTCCAATGTGCGTTCACCGCGATGTCGCCAAACACGGATACGACCATCATGATGCTGTAAACAGAACCTGGATTCATCCGAAAAAATGACGTTTTGCCGTTCGTGCACCCAGATTCGTCGTTGCGTACTCCATCGCAGGCGCTCCTGTCTGTGATGCAGCGTCAAGGGTAACCACAACCATGGTCTCCGAGCTGATAGTCAATGCTGCTGCAAACGTAGCCGAACTGTTTATGCAGATGGTTGTCGTCTTGCAAACGTCCCCATCTGTTGATTCAGGGATCGAGACGTGGCTGCACGATCCGTTACAGACATGTGGATAAGATGCCTGTCATCTCGACTGCTAGAGATACGAGGCCGTTGGGATCCAGCACGGCGTTCCGTGTTGCCTTCCTAAACCCACCGATTCCATATTCTGCTAACAACCATCTCTTGCCGTAATAACGGCCTTGATATGCCTGGGAATTGAGTCAAAAAGAGCTTGGATGGCGTACAGAGGTACAGATGCCCATGCAGCTTCAACACGATACCACAGTTCATCAACACTAGTGACGCTTTTTGTGACGAGCCAGTTGCTCCGACACCATTGACCAGACGTTTTCAATTGGTGAGAGATCTTGAGAATGTGGTGGCCAGAGAAGTAACCGAACATTTTCCGTATCCAGAAAGGCCCGTACAGAACGTGCAACATGCGGTAGTGCATTATCCTGCTAAAATGTAGGGTTTCGCAGGGATCGAATGAAGGGTAGAGCCACGGGTCGTAACACATCTGAAATGTAACGGCCACTGTTCAAAGTGCCGTCGATGCGAACAAGAGGTGACCGAGACGTGTGACCAACGGCATTCCATACCATCACGCCGGGATAGACGCCAGTATGGCGATGACGAATAAACGTTTCCAATGTGCGTTCACCGCGATGTCGCCAAACACGGATACGACCATCATGATGCTGTAAACAGAACCTGGATTCATCCGAAAAAATGACGTTTTGCCGTTCGTGCACCCAGATTCGTCGTTGCGTACTCCATCGCAGGCGCTCCTGTCTGTGATGCAGCGTCAAGGGTAACCACAACCATGGTCTCCGAGCTGATAGTCAATGCTGCTGCAAACGTAGCCGAACTGTTCATGCAGATGGTTGTCGTCTTGCAAACGTCCCCATCTGTTGATTCAGGGATCGAGACGTGGCTGCACGATCCGTTACAGACATGTGGATAAGATGCCTGTCATCTCGACTGCTAGAGATACGAGGCCGTTGGGATCCAGCACGGCGTTCCGTGTTGCCTTCCTAAACCCACCGATTCCATATTCTGCTAACAACCATCTCTTGCCGTAATAACGGCCTTGATATGCCTGGGAATTGAGTCAAAAAGAGCTTGGATGGCGTACAGAGGTACAGATGCCCATGCAGCTTCAACACGATACCACAGTTCATCAACACTAGTGACGCTTTTTGTGACGAGCCAGTTGCTCCGACACCATTGACCAGACGTTTTCAATTGGTGAGAGATCTTGAGAATGTGCTGGCCAGAGAAGTAGCCGAACATTTTCCGTATCCAGAAAGGCCCGTACAGAACGTGCAACATGCGGTCGTGCATTATCCTGCTAAAATGTAGGGTTTCGCAGGGATCGAATGAAGGGTAGAGCCACGGGTCGTAACACATCTGAAATGTAACGGCCACTGTTCAAAGTGCCGTCGATGCGAACAAGAGGTGACCGAGACGTGTGACCAACGGCATTCCATACCATCACGCCGGGATAGACGCCAGTATGGCGATGACGAATAAACGTTTCCAATGTGCGTTCACCGCGATGTCGCCAAACGCGGATACGACCATCATGATGCTGTAAACAGAACCTGGATTCATCCGAAAAAATGACGTTTTGCCGTTCGTGCACACAGATTCGTCGTTGCGTACTCCATCGCAGGCGCTCCTGTCTGTGATGCAGCGTCAAGGGTAACCACAACCATGGTCTCCGAGCTGATAGTCAATGCTGCTGCAAACGTAGCCGAACTGTTCATGCAGATGGTTGTCGTCTTGCAAACGTCCCCATCTGTTGATTCAGGGATCGAGACGTGGCTGCACGATCCGTTACAGCCATGCGGATAAGATGCCTGTCATCTCGACTGCTAGAGATACGAGGCCGTTGGGATCCAGCACGGCGTTCCGTGTTGCCTTCCTAAACCCACCGATTCCATATTCTGCTAACAACCATCTCTTGCCGTAATAACGGCCTTGATATGCCTGGGAATTGAGTCAAAAAGAGCTTGGATGGCGTACAGAGGTACAGATGCCCATGCAGCTTCAACACGATACCACAGTTCATCAACACTAGTGACGCTTTTTGTGACGAGCCAGTTGCTCCGACACCATTGACCAGACGTTTTCAATTGGTGAGAGATCTTGAGAATGTGGTGGCCAGAGAAGTAACCGAACATTTTCCGTATCCAGAAAGGCCCGTACAGAACGTGCAACATGCGGTCGTGCATTATCCTGCTAAAATGTAGGGTTTCGCAGGGATCGAATGAAGGGTAGAGCCACGGGTCGTAACACATCTGAAATGTAACGGCCACTGTTCAAAGTGCCGTCGATGCGAACAAGAGGTGACCGAGACGTGTGACCAACGGCATTCCATACCATCACGCCGGGATAGACGCCAGTATGGCGATGACGAATAAACGTTTCCAATGTGCGTTCACCGCGATGTCGCCAAACACGGATACGACCATCATGATGCTGTAAACAGAACCTGGATTCATCCGAAAAAATGACGTTTTGCCGTTCGTGCACCCAGATTCGTCGTTGCGTACTCCATCGCAGGCGCTCCTGTCTGTGATGCAGCGTCAAGGGTAACCACAACCATGGTCTCCGAGCTGATAGTCAATGCTGCTGCAAACGTAGCCGAACTGTTCATGCAGATGGTTGTCGTCTTGCAAACGTCCCCATCTGTTGATTCAGGGATCGAGACGTGGCTGCACGATCCGTTACAGCCATGCGGATAAGATGCCTGTCGTCTCGACTGCTAGTGATACGAGGCCGTTGGGATCCAGCACGGCGTTCCGTGTTGCCTTCCTAAACCCACCGATTCCATATTCTGCTAACAGTCATCGGATCGCGATCAACGCGAGCAGCAATGTCGCGATACGATAAACCGCAACCGTGATAGGCTACAATCCGACCTGTATCAAAGTCGGACGGGTGATGGTATGCATCTCTTCTCCTTACACGAGGCATGTCAACAACGTTTCACCAGGCAACGCCGGTCAACTGCTGTTCGTGTATGAGAAATCGGTTGGCAACATTCCTCATGTCAGCACGTTGTATGTGTCGCCACCGGCGCCAACCTTGTTTGAATGCTTGAATAGCTAATCATTTGCATATCACGGCATCTTCTTCCTGTCGGTTAAATTTCTCGTCTGTAGCACGTCATCTTCTTGGTGTAGCAATTTTAATGGCCAAGTGTAATTTAAGTATTTTGTAAGTCTAGGGATTTATGACCAAAGTAGTTTGGTCTCATAGAATTACACACATTTGGACATTTTTGATCCCAGAAATCTTTTCTCTCAAATTTTATTCAGTATCTTTTCCTCAGTTAAGCGATCCCCCCATATAATCTTCAAAATTTTGCAGTATCACAAAATTTCAAAATCTTCTATCTCCTTTTTTTCGTAACTCTTTGTCTTCCACTGTAGTTCGACGTCAATACTTAGGCATTGACCTTTCGTCTAGCGATTGGTTGTATATGATTATAAAAGATGTATGTAAAGCTATGGGACCTAACTGCAGTGGGCATCAGTTCCTAGGCTTAACAAACTACTTAAACTAATTTATGCTAAGGACAACACACATACCCATGCCCGAGGGAGGACTCGAACCTCAGACGGCCAGCAGCGGCGTGCTCCGCAGCTAGGCGCCTTGAAACACTCGGCCACTCCACTGCGCCAAGGTACCTTACAGCACACGGCTATTTCCACGCAGCCATTTGGTTGTAAACCATGGAGCTACTATACCATTATATTCTAAAAAGAATGCAGATGCTACACTATCTGGACCGGTAGTCTTCACTTTAAAGATGAACTGAGTTCCTTTGCAACTCCTACGATTTCTACTTCTAAGCTATTCATATGAAGAGATTTGGGTAATTTCGTCTTGTACGTCTGATTTGGCATCAGTCTCCTTGTTAACTTTAAAATTTACATCTGCATCTACATACATTCTGTGCAGTTCACCACAAAGTGCATGACGGATCGTGCGACTTACTACTGCTAGCCACTTCCTTTTATGTTACACTATCAAATAGATCGAGGAAAAATTAACACCTGTATGCATCTTGTACGAGCCCTAATCTCTCTTATCTTATCGCTATGGTCTTTAAGGGATAAAAGAGTTGGCGACAGTAGAATCGTACTGCAGCCTGGTTCAAATTTGGGCCCTCTAAATTTCCTCAATAGCACTTCTCCAAAAGAGCGTCGCCTTCCCTCCAGCGATTCCCAGTTGAGTTCCCAAAGCATCTCTGTTAACACTCACGCCGTAACCTAGCAGTAACGAACCTGGCAGCCCGCCCTACTGCTTTTATGTCTTGTTTTAAAACGATCAGATGGGGACCCCAACACCCTTTACCGATGAGCTACATCCTCCTAAAAGTCTCCAATAAACGGAAGTCATCTATCCAACTTCTCCACGACCTTACATGATCCTTCCATTTCATATCTCGCTGAAACGTTACGCTTAACATTTAATCGACATGCCCGAATCAAACAGCACACTTCTATTGCTGTATTCGAACATTATACGATTGTTTTTCCTACTCTTTTACATCGCCTTATATTTTTCTGCATTTAGACTAGCTGCCATTCTTCACACCAACTAGAAATTTTGTCCAAGTCATCCTGCACCCTACTATAGTAATTCAATGACGGCACCTTCCTCCACATCATGAGGGAACAGCCACAGAGTACTAGTCACTGTGTCACATCATTCATGTAACTAGGGAATAATAACAGTCTTACCACAGTCCCCTGGGACACGTGACGATAACTTCGCAATCGCGCATTGAAGTAACTGACTGAGTCTTACCGCAGGTATACTTTACGTACGAGCACAAGCTCTTTGGATTTTTAATTGTACTTCGAGACAGTGTGTTATTGTGAAAAATATTAATAGCGCTCTTAATTTTATGGATCCTTAAAGCTTAGCCCTGGTTGGGGATTTTGTACTCTTCAAATTTGGCATCGTTTTTGCGTTACTTCTACAACAGTCTTCTTATGGAGGGTCAGAACAATCTCTTGTGGTACCAATCCCTCTATTGCTATTGATATTATTTAAGTTTCTTTAACTTAGGGCCGGCCGTGGTGGCCGAGGGGACTAAGGCGCTCCAGTCACGGTCTGCACGGCAACTACGTTCGGGGGTTCGAATCCCCCCTCGGGCATGGATATTTGTGCCGTCCTAGTTCGTAAGTAGTTCATAAGTAGTTTGTAAGTTTAGGGACTGATGACCCCGTAGTTAAGTCCCATAGACTATACAAACATTTGAACATTTGATTGCTAACTTAGGGACCAAACTTCCGAGGTCATCGGTCCATAGACTTACAAAATGTTCAAATGTTTGCTAAGCTTAAGGGGCTTAACTGCGGGGTCATCAGTCCCTAAACTTACAAACTACTTATGAAGTACCTTACGACACAAACATTCATGCCCGAGGGAGGATTCGAATCCCCGACCGCAGCGGTCGTGCAGACTGTGACTGGCGCGCCGCAGACCGCTCGGCCACACCAATCAGACTTACACACTACTCACAATAAATTATGCTAAGGACGACATACACATCCAAGCCCGAGGGACGACTTGAACCTCCTGCAGGAGCTGCCTCGCATTCTGTGACTTGGCGCCTCAGACCAGGCGGCTTTATATTGTTTCTTTGAATCTAAGAAGCAACACCTCTACACTTCCAGATTTAATTTGAAAAGAAAGGATACGTTATAAAAGAGAGACGTCAAAGAATTTTTTGTCCGCTGTTTTAAAGGGATATATTTTCTGTTTAGTTTTGGTAAGTTTGGTTGATACGGTACTGTACCTTGATATAACGATCGTAGGTGACAACTTAGCGAAAACGGTTGGTATTGGCTGGAGCCCCCTGACGTCACGGAGAGGAACTAGTGCAGCGCAGTTGTATGATACGACAAATGCGCCACAGCACAGACTCTATGGCGTGTTACTCGTTCATTTTATTATCGGTTGGGTCGATACCACATTGTACAAATCAGACCAAGTGCCATGACAGGTAATAGTAATTACGATGACAAATAACTCATTCGTTTGATGAAGAAGCAAATGTTATTGTTTGTTTCTACTGTTTTCACCAGACGACGATACAATCATAACTGCTTCCTCTTTGCTACAATTGTTACAATAGCTTAATTTGATGAAATGTAAAAATAAACATTAAAAACTGAATGCAGGGACTCTAACTCACAATTTCCAGCATGGCAGTCATGAATTTTACCTGTACGCTACCATGGCAGCCTATTTTCATGGATGTAAGTACAAGAGAATGGGAAGTAGGATAGAGGAGGAAGACCTACTACTGGGAGGGGCTACTGCTGGTAGGACGGGTAAAGACTGGAAATGACTTCACTGGAAGTCGTTTAAGGTTGCGTTGGTACATGGAATGAAGTGTGTCGAGGTAGAGGAAGTGTGGAATGTATGTAGAGGTGCCGCTACATAACACGGTTGGTGATCAGAGGGGAAACAAGGACCATGCATTCCAAATTACTTTATATTTTAACTCTGGGAAGCATAGACCAATTATGGTCCCCCAAATCTGTTCTATATAATCTGATGGTGCCCCAAAAGAGGGAAAAGCGTCATAAATAATATTAAAAACATTTTGCAACCGTGATTAGTCTTTCAACAAATCCACAACCAGTTGCTGCACCACATGTCAGTTTGCCGCGGTGGAGTGCCTGTACACTGTTTTTGACTGCGTGCATTCTTAGAAGAAGCGGAGCTTGACTCGCCGCTCCACTGTGTTTTCACAAGGCTCCTTGCTGAGAAGCGCGCGGTTGCTCGCCGTCGGAGGTTCGAGTCCTTCCTCGGGCATGTGTGTGTATGTGTGTGTGTGTGTGTGTGTGTGTGTGTGTGTGTGCGTTTTGTCCTTAGCTTAAAGTTCAAGTAGTTTGCAAACCTAGGTATTAATAACCGCAGCAGTTAAGACCATTAGATTTAAAATATTTGAACATTTGAACATGTCAGGTTGGAAGGTAACTAATTTGACCATGTGTTTGTTAATCTATGTATGTATGTTACTTGCTCTTTATTTTATCAGGATTGTTTGTGGCTAACAAGAAGACAACATGGGTGTCGGATTTTAGAATTTTTTTTTAATATATATGGATGGTACATGAAGTTCAGAACTTAAATAACAAAATTCTCGAAAAAATCTAATTTGGAATTTTGTATGTACATTGAAGTACCAGTAATTAAAGCAATTGTATTATCTGTCCGTGTAGCCTGGTCTCCAAGATCGAAGTCGCCATGACCAGCTGTGACGACCCCAAAAAAGATGGGAAAGAAGAATCTTCTTGGGAAAAGATTGGCACATTGGGAAGGAAGAATCGCATTAAAGAAGTTCAAGAAGACGGAAAGTATGCTAATGACTCACCTGGATATCATACAGCTCCTTATTTACATCCAGAAGAATATGCACTGGAGGAAAATAAAGAGAGGTCAATGATAGAACCAAGATCTTTCGAAGATACAAAGCTGAAAGAATTCATTGCAGTTCTTATTGAATGAATCAATGATGAACTGGCAGATCAAAGAATAATAGTCAAAGACATTGAGGAAGATTTGTACGATAGGCAGGTACTGCAGAAGCTCTTGGAGAAACTTAGTGGAGAAAAGTTAGATGTGCATGAAGTCTCTCAGTCAGGAGAGGGGAGAGTCGTTCTAGCTGCTACCAACAGGCTGCTACCGTTGCTCACAACAGAAATGGAGAGTTGAAAGTATTCACTCAAAGAATATTGTTGCAATTTTACACCTGCTTGTTTCTCTGGCTCGTCATTTTAGAGCACCTGTTCGCTTACCTGAGAGTGTAGCTGTTCATGTTGTTGTTGTGCAGAAACTTGACAGATCCCTGAGATATCGGACAGTATTAGAAGAAATAACGACTACGTATGATGACCTTGGGATGACATGTGAGAGATATGGCTTTGATACATTATTTGATCATGCACCGGATTAACTACAGTTGTAAAAAAATCTTTGGTTACATTTGTCAACAAGCATCTGAACAAAGTAAATCTTGATGTGACCGATCTTGATACACAATTTTATGTTTGTGTTTATCTTACTCTTCTGATGGGCTTGTTGGAAGGTTTCTTTGTACCGTTATACAGTTTTCATTTGACACCTCAAGACTTTGATCAAAAAGTTCATAATGTAGCGTTGCATTTGAACTTATGCAGGATGTGGGATTAGCGAAGCCTACAGCTCGACCTGAAGATATTGTCAAATTGGATCTGAAATCAACACTGAGAGTGTTATATAACCTTTTCACAAAGTACAAAAATTTGAATAGAAACTGAGCAGACCAGAGACAAAAATACTTCAACGAAGAGCTTAACTACCTGGAAATTTAAAATAAAAAAATGTAGCTTATGCGGTAGCGTCATTGACTCTCAAATCGGGGGTCCGTGGTTCGAATCCTGCTCCAAAAGATTTTTTTTTAATCTTCATTCGTTGTGTTCGGATTATTACACAATTTTAATATCTAATGGTTATTTTTACGAAACATGCACAAATTTTTGTTTATTTGTAATGTTCTATACTTTATTAAAGGTTGTTAATAATTATTGCACCAATAAAAAACCATAACAAGTTACATTTTTTACAATATTGGCTTCACTTTTACTTGACGACGGTTATCTTTGATTGATCGGTTTGTGAAGAGCTTTGACGCTGTTCTTGGAAAGTCATCTCCATAGCTACTAATGGCTTTCAAGCAGTTAACCTACTCGAATATCGTTTGAGGTGAAGACAAGGTGGTCAGTTTGTCTACATATACATAAACAAAAATTGACACAACACGTGGGATTAGAGATCCCAAAATGTTTTGTATAACTGAATTTGAAATAGTGTAAATTTGTTTACACGCTTCATGAAGTTACTCCCCGCACTGGATGCCGTGAAAATTGATTTTTTCCCATGTTTTACGATGCTTATCACCCTAGCATGTGTGAGACCACATCAAAATGAAAGATTTTATTTTTTATTTTTCAGTATTGCCACAATTATGAAATCTGCCTTGTTTGCCGGCCGCGGTGGCCGAGGGGACTGATGCGCTCCAGTCACGGTCTGCACGGCCACTACGGTCGGGGGTTCGAGTCCCCCCTCAGGCATGGATATTTGTGCCGTATTAGTATTAGTTAATTCATAAGTAGTTTGTAAGTTTAGGGACTGGTGACCCCGTAGTTAAGTCCCGTAAGCTATACAAACATTTGAACATTTTCCTGTTTTACCTTCTTTCTAATTTAAATCATCATTATTGACAAACATTTATAAAGTAGAGAAAATTACGAATACACAACATTACATGCATTGTTAAAAATTACCATTAAATATTAAAATTGTGTAACTATTCGAATACAACGAATAATGATACAAATAGAAAAATCCGTCACTGTGGTATTCGAACCACGGACCCCACGGCAAGGGAGCTACGGCCTTTTTTTGTATTATTATTATTATTCAAGTAGATCTAGGCTTTGCGGTCATTCTTCCAGTTCGTTCTTGATGGTTCGTGGAATATTTAGCTCAGCTTTTTTTTTTATTTTTTTTTTTATTTTTTTTTTTTATTAAATAGGGCGTACAGCCCCCTGACCGGGCGCGCTGAGTCACGGCACTCGGCACCAACGCTACACGGACATATGCTACTATTGCTTTAATTACCGGTTCTTCAATGTACTTACAATATTTCAAATTCGATTTTCTCGAGAATTTTTGACAGGTGCGTCGAATGGCTTTGGCTGATTGTTATTTAAGTTCTGAATTTCAAGTACCATGAATATATATATATATATATATATATATATATATATATATATATATATATATATATATATATATATATATATAACAATTGAAAATCCGATACCCATCTGGTCTCCTTGTAAGAAATGTGCATTTTCGTGGCATAGCTGTATACTGGGATACCACCCGTCCGCTTTGACCCATGTCGTCATTAAGATGTCGGAAAACCAGTATACGGGATATATTAATACTTTTGTACAGTAGATACAAATAATCTGTAGTTATTGTAGATAACAGATTGTACCATCGATCATAGATCTTAGCCCAAAAATTCGCGCCTTCTGCGTTCACATTCACACACAAAAAAAGTAATATACATATATTACGCAAGACGCACCGAAAAAGACTCAAGTGTAGACGGGGATACCGCCCGTCAGCTTTGACCCGTGACGTCATCGCAGCGCGGTAGTTTTGGGATGCGTGCGTGTTTGTAGAAGGCGTCAGTGAATATGTGGTGGTTGAGATCAAGACGATAGTTTGTTTACAAACAAAACATATTAATATTTTGTGTTTAAAAAAATTTATAATATATATATATATATATATATATATATATATATATATATATATATATATATATATATATATATATATATCACTTTTTAAACACAAAATATTAATATGTTTTGTTTGTAAACAAACTATCGTCTTGATCTCAACCACCACATAATCACTCACGCCTTCTACAAACACGCACGCATCCCAAAACTACCGCGCTGCGATGACGTCACGGGTCAAAGCTGACGGGCGGTATCCCCGTCTACAGGTGAGCCATTTTCGGTGCGTCTTACAATTCGCTAGCGGTCATAAATTGATCAGAATGGTTTTGGGAGCAGACAATCAGCACGGTGTTATGTGTGTGTGCGCAGAGCACATGACGCTGGCGGACCTGTCGCTGGTAGCAGCCACCATGTGCCTGGAGGCGGTGGAGTTTGACCTGACCCCTTGGGCGCGCGTGCAGCGCTGGTACGCAGACTTCAAGCAGGCGGCGCCGCGCCTCTGGGCGGTCGCCGAGCCCGCCATGCTGGAGCTCAGGGCCTTCAGCAACAGCCCGCCCGACCTGTCGGCGCTCCGGCACCCCTACCACCCCGTCAGGGCCAGCAAGTAGACACCTGACACCTGCTCTCTCTTTTTGCTCAGCTGAAATTCCTTTGTTTGTAGACACCTTTGTAATGTTCCACGTCCACATGAAATCAATAAATGGGGAAGTTAATGTAATTGTCGATAGCTTCATTAGTATATCGTAGGAATTAATTTTGACAAAGGAAACATACATGAAAGAATGAATTTACAAGAACAAAGATGGGGAGTATTTCAACAGTCAGCATTGTGGAATTTTTGATGTCACCATAAAATCGGCGGAAGTTCTGGTAACCGCTCGCCGTAGTGCATGATTTGGACGTATAATTTGGGAATCGAACGTGTGTAACTAACCGTGTGAAAACGGTATCGAAGTTACAATGATGGTAATGGAAATTTTAAAAACACTGAAAATTGGACCTCATGGAATATTTAAAAGAGATTTCAGGTTCTATTCCGGAAGAAATAAAGCAAATGTTGAATGGCGTTTGAACATAAAGGTACTTGACTACACTATGTATACGATTTAAACACAAGGGGATCTGAATCTTTCATGATTACGATTGGTCATTTGCTGAATACAACATATTAAAAATATTCGACGAGGAAGGAAAAGCAAACTACAATGATAACCAACATTATAAGCTCTGAACTTAATGGGGAGGGGAGGGTTAATACAAAAAAAAAAAAAAAAAAAAAAAAAAAAAAAAGCAAGACGAGGTGGTACAGGCCTTCTTAACAGTACGAAAACTGAACGCAGAAAAAAATCACGAAATTTGAACAATGCTCTCCTTCTGAAAGCCAGCAAAGTGTCAGAGGAAACTATTGATAACTTTACTACTTTATCTGTGATGGCAACGAAATAAGAGTTTTGAAGGTAATCTTTTTACAAATATGATCTGACTACAAAACACATTCAAAATTGAAGAGTTTGTGTAAGTTGCTAATAAATTTTATTAAATATCAGAATTAATTACGCTGCAATAAAGAATAAATCTATTTTTTTCTTTATTAGGCCTAATACTTGAGAATTTTTTCATCAATTTCATGTTAAACTGTCACAAAGTTCTTAACTCCTTTACGCTGGCATACATTGACTAAAAGAAGGGAAAGATTCCTAGAACACATTCTTATACATCAAGGAATCTTAATTTAGCATTGGTGGAAAGTATTGAGGGGGAGGGGGGGTAAAGGTCACAGAGGGAGACCAAGAGAGAGAATACAGTCAGCAGATTCAAATGAATGTAGGTTCCCGTTCTTATGAGGAGATGAAGAGGGTGGAGAACTGCATCAAACCAGATTCCGGGCTGAAGACAACAACAACAACAACAACAACAACAACCTTGATATGGTTTTAGAATCCATTCTCAGTAAATTACATTACACAACTTTCTCAAAAGAAACTACTTTCACAAAATTATGCACTTTCCTCATCAAAACTCAAATATAGAGATCAGTTCTACTTATACTTCCTATAAATCATCTTTTTTAAAATGTGATAATTTTGAGCTTTTTTTCTTGCAACTGTAATATTCAACTACAAAGGAATGCATGCATATAACAGTTGTGGAAACAATGCTCAGTGTCACAGAGTAACAATATCCACAAAAATGTAAATATAATAAGTGAAGTAATTATCAATTACTGAATCATTTTCAAAGACATAATGACTGATGTTGAAGTCACCAAATAGGGACGACCTAATATGTGGATAGAAGGTAATAGTCTCTCATACAGTATCATATTTATATAATTAGAAAGTTAAGTATTTTTTAACTTCTCTTAAAAAATAACAACACAGTCCACATTTGTGATACTGGGCAAAGTGCACTGAATATGTAGAGAAAAAGTTGCATTACATCTCCAAAAGATGAAAACAAGTACTGGTAACATGTCAAACACACAATGAAATACACAAAAACTATGCAGGCATATAAAAAAGAGTAAAGAAGGAATTCAATGCATGAATTTTCAAACAAATATGACAACGTCGGCAGACCCAAAGTGACTTTCAAAGCAGCATCCAGATAGCACCCAATTTTTAAAAATGTTAATGTGATAGCATTTCAATGAATACTTCAATCACCTCCTAAGGAAAGTCTAACCAGTAAATTGTAAGAAATTTATCTTGAAATTAATGAAGTCTGTTTTACATAAGAAAAAGACCTATCTATTTGTTAGTATTGTGGCAAACATGTGTACAAAACACGTACACGGCGGGCAGGCTAACCAAAAGAACACACACACACACTAACGCAGGTAATAGTAATGGTAAGTGCAGAGTACTGTTTTGCCCTCTACACTGAATGTTTTATTTTTTTAAGTCACCTTTGGATAAATCCATGTGCAAACTTCTTACACTTAGCACCAAAAGTTGTTATTAAGCTTACATAACTGAATAGCTAGTTATAAATTATGGGTAAAGGTTTTATACGTGTAGGCATAATTTCTCTGTACTTAATTACGACATACCTTACCTTAAAATACGTGTTTTGCAAATGTCTTTCAAGCACCGTTGTATTTAATCTGCCTCATAGGGTAAATAAAAGATGCTATACTTGCTCTATGGTTGACAGGTTGTTGTATGTACACTTGTCCAGTAATAGTTATTGGCCTCGTATAATGAAGATTTAGAATTAGTTGATGACTGTTTCGTACATATCATAAAATAAATAAAACATGCTATGCTTACTCAATAGTTGACAGGACTAAGTGATTCTAAATCTTCATTTTACGTGGCCAGTTACTTTTACTGATCAGGCTAGGGTACATACAAGAATCTGTCAACCACAGAGTAGTTATAGCTTGTTTTTTTACTCTATGATCTGTAATAAACAGTCATCAATTAATTCTAAATCTTCATTTTACGAGGCCAGTGATTGTTAGTGACCGGACAAAGGTTCATACAAGAACCTGTAAACCATAGAGCAGGTATAGCATCTTTTATTTACCTTACGATCTGTACAAAACAGTGATCAAGTAAATATAAATTTTCATGTTACGTGACAAATTACTGTTACTGACCGGACAAGGGTACATACAAGAACCTGTAAACCATAGAGCTGCAACAAATAAACATCGCGTTGACTAGTCTTCAATTCAGGCGATCGGAAGCAAATGTGCCGTATTTGGAGGATTTTGTATTTATACTTCAATATTCGAAATTCGAAATTGGGCAGATTAAATGCAACGGCGCTTGAAAGACATTTGCAAAGCTAGTATTTTAAGGTAAGGTATGTCCTAATTAAGTATGGAGAAATTATGCCTACACCTTTACCAAATTATGTAAACGAAGAACAGGATACCACCTGTCGGCTTTCACCCCTTAAGTCATTGGCGGTGCCATAGTAAATGGAAAAAAATATGGAAGAAAGCAAGGCAACATTCCAAAACACAAACAATACTAAAATGTAAAACCTTCCAATATCCTAATAGAAACTTTCCTTTGGATTAGTGTTCTGTCAAGAAGTTACCATTACGAATGATCAATGTTTCATGTGATAAGTGTTTATTAATTAAAACATGGGGCTCGGATATGTGGGTGGGTGAACCTAAATTGATCAGTTTCTGTTAAAAAAACAAGTAATGTCACATTGGTAACAGAAGAAAAATGATTACTGTTTCAAGTCATACAAGACAACACGCTTACGTAAAGGGGAAAAGTTAACTGGTGGTATCCCAGTCTTCAATTGAACATTAGATCCATTTTTTTTCTTTTTTTTAGTTTACTTACTTAAAGTATATCCTTCCGTAAAAGTTTTAAGTTTTCTTCTTTTGTTTAATAACCTCTGCACCTTGTAATTTTTCGTTTACAATAGTTATTAAGCAAAGTGTTTACACTTGTTAATGTAATAGATTTCCACAGTTCCCATGCAGAATGTTTGTCACAGATGTCTACTAAAAATCTTCATTGGCTTTGAGGGAATCAAAAATTAATTTACTTGCAACTTGTCGTTGATTTTGAAGCCTAAGGGAGACCTCACGGTGTTCATTTGATAACAGTTTTTGTACCCAGCAGAACGAATACATTACAACCAACAGTGGACTTTTCTTACGAAACCGCAAGCCACATCTGTCGAGGTCTTTAATAAGTTTATGTTCTGTACTGCATGTTAACTGTTTATCCATAGTTAGAAATTCAGTACATTTAGTACACTTTAATTTCTTCAGTACCCTGTAGCAGCAATATCCGCAATGTAAGTCAGTACTGGCCATTCTGGCCTAATCAGTTCCAAATCAGACTCTCTGCCACTTAATTTACAAATATCTGACGCTTAGATATCCAAGGCTACATCAAGACATTCAGATTGGTCACAACTTTTTAAAGATTTTATTACAATTTTCTTAGCAGAGTTTCTTTGTAATGAAAGCTCTAACAATGTTTATAGCCTCAGCTTTTTCTCTGCCTCATATATTTGCCTGATTGAAATATGGTACTGAGAACCAGCCAGCAATCGATATAGTCAGAACCTAGCTTCTAATGTAGTTCCACCTCAGTTCCAATCATGCTTATGTTGTATGCTTAAGTGCTGTACGTGTTTCTTTACTGAGCTGATCAGTTGGCAAATTCACAGAGCTCCAGTTATCAAGCCAATTAAAAAACTTTTCTAAAACTATACACCTCTCATCATCCTTGTGACTTGTCAGAGGTTTTCGCATTTCCTCCTTAAGTCTAATTCCTTTCAAAGGTGACTTAACATTCATAATTTTCCATCAAGTGCTTTATTAATAAAATTTGCAGTTCCTTCATAATTTTCAGTGTTATTTGTAGGCCCCAGTTGAAGTAAACTGCACCAGATGTTGTCATAGAAAACTTGACAAATAAGCTGTACATTTCGTTTCTCTAATGAAGAGGGCCACAGTGCTTTTATATTCAAACCATACCCAAATTTGACTAATTTATTACTTTCCACGTCAAATACAGATCTAACAGCAGAAAATGAAGCTTCCATTCTTAAACATGGGTTCTCAAAGTTGGGGAAGTAAAACGTCAGAAATTAATCTTTTAAATTAAGCCAGTTATTCCGAATGCACTCGAAAATATGTACAGCATCTATTATATAAAACAAGGGTCGGGAATTATCTGCAGGGTGTAGGTACGCAATGCTCAGTTGTGGTGGATTTGCAAAATTTGAAACAGCCTTTCTGTTGATTGAATTATTATCAGAAGCAATACAAATAACTTTTAAGCCTAATTCTTCCAGTCCAAGAAATACCTTTTTAATAACATTAAACAACTGGTCTGTGGTTATTCTATTAACAGGCAAGATATGAACAACATCTTTAAATGACGAAGTTACACCTTGAACCATAAATACGTGAGCAGCTGTTGCAAGAGTGGTGGTGTCATGTGCCATACCTATTAAATTTCCTCCTTTGAAATCTATGGCTTCTTTAACGTCTATCTCATCTAACTTGAGAGTTACAAAACACTCATGTAGATTCAGATTTGATTCTTTCTCCTTAATGTGAGATAGAAAGTTTGGACTGTTTGGATTGACATCAACATTTGCACTTATGTTTCTAATAGTGTTAGAATAAGGCAATATAATATTTCCAGTACTAAGTAAAAATCTATAAGCATGACTGGAAATAAAAAAACAACATAGAAGTAAACAATAAAATTTTAGGAGCAAACCTATGCCTTTCAGAATGTGAAAAGCTTAGCTGAAGCTGGTTTCTTATGATTTCAACAGCAGTTTTACTTTTGCCTTCACATGCTGAATTACTTAACAAATCAAGAATGAGGTCTGGAAGATGTGTATCTTCTTCAAGCCTTCTGCAAATTTTATAACATTATCTACGTCCTTGATATTATTTACAATTTTTTGAACCTTCTTAGAAGTTATTTCACACCCTTTATTAAAAGTGCTTAAGTTCTGAATTAATAATAATATAAATTTTATCATGTGGGCTTTGATCAGTATCTAAATAAAGAAACAAGATATGTGACTCTTTGACTATTGTAGACCACTTTTCACCATAACTAACACTGTCAAGCTTTTTTGTTAGTTCATCGAATGAACTGAAAGAAAACTTCTTCTCATATTCTTCCAGTGATTTAAGACTGTCCTCTATTGATGCTTTCAGAGCAGCAGCTTTCCTCCTCTCCCGTTTTTCAGGAGGATATTCTCTGATCCTTGGCATAACTTTCGAAATGTAGGAAGCGAAGTTTGGAAATTGGGTTGGGATAGCATTTTTCCTGAGCTGCGGCTTCTTAAGTGGTGCAGATAAAATATCCCCCTTTTTCCAGTCAACAGCTTGTGTTTCCCACAAAATATCCCCTTGGCAGAAGTGCAAGTGGCACACCTGTGAAGTGAAGAATAATATACTGTATGAATGTGCTGGAATCCTTTTCGAAAGTAAATCTAAAACTAAAATACTTTCGTCCATATACAAGACTTTAAATGAAAGCTACATGCCACAGAATGCTTGCTGGAAATGAAGTTATCTCTCTTAATTGCGCGTAACCAACTCTTACGCATTTCTTCATCGTCTGGGAATTTAAAAATGTGCACTTTGTTCTTCTCGTTGTAATTTCCAACACAGCCGAGTACACAGCATTTGTTCACCAGCTTAACGTATATATCTGAACAGAACTGCTGCAGACAATAAACACTTCAAAGAGAAGAAAACCAAACTAATTCACAAACGAATTCCCTTTTCTAGCAATCCTGTTAAGCAGTCGTTTACAGGCTTCAACATGACATCACTACAGGTGGCGCTGCTACAGGTAGGTGGCACTACAGGTCTGCCTGAAGTTGATGACGTCACTCGACTTTTGCCAGAGAGCTGTGAGGCCTTGTCACTCCATCCCAAAGGAAGAGTTCGTGCAAAGTTTCCAGGACATGTACCACAGAGCTCAGCGATCATCATTATGGGAGGTGACTATTTCGAAGGACGGTAAGTTAATGTAGTTGACAGTTCATCTACGTTAATGTTACAGGACTGTTCACTGAACTTTATTGTCACAGATTATGTACATCACTAGCTGCAAACCCGGCGTTCCTCCGGTATTTAATTATTTGAATCTTAAGTTAATCCTTCTTCTCTCCTCTTCCTGTCCATCGCCTCCTCTCCCCTTTCTTGATCTCCTCCTTCGCCTTTCTCACTTCATCTGTCCCCCCTCCACATCTATGAAAAATTACACGTACCTAACAAATTCCATGCAATCGGTGAAATGTTGTCGAAAATTATTGGAAAGTATGCTCCAACATGCACCTTAAGAAGTTTTGTGTAGACAGGGACATTATTTTAGTCTGGAAGCTATATGGAGCAAAATTTCATCAATATCGGTATAAAACTTTATATTGGTGAAGGTCAAGTGGGAAAATTTCATCAAGATCGGAATAAAACTGTAGATTTTGAAGCATTACAAACTGTCACGTCCCAGCACAAGCCCTAACTATCGATATAGCCGAAATTGAAGTTCTGAAACATTTCCACCTTTTCTGGGGGTTGAAATAAATTCCATGACGAAGTTGAAAATTTGTGCTGGACTGGGATTCGAACGTGGATTTTCCGCTTCGGGCCAGCGGTCGCCTTAACGAATTAGGCAATTTTTTTCCTTGTAATGAAGGAGCGACACTCGCGCCCTATTCTGCCCAGATGGCCATTGCTGCACGAAATATCAGTACACCGACAGTTTCAGGGTTTGTCTTCTCGTATGTCTGCTGTCGCAGGAATTTCCGTGCTCTCTCAATTAGGTTGTGTTTTCTGTTGCCCGAGATGCGTAGTCTATAGTGGGCTTCTGTTAACCCTGACACTGTCTGTTACCATAATTCTGCTTCGCCATTGATTTCTTCAGAACACTATATAAATATAACAAAAAGCTCACATTCTAAAAGAAAGAAAATAAACATAGAGAAAATTCCGCACAACATCACATGTGCAGGTCCCATCTGCGGACTATTTTCGTTGATTCTGGTCGTATGCATTTGATCGTTTGTTTATGTTCGTTACGGCGGTCGTCCCCTATCCGGCACTCCCCAGCTGCGAGGGGGGTCGGTGAAGACACTACGTAGATAATTGGCGAAGAGCTGTTGGTATCGCGGTGTGCTCTCGAGTCTGTGATGATGCTCTTGGAGGAATTGCCAGTAATCAAGTACCGACTTCTCACATTCTTGGAAAAGGTAGTAAATGGACATGCCATTGATCCATGTGAGAGCGTTTGTTTTCGGTCAATCGCATTAGGCAGGACGCGAAGGCAGCAGGCATGAATCTTCTGTACTAGCGTCCAGACATCGACAACAGATTCACATGTTAAACTATGTTCATCGTTGACCATAAGGTTGAATTCCGGGAAAAGGGGCGAATCCGCCATCCTGATAGCGTGCATCCGGGGTCTCGTAAATTTCCGATTGACGACTTGGTACCACGTTTCTTGCAGGGAAGAAGGGCTGTTGAACTGCTTTCCACACCTTTGACTATTGTGTGGCCGGTGCTTTACTTTCCATCACATTTCGAGGGTCTGCCATAAGCAACAATCGATAAATGTCCCTTTCCTTTGGGGCTCGAGTGCTGGGTTGCTGAGGGTGCAAGTAGCTATATTCGAGTATGAAAGTCGCAATGTGGCCAAGAGGGGGCACGTCGTGTCCAATCGCAACCGTTGGCAGGATCGACGTAGGCATCAGCTCATCTAGCAGACGCCCGTTAGTGAGGTATGTCGACGTTCCTCAGTTTCACCATCGTGGACAGGAACAGCGCCATTGGCCATTCAGCCACGCTTTCCTTCCAACCTAAATTCTCAACTTGTAGCCCATTGATTCCTCTTGCTCGCAGCCTATACTGGATTCCCGCAAGGGATCGACCGTGTGAATGCGTACGCATTCATACTGTCATTGCCTGTTGTAGGCATATTTACAACTAGCCTATACCCGCGGCTCCGCTCGCGTGTTGGTTGATTATGATAGGTAAGCTATCTTTCAGTAGTGTACTATTTCTTTATTCGTATATTTTCTTATTCGTATGCTTATGCTAACAGAGAAAGAGCTGAAGACATTGTAGCACGCATAGACCAAATATATGGTCTGTTGCATCACGTTTCGCTGTATATAACCTCCTTGCTATAAAATTGCAAACGTCATCGGTGGTCTTCGGTAAGATTTTTTTTTTAATAATTTGACGACTTTCAACCACCATATCTTACACCCCTTTATAGCTATCGATATGGAACTACTATGGTATACAACGGGAGACTTCGGACAAAAATTACACACCGACCATTAGTTTTCTTTCTGTAGTTTTCGCTGCAGAGCGAAATATTAACACACACATACGTAGAATTTTATATACACCAGCAACTTTCCATCCCAATATATTCCACCCTTTTATCATTATCAACCCTCAAGCAACAATGCAACCAATGAAACCATTTTCAAACCGTAAATATAATTGTCAAAGAGTAATTACTGTTTCGCATTTCACGCTATATTCTTCAAATTACTAAATATGTATCATATCGCTATAAAACTATGCCTAAAACCTTCCTCAGTTATAAATTAGTAACTGTACAAATATTCAGTCTCTGCGTCTTGTTGTTCGGACGTGATAAGCGTACACCGAACACAGATTCACATCAATATATATATATATATATATATATATATATCCGATCGCCATAAAACCGTGCCTAAAGCCTTCCCCAGGTAGACATTAGTAACTATACAAATTTTAGCAGTTTATGTTGTGTGGTTCAGACGCGATAAACGTACACCGAACAGACATTCACATTTATAAATATTGATTATTGAAATAGAGTTTGGACTGGCCTTCGTGGCGCACCCAGCACGTTTGACGACAACGGGGTTCTTTGAGCTAATTGACCTTTGTGACGGAGTAGAGCTTGCTGGGTTTCTTAAATCCGTTTTACACGAGCGATTTCATGGTGAAAATTGACTACCCAAAGTGCCTGCGCTTTCCGTGCGTGCATGTAAATCATCAGCCAACGCCATCGCGAGTGCGTGTATGACGTCAGTCATCTATATGGTGTGTCTCGTGTGGATTTTTAAATTTCAGAGTGTGCTGCAGAATGCGCATGTGCAGAAGCAAGGGACTGTAGTGTCGTCTGTTGAAATCGGAAGTAAACCTATTCTCGTCGAGCTCGTTCATACCACAGAAATACTTTCGCAGTTCTTAAACTGTAGTCTGTTATTTGCTTTGTGTTCCCATTAAAAAAATAATCATCGATAACACTCCACCACTACTTCTACTAGCGTTCTCCCACAAATAAGACGAAATATCATATGTTCAAATGTTTGTAAATCTATGGGTTTAAGTACTCTGGTCATCTGTCTCTAGGCTTACAAGCTACTTAAACTAATTTATACTAAGGACAACAAATATACTCATGCCCGAAAGAGGAGTCGAACCTCCGACTGCGAGCAGCGTCGCGCTCCGCAACAAGGCGCCTTTAAACGCTCGGCTTCTCCAACGCGGCGACGATCTAACAAGCTGAAAGATATTCACGTTTTACGACGAAGAAGTGTACATTACGCACAAATACGAACTTAAATATATAAAGCTATTTTATCGAAATTATTTCAACAGTGAAACAATCAGAATTATTTGACGTGAAAACGATTTTCGACGGTATTTGTCCGTTTGCAAGGAACCAAGACATGAAAACAGACGACACATGCGCTTTTAACGGAATTTTCGATACTGTTTCCTGTGTTTGCAGGTACACATCGTCGCCAGCAAATAGAAACATAAGTTATGAAATGTTTGAGTGACGCTTATCCTATTTTTTTCTTTATTGTCATTTTAACACCTACATGACATAGACAGGCTGGCAGCAGCTTGTTACGCTGTTCTTCAGTCGAGTGAATTAAAAGAATGACATGAAAAAGTTGACAATGGAGTTAAAAATCGGAGAGGTAAAATTTGACAAGTCGGAAAATAGGAGAGATACAAATACCAAAGATCATAAAAACATGCAATAAGTTGAAATGGTGGCATGGTGAAGAAAGAAAGAAGAAAAAAAAAAAACACTGATGAAAATAACATGAGTGACACTTGTCTTGCTGTCGGTGGACGTATAGTAAAATACATGTGAACGACACACTTTATACTGAACACTGGATGAAGCACCGGTTAAAACTGACAGTACAGTGGACCCCACGTGGGAAAATGGGATGGGTGGGAAGCGCAGGAGGAGGGCGTTGCATCTATGGGAAGGGGACAGAATTAGGGTTGGTAACAAGGATAGATGTCGGGACAGAGGGCGTCATCTAGGAGGGGGGGTGACTTGTAAGTTACCCTGGGAGAGGATGTGGAGGGTGTGAAGGCCAAGGGATACAGCTGTGAGGGCGTGGCAGAGGCCCGCAATTGGTGAGGATGGAGGAGACCAGAGGGTTTCGGAAATCTATCGAATGTGTTCTAAAGCACTTTTCCTATTCTTTAGGTTCCCAATAGCGTACAGAATTTACACATCATATTGAGGACAATATCAACTGTGTATTACCTTTTCGTCATTAATAAATACAATTATCGAACTCCTACATAAAATAACCTAACCTCACTTCATCATTTCCATCCGAAACTACACAGCAAACAGCTGAACAATTTTGGTGCTGACGTCTAAACGAAAACGACCATCAAGACAAGCGAGACGCAGTACGGGAATAACACACCACAGGCACTGCAGTAAACTCACTCTGAAACATTCCCGAATCTGTCGATGTCAGTCTGACGTCGAATAGCAATCCAGTCAATACAAGTATGGCCGGGTGCACAGGATAAGGGGTATCGTGAAGTCTGTTTCGGGAATAGCTTTCACCAGTAATTAATTTGTTGCTGATAGTTGTCTAAAGCCCTTTCTATACGAGACGTGAAACACGCACAAGGAAGTCGTTGTTAGCTGCCGCGCCCCTTGCGATAGACCGTCGAACTACGAACGAGCATTCAAACGGTACGCATTATTGAGTAGTCTGCTTCACGCGTCTACTTCGTTTGTTGTCAACTTACAGCAAATGAATTGCCGCGTTAACATCAATTTTCGAAACTGTATGATATGTTGTGATGATTGAAACATTTATTTGTGTTTTAGACTGCCACTATGAAACTGTATCTAACTGTTTTCGTGCACTTCATGCGTATCTATGTCGCTCACATGTGTTAACTTTCTCATTGTAAAATGCAATTACATACTTTCAGTCCCTGTGGTTTGAGGCGCCTATGTGTATGATGAACAAGCGCAGGTGTCTATGCATAGACTTTTCACTTCGATTAAGCTTCAAATAGTGCTCACCAAAAACAAATATTTCATTTTCTAACTACAGAATGTTTCAGGAAAAATAGAAAATATTTTAGAAGATGGTAATAAAGACGTATTGCAGTTAAAATTTCATATAACGCGTGTCCAATTTTTATTGGGTACAGAGGTACAGCTCTTCGTTATTTTGACTGATTCTTTCGTCGGTTCTTGGTAGATCAGCATATTGACTTTTATTTAAATAACCGGTTTTCGACGTAGTTTAAAGTCTTAATATGTTCTAGTAAGTCGAAAACCGGGTAACTAAGTGGAAATGAACGTGTATAACACACACAAAACACTACTTTTAAGTAAGTGTGATGTACTACCAAGAACCTACAGATAAATCAGTGAAAATTTCTTGATTTACATTTGCTCTACCTTTGTTTGGATTTCATATTAATAGCTATATCTCTGTATTGAATAAAAATTGTAGACAGGTTATATTAAATTTTTAATGCAATTCCTCTATAGTATCATCTCCTAAAATACTTACGACTTAGTCGAAAAACTACGTTCCTCTGAGCAGGAGACAAGTACACATTTTAAAATAAATTCCCGACTTGTCTTCGTTTGTCAGCTGGGTTCCCCATTCGGTCGTCTGCGCATGCGCGTAGCACTTCCATACACGTGAGAATAGGATCCATCCTATTCCGTCTACTGGCGATGGTATGCGTGCATCTTGTGCAAGTGGACGCGTCTACACAGTACGCGGATGGCGTGACCAGTGGAATCATGGGTAATCTCGTAAGCTCTCACTTCTCGTGTACAAAGGGGCTTTAAGGGTTCATAGTTTGTCAATAATGGCAATAGACACAACTTCGAACTTTAACTATTTTTTATATATTTCTGAATAATCACAAATATGCGAGGTAATCACAGCCTGCACCGCAAATTCTAATAACGGTAATTTACACAGGTCACCACTATTAGGCTTCACACGCCATTTATTACTTTTATTTCACTATTGTACAAAAATCCCTCACTGTATTCCATGTAGTTTGTAGCGGTTGACACGATTCGCGGCGCAGAAACCTTCTTACACAGTT
The DNA here is from genome assembly GCA_026315105.1 of Locusta migratoria. Classification (NCBI taxonomy): domain Eukaryota; kingdom Metazoa; phylum Arthropoda; class Insecta; order Orthoptera; family Acrididae; genus Locusta; species Locusta migratoria. The sequence goes on along the minus strand of CM048745.1, from coordinate 214,981,745 downwards.
ACGATAGGCACAAATGGTGAGAAAATCCACCCACGGCGTTGGGGATAAACTCAAGCCGAAGTGCGCACAATGAACGGACTTTCACCATCACTCTTATTACTCACTTACGCGGCTTACACTCTCGCCGACAATTCCCCACTTGAGCCGTACCACTGCCAGGCCCACAACAATCGACTCATTCCGCTCACTACGCCAACTATCGATATAATGCCTAATTCGACTTGTGTAATGCAACTAGGGCAAGAATATATCCGTAAGAGGGGCTGACCCTTTACAACTCGTCGCGAGTAGTCAACTGAGAGAAGAAAGTCAATAGTTTAAGATTGCAGTGCAGGGGCGGGAAGGGGGACACAGACAAGAATGAGGAAGGGTTGTAGATTTTTTGTCAGGTAAATTTTCTTGTTTTAAACACAGACACTAATGCGAGGCATCTGATCTGTATACTGTTTCAGCCCACATTAATTATTTCAGTCAGCCAAGACACCTCCTGTATCTATTCTCACATCCATTATCCATGGTATTCCAAAAACGGTAAAATAGCCACGCTGTTGCCAATATTACTCTTAGTGCCTGTCACAGGAACAATTGCAATTACCCTCACTCGTTCTGCTTTCCGCTCAGTGGAACGCCTCCTGGCTTCTCAGTAGGAGACCTACTATTTCGTCTTATTCCTTCTAATCACTTTAAAACAGGGCACAATTGCTTGAGACGAAAACGCGCTGCCTTTGTTCAGTATTATTCATTGGCAGAACTAATTGCTACTTATTTTTCAGTTTTCGCTCTATATAAAAGCTGTTTACTGGTACCGTCTTGTCGAAGTTCTAGTTGGAGCTGATCGCCTATTGGTGCGCTCTTAGTGGTTGCCGCACTAAGTCGTCACCTGCTTCTGTTGCTGACTGCGCACTGTTGCTTCCGATCCAAACTGCTGCACTTTCCTACGTGGTCACCGTTTCTCGTGCCTCTTTCCGTTTCTAAATCATTAGTCCAGCTCTGGAACCTTCCCCATCCGAGAGAACTCCCGTCTCCTCGCATATGAGTTGCTGGTCGGCTTTCCATACTGCTAGTTTGTGGAGGCCCTGGGCTCGTGTATCCCCACAGCGTGTCCGCACGGTGTTTACAGCGTTGACGGACGTTATTCACGTGCCTCACTTTCCCTCCTAGCACACGTCCGCGGTTTGTGTCGGTTGTCTAACACGGGCACGTTGTTCCTGCTGTTGTATCTTGGCTGGCTGATACATTTCGTATTCTGTTTTCTGAAAGAAATCATTAATGACATTGGCATTTAACCTGTGAATCTGACAATTAAAGCCTATCTATAAAAAATTACATGTACCTAGAAATTTTTAGGCAGTCGGTGAAACGGTGTCGAAAATTACTGAAACGTTTCTCCGATATGCACCTTAAGCTGGCCACACCCTGCCTATTTACGCCATGTTAATTTAGACAAATATTTGACCTATTTCTGAAAAAAACTATTTGATGCAGGACCTTGATATTTTTACTGTATGTTACATGATGCTAATAGAGTCAACTGTACTAAAGTCTACTTTATCCATTTTACGGCTTTTAAGAAACCTTTTTTTTAATTTATTAGCAATAAGAATTAAGTTTTTTCTGCATAAAATGTTTTTTTTGAAGTTCCTAACGGGGAAATATTAATGAATGTAGAACCAAAGGTGGCTTTTTATATTATGCAGAGTTTCTGAAAGTTTCATTCATTTATCTATGCTAGTTTCTGATATAATGAGGCATACGAACTGGAAATTTTAGTTCGTGGGAAATTGATGTTAAAGAAAAAAAAAAACCTTTGAAATTTGTAACTGACAGTTAATTAAAACTGTGCTGCTGCATATAATGGCCCTTCTATGGCCTCTAGCAGGTCTTCCAGCTTCTTTTTCATCTTCCTGGGTGTTTGTCTTGCTTTCTTACCATATTAGAGGCAGACCTGTCCGCATCGGCTATCCTCATTTTATCGCAATGTTGTAGCCCAGTCCTCATATTTTCACCAGGATTAATTCCCAGCTTTTTCAGTACCCAACACTTTCCAATATTACCACAACTAAATGTAATAAAAGCATCATAAAGTCGTAGTTCCATTGTATGCATAGTATGAAAACTACTCGTAGTCACACTTGAACAAAACTAACCGCGTGTTTGAAATCGTGTTGTTTGCGAACAGCAAAAATAAGAGAATACCGACCGTTGCATTGCAAGAATAGCCAACACACTCGGAAGTAAAAAAAAGTCCCTAACGTGCGATGTATGGGATATAAAGATGTAAAATATATGCAGAAAAGTGGGTGACAGAAAAGTGGGCGTGACACATAAATACCCGTAGTAGGAAAATGCTTTTTAAATGCTCGAAAAATTTTTTTCAGCAGAATCCTCTTCATAATACTTAAGTAAAACTTTAACCTATCGAAATATGATAAAAACCGATTTTTTTTTACCTCAACTACAGTGTGGTCCGCTTAAGAAATTTTGTGCAGACAGCGATGTTCCTCTTAATTGGAAGCTATTGGGACGGAAAAACACGTCGATATTTGAATACAAGTGTAGACTGGGGTCTGTTTAAAGTTCCCTCCGCCATGCACTTAACGAAATTTTATGTAGGCGATGACCTTACTCTTGTTTTGAAAGATTAAGTGTGCAAAATACATCATGATCGTAACAAAAATTTGGACTTGTATGCATTACAAACAAACTTTTTGCGTGAGTGGGCGGTGTATCATGTGTCTTACAGTTATCCTTACACCCAAAAGGACTTTTCTCTTGGTTCGAAGATGAATTGTACAAAAATTCCTCAATATTGGAACAAAACTGTAGAATTGTTTGCAATAAACACATACAAACACATAAATCCACACACGGACAGACTCTCTCTCTCTCTCTCTCCCTCTTTCTGTCTCTCTATTTCCGGCAGTAATTGGACGTCAAAAATTGAGATGTCTGTGTGTCCCATACCTCAGTGTGTTTCAGGATTACACTACTATACCAACAAACTTCTAGGGGACGTGGGAGGTGTCTTAAGGAACAAAGTGAGCATAGAAACCCAATGACGCTACAGAGCTTCGAAGTTGCAGGAGGTGAAGTCTGGCGGCAGGATGCCTGTAACTTGGACTCTCCGTAGCGTCGTAGAATGGCGTTTCCGGGCATGGGTTTCCATGCTCATTTTGTTCCTCATGACACCTCCCACATCCCCTAGAAGTTTGTTGTTGTAGTAGTGTAATTCTGAAACACAGTGGCGTATGGGACAATGCTCATCTCAATCTTCGACGTCCAATTACTGCCAGAAATATGCGCATTGCGAAATTTTGTGTGAGACATTTTTGTATTGCTAGCATGCGACAAATCGCGCTGCGAAGCCCGAGTGCGCGAGCACAGTTTCACCTGTGTGTCTTGACCACCCAAAATATCTCTGTATCAACAACAGCTATTGTAAAACGATATTCACGAATATCAATGTAAGGCAGGGGATCGTCAATGAAAATATTTTGGAACATTCTAAAACGAAAGCATATGTGTTTCTTTTATTAAAAACAGACTTATGTGCTTTTAACTGGATATCCCATCGTATTTCATCTACAATCTATAGCGTGATAAGTAAACAATGGCCTCACGAGATTTTGCTAAGTGAAGTTGATGCTTGAAAGACGCGAAACGCGCGGCTAGGGCACGTCCTGAGACTCAGGCGAGGAGCCCTGCCGTAGCTGCACCTTTCGCGTATTTCAAAACAAAACAAAAAAGTTCAAATGTTTAAATGTTTGTAAAGCTTATGGGACTTAACTGCGGGGTCATCAGTCCCTAAACTTACAAATTACTTATGAACTAGCTTATACTAAAGACTACACAAACATCCATGCCCGAAAGGGAATTCGAACCCCCGACGGGGAACGGCCTCGCGCATAGCATAGCATAGCATAGCATAGCATAGCACCTCAATGCGCTCGGGCGCTCCGCCGTGGCTCGCGTATTTCAAGCATCAACTTCGCTTCGCAATACCTCGGGGCGTAATTGATGTACTGCGATGCAATCAACGCCATTGTTTATTTGTCACGCTATAGATTCCTGATGTACTAAGATGGGGTGTCCAGTTAATAACACGTATTTTTGTGTTAAAAACACATATTTTTTCGTTTTAGAACGTTTAATAATATTTACATTCATTAGGCCCTGCCTTACGTTGATACCTGTGAATGACGTTTAGCACAGTAGCGAAAACTAAATCTTTTTGTTTTGTATCCCAGCCTCGTCGCCACTTTTGTATCCCAGCCTCGTCGCCACTTTTGTGTCTCGTTTCCGTCGTAGGTGTCGGTGGCCGAGTAGAAAGAGACCGACACAGGAATAAAGGATGCACGCTTGTGCGGTATGGAGGTGACCAGCCAGTGGGACAGCAGAAACTAGAAACACTAGAGTAAATTAGAACGAGATATATATTTCATAGAGACTTAGTAATACTTAACTTTTACATCTTGACTGCAGAATTCTGATACATATATTATCTAGAGGCCTGCCTACTGATCATTCCTAGTGCCTAACCGATAGCCAAGTCTTAACCGGTACCTATCTGATTCCGAAGTGTTAACTGGTTCCTATCTCAGTCCCAAATGAACGATGCAGTCCAGTGGTTGCCACGAGCGGAGTTGCAGCAGAGGGCGCTCGTGGCTGACGTCGTAAGAACGCCGCGCCGTGCGTGCATGGCGGCGCGCGGCGTATATACGTGGCGCGCACTTTAGACATGTGCGACCCCACATTTTGCTTTCAAGAAACGTTCATCTTTCTTCACATGAGCAAAAGCTTCGATGTCTGAACTATCCCACTTCGTAAACTTGCTCCGGTTTCTTATAACTCCAGTTCTCAGTATATTTCTTGTCCTCCATATCTCAAGCGGTTGTTCACGCCATCACGCCTGTTCCTCTTTGATCTCGGAATTAAAACCTAGTCGAACGGATTCTTTCCATAGATGTGCACGGCGAGATTCAGACTACCTAGTCAAAAGTTTAGATTCACAACGTAAATCTTTTATGACTTACAACTTTTGCACTATTGTAGATTAGGTACTAGGGCCCAAGACCTGTTTCACCCTCTCTCCTGCCACTCCGTTCCTTCGGTAGTGGCGTTACTCCCGTCATTGTGTAACTCTTACGAAGTGGTGCAGATGGCAGTCAACCAGTGGCGATACAGACTGACTCTTTAAGCGCAGCATCCACTTGGTTAGCATGTGAGGAGGCTTCCCATGATGGAGCTGCGTATTCACATGCAATGGAACAAAGTGCCAGAGCTGTTGTTCGCAGTACATCCGGTTGACTTCCCCAAGTAGACCCTGCCAATTTCCTGATGATACAATTAATCTGACTGATCTTTCCCTTCACTATCTTACATTGTTATCTGTTTAGTTTTACTCCCAAGTAAGTTCCATTAGCACAATATTCATTTCATACGACAGTCACCTGCCTGTTTGCCTTCCTCTTTCGCATATAAAAGGGACGGACTTAGGTTTTCCCTGGCTTCAAGTGTTTCCGAGGCTGATGTTAGCGCCCTTTCCACTTCCTCTAAGATTAGTTCCTGGGCATAAATCGCCGTGTCATCCGCATTAACAAACTGGGCTACACTCTAAATCTCTGGCATATCATTTGTATGTTGGGAGATAATAAGTTTAAACCATTTTTCTAGTCTCGCCAGCTGCTTCTCTTCCTTTATAAGTGACATAAAACCTTCTGGTTTGGAGCATATCCCTTATAGTGTTTATCAGCTAGAAATCATTTGTAAGTGTATGTAGGGTCACAAACAGTTTATGTTGAGCCTCGCGGAAGACGAAAGCACTGATTGCTCACTCGGTCGTACCCTGGGAAACGTGTTTAACGACCAATGCTACCACTGGCAGAGAGCATCAGACTGTATAAGTAGTGCCGCGCGGGAGTAGCCGAGCGGTCTCCCGCGTCGGAGGTTCGAATCCTCCGTCGGGCATGGATGTGTGTGTTGTCCTTAGGTTAGTTTAACTTACTTTAAGTAGTTTGCAAGTCTAGGGACTGATGACCAACGTAGTTTGGTCCCATAATAATTACAAACAATTGAACATTTTTTGTGTAAGTAGTGAAAAGTCACGGATCGAAATATTTTATTAGATATAGGTTAACATGATACTTCTGATATAAGTATGAACCAGGAACTGTAGCAAAGCTCCATAAAGGAATCCTCGTGATTCCCAAACTGCTGCTAGAACCAAGGGTAACAACGTAGACAGCTTTTGCCAATCACTCTTCATATCAGAAGCATTATGTTAGCCAGTATTTAACACAATATTGCGATTTCCGAGCTTTCACAATGTATACGGTTGAGAATGACGACTTAGAGCGCTGAAACTAGTTATGTAAAAGAGTAAATTAGATTATTGGTCACTCTGGCGTGACTATAACATGTGGTTTGATACAAAAATTTACAAAGGGTGACCGTGAATTCAGAGGCTGTTCATCGAATCTTACTATGGCACTTTTGCATAAGGAAACCATGGTGTCTGGTGACTAGTTTTAATTATGTAGTTACGATCGCTTCCCGTTTTTTTCTTCTTGTAATAACTAATAACTGATGCATGAAGGTGTTGCCATAAAAAGTAAAAATTATCTAAGTTTGACTGTCAACAGTGAGGCCTGGTAATTTAAACGTAGACGTACAATGCTAGTCCTTTTCATCATACGTACTGAGTAACCCTTATTGCAATCTCGTTGATTGACAATTGGAGGCAAAAGTACTCAGTCACGTACGAGCTATGAGCACAGACACAATTACCATACATATTGGCTCTGAGACATCAGATATGGTAGAGTTTCAGTTAGCAGAAGAGTCTGACGTCATTAACTGTGGCTGACTATGAGCCGACAACTGATTCCAGGTGAGGGAGAGATATTCTCAAATAAGGTTGTACACCAAGAATGATATGCAGTTTGGGTTTATGAAAGTCTGGACTGTGTTAGTACTACCCCTAGCCTAGATATACCTACGTTTGTCTCGTCCATTGTGACCTAAACGATCGATAAGAGCGATAGAAGCACTCGTTTCACGGTTCATGGTCTGTAGTACGATACGCTATTTTGTTTACGTTAATCTTAATAAAATTATAGGTCGGAGTGGTTTTAAGAATTAATTGGAGAATCTGGAAAGCCTCGTCTGTTATTATCACATACTGAAGCTATAAACCAGTATCATGTTCTTCGACATGACCCTGTAAACATGCCAAAGCATTGACACCAGAGCATAAAATCAACCCAGTATCTCACCTCTATATAATACCGTGTCTACCTCTCCATCCTGATATCCGAAAACTTCTGTACTGTTTCAAACCATAGAGAAATCTCGCTGTCTTACCCCTCGCTTCTTCTCTTCCCCTTTCCTTCCCCATACATCCTCCTCCAATGCAGGCACTGAAGTACCAGAGAAGGATAACCTCGATTCACATTTTAGATTGCGTGGTTCAAAGTTAGTGCGTTGCGACACACGTCGGATTACCACACCAAACAAGCTTTAATTTTGGTCGAAATACCTTGACAACAATGCCAAACAAACCTGTCGCTTGTAATCATCAAACAGTAAAACAAAAAGCACAATTTTTAGACGAAAGATAGACGCTCCTATCTCAGTGTGTTCATTAAGTTCTGTCAGTATACAGCGCAATAGGTAACAAACTCAGAAATGTTTCTTTGTAGATATTGTTAAAAATGACCTTCAACAGCGAAACTTCAAGATCCATAGATACACTTCAGCGACTGTCTGGCAAGGTCAGAATACCATGAGTTTGGCGTCCAATTTCAGCGTCTGCATAAATCTCAGCAGCCACGACCATGTGCCTAGTAGAATCTCGTAACCCGGATTCGCATACTTCAGTGTCATTTATTAGTGTCATTTCTTGCTACCGAACCGTCCATAGAATAGAACCACTTCGACGAAACAGTGTTCTCGAAATTGCACATGCATGCTGTTGCTGTTTCCGAACATAAAGTGTGTCGTCACCTCGTCTTGTTGAATCCATATATCTTCCACGTTCGCACTGCTGTGCAGATATTTTTTCAGTGAAATACAGATGTCATTATAAAAATGCTGAAGGGTAAAGGCGAGGGAAGAATCCATACAGGAGAACCAGGAAAGACAGATTTCTTGCAACAAAGTAGTTGCAAAACATCTGTAAACTAGTTCTAAAATTCTGTTCTCTGTCTCCGCATGTGTCATTTTAACGAAACTGTTTCTCAAGTTGTTTCAATTCGTTTCTAATGAAGATAATATATTTCGTTGACATAATGTTCCGTTGGTTCTTGGTAGAATATTTGATATGTGATCACTAATAAAAACACGACAATGTTGCAATATTCCACAATATTGATTGTTTTGTACAAACTAGTTTTCGGCTACTACGCCATCATCAGGTACAACGGATGATAGTAACCGTTGTACTTGATGATGGCATACCAGCCGAAAACTAGTTTGTATTAAACAATAAATATTGTGGAATATTGCAACATTGTCGTGTTTTTATTAGTCATGAAGACAATATATGCCAGAGTGTGTTCCCACCATCATGCTTCAGTGTGACCACAAATTAAGCTTTCAACATGGTTCAAATATAATATCTGACGTAAAACACTGAAGTTTACTATAGCTTCTATTTTGTTTCTAATCCAGTTTCGATCTATATACTATCAGGTAAACGGACACAATTTTGAAACTGAAAGAATGAAGAATGGGATTTAACATCCTATCGACAGAGTGGTCATTAGAGACTGAGCACAAGCTAGGATTAATTCAATGAGTGTGGGGAAGGAAATCGACCATATCATTCGAAAGGAAGCATCCCGGCATTTGTCTGGGGTTATGTAGGGCAGTCTCGCGAATTTCGTAGCCAACTTTGAAAGAGAATAGAGTAGCTTCAGATTACCGCAATGAGTATCAACATAATGAAAAAGGAAAACAATTAGAAAATGAAAACAACTCTGAGTATGAAATGCATTGTTTGTTGTGAGGTATTTACTTTGTTACTGTATTACGATGTGAACAATGAAATGAAGTTATCATATTTTTAGGCTAAATCCTTCTGTCTTTATCTTCTTTCGCTTCACCCTCTTTGGGATACGTAGTATCAATCATTTCTTTGTGTGTTATTGTTTCCTTAGTGTCCAGTATTTCTTATTTCTTTCTGATCTTCGTATCCTCTTTGCAGATTTGGCTTTTAGTATGAGTTTGTCTTGGAATGTAATATTTACGTTTTAATTATAACTTGACTGTTCGATCTAGTACCGAACTTTCTGTGATTTTAAACCAAGTATTATTCATTTGATTTAAATCAATTGTGGCTTGTTATTTGGTTAAGGGTGATTTTATTGATTAGTCGTTCTGAGAATATGACCACAAAAATTTCTCCCTTTTTTTGCATAATATCCGAGAGCTTTTCAGTTTTCTTGTGGTTTCACTTTCGACGTATCTTTAAACTTTTGTCCTATGAGCTTTGACATATTATCTTATTATCTTTAAATTTTGGTCCTATGATATTTGCTAAGGTTTTCCTTTCTTTTAGTTCTAGTTTCTCTAAGTGGCCTTTGAAATTCATGTTTAGTGTTCCCGCTGCGTATAGTGCCACAGGTTCTCTTTTGGACTCTCATGAAATGTTGAAATGTTTGTAATGCTATGGGACCGATCTACAATGGTCATAAGTCTCTAGACTTACAAACTACTTAAACTAACGTATCCTAAGGACGACGGCGAGCGAATGTGAACTCTGCAGCAAGGCGACTTACAATGCTTAACCACTTCCACGCGGCGGCCGCCATGAAATGAATTTCTTATTAAATGTATCCTTTGTTAGTTGGAAGGCTAATTCAATTTATTTTTCCTGGACTCCACTGCTTTGCGTTCTGAAACATTCCAACTAATCCATTATCCGAGATTCTTGAACTCTTTCACTATTTCTTTCTTCCATTTCCGCAGTGGCGAATTCAAGATCTTGGTTTGTGTGCGGGGCGTTAAGTTCATGAAAATATCGTACTTCAAAACTTATGCAAAAAAAAAAAAAAAAAAAAAAAAAAAAAAAAGTATTTTGAGTGTCCCGATCTGTGCTTGGTTATGCCGTTTTCAGACGAGGCATAAAATCACTGACCTGATTTCCAAACAGGAAAAAATGCTCAAATTAGGAGGTCTTCACCTTGCTCTTGGGGGGAAGGGGGGTCCTCATACGCCACTGCATTCTTGAACTTCGAGGTATTTACCTGCAAATTTGATATATATTTCTTTTTCAAATGAGATTTAAAAACTTTTTTGGTTGTTTGTTTTTCTAGTTCAGAGATTTGCTCTCTTGCTTCCTCAATTGTTTAAAATGATTTTAGAAAGAATCTTGTATGTTGCATCCAGGAACGATATTCCTCTATAATTGTCTGGATTTGTTTTGAACCTTTCTTTTTGATTTGGATGGATAAGAGCTATTTTCTACTCTAGGGTATCTCTTCTTCTTTATGCTTTTTATTAAAAACATCGAGCGGATGAGATTAGCTTTTTGTGTTGTTTTCTTAAAAAGCTTTATTGATTCTTAGTTCCAAGATGATCTTTTGAAATTCTTTATTTGTTGGTGGTTCTGAATCTGGCTTGTCTAAATGATTTAGGATTGATTCAAATTTTTCGAGAATCGGTTCATAATTCAAGAGTTTTTCAAAGCACTTTGCTAGAAGCTTACAATTTTTCTGTTACTGTGAACAAAGGCCCGATTTACATCCCGAAATAATCGGAGGATGACTTCTCTGTACCTTGATAACTTTTGCTGAAAAGTTATGTAGAAGCTTCTCGTGTTTTATCCGTAAATTCATCATGATTTCCAAGGAGACTTTCGTTTTCAAATACAATCTTAACAATTTTTTGTATTTCTACCTACAAGTCGCTCAATTTTAATGAAATTTCATCTACTCTCTTCTGTTTTCTGTGATTGCCAATTTGGCACGCCTGTTTTCTTGTTTCAATGTGTGCATCACTTTCCAGTGACCACCAGGCATGTTTCTAGTTCTTATTTGCTACCTGTTCAGCTTTGGAAATAAATTTTCCTTGATATTCCCCCAGGTTTGGCTACGGATTGTTTCTATTGCTTTTGTGAAATCACGTGAAAATAGTATTTCTTCTGTGTTATATTTCCGTCAGTTAACTTGCATTACTTTGAATTTCCTGTTTGGGAATACATTGATTTTTAGGGAGGTAGTGGTCAGAATCAAAATTGGCACCCCTGAGTACCTTAACATTCGTAATTTCCTTGTAAAAGTTTTCCTTGATTACCAGATGAGCAAACTGGAATTCTCTTAGGTGGGTAGTCAGGGATTCCATGTGTTTCGTTCTCGTGGTAATTTTTCGAAGATTTAAGAATTAAATTATGTGCTTTACAAAGTTCTATAAGCCTGATGACATTTTGATTTCTTCTATTATGGGCTGGGTAATCTCCAACAATTTTCTTTCATATTTTTGTTTACCTGTCAGAGATTAAAGCCTCTAACAAGGATTATATTATTTCTATCTGAAATTTTCTGAGTCATGTCATCTACTTGATTCCAAAAAGTCCCAATTTTTTTTCTTCCCCTGTTATACTCGTTTACAGGGGCATATGCTGCATTAATAATTATGTATATTTTGTTAATGCCTTTGAATGTAAGACTTGAGAATCTTTTCGACTGGGAATCAAAATCAACCATTCAGTCCAATATTTTTGTCGATTATAAAGGCTATTTCAAGGTGTAGTATATTTTTCATTACAATCGGTCCTACTTTCCCTGTGTAAACCCCAAAACCTTCAGAATCTAAGTTATCTGTATATCTTGTTTCTTGAAGGGCTCTTATGAGTATGTTGTGGTTGTTTAGTGTAGTCGTCAGACATTTGTGTAAATGGTGACTTTACATTAAAATTTGTTAAGTACATTGGTTGCCTACGATGAAATTTGGATGAAATTCCGAGACACTCCGACTTCTCTTTGTGTAATGTCGCTTACTTCCCAGAATCCGAACGACTGCTGACTTACTGGCGTATGGTGGATTGTACACCTGGGGTAAATTGACGTTATGTGTGAAGAAAGTTATTTATGGAGTGGTTAAAATCCACAAACAAGAAGTTTGAGAGTCCTGCAGGTGGCTCTTCCTCACTCTACGCCGTTGGGAGTCTAAAAGGCCTCTTCTGCCTTTTCGACCGTTGGCTACGTTTCACCTAGTAATCCTAGGTAGAGACCTTACAGGGTACTACACTTTGGAACTTTATGGACCCATGTTTTTTAACGAGGTCTTACTCCTCTCCTTCCTCTTTTCCCATCACTTGTGGGAGGAGGCCTCCAGACACAATACCGGCAGTAGTAGAGTTGTTAACGCCTTAATTTCTTCTAGTTTCAAAGACTGACCTTATCTTTACCACACAACAGAAGTTTAGTTTCAGTCAAAGTAACAAATAATTGGCACAAGTAATTGTTTGATGAATTTGAGGTAGACAGCTTGGAAATACAACCATTAAAAAGAAATGATTGCTATCCTATTTATTACATTTATCTGTAGTAACACTAGAATTCAATAAATAAAAAACTGAGGTAAGTTACATTAAGTGAGTGTATTTCATAGTTGGTTACCAATCATTTTGAGTGACTGGCAATAAGGATTTTCTTGTATTTAGAGGAACAATATTTATGTGGTTTCATTCTATTTGTTTTTGATACTTATTAGGATCTGTGATAACAAAGCAAAAGAAATGTTTTTAAAACTTCTTTATTTTATCTCAACTAAAGAACTATCCAAACTCTGCAGCACAAAACAGAAGAATGTAATTAAAAAATGTAGGCTTCTTCAAAGAAGGTAGTCTTTCATAAATATCAATAAATTAGTTATGTAGCACCAAAATAATAAGTTAATGTAAACACCAAGGAAACTGCATACTGTGAAAGTGCAGAACACTAGTAGTGCTAAATAAATATAAATCATACTACTAAATTAACGTGTTTATAAATTTGGGCTACTCTTAGACTACCACTTTACCTATACGCAATCAACACAGAACAGCGTATATCTGTAAGATAAATTTGAGGACTACGCAACAATCTTTGCAGAAAATACTAAAAATGCAAACGTTTTTACGTTTAAGTTTTGTACTCGAAAAAAATATCTTCATGCACAATTTTAATACAACATTATTATTGCCAAAGTTGCGTTGCCCTCAAGTTACTAGTATTCATTATTTTAAAAACAATTAAAAATTAGCATCTAGTTGTAGATATGAGATCAGAAATTTATGAACTGAGTGGGTAAAGTTAAAAACAGATTTACCAGAAGGCACCTTGTATTGCTGGGAAGATGTAGGAATTGCTATTTTCCTAAACTGTTTTTCATTGTTAAAGCCCTTTCAGACATTTTCACTACACAGGAAGGGAAGCTTCTTTGGCTTACTTGAGAAGTTTGAAGTTCCATATGGCCAGCATATGAAACAGTCTTCTCTCTGTAGCCTCAGAAGTCACAGAACAACAAATTTGTTTGGTTAACAACAATAAACTGCATCATACAAATGTACAAGTACAGTAACACGGATTGCTATGAACATATTATTAATATGTCTAAGATCTGTAGTACAAGGCAGTTGAGTGCAAACATATTTCTGCTATATACGAATACAATGTAGCCCCATAACATCCAGTGGGGTGTTACTATGTTTTTCAACAAAGATGTAATGTGTAAGCTTCATAAGTAATGTGCTTCTGTTAAGAATGATACTATTGGGGATATGTTAAAGCTAGCTGATCTTTTATTTCCCATCATTTTTTAGTTCTCTAAGGTGACTACTAGTTGGCTCAACATTTAGTTCTGTTGGCCTTGCTAATGGGAATCTCTGTCATAAATTTTCGAAAATTCTACAACTAGTGTTATGATACTAATTTACGTGCTGCACATTTATTTTGTACTCCTTCCTCACTTACTCTGGAATAATCTACCACTGACAGTAATAGTCAAATTAGAGTATTAACTCGCTAGTCTTAACATGTACTAAAAATACTAATCTACCCCTGAGTGAAAGTTTTCACAGCCTTTTCAGAGATGTATCCGTAAGACAAAGTCCTTTTATGAGCTACTGTGGACGTTTCGTTACTTGTAATCTTCCGCGAAATTTCGAAATTTGAGTATACAGAGACGCAAATGGCGTATTCCGATTTGTCCACACGAAGGTACATAAAATACTATGCCGGGATAGTCAAATACACAGCCAAATAAGTATTACAACTGAGAGCACCAGATGATTCTATCATTAGGGTCAAAAGCAGTCCAACTTTAGGAAGTATCGGTCCATTGTCGTCGCAGGCAGGCCTTGTAGACTAAATGCGGCACGGGGATGTCCTCAAGCGACCAGCGCTCTGGACAGGAAGACGGGGACGGCGCTGAAGAGCGTGCCCGCGCTGCCCAGCTGGGCCACTCTGGTGACGGGACAGCTGGCCTCGGGCAGCGACTCGGTGGAACAGTGGGCGCTGCTGAGGTCGCAGTAGCTCCTGCACATGTGCTCCATGGAGCCCTTCGACGACCACGAGCTGAGCGACAGGTCAGACCTGTACGACCGCTCGTCGTCTCCGAAGCAGGAGTCGCTGTCTCCGGCGTCCACCCTGTCGGGCTTCACCGGCGTCGCTGGGCGCTCGCGGTCCGGGTCGCTGCAGTAGCCCTCGCTGTCGTCTTCCACTCCGTCTGCGCGCGGTTCCGCTTTCTGCACGCCGTCGTCTTCGTCGACGTCGTCGTCGGCATCGCTCGGGACGCTAACAGCTGGCTGAATCTCGTCTCCACTGACAGCGCTGTCGCCGGCCTCTGAATCACAAGCGTCGCTGGCTGGCGAGTCGGGTGAGCTGTTGACGAGCCTGCTGGCGCAGTACATGACGGTCATGTAGAAACCGGCCTTCCCAGTCTCCTTCTCTGGTGGTATCAGATTCCTCAGTAGCTCCGCCTCGATGATTGCGTAGATCTGAAAAACAGAATAAGCAAAACATCAGTTCCGTGTACGTCTTAGACGGTTTTAGCGTACCGAGGGTGTTCAAACGAACAGGTACGGAACGTCTTCACAACCAAACAGGTTAAAATTTGAATATGCCGCTTTGAGATACCTCTTTTTCTCTCTCTAGTCGGAGAGAGGGGGCAAGGAAGGAGACTGAGACAAATAGAGATGTAATAGTCACCATTCCAAAGAGAGCAGGCGCAGGCAAATGTGAATATTACGGAATCATCAATTTCATAGGTTATGATTGTCATATTTTAACACGTATTATTTACAGAAGGATGGAAGAGCTGGTAGAAACCGACATCGGGGAAAATCAGTTCGGATTTAGGAGAAATGTAGGAACACGACAGGGAATCCTCACTTTGAGGGTAGATTAACCCAGATAGCGCGGAGCGCGGAATTATGTTTGCTTTAATTTTTTCCTCAGAATCTATTAATTACCTTCATATGACTTAAAAGTAATTTTTTTCACAATGACGCCCTTAGTTTTGAAATGCTGCCCTTCTTTCTGTAATGAGTCAAAATGAATGTTTTATAGTTTTAATCTGATGAATCATTATTATTAAAACAACATTTAAGATGTAATATATAAATATAAATGTCACAGAAATTGAAGAAGGTCCAAGAAATATAAACCCAATTATCAGGAAGTCTTCAGTATCTTCTGTTATGAACTTCAACTTTGTAGCTGTATTCGACCACTTTGCAATCGTCAATACAAGTTCAAATTAATCTGCAGCGTGAGCTAACGATTCAAAGAAATAAAATATGACACTGTACACGAATTCTTACAGACAAGAGTAAAGAAGTAAGCTGCCGTTCTCGTCCTTCTGGAAGGACGCCAGCGCTATCTGGGTTAGCGAAACGCAGACCTACATTTCTAGCTTTTGAAGAAAGCTTTTGACAATGTTGATTGGAATAGACTCTTGCAAATTCTGAAATCAGCAGAAGTAAAATGTAGGGAACGGAGGGTTATTTACAACCTGTACAGTTATCAGAGTTGAAGGGCACGAAAGGGATACAGATGTTGGGAAGGAAGTAAGTCAGGATTATAGCCTTTCTCCAATGAAATTCAATTTGTACATTAAGCAAGCTATAAAGAAAAGCAACGAGAAATTTGGAGGAGGAATTAAAGTTCAGGGTGAAGAAAAAAAACCATTGCGTTTTCCCGATAACATTGTGATTTTGTCAGAGACAGCAATTGTAGGAAATTGTTACCTAAATAGAACATACCGTTGTTTATATCAGCAGGAGAGTATGAGTAGATGAACAGATAGAGGAAGAGCGGAAATTCTGGACAAAATGTTTCTCGTTCCATCATCCAAGCAGGTTTTACATTTCAGTTTTACTCACCATGTTGGCGTGCACCAGATTCCAACTCATCATTGCCAGCAGGTTGTCTGCGTCGATTGTGATTCCGTTTTCCTTCTCCGCCTATAAAAAAGAAACAGAAAATTTAGCAACCGTGTGACAGAACAGCTTATTATGAACTCAAATGTTGCATTAAAATTTTTAAATCTTTTTACTAGTTTAGCACTTAAAAGCATCACCACTTCAGATATTTAGCAACAGTGGGGAATAATCCTTAGTATGAAAACAGATGTCGACAATCAATTTTACGAGGAGTGCTGATTAATATCTTGGATTTTTTATTCTGTCTCCAATATCGGCGGAGGTGTCATACGAATGTCGTACATGTTACTCAGTCGACTTTCTTGATTCGCCGACTAACGACTTAAGATTCATTCTCTACCGCTAGTTGGCTGCAGATTGTAGGGTGCAGCGTGGTGGAGCACATGCTGGGGTAGTTTTTGTTCCGGTTGGAGAAGAAAATCTGTGCCTTTAGAAAGAACTATCCTCACATTCGCCTTCAGTGGTTTAAGAAAACCAAAGAAAACGTAAACAGTATGGCCGGAGGCTGGTTCGAACCGCTGTCCTTTCCAATGTGAGTCCGGTATGTTAGCAGTGCGCCACCTCGCTTGCTGTGCGTCAGAAAGAGCGTGATGTGATAAGAGTTTCTAGCCACATAAAACACGCCTCCCCTAGAAATCCACAGAACAGAAGTTCAGGAAAATGCGTACCATGTTGAGGCCTCCAATGCAAATCCAGGACGTGGAGGTGTTTCAACAGTTTCTTTTGTGTTTTGAGCGTGAGGATGGGTAAGTTCTTTAATATCTGTTCACCATTTTGAGCCTGACAGCAAGATAACGTACAGCATGTTTTCGCAGATGTCATCCAGTTGACAGTGGCAGAGGAGATCTCTGTCGAAAGCTCGTAGGCAGTAAACCACATGACACTGCTTGTAAGTCGAGAATATTTTATTAAGAAAACTTAGTTTCGGCACAACGCATCAATGACGGCCTTCTGCAATGATTTTCAGGTGGAATCACGTTTCCTATGACTACACACCTCACATCCCCGAGACTCGAGCGAGACTCACGGCTGAGACTCGAGACATGCGCTACCATGTGTTTCAAACGTCAGCTTCGCTTCGCTGTTCATCCGGATGCAATTAACGCATTGCGATACAGCCAACGCCATTCTCTTTGCAGTTTTTCATGCTACTAATTGCGTAAGAAAAGATAAAGGGTAGCCATTTAAAAACAACAGAAGTGTTTTTGTTTACGTGTTAGTCTCGTCGTACTTTCATGACCGTGAAAGTCGTTTTCTAGTATCTGTTGTAGTTCCAGAGATGTCTGGGGTGGAAACGTTGAGTGGGATACATTCTAGATGGGTTGGCGCACCTGTTCGAGGTGCCATCTTGAAAAAAAAATGAACTTCACTTATTTAATCATTAGTACCACTTATCTCCTCTAGATTCCTGCGGTACACTGCTGCTACAAGCCGCGCGGGAATGGCCGTGAGATTAGGGCAGACACACCGCGGATTGTGCAGACGCTCCCGCCGAAGGTTCGAGTCCTCCTTCGGACATGGAAATCTGTGACGTCCTTGGCATTAGTTGCTTTATATGGTTTATAGGGCTATGGACCGATGACCTCAGCAGTTCTGTCCTTTGGGATTAGAAACGATTAATTTTTTTTTTCTGCTACAATTGGGGTGGGACTTGCTCTGTGTAAAATAATATCGGTAACCCATCACGTTCCGCAGCCTTTTCTCTGTTGAACGTATTCAATTGAGTGTCTATTCCTCTGTCATTCCGGTACCTGTCATTTTGTGAGGCTACACAAGGTGTGCGAAGGATTGAGGTACTTACGAGGATGGTGATCCTCTCGCTGGCTTGAATGAGGAGCGTCAGCTTGTCGAGGGGAAGGTGAGCGTTGCACATGTCGTTGAGGCAGGTGCGGATCTCGTCGCAGGACGAAGTGGACAGCGCGGGCGCGCCCATGCGGGAGAAGGGCACGCCCTCGCGGTTGTGCCTCTTGACCAGCTTCTGCATGTCGTCGACGCAGGCCTCCCAGCCGAGGCCGAGGATGGCGCGCTTGTACAGGTCGTCGTACAGTGGCTCGAACAGCAGCCGCTCGACGCAGCGCTCCAGGGAGTCCCATTCTTCATCGCTGTCACCCACGCCCAGCTGTAACAGCAGCGACGGGACCGTCAAGACACGGGACGAAACACCGAAGGCTTACAGAGGTGCATACCGTGTATCGCAAGAAATGGTGAATTTATTGGTGAAAGGAGAAAGTATAAAACTGCAGGTAATGAAACAGACAAACGGGAGTAAAGATGAAGTTGACAGGAAGTGCAAATTGGCTAAACAGGAGTGACTAGAAGACAAACGTATGTCTGGAGTGGGATGTATAAATAAGATGATTGCACAACAGCAAAATGAAATGTACTCGAATAAAATCGCGCAAGGATGAGGTAATTAAATTAGAGACGAGACAATAAATATAGTAAATGAGTTCTGTTAATTAGGCAGTTAACTTCTTCTGGTGGATGCAACGGAAAATAAATGAAATTCAGAATGGCTATGTGAAATAAAAATTGAAAAAGAGAACTTTCGTTAAATCGAATATTGAGAAGGAATTTGTGTCTAGTGGATCCTTATAAGGGAGAGATATGTGGACGATAAGTAGTTCAGGCAAGTAGTGAATCTTTTTGAAATATGATACCAAATAATAATTCTGAAGATTAGGAGTAGATCAATTAAGTAATGAGAAGGAACTGAATAGAAATGGGGTGAAAAGAAAATTTTAGAACATATTGACTAAAACAATTGTTCTATGATACAACACATTATGAGACCGAAAGCTGTCGTCAATCTAGGACTGGAAGGAAACGCGAGGGGCTAAAAACAGAGGGAGACCGAGTGACTAGTGCAGTATAAGCAGGTTGCAATGTATGTCGGCTGCAGTGGTTCATCAGAGACGAAGAAGTTTGCACGAAGAGTTGCACTGAAGACCTGAACAACAGCTCACATAATGGATGAAAGGAGAAAAATTAAACAGCGAAGGAATAAATAAATACTACAAATATCAGAACTAGGGAAATCGAAGAAGGAAGAAGAAGGAGAAGAAAGCGACGAATTTGGCTAAAAAAAAAAAAAAAAAAAAAAAAAAAAAAAAAAAAAAAAAAAAAAAAAAAAAGCAGCAAGTTGCACTCAAATTGGAGTCCTTCAACCGTGTTCAGACTGAACGTGTAGCGGTTCCAGTACATGTGTGGAGAAAGGCATTAGGTGCCTGAAACCAGTGATTGCAACTGGTGGCGGCTGATTTAGAAACCAAAAGGATGGCGGTCGGTGGTGCTCACCGTCTCGGCCAGGTAGTCCCTGGTGAGGTCCATGTGGAGTCGCGTGTCGCTGAGGCAGCGCTCGTAGCCGTTCCTGGGGTCGGGGTGGCGGCGCGGCCGGCTCCTGATCTCCTTGATGAAGTCGCGCACCTCGCGGGCCAGCAGGCTGTCGCGCTGCGCGGCCAGCCGCATCACCTTCCTCTCCACCTGCGCCGCGGTGAAGCGCCGCTTTCGCCCTGCAACACGCCGGAACGCCACATTCGCAACGAACACCGACAGGCAACACATGCGACACTAACTAGACTAGTCGGATTACAAACTAACACTCCCCGGTGTAAATAAAATATCTAGGTGAATCTTGTCAGTATTTTAAAATCGGAAAAAAATGTAAACTTCCCCCTACAGGCCTCGAAAGACCCAACTGGTACCGACCGACCGCCGTGTCATCCTCCATCCAAAGGCGTGAGATATGGAGTGGCACGTGGTCAGAGTACCGCACTACCGGCCGTTGTTTCTGTTTTTCGTTGAAATGTTCAAATGTTTGTATAGCTTATGGGACTTAACTACGGGGTCATCAGTCCCTAAACATACAAACTACTTATAAACTAGCTAATCCCACGGACGGCACAAATATCCATGCCCGAGGGGGGGATTCGAATCCCCGACCGTAGTGGCCGTGCAGACCGTGACTGGAACGCCTCAGTCCCCCTGTTTTTCCTGAAGAAAGAAGAAGGAAGGAAGGAAGCTTAGGGTTTATCGCCTCGTCGATGGCTTGGTCATTAGAGACGGAGCTAACGCTTGGAGCTTTGGGTATGGATGGGGAAGGAAATCGAACGTGCTCTTCGAAAGGAACCATCCCAGCATTTGCCTGGATTGGTTTAGGGAACCACCATCCTCCCATAGGAGGAAGGAAGCTTAGGGTTTAACGACCCGTCGACGGTTTTGTGATTAGAGACGGAGCTAACACCCGGAGCTTTGCGTATGGATGGGGAAGGAAATCGACCATGCCCTTTGAAAGGAACCATCCCGGCTTTTACCTGGACTGATTTAGGCAAATCGCGGTGTTCTTTCTTCCCGCGCGTTATTAGAGAATGGAACGGTGGAGGAAGGTTATGAAAGTGGTTAATGAACCCTCTCCCAGGCACTTAAATGTGATTTGCAGAGTATCTGTGTAGATGTAGTATAGCCAGCTGTCGGCTACAGTAGTCGTATTAGCAGCAGCAGCAGCAGTAGCGGATGAGCCAGCAGCTTAGTCACATCGCCGAGCGATAAGGATCAGGAGGTGCCACTCGCGCTTAGTCACTGGTGGAGACAAAGGCGCGGCTGCTATCTCTGGGCCGGCTTTCATCAGACGGGGAGCCGCCAAGCTGGCTACTGCGCGGCTGCACAACGTCCCTTTGAGAAACACAAACAAGCTACCCGCGTGTTGTTGACCCGTACCCATTCAAGACTGCTCAATGTCTCTCCCACGACCCTCCGTCAGACGCCGCATTCTCACAATAGATTCGCACTTCCAGTGTCAACGCAAGCCAAACAGTGTTGACTGCCTCCCCCACTGTATCTCGACACACTGATACTGCGTACTACTGTCATGTGCGCTGTCTCGGTTTCGGGCTGTTCTCTTTCTGTACGAACAAAGAGTAGCTTCAAACTGAGCAGCGTAGATGCCAGGAGGCAAGTCACTGGAGGTCTACTCAGGAAGCGTAGTCCATCAATAAAGGAAGTAGCTCACAAAACACTCGCTCGGCCAATAAGTGAATACTGTTTATCCCTCTGCGAGCGGTATGAGTGTCGAATGATAGACAAGATCCAGCACATTTCGTTACAGCGTGAAAGGGACACAGAAATTGTCGGCTAATCCTAGAGGCAGACGTTGCAAGAGAGGCGTCAAAGTTCCGAGAGAGTACATTGTATAATTTAAGATCTTTAGTGATGCCTTTCTGAATAAAAAAATCTATCGGTTATAACGCTACAAAAAAGTTTTAACTTTTCAGATAAATACGCTGTATACAAGACTTTTAGCACATTCGGTGGGTACGATTCTCGTCACACATCCGGCGAGCGAATATTTGAAAACCGGTTTCTTTGTCCCTTGCGTTTTATTCACGAAAATTAATCACGTCAGCAGTATAAAGCAGTCAAACCTGTTTACCAACCGCAAAAAAACTCCCTCTGTTTTGGTTAATTGTACTTATACCCAGCACATAGCTGTTCATGTCTGTTGGTAACTTTTCTGTTGGCATTAAGGTAAACATATTATTCCAAAAAAATATAATTAGTCTCACTTCTGGTGTAAACCTTCTGTTTAGAAGAACTAGCGAATGATTCGTTTGTAGCTTCAGCTCGGATTGTAATCCAAGTTGAAAATATAAATGAGGAGTTTCGGAATTGAGTTTAACCTCAGTTCTGTTGCTAAGATATATTACTCGGTACGATATATTACGTTACACCGTAAATCTTTTAACTGCGAAACAGACTTTCACTTTAGAAACACATCAATATGCTCTGCGAAGCTACGCACGTTCTACCCATATATACTGTTATTTCTTTATAAACTACGTAGTACTGAAGTAGTCTTTCATATCTAATTTTACCGGAGTGCGTTTGATGCTACTAATCGCTTCCATACCCTACAATCTTCATCTGAATTGTAGACACAGTTAACGTGTTTATTGTAGAACCTATCGTTGGCACCAAAGTGTTATTTCTGCAACCCGGATTGCTAGCTTGCCCTTCTCTTTTAAGTAAGTGCTAAGTGCCGACAGGCAACCCCGGTTTCGTAAAGTTTCATTGTTAATCATTTTATTTTTAGGAAGTCACACTTATGAAACATGTATTAACTTGTAGCTATGCAGTCCACAGGTAGACCACAAGCGTCTGTTGTTGTCGCGTGCTGAAACATCCTCCAATAGGAGGGTTTGTACGGTTGTTGGAACTCGACTTGGAAGCTGTCAAGGAGACAGGAAAGCATCAACGTGGATTTTTAAGAATGTTGATCAACAACAACAATCTGAAGACGAGAATGGTATTTGTTTCGAAAAAATAAGTTCCACAGTCATACTATCATTTCATTATAGTTATTCTCTCTTTTTGCGATTATTGAATCAATGATTTCAAACAACATTTTGAACCTTTGCCAAGATCTCCATTATATATATATTTTTAAGACAACTTGATGACCAGAGTTAGTTACGTGTATGTGCGTCCACAGTTAACAGGAGTAGTATAAATATGTTGAATTTTGTTGCACGTATTTTAACTGATTTTACATATTGCATACACTCTGTTATACGTACATGATGATCAAGGAAGACCGTGCAAATGTATTCAGCTGATCAGAGCAGAATGTTGCCACAGTATGCGAAAACCGGTCGTCATAAATAAATTTTAATTGCTATATTGGCAAACGTGAAGTAACATCGTCGCTTGATCTCATTATAAGATAACCAAATGAAACAATGATGAGTACATATCTAGCAAAAACTGCGATGCAACTAGAAAATATTCTGGAAGAAATAGGAGTGGCGCGGAACTTCTGCAAACGAAACAAATGCTTAACTGCTACGAAGTATAATTATAATTCTAAAACAACGAAGTAGTTTATGAGAAACAATAGTATACAGTGTGGCTCCCAACCAGTAGAAACTATTTGTAGATGGAAATTTGTTCTCAAAGGCGAATTTGTCTCAGCTGCGCCGATTTGATATATATATATATATATATATATATATATATATATATATTGTGACTCAAACGTGGAGTTTCCGCTCTCCGCGAGCGATCGTTTCTAGCATTGGGCTACCGAGCAGGACTGCAAGGGCGACTCAAGCGTTAAATTGACACAGTGACAGCGCCATGTCAGGGAGAGCTCGGCCGTTCCCGTCGGACATTCGAATTCTCCTCCGGGCAAAAAGTACGTAATCCGGAAGGAGTATTTCTTCTTGCTTTCCGCCTTAAGTATCTTTTGCATACGTGAACATTCTGTCAATCTGAACACATCACTTTGTGCTTCATGATTAGTCAAAACTTCTTATACGTGAGCTATAACGCCCTATTTTTGTACTTTATGTGCGACCTGAGGTATGGCGAATTTTGGTTTACCTTATTTCACTTCCATATTTTAAACAACTATGCTCATCTTTGTAATTTTTCGTTTACATATATATTTTTAGACTCTCTGATGATGGACATCACTCGAAACGCGTAAGAAAAATAAAGAATCCATCACCACCTGGGTCTTCGTCGTTATTGCAGCCCAACAGCCTTTTTAAAGTCTTTTTTTTATGGTAATTAATACAACGGCTGCTTACCTCCATCAAGCCTTATAATGTCTGAGTTGCGAGGCAATGGTGATAACAACGTCGGGCAATGCCTCATAGTTTTACTGTCTCTGGTGCGAGCACAAAGGGACGAATGTAGTAAGACATGCGGAAGACCGAGTCGGTCCTGCAGTCGTGCTCGGACAGCTTAATGGTGGGGTGGGCGGGATCTATGTTCGAGTCCCGGTTCGGAAAACACCAATTCATCTAACATCTACATACATACTCCGCAATTCACCGTAAGGTGCGTAGCGGAGGGTACGCTGTACCACTAATAGGCATTTCCTTTCCTATTCCACTCCCAAATTGAACGAGGAAAAAAAGAATGCCTATATGCCTCCGTACGAGCCCTAATTTCTCTTATCTTGTCTTTGTGATCTTTAGGCGAAATGTAAGTAGGCGGCAGCAAGATCGTACTACACTCAGCTTCAAATTCCGGCCCTCTAAATTTACTTAACAGAAATTTACGAAAAGAACGTCGTCTTTCTTCCAGCGATCCCCAACTGAGTTGCCGGAGCATTTCTGCGACACTCGCGCATTGGTCGAACCTACCGGTAACAAATCTAGCTGCTCGCCTCTGAACCGCCTCTATGTCTTTCTTTAAACTGATCTGCTGCGGGTTCCAAACACTTGAACAATACTCAAGACGTGGTCATACAAGCGTTTTATATGCGGTCTCCTTTACAGGTGAAGTACATCTTCCCAAAATTCTCCCAATAAACCGAAGTCGGCTGTCCACCTTACTCACAACTGTCCTTACATGCTCGTTCCATTTCATATCGCTCTGCAGTGTTACGGCTAGATATTTCAACGACGCGACAGCATCAAGAAGCTCACTACCTCACAACTAATGCTGTATTCGAACATTATGGGATTGCTTTTTCTACTCATGCGCATCACCTTACATATTTCTACATTGAGAGCTGGCTGCCATTCTTCGCACCAACTAGAAATTTTGTCTAAGTCATCCTGTATGCCTTTAATCTGATTGGTAGTACATCTATAACCATTACAGTGGAGCTGATAGAAATTCACTTCTGCGAATAAATTTCCACCTGAAAAGTCTTTCGACCACTGTACTTCGTCCGCTGAAGGTACGGACGGAAAATGATCAGTGCGTAGGGTAGTGCAGCTACTGGAACCGACAGAGATGTGGGCAGGAGAGAGACATAGAGACAGAGACAGAGGAGCGGAGGCCAGCGCGAAGAAGAGGCGGGACGTACTAGCGCTCCGCAGGTCAGAAGATGGCGCCGCCGACGGAGCTGGCGGCGCTGACGAAGCTGCGCACGTCCCAGTCGTCGTCGTCGCTGGACGAGTCGAAGGCGAAGCGGGCCTCCCCCGCGAGGGTGAGGGTGGGGCTGGGCGGCCGCGGCTGTGGTGCTGCCGTCTGCGACCCGGACCTGGAGCGCGGCTTCGGGATGGCCACGGGCTCCGGGAGCTCGACGGAGCCGCGCAGGGGGCCCGCCGGGCATCGACGCCCGGACACCTCGGCGGGGAACGCGCTGCACCGCCAGCCTGCGGAACGCACCGACGCGCTTGCACCGCCGCTCTGCCCGTCCACCACCAACACTACAAGCTGCCGCCTGCTCTGACCGCCAAGCAGCAAAACATAGCAGTAAGCGTACACCCGATGCGCTCGCCACAGCCAACTTGAGAAGCCGCCATTAAGGCAGTACATAAGCGATAAGACCCCCTGCCCTGAAGCAGAAAGCAGCAAGCAGCTCAACAAAGCCTTAAGGAGTGCAATATAATCGGGTGCGATTGCACCCACTGCCTCCAACGAGGGCCGGGTCTAGGACAGGGTGGTAGGGTGGGGGGGGGCGGTGGGGGAGGGGCGAGGGTAGGCGAAAAGTGGCACCACCCAAGGCGGCAGATATTAGGGGACGGCAAAAATTTAAATTTACACTACTGTCCTGAAAGGATGAATCAACGCGATAACGTGTTACAAAAATGGAGGAGTGTCAGGATAATTTCAAATTCAGATCTTGAATAAAATGCAGAATCATACTGAAAATTATTTAAAATGTAGTGAAACACCTGAGAAATGAAGCCCTGGAGGTTGGGTGCGTCTTTCGAAAAAGTGGCGCTTGCAATTATCAATTCTGCTAAATAAATTCCTATTATACTCCTACACAACACATGAAAAATAACTAGACGCGGTGGAATGTTCAAAAACGTTTGTATAGTCTATGGGACTTAACTACGGGGTCATCAGTCCCTAAACTTACAAACTACTTATGAACTACTTACGAACTAGGACGGCATAAACATCCATGCCCGAGGAGGGATTCGAACCCCCGACCGTAGTGGCCGTGGAGACCATGACTGGAACGCCTCAGTCTCCTCGGCCACCGCGGCCGGCGCGGTGGAATGGTCGAGCGTTCTAAGATGCCTTGCTGCGGAGCCGGGGGTCGAAGGTTCGAGTCCTCCCTCAGGCATAGGTGTGTACCTTGGCCTTAGGTTAGGTTATGTACTGTGTAAACCTAAGAACTTATAAACTCAGTAGTTAAGTCCCATACAGTTATTATAAAAGAAAGGAGACAACAACGTCTGCTAGAAAACCCATACAGAAGCAAATTGTAACGCCACAGAAATTCAAGACTTCTTAAAAGTGAAGATACCGTGCTGAACGATTTTCGAAGTAGGATCTCCTCAACTGTTCTACCATGTAAAGATTATTTCGGAACTACATTTAAAAATGGTTATTTTGTTATTATTGATTTATGCGTCTCATAAACAGACTCTGCTACAAATTCAAATGTTTGTGATTCTATACGACCAAACTACTTCGGTCATTCGAGGCCGCGCGATCCGTAACGTGGCGCTCCAGACCGCTCGGCTACTCCAGCGCAGCCAGACTCTGCTACACATGTTTTCTCAGAGAAGAGAATAATCTCTTAATACTGAATTCATTCGGATCACAATTTAATGTTCGAGTTCTTGGGCAAAGTATCCTCAAAGGGTGCTATCCTGAGCAGCGACCTTAAGCTATGACCTGTGACGCCGCGACAGAGTTATCAGGGTAGAACAACATTATCGCCGGAAACAAACAGAAGGACATTGATTACTCTGTAAACTGTGGTATTTGTATACTGCTCAATACTGGAAGCAAGCTGTTCGTCTCTAAAGGGCGGTGTCGCCTATTTGAGACTTCTAGCACTGTACCGGGCGTTTTTCAGTGTACAGCGAGAAAGCAGTAAAATAAAACAGAGAAAGCATTGAAGAACGAATTAAAATTCGCGGATAAGAAAAATGAACTTCGAGTTTTTAATTATGTCCTAGAAAGGTAAGGACTTGGAAGAGCAGTTGAACGGACGGGACAGTGCCTAGAAGAGTAACTGAATGAGCTCAAAATAAATCGGCCGAAGGTGAGAGATTTATATTTGGAAATGAGTGGTAGAAGAGTTTTACCAGTAAAATGGACAAAATAGAGAGGTATAATATGTACACTGAGAATGGGAAGAAAAGCACTTGTGAAGAACATAAATCTGTTAAAGTCAAGTATAGAATTAGGCGTTAGGAAGTCTTGTCTAAAGTATTCGCGTGGAGTCCGGCCTCATGAAACGTGGACGATAAACAGTATATTGTAAAATGTGGACTTTCATGGTTGGAAATTTTAAAAATACTAAAGTATTCTGGGGCGTTGTACTGTTGGCGGATCGATTTGTTATTAAAACTCAAAGTTTTGCCCCATTTGCGAGGGGAATTTTCAAGGGGGATCTTGGATTCTTTGTATGTACGAATCAGTAGATAGCCTGCCTATAATTTGTACATGCAAAGAACTCACGATCCCCCCCTTGAAAATGTCCTCCGCAGATGTGGACGAAACATTGGATTTTAATACTAAATCCTTCCGACTTCGGAACAATAGCTCGGAATATTTTAGTAACCATCACCAGGTCATTCAAGGAGAGGACGCCATATAGTGCTACAAAAGAGTGCTAAAGGTGTTGAAGTAGATTGAGAAAAAAGGAATTTATTGCTTGACTAAAAGATGGGATCGGTCGAGAGGACATCAAGAGATTACCAATTTAGTATTGTAGGTAAGTGTGAGGAGTAGAAAGAAGTCGCAGAGGGAGACATGAGGTGAATGTTGTAAGTATTTAAAAGCATGCCGACTGAAAAGACTTACATAGCTTAGAGTAGCACGGAGAGCTGCCTTAAAACTAGTCTTCGGACTGAAGACTACGTAAATCCAAGTAAGGAGGACAAGATTATACTAATCGAGACAACACTTAAATGCCACCCATACCGCAATACGTATATGAGTGTTTTGTATCTCTCGAACTTGAGGTTTTGTATTCTGATGGGCAAAGTAAGATCTAACAACTGGGACAGCAATAGATTTAATTAGGTTACGTACAGTGAAGTGCAAAACATGCGCGACTGCTTTGGCAGGCAGCGCCTTGTAGGCAGGCTACCCGGTGAACAGAGCACCTGCTGTACGACGCGAAGCGGCCAGCGAACGAGAGTTCAGGGACGGCTGGAAAAGCCGGCTGCAGCTCGCAAATCCAGCCAACGGCAACGCGTGCTGCAGGCCAACTCTGGCCAGCTGGTCTCGTTTGGCCGCTGCCAAGGACACAAACCAGCTGGCAGGATCTCCCGACAACGTGACGCACCTCGCACCTCGGCTGCCGCCGTCTGGCGCCCAAACGAGCTACATATCTCCATCTACTTGCTTGCTAACTTACTTATTTATTTCTATTGGCCACACAAACCACAGCAGATCGTTGACCTCAGTCAGTCCAGCCCCCCACGCCTACCTTTCATCTGCATCTGCGTGACTCCCATGGTGTTACCCTGCGATGAACTCGCATCCGGAAGGACGGTGGTTCCGATCCACCTCCTGTCATCCAGATTTGCGTTTTCGTTGATTCCCTTAAGTCACTCCAGATAAAAGGCGGTATGGTTCCTTTGAAAGGGCACGGCCGATTTCCTTCCCCATCTTTATCCAAACCTCTGAGCATGAACTGTCTCTAATGACAGTACTGCCTACGGGGCGTTGAACATTGGTTTACTTTCTCCTTCCATCTTGTCCGTACCATCTGAGTCTTTTAGAACTCTCGCTTCAGGTAGTATGTATAATTGCCCGAGTTCTGTTTTTCCTTATTTTCCACTGTCCATTTTCTTTCGCTGCTCTATAATCGTTTCTCAATGTCTTATTTTCGAAAGTTATGAGAATTTTTCTAGGTTTTCTTTGTCGGAATCTCTCACTTCCCTAGCACAGTATTCGCTTGATGACTATGATATATATTTTTATTTTGGCATGCCTGAATAGTAACTTACATCTTGTTGCGCATAGCTTCTAGACATCTTTCATCCCCTTGATTCCTTTCTATGAGATTTTGTTGATATTGACACCTAGGTATATGAATGTGTCTTTCTTCTGTATTTTTAGTTTGTTGATTGTTACATGGTGTGATCCTAAATTTGCTCGATTGATTATGTCCATCTTATGTATGGACGCTGGAACTTCAGCCATAAATATAGCAATGAATAATATTACTTTCTGGCAACCAGTTTCGATGGACCAAGGCATCATCTTCAGACACTTATAATAGGGTAATCTGCATTTTGCTGCATCGAAAACAACAAAACGACAGCTGTCGCACATTCATAGTACATTAATGTTAATTATAAGGGCCTGAAGATGATGGCTTGCTCCGTAGAAACTGTTTGCCAGTAAATAATAAAATGAAAATACAGCTGACGGTGTAACTATTCATTGCTAACTTAGCTCTTCTTCCTGTACCCATGAAATTCCTTTTGCTTTCAATTTTACTTTTTTCTCGATTCACAATAAGCAGCGAGGAAAAACAACTTTCTCGCTTAAGACAGGCAGTGTCTGTCTGTACTATTCTAGCCTTTTACTTAACGTCTGTTAGGCGGTGAGGTAACTTAGTGACCTCCACAACTAAACGGGAGCCGTAAGTCAGTCAGCCTGCTAGAGACACAACCCGCAACACACGCCGTCTGCCTGCTGTGCTTATGACGCACGCAACCAGCAAGCCGCGGGCATATTCAGGTTAAAACAAGAGAGAAAAGAGCCCTGTATCTAGAAGCGGGGACTGGATAGCCAGGTGCTGGAGAACTTCCTTGTAGTGACCAATGGCGAGGGCTTTCGCGTGTCTCCCACAAGGCGCTACTGCCAAGTGACGCACATCAGTCAGAACCACTTCTTCTCATACAATTACCTGAGATTGTAATACTGATTGCTAATAGTTATATCATTCTTCAGTTAGATACATTCCATGAGAGAAGATTGTGAAAGTTCTTACCTGTATACGTCAACGACCACGACAATAACAACCTACAATGTTGTCATAACTTGTATAACGGCAGCACAGTATTCAGTGCTTAGTTTAGTGATGTTTTATTTGTAGAAATATGCAATCCTTTACCACGTTCTTCGAAAAATTAATTTTTTTCCCTTTTTCTACTTGTTATTGAGAACAGAAATGGCTATATCCAATGTATTTTGCCGAACGAT
Organism: Locusta migratoria; assembly: GCA_026315105.1. NCBI lineage: Eukaryota > Metazoa > Arthropoda > Insecta > Orthoptera > Acrididae > Locusta > Locusta migratoria. The sequence goes on along the minus strand of CM048745.1, from coordinate 214,951,234 downwards.
GATCGTATTTTCACGAGAAACCGTTTTAGGACTTCAGAGACTGAGAAGCATTTAGACAAAATAGAACAAATCAGCGCTCTAATGTAGGCACAAAGAGAGTCCCCTTTCTCCACTTCCAAATAAAACAAATAAGGAGGAATCGATATCCAACGCTGATTTCAAATTATTAGACAAGGAAGTATGACTGTTCCACTATATTGTAATGGACTCAGTATATTCTCAGTTGTTAGAGACGTGAATACATTTTAGCAAGAACTAGAAGCAATTCCCTCGTGTTCATAAATTATTTAACATGAGACAGTCCCGTGGACAGACCATATATGTCGAAGCGCTGAACCTTGAGAAATAGTTAGAAACCATCTGTCAGATAGTATAGTACACTATTCTGACGTTAATGCACAATTCGCAAAAACTGAAGCTGACGGCGAATGCCATGAAAAATACTCTAATGCCTCATATAATTTTTCCCACTGTAAGACTATTATCTCTACATTTATTAAAGTGTACGAATTAAAATTACGGACAAGAGACGAATACTTTGCTTGTATTCAAACTGTTTTTGTTTTCATGCTTGAGACCAGAAGAGACATAGCAGCCGTAATTAGCAGAACTTCATTATTCTGCAAGCACTGAAAAGGCAGCGATTTTTGAGCGCGAACTGCAAATGTAAATTGTCAGTTCATCGCTCTCATTCCTGACACCTTGAAACGTTTCTTTCCCATATATCTTTCGCAAGAGAGGGTATTTTACATTATTTCCCTTCTTTTCAGAATGGCTAATACCGCCATCTGTTACGCATTCCCGGTTCTTATAGTCACCTTATATCTGATGTTACACAGTGAAACTTATTTTATAAAACTTTAACTTATAACTGATAATTGTTGCGTTAACCTACTACGAATATTTGTGGACGAAGAAACACATAAACAGTAAGGAAAAAAAAACCACATTATTGGTAACAGACTACAACAATACATATCAGCAAACCTCGATGATAAACAAAAATGATTCAAAATATTATGTAGGATAAAAGTAGAGGATATTGCTCACAAGCAGTAACGTAGCATACTAGATGTTTTGTACTTGATCATTTTGTATACATCCGTACTTGTTAAACTATTGTGTTCTGGAGCTTGATTTTTAGCACAAAATTGGAAAGAGGATGAACATGAACTTGCCAAACTGTGGCAGTATTATGACGCCGTTACCCGAAAAGATATGTGTCTTCAAATTTGAGAAAAGATAAAATTTTACAAGCAAATGTACTTGCCATAGAATTGATTTGTAAGGCACAAAACGTCCACTACAAAGGAACAAAACTTTATCAATTTACTTACGTGGTTCAGAGAAATATAACAAATTTTCAAATCAAGCAATTAATTAATTTCAGTTTTTGAATTTGACCAATGGTATTGTAGCATCATGCTTGGTGCTGTTCAACAATCAAAAACCTACATGCACTTATGTTAGCCGATAACTTGGCTTAGCGTTACAGTACCAATTGTACAGCTTGAAAGGAATGAAATTGTTTGAATAATGTTCTGTTTATCATATTTTTCCGCCACAGTTGGACATTGAGTTGTCAGTTTTTTGTGACTAGTTTCCGACTACAATAAGTCCAATTTCAAACCTCTGGCCTGCGTTTTGATCCTCACTACTAATATGCCATCATATTAGTAGATGATGAATAATTAACAGGCTAGAGGTTTGAAGTTGGCCTTTTTATAATCGGAAACCAGTCACAAAAAGTGACAACTTCATGTGCAACTGTGACAGCGAAGTATAATAAACAAAACATAATTCAAACACAAGCGAAGTTGCAGATACCAATCCATCATCTTACGATGCAGTTCCACAAGATGTGAAATGGAAGGTTTTTATTGAAAAAAAAAAATGTTTCAATGCTACGAATTGTTTCCCAGCAATAAAGAGCGCATCTACTAGCCCAGCGTAAAGTGAAGAAGCCTAAGGTTTCACTGCTGCATTGCAAGTACATCAACAAGAGTGCGTTCAGGCTTGTGAGCACTAAAAGACTAAGCAAGGCGCAACAATGTGTATAAACTTACGTCTGAAGGCATCGCGGATGCGATGACAGAGTTGGTTGATGCCAGTGGCCAAGACCTTGATGGCCTTCTGCAGGATCTGCAGCAGCGGGCACTCGTCGCTCTGTTCCTCGCAGTCGACGTGGTCGCAGCTGTCCATCTCTGGAGGAGCGCTGGTGTCGGCAGGTGTTCTCTGGGTCGGCTGACAGCAGACTGTGCCCTGACCCACCGGCAGCCCCCTACTTAGCTGCTCCGGGGCCCCCCACCACCGGCCCCGCCGCCTGCGTCACGGCGTGCGCGCGCAGCGTAAACAGTCGAATGCGGCGCGGCCTAGGTCAGCACCGCGTGCCGCCCCGCCCCCCACCCTCCGCTCGCCGCCTACTATTGGCCATCGCGCTTGCGCAGCTGCAAGGATGCAGCGATAGCGCTGCCACGTCACCCCGCACACAAACGGGTCCCCTCTATCTCTCTCTCCCTCTCTCTCTTCTCCCTTCCTTTCTCCGGCGTTCCGTTTGACGCTGTTCGCCACGTGTTCCCACCGCAGCAACGCGCTTTGGGTGACCGGTCCTGACTAGCCATGCCAACCGTTTTCTCGCGCGACGCCGCTAATTGCACAACACGCACTCGACCTTCAGGTGTACGTTTAGAAACTGGGTCGTTTTTCATTGCCGGAGTCTGGTATCAAGGGGAAGAAGGCGGTGGCGCACAAATCGCGATCGCTAGGCGGGTTCCAAATGTCGCCGGTAAAACATTTCAGCACTGATCAGTGGCGGCTGGTGCTTCAGATGACTAGGGGGTTCACTTCTTTGAGTGCCGGATCTTGATACTGGCACGGCCCCCCTTCTCCCCCACCCGCTCAGCGCGTTGATGTTTCGTTAAAAGATCTGCAAAAGTCTTACCTGGTGCCGGCCGCGGTGGCCGAGGGGACTGAGGCGCTCCAGTCACGGTCTGCACGGCCACTACGGTCGGGGGTTCCAATCCCCCCTCGGGCATGGATATTTGTGCCATCCTTAAGATTAGCTAGTTCATAAGTAACTTCCTGGCAGATTAAAACTGTGTGCCGGAACCGGGAGTCGAACCTGGGACCTTAGCCTTTCGCGGGCAAGCGCACTACCGACTGTGCTATCCCGACACGACTCACGATGCCGCCTCACAACTTTACTTCCGCCAGTACCTCGCCTCCTACTTTCCAAACTTCACGGAAGCTCTCCTACGAACCAAGGTCCCAGGCGCCAGGTTCGAGTCCCGGTTCCGGCACACAATTTTAATCTGCCAGGAAGTTTCATATCAGCGCACACTCCGCTGCAGAGTGAAAGTTTCATTCTGGAAACATCCCTTATGCTGTGGCTAAGCCATGTCTCCACCATATCCTTTCTTCCAGGAGTGCTAGTATTGCATGTTTCGCAGTAGAGCTTCTGTGAAGTTTGGAAAGCAGGAGGCGAGGTAATGGCGGAAGTAAAGTTGTGAGGCGGCATCGTGAGTCGTGTCGGGATAGCACAGTCGGCAGTGCGCTTGCCCGCGAAAGGCAAAGGTCTCAGGTTCGAGTCCCGGTTCTGGCACACAAATTTAATCTGCCAGGAAGTTTCATATCAGCGCACACTCCGCTGCAGAGTGAAATTTTCATTCTGAGTTCATAAGTAGTTTGTAAGTTTAGGGACTGATGACGCCGTAGTTAAGTCCCATAAGCTATTCAAACGTTTGAACGTTTTCTTGCCTCGTTTGTACTTGCTTCTACTCGAGTTAAGGCGTCGGCATACCAAGCTTCTTTTTCACTCTTTTGAACCAAGCTGAACGCTGAGTAATTTGTTTCTAAAAGATACTGAACGTCGTTCATTTTTCTTTTAGAAGAAACTCCAAGAAGATATGAATATGCAAAACACAATAAGTAACTAATTACACTGTTAAGTGACTGTAACAAAATGAATCTGTTACGATGAAGAAACAAGCTACCGTCTGGCCACATGATGCTATAAGCAGCACCCCCCTCCTTATCTTACGCAAGTGCAAAGGCTGCTCTTCCCCCACATCTTTTCAAACAGTTAAATATTTGTTACAACGAAGAGTATAAATGTATTTTAACCTAAAAATTGCGACACATTTGCTAAAATGTCCAAAGATATGTGGCAAGTACCAATACAAAAGTTATTGATGTTTCCATATCTGTTAAAAAGAAGATTAGGTTTTAAAAAAACGCTTGCAGTCGTTATCGCACCCACTATCTTCGACAGCGCAGCGAGATGCCGCTAACCACACGGCTATTCTTGCTCGGTGGAGATGAGTGACTTCATTATTTATCATTAACGGATCTTCTGAAGGCTTTTACAGTTGATGCGTCTTATAGTTATAAGATACGAGGCGCGTCCAGAAAGTATGTTCCGTTTGGTAATAAATTTTTATTGCACAAAATTCTACAACTCTTAAACTACATTTCCACATAACTTCCGAAATTTTGCAGGCATTTGTCATAGTGTGGCACCAGGTTTTGTATACCTTCTTCATAGTAATCTGCCGCCTGTGTCTTCAACCAGTTGGAAACAGCTTCTTTCAGCTCGTCGTCATTGGTGAAGTGATGACCGCCAAGGAAAGACTTGAGACTAATTGTAAACCTACGGTTTTCCTGGATCTTGTCATCAATCGCGTGAACCAGTTCTTCTGTAACCAAAGGTGGACGCCCACTTCGTTCTTCATCGTGCACATCACTACGCCCGCCATTGAACTGTATGACCCATCTTCTCACCATCTCACTCAACGCATTTGGTTCGTAAACATCGCAAATTTGCCGATAAATTTCACTTGATTTCATTTTCCTCGCATTCGGAAACCGAATCACCGACCTGATTTCACAGGCGGCGCGATATTCAATCAACGCCGACATGTCAAACAAGCACAACAAAGCGTACGTAACTGATAGCGATCTCCAAATGGCGCACGTTCTTCTCCTTCATACACATCGTCTACAGTGCATGTGCGGAACTGCAGTCGCAGCGCTGCAGCGGAGATAAATTGAAAGGAACTCACTTTCTGGGCGCGCCTCGTATTTTTCCAAATATGACGTGCTTTTGATTAAATGCGCCAAAAGCAAGTATGAAGGGCGGATGTTGCCTTCATCGAGGATTAGCGCATGCACAAAACGAAGTGCGCACTAGCTCCATTGTCTTGCTTAGGGAGTATTCATGCGTAACCGCCAGAGCTCGAGTAGTCAGGAGCTGGCGTCTTTACCAGCTCCATCACCAATAATAAAAGAGGCGTTTCCCTCCATGCCGCGGGAGCGCCCATATGATGCCTCCAGGGGGCTCAGATGAGAATTTGAACCTCAGTCGCCGGCCGCAGTGGCCGAGCGGTCTGCGGCGCGCCAGTCACGGTTCGTACCGGCCGCTACGGTCAGAGGTTTGTGCTGTCTTTAGTATAAGGCAGTTCATAAGTAGTTTGTAAGTTTAGGGACTGATGACCCCGTAGTTAAGTCCCATAAGCTTCACAAACATTTGAACATATAAAAAATAATTTTTACGTCTGAAGACATCTCTCCGTTGAGAATGGCAATAGCGTTATTTTCGTTGTAGACTGTTTCATTATTCGTCACGGCAATAACAGTGTCGTTTTTCTCAAGTACTGCGTTTTTTAGTTGAGTGACTCTTCTCGTTGGCGTGCAGTATGTATATCATGAGCTACTGTATAATATTTGGCAAGCGCATTTGGTATAAGCATTAACCATGTCTTTCCTTTTACATGCACATATTAAGCGAGATGTGGCTACAAGCATCAACAAAAGTCTTGCAACACTCGTATATGCCCTAAACACATTCTTCCTGGTGCTACGTTTACATGGGTAAAAAAAAAAAGGCAGTAACTTTGTACCTTCATTAATGTACATTGAAGGTGCAATACAGGGCGTTTGTACATATTTTATGGTTGTTCTCCAATGGAAAGTAGAAGATTAACAGCGTCTGAACGCATACGAATTGTTGCATTATGTCAACAAGGTCTTTAATCAAGAGAAGTCGAAAGTTAGAGATGCGTTTTAAATAATTTTCGAACTATAGAGATTACCACATAAATCTTGTTTGGTGGATGATGCAAAACTGTTTTCATATGTGTTCATACGCCTGTGCGACTCTCTTATCACCTTTATCTTAACCTCAATGTCCCTCTCGACTTACATTGCGTCGGCAGCATAATAGGTGCACAAAGTCTTTCTTCCAAAGATCCTCGTATTATGTGTGGGCTAAACCGGTCTGCAGGGCGTCTCTGAACCTGTATGACATCTGTTGTCATATCTACTTGATAAGACTGTAAACCCTTGTGTAATTTCTTTTAGATATGTTTGGCATTTTTAGAGAACCCTACCAATAAACTTAGATTTTCCATTCGCCTTCCCCAGAACATATTTTAAACGCTCATTCCATTTCATGTCACTTCTTAGTTTGACCGCCTAAGTACTGTGTTATATGACTTACTTAAGAAGTTCATCATGAATCTTGTAATCAGATTCTGTCGGGCTCTTTATTAGTCATTTTCTTACAGTTACCCATATTTAGAAATATCTTACATTCTCATCTGAAACGGAACTTCCGTGCAAATCTATATGCCATTTCTCACCATAGCATGTAACCCAAGTGAGAGTGATAACACACCAATGGACAATGCTGTGCTCTGTATCTGATGAGCCACGCTTTCAAAGGAGTCTGTAGCAGGATTTAGCCTTTCCGATGATCTAGTCACGAGGATTTATCAGCAGCAGTGAAAGTATGAAGGGGACCACAGCATAACAGTTATGATGATTGCTCGCGAAGAAGGGAAACCGAGTTTCGAGATCATATCTGGCATATATTTTCGTTGGTCGCAACAAATGTTTCAATATTACATGACTATCACCACACTACGGTCGGGGGTTCGAATCCCCCCCTCGGGCATGGATATTTGTGCCGTCCTTAGTATTAGCTAGTTCATAAGTAGTTTGTAAGTTTAGGGACTGATGACCCCGTAGTTAAGTCCCATAAGCTCTACAAACATTTGAACATTTTTGACTATCACCAAAATAAAAAAGACGCTGCACCCTCTGAAACACCCATGCATCTCAATCATCTTGCAGACTAACAGGTAGCCGCTTGATGTATTAGACTACAGAAAGAAAGGTACCATAACTCATTTATCCAAAGGACAAGTGTGTAAAGAGAAGATGGAGTTCTGGTTCGAACCAGTTCGTGGTCTGAGAATTTGTTAGCTCAGTGATTACACAAACACACACACACACACACACACACAAACATACACACTTACACTGAAATAGTGTGATAAGATGTATTCTGAAAGAGGACAGATGATAACAAATGTTGGAATGTGTGGTTGTCTACGAAATTTTGCCATATTAGCAACGTAAATGAAAGAAAAAGTCGTTAGAGAAGTTAACTTTACGTTAATTAACGGCATTTCACATTTGTACATCCCTACTACTTCCTGTATACTAGGTGTATGAGAGTTTCATCAAACGAAATGTTTACAAATAGGTAACGGTTCGCTGTACCCCTCACAGTTGTAGAAGTAACGGAAAAGAACATATACATTTTATCGTTATTAGACACAGATACGTAAGACATTTGAATGTTTGCGTTGAAATTTTTCCCAAAGCTATTCCAGAATTATCTTGAATGTGATACAGCTGTGTGTGTGAACTGCGCAGTGTCCCCTCGGTTCCTATGTCAACACCGCATAACGGAGATGAAACTGCGACGTGCGTGCAGACTTTGCCCTCTCATTCAGCCCGCTACGTGCCAGCCTAAGGCGTTTTGCCGGGGAAATTTTCGTTACGTTACCTCGGTAGAACGTGTTGCGAGTATTTGAAGGAGCAGAGAAATAATGTCCTCGATGTCCTTTATTTAGTTATTTTTGTGCTTCTACAATAATTTTTGTTACAATTGGTAATTATGTGCAAATTCTATCTTGACAAATATTACACACTTTGTCAGTGAACATGTCAGTGCTTCATGACCATTTGCGTAATTTGATTATAAATGTGATCGTCGTGTGCAAGAACAAACAAAAGAAAATGTAAATGTAAGTCAAATATTTACTACAAATTCTTATTTCTGTAAACTATTCGAAAATTCATCTATTGAGTAGAAAAGCATAATGCCATAGTTATTTTAGTTTGTTTTTTCAAATTACCCATTTACATGGGTAATGGTCAAAAGTCAGTATGGCTGTACGCTGTGCTCTTGTCTGAGCAAAGGTAAACTTCAGTTTTGTACGGAGACGGGCTTTTTCTTAGCTGTATATTATTCTTAGTTTAATGCGACTGTAACCATACGTGTACAGGGCGGGCAAAATAAAACTAGACGTAAATTAGTTATAAGACTGACGTGCAACTTATCCTTGTTCATGAACAAAAGAATTTTCTACAACAGAGAATGATGTAAACAATGATTTTGATAATCAGGTATTTAATGTCACATGTCTGCAAAATTTGAAGATCCTTCGCACGGTGTGTCCCGAGTATTTCGCAGTCCTATTACGTCTGGGTGAGTGAGAGCATCAGACGTCTTTAGTGGCCAACAACATGCAGTAAAAACACGCGATCACGGTAAAACTTTGCGAAACTCAATTCCTGCTGCAAAACTTCTGCGGAACTTACTGCACAAGCGTTTGTGATTTAAAGTGTTTCGGCAGAACCTCCAGTAAAGTTTGCAGTACAAATCTCATTAATAAAATGGAACCATAAGAGGACCTTAGCAAGTAAATGTGGTAACTATCTAAAAAGATTTCGAATAACGGAAAACATTGTTGGAGTCAAGCAAAGGCTAGGATGTAGTCTGACGAAGTCTAAACGTCGTTTATCTGTGCCAGTGGGCGTTGAGAGATAGTTATCTGGAAAATTATCAGAAAAAGCCTACACTTTGTCCTTCCAATTTTACTGTGGTGCAAGACTTAAAATACGCAGACTAACTTCTCGTATATTGCGTTCAGCCAGTGGTTCCTCACAAAGGAATAAATGCTTTTGCAACTTTGCTGGGGGTGTAGCGGGGTTTCCTTGTTCTCTCCCGACTTAACGTTTATGGGGTAAGACATACTTCAAAAGGTAATTTTGACACTTACATTTAGACGTAACATATTCGAAACTTATATGTGCTGAATTGCATACGAAACTTGAAACGTAATTAAGTTCTTCATAATAATATAATCAACGTTTGTAATACTTTGACAATTTATAGAATACCTAACGACCATTAACAAACATTGCAAAATGAAAACATGACATGCTTTTACACCATACTCATCCGTGCGAAATAGAACTAGTTTCTGAAATGCCAGTTTTGGATAATGGGAAAGTGTAAGGCTGATACTACGAACTTTATGAACAGAAAATACGGGAAATTCAAACCGTGAAAATGATCATTCTGTATACCACAGTTGAATGTACGTTCTACATACAACATGACAGTACAGTAGGTGAATACAGTGTTTGGTATACATTATCATATCGCGAATTTTAGCATCTGTTCATGGTGAAACATTGTATGTTAAACAAATACACAAAATATTCTAATATCATAGTTGTTATTTAATGAGAATTGATGTGAACGGGATTGTACAGCGCTGGGAGTGCATACTTTCAAATCATAGGATACTGTTTTCATATTTAGAAGGATAGGTATCTTCCGACCTTTTGTTTGTTACATTTTTAGGGCCACAGATGATGCTTTACTTCTATTGGGCAACAATACTTGCCACAGAGGAGGCGATCAGGAGATGATGCAACTAATTATAATTTCTCGGTGGCAAGTTGTAGTGGTCTTCAGTCCGGAGACTGGTTTGATGCAGCTCTCCATGCTACCCTGTCACGTCAAGCTTCTTCGTCTGAGAATACAAACAGCAACCTACATCTTATTGAATCTGCTGAAACCTTCGGTCTCCCTCTATGAATTTAACCCCACACACTTCCTTCTAATACTAAGTTGGCGATTCCTTGATGTCTCAGAATGTGTCCCACAAATCTATCCCTTCTCTTAGGATATGCCACAAACTCCTTTTATATGGATATGTATGGCATTAAAAAAATCTGTTATTTTCAGACTAATCTCGTGTTGATATTTCTGAATTACTTGAATGAAGGGTCATCAACAAATTGGGTTAAGTCCCAAAGCTGCGATACGCTGTTTTTCCATCCTTGTTGGGCACAGAATCTACCTTGCTCAAAACAATTAGGGGATAATGTGAGATATCATCTGCAATATACATATGCTAACTCAGATATTGGTTACAACTGTAATTAGTATATGTACAGTATGATATTGTGCTGTCTTAACTCTTTACTTGAACTTTATATGGAGTTTACTTAGAGCGAGGCACCATGGGGCTGCCATTATAGTGAAAAGACATTCCCGTTGTCCTCTAATATGGTATATGATCACCTCGATCGGCCAGTACAGTTACACAACTGCATGACATGGACATTATGAGGTTCTTGAGCGATATTTGGCCATTCTTACAGCTCTGCAACCGTCTTGAGAGACACTGGTCTTGCTGTAATGCGTCTGCCAAGGGCATCCCAGAGATGCTCAATCGGGTTTAAGTGCAGTGAACGAGCTGTCCCTCCATTCCCTCAGCTTCAAGCATGATGTTCACCAGTACAGCTCAGTGGGACCAATGTTATCGCCAACCAGAAAGAATCCATCTCCTATGGCACCAGCGTAGGGCACAACAAAAGGTCGAAGCATCTCGTCCCTATACGTTTGAGCAGTCAAAGCGCCATTCTGAACGACATAGAGGCCATTACGTGCTCCAATACTGAGTACTGCCAACACGATTCGTCCACCACCACGGTGACATGATAATATTTTTTGCAGGAACGCTGGATTGTTCCGTGTTCCATGTTCTCTCCAGATGGGGAAACGACGATTATCCGGCTGAACACTAAATTTTGAGTCATCTGTGTAGAGAACCTGGCGCCGTTCGTTAAGACTTCAATCGTGATGTTCCTCCACCCAGTTTCTGTGGGTGGTTGTTTGGGATTCATAACATAGGCCTCCGTGCCTAGAGGTCACAGCCCCCGAAGGCGATTTACGTCTTTGTTGATATTGTGCGTTGTGTTGCTGCCTGGAGTGTGAGTTGCAGCTGAGATAACGGCCATCCCTTGCTAATGTTACCCATGGACGGCTCTGGCCTTCAGAACCTAGATCTCAACTGATCGCATAATTTTTGACAAGTGTATTTAGGGGCGATCATTCCCATTTCTGTATGAATAATCCGTGCACACAAGACGTATTCCCTATTGTCTGTTATGATATAAAACGAGTTACAGAGGTCCTAACGCAGTCTACTACACGATATGAAGAACAAATGCATAACCACAAGATTACAGCGGATTAAATGCTTACCTATTGGAGGTAAAAAATATGTCCAAAACCCTAATTCTTAATCTAGCTTAAAAACAATGTATAAAAAATTGACACTTATCTGCCTCTAAAAATATTTCCTGGCACTGTAACAGCCGTATGATGTAGGAACTGACCAAAACTTTGAATGTAGTCATAAAATTTACAGTAGGCCTGTTGAAAATGAATCTTACGAGAGAAGCTACAGGATTTCACGATGAGAATTAGTACAAGACATTAAGTTGTGAACAGTAAACAAAGAAAAAAAAGGCAAACGAACAATATGTATGAAATATGACGTTCTCAATCGCTCGCATCTCCCGAACGAAGACATATGAGACAGGTCCTCTTGCAATACATTTGTATGCTAAAGTCCATAACTAACATTCTGTCTTGAAAACGGTTTGCAAATGGAAGATTAGCAGTAAGATAATGGTAACAGAGGTGGGGTCATACTGGGATTCAACTCACATAGTTGTAATAGGGAGGTGTGACGTGGAACATTATTTTAGACTAGAATATTCCAGGAACAATAAGTATATGGACTTTTTTTTCATGTCTGTAATCGTCTACAATTTGTGTTACGGGTCGTGTGGCGCCATTGCTCACAACCTTCGTACTAAGACAGGCAAAGGGGACGCCCATTCGAGATACATGCTGTGTGAGCGTTTGCGATAAAAATGGTGTGAACATTCCATACAAAAGCCGGAACTTCGAAAGACAAGTGAGGAAGTACGGGTCTGTTACTGCTCCTTTAATATAGGAGAATACAAAACATCAGAATGCACATGAACATCTTGTTACTGGTATTGTACTTGCTGATGTGTACTTCTCGTATCCTTAGTCGTGTCGTTAACATCCTTCCCACGGCCTAGTCAGGGGCTGGTATTCAATAGTGCCACACAAGCTGTCGCATATGTCGTTAGCGGTGACAGGGGAATAAAACAAAAATTAAAAAAAAAGAAAAACAGCTTTATAATTAGTTCTAAATCATGTTACACATAACCGCCTTCCTATTTCAACTTTGTGAGTTGAATTCAAGATTATGAATGACCGCCATGATGCTTATCAGCACTTTAAGGCGCCAACCCCATCTTTATCACCATTTTCAAACTAATAATCTTCCTCAGACGTTCCGTTTCCAAAATATGACGTTCGATATATATTTTAGCCTACCGCTGTACCGGAAGCGGTCCCCCACATTACATCATCTCCCCGTATGGGACTTGCGAACGATTGCGAAACGCCATCTTTCGCACGTGTTATTTTCTCTGGATGCCCGTTCACATATCAAAGTTTCCTGAATATTCCATTTGGGATATCCATAGCTTCCCTAGTTGGTACGTACTTACTGTGTTGCTCAATCTCTTTCTGGAGAAAAGTTCCTGAGAGCTTCATGAAATATTTCAGTCCTCAAACAAATGGAATCTTATTAAATATTTCGCTGCAGTAACTTCATCACTAATGACAGTTTCCGAGTACATACTGAAAAAAGATATCTCCACACGTAAGATGCTAACTGTTATACAGTAGCTCCAAACATGACAATTTAGTTTAGGATCGTTCGAAAAGGGTTTTGGTGTATGAAATTAATAATCTTTATTTTTATCAAAACACATAACAAAATTAATAAATCGGTTTGTCACTTCTTCACTTTTCATGTATGGAAATTGATGTCTCATATACAGAGCTGATATAGAGGAGCTCTGATCATGATTGTCTATCGGAACTCCACTTTGTATTTCAACACGTCGAATATCCTACTTTATTTCGCATATGTTTCGGGTATTAGTAACATCCAACAATGATTAAACATTACTCTAAACAAAAAATTTGCAACGAGGGGCCATTGTAGGTCGCCATTAAGCGAATGAGGCAGTCTGGAAACGGCATAACGAACGACTCAATTGTATCGCGAGAAGTGTTTATTGTGAAACCAAAACTACTAACGTCCATTCTACAGAAATGAAGATAAAAGAAACCACTTTAACATTGCACAGCAACGGTTGTAGTTAACTGTCACAGCTCTTCCTGCCTCAGTGATGCCTTTCATCCAAAAGGAATCCATTTATCTGTCGAACCACGAAATAAAATTCTGACCCTCAGATGATTAAAACTGCAAGTCTTATGTAACAAAAATAGCAGCGAATGGAACGAATGGCTGACTACACTGTCCTAATAGAAATCTATTTTGTCTCTCTAGTTGAGACACTTATCATGGACTACTCACTGAGTACACTCATATTTCGTACATCTCTTTCATAATCGTCGAGTTTGATAACAAACATTTACTTCTGTTTCTGTTTCCAGAGTATTCTTACAATTTCATAGAACCTATATCTGTTACATCGCGAGATTGCGAAAGTTCAAAATATACTACCAAGTTAATGGTGAATAAATGTAATTAAATTAAAAAAAAACTTTTTAAAATTAGATTTAAACCTTGCGTAGTTCATCTTTACTGAACTTATAGCGTTAGGAAAGGTAATAATTGTTTTTCGGGGAGTAAGTAAATCAACTATACGTCATAATAAAGTTTATATGGGAGAATAAAGAGGGTGTGGTACCGGCGAGACACACCTAAGTCACATAGTTCATGAGGTATGACGTCATAAACAATGAGCGTTGTATAAAAAATATTAAAAAAATTCTTACTGACAACCACAAAAAATGGCAAAAGGAGAAAAACTTATCTCTGATTAGGTTTCCGCTGTTCATTCAGTAAAATTGTGGCCTTGGGCATTGCGTAACAATTTAATACTACTACTACACCACTAATTGTACTCGAAGACATTTACGGACATTATGCATATGTCTTCTAATAGAACATAGTGTTGGTTGGAATGATTTATTTTCTTTAACGCGTTTCGACTTTTTGGGGCATCATTATAATCTTATAATGATGTTTTACATCGGTCAGCCGTTAAAGGCTTTCGCACCAAAGCCTGGCTGTGTCAGCATTTAATCGTAGCGCTGGGAGTAGGGCTCAATAATCTGAAACAGCCGCGATACTACAGAGATGGGTGCGAATGTTCAAATGTTTGTTAAGCTTATGGGACTTAACTACGGGGTCATCAGTCCCTAAACTTACAAACTACTTATCAACTACCTTATACTAAAGACGGCACAAATATCCATGCCCGAGGGGGGATTTGAACCCCCGACCGTAGTGGCCGTGCAGACCGTGACTGGAGCGCCTCAGTCCCCTCGGCCACCACGGCCGGCGAGATGGGTGCACTTTGATAAATTTGGACGCATCAGGAAATGCAGGAATACATTGTTGCCGCCTTTGCATACCATCTCTGTGGTATCGTGGCTGTTTCTGCAACCTTACTTAAGGTTTTTGACGGGTGCCCTGCATCCAATGCTACCTTTAAATGTTGACACTATCAGGCTTTGGTGCGAAATCCATTAACAGCTGACCAATGTAAAACATTATTATACGATGCTGATGATGTCCCAAAAAAGCAAAACGCGTTAAAGAAAATAAATCATTCGAACCATCACTGTGTTTTATTAGAAGTAATATTTTATCGGTAGCTGTACCAGACGGCCTGATGGAGTGGAACAGATGTTATTAATATGTGTCACCTAATGTATCTTCTAATTTATATCGTAGTACGACACATAGTTCGTAAGACATGAGGTCATAAACAATTAACTTCGTGAAAAACCGCCCATCACGCATGAGGTTTCTAGTTATTACGTCTTCACTACTATCTCCTTTCGCGACATATTTTACAGACAGAGAGTACATTTACCACTGATTATACCTTCGAAATTATACCATTGTACTGCACATAGCTAAGGAAATATGACGTCATGAAATGAGTGAAAACTCGCCCCAAAATGTAAGTGGTTGTAGGTATTACGTCTTTACTATCGACTCTGTTACCAACATATTCCACAGTTTCCTAGTATTTAACTCTATGTACTTGGAAAATTATTTTACTATAGGAGATATTATTCAGGAAATATGACATTATAAGGATTGGACTGCATGAAAATGATACTGAATTTGGAAGAGCACGGGGCAGAAGGCATTGGAGCGGAAAGAATGTGATCAACTAACAGCATAATGCAATAATACAACACCAGGAACACACGATAGTAATAATAATAATTTTCTGTGGATGAATGAACTTGAATAAATTTTTCGATTGAACAGAACTTCAACAACTTGTGTTTTCCTACTTACCCAACTGTGTAAAAGAGTCCGAACAAGCCGCGTGGGAATTATCACGTGGCCCATGTTAGGGTCCGTGTGGCTGCTACCACCGAAATTTCGATTCCTCCCTTGGGTATAGGTGTGCGTGTTGTCCGTAGGATAGATTTCAGTTAGTTTAAGTAGTTTGTAAGTTTAGGGACCGATGACCACAGTAGTTTTGTCCCACAGGTAAACAATAAATAAATAAATCCGAACAGTGTATATATCTGGCGAAACCTGGTACCTAGGTTAAACAGCAAATTGAAAGTATTATGGTCTGATCAGGATTCCATTCCGAAAACTTCCCATTTCCACACATGCACTTCATTAGACGACAACGTTTAGAAGATAGGTTTAGCTGTGTCACATACTGATGCTGAATATAAGCTCAATGAACAGATCATTAGCGACAAAAGGATACATTTTTCGCTTCGGAAATTTGTAGATGCTGTAGAAGTGGCACCAAGACGACTTGTGATCCATCGATGCTGACGTAATGCCAGCGAAGTGGCGTGACTGTGTCAGTGTCGTTTGTATCGAATAATCGTAACAAACTGGCTAAATTGATGGTCGTGAAAGTAGATGTCATCTCTGGGTGTGCCAAAAGCAAACTGTGAATGACATTCCCAGATTTTATGGTATACAAACGCGGACTGTGCAACGAGTCTACAAGGAAAGGTATGCCATTTGCTTCCACGTAACGCCGTACAAAGCCAGAGTAAACGTAGAGCTATCCCAACCGACCGTGGACACAGGATGAGTGTCACACTCTTGGCAGTAATAAATCGAAATATAAAATTTATTTACTGACAGCTGTAAAGCTTGTTGTTTTATTGAACTACAGGTTTCAGTAATATAACAATACCATCTTCAGGTTCTATACAAATGAAGTTACAAATCAGTATGGTATTTATAACATCATACTATACATATGTCATATAAAATATATAAAGAACAATAAGTATAATGACTCAACAATGAGCACTGAAGCAATATAATAAGCTATAGTGGTTGGTATAATAAAAGAGGTATATAATGACATTTATAAATAAGAATCAAAGTATATGATCTATATTACTTCTAAAGGCAATGGTGTTGATTATATATATATATATATATATATATATATATATATATATATATATATATATATCGTGAAGTCTAGAATATAAGTACTCTTCATCATATAATATAGAAAGCCATATCTACGCATGACGCCTTCATCAAATAAAGTATGTGTGGACAAAGTCCAAAAACCATGTAACATAGGATAAAGTGTCAGTCAAAAATCAACACTCTATGAAATGGGCAAAGATGGAGTACATCTGGGTCATAAAATTATGTTGTATAACAATTAGATGGATTTATAATTGTCATCAAATAGTTTGATGCATACATAAAAGCACATCTGCCGACTAACATGATGCATTGACCATAGATGTAAATTTATAGGGCAAAACTCGAACTATATATATCATATTTGGAGTAGGTGCAAAAGGTCTACATATCTTTTCTCATCTATGCTTTAGAACATGTGGTACCTTCACTTAAGGAATGGTTGCATTCTTTCAAAATATTAAACGTTTAGAGATACTGAACGGTAAATCAAATATTCGTTCAGATTTGGATAATCATAATTACATAAGAGTTATAAAGACAATATAACTGTACAATTGCAACTATCATAGATACGTAATAAGTGGATTGATAGTGAGCTAAAATATGTGGGAGAACATACTAAGAAATTGCTTATATTCTAGACTCCACTATATATATTACATACAATCAACACCATTGCTTTTAGAAGTAATATATTTCACATACTTTGATTCTTATATTATAATTTATAAGTTTATAATTTATAATCTATAAATGTCATTTTGTTTTAATATCTCTTTTATTATACCAACCATTATGGATTATTATATTGCTTCGGTGCTGATTGTTGAGTCATTGTACTTGATTTTATTTATATATTTTATATGACATATGTAGAGTGTAATGGTATAAATACAACACTGATTTGTAACTTTATTTGTATAGAACCTGAAGATGGTATTATTATGATACTGAAACCGGTAGTTCAATAAGAGAACTATCTTTATGGCTGTTGGTAAATACATTTATTATTTGGATTTAAAAATAGACAGCCGTAGTCCCAATTCCAGAATAAGATGGAACTACATCGCTTGTCAGTAATTGTTACTGTCGGCTCATCTCAAACTGTTCGCTAGCAAACATTGAGAAGGGATCCGCATTAGTAAATATTTGGAATCCAGTAGTTCTCAAAAGATCTGGGAAAAACAACACAGTAAATGGACAGTAGCTAATGGCAGCTGGTCCGACATGTCACTGTGGTGCCTCTTTTTTTATTACTTTTTTATACCAACCATTATAGCATATTATATTGCTTCAAACGTGACTGTCGAGTCATTGTACTTGTTCTTTATATGTTTTATATGACACCGAAAGTCCAACAAGACATATTCTAACGACTGTCACCCCTTTTGGGAATGACTCAAACTGAGCCCTAATATTTTCCTAAATCACGGAAAGTTTTATTAGTTCACAGTCTCTATAAGAAAGTCATTCCACTGTAGGTGAAGTTGAACTTATCTTATATGCTGGCTGAAGTCCATTGCGTTGTGAGCTGTCTTCGGCATTCACTAAAAGATTTGATGTTACAGGATCTTTTCGTAAATCATAAACATGTCAGTTGATATGGAAACGATTTTATTTCCATTTTAAATAAAGTTTAAATCAATCACATTGTTGCACAATAAAAAAAAAAATGCAGCGGCAAGCCAACAGAGCTGCTTACAGGTTTGTGACTGCTAGAAGACTAACTAAACATGGTTTCTCTCAAACATCTTTCTACGTAACCGCGTAATAAGATTGATGACAAAGTTTTGTAATTCACAATTAAACAAAATTCTTTTACATTAAATATGCCAAAATACAGAAATTAAAACATTACATTTAAGCTCAATGTATGTACATATTTCATGAAATTTGTATTTAATGTGGTACACAAATTTAAAGTCATCCTTTGACTAATGTTTAAAGTGCTCAAATTATTTACATTATTTGTGTTTTCGAAGTGCACACATATTTGTTTTGCCAATATTGTGTACGTGTACTATTATTGTGACATGGAATTTTAATGTATTTCAGTTTGCGGTCAAATTTTTTATTAATACGGATTTGTATATGGTTGTCGTAGTTTTGTTAATTTCGAAGATAGTTTATTAGTACCAAACGGATTATTAATTTTAGTGCATGAAAAATTATCAGTATTTAATTTAGGATCCAGTGATATATAAAACATGGTCTGCCCTAATTTATTTAAACAAAAGGTATATATGAAATCATGTTGTGCAATAGTTATAACATGTGGTATTGTTGTTTTTATACAAATTAGTATCTATATAGGTTCAGCAATTTCCGGAACTAAGTGTAATGCATTTTTAGTGTGTGCAGCTATTATTTACGAAAGTATTAAAAATTGAAAATTATGTAAAAGGACAGCCAAAGTTATGTTTAAATCAATGTACTATCTCTTAAAAGCGTTTTACTAATAGTGTTAATATAATTTCAAACTGAAGGCGACAATGTGATATTTTACATGTCCGGTAGTGAAGTTTTATTTTAGGTGTCAGATATTTCGTGTTTATAATGTTGGCAACTGATTTTTGTATGTAGTGTGCAACATAACAGAAACGTTACAATATTCACCAGACCTTCCTAAACTTTCCCTATTGGCGAGACCTTTCTAATATATACAAGACACCTTTTCACTAATAGTAGTGAAAGAGATGCAATTGGAAACAAATAGTGCTGTACAGAAATCTCAAATTTTGCAATTAATTTCTAAGTGCAGTACCCATCGAAGGAAAGGATGTTTAGAAGATTCTTTCACAATTTTTTAGTAGTTTTGCATTCTGAATTAACTAGTCATGCGACACCATAGATGCTGCTACTTGACACCCTGGGGTGTTTGGACAGTGTAGTGCGGAACAGAGAGGTTGTTTTGAGGGTGCTAATCGTACTATGTTTGGGAATTCTTACTTAGATTAACGTGAACATAAATAGGGATGTTGTCATCAGAAATCCCAACGAATGAGTGTTGCTCCTTCTCCTGTAAATTAATGAAGAGTACACTCTCGGAACTTCTGTCTTGTGACAACCGCCATGGTTGCAGAGTTGGGTGCAGATGTTTCTGATTTGACGAACATTTGCGTACTCTGTCACACCGTAACTGACTCAACAACTCGTTTTAATGTTACAGAAAATATCTGGGACTATTTGGAATAGTGACTGAAAAAATAGCAATCAACATCCTCACAGTTTGGTAACTCTACTGGATGCATTCACCAGTGCTACGTCTGCTGCATGACTCTACGTTTCGCGTATTTGAGGCCATTAGTAAGGTTTGAAGTAATGATCACGTTAAAACCATGACTTCTTGGGGGAGCGGATATACTTTTTTCACGTCGTACGTGAGCGCATTAGGTACTACGTCTATCATTCTGCATCAGTCAAGACCGTTTCGGGACCTAGTAATGGATCGTTGCCATCTACACTGCGGGACAGAATTATAGCAATAGTTTCTCGAAACCCAATAATTTTGGGCAATTACGATTTATAAGTTTGAAATTATGGCTCACTGCGATGCAATTTTGTGACTCATTGACGTTTCAAACAACAGTGTGTCGACAAAAGTGAACAAAAGACCAGAACTCAGAACGTTACGTTTAAGAAGATTTAATGATAGCACACTGTCACCAAGTTTCACCAAAATGTTGTCTAATGCTGTTGTGTAGGTGTGACGTGATGGGGAGGCCGTCACATCCTCATTAATCACATTTCATCTCTTTTTTGACCCATTTGCGATTGTGGGCAGAACCAGCAATGAAATCAGTCAGTTTTCGGAAATACGGCCGAGGACAATATTTCAGAGATACCCGCTTACAATCGACGCAAAAAGGCCTCAGGTAGTGAACGACGACTACTTTTGATACAGTTAATATTCCGTCGAATGGTTTTGATTGGTCCCTATTACTCCACAGCAGAGCAAAAACTAACGTTTGTACTACGTTGTAAAGGTGTCAAATCACGTTCAAGTATGACATTTCCTAGCTTGTAGGCATAACTGTAGTATTGTCATATGCAGTATTTACGTATTTCTGAAGTAGACGGGTTGATCTCCGTCGAAACCTTGGTCAAGTTATTAAACTACTAATTGTTTTAACTGGTTGCCTGATTATTAATTTGCTGTTCTGTAACCGTTACTGAGACGCAGTCACGTTTAATATATATATATATATATATATATATATATATATATATATATATATATATATACACTTGAACGGATCACATGGCCGAACTCATGATTTTGGTATAATTAACCAAAACAGTCAAACGGAGGTAATAATAATAATATAAAAAAAACCACTGACGTGTTTTACGGCCCACTTTAGATTTGTAGTTTTATACGTTTTTGCAAACATTTTGGACCAAAATAATAATTATGGTGATAACATTAAGACTCTACTATTCTGGTAATATCTATGCATCCAACACGTAATTTTCTTTCTGACCGTATTTTAACAAACACCCAAAATTATATAATATTTGAGTTTAGCTTTGACAAATATACTCTTTTTTTTGAACATTTACCTCTTTGAACTATCATTTTCATATGTCTCCCACATTTTCATTATATTTTTCCGTTAACATAATATCAACTCTCTTGCCTTGGTAGTTCTAAGTTTATTTTCTTTGCCTGTACTGGTTACGAATGGCAATAGGCTGGAGCGAACGTAGCGTACATTTGGCGTTCGGACGAGTGACTATAGCCTGGATAGAACACAGCGTACATCTGGTGTAGATGCATCGATTCTAATTAATGAATTTCAATATATTCCACAAATAGTGAATAAACGCTTAGAAAAAGAAATAAACAAGGTAATTTGTTGCAATGTATACACTTCCCTTTTGTTTGATTAAGGAACTACACTTTCCACAGAAATCTGAGACTTCCTTTATATCCGAAACTACCTGTATCAGCACTTTGTGCAGTCTGTTAATTACTACAGTTTACGTGCATATGCTTCAGAGGACCATTGTTCAATTCGTTGTTACGTATTTCACGGCATGTTCACGAAATAGAACAAACACGCATTTTAGAGGGAGCATTCTTACACATGCACAATGAAGAACATAGCTCTATTTAAGTAATAAGAGTGCCCGAAACCCTTTTAGGAAAATAAATTTAAGTAGTGGCGCGTTTCGAACCAGTGACCTTCAGCATCACGGTCCAACGCGGTGCCCACTACGCTACGGCTAACTGTCTGTAGTTGTTTTCTTTAATCTCGTACTATCGATGGCAGTTGTTAACTAATGCTAATGTGGCATTTTTAGACACTAGATTATCATTTATCGTACGAAAAACGACGTGTTTTTGTTAATTCTTCAGTGCACCATTGCTTTGAAATGACAGCGTGTAAGTTAAAGTAAGAAAATCATCAAATACGCAACGTAAGATGGCGTATGCCACAGAGAGTTCTGGGCGAGGAATGTCACGTGACATCTGCGAATGGCTGATTTTCGTTAATTCAACGGAGAGTATCAAATGTCCGTTATTTTAGCAAATATGTCTCAAACGATACGAGATATGAAAACAACATAGGGGAGCAAAGTTGTAGAGACTTTTCTTCTCTACAAAGTCGGTTATTCAATTTCCGCATTAGATGAACGGGTTATTTGCAATTAAAATTACATTAGAAACGGCTGTTTTGGCATTTCTAACTTGTTTCTTAACCGAAATAATTCAAAAAGCGAGGTTCTGGTCTCTGGTAGCCAACAAGAATGTCCGTAAAATTTGGTGTCGATCGGTTGAACGGTTCGACCTAAAAAGTGGGAACACGTTACAGACAGGCAGACATCATCAAATCGACGTTGTTTTTGCAAATATCTCTGAAATGATGCAAGATATGAAAAAACATAAGGGAGCGAAGTTGTAGAGAGTTTTCCCCTCTACCAATTAGGTTATTCAATTTTCGTGTCAGATGAACGGTTCGTTTGCAATTACAATTATATTACAAATGGCTTTTTTTGTATTAATACCGTGGTTTTTGACCGAAAAATTTGAAAAAGGGAGGTTCTGGTCTCTGGCGGCCTACAATTATGTGCAAAACTTGGTGCTGATCGGTTCTGCGGTTCGTCTTAAAAACAAGGAACACGTTACGGACAGACAGAGGGACATACATCCCAAAATCGCCGTTATTTTTGCAAATATCTGTGAAACGCTACGAGATATGAAAAAAAACAGAAGAGAGCAAAGTTGTAGAGAATATTCTCCTCTACATATTCGATCATTCAGTTTTCGTGTCAGATGAATTAATTAACCGTTATTTTCATTTAAATTTCGAGCTGTCAAAAACCGATCGCAAAGGCCCACTTTTAGTGTTACTACCGTAACCTAAAGTGGGCCAAAAAGGAGGGGGTTCAATGTGGCGTCGAGCGCAACACCTGGCTGCATACACATTTGGGGAGCCGCTTTCTGCCTTCTTCTCTGTCTCCTCTCTATTCCTAGCTACACCTTTCGTATGCGGGTGCACTAAATCAACAAGTGAGAGGGAAACTGAGAACTCCAAAGAAGGGCGAGCACCAGAGGACAGGTGGTGCACACGGCCACATGCTGCGTGAGATAATGCAGTGGTGGCAGAGGTGGGCCGCCCGCAGCTGCACACGACGCGCGGTGCGGCCGTGTGGAACCAGCCAGCCACCTGACATCTGACAGGTAGCTGGCGCTTGCCACTTCCTGCTCTGACGCGCGCGCACACAACAGAGAAATCAAGTGCAGGTAGAAATGAGTTACACTCATGTTACCCCACAGATCCCGCGAGTCAATGAAGTATAGGGTGTTCCAGCTACCTTGCTCACCCAAAATAACTCTGGAACAACAACAGCTATTGTAAAAGAACTTTCACTGGTATCGATATAAGACTGCGGATCACGAATATACACATTTTGAAACATTCTAAAACTATAGTATATGTGTTTTTAACACAAACTTATTTTTTTAATGGACATCCTATATTATTTCTTCAGCAATTTATAAATCGACAAATCACATAAAAATGGCGTTGATTGCATCGTAATATGTCAATTAACTCCAGAGATGTTGCGAAGCGAAGTTGACACTTCAAATGCGCGAAACACGCGGCTAACGCACGTCCTGAGTAGAATGGGGTTCTCGCCTGTCAATGGACGTGCGCTAGCCGTCAAAATATGTATTCAAAATATGTTCAAATGTTCGTAAATCTATCGGACCAAACTACGTGGTCATCAGTCCGTAGCTTACAAACTACTTAAGCGAATTGATTCTTTAGTTTCTCTCGGCGTATTTGATACTCAAAATATCCACGGGTGTACTGCCGGTCTATAGTGTCCACTACGGCGGCCGTAGCGTGCGGGTCTCCGTGCCGGCACGTCTTCAGGAACTCAGTCCGTCAGTTCACCTGATGTTGGCGACATGTATGATCGCCGAAATATTGTGCCCGTTGGACACTATAGACCGGCAGTACATCCGTGGATATTTTGTTTACTGAAACGAAGGTAAACTAACCTACGGACAACACACACAGCCATGCCCGAGGGAGGACTCGAACCTCCGACGGTGAGTAATCGCGCGCTCCGCAGCGAAGCGCCTTAGACCGCTTGGCTACTCCACCGCGGTTTCACGTATTCCAAGCGTCAACTTCGTTTCGCAATATCTCGGGATGTAAATGACTTATTGCGATGAAATCAACGCCGTTGTTTATGTGATTTGTCATGTTATAGATTGTTGAGGATACAAAATAGGTTGGCTATTTAAAGAAACGTAAGTTTGTGTTAAAAAACACATACGATTTCGTTTTAGAATGTTTCAAAATATGTACATTCATGAGCACCAGCCTTATATTGATACCGGTGAGAGTCGTTTTACAATAGCTGTTGTTGTTCCAAGGATTTTTGGGTGAGCAAGATAGCTGGGACACCCTGTATACATAGTATAGCACCACTTGCTGAAAATTGGTAATATCTAAAGTTTGTTATAGTGTCCAAGCAATAAGAAAATACGATGTTGCCTCTTAGTTGTCGTTAAGTTCCTGAATCATCAAGGTCTTTCAAGAAACAAACGTTTGTATAGCTTATGGGACTTAACTACGGGGTCATCAGTCCCTAAACTTACAAACTGCTTATCAACAAGCTTATGCTAAGGACGACACAAATATCCATGCCCGAGGGGGGATTCGAACCCCCGACCGTAGTGGCTGTGCAGACCGTGACTGAAGCGCCTCAGTCCCCTCGGCCACCGCGGCCGGCGTCTTTCAAGAGACAAAGGCATTGGGCTTAGTGGGCATGGACTTAAATTACTAGGGAAAAGTTAAAAATGGGTGTCCTACCTACTAGCAACATTGCCGAAAGCGAAGGCCGCTGAGAGGCTGGCTGCTGGGGCATGGTGAGCTGTGTTCTAGCGGACAGCCAGCCAGCTACGCAGTAATGGCCTACGCTACGCTACGAGAGCGCCGCCGTCTTCGCTTTCGGTGGTGGTGTTACTTAAGCAGTTGTGCTGTACACTACGCCACCTAGACACAATGCTCACATCAGCAAGGTGTACTCTAGAACACCTCCCAACACATGCGAATTTTAAGCTTTTCCAGACACTATTGACTAGCTGAGTGGCTGGCTGGTGGGGCATGGTGAGCTGTGTCCTAGCGGCCAGCGAGTCAGCTACGCGGTCGCGGCCTACGCTGCGTGACGTCACACGAGAGAGCCGCCGCCTTCTCTTTTGGCGGTGGTGTTTCTTAAGCAGTTGCGTCGTCCACAACGCCACTTGGATACAATGCTCACCACACCATTAGGGATTACTCTAGAACGCCTCCCGCCACATGCGAATTTTCATCTTACACACACACACACCCTAGTGACATAGTGTCTCTGAACATGTCGTTACTCGCGGCGGTTCGTCGCTTTCGGTAAGAGTTCCAGCCCCGTGAGCAACCGTACTCTAGAAAGATTACCGGCCAACCTGGTCTTACATACAGGGTGAGCCAGGGTGAATGAAAATGTTTCTAATAAACATATGCCCTTAACCGTTTCTGGGTAATCAAAAGAAAACAATTAGCAATGGGAGAAGTGCAGGGACAGTAAATTAATATACTGTTATGTTACGGTTTGTGTAGTTCTAAAAACAAAAGTCAAGTTTGTAATAATTGTATGACTTCTATCCTTAGGTGGTCTTCCTCCATTATTAGGATTTTTACCAAAATGATTTACTATTCAACTACTTATTAATAATGAAATAACAGTTATATTATTTTTATTATTATATTTACCAGCATTACATTATATTACGGTATACGAATTATATTTTCAGCAATCATTATATCACATACTGAAAATGAATGATTAATAAAAACTGAAACAAAAAATCGGGAACAATATTACCTATTATATCAATAATTTCAATACTTGGACTAATCTGTTCATGGAATCTTATGTTATTTTACTAAGACCTTAAGTTAATTAAACTAATAACCTTCAAAGTTATAATTAAAAGTTACCTTAGATCTCTAGAATTGTAGTTTAGATTCATAATTGAATATAAGACAAATAATTTACGGTAAGAGAGAAAAATTTCCATAAGTAGATTTACAATCTATCACCTATTATTTCAGCCATCCTATTGCAAAAATGACTATTCTCAACAAATCATAAGGTCATTAGTACCTTACATGTTCATGCTAGGGAATGGGTGGCTGTCCCCGCAGGAGGTTCGAGTCCTCCCTCGGGCATGGGTGCGTGTGTGTGTGTGTGTGTGTGTGCGTGTGTGTGTGTTTGTGTGTTGTGCTTAGTGTATGTAAATCTAGGGACTGATGACCATAGCAGTTTGGTCCAATACGTTTACAAACATTTGAATTGTGTAAGTTTTGTCACAGAAGATGTTCAAACAGTCCATCGTCAATTTCAATGAATGTTGCTGCTCTTGTAGACAGGTGTTGTTGCCGATAGGAGCTCAGTTCTGCATTCCTAGTTGTTTTCAGGGCATATTTTTTGGAATTTAGTTTGTAAAGAATCACCAATAGTATCATCCCTCAAAGCATTTACTTTTGCTCCTGACTCGCTCAGTATAAAGTGCGTTTGGTCGTGGTGCATTACAGTGGGTGTTTGTGGCGAAAACATCCGAAAAATAAGGGGAAATAAAGTACGTACTCTGTGGCTAACGAAGATCAGCGTACATGTAAAAATGAGTTTGTTGTTTCATTTCTCCGACATAAACGGTGCTTGTACGATTTCTTAATCCAGATTTCCGTAACGACGATTAATATGATATAGGTAGGTTTTAAATCTCTCATCGCATTATCCGATGATCAACAGAGGCTTTAATCCAATGTTATATGTATTGAAAGCTTCACGGCAATAATGTTTGGAGACCAGAACACTTGTAGGGTATTTTTCCTGCGAGCATTTATTATAGTAATTTCCGATTAGGGCAATTGGCTGTACAGTATTGGCTTATAACAGTTGGAAGTGAGGTTTTGAACTCATGAACTCTCGCTTTTCGCACGGGAGATATCGTCCGTCAGGGGTGTGTTTCTCTATTTTATCAGTGTCAACAACGCTAATCCGGCGGGTTTTATCCAAGACAGTACGCATGCGTTTATGTGATATGCCATGTATTATGTAAAATGCATTGCGGCACACTTTTTCCGTACTAGAATCTATTTTGATCACGTTGCTGATTCTCCTCTGCCTCCCCTTTACAAAAGCTCTCTTACTCAACTAGTTTAGAAGTTTAGAGAGGTATACATTTTGTAAATCGAAATTTCCACTGGTCCAAAGTCCTGAAAAATTAGTGGTAGGGTATTACAACCAACGTGTTTAAACACCGCATCTGCGAGTATCACCAATCCGTCGGGAAACTACGACACAATTCGAGATACGGGAGACATACTCCTGCCCTTTGTTAGGCCGGTATTACACTATCAAATTACTGGACAAAGAATTGAACAAAGAAGTAATGGATGTAATGTAATGGGAATATAGTCTAACAATTCATCAAATCTAAGGCCTAGTCTTCTGTTTCCTGCAGTGAGAAATATGACTGCTTGGAACGCTACAACTGTTTGACCTTAACCTTCAATAATATTATTTGGTGGCTAAGGTTTGACATAGCGTTCGTGTTTGTAAACATGGTTACTAGCGACAGGTTTGTAGTGTGTTTCAGCAACAACAAATGTGATAGGAGTATACAAATCTGATGTAGCGTTGTATAACAGGCTACGAGGCAATTCACAACATCCGTCACGTCAATTCGCTTAGCCCAGTACCCTGGGCTGAAATGGAAGCAGTTAGTTACAATCCGCGATATAAAAAGTCATAATATACTATCGGAATAGAAGAAGTAACACTCCTACATCTTATTTACAGCCAAAACAAACTTTATAATGTATGTTTTTAGTCAACTTCGTGAACCAACTGGTGGGAAGTGAAACAATATTCATAACATCGGCATTTTTTACAAGCAAAAATATAGACATATAAACATCAAACAATTTTTGTAAGGGAATAAATAAAGCCTATTTACTTTATCAGGTATATTTTCTCCCTTGCATTGTTAATAAAGTCATAAACAACTTAGATTTTTCCCCTTTGTTAGTGCATTTTCCATTTAAAACGTCATTTAATGAAACTTCCTTTATCAACTTACAATCTTATTCACAGACACCGTTTGCGTCAGCCTTTTCTGTTTATCTATTGCAAATTGTGAAGAATAGGAAACTACAAAATAATTAGCAGTGAATTACGTTTAGGCTGTACTACGACGATGTTGTTGTTGTTGTGGTCTTCAGTCCAGAGACTGGTTTGATGCAGCTCTCCACCCTACTCTATCCTGAGCAAGCCTTTTCATCTCCTCATAAGAACGACAACCCACATCCATTTGAATCTGCTTACTATACGCGTCTCTTGGTCTCCCTCTGCGATTTTTACCTCACACACTTCCCTCCAACGCTAAATTCACAATTCCTTGATGTCTAAGAATGTGTCCTACCAATCTATCCCTTCTTTTAGTCAAGGTATGCCAGAAATTTCTTTTCTCCCCAGTTCTGTTCAGTACCTCCTCATTAGTTACGCGATCCACCCACCTAATCTTCAGCATTCTTCTGTAGCACCACATTTCAAAAGCCTCTATCCTCTTTCTGTCCACACTGCTTATCGTCCATGTTTCACTCCCATATAAGGCAACACTCCATACAAATGCCTTCAGAAAGGACTTCCTTAGGCTTAAATCAATATTCGATGTTAACAAATTTCTCTTTTTCAAAAACGCCTTTCTACCCATTGCCATTCTGCATTTTATATCATCTGTACTGCGACCATCATTTGTTATTTTACTGCCCAAGTAACAAAACTCATCTACCTCCTTTATTATTTCGTTACCTAATCTAATTCCTTCAGCATCACCTGATTTATTTACACTGCACTCCATTACTCTAGTTTTACTCTTGTTAATGTTCATCTTATATGCACCTTTCAGCACACTGTCCATTCCGTTCAATTGCTCTTCCAGATCCTTTGCTGTATCTGACAGAATTACTATGTCGTCGGCAAAACGCAATGTTTTTAATTCTTCACCCTGAACTTTAATTCCTTCTCCAAATTTCTCCTTGCTTTCCTTTGTAGCTTGCTCAATGTACAAATTGAACAACATTGGGGAAAGGCTACAACCCTGTCTTACTCCCTTTCCAACCACTGCATCCCTTTCATGCCCTTCAACTCTGACAACCGCTGTCTGGTTTTTGTACAAGTTGTAAATAACCTTACGCTCCCTATATTTTACTCCTGCTTGCTTCAGAACTCCAAAGAGTTTATTCCAATCAACATTGTCAAAAGCCTTCTCCAAATCTACAAAAGCTAGAAATGTTGGTTTGCCTTTTCTTAATCTATCTTCTAGGATAAGCCGTAAAGTGAGTATGGCCTCCCGTGTTCCTACATTTCTCCTGAACCCAAACTGATCTTCCCCGAGGTCGGCTTCTACCAGCTTTTCCATCCTTCTGTATATAATTCGTGTTAACATTTTGCAACCATGACTTATTAAACTGATGGTTCTGTAGTTTTCACACCTGTCTGCACCCGCTTTCTTTGGAATGGGGATTATAACATTTTTCTTAAAGTCTGAGGGTACTTCACCTGTCTCATACATCTTACGCACAATGTGAAACAATTTTGTCATGGTTGGTTCTCCCAGAGACTTCAGTAGCTCTGACGGGATATCATCTACTCCAGGGGCCTTGTTTCGACTGAGATCTTTCAGTGATCTGTCAAATTCATCTCTCAGTATAGTATCTCCTATTTCATCATCATCTACATCCTCTTCCCTTCCTACAATAGTGTCTCGAAGTTCATTTCCTTTGTAGAGCCTCTCTATATACTCTTTCCACCTTTCAGCTTTCCCTTCTTTGCTGAGAACTGGTTTTCCATCAGTGTCCTTGATATTCATAGAGCTGTTTTTCTTATCGCCAAATGTTTCTTTTATTTTCCGGTAGGCTGTATCTATTTTTCCCCTATTTATACATTCTTCTACATCCTTGCATTTGCCTTCTAGCCATTCCTGCTTAGCCATTTTGCACTTTCTGTCAATCTCATTTCTTAGTCGTCTGTACTCCATTTTGCCTGATTCATTTACTGCATTTTTATACTTTCTTCTTTCATCGATTAAATTTAGTATCTCCTGTGATATCCAAGGATTCTTTGTAGGTCTTGCCTTCCTACCTATTTTGTCCTCAGCTGCCTTCACTATTTCATCTCTCAATTTTACCCATTCCTCCTCAACTGTTTTATTTTCCCCTGTTTCTGTCAATTGTTGCCTGAAGCTCCCTCTGAAATTCTTAAGAACTTCAGGTTCCTTCAATTTATCTAGGTCCCATCTCCTTATTTTCCTACCTTTCTGTAGTTTCTTCAGTTTCAGCCTACAGTTCATAACCAACAAGTTGTGGTCAGAGTCTATGTCTGCTCCTGGGTATGTCCTACACTTCAAAACCTGGTTCCGAAATCTATGTCTTACCATTATAAAATCTATCTGGTATCTCCCGGTGTCTCCTGGTCTCTTCCACGTACACAACCTTCTTTTGTGATTCTTAAACCAGGTGTTTGTTATAACTAAATTATGTTCCGTGCAAAATTCTACCAGGCGGCTTCCTCGTTCATTCCTTTTTCCCAGACCATATTCACCCACTATCTTCCCTTCCCTTCCTTGTCCTACTACCGAATTTCAGTCTCCCATAACAATTACGTTTTCCTCTCCCTTAATTGTCTGAATAATTTCCTTTAGCTCCTCATATATTTCTTCGATCTCCTCATCATCGGCAGAGCTAGTTGGCATATAAACCTGTACTACTGTTGTCGGTGTTGACTTCGTATCTATCTTGACTACGATAATGCGATCACTGTGTTGGTCATAGTAGTTTACCCGCATTCCTATTTTCTTATTCATTATCAATCCTACTCCTGTGATACCCCCAATTGATTTTGTATTTATAATCCTGTACTCACCTGACCAGAAATCCTGTTCATCCTGCCACCGAACTTCACTAATCCCCACTATATCTAACTTCAACCTATCCATTTCCCTTTTTAAATTTTCTAATTTTCCTACTCGATTAAGGGATCTAACATTCCACGCTCCGACCCGTAGAATGCTAGTATTGTTTTTCCTGATGACAACATCCTCCTGAGTAGTCCCCGCCCGGAGATCCGAATGGGGGACTATTTTACCTCCGGAATATTTTACCCGAGAGGATGCCATCATCATATGTTCATACAGTAGAGCTGCATGTCCTCGGGAAAAATAACGGCTGTAGTTTCCCCTTGCTTTCAGCCGTTCGCAGTAGCTGTGTGGCAAAGCCACATTAGCTGATGTTACAAGGCCAGCTCAGTCAATCATCCAGACTGTTGCCCCTGTAACTACTGAAAAGGCTGCTGCCCCTCTTCAGGAACCACACGTTTGTCTGGCCTCTCCACAGATACCCCTCCGCTGTGGTTGCACCTACGGTACGGCTATCTGTATCGTTGAGGCACGCAAGCCACCCCACCTCGGCAATGTCTGTGGTTCATGGGAGTGGACTACGACGATACAAAACAGAAAATCCTCCCATTCCCGTAACAAATTGTATTGAACATTTATTTATCTCTCCATGACACCCACGGTTTTCATCCAAGTATGTTTCCTTTTCTTGTTTTTTTCCTACAGCTCTTCTAAATGCAGACACAACGTAGTTGTAGCATAAGCAACAGCTGAGCATAACACGGCCATTTTGAAACAACTTTTACAAAACACTGAATGATAGTGTAATATCCCGTTTAGCGTTTCATCCAACATCTTTGTCAAAGATTAGGACCAATATTTCATCCAATTATTCCGTCCAATTCTTTGTCAAATCATCTGCTAGTGTAATACCGGCCTTACGGCGTTGTTTGTGGCAGCTTTCTTGTGTTTATCTTCACTCGAATGCATTTTAAAAGAATAACCAATCCCCCAGTCTGCTCCTCTCACGGTTGCAGTTGCCACGATGAAACCAGATATCCTGCAAATCAACACACTACACTCTGATAATACACAGATGCACACTGAGAGCGGTAAAGGCTATTAGAGGCATGTCAAGTGCTTGCAACGGATCGTGTGGATCATGAAAGACTCGGTCGAGTTCGCCCATGGTCCGCACAGCTAACACTCCAACGGAACCCTTCGGCTATCTCTGTGTGGATTTCACGTATTGCACAAAGGTGACCTCAAGAACCAGCACCCTCAAAAACACCACCAATGTAGGTTTAGCATGATAACCTTATCTACTTTAGAATAGTGCTTCGATTGTTACTTCTTGAAGGTCACATGATAATATTCACGATATATTTCAGTAGATCTAAATTTTTAACAAGAACACAGTAAATAGATTAGAACGAAATACTGGAGTCTCAAGCGAGAAACAAAGTGCGCGTTAGTACACCATGCACACGTTTACAGATGGCACACTTTTCTTTCGGCATGGCAGTGTCAGACCCCACACACAAGCTAACTTTTGCTAAGGACAACACACACACCCATGTCAGAGGGAGGACCCGAACCTCCGACAGCGAGCAATCGACGCTTTCGGTTCATTGTTATCTATCATCCTCCATATAACCCAGACTTGGCCCCACCAAGTATTCATCTGTTTCCAAAACGTTAAGAACACCTTTCAGAACTAAACTTCATTTCCAGAACTTCACAGTGATGAAGCGGTGTGGTTGTGGTTCCATCAACAAAGGCAAACTGTCTATAATGACGCTCTTAATGAACTGGTCTTCAGTTGGGTGAAATGTGCTCGTTATGAAGCTGCGTTGAGAAGTAACAATGACATACTTTGTAATAAAGATTGTTTTATTTAAAAAGCTTTAAAAGCTTTCACATTACTTGCCAACAAGCCCGCGTGTACTACCATCGTCTATATAGTTTTTAAGCCCTTCTTTAATTATTTTTATTTTTATTATATAAAGGAAAATGTTCAACTGTTTGTTAAGCTTAAGGAACTTAACTGCGGGGTCATCAGTCCCTAAACTTACAAACTACTTACGAACTACATTGTAATAAAGACGACACAAAAATCCATGCCCGAGGGGGGGATCGAACCCCTGACCGCAGCGGCCGTGCAGACTGTGACTGGCGCGCCACAGATCGCTCGGCCATTGCGGCCGGCTGTATAAACGAGAATAGTTGCTGTTTCATAGTATGGTTCTTGTAAGTAACTTTTTCGGGAGCAGTTTACGTTCTGATGGTTACTATTTGCCCACAGACAACACCTGATCGCGTAATATTCACTCCACATTTATGTGTGGTTATCATTAGAGTTGAATTTGGGGATAAGGTTGATCAACATTAGCATGACGCTTATTTTCCGTATTAGAATTTCTCCAAGATTCCAATGACCCCTTCGAAACTACAGGCTCTGGAAGTGTGTACAATCAAAGAGATCAGTTTGAATAGTTCCGACCACTTCTTGAAATTATGAAGTACCAATGTATAAGTAACCACAATGAAATGCTGAATTCGTTAATTTTGGCGCACCGTACCACATGTTCATCGAGTGTGCATTCATTCCGCCATTGATCTTTGGCTGTTACAGTCCTCGCAGACGTTGACGTGTGATACTTATGTACTGGATAAGTTTCGGGAATTTGATCCTATATGATTCGAGTAATATTTTGTGAAGAGCAAATATATTGTAAATGTTGTAGTTCTGAAAGTAGAGAGTCGAACTGCCACAATAAAGCAATTCAGATGCGAAATAAGATAGATGAGCAGTATAAAGAAGATTATAACAGGACGTAAGAAACAAACACATGAAAGATCATACAATGTAGGCTTTCATGGTCGGCGTTAACACATGAAAAATTCAAAAAATTGTGATGCCAAGAAATAGAGTGAGGAAGCAACTGCAGACATAAGCTAGAAGAAGAAAACGAAGAACTGTTTATATTGTCATATTATCGGGTCAGAAATGTAAATACATACAGTTCCCAGAGTTTGTGAAACTATCATCCACAAACTTTTTGAGGTTATATTGCAGTGTGCACCAATTGTTTCAGTAATGGACATGTGATATTATCGCGGTAAAGTGAATATAAATTGATTGAATAACCCCTCCAAATCCTTCGAAATGAACCGTGGATTGTCGCGGCGGAGTGGCTTTCGTGTTGTAGATGCAACCACAGTGGATGGGTGGGCCTACGTTTCGAGTGGCCATATAAAGATCTGGTTCGGGAAGAGCGGCAGCAGCCTTTTCAGTAGTTACAGATCAATAGTATGGATGATTAATCTGTTCTGGTAACAAAATTATCAAGAAAGACTGAGAGCAAAGGGAAACTGTAGTCGTTAATTTTTCGGAGGACATGCTTTTGCTACATAAATTAGTCTTGAGACAGAAGACCACAACAACAAAGAGAAAATTAATTAAAATAATGTCTCTCGACAAGGCTATGCAAAATTGTAGGAAATTAGTACAGCAGTTTATGTACACTGAAGCACAGAGGTGCATTTTTTCCGATTTGGGAAATATCTAAAATATTTCAAGATACATCACTATATCGCAGCATGAAGGATTGGTATTTTACAAGGAATGATAATCACTCATGCTCCAATAAGATAAATGACAGAAAACCTTGTAGTCGGTAGACTGGAAAATAATCTTCTTTCTATTATTGAAAAAACGATACATAGTGCCCCGAAGAATTCACCCTTGTGCTTTTTATAGCTATTTCATGAGAGCCTAGAACATTTGAAGACATATCATCGTATCGCAGCATGAGAGAATGATGATGTACAAGAAATGATTATTTGGGGAGGAAAAAAATACACGAGATGGTGGGGAAAATGCATTACAGCTACCTAAGTGATTGGCAATGGCAAAATACAAAGTCTGCCTCACAGATTCCTAATACGGAGGCAGTACTGAAATGTTCAAATGTTTGTAAATCTATCGGACCAAACTGCGTGTCATCAGTCCGTAGCCTACAAACTACGTAAACTAAGGTAAACTAACGTAAGGACGAAACACACATACAGGCTCCAGGGAGAACTCGAACCTCCGACGATGAGCAACCACGCGCTCCGCATCGAGGCGCCTTAGACCGCTCTTCTGCTTCACCGCGACATACTGAATGCCGCCAGTGAAAATTAAATACATATTAGAAGCCATATCATTTTATATATATTTGTAAGCCTATTGGCCGAAACTGCCTATGGTCATTAGTCCCTAGATTTACAAACTACTTAAACTAAGGAAACACACACACACACACACACACACACACACACACACACACACACACACTCATGCCGGAGGGAGAACTCGAACCTCCGGCGGGAGAGACTGCACAGACGGTATAATGTTGCCATAGACCACTCCCGCGCGGTAATTTGAATTCAACTAGTTGTCGTTACTATTACTGTGGGAATGCGAT
The DNA here is from genome assembly GCA_026315105.1 of Locusta migratoria. Classification (NCBI taxonomy): domain Eukaryota; kingdom Metazoa; phylum Arthropoda; class Insecta; order Orthoptera; family Acrididae; genus Locusta; species Locusta migratoria. Next base: position 214,915,568 of record CM048745.1, on the reverse strand, counting down.
GCATGTTTTAGTAGAAACAGCTACATTTTTACATTTAGTAATATAGTAGTATCTCATCTACTTATAAGGAGTACAAGAAATTAAGGAATGTATAGATTTCATCTTTCAACTAAAATATCATCTTGCAGCGTTCAAAGCAGCAACAATGTTGTCATTAATAATTAAATTCATATCACGAGTAAAAGGCACTACAAAACAAATGTTTACATGCACGAAACTCAATTTTATTCCTGAATTATACTTGCTTACGTACTGTAAGTTAATGATCAGGGTAACAAAATTTGTATTGGATTTACAAATAAGACTGTTATAATCTAAATAATACCTACTTATATAATTTTTCGCCGCGCGGCAGTAGCCGAGCGGTCTGGAGCGTCACGATACGCATCGCGCGGGGGTTCGAATCCTCCCTCGGGCATGGATGTGTGTGTTGTCCTTAGGTTAGTTCAACTTACAAGGAAAGAACTTGGGCTCGAAAAAACACATATACACCAAAATCGTACGAGAGATAATGTAAAGATCCCTTATTGCACTAGTGACACTCCCGCATCTGCAAAACTCTGCAGTCGTCCGTTAGAGGCCTCTGCGTGTGCCATGCCGCATTGCACTTTGACCTGTCGGTTCGCCAGTAGGGACAGTGCAGTGTGCCTCTGAAGTTGCGTTTTGTGATGTTATTTGTGTAATGAAGCGTCAGATGGGGCGGCGATTGCTAATTAATCCTGCTAATGTATTGCGATTAGTTGAGATGAAGTTACGAAGATCCCTTCTTCGTGAAGATGGTATTAGTGTAGAAGATGAATCATCTGCATGCTTTCTCGTATCTGTTATGGTACAGAAAGTGAGCATAAATTAGATACTGTTGTTAAAAACTCATAATAATGATAATAGGGACGATAATGACGAACAACTCATTGCAAGCGGTAGTGCTACGTCAAGTGCGGGAAGTGGCGATGGAGCAGTGGCAGTGAATACCAACAGTCTTTCGGGAAGAGGGTTAAAGTTGCAACTATCATCAGGGATTTTGATGACAATTCGCTAGAGAACATGTACGATGATTATTACATAAGTTATAGTTAAGATATCTGCATTACGTACGGCGTCTACAATTACATCTACAGTGCTATCTAGAGCATGGTTACAGAGCTTTGCAGAAAAACGACACCCACCAGCACATTGAGGTGTACGTAGAGATCCTGCAACCAAACGTTCATACAGATATGTTTGTTCGAGCCCATGTACTTTCCTTGTTAGTGTAAGTGGTTTGTAAGACTAGGGACTGTTGACCAACGTAGTTTAGTCCCATAGAATTACATACATTTGAACATTTTTCTTAATATAATTTTTCATTAATACATATATATTTTTGTATCCTCTTTGTATTATTCAATATTTTAATAAACTGTATATAAACTGCAATCATGTTACACAAATCAGAGGAGATACTGGTCCATCTCCACATGGTGGATGATGAACATGGTGAGTGTAGTGGCTAAGCGACCATTGTCTGAGATAGTGGGTTATTTGTGCAGCAACAGTGAAAAAAAATAGTAGTATCCCTCATCGTGGTTGGTGTTGGCAGACGCGTAAAGCAGTCGCTTTAAATCCACCGTGACGATCAGGGAGACTGTTCAGTACCGTCTAAAGAGAAGGCTTCAAAAAATGTTCAAATGTTTGTAGAGCTTATGGGACTTAACTACGGAGTCATCAGTCCCTAAACTTATAAACTACTTATGAACTAGCTTACACTAAGGACGGCACAAATATCCATGCCCGAAGGGAGATTCGAAACCCCGACCGTAGTGGCCGTGACTGGAGCGCCTCAGTCCCCTTTTTATTTTATTTATTTTTTTATTTTTTTAGGCAAACGTCTTAACCGTTTTTTTATTATTTTTTTCAGATGCCATAAAACAAAACGTTCCTCTGCTGTAGGTACCAATGTTGTATTGCAAAACAAATCAATTGCGTCTTCCCTTCAAATCATAATACGAAACTAAAATGATGCTCTATGGAATGAATAAGAACTGCCCACTCTTCGTGTAGCAAGAAGAAAAAAGAAGCTTGTGATTCAAACAAATGAAATGATATTCAATACGTAAGTGAAACCTTTAAAAAGTTTTGGAACAAAGTCCTGTATTTGGAACGCTTTTGTAGGACGTAATGCTGCTCGTTAATATAGGGTATGAAATCTTGTAAGGTAGGAGCTTTCCGGTTAATCGTATATTAAATAAACTATACAAGAAGCCATGTGTAACTATTATGCTTGGCTTCAGGGTAATATTTCCAATCAGGGCGCAGTATGTCATGTACAGTAATGTGTGGTGTCATGTACAGTAATGTGTGGTGGTGCGAGTCATAAGAGTTAGTCTTCTTCTAGCCCACGTCCAGATTTCAGTCTGCTCTCGACAGACAAATGCGTGCGCTAAGGTGTCCAGCAGCTGGCACCGAGTGCAGTACGGCGTGACTCTCAGTTTGATATTGTACATCTTTTCGCCAGTAGGTTCCCCTCGGCCACCGCGGCCGGCAGAGAAGGCTTGACTGTCGTGTCACGTCGCACAGAAAAAGCTGTGATAGCGTAGCTGACTGACTGATCACTGAGGCACAGCCCTCTGCATCATAGCGGCCAGCCAGTCAGCCACACGATCGCGGCCTACTCCATGACGTGACATGACAGTGCCCAGATCTTCTCTTTACGTGGTGTTGGCTTCACTTGCCGCACCACATCTAGCAGCTTGACCAAAGTTTCTATTTTCGCTTTGTTATACGGATCAATCGCCACCATGGCAGTTAAAAGGAGATGTTCCACTGTAAAAGTATGTAATACGTAATAAGTGTTGCAGCGTGACATAACAAGCAGGCAGGTATCGCCGCCGGCAGCGGCTTGTCAGTGTTTGTCCAGGGAGACAGTCTGCCTGTTAACACACATGTCGCGCCGTTGTCAACACGGCGACCGTCACAACAGAGCCCAAGTGATTACTTAACTAGTTCCTTATATACCTTCACTTTGGCTTACCACGGGACCAGTGGAGGAACAAAAATAAATCTTTTGTACCGAAGCAATTAGAAGCAGGCAGAAAAATTTAGCATAACCGTCGATTCATAGATATCCATGTGCTATATAATGCACATTTTTCTTTTTATTATTTATTTAGATGATAAAGGTTTCACGTACTCAGTTACCACTTTCAGTTGTAATCTAAAGACGACTTCGGATTGAAACAGAAACCGATAATTGTATTAATACGAGGATGAGATGGAAAATAAGTTTCCCTTGTCGACTTTGGGCAGAGTTGTTTGTGAAAGAAAAAAAATTTGGAACAACTGTTGGAACTACTTTTGTACAATTTCGCGTTAATGTCGAACGGTTCTAGGCACCATATCTCCGAACTCACTCCCGGCGGATGTTCGGGTCCTCCATCGGTCTCGTGTGTGTGTGTGTGTGTGTGTGTGTGTGTGTGTGGATGGGGTCGTGCGTGGATTAAGTTAACATTACTTGACATCGTAGTTTATGGAAGCGATCTGATAGATTAACTATCTACAAAAGTAGAAAGCCAACATTGCAATATAATTCTTTATTTTATGACGATTGGTTTCGATGGGCTAGGCCACCATCATCTGTTCATAATCGTGGTTATCTTACGTTATTCAAAACATGGAGGTTAAGTAGTATGTGAAACATAGCAATTAGTGAGAGACTCTCTTACAAGCTGTTGATGATTTAACTTATGTATTTTATATTTCGACTTAGTGTTATGTTGCATGTAATTTTGTAATCATGTGAAACAAATATCTGAAAATAAATTTACGTATAAACATTAGTGGTCTCATGTTATTTTGTGTGGAAAAATCGATGATTTTGAGGAAAATTTAATTTGATGTGCCGCAAAGTGTTAAGCAGCTTAAAAGTTTAGGTACTGGTGACTACAGTGATTTAATCCAATATATTTTTAAAACTTCAACATTTTAATGATGTTACTGAATACAAGTTTAACACCCCAGTAGAGACGAAGTAGTAATCAGATGGTGCATATTAGTTCACGAACTGCATTTGCTAATAAATTTTACTGAATACAAGTTGAACACCCGTAGAGACAAAGTAGTAAACAATTGGTGCCTACTAGTTCGCGAACCGCATTTGCTAATAAATTTCGAGTAATGAAATCTGCCAGTGTGTGCCAAAGTAACATGTGGAGACCTGCGGTTGCACTTTGATCAAATGCTTTCAGATCTTCTGTAAGCAATCGCTTTAACCTTTAATCTTTATTGACAAAATGATATTTTTTGTGTCTTACATTCCTCGATCTGAACTCCAATATAAGAACTTTTATCTACTGGGTTCGATTGTTTCTCACTGCGTAACATACAATTCTTTCCTTGTTGTCCGCTTACTTAAGCGTCGACTTCTCGCTCATGGCACTAGTCCAATAATCGATACAGTTCACGTTTGGATTAGGATACTAGAGCTATCAGTAATACCATTTCCGAGGGACACATTCAAAGTCTGCTTGCTTCGATGCCACGGCGTGTAGACGACATTAAAATAAAAAAACGTGGTGCTGTCACAACATAGTAATGCTGAGAAACTGAATTTGCTTTACTTCTCTTCTCATTTAAAAGGATATTTGTATCTCTATAGGGACTTCTAGAGATTAAACTGAATAACTTTTTCACAATACCTTAATGTATTAATACTTAATCCAGTAGCACCATTTCGGACGGCTACATTTAATTATTCAAAAAAATTATGGAGTCTACATCAGTGCACTTTTCATTTCTCGTGACACTCGTTCGTGCAATTTTTTGGAGTGGCTACTGCTGACAAAAAAATATTCGTAATGCTAACGAAGAAACGCAGGCTGCGCCGAGCGGGAAAGGTCGCGCGGTCTGATGCACCATGTCACTGATTGCGTGGTCACTCCCGTCGGAGGTTTGAGTCCTTCTTCAGGCACGGTGGCCGCAGTGGCCGAGCGGTATGTGGCGCGTCAGTCACAGTCTGCACAGCGAATACAGTCTAGGGTTTGAATCCCCCCTCGGGCATGGATGTTTGTGTCATCTTTAATATAAGGTAGTTCATAGGTAGTTTGTAAGTTTAGGGACTAATGACCCCGCAGTTAAGTTCCTTAAGTGTAACAACCATTGAACATTTCAGGCACGGTTGTGTGTGTTATCCTTAGCATACGTTAAAGTATGAATTTTAACTTATTTTTTAGTCTCAGGTGCTCGTAGGTATTTTAATATACAACACAGACAGACGGACATTTGTGTCGGGGCCGGTATTCGAACCCGGGACCTCCTACTTATTAGGCAGCTGTAAAAAGGAAGGTAAAGCTTAGAGTTTGTCACGTAGAGAGCGTGGTCATTAGTGACGGAGCTATCTTTCGGATTTTTGGAAAAGGATGTAGAAAGAAATCGGCAATACACTTTCAGGGGAACCATCCAGAAATTTGCCTGGAGTCATTTAGGGAAAACACGGGAAACCTAAACCTGAATGACCGGAGGTGGATTTGAACCTCCGTCCTCCAGAATGCGGGTCCAGTGCGTTACCACTGTTCCACCTCGCTTGGTGGGTGGTTTCGAAGTGGGGCTTGTGCTACCTTAACGTCCCGAAAGTGGAAGCTTGATCACGATCAACCATTAGAAGCGAATGCATAAATTATTATTTGGAAAAAAAAAACGTGTAAAGGAAACTGAATTTTAAATGGAGCTTCAATTTCATGTACCTCGACCAAGACGGCGAATGTGGTCAAAATGTTCAAAGATTTCGGAAAAACGGTTTCTTTCAAATAAGTCAAATACTACAGTTCTGATCTAAAAGTATTAAATCAAAAAGTTGTAAGGCATAAAACGCACTAGCGGTCCTTTTTATACATGTCGATATCTTTATTAGATTTTGAAGTACAATAAAACAAAACAAAATACGATGCAAATCCTTAAAACCAGATCCCCTGTCACTCGTTAACATTTAAGTTTCCAAACTTGCAAATCCCGTCTGAGTTTTAGAAGGATCCCTCCAATATTCGCTTTGGTAGTTTTCGCCATCTTGGATCGAGTTTTTGGAAAAACGAGATCCCCTGTAACTCGTTAATAATTAAGTTTCCCAACTTGCAACTCCCATTTGAGTTTCAGAAGCATCCGTCCAATACCGCTTTGTCAGTTCTAGACATCCTGGATCGAGTTTCATGGAACAGAAACTATATTTAATATTTCATTTCCTATACGCACACATTTTTCTGTTTTGTTTTTGTTTTCTGTTTTGTTTTTGTTTTCAGTTAATAAGTTCTGCAAATTTGATATTAGGTTGTCACAGAATGCTTGGACTATATTTAGACCTACATGCTGAACAAATACGGTGTGATAAATTCAGGGGAGAGTATTATGGAACATACTATAAGTATAGACCACTAACTGTTATTCAAACCACATCAGTACGGCGTTAATCACAGATCAATTGACGATACTGACGACAAAACCCTGTGAATCATTCACAACTCGGAGAAGTACGCCTTGGCAATTCTAATAGGCATTGCTGGGGCCTTTGACAACATCTGGTGGTCTGCACTCTTCTCCAGACTAAGAGAAATAAGAATACCTACAGTCCTATACAATAGCTTAGTCGACTATGGAAGAAACATAATTGTGGAATCGAGTGGGAGACACCAGGAAGTTTTAAAGAGAGGCCTACGCTGTTGAATTACTGATTGCTGTGACTGCAAAAACATGAGCTAATTTGGAATACAGTGCTACGCAAATCCTGACTACAGTGGGTCGTACATCAGAAACAAACTGACGGTAGATTAAATGAATCGGTATATGTACTTCGAAAGGGTTAACTTATAAGGAAACCAATGATAAAACTGAACGTCTAATCAATACAAAGGAAACACTGATAAGAAACCTAGGCATAAACATCGACAAGCGACCTTCAAAGACAATGTCACACTGACAACAGAAAAAGGAGAAAGTATAATGCATAAACTCTACACAGTATCACTACAGACAATCCGTATTTATCATATTGCGATGGTCGAATCAATTCTGTGCTCCTCTGAAAGCAAGTGGACACATAGGCTCTTACTGACGACGTACAGAGACATAGTACGAAGGAGGTAAAGAGTCGAAACCTTTTGGTGTGCCGAAGCTCTTATAACACCTTCCGATGAAGCACGGTATGTTACATTAGGTATCTGCCCAGTTGACATAACATAACGAAAAAGAGCCTTTTCCAACTGGGTAAAACAGAGAAATCAGCAAAAGATCATAGAAATAACAGGTCGGGGCAAAAGACTATTAATCAAATGGAGCTCAGACATAAGGCAGGAAGAGTGAAACATGATGGCAAAGAGCTGCCGTGAATACTTTTTCACGCCGACCTCACATGTAGAATTGAATAATTTTTCTCAGATTAATAACCATACCAGACACATTTAAGTCGAGTAGGACACTGTGACTCAGGCATGGGCATATGTGATGAGCTCGGCAGAGCTAAGCTCACGACTCTGGACTGAACATCTTGGAACACATTCGATCAATTCTTGACACACTGTACATTAAACAAAGCTAACATTAACAGAAATGAAACAAACAATAAACTACATGAACCTGAAGAGTGGGACAAACGTAATATTACGTGCGACCACATATCATTGGCGATGCTGACTGCCTACAGAAGTCAACGTCCATACACAAGGCAGATTAGAAAACCCGGACTTAGACTCAAACACAGACACATAGCAAGATACAAACACAAACACAAACACAGACAGATTGAACATAATGTAGATAACTGGTTGCTGTACGATACCAGAAAGATCTGGAGCACAATTAAGTAACAAATAGTAAACAGCACGCAAATAACGCATAAACATGGAATCCAAGAAGAATCTAAGAAAGCATGTGGTCATATGAAAGATCAAATTAATGATGAAACTATGGAGGAGGCCGCAGTGGCCGAGCGGTCTGCGGCGTGCCAGTCACGGTCTGCACGGCCGCTGCGGTCGGAGGTACGAATCCCTCCTCGGGCATGGATGTTTGTGCCGTCTGTAGAATAAGCTAGTTCACAGGTAGTTTGTAAGTTTAGGGACCGATGACCCCGTAGTTAAGTCCCATAAGCTCTACAAACATTTGAAACTATGGAATCGTAAATCTTAAAATCTCAGTGAAGTAGTATGAGCACGATGTTTATGCCGAGCCCCTGCTTCCGCATTGGGAAACATTAAACAAGTAAACAGTAACAACCATATGTACAAATAATTTCAACAACAAAATATTAAGACATGTAAAATCATAAAATTTGTAAGATACTTCAGAAGGGACTGGCTCGATGATATACCGATGACCTCCCATCTAAAATGACAATTTGACATCTGTGTATTGTGAACAATTTCTTTTTAAATTTCTTTCATTAAATATATTCTTTTTTCATTATTTATTTGATATGACCCATTACAAAGTTATATTAGATGTTTGAAGGTTAAATCGAGGCGGTTATATCAGGTACTTTGGCAACCACAAACACAATACATAAGATTAAAGGATTTAAAATAGAAGTCATTTTTTCTACAAAAGATTTATCGCTTTGCAGAACGAAACAAAACTAGTTTTACACAGAAGGAAAACTTATTAAATTACAGAAGCTGTACAAATCTGAAGTGAATTTATTAACCAAATCCAATTTACTGACGGGACATCTTGCTCCTTTGTCAGCCATTTTTTCCCCTGGGACGTTCCGTTACTTTCAGCAAGTTACAGCAATCGAAAAGCAGGTGGTCAGTAGTTTGAATATCTGTTACACGTGCATGTTCCATCCTCAATTATTCTAAACTATTGATAATAGGCTTATAGTTCCTATGACCTGTTAACATTACTGTAAAATTTGGAGATATTGGGAGTTTAATCAATAAACGTTGTCGGGTGGTAGGAAAATACGGTTTAGTGCTTCTTTCGATTTGTATTTCTTTCCCACTCAATCTCTCATTTTTCCTAAACTTCTCTCGAAGTTTCTTCTTAACGCACTTGTAGGTATTTTACTATAGCTTATTGATTTTCCTGATCGAGCTTCTCTGCTAGCGAGATTGTCACCTAGCTCATTTTCCCACATCTCTATATGTGGTTTAACCCATTCGAAATGCATCTGCCAGTTTTGAGACTGTAATCTTCTCATTTTACATCCTATTTCTTCACTGAAGAAGTTGTGCTTCTTCAGACTTCGTAAATAATCCAAAGTCTATATCTCTACATCTACATGTACTACTACCGATTCTCTCTCCAGTCACGCATTGTTCACGGAAAAAAAGATTGTCGGTATGCCTCTGTGTGGGCTCTAATCTTCCTGACTTTATCCTCATGATCTCTTCGCAAGATATACGTAGAAGGGAGCACTATATTGCTATACTCCTCAGTAAAGGTATGTTCTCGAAACTTCAACAAAAGCCCGAACCGAGCTACAGAGCGTCTCTCTTGCAGAGTCTTCCACGGGAGTTTATAAATCATCTCCGTAACGCTTTCACGATTACCAAATGATCCTATAACAAAGCGCGCTGCTCTGCGTTGGATCTTCTGTACCTCCTGTATCAATCCCACCCAACTGGTACAGATCCCACACTGGTGAGCAGTATTCAAGCAGTTGGCGAACAAGTGTACTGTAACCTACTTCCTTTGTTTTCTGACTGCATTTCCTTAGGATTCTATCAATCTCAGTCTGGAATCTGCTGTACCGACGATTAATTTTATATGGTCGTTCCATTTTAAATCACTACTAATGCATACTCACAGATAATTTATGGAATTAACTGCTTCCAGTTGCTGACCTGCTATAGTGCAGCTAAATGACAAAGGATCTTTCTTTCTATGTATTGTAGCTTATTGCACTTGTCTACAAAGAGATTCAATTGCCATTCCTTGCACCATGCATTAGTTCGATGCAGACCCTCCTGTATTTCAATACAGTTTTCCATTGTTACAACATCTCTACATACTACAGCATCATCCGCAAAAAGCCTCAGTGAACATCCGATGTTATCGACAAGGTCATTTATATATATTGTGAATAGCAACTGTCCCACGACACTCCCCTTCCCTGTCGCACACCTGACATCACTCTTCGGAAGACTTCTCTCCACTGAGAATGACATGCTGCGTTCTGTTATTTAGGAACTAATCAATCCAATCACATAATTGGTTTGATAGATCATATGCTTTTACTTTGTTCATTAAACGGCTGTGGGGAACTGAATCAAACGCCTTGTGGAAATCAGGAAACACAGCATCTACCTGAGAACCCGTGACTATGGCCCTCTTGAGTCTCGTGGACGAATAACGCGAGCTGGTTTTCACACGATCGCCTACACAGCAGATCGATGAACACCAGTGGAATACTCTGCAAGAGAGACGCTCTATCGCTCGGTACGGGCTTCTGTCGAACTTACCTTTAGCGAGGAGTCTAGCAGTGTATTGCTTCCTCCTACGTATCTCTCGCGAAGCGATCATGAGCATAAAATAGGATAAAATCAAAGACATTAGAGCCCACACAGTGGCATGCCGACAATCTTGAAAGTAAAGCCAACGAATGCCCTAGAACCGATAGTGGTACTCAAGGTACCCATCGCCACACACCGTCAGGTGGCTTGCGGAGTATAGATGTAGTTGTAGATGTAGATATGGAGATATTTCCTGCACATGAAGAGGATTGTTTCGATTTTCATGTTTTCTCTAGATGAGGAAACGACGATTATCCGGATGAACACAAAATCTTGACTCACCTAGGAACTGAGCCCGGAGCCATTCGTTACGACCTCGATCCTGATGTTTCTCCGCCATATTTCTGCAGGTTAAACGGTGTCGTGGTTTTAATGGGACACACAACATAGGCCTCCGTGCGTAGTGGCTACATTCCCCAAGGCGATTTCGGACTGTCTGTATTGATATAGCGCGTCCTGTTGCTGCGTGGAGGATGCGTTGCAGCTGAGTCACATTGAGCCTGCTGTCTCTTCGGGCTGTTAACCGCAGAGAACGGTCATCCCTTGGACGACCTTGGCCTTGCTTTCTGTTAACGGTTACTGTTGTTTGAAACAGCGTCCAGTTCCTGAAAATTACATTTTGGGAAACTCCAATAGCTACAACCACCTCCCTGTGTGTCTGTCCCGCTTCAAACCTTACTGTGGCTCTCCATGTCATACCTTCGTGTAAGTCACGTTGTTGTTGCATTAAACTACCTGATCACTGCACTATCTGAACCCAACTGCTTGTGTAATTGATTTGGTAAACACAACACCAATCCTGTCTGCAGAAACGCTCTATTATTACCATTATCTCCAGTGCCGTAATGTTGTTTCCACTCCGTAGAACTGACAGAAAGTAGGTCGAAGAATTTTAATTAATTCTGCCGATAACAATACTTCAGAACTCATATATCTCGACTGTTCTCTTATTCTGTGTGTGTTTTGGCAATGTAGCTAAGCTTGATATCGAAGAAGCCATATATTACAATGCCTTTGTTTCCACTCCGTAGAACTGACAGAAAGTAGGTCGAACAATTTTAATTAATTCTGCCGATAACAATACTTCAGAACCCATATATCTCGACTGATCCTCTTATTCTGTGTGTGTTTTGGCAATGTAGTTAAGCTTGATATCGAAGAAGCCATATATTACAATGCCTTTGTTTCCACTCCGTAGAACTGACAGAAAGTAGGTCGAACAATTTTAATTAATTCTGCCGATAACAATACTTCAGAACCCATATATCTCGACTGATTCTCTTATTCTGTGTGTGTTTTGGCAATGTAGCTAAGCTTGATATCGAAGAAGCCATATATTACAATGCCTTTGTTTCCACTCCGTAGAACTGACAGAAAGTAGGTCGAACAATTTTAATTAATTCTGCCGATGACAATACTTCAGAACCCATATATCACGACCGATCCTCTTATTGTATGTGTGTTTTGGCAATGTAGCTAAGCTTGATATCGAAGAAGCCCCATACTTCAATGCCACCCCCCTCTCCCCGCGTTGGAACCAAATTTGTGTACCTCAGCTATCTACGACCATGGTAAATCTCAAGTTCGAAGTAGTTATCGGTTTATAATTGTTTGCGCAGCTTGTTTCTGAGGCGGAGCCGGCCGCGGTGGCCGAGGGGCTGAGGCGCTCCAGTCACAGTCTGTACGGCCACTACGGTCGGGGGTTCGAATCCCCCCTCGGGCATGGATATTTGTGCCGGCCTTAGTATTAGTTAGTTCATAAGTAGTTTGTAAGTTTAGGGACTGATGACCCCGTAGTTAAGTCCCATAAGCTATACAAACATTTGAACATTTTTTTCTGAGGCAGAACGTAGACACTAGAGAGTCATTTACGTAGATGAATATGGAAAACCATCTAAAAGCAATATCCACAATATTGGTTAATTCGCGGGGGAGAGTCGTTCCAGGGCTATGTCGCATTACAGAATAAATGCGATTTCGCGCGCATGGTTTCAGCTGAGCAGTTGACCGCAGACATTTCCTTAGCCATTTTTAAGACAGCGTAAATCTCATTTCATTGAAACGAATTATATGTCTTCAAAAATGACATATATTGTTATATCAATAGTGTGTAATTCGATCATTTACAGATTTATCGTTATCACGTAGAAGTTTATTAATATCTGATGATGTTATCGTAGTTCCAAAAGAGATGAATTCCAAGGTTTTCCGCCAAGGTGGAGTGGCCGAGCGCTATAAGGCGCCTTTCTGCGGAGTGCCCAGTTGCTCGCCGTTAGAGGTTCGAGTCCTCTCTTGGGCATGGGTGTATGTGTTGTCCTTAGCATAAGTTAGTTTAAGTCCTCCATAAGACTAGGGACTGATAACCGCAGAGGTTAACTCCCTTAGATTTAAAAAAAAATTGATCAACTGAAAGGCGTTTGACTTTTCAACATATTGTGACTAATTTGTACTTGTCTGTTTTGAACTTGAAACTATTGGCTGCCTCATAGACCGCTCATACCATATAATGAAGTAATTGAATTCGGATGAGAAGGAACAGAGTGTTGCTCCATCCTAAAACAATTACAATAGAGAGACAGAGAAAATTTAGCTTTTATTCTGTCTGTTACGTTCGCAAGCGTCGACTGCTGATTAGTCTAGCATGATACTTGTTTACTGGGAATTCATTAGAAACGGGAAGAGAGCGGCTGAGATACAAGCACAAAGGTACACCAACAGTAACTATGCAACAATAATGACAATTTGACGAATAAGTTGAGAATTGGTAACGAAATAGCACAAGTCTCTCATGGGAAAAGCTTCTGTAATGTGAAGATATCTCCTTCTGATCTCATGATTATGACTGGCGACATATTGCACCAACTATATTGTGTAAAGGGTCAGCAGTTTTCGAAAATTCATATGTTCATTTGATGACAGCTACCATCTTAGTAAGAAATGAAGCTCAGTACCTGATAAATGATGGGTGTAATCTGTCAGAGACAACAGTCATAGCTAACTCTTAGTACGATTCTCTATTGCGCCACACAACGTATGCAAAAATCTAAAATGAAAGGCAATTTGTCTACAATTGAGTATTACTTCAAACGCTGGTACTGCGAATAAATTTCATACCTGTTGCTCCAATTTGGTCCCATGAGCCTCTTTCTTTAAATCTGTCAATCAATTCAAGATTACACACATTTTCACTGTTACCCTTGAAAGACGACAGTCTGTCGTCTTCCATATATTTTTTGTATATTTCTGTAAAATATAATTTATTTAGTGTCGCTAGATTATCATTTTGTTAAAACTTGAACCCCACTCTTTTCAAGGCTTGAGGAATAGCATTTTTATTTCATGCGTTAAAATATTGGTTAATATTTCTAGGTTTTTCTTATTTTGTTATGTTAATAATTTATTATTATATTAATTAATGTGACATATGTACAGCTTCTCTGCTACGCAGTTGTTTTACTTTTAAGTGGGTGCGAGAATCTATGGCTGTCTGAATGTGGGGAGTGATAGCTCGCCTTGTACCATTCTCTCTGGCTCAGAGTCGATAGCTGCTCGTGCTACCACACCCTTTGGTTGCGGGCTACTCAGTGAGCCTTCCCTCCACCGCGAGTCTCGCTGTCAGTCCCCACCATCTCTATGTCTTGGATATTCCGGCTTCCGGTAGCTTCCTGCGCCCAGTGGCCGCTCGGTCTGATCATTCTGAGCTGGTCGTCTGGTGAGGTAAGGTTGGTTCTGCTCTTGTTTCTGGAGATGGTAGCTTTTTATTGACTGGCACATTTAACTTAGATTCGTGAGCTTAGAATCATTTTTTTGGGAATATTTTCTCCGATCGTGTGCGGAACTATGTTCTCGTTTCTTAGTTCAGTGACTTCCAATAGATAAAGGCAGTGTGTGTGATTCTAGTCTGAGACAGGGGCTGTAATTAGTCTATTTTGATACTAACCTTGTGTTACTGTATCTTTCTCTTTACGCTAATTATTGAATTATGTAACATTTTTCTCTGTAGATCTTTCTTTATTTTGATACCTGTGCCTTTGGGGACACATCAGGCGTGATGGGCTCCTGGGATTGTAGTACATTCTATGTTTATATGAAAATTTCGGGATTTTAATGTTTATTGGCGCAGCTTGGCTGCTAAAAAGTGGTTTTCCATGTTGGGTACGGTCAGGCCGCGCAGAACAGAGACGGTTTTGGAGGTCTCCCCCTCCCACCAACTTTTGCTCGCCTTCGGGGAAGGACGAGAGGGGCTAGTTTGACCGGCTCGACGCCACGCTACGTCTGGGGTGGCGGAGTATACCTGGCAGAAATTTTTAGAGTGTGTGGGACGCTTTACACAATGCTGGACCGCGGTTTACGGTGGGCAATAGCGGGGACTGCCTTTTTAGTCATTCGGCCATTTCGCAAGAGAGGAATTTGCCGGAGACAAACAATAGCAGAGTGCTCTGGGCCCTGGGCTGTTTATGGAGACTTATTGCCCTTAAACGTTATCTAAAAAACTTCCTTGAAATCAGCAGAGTTTGAACACAGTTAGTGTGACAAATGGTTAGGTTGAGAGGAAAGCTTTCTGCCTGTCTGGCACCCCAGGGGTTTGGCTCCAGCGTCTGTATATATAGTACAACGTTAACATTTTTAGGTCGTGTGACCGTAGCTAGGAGCAAGCTGAAATTCCTTGCAGGGCACTCACCCAGGGAACGGTGAAGTCTGCAGGAAGCTTTGGTGTCGTGGGCGGAGCCTCTTGTCAGCCGCAGAGAACGCGTCGTGATTCGGCAGATTATTTTAGTATGACAGCTAAACAATTTGTCAACGGCACTACGCCATCCCATTGGTCTGACTATTAGTCGTTAGGAGAGATTGGTGCGTCTATTCCCGCGTGGGTGTGTGGGTGTGGCCGCCCGTCACTTGCCGTGAGCTGTGGCAGAGCGCGAGGAGGCTCGAGGTCTCCTGTGTGAGCGTCCGAAGTGTACGGACCTCGGGAGACACGCAATACTTTTTTTTTTTTTTTTTACAGATCCTTTAACGCAACTGACTGATCGATTTGTGCCACCTATGCAAAATTATTATTCTACTAGCGTGATAGAATCGCACAGCAACTGCCTAGCGACGCCGACGCTAGTGACGCTGTTTTAAGTTACATGTGACCCTGCTTAACAGGTCGCAGCAATTACGGTCGGATAAAAGATTTCAGCTCATCCGCTCCCACCGCCTGCTGCCTGCGAGCCTGAGACGCTGCTGTCAATGATCATCTGTGTGGGTAAGGTGACGCACTTGGGGGGTTATATGAATCAGACTTGTTGGATTCTGTCCCTTATTTTATTCTTTTAAGATCTGCCTATTTACTCTGGGGAGCTTACGGCTAACGATGATTTCAAGCGCCTGTGTAGCCAATCTAATAGCATTCTGTTTTGCAAAACCTCCGACCTCTGACTCAGCCAGTCAGTTTTGTGACTCAATATTCTAACATTTATAAAAAAATTGTTTGAATACCATTATCTGTTTTACATGATAGGAAATGTCATCTAATTTATTTTTTATGTTTAATTGTAATAAATTGATTTTGAGCAGATCGTCTTTCATTTAAGAACATTCCTTTTTCACTATTTTGGAGGGGAAACAGAATACTTAAATTCCACAGTTTACCAATAATTTTTCAAGTACACATTTGTTTGTTTGGTACAACTGATACGTTGCAATAGAGTAGGAATATTTATTATATGTTTGAAAATATGATCACATCATAGCTGATCAGTAACATTTTAATTTTCCATATTTTGGAGAAATATGGTTGCGACCAAAGAGAATTAATTGCTGTCCTAAATAAATAAATAAATAAATATATATTAATTAATAAATAACGACATAGGTCACACTTGGCGACTCCTGCCATAGGATTATCGAATGTTAGGAGATTCTATGTTGTGGTCATATGTTGTCCAGTTGCAGGCAGGCCAAACCCCTTAGTTGTAGATAGTTTTTAGATATTTTGATGTGCGTCATCAAGTGTTCCTTTGCAGCGTTCATGTAATGTGGTTTCTGCACCACACAACGGCGTTGTTTTTACGGCGTTGACATTGACGGCGTGGTTTTGCTTGTGTCATTTGGTGGGCAAATATTTATGTACGTGTTTTTAACAGTTATTCGCGTACGAAATTTATTATTGTCACGGACATTTTGATGTGTTTTAATCTCAAATACTCAGGCCAATACATTGTATGCCGGATAGACACTTGCATATAAAAGTACGTAAATTTATGTATTAAAAATTTATGATTACTAGGAGTAGGGCTAGGCTTTTAGAAAATACTGGTGTTTCAGTAAACAGTGCCACAATGAGTGACACGGAGCGCCATTCAGATGATTCTGACAGTTCTAGTCATCGTGAATCATGTAGAAAACGCGACTTGAGTAAAGTGTCAAGATAAGCTTCTAGAGAAATATTAAATAGGCAGAGTTCAGTAAACAACTCAAGTGAAAGTGAGGTTGAAATTCCTCACAGTCTCATTAAGAGCAAAATGTATGCTCATAGTGATGAGGGAACTTCTTATACAAAAGCGCAAAGCCGCAAGCCAACAGTATCAAGGTCGTCTACGCCAGTTGGAAATTATGAGGATATTCAGCTGGGGGATTTGATGAGATATTTAATACAGGATAAACAAGAAAGAATGAAAGAAGTTAAAAAACTAGAAAGAGTTATCGATGCCCGTGTGGGTGAACTCAAAGAGGAATTATCGGTAGTCAGAGCAAGTGCTTGTTTCTATCGGTAAAACAGCGACTGAAGCAAGGGATACGAGTAGTTTCCACATTACGCGAACAAGGAAAGGAAATTCTGAGGCAGACAACAGAAAAAATCACAGAAAATTCAAAAGCGATTGCTGAGATTACAAATCAACAGAGCCGGCCGCGGTGGCCGAGGGGACTGAGGCGCTCCAGTCACGGCCTGCACGGCCACAACGGTCGGGGGTTTGAATTCCCCCCCTCGGGCATGGATATTTGTGCCGTCCTTAGTATAAGGTAGTTGATAACTAGTTTGTAAGTTTAGGGACTGATGACCCCGTAGTTAAGTTCCATAAGCTTGACAAACATTTGAACATTTGAACACAAGTACGGGAAATGCGGGAGAAAGTGCGTATCATGTACCAGGCGAAATAGATAGACCTACAGAACCGTGACAGGGCGCTTTCATGTGTTCCGTCACCATCCGCCAGTCACAGAGGAATCAAACACTCGGAGGGGGGGGGGGGGGATTTCACACAGTGTACACATACGATCCGAGGCAGATGATAGTTGCTGTCGTCTACGTAGGACAGATTCCCACCTACACGCATAAGCTGTTTCTGGGAGGTATGCTCTAGCTGGCAATAATCAGCAGAGCATGAGAACGGAAGGGCACCCGCAATACGGCGGTGGAGCCACAGCATATAAGCCATTTGATCTGAATCACTTCCTGTCTGTACAGAAATTTCAGATCTATCGTTAATCGAACAATGTACTGCACCCGAAGTCATTCATTGCACAGTTTGATAGAATACTCCCGCTAGAGTGGCCACTGGAGTATACATTTGAATTCATTTGCGGCCATCTACAAGGGAGCGTGGCGGAATAGATGCGCTCTGTGGCGGAATCTTGCACGTCATATGAGCAGTTCAGGAAAAAGGTTTCTGGCTTTGTATTGGCTTTCACCAGTGCAGGAGCGAATCCGTGATGAAATTGTTATGGGATGGGACATGTTTTCCTCCGGTTTTAAGAACCCAGTCCAGTTTCTGCATTCACTAATAAATAAAAACAGAGTCCTTGATAACCCATATTCGGACAAGGAAATTAAGAAGCACTCCTTTACCAAACTCCCTGAAGGATTCCAGAGGAGCATGATAGGAAAATGCGACGGAACTCTTGACCAATTTATTTCCGCACATAGAGAGGCAGAATACATAGAAATCCGACACGGGAGGCGTCCTCATGATAACAGGGACGAAAATCCTCCGCAAAATGAAGGCAATAATTCTTGGGGAAACAATGGCGACCGTGGGCGAGAGAAGAATCGCAAATGCGGCTGGAATAGCGGCAACGATTGGAAAGAGAGGAATCATAACAGCGAAAACTGGCGCAATAATGATAATGGCGGCCAGCAGAACCGAACCTTTTTCAATAATAATAATAATAGTTCAGGACAGGGCCAAAACAATGCACAATGACAAAATAACGGTCCACCCCAGTTCCAGAACCAGAATAATGGGAATTGGCAGTCACAACAAGTGCAGCATGGTCGTCTGCCCAAGGTAGCGGTAATTTGTGGGGTAACCAGACAGCCCCCAGTCAAAATAATAGGGGAGTAGAAACAGTTGAGATCGGAGCGCCGCAACCTACTAGTGTCCAAACGAGTTCGGGCACAACTAGCCGCCAATGACGGGCGATAGATGAGGATTGCGCGCTCTCGAGATCCGCAAGTGATTTCGGAAGTTACGCGCTAACCGATCGTTGCGTCTTCCCACCTTATAAGTTTGTATTTGTACTTTAATTTGCCGATTGTTAATGTGTTCCTTTTCTTTTTAGAAATAAGTTGTGTGTAATCAATTGACATATTTACAGGTTTTCCTTATGTTTGTTTATCGTCGTATTTCAGCATGTAATTTCGTTTTGTGATAGTGATTGGATTATCTCGACGTGCGTCCTTGGGGGGGGGGGGTTGTTATTTAATTTCTGCCTTTTTTCTGAGGCGTCAGCTGTCCAATTTCTTCGTCATGTTGTTCTGTGTTTATCGTTGTTTATATGAATGGTAATTGATAGGTAATTGACAGGTAATTTATTAATCTCTAGGCAGCGTCAGCGTTGTTGACTGCGAATGCCATTGTATATGTCGTTTTGTGTTGGTTGAGTCTGTCTGTGTAGCAACTCTGCGAAAGTGGATGGATAATTATCGCCGTTGACGTAACTTTTCCTCAGATTGTTTTGTGGGTGTTTGTTTTCGTTGTTTTGTGAATATATATATATATATATATATATATATATATATATATATATATATATATATATATATATGTGTGTGTGTGTGTGTGTGTGTGTTAAATCATAACAAACGCCGGCTGCGGTGGCCGAGGGGACTGACGCGCTTCAGTCACGATCTGCACGGCCACTACGGTCGGGGGTTCGAATCCCCCCTCGGGCATGGATATTTGTGCCGTCCTAGTTCGTAAGTAGTTCATAAGTAGTTTGTAAGTTTAGGGACTGATGACCCGGTAGTTGAGCCCCATAAGCTTTACAAACATTTGACATTTGAACATAACAAACGACATAGGATTAACGACATAGTTTACACTAGTTGCAGTTTGATAACGGACGGGTATGTTAAAACCTTTTGCGATCATGTGGCGGTGTATGAACTCTGTTAAATATTTTCTAGCTCTGTGGGGCCCGATTTCTAATAGGTGATATGTTCATTTTTCTAGAGTGCATGTAAAAATCTTCTCATCGTTTCCTTCCGTAAGTGATATGTGTCCCATGTGGTTGGTTCATAGAAAAAAGCCTTCAGCTTCCCCTCTTGTTTGTTCCATGCCCATCGGGCAAGTAACTATGCGGGTATTCTTCTGATTTCCACTAATATTTCGCGATCTTCTCTCCCCGCCTATTTTAATGTTACTGTTTCTTCTCCGACTGTCTGCCTGTGTCAGTAATTCTCTCTGACCTTGTACAACCTCCTTCAATAGCTTCCTTATGTAATTCTATACATTTCTATGGGTTGCATGCTGTAATTCTGAATTTCATTTTCCCGACTTTGTAATTATCACTTTTGCGAGTTTTGGAGACTGGACTTCATCCGTCTCTGTAATCGCTCCCTATCGCGAGTAGCTGTATTTCATTCACTTCCTTATATAATTCTAAGCATTTCTATGGGTTACACGCAGTAGTTAATTTTCTTTATTTGACGGAAACTGCATTTATTCAATTTTACCGGTTTTCGGAATCACGTGGGTCCGAGTTCCGACTTCCGGGGTTCGCAGCTAGTCGCCTCAATTCACGCCACTTCTCATGTAAACAGCAGTACCTAGATCGATTTTTAACAGACTTCAACTTAAGAATCCACCGTGATTTTGTATAACGAATCCGACTTTCAACCACTTCACCTTCAGTGGAGTGCGTTCATGTAACGTAGCCGTGTGTCGCCGTTGGCGTGTTTGCTCGTGGTCCAATTCAGATATAATTTTACTTGCTACACACACGCACCATCTCAAAACAGGCACGACAGTCCAGAGCCAGCTTCAATGTGTTTTTGTATATTGTGTTTTGTGCTACCTCCGACTTGCTGAATTTCTTACGATAGTCGCGCCTGCTTCCGCCTCGTCTCAGCACGCTGATTTTGGTGAGTTACGCGTGTGTGTGAGCGAGTGAGTATCGTTTGTGAATCCAAAACATCTTGGAAAACTTTTTGCCTGTCACTATCCACAAAACGCTCTCTGCACTTGTATCTACAGTCAATGAGTTCTTTACATTGCTTGGCTTCTACTTGTTTTGAATTACCTGTAGTGTATGCCTCACCTCTGTTTCGAATCACTTTTCTGCTTATTTTTATCTAACGCGTTTTCCCCTTTATGCTTAATTTTTTTATTTTTTTATTATTAAAGCTACTGCGGTTGCTTCTAAACTTCCTACATCAAGTACTGCAGGTGTAAATGTATTCTGAGCAGCAGCTCTGTTGTTTCTGCGCTTCCTCTTCCTTGCAGTTCCTGTTTCAATATCACTATCTGTTGAACTATCGGCATTGTACTCTTGCTCATATGTGGGATCTGTATCAGAGTCATCAGAATTGAATAAAGTATTCAAGATGTCAGATGGCAATGATGGACCAGGGGTTGAATCTAATAAAGAAAACGATGTATGTTTAAGTAAATTAAGACTGTCAAAATTATGTGGACATGGAAGAATATTACTTTAGAGTTGATAACGTCTATGACATACTGATCACATCATGGATAACAGAAATAGGTTCTGTTAAACCTTACCTCTGGAACTGACTGGGCTGGTTTCTCCTTCTTTCAAGCTGTCATCGTCCTTTTGGCACAAGGAAACAATCCTGCGAGCCCTTTCACTGGTCATAACCACTCTTTATACACTTACAATACTGAAGATTAAGATGGTGTTTTAACACAAGTAAAACCACTGTGAAAATGACTTTCACAACGAATTCAGTAACTGCAGGTCTTTAATTTCACCGAACACCTCCCTCACCAAACAACAATGCAGAGTCAACAATGTCAAACAGCCCTATGGTTTCTGAATTGTCGTGGCTACCTCATACAACAGTGAAGCTAACAATCACACCAATAAACTGTGAAACACTGAATGTCTTGGGTAGCAACACTAGAAGTTGCTGTGGAACAATGCTATCTCGGATTGTGCAGAAGGGAATATGTAGACATATACCCTGCCCAAATTAGAAAATGAATGAATGCGGGGATAAATGTCACTTATATCCTTCTGCCTGAAGTATATTTACCTCTTTTTGTGTTAATCCCAAATGCACAAAAGCTTCCTGGCTACAATATTCGAAATAGAGTTATATCCTTTTGATCAAGTAAAATATACACCATCTTCTGTAGGTTACGCGTATTATCTCATTTTTTCAAATTTGTGGACTTATACCGTTCTGCCTGAACAAGTGTTAGAGCACCTTCCCTCCTTTAGTTAATATTGTTCTTCACAAGTGCTGAGAACAGGATCAGATGCAATGTCTTTTTTGTCTAAATTCCGTTGTGCCATAAATGTTTTCTTAGCCACTTTTCTTAGATAACTTTAATTGTGGTATCTTGCTTATTAATGTCTGTGGGTAATAACGTGTGAGTTGCTATGTATATTAACCACTGTAGTATTAACTTCCTGTTATTGAAGTAATTTGAAGCGAGTCAGTTCCCAGTTTGGGCCAGGGAACAAGGCTTTGTAGCGGGGAGTAACCGTTGGTTCACACGGACCTTATTTGCTGATTTTAGTGATAAAACAAGACTCTTGTTACGTACAGTGCTCGACTTTTAGCCTGGAAACTCAGATTGGAAGGAAGCACCTTGAAGCATACAAACACCCCTAAATACCTTTCTAGAAAATTGGACAGGTCACTAATGTACAAACATGTCTACCTCATCATCAGGCAAAATGTAGGATCAAGTAATGCTCTGCTTAGAAAGCTAGCGGGGAGCAGCTGGGAAGCAAACCCCGACATCATACTGCGCATCACAGCACGGGCTTTATGCTCTTCAACAGGAGAGTATGCCTGCCCTTTGTGAAATCGGTCCGCACGTGCCAAATCAGTCGAAATCGCCGAGAACGAAACCTGTATGATAATCACTGGGTGTATGAAATCGACCCCCGTCAACCTCCTATATAAAGCATCTGCCTTTGCCTCATCCAAAGACAGCAGAACAGCTGCAGAGTACACAAAGCGATTCAAGCAAACTTTCGACGAGCGCCACATTGTCTGCAACGTCTAGGTTCCGCCTGGAAGACTCAAATCAAGGAAAATCTTTTTTGAGGAATGTTCCAACTGAACCACCTAAAAACTATCCACTGCAACAAGCACGCCCTACCGGCAGCACAGTGAACTGGAAGATCTGGCGAATCGTGAATAGGATGAGAACGGGAGTTGCACATGTGAAAACCATTAAAGCCAAGTGGAGATCGGCGGACTCTGAGGATTTTCAGTGCGAATTTGAGAATTACAGGACATGCACATTTGCTTTAATGTCGGGTCCGGTGGTCTTGGGGGTAAAGCGCTCGACTGGAAACCGAAGGGTCGCGGGTTTGATACCCGGTCAGACCTCGAATTTTTTCAGTCTGCGTTTTAACCCATCCTTCACCTCCCAACGATGTGAGGAGTCGCCGGAAACGACACGTAGTTTGGATTCCACGTTAAGCTATAGGTCCCCTTTCCCCGGTTGGATAACTGGGGTAGGCTAGGGACATGCAAGTCGCTGAAGCGGCGTCCAATTGAAACACTTGCACCAGGCCAATGAGCCACACGAAATTATTATTATTATTATTATTTGCTTTAATGTTTTAGTTGCACACAGTCCTGTACCCTTGGTGATCTATGGTTGAGCAGCGATGCGGCAGATGACTTGCCCCGATATTGGGCCAATAATTTAGGCTAACGAGGAGTCCGGACTCGAAACAGTAAAGTAAGTAACATCAAGTACTCACTGTAACGATAAAAATGGCTGTTTGGGTTCAACCCACATTTTAACAACGTAGCAGTAGATTTATTTCATTATCAGTTTACCATTTTATTGTAACTGAATTTATCTAATAGCCGGTACTCGCTAGTGGGAAAGCTTCTTTCATATTTATGCAACAGAAAGATGAAGTGAAATTATGATTACAAATGTTTTAAACAAGTGAGAAACTGACAACCCTCCAATAACTTCAAGGCTGATACATTGTATATTCATATATGAGACGCATTCAGAAAGTACGTTTTTTAAACCAAACGCAACATAGTTACATAAAAATGATGTTTGAGCAATTTGTCAACATAAACATTAAAAGAACTGAGACACTTGTGATACGGTGGGGTCAGCTAGAACTGAGACACTTGTGATACCGTGCGGTCAGCTTTTGTATTCCTGTGTCGTAGAAGACTATTGCCCGTGAACAGAAGCAACATACGACGATGGTCTCCACCTCTTAGTCGTTGTCAAAACTCTGGCCAGAGGACAGGAGTTTCTTGAGAGGGAAGAAAAGATGGAAACAGCTGGGAGCAGGATCAGGTACTGTGCTGCTCCATGAAAATGCTCGCCCCCATACGCCTCGGCCCAAAGCAAATATTTTACAGATGTGGCAGCTGGCAGCTATTTATTCGCTCATCCGGCATGCAGTCCTGATCTTGCTTCCAGCCGGCCGCGGTGGCCGAGGGGACTGAGGCGCTCCAGTCACGGTCTACACGGCCACAACGCTCGGGGGTTCGAATCCCCCCTCGGGCATGGATATTTGTGCCGTCCTTAGGATTAGCTAGTTTATAAGTAGTTTGTAAGTTTAGGGACTGATGACCCCGTGGTTAAGTCCCATAAGCTATACAAACATGTGAACATATTTTTTTCTTGCTTCCAGAGATTTTCATATTTTCTTGCCCCTCAAGAAATTCCTGCCCTCTGGCCAGCGTTTTGACAAAAGCGAAGAGCTGAAGACAGTCTAAAATGTCCAAATGTTTGCAATAATATGAGATCAAACAACTAGGGTCATGGGTCCCTAGACTTAAACACTACTTTAAGTGTGCGGATTACCACTAAGCTCATTGAATTCTTGTGGCAGCTTATTAAAAACAGATGCAGTGGAATAATGCATTCAGAGATGTAATCTGAACCTCTGCTAATAAAGTTTTTGTGTAATTATGTTGTGTTTATTTAAAGAAAAATAATAACAAAAAGGGAAACTTAGTTTCTGCATGTGTCTCGTTACTTGTGTCTGACCACTAACTGTACGGCCTTGCTACAATGCAGAAGATAAAAGATGGAGTATCTTCACCAAATACGAAGTCAATGCACGCGAATTACGCTGCATTAATGGTGGTACAAACGCTTTTGGACATTGAGCCGATGAAGGGCTCAGTAGGTCAAGTACTTCCTCGTACTGGAGGCGGAGGCTGTACACAGAGGCTTGTGATTAGTCGAGTGTATTTCTCGGCGCGCTGCCACAGCCGAGTGGAAATGTTTCGGAGGCACTGAACTCCGCTATCTCGACAAGAAGGCCTTGGAAGCGAGCGAATTCGTTACCGTGTTGTCCGAACTAATCTCTTGGAGAGCCCTGCCAGAGAACGATCAGACCCTGCATTGTAAATGAGATAGACAGATCTGTGACACGGATGCCCACTGGTTACTGTTATCAGTGAGTGTGTCATGAACAACAAGTCACTGTCCACACCTCTCAACACTTCTCTATTGACTGAGGCGTCAGCAAAATTTTTCGTATTCGGTATGAGCAGCTAGGGTTGAGCACGCTATGGAACACAAATCCGCGAGACAAATCCTTGTAATCGGAAAGCTGCCTCCGAAATGTGATGGCAGTTTTGCATCTCACATGCCACATGCCACAAGTGTACTATCTGGGAAATTTGCAAAAGGAGCGACTAGCCAAGCTCGAATTGAAAAACAAGTTTACGTGAAAATTTTTTGAACTTTTCTTCAGAACAGTGTCTGCTAGTCTGTCGTTCTCTTCAAACCTCTGAACACATTACAAACTATTATTTCGTCGATTTACAATTAAACATGGACTTGGACGTACTCTACGTGATCAAAAGTATCCGGTCACACCCAAAAACATATTTTTTCATACTAGATGCATTGTGCTGCCACCTACTGTCAGGCACTCCCTATCAACGATTTCAGAGGGCATTGGACATCGTGAGGGAGCAGAAAGGTTCGTTACTCAGAATTCTCGGACTTCGAACGTGGCCAGGTGATTGGGTGTCACATGTGTTAGAAGTCTGTACGCGAGATTAACATACTCCTACACACCCCTGGGACCACTGTTTCTGATGTGAGAGTGAAGTGGAAACGTAAAGCAGGAAAGTGTATAGGCCGACCTCGTCTCTCGACTGTCAGAAATCGGCGGCAGTTGAAAAGGGTCGCACAGTGTAACAGGCAGGCATCTATTCAAACTATGGATTTGAATTTGAAACTGCATGAGGATCCACTGCAAGTACTATGACAGTTAGATGAGAGTTGAGAAAACTTGTACTTCATGATAAGTGGCTGCCCGTAAGCCACATTTCACGCAGATCACTGCCAAACGACGATTCGCTTGATGTAAGAACGTAAACATTGGACGACTGAACTGTAGGAAAATGTTATGTGGAGTGACAAATCACGTTACACTGTGTGGCGAACCGATGACAGGTTGTGAGTAAGGCGAATGCCCGGTGAAGGTCATCTGCTAGCTTGTGTAGTGCCAACAATAAAATTCTGGGGTTGTGGTGTTTTGGTTCGGCCGTGCTTTTCATGGCAGGGGTTCGCATCCCTTGTTGTTTTTTGTGGCACAATCACAGCATAGGCCTACACTGATGTTTTAAGAACGTTCTCCCTGCCTACTGTTGAAGAGAAATTCGTCATTGGCAAATGTATCTTTCAGGAAGATCGAGCACCAGTTCATAATGCACGACCTGTGTTGGAGTGCCTACACGACAATAACATAGCTGTAATGTACTGACCTGCACGGAGTCCTGACTTGAATTCTATTCAAAACCTTTGGGATGTTTTGGAATTCCGATTTTGTGCATGATCTCACCGATCTACAGCAATACCTCTCCCCAGTGCAAGACTCCGTGATGAATGGACTGCAATTCCCAAAGAAACCTCCCAGCACCTTATTTGATGTTTGCCTGCCAGGGTGGACCAGTGCTATATTAAATTCCAGCATTACCGATGGAGGGCGCCAGTGACTGTATAGCTGCCAGTTGACACACAGCAGACGCCGCCTTCATATTTCGTAAATGAAACCAGCTTCTGCTTAGAAGTGACATACAGTGTTTTGATTGTTGTCTGCGTGTTTTCGTTTCAGTTTGTAAATTTATACTGTGCTCTCTTGCATATTAGATTCAAATTAGCGTTTTAAGAGACAGTGTAGTCTTCCTCTGAGCACATCGTGACCGCAGTTTATTTTGATTTCTAGGTATTGTAATCATCAATAGGGACTGTGACTGCTGTGTGCGTATGCAGTCTGAGTTGGTGACTCTTCACTCGCAGCTTCAAGCTGTGTTAACCTCGCTTGCACAGTTTGAGGCTCCGATCGAGGAGTGTCGATGTTGTTTGCTTGTCGTGGGGATGAAACGGACTCCTGACGTCGCCACTAAACGGCCTACGTTAGTGACATGCCCTGATACTAACAGCACAGTGGCAGACACCCACCCGTGGTTGTGTAGGACGTCGCTCCAGTGCGTGGCAGGCGGCACCGATCTGGAAGCCTCCTCGGCTCATCCTGAAGTCACCACGCAGCCTGCTAGACCCAGGCTTTCACAGAGGGTGGTTTTGCTCGTATTTGGGAGCTCCAACGTTAGACGAGTAATGGAGCTCCTTAGAGAGGTGGCTGCCAAAGAGGAGAAGAAGACCAACGTGCACTTCGTGTGCATACCGGGTGGAGTCATTCCAGATACGGTAAGGGTCCTTCCGTATTGTATGAATGGAACGAGATTCAGCCAACTGCATTTGGTGGCTGTCGTTGGTACCAATGATATGTGTCGCGTTGTATCTGAAGAGATTCTCTCAGATTTTGAGCAGCTATCTGAAGTGGTAAAGATTGTCAGTCTTGCAAGATGAAAGCAGAGCTCAGCATCTGCAGCATCAGACGCTCACGCGGTTCTGCGACCGTGTCGGCTGCAGATTTCTCGACCAGGGCCATAGGGTGGTGGTTTGCCGGGTTCCGCTGAATAGGTCAGGAGTCCTCTACACGTAGGAAACTATGAACATCGGTCTAAAAACCATTAGCGTAACGGTTGTAAATTGTCGTAACTGTGTGGGGAAAGTACCATAGCTTCAGGCACTAATAGAAAGTACTGAATCTCAAATCATTATAGATTCCGAAAGCTAGCTAAAGCCGGAAATCAGCTGAAATTTTTACAAAAGGGCAAATGGCTTTCAGAAAGGTTGGAGTGAATAAAACAGGTGGTGGCGTATTTATTGCTGTCAGAAGCGGTTTATGCTGTAGCGATATTGAAGTCGATTGCTCCTGTGAGTTGGTATTGGTAGAGGTTATACTTGACAACCAAAATAAATTAATAATTGGTTCTTTCAAATGTTCTAATGTTTGTAGAGTCTACGGGACTTAACTACGGGGTCATCAGTTCCTAAACTTACAAACTACTTATGAACTACTTACAACTAAGGACGGCACAAATATCCATGCCCGAGAGGGGATTCGAACACCCGACCGTAGTGTCCGTGCAGACCGTGACAGGAGCGCCTCAGTCCCCTCGGCCACCGCGGCCAGCAATTGGTTCTTTTTATAGATCTCCTGACTCAGACGATTCGATTGCAGAAATATTCAAAGAGAGGTTGCATCGAATTTTAGAAACGTACCCAAAGCATGCAATTTTAATTTCTGGCGACTTTAATTTATTCTCGATATATTGGCAAAAAGACATGTTCAAAACAGGTGGCAAACTTAAAACGTCGTCAGAAACTGTACTGAACGCATTCTCCGAAAATTATCTCGAACAATAAGTTCACGAACCCACTCAAATAGTAAATGGTTGTGATAACATACTTTACGTCCTAACAACAAATAATCCGGAACTAATAAAGAGCATAAAAACAGATACAGGGATTAGCGAACACATAGTTGTCGTAGCGAGACTGAATATCAGACTTCCAAAATCCACCCTAATTAAAAGAAACATATTTTTTCAAAAAATCAGATAGAGATTTTATTATCGCTTTCCTGAGTGAAAATTTCCAGTCTTTCGAAACTAAGAATGTGATATCGACAACCTTTGACAGATTCTGGTCAAATAAATTAATAAAAGAGGGGGCTGACAGGTTACATCAATGTTACAAAAGCAAAAATGCCAAATTTAAATGCACCAAAAATCCTCAAGACTGGCAATCTTTTACTGAAACTAGAAATTTACTTCGAATATCAATGAGAGAAGATTACAATAGTTACCAAAACGAAACCTTGTCCGAAGATATTTTGGTCGTCTGTAAAGTATACTAGCGACAAAACACAATTAATACCTTCATTACACAATAGAAATGGTGATGCTTCTGGTGAAGATTCTGCTAAAACAGAATTGCTTAACACAGTTTTCCGAAATTCCTTCACTAGAGAAAATGAAGCAAGTACTCCAGAATTCCTATCAAGAACACCTTCCACAATGCGTAATTCAGAAGTAAATATCCCTGGAGTATTAAAGCAACTTAAATCAACAAAAGTAAGTAACCCAGTCCCTAATGTACACCCATTAGTTTCCTTTCAGAGTATGCTGATGCAGTAGCCCCATACCTAGTTAGGTTTACGTACAATCTTCAAAGAATATTAAGTCCTTATGACTGCGAGTAATATGTTAATATTTACGAAAAATTTTAATAAAATATGCAAATATGAAAAGAAATTAATTCTAAAATATCGTAAACAAGAACCTTTTGTTAGGTGCAGGCACATGTAACATTACATGGCCCCCACGAGGTCTGGAGTTCACTTTGTTATCGACAGACCTCGGCAACTCAACATAAGTACATATTGAAATATTTAATCAAGTATTGAACCGTATTTACATCACTGAAATCAAACACAGTAGCATAAACTTAGATAGACAACATAATCAAAAGATAAAATGATTCATGACATACACATATAGTATTATTATTTTCTTCTTCTCTATTAATTAAGTCAGTGTCTCTTTTCTACTTGTTTGTATACAGTTAAAGGTTCGTTAATTGGTGTCAAATTGGCCATATGTTACATTAAGAGACATAAATCGTTCGTATGAGTGCACTAAATTGCATGCGTCAGAAATAGTCAGAAATAGTTACCTTCAATGTATGTTGAATTAGTGATCATCAAGAAATCTCATAGTACATATTGTTATCAATACCATTTAACTGCATATTCTTTCATACAACGTATGTATATATCACTAGTTCATGGGTATAAACACATAAGTAGACATTATCACTATTCATAACAAAATTCTTTTTGTCATTAGTATGCATGAAATAATTCTAATGGATTTTCACGACATAAATAAACTTAAACCGTTTACATAAGCACATACACAAATATTTTCATGGCATAGAAACAGAAGACAACGTGAGAACACAAATGAATCAAATGAAAAAGTGACAAAATATTGGATTTCTTGCAATAAAATTTCACATACACATTTTATTCGTCGCATAGCTTTATAGCATTAATATCACTGTTGGCACTTCCTATTATCACTGATTTAATCGACATCTGGTCGTATGATAAGAACTCTGCGTCACACGCTAACACTTTTCAGCACTGTTGACGTAAATCAGGTGAACCGTAGGAACTAACAGCTGACGGCTGTGATTGATCTGTAACATGGCGTTGGCTGGACTATGTTTGGCTCAGGATTGGCTGTTGTTGTTGGTCGGCGAAGGCAATGGCAACCAGTCCACTCCACTGCACGTCCGCTCCCGTAGTAAAGCTTGCAATGAAAATAACAAAATCATACCCGAGTATCAGTTTTCATAGTATTAATAAATTTTAATGCAATGCGGCATCACAGGGTTTTTGTGTGTGTCTAAAGTGTTAGATTGTCTCTGTATGTAAGACCGTTTACTTCATAACGTAACCACACTAATTGATGACAAGCATTTGGTCATTATTGTCGTTGACAAAACACGAACTTTCTATGTCTATAAATCTCTAATTACATTTTTAAAATGTTCACTGTTTTTCATACACCAGCTCTGATTAATATCCTCTTGTTATATGTTGGAGTACTGATATTGGCTTGTTACACCACTTCTTCAAAAATAGATATTTGAAGTTCACAGTTATTTACAAGCGTCTGTAGGCTAAATTGGAATGATGCCAACACGCACTATATCCTCTGATAGAATGCCTTTATTCTGTAGTATTTAGACTCATTTCTGTCTGTCTGTAAGTGTTAGTTGTTATTTAAACTGCTTTAAGTAAATAAAACTTCCGCGAGTATTAACTTTTAAGGGGAAAGAAGTAAAATAATAATAATAATAAAAAGCATTATCCGCTTTAGCAAGATCCTCGGTTTTTCCTTCTTACATTTATCTTTCCTGTCTTATTGTTGATTATATATGTAAGTTTACATCGTGCTTATTATCATTATTATTATTATTATATACTGTGACAACCTGTATATCTGGCTAACATTATGCTCCATTTTGTCTACGGTGAAAGCTGTGTATTCCTGTGATACACACATGCATAACATGACAATAAAATACATAACAAGACAATAAAATACATAATCATAAAACCATTAAAATAAAATAACATTAATCAAATAATAAAGTAAAGGTATGGAACACCTGTTCCCTAGCCTTGTGTGGGTAAATCACATTACTGAAATGACACATTAGATTCCCTGTTTGCATCTGAAGTCAAGATTGTGTGTATACTACAGACGGAATCAGGCGACATGTTTCCTACAAGGACATATCAATTGGCTCATGATTTACTGTCTACATAACTTAAGCTACTTATATACTATGACACATGAAAATTATTGGAGTAATTAACAGTTTAAAGAATGCTAAAATCTAGGTTGCATGGAATATGTGCCTTCTGGATGAAGCATAAACTTCAATCTAAAACTCAAATCTCTCCAGAAAAAATAGTTATTATGGCTAAGGTACTGCCTTATGGTTATGCCACAGTTTCTCTCTCCCTTTACTAAGCAGAGGCTGCATGGTTAAATTCTTTCTTCATGAAAAAATGTTTACAACACTGTAAACTGAGCTCTCCTTCAGGCAACACTTATCACAAGTAATGTTCCTGCACTTGTTCTACTTATCAGTTCATTGGCCTATTCAAACATACTGTCCTCCGTCACTGATAGAAATGTTCTCTCTTAATGCTAACACAAATGTCTATGTAACTTTTGTTTTTAAAGTGCCGTTGCTCATAGAATGTTCATGAATTCCTATTCACTTAAATGGCTAAACATACATTTAAATCAGTATAATAAAAGTAACAACTTTTGGATTCACTGGAAATGAAAGTCTTTACATTTCACACATGTGCCTTGTTATGTGTTTACTCAGTGAAGGTTTTGGATGAACTTTGAGCAAAATTAGTTCACCTAAACTGTATTTTTGTACATTGCCTACTCTCTTGTCATAAGAAATTTTGCGTTTTTCTGCGTTTTTATTTAAAGTGATGATTCCCTGTCCGATTCTGTCTTCAATTGTTGTAATGTGATGTGTGAATCGTGGTAATGGTTTAGTCCAGCTTTTTTGCTCTTGTTTGTCTGAAATCAATTGGTTGGATGGAAATCCAGTAGATAAACGTGGCAAATCATTTACTATTTCTTGAAACGGTGTAACAAATTCTAACCAGCGTGTTTGTTTCTGTGGGGTATATGTACGGATAAATCTATTGAACTCTTTGAAAACTCTCTCTGTAGGGTTACTTTCAGGATGAAACCTATTGACATGTGTTGATATTATTACGAAGAAATGCTCTCCACGCATATCCAGTAAAATTAGAAGCATTGTCTGAAAGAATAGCTGTTGGTTTTCCATATGTAGGAATGTATTCCTCTGAGATACGTTTAATGATTGGTTTAGAACGTGTGGATTTACTGACATATAATTGCACATGTTTGGTAAATAAATCTCGCACTGCAATAAGATATTTAATGCCTCCTCTGGCCAGCGGATATGGACCTGCTACATCTACTGCTACGATTTGTCTTGGTTTGTTGTTTTAATAGAATGTAATGGAATGTTAGTTGATTTTGTCATAGGTTTTGCTTTCTGACAAACAAGGCAAGTTCTTATTGTTTTATATACTTTGCGTCTGAGATTTGGTACATGGCAATAGCTGTCTATCTTTTGATTACATTTTTCTACACCTAAATGATCCCAACCTATGTGGGTGAGATTCATGAATGTTTTAACATCTGTCTCAGGTATACACATTCTCCAGTTACCGAGCGAGATGGCGCAGTGGTAAGACACTGGACTCGCATTCGGGAGGATGGTGGTTCAAATCCACCTCCGGCCATCCAGATTTAGGGTTTTCGTGATTTCCCTGAATCACTCCAGGCAAATGCCGGGATGGTTCCTTTCAAAGGGCTCGGCCGATTTCCTTCCACATCCTCACCCAAAACTCAGAGCGTTAGCTCCGTCTTTAATGACCAAGCTGTAGACAGGACGTTAAACCCGAACCTTCCCTCTCACACTCTCCAGTTCTGGCTATTAGTTTGCTGTCTGTGAAATAACGTTTTGATGAAGTGTATAGTGTTGTGATAATCCACGATGAGTGTTTTTTTGTTAATATGTCTATTATGCTCTTCATTGTGTGTCACCATGTTGTAACTGTACCATTTTCTTAGATGTCTCAAGGTAATATTTTCTATTCACTTGGTCATTCATAAGTAATACGGGAAAATTGGTTCTACTAACTCAGTTAGTTCTTGTAGGCCTTGTGGGAGTCTACTAAGTTTTGTGTCCCAACTTCGTCGCCGCTTTTGTGTCCCAGCCTCGTCATAGGTGTCGGTGGCCGAGTGGATGAGACCGACACAGGAATAAGATAGCACGCTGGTGCAGGTACGGAGGGGAGCAGCCAGAAACTATAAACACTAGAGTAAATTAGAAAGAGATATATATATTGCACAGAATGTAACAATACTTAACTTTTACATAGTACTGCAGAATGTTGATACATAGTTGTTAGAGGCCTGCCTAGTGCCTGTACAATAGCAAAGTCTTCACTGGTGCCTATCTGATTACGAAGGTCCTAACTCGTTCCTATCTCAGTCCGAAGTGACCAGTCCTTCAGTGGTGGCCACGAGCGGAGTTGTCGCAGAGGGCGCTCGTGGCTGTCGTCGTGAGAACGCCGCGCCGTGAGTGCATGGCGGCGCGCGGCGAAAGTAGGTGGCGCGCACTTTGTACTTGTGCGACACCACACCCCTCCCCCCCAAACCGCCGCGCCGTCGTGGCGTAGGGCTGAGGGCCACGGCGACGGCACTGGGAGGAGGGCCTGGGCGGGGGCGTTACTGGTGGGACGGGCGTCGTAGCTGAGGCTGGGATCGAGACGCCGTCCGCGCCCCGGCATCCGCCTTGCGATCCTCCAGGGAACCCACCGAAACCTGGGGAAGGGCGCACCCTGCCGCCCAGATTGAGCAGGTCATCATCTTCTGAGGTGCGTGGCCCAAGCTGGGGGGGCCCGCACGGTCTCGGAGTCCCTCTCGGTGACGCTGTCATCTGCGGCGGCGACAGCGGCGGCGACGACTGCGTCGGCGGTACGTCGACGTCCATAGGGATCTCGTAGTCCGGGGACGAACGATGTGGCTGTGCTCCCTGGCGGTGAACTGGGTCTGGAATCAAGAAACCCGAGACAGGATCGCGCGGCCTGTGCAGGCGTAATTGGTTTGCGTGGCGCCGCAGCTCCGACCCTGTGGAAGAACGTACAACATACATATTGCGACCGAGCACGCGCTGAATGATGCCCGGCATCCATAGTTTCTTCTTGTTTCCAGCAAACACCCTGTACAGCACCGGCGTGGAAACCTGAAAACGCGTAGCGCCATACGAACCGACTCGGTGCGTGGAAGGCTGCAGCAGGTGAAGGAGAGTGCGGTGACGGCGGCCGTGTAGCAGCTCGGCAGGAGACGGGCCGTCACGTGGCATGCATCGATACGTAGACAGGAAAATTTGAAGAGCTTGCTGCCTGGAGTGCTGACCTTTCATCTTCTCCATGTGAGACTTGAATGTTCGAACGAAACGTTCTGCTTCACCATTGGACTGAGGGTGAAAAGGTGCAGTGGTAATATGCTGAATGCCATTCACACGACAAAACTGTTGAAATTCCGCACTAACAAACTGAGGTCCAGTGTCACTGACGATAGTTTCAGGCAAGCCTTCGATGCAAAACACTGATGTTAAGGCACTGATTGTACTAGAAGCTGTCGTTGAGTTCATGGCAATCACAAAAGGAAACTTGCTGAAAGCGTCTACAACAATTAACCAGCGCGTATTCCAGAAAGGTCCGGCAAAGTCAATATGTAAACGTTGCCATGGTCCCTTGGGGCGTGGCCAGTCTGAGAAACGCTGTGGAGGAGCCGCCTGATGCTCCGCACAAACTGTACACTGTGATGTCATGCTCTCTATCTGAGCGTCCATACCAACCCAGGTACAATGACGTCTGGCCAGTTGCTTTGTCCTAACAATACCCCAATGTCCTTGATGCAGGAGGCGTAACACTTCTCGTTGCAGGGAACGAGGAACAATCACTCTTGCTTGGTCGTTGTCGGTATGCAACAACAGTACACCCTGACTTAAAGACAATGCATGACGTTGTGCAAAATAACGTCGAACCAGAGGCCGATCAATGTCTTTGGCTCTGGCAGGCCACCCTGAGCGAACAAAACGTGCTACCACACTTAGGTCTGCATCCGCAGCTGTTTCCTGTGCAACCCGACGAGAGTTCAAAGGAAAGTCTGCGACAGCGGAAGCATCTCTGGAGTCTATCTGACAACATGCCATATCTGAAGAATCAAATGATACATCCTGGCCAACCGGAAGTCGGGAAAGGGTGTCCGCGTTAGCATGTTAGTGGTAGGTCGGTACAAAATCTCATACTGATAATTTGACAATATCAAGGACCATCTCTGAAGCTTTTGTGCCGTACGTGGCGGAATTGGCTTTGTGGGTGAGAACAACGACGTGAGAGGCTTGTGGTCTGTCAACAAATAGAATTTTCTGCCATAGAGATAATGATGAAACTTTGTGACGCCGTAAATGATTGCTAAGGCCTCCTTTTCTATCTGACTGTAATTCTGTTGCGTTGGCGTCAGTAGCTTGGATGCAAAGGCAATAGGACGATCGTGAGATCCAATGCGATGTGAGATTACCGCGCCCAGACCATACGACGAGGCGTCAACTGCTAACACTACAGGCTTCTGTGGGTCAAAGGGAATCAAACATGCATCACTGAGTAGTGCAGACTTTAGTTTGTCAAAGGCAACCTGACAATCTTTAGACCATACAAAAGGAACATTCTTCCTACGTAAGTGATGCAGTGGAGCTGCAATCTGAGAGGCATTGGGAATAAACCTGAAATAATAGTTAAGCTTTCCCATCACTGCTTGCAATTCATGCACATTCTTAGGAGGAGGCAAGTCTGTGATTGCTCGAAGATGTGACTGTAAGGGATGAATTCCTTGGGCCTTAAGTACATGGCCTAGGTACTCTATTTCAGTTTGAAAAAACGAACACTTTGCTTTATTGCAACGCAGACCTGCTGCAGTCAAAACTTTGAAAAGGCACTCCAGGTTTGCTAAATGTTCTTCAACTGTACGTCCGGATACCACAATATCATATAAATAGTTCGAGCAACAAGGTACCGAAACTGTCAGCTGTTCCAGAAAGCGCTGAAAAATAGCGGGGGCGGAAGAACTGCCAAAGGGTAGGCGTTGAAATTGAAAAAGGCCCATGTGAGTATTAATGACGAAAAACTTTTTTGACTCGTCATCAAGTGGAATCTGTAAGTATGCCTCTGCTAAATCAATCTTAGAAAAGAAGCGAGACTGTCCTAATTTGTCCGTCAGTTCCTCAGGTCAGGGCAGGGGATAAGTGTCGACAATTGTTTGACTGTTCACTGTTGATTTGAAGTCCGCACAGAGACGAAGTTTTCCTGACGGCTTGGGTATAATTACTGTAGGCGAGGCCCACTGACTCGCAGAAACAGGAGAAATCACCCCACTATCTTGCCAACGTTTAAGTTCTTCGGCAACTGTATCACGCAAGGCGATAGGCACTGGTCTAGCTTTCCGAAATTTTGGAACTGCAGATTCTTTTAAAGTTACATGTGCCACGAAGTCTTTTGCACAACCTAGTTCCGGCGAAAACAAGTCACTATATTTGTCACATAAAGCATTGATTTTGTCCTGAGGCACTACTGATGAAATTTGAAGCACATCTCTTTGAATTGATAAACCAAACAAGTCAAAAGCATCTAGTCCAAAAATGTTCTGTGTCGATTTGGCCTGAAGAACTACAAAAGCAACTGTTTTTGTTATACCTTGAAAAGAGGCGGGCAGGCTACATGTTCCTAGCACGGGAATATTTTCACCTGTATAAGCTGTTAACACTTGCTGTGACGGCGACAATTTTGGCGAACCCAGAAGTTCATAAGTATCTTTATTAATTAAGGTAACAGCGGAACCAGTGTCGAGCTGAAATTGCACAGTCTTATTGTCAATGGAAAGATTCACAAAAAGTTTTTGCTTGCGGCGCTCGACAGGTGCGCGAATGTGGGCAACGTCTGCTACGGTTTGTTTACTGCGCTTGCGCGGGCCGCGTAGTGAAGGAAGCGGCGCAGACTCGGCACGCAGCGGATTAACAACACTGTCACTAGATGACACTACCGCCGGATCGGCGTCCGCGCAATGCGAGGCTACTACAGAGTCACTAACTACTGCACTACACTTTTGAGTAGCTACTTGATGTCTACTGTCACTAGCTACGCAGTACTGGGCACTATTATAAGGAGCAGTTGCAGAAGGCACTATTTTCATTACAGGAATGCACTGTTCATAGTCATTTTGCTTGTCCCGAACCCTTTTCCGTTGCACTGTTTTACGCGCTCGTCGGCGCTTGCGACGTGGTGCACTATATAGTTTTGCAGTAGGCGCAGAACTTTCCATCGAATCCCCCCGACTGTAGCTATTGCCGGGCTGATCTCGGCTACTTCAGTTGGTTTCCTGTTCACGCTACTTCCTTCCGTTCCTGCTTTGCGCCGCCGCCGCCGCCCAGGCCCCGCACCTGGTCCGCCGCCGCCGCCGCCGCCGCCGCCGCCGCCGCCGCCGCCGCCCAGGCCCCGCACCTGGTCCTCCGCCGCCGCCGCCGCCGCCGCCGCCGCCGCCCAGGCCCCGCACCTGGTCCGCCGCCGCCGCCGCCGCCGCCGCCGCCCAGGCCCCGCACCTGGTCCTGCTCCTCCGCCGCCGCCGCCGCCGCTGCCGCCGCCCCCCAGGCCCAGCCCCTGGCCCCCCGCCGCCGCCGCCGCCGCCGCCGCCGTCGTCGTCGTCGTCTTCGTAGCAGCACCAACGTCCACGCTGCCGCCGCCGTCGCCGCCGTCATCGCTGCCGCCCTGCCGGTCTCGGCTCGTCGCCCTGGACTGCGCCCCTGTCGTAAGAGCTGCCCATGGCGACCTCATCGTCCACCCCGTCAACTTCCTCCTCCCTCTCCGCAGTTCCCACAATAACCCTGCCCCCTGTCCATACTGCACCCATCATTCTTACTACCACCCCCTCCCTCGCCTCCACAACAATCACCTGGAGCCCCTCCAGCCTTCCCCAAACTACTCTCCCGCTCCATGTCATCCTCTCCGCTTCACCATCCCATGAGGTCCCCCCTCCCCCTCCGCTCTACCTCCCCCTCACTACCCCCTACACTGCACCGGTCAATTCCGCCCATGTGACGCACCGCCGAGCCACGGTGGCAGATACGCCGCTGTCGCCCCCGCCCCCTTCTCACCTTCTACCCCACCATCCGCCTCCCATCGAAATCCCACTTGATCGTGTTTCCCTCCCAGCCCCTCCTACCTATGCCTCCGTCACCGCCTCTGCTCCAGCATCTCTACCTGCCTCTACTGGCGCCATCCCCAAGCGCACCCAGAAACGGGGAAGTGCGGACCCTTCCCCCGCCTCCACCAAATCGAAGAAAGCTCCCCCCCCTCCCCCGCCCCCTTCTCCTCCCCCTCTTACGGACTCTATGGACACCGCCCCCATTCTCCCACGCCCCCAACCCGACATGTTCACATATGTACTGTCCCATCCTGATCCCCGATTCCTTGAACATAAAAACCTCTCCCTCCAAATTCGGAAGTATTTCCCCTCCGCCCCCATCTCCCAAATTATTCCCCGCCGAGACTCTGTCCTCCTGAAGTCCCCCAGCCCCACCCTCCACACAGACATCCTCGCTCGCATTCCCAAGGTCCTTTTCGGCCCTCATGCCTCCCTCACCCCCTACTATACAGCCTCCTCTGCCCGCCAACCACCTCCCCCCCGCCGCCCTCCGACCCTCACCGCCGTGATCACAAGGCTTAGTCCTTTGATTACGGAGGAAGAGGTGTTGGAGCAACTCAACTCTCACCCCGACATCTCCATCCGTTCCGCCAAGCGGATCAACAATGACTCTGGCCCCACCCGTTTGATGCGGATATTTACTGAATCCGCATCTTCCCTTGACCACCTCTTCCTCGAGGGTGCGCTGATCTACGATCGCCGCCACACGGTAGAACCCTCCCGATCCCCCCCGCAAGCCTACCGCTGCGCCAGGTGCCTCGTTTATAATGATCACCTGACGCAGAACTGCAAAAACCCTCCCACCTGTCCCCACTGCAAAGACTCCCACCTCCATAAACACTGTCCCAACCTCACCTCTCCTCCCACCTGCAACACCTGTGGCGGCCCTCACCCTACCTACTCCTACAAGTGCAAATCCGTCCCTCCACCTGCTCCCTCCAAACCCGAACTCACCGTCCCCATCCGCCCCATAGATCCTCCCATGCACCCCAATCAATCCTTGGTCCCTCCCCCCACCGCCGAAGACGTTATCCGGTTCGTCACCACCGTCCTCGCCAACATCCACCCCTTCCAGCGTCCCCACACCCTCCAACAGATTGCACTGGCCGCCAGGTCCGTGTTCAATCTGGACACCTTTGCCACCTTCTCCCGTGCCCACTCCCACTTCGCCTTTTCCCGCCTCGAGACCCAAGTTTAAGTCCCTCCGGTCCCCTTCCTTTCCCCACCCCTCCTCTACCCTCCCCAACCCTCCCTCTATCCCATCATGGCAGGCCCATCCTATACCCTCCTCTACCACAACATCCGCTCCCTCCCAGCCAATAAGAACCTCTTCCTCCACACTCTCTCCCAACACCGCGTGGATGCCTTCCTACTCAACGAGACCTTCCTGCAACCCCGCCGACCAGTCAACACCAATCCTTACCTTCTCCACCGCACCGACGGACCCCCACCCCTGGCCCGAGGCGGAGTGGCGATCGGCCATCTCCGTCACCACCCCGTCCGGCTACACCCTCTCCTCAATGACCCCACTGAACACTTGATCCTCAGCCTCTTTCTTCCCTCCCTCACTGTCACTCTCGCCACCATTTACATTCGCTCCACCTCTCCTCTCCCGTACGATTTCCTCTCCCATGTCGACCGCACCTTCCCGACCTATGTCATTGCCGCTGACCTCAACCTTCATTCCCGTCACCCCGCTGAACTCCGGCGGTGGCGTCAGTTCGTCACCACCTCGCTCCGGGGCGACGTCCTTCCCCTTCCCCGCCCAACCCGCCCCGAAAGCAACACCACACCCGATGCAGTACTGGTGTCTCCCAACCTCCTTGGGCGCATCACGGCGGACGTCCTCGACCTAATAGGCAGTGACCACGCCCCTGTCCTACTTACCTTTGACCACCGCCCCCGCCCTGCCCGCGCTCCTCGTCCCATGCCCCCTCCCAAACTCGTCCATGATTATTCCCGTGCCGACTGGGATGCCTACCGTCACTCCATTGACACCTCGGTCGAAAGCCACCCACTACCCCTCCATACTCCCGCCGATATTGACCATGCCTCCTCCTTTCTCCAGCAGACCGTTGCTGACGCGGTCCATGCCCACATCCCTACCCGGGCGATCTATCCTCACCGCCCTACCCTTCCTCCACAGGCCGTCCTTCTCCTCCGCGAATCCCGCCGTCTGTACCGCTCCTTTCTCCGGACCCGTGACCGGGATACTCTCCAACGCCACCGGCAACTCCAACGACACATAAGAAACCTTTTGACCGCGAAGAAACGCCGGGACTGGCGTCAGACATGCACCTGCCTTAACTCGCTCCTCCCGGTCTACTCCGCCAAGTACTGGCGTGCCTTCCGCCGCCTTACTGGCAGTCACTCCTCCCCCCACTACCCACTTCTCCATGATGATCGTCCTTTCCCTGACAACGCCAGTAAGGCAGAACATTTTGCCTCCTACCTTTCTGATGTATTTTCCATTCCTGATGATCCCCTCTTTGACTACTCTCTCTTCCCGGATGTCCATGAGCGCACCGACACCTCCTCTCCTCCGCTCGCCCCTGGCTTCCAGTACTTGGACCGCATTCCTCCCTCAGAATTGAACACTCCCATTACTGCCCGTGACATAATAGACACTCTTCGCACGAAACGAAACACCGCCCCCGGTCACGACCGGCTAACCTACCGCCACCTTCGCGCATGCCCCCTCTCATTTCATGAAGTCCTTGCCAAACTCTACAACGTCATCCTTTACACTGGCTTCTACCCCGACCTGTGGAAAATCTCCCGTATTCTCATGTTCCTCAAGCCTGACAAGCCCCCGTCCCAGACCTCATCCTACCGTCCCATCAGTCTTACCTCCGTGTTCAGCAAGGTCCTGGAAACCATCCTTTCTCGTCGAATCCACCAGCACCTCCACCGCCACCAGTTTCTCCCCTCCTCCCAATGTGGCTTCCGACCCTCCTTCTCCGCCGACGACCAGCTCCTTCGCCTGACTCATCTCCTCTCCGTCCAACTCAACTCCCGTCGCTCCGCAATTTTTGTATCCCTCGACATCCAAAAAGCCTACGACCGAGTATGGCATTCCGGTCTCCTCTTCAAGATCCAGCTCTACGCCCTTCCCATTAATTACGTCCGCCTCATCGCTTCCTTCCTTACCCGCCGCCCCTCCTACGTCACTGTCTGCAACTCCAACTCCCGTATTTTCTACCCCTCCGCCGGGGTGCCCCAAGGCTCAGTCCTCTCTCCCCTCCTCTATCTCCTCTACTCTGCCGACATGCCTCAACCCCAACCTCCCGTCTATCTCCTCCAATATGCTGACGACACCGCCTTCCTGGCCCTCGCCCCCTCCCTTGCCCGTTCCCAGGTTTTGCTCCAGTCCCACCTCACCGAGTTCGCCTCCTGGTGTAACCGGTGGCTCCTCTCCGTCAATCCCGACAAATCCCAGGCAATAGTCATAGGTCGTACTACCCGCACCTTCCGCCTCCACGATTTCTATCTTACCCTTCACAACCGACCCATCCGCCACACCCCCACCCTCAAGTACCTTGGCCTTACCCTTGACCGCCAACTGTCCTGGACTCCATACCTCATATCCCTCCGTGAGAAAGCTCTGTCCCGCCTAAACCTCCTAAAACTCCTCACTGGCCGGACGTGGGGCCTCCACCCTTCCACTGTCCTTCACACCTACAAATCAATCATGCGCCCCATCCTTTGTTCCTTCCACCCCGCCTGGATATCAGCCCCTCCTACTTTCTACAAGTCCCTCCAGATTCTAGAACGCCACGCCCTCCGCCTCGCATACCGTATCAGACTCCCTTCCCCCACGCGGATCCTCTATGACCTCATCCCCTTCCCTCCTCTCCTACAACACCTCGAACATCTCCGGCTCCTTTACGCATCCCGCAAAATAGAGTCCCAAAACCCTCTGGTCTACCCTATTCTTACGAATCCCGGGCCTCTGCCACGCCTCCGCCAAACCGTCCCTCCCGGCCTTCACCTCCATACGCTCCGTATCCTCTCCCAAGGCAATTTCCGCACCCTTCCTCTACCGGATACCGAACTTCGGCCCGATATCTACCCCTCCTACCAACTCTGATCCCTTCCCCGTAGCATCAGCGCCCCTCCCCTCTCTCCCGTCCCCTTTTCCTTCCCGCCCGCTTGGCTACCCTCTCCCATGCCCAGAGTCTCGTCACTCCTTCCCTCCTTACGCTCTCTTCCCTCCCCTTCTCCCCCTCCCCCGCACTTCCCCCGTCCCTGCCCCACCTCCCCCCCTCCATCCCCTCCCCACTCCCTGCGGGGGCGTCTCGACTTTTTATCTATGTGTTCAGTGCAAGTGTCTCCAGTGTCGTGTGTTTTACTCAGTGCCTCCATAATCGCCGTCCCCATGTTTTATTCTTTACGCCGTCAGCTGTCTCCGTGTGTGAACTTCGTGTCTCCGCAATGTACTTTTAAACTTGTCACCGTGGCCGGTTGTTTTTACTGACTGTGTGTGTGTTTTATCACTACTCGTCTCTTTTTTGTTCTCTGCCATATGTTTTGTCCCGTTTATACATGTCCGTTTTACTCTGTCGAAAAATCTGTCTGTCAAGTTTTTTATTTCCCCAATTTTGTCCATCTTTTTATATTTTATCTCTTCTTTGTCATGCTTGTGTATCACATGGCTGAAGAGCAGCCACCGCAGCTGCTGCCAGCCTGCCAGCTGTTTCTACGGCTGGCTTTAAAACAACAATAAAGGAAAAAAAAAAAAAAGCAGAACTTTCTTGCATGTGAGAATCAATAGAAGCACCATCTAAGTTCATAGCATGTATAACATTTACAGAAGGAATTGTTCTCGCA
This sequence comes from Locusta migratoria, assembly GCA_026315105.1. Lineage (NCBI taxonomy): Eukaryota > Metazoa > Arthropoda > Insecta > Orthoptera > Acrididae > Locusta > Locusta migratoria. The sequence continues at coordinate 214,872,041 of CM048745.1, read as the reverse complement.
CTCTGCGAAGCACTGTTTCTAACGTTACTGTTCTTTGAGTTTTTAATTTGCATACACACAGACTGCACATGTCCCAATTTGCCACATTGATAACAGGTTGCGTTGCGACTAGGGCAATGAGCACGCTTGTGGCGAGACACACACTGGGGGCAAGATTTACGTACATTTTTCTGAAATGAGCGTTGGCGCCCGTCATTCAAATTACTGTTTCTAACACGACGGGGCGACCTTTGCGTCGCACTTTTACACTGGCTACTGTTCACTGTCTGTTCAGCACGGCCGGTAGAAAAATAAGAATCACTAGTGCTATACTGAGAACTACGGCTAGGAAAGCGTCCGTTGTGGCGCACTGAATTTACACTATGGCTTTGCATTTCTACTTCAGCTAAGTCAAAAGTATCATGCGCTTCTATAAGCTGCAGTACACTGTCTAATGAGGGGTCAGACTGTTTCAGAATTGCTGCCCTAATTCTGGGGTCCTGAATGTTCTGCGTAATCGCATCCCTCAACATCACGTCACTATACGAAAGTCCACAAGAGCAAGTAAATTTACATTGGCGGGTTAAGCCCTTCAATTCCGTAATCCACTCTTGGTGTGACTGTTCCGGTAATTTTTTCAGTCTGAAAAATCGGTACCGTGCAGCAGCTACGAGAACTTTTCTCTCATAATGAGCATTTAGTGCCTCTACTATTTGTTCAAAGTCTACATCACGAGGAGATGCTTGCGGGAATAGTTTCTGCAGTAATACGAAGGTTTTGGGGCCCACCACGGACAATAAAAGATGCTTAACAGTCTGACCTGTAATTTGATGAGCCGCGACGAGTTCTTGAAACTGTGCGAAATAGTCGCTCCATTCTTCCTCACGTTCGTTGTACTGGCGGAACGTCGGAAGCGGTGCGGCGGCAGGTGTGGGCTGCTGATGCGACGGCTGTTGTTGAGTTGTCAACTGCGCCACCGCCTGGAGAAGTTGTGTTATTTGCGCCGTCTGTAATTGAATAATTTCCATTAAGTTTGGGTTCGGGGTAGTGGCCATGCTGACCGATTAGGCGCCGCGCAGTAAATTATAACAAAACACAAATGCAATATGAAAGGAGGGCTCGCTCTGCAACAAAAAAGTCCACAAAACACGTAACAAAATATCTTTCCCCAAAATTCTTATATTAAGGGTGGGTGGGCGGGAGCAATATCTGCGTGCTCCGACTGCTGCTGTCTGGCTGCTGCAAGCGGGTTTGTCCAAGGTTCGTCTATCACTCCTCGTCGCCACTTTTGTGTCCCAACTTCGTCGCCGCTTTTGTGTCCCAGCCTCGTCATAGGTGTCGGTGGCCGAGTGGATGAGACCGACACAGGAATAAGATAGCACGCTGGTGCAGGTACGGAGGGGAGCAGCCAGAAACTATAAACACTAGAGTAAATTAGAAAGAGATATATATATATATATTGCACAGAATGTAACAATACTTAACTTTTACATAGTACTGCAGAATGTTGATACATAGTTGTTAGAGGCCTGCCTAGTGCCTGTACAATAGCAAAGTCTTCACTGGTGCCTATCTGATTACGAAGGTCCTAACTCGTTGCTATCTCAGTCCGAAGTGACCAGTCCTTCAGTGGTGGCCACGAGCGGAGTTGTCGCAGAGGGTGCTCGTGGCTGTCGTCGTGAGAACGCCGCGCCGTGCGTGCATGGCGGCGCGCGGCGAAAGTAGGTGGCGCGCACTTTGTACTTGTGCGACACCACACTAAGTGCATCCGCTACAATATTTTCACTACCTTTAATGTATTGTATTTTAAAGTCATATTCTTGCAGAATCATGCACCATCGGGCTAACCTTCGATGCATGAGTTTGCAAGTTAAATGAAAACTTAGTGCTTTGTTATCACTTAGTACCTTAACATGATTTCCATAGACATAATAGTGAAATTTCTTGAATGCAAAAATAACATCAAGTACTTCAAGCTCTGTGGTGGAAGACGATCTTTCAAATTCTGTCAATACTCTGCTAGTAAAACTGATAGGTTTAATCTATATTTTACCATCTATATTTTCTGTTTGAAAAAGAAATGCCCTTACCCCTATGTTTGATGATTCAGAAGCTATATAAAAGTGTTGAGACATGTCAGGATGACAGAGGAAGTTGGAATGTACAAAAGTCTGTTTTAGTGAATCAAAAGCTGCCTGGCATTTGGTGGTCCACACCCAAGAGGTGCTTTTCTTTAATAAATTTAGCAAGTAACTATTGTTCAACAACTGATTAGGGACGAGTTTATGAAAGAAGGAAATTACCCCCATGAATTCTTTTAATTGTCTTTTTGTTGTTGGTGTAGGAAAGTGTTGTATGGCCTTAATCTTCTCCGTATCAGGTGCAATACCTGCCGGCGTAATAATGTGTCCAAGAAACTTTACATTTTCTTTGTAAAATTTAGATTTCTCTAAGTTAGCAGTGACACCTGCGTTTTCAAATCTTTGTAAAACCTGAGGCAAAATTTACACTAACTTTATCAAGTAATTCGTGACCTAGAACAGCATCTAAGTCTGTAATGAATACTCCGGGACTTACATTAAGCCCGAAAGGAAGAACTTTAAATTGGTATATCCTACCTGCAAAAATAAAGCGGTATACTTTCTACTTTCTTCGTCTAAAACAACCTGCCAAAAAGATGCATGTATGTCAATAGTAGTAAGATATTTTACTTTGTGTAACTTTTGCAACTGTTCATCAAGCACTTCAGGACGTGACAGACAGGTGTTAAAATCTTATTCAAAATGTTCAAATGTTTGTAGAGCTTATGGGACTTAACTACGGGGTCATCAGTCCCTATAAAATCTTATTTATCATTCTGGCGTCCAGCACTAATCTTACGCCTCCTCCTGATTTGGAAACAGCCAAAAATGGACTAGAGTATGGCGACATAGATGTTTCAATAACTCCCCACGCTAAAATTTTTCTAATCTCTTTTTTAACCTCCTCACTCCTTGACGATGGAATAGAATAGGTTCGACAACAATAAGTTGAGTAGGATGCACATTCATACGATAAACGTATCCCTTTATGACACCAGGTTTTGTAGAGAAAACGTCTCCGAAATTAAATAAAAGATTATATAAATCATTTTTCTGTTCATAAGACAAGTAATTACTTTCTGAAACTTTCTCCTTCATCTGATGTACAGTAGGAATGACTTCTTCTAAATTCATTGACAAAGTGTCTGTTGAATTTAAATGTTTTATGTTTGCCTCTTCCTGACAGTAACATAATTCTACGTTGCTAAACTTGATATTAATACTTTTGCACAACTTGCTGTCTTTGCTTTGGGTCCGTAGCAAATTTAAACATAAAGTCTTCCTCTCTATTTCAACAACACACTTACCTTGACGAAGGTCGACTACTGCGCTCCCTCTCCTTAAAAATTGCATACCTAAAATACATCCCACTGACAACCCATTCACAGCGAGACACGAACACTCCACTGTGTCGTTCTCAAAACAAATCTCCAACAACACTTGCTTTTGTATTCTTTGCACACGAGACCCGATTGCACCTGGGACTACGCAGTTTTGAACAGGTAAAATGGGTACCTTAGTCCATTGCTTAATTCTATTAAACAAATCTTCACTAATGACATTCATACTGGCACCTGTGTCAATAGTAATGCTATTCTGACTAATACAGTTGCTTGAATGACATATTTACTATCTTCGTGTGGGCAAGGTTTGTCTTTTAACGGTTCATCCCTAAAGTCCTTTCCCTCGTTATATCGTAAGAATAGAACCCTCCAATACTCATTGTGGTCGCCCACATTCCATTCCGCGGCCAATACCCGGGAACCAAATATGACGGCCTCTAGTTTGATGCTTGTTCAGTGGGTGCAGGAACATCCTTTGCTTCTACCACCTCTACAAATTCGAATTGGTTCAATATCATCTTGTGCTCGGTTTTGATTCAAATTTTGACTACTTGTCGGTTGTGTATGTGTTTGCACTTTTTTCCACGACTGTGGACCTCTGAAATTAGCTCTCCATGGATTATTTTGGTTGCCACCGTTATTGTGGTTCCATATTTGGTGTTGCTTATTTTGCCTTGGCTGGTTGTAACCCAGATGGTACCTATTGTCAGATGTACGTTTTATAACAAAAGTGCCATTATCACTGTTTTCGGCATTGGCATTGCTTTGGTTATTCCAGTTATTATTATCTGATCGGTTGTGTCTGTTGCCATTACTTCCTGATTGGTTTTGTGTGTGGTAAATATTATTTCCGTTATGATTTGTGTTGCTATTGTTTTTCCCGTTGTTGCCAATGCGATGTTTTTCATAGGCACTGTCTACCTCATCAGCAACTGACAAAAATTCTTTCAAGTCATAAAGCAGTGCTCTTATAATCCAAGGTCTTATTTCTGCGGGAGCTCGCTCTTTCAGAATCCCAAGTACATCATAAATTGCCATTGGCTGCTCAAGATATCTGACTTTATTTACGTATCTTTCAATATATTTACGTAATGGTTCCTGCTTGGGATTGTACATAGGTGGATCATAAACTTGTCTATGGAGCTTATCTTGTTCATTCGTAGACCAGAATTTGGATAAAAATGTTCTTTCGAACTCTTCGTATGTGTTACATGTCTCGGTATTTTCAGACGCTCAGCCTGTGGCTCCGCCCTGTATATAGGCTCCCACAAACCTAACTTTCCGTTTTTCTGTCCAGTTAGATGGTAGCATATCACGAAATGCTTTGATAAATACATTTGGATGTGGTATTTTCTTTTCAGGGCATAAAAAGTTTGAAACGGTCTACTTTGAAATTGCGATTGTTCGGTAATTACACCTAGTAGCTACGGCTACATCACTTTGTGGCGTTAAACTTTGTGGTGGTGTGTTTATGTTGTAGCGTGGATAAACTTCAGGCGATCTGCTAATACAAATAACATTTTCGTCTAAATTTACTGGCGAGCTTCGTGTATCTGCTTGACTGGATTTTACTTTTTTGAATTCCTTCTTTAAGTCTGATATTTGTGTTGTCAATTCAGAACGCCAAGATGGTGTCTCGTTCTGAATAACATTCCTTATTTCACCTGATTCCGTACGTAAAGTGCTGCCGGCATCGGTTCCAGGCTCTGATGTGATTTCTGAAGCCAATGCACGAACGGCAACACGAATTTCGGCTTCGGCTTTGTTTCTTATTTCTGTGTTGTTGTTTTTTTTATTTTTTTTTATTTTTTTATTTTTTTATCTATCCAATCTGAGATTGTTTCATGTATTTTTCTACCTGACGCATAAATTGCTGTGTAATTATCCGCTCTGTAGATATTATGAGCTCATTTACACATTGTGAAAGGTCAATAATTTTTGTTTCCAAGTGTGTTTGTGTGTATTTCACCTCCGAAACCCCTTTGGATAATCGTGTAATTTTTTTCGGTACATCTTTGTACTGATCGGTAATAATAGCAATTTCTGACTTAATGTTAGAAAATTCGTTTTGTATGTGTGTCTGAATATCATTTATTTTACTTGAAAATCTTTGTTCCATCTGTTGGTATTGATTAGCCAGACGGACTTTTATTTCTCTCATAATTTTATTAAGCATTTTATCGTGTTGTGAAAATCTTTCTTCTAACTGTTTCTGTGTGTTTTCAGTTTGCGTATGAAAATGGATCTGTTTTCCGCAAGTTTTCTACAGTGTCCGCGAACTTTAGTTCTAACATTTTCGCAATTTGAGCCAACATTGCCTCATTAGACAATGGAACTAGGCAGACTTCGGTTTCTGTTATGGAATCTTGTGTAACATTCGCGAGTGTGGTGTTCCTTTCTACATTAATATCGCCCCCCACACTTTCCTGCATGTTACTAACTGTCGGATCAGCAATTTGGCTGGCATCGACAACTTTCTGATCTCTATTCTGTATTGAATCCATGGTCTGCGATTTGAAAGTTCGTCTCGTCTTTACAGAAAAAGTTAATGAAACTAACAATGCCACCGAGTAAATAATTATTTCATTAAATTTGACAAAAACTGCACTCGATACACTGGTATCACACAAACAAATTTTAAATTAACTGTATTACAAGATAGACGCATAATAATACAATAATTCACTGACAGAGCGTGTCCATCTTGTTGGGCGCAGCAGAAGCCATGTCTGATAACCTTCGCATATGAAGTTAAGAATCCCACAAGTAAAGTTTTCGAAACTATTAACACTTCAATTACATATGAGCAAACTGATATTTCCTGCACAAAGTTGTCACACATAAGCACATAGATAGGCGCAGTTGGTGTTCCTACCTTTATCTTTATTGCGCTGTCCAAGTCCTTGATCCAGGAAATTAATTTCCGTTCTCACAATTCAGAACGATTTTATCATCAGTTATTATAGCTCTCGGTCGGACGCAGGGCATGAGACAAAGGATAACAATGCAAATTAGATCACAGTTTAGCGTCTTTCAATTCGTGCCAACAAGTTGGGCGCCAAATTGAAACATTTCTCCCAAATTGTTAATATTTTTAGATATTATTTAATATCTGTATGTAAATGTTCTTGAAATTGAATATCTCCTGCAAATGAAACTGTTCCGTGATTTTAATAAAGAACAATTAAAGCAATATTAATTTGAATGAAATCCATGTAAAAGCCAGAAAGCTATCACTGACGGCGCTATAAAGATTAAACGGGATAAATATTTCAAATTGGTGACGAATCATTTACGTGAGCCATGAAAGATGCGTCTGTTTTTTTAAAAAAATAAAAAATTGTGGCACTGTAAAAGAATAGGCAAACTACGCACTAAAAACCTGTTGTTGATGGAAAACCGCCGTGAACCTAACTGTTGGAAACATAATTTACAATCACTATCATTTACTAAGAAAGTCCACGGCAAGCTCAAATTGTTTATACTGAAATTTAATAAGTCGGCACAAATCTCAGGATCGTATTCAGAACAATTATTTAGTGAAGGGATGGAATGAAAATGGTTACTATTCTGATCTCATCTCCAACAATTAGTTTCGTAATTAGTTGTAATGGCGGAATCCGTTGTCATGAAAAATAAATTGCATCACAGTTAATCAAATGTGAGAAGGAAACAATAAAGGAATCAATTTTCTACTAAATTAGAACCATTCGAGGCTCGGTTAAAATGCTGAGCTTATAATATGATTAAAAAAAAAATAAAAGCATCTCTACATAAAACTTACATCACTTACATAGCTCATAGAAATTCTACAAAAATTAGTAATAATTACAGAGCTCAAATCAGTTACGACTTTACTGTCTCAATGTTCCAACAAGAAGAAGGAAAATGGAGATGCATCTGCTGTCTTTATAGATGGTAGGAATTGAACGTTTCGTTGTCTTTGTATTCTTTTCACAGAGGTTTATGTACAATATTCAAAGAATTTTAAGTCCTTATATCTGCGAGTAGTATATTAATACTTACGAAAAATTTCAATAAAATATGCAAATATGAAAAGAAATTAATTCTAAAACATCGGAAACAAGAACTATTGGTACGTGGAGGCTCATGTACATTACAAGTCCTGATCTTGCTTCCAGAGATTTTCATATTCTTTTGCTCCTCAAGAAATTCCTGCCCTCTGGCTAGCGATTTGACAACGGCGAAGAGCTAAAGACAGTCGTCACACTCTGGTTCCTTTCACAGTCTAAAATGTTCAAATGTTTGCAATAATATGGGATCAAACTACAAGGGTCATCGGTCCCTAGTCTTAAAAACTACTTTAAGCTTGCCGATTACCACTAAGCTCATTGAATTCTTGTGGCAGCTTATTAACAATAGATGCGACAGAATATTGCTCACCCTTCTGCACAAGGGTCAAGGAGGTGTCATCTGAACCTGTTGCTAATAGAGTTTTTCATGTAACTATGTTGTGTTTATTTAAAGAAAAATAATATCAATACGGAAAACTTAGTTTCTGCATGTGTCTCGTTACTTGTGTCTGACCACTAACTGTACGGCCCTGCTACAATGCAGAAGATAAAAGATGGAGTATCTTTGCTAAATACGAACTCAATGCACGCGAATGACGCTGTATTAATGGTGGTACAAACGCTTTTGGACATTGTGCCGATGAAGGGCTCAGTAGGTCAAGTACTTCCTCGTACTAGAGTCGGAGGCTGTACACAGAGGCTTGTGATTAGTCGAGTGTATTCTTCGGCGCGCTGCCACTGCTGAGTGGAAACGTTTCGGAGGCACTGAACTCCGCTATATCGACAACAAGGCCTTGGAAGCGAGCGAATTCGTTACCGTGTTGTCCGAACTAATCTCTTGGAGAGCCCTGCCAGAGAACGATCAGACCCTGCATTGTAAATGAGATAGACAGATCTGTGACACGGATGCCCACTGGTTACTGTTATCAGTGAGTGTGTCATGAACAACAAGTCACTGTCCACACTTCTCAACACTTCTCCATTGACTGAGGCGTCAGCAAAATTCTTCGTATTCGGTATGAGCAGCTAGGGTTGAGCACGCTGTGGAACACAAATCCGCGAGACAAATCCTTCTAATCGGGAAGCTGCCTCCGGAATGTGATGGCAATTTAGCATCTCACATGCCACCAGTATGCTATCCGGGAAATTTGCGAAAGGAGCGACTAGCCAAGCTCGCATTGAAAAACAAGTTTACGTGAAAACTTTTTGACCTTTTTTTCGAACAGTGTCTGATAGTCTGTCGTTCTCTTCAAACCTCTGAACACATTACAAACTAATATTTCGTCGATTCACAGTTAAACATGGACTTGGACGTACTCTACGTGATCAAAAGTATCCGCTCACACCCAAAAACATATCTTTTCATACTAGGAGCATTGTGCTGCCACCTACTCTCAGGCACTCCATATCAACGATTTCAGAGGACATTGGACATGGTGAGAGAGCAGAAAGGTTCGTTCCGCAAAACTCACGGACTTCGAACGTGGCCAGGTGATTGGGTGTCACTGGTGTCTGAAGTCTGTACGCGAGATTAACACAATCCTAAACATCCCTGGGCCCACTGTTTCTGATGTGAGAGCGAAGTGGAAACGTAAAGGGACGCTAACAGCACGAAAGCCTACAGGCCGACCTCGTCTCTTGACTGACAGAGACCGCCGACAGTTGAAGAGGGTCGCATAGTGTAACAGCCAGGCATATGTTCAGAGAATCGCAAGGGAATTTCAAACTGCACCAGGTTCCACTGCAAGTACTATGACAGGTGGGAGGTGAGAAAACTTGGATTTCATGGTAGAGTGGCTGCCCTTAAGCCACACTCCACGCAGATCAATGCCAAACTACGCTTCGCTTGGTGTAAGAACGTAAACATTGGACGACTGAACTGTAGGAAAACGTTGTGTGGAGTGACAACTCAAGTTACACAATGCGGCGGTCCGATGGCAGGGAGTGGGTATGGCGAATGCTCGGTGAAGGTCATCTGCTAGCTTGTGTAGTGCCAAAAATAGAATTCTGGGGTTGTGGTGTTTTGGTCCACTCGTGCTTTTCATGGAGGAGGTTCGCACCCCTTGTTGTTTTTCGTGGCACTATCACAGGACAGGCCTACATTGATGTCGTCAGCAACTTCTTGCTGTCTACTGTTGAAGAGTGATTCGTCAATGGAAATTGCATCTTTCAGACAGATCGAGCACCAGTCCATAATGCACGGCCTGTGGTGGAGTGTGCCTACACGATAATAACATACCTGTAATGGATTGACCTGCAAGGAGTCGTGACTTGAATTCTATAGAACACCTTTAGGATGTTTTGGAAATCCGACTTTGTGCCCGATCTCACCGACCTACATTAATACCTCTCCTCAGTGCAAGACTCCGTGAGGAATGGCCTGCAATTCCCAAAGAAACCTTCCAGCGCCTTATTTGATGTATGCCTGAGTGGGTGGACCATTGCTATATTGAATTCCAGCGTTACCAATGGCGGGCGCCATTGTCTGCTTAGCTGCCGACTGACACACAGCAGACTCTGCCTTCATATTTTGTAAGTGAAACCAGCTTCTTCTTAGAAGTGACAAACAGTGTTTTGATTGTTGTCTGCGTGTTTTCGTTTCAGTTTGTAAATTTATGCTGTACTCTCGTGCATATTAGATTGAAATTCGCGTTTTAACTCTTTCAGTCTTGGTGGTTAGTGTTACTAAACCACCTCTTTTCGATCACGGTACTTCTATTCCACGCCATCTAGCGATAAACGGTTGAATTAGTATGTCCGTTTGGACTGTGCTTCCAAACAAATGACAGATTCCGGGTACATTGCATGAATGTCAGTGCATACCAGTTGCATTGAATGTAGCGCTAACGTACCTTGTCTCGAGTGTCTGATAAAAACATCAATTATACGGGTACGTAACATGTTTTCTGTAATGTATTTTATTGAACGTATTCTCATAGACCTACTTTATGTGTGTTGGTATGCAGGTACTGTTACTTTTGTGTTTTCACTTAGTAGTTACAAAGGGAATGTAAGCAAACTGGGAACTGCAGTCCTCTTCACGCCCAGACCTCGACAAGCTGATTCTGAAAGACTTCCGGAGAGAAGTATATCGGGGCCTACTGGCACCAGCATATCTCAGAGACAAACACAGGCCGGATTCAATGAACAGCAGCCGTAATTCCGCGGCCTCATCTCCAGGACCTGCATTTATAAAACGCCACAAACCTACAGTCCCGCAGGAAATTCGTCTAGAATCCAGTCGCCATCAACCTGAAAGAAGCACATCAAGAAGATGCTGCAATTGTAGCACTAAGCTATCTCCCGTGCATACTGTATGGCAGTGTAGTACATGTAAAGTGCCTCTTTGCTTACGCAATGGTAAAACATGTTTTGCAGATTTTCATAAAAAATAATTTGCTTTTGTTAGTTTTGTACGTTTGTAATGATGATTCGTCTAATAAATAACGTTCACAATCATCCTAGTATTATTTATAGCAATAGTCATGGTGGATAGCGTTAGTGACAACCTCAGTCCTTGAAAGCCTGAATACCTATATTATGTTTCCTCTATTGTCTGTGATATTTCAGTTGTAACAGTTGCTTCAATGAACAGGCATTGATAATTATGTTCCTATTGTACAAGTGTGAACAGACATTGGTAATTATGTTCCTATTGTAAAAGTGTGACTGAAAGAGTTAAGAGACAGTGTAGTCTTCCTCTGAGCGCATCGCGACCGTCGTTTGTTTTGTTTTCTAGATATTCTAATCATGAATAGGGACTGTGACTGCTTTGTGCGGATGCAGTCTGAGTTGGTGACTATTCACTCCAACCTTCAAGCTGTGTTAACTTCGGTTGCACAGCTTGAGGCTGTGACTCTTGTGCAACCAGTGTGGACATGTAGATCCAACTTCACCATCAATGTTTGTATACTACTACTCCATGACAAATGTAATGAAAAGATATAGGTAAAACCATATAAGATATAACATTGTAAAATATAGGAGATCAGAAGATGACGTCTGTGAAAGTCGTAACTGGTCATCCATCAATTAAAAAACGCGATCTTGGCTGGAAACTTGTATAAATTGATTTAGATCGTCCCAAAGAACAATGACCTCCATACAAAATTATATTTATTCAAAAAAGCAGATAGAAATTTGATTAACGCTTACCTGAGTGAAAATTTCCAGTCTTTCGAAACTAAGAATGTGAGAGTAGATCAGATGCGACTTACATTCAAAGAAATTATATCGACAACCTTTGACAGATTCATGCCAAACAAATTAAGAAAAGAGGGGTACATAAAACAGGTTACATCAATGTTACAAAAGCAAAGAAAAGAGCATGCAAAGTTTAAACGCACCAAAAATCCCTAAGACTGGTAATCTTTTACTGAAACTAGAAATTTACCCCGAATTTCAATGAGAGAAGCTTACAATAATTACCAAAACAAAACCCTGTCACGTAATTTGGTAGAGAGTCCGAAGACATTCTGGTCATATGTAAAGGATACTAGTGTCAAACTACAATCAATATCTTCATTACACTATAGAAATGGTGATGCAACTGATGAAAATTCTGCTAAAGCAGAATTGCTTAACACTGTTTTCTGAAATTCCTTCGCTAGAGGAAATGAAGCAAGTACTTCCAGAATTCCTGTCAAGAACACCTTCCACCATGTGTAATTTAGAAGTAAATATCCCTGGAGTATTAAAACAGCTTAAGTCACTTAACAAAAGTAACTCTCCCGTTCCCGATTGTATACCAATTAGTTTGCTTCCAGAGTATGCTGATGCAATAGCCCCATACCTAGTTATCATTTACAACCACTCGCTCAGCGAACGTTGCGTACCTAAAGACCGGAAAGTTGCATAAGTTACGCCAATATTCAAGAAAGGCTATAGGAGTTATCCGCAAAATTACTGGTCTATATCATTGACGTCGGTTTGCAGCACGATTTTAGAATATATACTTTTCTCAAATATTATGAACTACCACAAAGAGAACGACCCATTGTCCCATAGTCAACACGGATTCAGAAAGTATCTTTCTTGTGAAACACAGGTAGCTCTTTACTCACATGATGTGATAAGTGCTATCGATAAGGGATGTCAAATAATTCCGTATTTCTAGATTTCCGGAAGACTTTTGACACTGTTCCTCACAAGCGTCTTCTAGTCAAATTGCGTGCTTATGGAATATGGCCACAGTTGTGCGATTAATTCTTGATTTCCTGTCAGAAAGTACACAGTAAGTTGTAACTGAAGGTAAGTCTTCGACTAGATCAGATATGGTATCTGGCTTTCCCCAGGGAAGTGTTATAGGGCAGCTACTGTTCCTTATTTTTATAAACGATTTAGGAGAAAATCTGAGTAGCTCTCTTACTGTTCGCGGATGATGCTGTCATTTATCGGTTAGTAAAGTCACCATAGGACCAAAAGCAACTGCAAAATGATTTAGATAAGATATCTGCATGGTGCAAAAACTGGCAATTGACCCTTAATAGTGATAAGCGTGTGGTCATCCATATGACCATTAAACTTCAGTTACACGATAAATCAGCCAAACCTAAAGGCCGTAAATTCAACTAAATACCTAGGAGTAACAATTACGAACAACTTAACTTGGAAAGAACACATAGAAAATATTGTAGGAAAGTCGAACCGAAGACTACATTTCGTTGGCAGAACACATAGAAGATGCAACAGTTCTACTAAAGAAACTACATACACTACACTAGTGCGTTTAATTTGGAATATTGCTGCACATTGTGGGATCCACACCTGGTGAGACGACGGACGATTTAGAGAAAATTCAGAGAAGGGCAGCTCGTTTTTACTCTCGCTCTATAGAGGAGAGAGTGTCACGGAAATGATGCACGAGTTGGGGTGGAAATCATTGAAAGACGAGATCTATTTGCGAAATTTCTTTCAACCCCTTCAGAATATGAACATATATTGTTAGCACCCGCCTACATTGGGAGACATGACCATCATAATAAAATAAGAGAAATCAGACAGAGAACAGAAAGATTTAATGTTCCTTTTTCCCGCGAGCTATTAGGCAGTGGAACTACAGAGAAACGGGAAAGAACACGTAGATAATGTCGTGGGTAAGGCGAACCAGAGACTGCGTTTTATTGGCAGAATCCTTAAAAGATGCAACAGAACTACAAAAGAAACTGCATACTCTACGCTTGTCCGTCCATTTTTGGAGTATTGTGCCCAGTGTGGGATCCTTATCAGGTGGGTTTGACGGAGGACTTCTAAAGAGTCCAAAGAAGAGCAGCTCGTTTCGTAATATCACGATACAGGCGAGACAGCGTTACGGAAATGATACAGGATCTGGGATGGGAATCATTACAACAACGACGCTTATCGCTGCGGAGTGAGCTTTTTACGAAACTACAATCGCCAAAATTCTCCTCCGAATGCGAAAATATATTGTTGACACGGAAAGCTGTTGTATAAATATCACGAACTTAGGTGGAAAACCAGGCGCCTTGCCGCGTAATGCTCGTCTGCTCCCCCTCCTACGGGCATGGATGTGTGTGTTGTCCTGAGCATAAGTTACTTTAAGTAGTCTGTAAGTCTGAGGACTGATGACCAATACAGTTGGCCTCATAGCTTTACAAACACTGAAACATTTTGGAAAACCAGTTCTGAGCGAAGAATGGAAAGCTGAAAATTGTAAAGTATATGTTGGGGAGCTCTACAAGGGAAATGAACTTGGAGATAATATTGCAGGAAGGAAAGGGAAGTAGACGAAGGTGAAAAAGGGGATACAATACTGATATGTTAAATCACAGTTTTTACAATTTCTAACACATATTTTAACAAAATCTGACATTTTTATTACATATAATGGGCATATGAAAAGCGAGACTGAATAGTTCAGATTTCTAGGTGTCAAGGTAGACAGTAAGCTGTCGTGGAAAGCCCATGTTCAGGATCTTGTCAAAAAATAAATTCTGCTTTATTTACCATTAGTACAATATCTGAAATAAGTGATTTTTCAACACGAAAAGTCGTCTGCTACGCTTACTTTCATTCACTTATGACGTACGGCGTTATTTTTTGGGGTAACTCGACTGATACAAAAATGATATTTTTGGCTCAGAAACGGGCGGTTCGAGCAATATGTGGGGTATGTTCACGAACGTCGCGTCGACCCCTTTTCAGTAGTCGAGGAATTCTCACACTGGCGTCACAGTGCGTATTTTCTTTAATGTCGTTTGTTGTTAATAATATCACCTTATTCCCACTAGTTTGTAGGTTTTACTCAGTGAATACTAGACAGAAGTCGAATCTACAGTTGCATCACACCACCTTGACACTTGTGCAGAAAGGTGTGCGGTATTCTGCAGCATCTATTTTCAATAATTTGCCACAAGAACTCAAAATTCTTAGTACTAATCCACGCGCTTTCAACTCTAAATTGAAGAGTTACCTCAAGTCTCAGTCATTTCATTCTGTCGAGGAACTACAAAAAAAGTTGAACAATTAAGCGAAGTCCTTTTTTTTTCTTATTGATTCATTTAACTTGGGCTTAAGACTGTCATGGGCATAGTTCTACTTAATGTTTTTCTATTACCATTCTTGTATTAAACTTCATGTATCGACTTGTTACATGACCATGGAGTCTTACTCCTCAGTTAGGTCCTGCAGAACAGAAAACCATATTATTATTATTGGAGAAGAATTTGACAGAGCAAAGAAAGGCCTAACGCGAAATTAGGCCCCTGGAGTAGACGACATTCACTCAGACCTATTGAAGTCTCTGGGAGAGCCAGGCATGACCAGACTGTTTCACCTGGTGTCCAAGATGTAGGAGACAAGCGAAATACCTTCAGACTTCAAGAAAAAAATAATAGTTCCAGTTACAAAGACAGCAGGCGAAGACAGCTGTGAAAATTACAGAACCATCAGTCATGATTGCAAAATTCTAACACGAATTATTTAAAGAAGAATGAGAAAGGTGGAGGAAGCCGAGCTCGGGAAAGATCAGTTTGGGTTTAGAAGAAATGTAGAAACTCGTAACTTAGATTAAGTAGAGGTAAACCTTCATTCTATCTTTTGTAGATTTGGAGAAAGTTGGAATACTCTCTTTCAAATTCTGAAGTCAGCGGAACTAAAATATAAGGAACGGAAAATTATTTGCAACTTGTACAAGAAGCAGATAGCAGCTATGCCTAGAATGTCATGAAAGGGAAGGGTTGGGAATTGAGTAAGATAGGGCTGTAGCTTTTCCCCAAGGTTATTCAACCTGTGTATCGGGCAAGCTGTGGAGGAAAGCAAGGAGAAATTTGAAGGAACTAAATTTTGAGGCGAAAATAAGACTTTGCTTTTTGCTGATGACAATGTGAAGCGTCATAGACTGAACTTACTATTCCGACAAAGTATATGTTTGCGGAACGTAGAAAGATTCGCGATTTTTGATGACACCAACGAACCAAGGTGTGTAGTTTCAGTCTTACGAGAAAGAACCAAAACTACACCAACACTGAATTAGTTTTTAATCATGAACAGCCGTCTGGTGATGAACTTTATTTTCAGAATTAGTTGTACAAGGTTAAAAATGGTCTTAGAGTTTGCAGTTACAAAGTACGTGAGGTTTGATTCTGAGACCATGGGAGTCATGAATGAACAGACAGAAGCAGCGGGATAAAAATTCGTTGCCGAATGATACTTCCATGAGACCAGCTGTTGGAAAAGGGGATACTGTTCTTAGACTACTAGAAACGCATTCATAACGAAAATTCTAAGACCTGTGAAATACTGCAGCACAAACGTGTTAATACCTTCTATTACCTCTGAGGCACGAGTAACGATATATGCTGAAATTTCAGACAAAATAACCTAATATGCGAATTGTTAATAATAGAATTCTATTCTATCGCACATAAACGGTCTACTACCAACAATGACCGTTTGAGACAGCCCGAGAACTGAAGAGAAAATACATTGCCCTTCACATAGACCTGTGGGAACCTGTCTTTCAAGTCGACCTCTTATACGTCTGAGAAGCCGGAAAATGCTTTCCTCGGCCGTTTACGTAAGCCCTGCTCAGGTGATGTTAGTAAGTTTTACCCGCCGACTGAAGGTGAACCGGATCAAGAAATCAGTGAAAAAACGTTTCTTCTGTGGTAAGAAAGTTACACCCTGTGGAGGAACGACTCCTGATTAGCAGAACACACATCTATCGCAAAATTACACTCTTTCTGTATGATATTTTAGAATTAAAAATTGGAAAAATTAAAAAAAGTTTAAGAGTAAAAATGCAATGTGCATCACATATTCGTAATAGAAGTAACGAAAAATATTCGCGTGTTGTAACATTTAATTCAGTAATTAATAAAGCTCTGATAAAGAATGTAGACGTCTGGAGAGATTATTGCAGAGGATGTCAGTTTTTCCGGGCTGATATTACTAGTATGGATTTTCAGATTAAATGTGGGAGAATCAAACATACTGGAGAACAATACTACACATATAAAAAGCACTCTGTCACTTCTGTACGTCGTCGACCTGCTACTAACAAGGGGCACCTTGATCACTTCTAACGCGCGAAAGCATCCATAGAGTAACACTTGATAATACAAATAGCAGAGATCTGGAACTTTCTACCGCAAGTGACATTTAAATAGTGAGAAACAAAGTATCATAATATCAGTACCATAGGCGGGAAATTATATGTAATTCAATGTCGTCAGTGTATCAATACATTTTGAATCAACATTGTCAAAATCCCTGTGTTTAAAGTTATTGTATTAGCGCAAAACACACATAACCTACACGTCTGAAAGTGATTGTATAAGTGCTCAAAGTGCAGAAGCGGGATTTCAATGAAGTGGTTGAAACGAAGTGTAAGGGAAAAAGTTGCTCGTCTCACTGAGGCTAGGTTTTTACATTCACAGTGACTTTCGCATTCATTCAGTCCAAAAAGAAAATTCACATTAACTACATTTTCAGATGATATAGGTATGTCGGTATCGTAGTAAGTGGGAAAGTATGCGGGGGCATCAGAAAAAAAGAAAAAAAAACATTTTATATTTTATTTTGCTATATTTTTACTCTTAATACGTTACATTGAAACGTGTCAAAAAAAAAAAAAAAAAAAAAAAAAAAATTGCAAGAAAATGTCTAATATTGTGCCTCCTGTTTTGTGTCGAGTAACTTCTGTGTGTATCGATAAGTGTACTTAAGACTGTAAAGTTTCATCTCTTGCAAAGATTATGTATCACATAGCATTGTAGCTCGCGCAGAGAGAGAGAGTGCGGACTTGTGGTTTAGCTCGCTTAGAGAGCAGTTGAGTTGTGTGTATGGCTCCGATGTAGAGCAGAGGCTGCTGTGCCAGCAAGTTGATTTGATTGTATTTGGAATATATATATATATATATTGTATTTTTATTATTACTATGAAAACGTTGTACCACCGCTGGAATGAAGTTAATTGCATTTAATGTCATTATAAAAGGTTGTATTATGTAGGTAATGTAATGGTGATTATTAATAATAAGTAACAATGTTGACCTTTCTTTCCTGTTTCATTTACGTAGTTAGAAGATTAACCTACTTCCTTCATTTGATAATTAGTTATTTGTGGATTTAAAGTGCAGTATTTATTTTGTAATCTTGTTGAACAGATTTTGTATTGGTGCCATAGTAAATGATTGTCATGCAACACTACAGTTAATTGATTATGATACTAAATTTCAATAATCAGGTACTGATCTCCATAAAATTCTCGCAGTCAAACATTAACAAAGTGGTTTGTGGTTTTTTAATATCTTTCTCGCAGTGAAATTTTTTATTATAGTCAGTGTCTGTTTCATATGGTGACTTGCCACAGCTGTTTTGTTAAAAGATCCGTTGCGCACATAATCAGTTTAATGGACTGTTTCTTATTTAACAGTATATATATTAATATCAGGGCCATAATTAAACCAAATTACAGTGTTAACGAACAATTTGTTGTCTGATTTAACGATAGGTTCAACATCAAACTACACACACACACACATACACACATTTTAACATAATCGGACGTAGTACCATTGGTAGAGCTATGAATCATGAATTGTTGGTAATATGCAACATATATTGATGTTAGCATAGATCTTCTGAAACCGGTGAAAATAAAAAGTTGCGAGTTGATCTTAGGGAAGGAAACTTTTGCGTTTACGAAATAAACGTCAGGAGTTCCCTTTCTGCAAGCAAGTTAAAAATAGGCTTATAATTTAGTTCAGAAAACTGATTTTAAATTACATATTGAAGTTTGAGAATGAAATATGAAATAACAATTATGTATCTCATAATCTTTGTTTTAAGTACTTCACCGAATTCTTGCATCTACAACTCAACGACCAATGCAAGCATTTTCAGATGTGTGGTATATATACGGTTTTCGCTATTATAATTACTTGAAGCAGAGGGTTTTTGCTACTCTTGAAGGAAAAGATAGTGATACAATGTCATCATTCAAACAGGTATAATTTCCCACTTATGGTAGTGATATCTTGTTACTTTGTTTGTGCGCATCAAAATGTCAATTGTGGTCAAATGCAAAGTTTGTCACTGAAATAACACAGGGTACTGTTTTTATTTATTTTTAATGATCAGCTAAGAACTGTGATCGTAAAAATATTCAAACAACGACCGCCTTGGCAACAGTGGATTCGCATTCGTGGGGACTGCGGTTCAAATCTGTATCCTACCATCCAGATTTCGGTTTACCATGATTTCTCTGAATCCCTCCAAGTAAATACCGAAATGGTCCCTTTAAAACGAGAGCGGCCAATATCCTTTCCCGACTTTATCAAAGCAATCCGAGCTCGTGTTCCGTCTCTGATGACAACGCTGTAGACGAAACGTTAAACCATATCTTCCTTCCTTCTTTTTTTGCGTTGGCAATAAGAACCAGTTAAAAAAGGGGGGAAGACAGAACGTTAGGCTTTAGCGCCCTGTCGACATCGTGATCATTCGAGAAAGAACACACGTTCTGGTCCTTCCTGTCAGAGACGGAAAAGGAACAATCCCAACATTGGTCTGGGGAGATTTAGGAAAATAATGGTAAACCTAAGCCGCGGTGGAGTAGCCGAGCGGTCTAAAGCGTCTCGTTGCGGAGCGCGCGGTTGCTCGCCGTGGAGGTTCGAGTCCTCCCTGGGGCATGGGTGTGTGTGTTTGTCCGTAGGTTAGTTTATCTAGGTTTAAGTAGTTTGTAAGCTACGGACTGATGACCACGCAGTTTGGTCCGATAGAATTACAAACATTTGAACATTTTTTTTGGTAAACCTAACATGGCGGGTTTGAACCGCCGTCCACCCAAATGCGAGTCGAGTGTGTCACCCTGCGCTGCCTGGCTCGGTAACTGGTTTAGATTCCAGCAGGAAAGGTTCATGCCAGTAAATGCAACTCGTTATCAAGCAATTTTCGAGTGAACATAACGAAGCAAACAAAATGTTTGTAATTCTGTGGGACCAAACTACGTTGGTCATCAGTTACAAACTACTTAAGTTAAACTAACCAAAGAACAACACACACATCCATGCCAGAGGGAGGAATCGAACCTCAGACGTGGGAGGCCGCGCGATCCGTAACGTGGCGCTCCAGACCGCTCGGCTACCCCCGCGCGGCAACGAAGCAAACTTCATGCAGTGTTTATTGGAAATCAAATGCCTCACCAATGGGCCCTGTTCAGATCGGCAGAAATGGTGCACGTCTTAAACAGATCATAAACCCAGCCACTGGACAGCAGTGGCGTGGCGTGGCGTGTCGTACCCTAGGTCGCTATTTTGCACCTTCTCAAATAATGCTGTGTGTCGGCAACATCGTTGCTCGGTGAGACGTTTACCCATCTTGGTGTGGACAGGGGAGGGTCGGGTAAGTTGACGAGGAGTCTAAAGGTGCGTTTATGCTGCCACCTCGCTGCTCGCCAACATGGCACGGCGATGATGAATCAAACCCTCAGACTTACCAGCCCATTTAGCGTGCACCATCGCAGCTCGTACAGCTCGCTGCTCGCTGCCCGCTATGATCCTCGCCAGGCGATGATATCAAACTGGTTTGTGTTTCGCGCTACGACCATCGCCGGCCAGCCTGAAACTTGCATTGTGATTGGTTGCTTCAAGGTCACTCTAACAGAGCGGCGGTTTGACTGTTGCGCGTGTGGAACTCTCGAGCCCATCGCGCACAATATTGTTTGTTAGAGGTAGTTTCAGTACAGGCAACAATGAGTGAAGATCTGAAGCGGATGATTATTACATCTGAATAAGCAATGTGGATAGTTTTCGAGCTCTTGGCAGTACTTGTAAAAGTATCTGTAGTGAGCATCTTCAGCATTAAAAGGATGCACTCCATACCTGTTCTTCCTTCTCATTTCCAGAATCAATATTTTTGTAGCGAACAAATCACTGTCAGTGTGGTCAGACGACATGGAAAACATGTTTAACGCTTCACGCCACTGCAACTGCACTCAGCTGTAATGTAACAGCTGAAGGAGAATACATACGGCGAGCAGCGAGGAGCGTGCAGCGTGAATGCAACAAGGCAGCGGGCGAGTAGCGAGATGCAGGTGCCAGCAGCAAGGTGGCAGCATAAACGCACCCCAAGAAGACGAATTGTGAATTTATCCCATAGCTCTACAGATTGTGCAACGTGCATTATGCTATTGCTTCCTTGGCGCGCTCTGCAGGCATATCTGTTCAAATAGAACCGCTTAGTCTTTTTTTTTTTTTTTTTTTTTTTTTTTTTTTTTTTTTTTTTTTTTTGTTGACAACAGATGCTCAGATGTGGATGCTGTTTTTGTAACAGTTTTTCTTGCGGTTTAAATAAGTTTCATGCAAGTAATGCTTTTCTATTAATGAATATGAGTTAATTCCTCTTAAACCTTGTGGATTTAGTGATGTTTTAATAACGGTTTAATTACTTTATTGTGTAAGATTGTGTGCATGTAAAAGCCTGTATCCAAAACGTCGTCTGCGGTTAAGATGACGAATTACGCAGTTCATAAAGAAGATAGGGTGACAGAAATAGAGCAAGGAATCATTAAAAGAGGCAATGCAGCGTGAAAGAAATGGTAAGCCTGTTAATGCCGACACTAGGGAGTTCAACCTCCCGGAAGCTACTTTACGGCACTGTGTAAAAAAACATGCTGATGAAGTAGGCTCTGCCCATTGTATGGGTTCAAATTATATCGATGCAAAAGATAAATGTAATATTTGTATCTCTTTTGATAAGTAGATAAGCATCAATAAAAGACTTTATTCTCTGAATAAATGTCCATTTCGTCACCTTACCCTACCTGTAGGGCAAGTCGACGAATTGTACTGTAACTAACAAAAACAGATTCTAGCTAAATAGAATTTCAGTGTTAGGAAACGCTTAAGGGCTTTATTACAAAGGAAATACATTAAGCAATCGTTTTGCCATAAACGAAGTATCTGATTTCGACGTAAGGGCCACAACAAATGTGATATACCTTAATGTCGCTATCTTACACGACTTTCCCCTACTGTAGTTCAGGGTTTCTCAAACTTTTTGAGTCACGGAGCACCTTTAAAAAGTGTAAGTACAGGCGGAGCATTAAATTTTAAGTCGCGGATCTGTACTGCATTTAGTAAATTCAGTGACAGTGTTTTTGACGAAACAAGGTAATTTCATAATTTAAGCACACATAACATTAAGATTAATAACTATAAACGTTTATTTTATCCACAATTTCACATTACACAGAACTACACGCACATACAGAAAACAGTAACAAAACATTTGAGAGTGCATTCAGCAGAACAAGTATTGTAGATCCACAATTTATTAAACACACGGATAAATAGGTATTTAAAGACATAGTTACAAGCTTTCCTTGGCTTAGGAAAAACAAGAATGTCAATGAAAAGGGTGAGACTGTTTTAATTTGCACAATGTGACTATATCTGTTGAATATTAGACAGTTGCAACCGAATATGCTACTGTATTGTTGAGACGTGATCTGTATTTTGTTTTATTTGAAACATTTGCAGAAAATCCCGATTCGCATAAATTTGTGGTTTATAAAGGCAGAAGAATAAGCTTAGCTTTACCTTACAAGATTTTAGCGTACAGCAACATTCCGAGACTGATTGCTCAGTTTGAAACTTTGCGTTTATTTCGGAATCTGGTGTCAAATCAGGCAAGCATTCATACTGCTGCGACGTCAGAGAGGCTGCTTTCTTGAAATGGAATACGGATTTACAACCCGAACAGTTTCTTTAATGTTTTCTTCCAACCTGTCTGGAAAACATAAGTTCAGAGAATCAAGCAAACATAACAGGTGAACTTGGAACTCATTTACAATATCCTCAGGTATGTCTGAGTCGAGTTCATCTATGAAGACTTTTGCCATTGTAAAACAACCCAGGATTCCATTTTTCAGTGATTCTGCCCCAAACTTTAGCTTCTTTTTAAATCCTTCGACATCAGCTTTAGCATAAAGAATAGTCGCTGCTTTTCCTTGGATGCACAGACATAAATCATTAAGTTTTGTAAAATTATCGACTAAATATGCCAACTTCATTAGACAACGATCGTCACACAACTTCTCTTCCAAAGCGAAGTCATTTTCAGTCAAGAAGACTCTCGTGTCATTTCTCAGTTGAAAGAGGCGCATTAAACTTTTACCGCGGGAAGGGCACCTTACTTCTGTGTGAAAAAATAAAGACCTATGTCATCACACAAGGTTTTGAACAGTCTGCTAATGTTAGGTCGTTATTTTATAAATTTTTTGTTGTAACTGTTTCTTAATTGCAACAGCGTGACGGTGAAGTGTGCAGTGACTACTGCTGCACCCCTTGGCTTCTTTCTTTTATTTTTGCGACGGCACCAGACGTCTTATCAGTCAATGCTTTTGCTCTATCTGTGCCCACGTCGACACAGTTGCTGCTTGGTATGTCATTCTCTGTGATAATTCATCCAATAATTTAAAAATTTCAGTGCCGGTTGTCGTAGTCTTCAATGCTTTTGCACAAAATAAAATTTTCTTGAAAATAGTCCATGTATGGGTAGCGCAGAGGTACCATTAATACTGCCAAATCAGCTAAATCGGTTGGTTCATCCATCTGATGTGTGAATGCAGTGGATTTTATTCGTGAAATTAAAGTACCTTTCACATCCTCTGATAAGACCCAGATCATCATTATCATCATCATCATCATCAATAGAGACTGATTATGCCTTTCAGCGTTCAGTCTGGAGCATAGTACCTCTAATAAAATTCCTCCATGATCCCCTATTCAATGCTAACATTGATGCCTCGTCTGATGTTATGCCTTTTACTTCAAAATCATTCTTCACTGGATCTAAGTACTTTCTTCTTGGTCTACTTCGACTCCTCTTACCCTCCGCTACCGAGCTCATGAGTCTCTTAGGTAACCTTGCTTCTCCCATGCGTGTAACATGACCCCACCATCTCAGTCAGTTCGCTCTAACTGCTTCATGTATGGTATTCATTCCCAGCTTTTCTTTGATTTCCTCATTATGTACACCCTCCTGCCATTGTTCCCATCTATTCTAAAATTGATTTAACATTACATTATTTTATTATCACTGTAAAAAGTCAAATACTCTAGTATTTAAATTGCACTTTGTGCCGTATTTTTATTGTTTACTATGCATGTAAAGGTAAAAACACAAGTAACTCTCCAAAAAAAAAAAAAAATAAAAAAAAAAAAAAAAAAAAATAAAAAAAAAAAAATAGAAATAGAGCCGGCAAAGGAATGGTATTATGCTGGCGCACACGAGAGTTCCTCAAAAGTTGCTTCGAAGATCAACGATAATTATTTCGAGCAAAAATGTTTCTTGAAGAATTCTTAGCTGATGATACTGTCACGATACGTCAGCCTTCATCATTTAGATTACTTCACTCGATGAATCTACAGGTGCCAATACAATTTCTTCTTCACTTTCCCACTGTTCTGAGTCTGTTCACTTTGAATCTCATACTCATTGTCTGATCCCACGTCACTTCCTAAAGGCTCTTCAAACCATTTGAAAACAGTATCCTCAAAATGAGGGTCTGTAACACGGACAGTAGAGGAAGAGCTCGGTGCTGAATCCATTACGCAAAGGCCCAGGTGCGGTCTCCGCGACCGCTAGCACAAGAGGATATGTAATAATATTGCTCCGACTCGCGTTAACGCGGCTACTGACAATGGAAAACAGTGCAGGTGTTGGAAGTAACTATCTCACAACGCTGTATTATACTTCCCCACCCCTGTCCATTAACAGCTGACCAACAATAAGCGCTTCCGGTCTGAGACGTTAAGGGTTAAACTATGTAGGCATCTAAATAAAAATTGTAGCCTCTCAAACTTCAGCATACATTGAAAACTTAGTTTCAATCACAAAGGAATGATTAACCATGCCAATGACTTCGTGTCCACACGCACTGTTTATCAGGCTTCACAAATTTACATCGAAGGTGCTTTGTATCTCTTACACCATACAAGATTGTTTGCAGAAGTTTATATTTGCCCATATAGTCTCTGCTATAGTTAGCTGCAAAACCGAACCAATATGCTATTAGGCTGGTGATCACAGTGCGTTTGCTGTAGTCTGACACAAGATATCTCGTGTTCAGCAAGTGCCCGTTACCTTCACCCAAGAGGAGAAGAATGAAGTTTTTGTGTCCCAGCCTCGTCGCCACTTTTGTGTCTCGTTTCCGCCGGTTGTAGGTGTCGGTGGCCGAGTAGAAAGAGACCGACACAGGAATACAGGATGCACGCTTGTGCAGGTACGGAGGTGACCAGCCAGTGGGACAGCAGAAACTAGAAACACTAGAGTAAATTAGAACGAGATATGTATTTCATAGAGACTTAATAATACTTAACTTTTACATAGCTCAGTACTGCAGAATGCTGATACATAGTTGAGCTAGAGGCCTGCCTAGTGCCTATCCGATAGCCAAGTCTTCACTGGTGCCTATCTGATTCCGAAGTGTTAACTGATTCCTACCTCAGTCCCAAGTGAACGATGTCGTTCAGTGGTGGCCACGAGCGGAGTTGTAGCAGAGGGCGCTTGTGGCTGACGTCGAAGAACGCCGCGCCGTGTGTGCATGGCGGCGCGCGGCGAAAGTAGGTGGCGCGTACTTTACACTTGTGCGACACCACAGAAGTCTCATCAACTTCGAAGTTTCCGGAGACTGTACACGGGCTTGAATAGGAGGAAGGGTGGGGCACGAAATTGGCTTCCTTCTTTTGAAATAAATCAGCCTAGGATTCCAATGTGGGATAAACACACGTTAATTAGGCTTCCTCGACCACAGTGAAATCCTGTCGCTCCAAGTGGGAGTCCATTGCTCCAAATGCTGCTCTGCGTCGCTAGTAATTCTTCAGGATGTTAAGGGCCTCATGCAATACATTTTTCTCGTTGTGCATCAGACACTAATTTTAATGAGTAGATCATCTTATTGCAACTGAAGCTGCTAAACCTGAGTGGAAGATTGTCGAGCATAATACATGTCTTGCAATCGTGTAAACTTAGAGCAATATAGTTTCGCTAATATCAGTCTGTTTACTGCGGTTTTGAGAGAGGAGTTCGAACTATAATAATAATAATAATAATAATAATAATAATAATAATAATAATAATTTCTTGTGGCTCATTAGCCTGGTGCAAGTCTTTCATTTGGACGCCACTCGGCGACTTCCGTGTTACTAGCCTACCAGAGTTATTCAACTGGGGAAAGAGGACCTACAGCTTAACGTGGAATCAGTCGTTTCTGGCGACTCCTCACATTGTTACAGGTGAAGGATGGGTTAAAAAGCAAATTGAAAAACTCCGAGGTCTGACCGGGTTTCGAACCCACGCCCGTTGGGTTTCTACTCGAGCGCTTTACCCCAAGACTACCGGACCCGAACTACTTCGATATTTACCTTGTAAAGGAGGATACTCGCTAAAAGACGCTACAATGCTGACAGGGATACTCGAGTAAAAAAAACATTTATCCAAGGTCTCGCCAACTTAGAGGTTTGTGAATTTAGCGCATTATGTATTTCGGAGAACGCGGGATATCCCGCAGTACATTTTCTCATTTTTATTAGTTTGAGTGAGGGGTAATAATCATGAGATTTTCTCTGGACATATTCAAGTCTCAGATAAGCGCTGCAAAGTCGCTGTTACACATACCTAGAACGGAACAACTGCACATCAAAACAATATTACGGCTCACGAACAATTTTCTAGGATTATTGAAGACTTCAGTGGCTGCATCATCAACTACCAATTATTACAACAACATCAGCTCCATGCGTGCAGATTATCTGCTGACGTCGCTCATAATGAGGGAATTACTGGTGAAAGTGTTGCTTTTGCGATGCATTAAAAACTCTCGTTCTTTTACTTAAGTGCTTCTCCTCAGAGGAGAAGTTCAAAAGATACACAGAAATTATCTCTCGAAATAAAAATCTTAAACGACGAGGTGATGATTTCACTACGCTCTTCGACCTTGTAGCTACAGGAAAAGATATCTCGTAAGACAACGTTGACGCTACGTGTAGTGTACGTGGGTATAGCGCTGTCGTGTTCGGTTCAAAAGATCGCAATACACACAAAATCAGTTCTAAATTTCTCTGAAAAGTGTAGGTTGAGTAGGCGAGAGCATCGTAACAACTGGAACTGCGATATGTAAAATAGGATACTAAAACACCAGAGGAAGGAGAGAAAAGCTTCAGCGATAATCGAAACATGTTTTCTCTCTAAATCGTGAGACTGCGCCATATCAGAACTGATTTGTTGGTTTTTATGTTCATGAAAGATGAAATGCGACTTTTAATACGTCGAAAGAGGAAACCAAATTTTGTAACTTTTAAATGGAAGCAGTTAG
The DNA here is from genome assembly GCA_026315105.1 of Locusta migratoria. NCBI lineage: Eukaryota > Metazoa > Arthropoda > Insecta > Orthoptera > Acrididae > Locusta > Locusta migratoria. The sequence continues at coordinate 214,844,765 of CM048745.1, read as the reverse complement.
CACGCAGGTTCCGTTTCTGACAGTGACTCAGTCGCAACAGAGTACGGCCTTCTGATGGAAATATCTGAATGGTTAACTTACGAGATTTTGCAGAACAACCAGGAAATTAAACGAGGTAGCATGAACAGGAATTTGATCTAACTCTGCTTGAGTGTGCTAGACGTCGCCACAGAGGGTCGAAGTTAATCGAGAGGGCATGACAGCGCTGCAACTACAACAGGAGAAGTGTAACAAAACCATTGAGAATAAATACAACAAATTTTTTTTGCGATTATTAATTTATAGCGCTTAGTCTATTTCGACAAATCTGTTACTGTAGTCCTCAGATCATAATCCAGAATTCGTAGCGCAATATTGAAGGTTGGGTACGTTTTCCAAAGTCTGATTTGCGTAACTAAGTAGACTGCCCACACGCATTAGAAATATTGTAGATCTTGTAATTACGAAAAGACCTTATGGGCGGTGTCAGTGCAATAAAGTGATTAGAGATCTAGATATCATAGTGACGCTTCTTAGTTAATAAATTAGTCAGGAGTGGCAAGAGGATATTTTTGGTCGAAAGAGAATAGAAGCAGTTGTTAGCATTCCACATCATTAAATTTCATTATGATGGCGGTAGAGGAACTAAGGGCAAAGTTAAAACGGATTGTAAATCGCACTCTGGCGAAGTATGTGCCAATTAAGTCGGTTAAAGACAGAAAGGACTGATCGTATTAAAATAAATAAATGAATTACATAAAAAACTGAATTTGTTGGGGAAGAAAAGGAAAAAGAGCGAACAAATGAAAAACGGAAGGAAGATTAGGATTTAACGTCCCATCGACAGCGTGGTCATTAGAAACCGAGCTCACGCTCAGATAGTTTTTGTCAGCGATGGGAAGGAAATCGGCCATGCTCTTTGATAGGGACCATCCCGGCATTTTCCTGGAGCGATTTAGCGGGATTTTGGAAAATCTAAATAAGGATTGCAGGAGATGGGTTTAAACCTTCGTTCTCGCTAATGTAAGATCAGTGTGCTGACCTCCTCGCGCGGTAAATGAAGACAGACGAAGGTTATTAGACATTCGTGCACCAGGAAAAAGAAGGTTGCGAGAAGCATCCACCGTCGTAACTTGACATAACTTAGATCTTAACAAAATTCTGCTTCTTCATAAAATCTTTAAGCGGCTCGGTGGTGCATTTACTCGTTGATCGATCTGGCGTGGTAATAGAAGTCAGCTAAAAGGAAATGGGAGTTTTATATTTCTCGGTGAGAAATCGTTATTGACGAGGCTCCTACAACATATCGTACTTTGACCATCGTATAGACTCACATATGGCATAAATATTAAAATGCATACGTGATTTAGATCAGTAAATCAAGGATTTGAAAACAAATAAATCGCCAGGTTGACTGTAATTCCATTTCGGTTTTACAAAGAGTACAAACGCGGCTCTTAGCTTGCATTTATCGCTAGTATCTAAATGTTATCGCTAGTATCTAAATGTAGAAGGTTGTTGTGTGTTGAACAACATCGCTTTGATAATGGAATCCCTTTCTGCACTCAAAAACCTGGAGATATTGATCATGAGTTACCTGCCAGGAAAATCAGATTCGTGTATTATGCAATTCAGAGAAGGTGGTTTTCCAGTGCTCAAGAAATTAGAGGTACATGTATGATGCTATGGTTTTGCAAAATATCCAAATTAATATTTCTGTGTTTGCATTTTAAGATTTCATCTTGATATTTAAGATTGTTCTGTTTTACACCAACCTCATTAGTTGTACTTTCAAAACTCATTTAATTTGTCAGTAATATGGGGGCAGGTAGCAGCTCACCACAAAGACAACTGCAAATCCACAGCCAACCATGCGAAAAATAAAATTATATTCACACAACTTTAAATTTTCACTCACAGGCGTGATAAGTGAGAGAACATAGTAAAATTACAGAATCAGTAAAAGTAACAGCCAACCAGTTGCAAATTAAAGTTTAATAAACTTTACCGCAGTTTCAGTTCCAATCTTCAGGAGATATATGGACCTACAGTCATGAACCACAGACATTGCCGAGGTGGGGTGGCTTGCGTGCCTCAACGATACAGATAGCCGTACCGTAGGTGCAACCACAGCGGAGGGGTATCTGTGGAGAGGCCAGACAAACGTGTGGTTCCTGAAGAGGGGCAGCAGCCTTTTCAGTAGTTACAGGGGCAACAGTCTGGATGATTGACTGAGCTGGCCTTGTAACATCAGCTAATGTGGCTTTGCCACACAGCTACTGCGAACGGCTGAAAGCAAGGGGAAACTACAGCCGTTATTTTTCCCGAGGACATGCAGCTCTACTGTATGAACATATGATGATGGCATCCTCTCGGGTAAAATATTCCGGAGGTAAAATAGTCCCCCATTCGGATCTCCGGGCGGGGACTACTCAGGAGGATGTGATCATCAGGAAAGACAATACTGGCATTCTACGGGTCGGAGCGTGGAATGTTAGATCCCTTAATCGAGTAGGAAAATTAGAAAATTTAAAAAGGGAAATGGATAGGTTGAAGTTAGATATAGTGGGGATTAGTGAAGTTCGGTGGCAGGATGAACAGGATTTCTGGTCAGGTGAGTACAGGATTATAAATACAAAATCAGTTGGGGGTATCACAGGAGTAGGATTGATAATGAATAAGAAAATAGGAATGCGGGTAAACTACTATGACCAGCACAGCGATCGCATTATCATTGTCAAGATAGATACGAAGCCAACACCGACAACAGTTGTACAGGTTTATATGCCAACTAGCTCTGCCGATGATGAGGAGATCGAAGAAATATATGAGGAGCTAAACGAAATTATTCAGACAATTAAGGGAGAGGAAAACTTAATTGTTATGGGAGACTGGAATTCGGTAGTAGGACAAGGAAGGGAAGGGAAGATAGTAGGTGAATATGGTCTGGGCAAAAGGAATGAAAGAGGAAGCCGCCTGGTAGAATTTTGCACGGAACATAATTTAGTTATAACAAACACCTGGTTTAAGAATCACAAAAGAAGGCTGTATACGTGGAAGAGACCAGGAGACACCGGGAGATACCAGATAGATTTTATAATGGTAAGACATAGATTTCGGAACCAGGTATTGAAGTGTAGGGCATACCCAGGGGCAGACATAGACTCTGACCATAACTTGTTGGTTATGAACTGTAGGCTGAAACTGAAGAAACTACAGAAAGGTAGGAAAATAAGGAGATGGGACCTAGATAAATTGAAGGAACCTGAAGTTCTTAAGAATTTCAGAGGGAGCTTCAGGCAACAATTGACAGAAACAGGGGAAAATAAAACAGTTGAGGAGGAATGGGTAAAATTGAGAGATGAAATAGTGAAGGCAGCAGAGGACAAAATAAGTAGGAAGGCAAGACCTACAAAGAATCCTTGGATATCACAGGAGATACTAAATTTAATCGATGAAAGGAGAAAGTATAAAAATGCAGTAAATGAAACAGGCAAAATGGAGTACAGACGACTAAGAAATGAGATTGACAGGAAGTGCAAAATGGCTAAGCAGGAATGGCTAGAAGGCAAATGCAAGGATGTAGAAGAATGTATAAATAGGGGAAAAATAGATACAGCCTACAGGAAAATAAAAGAAACATTTGGCGATAAGAAAAACAGCTCTATGAATATCAAGGACACTGATGGAAAACCAGTTCTCAGCAAAGAAGGGAAAGCTGAAAGGTGGAAAGAGTATATAGAGGGGCTCTACAAAGGAAATGAACTTCGAGACACTATTGTAGGAAGGGAAGAGGATGTAGATGATGATGAAATAGGAGATACTATACTGAGAGATGAATTTGACAGAGCACTGAATGATCTAAGTCGAAACAAGGCCCCTGGAGTAGATGATATTCCGTCAGAGCTACTGAAGTCTCTGGGAGAACCAGCCATGACAAAATTATTTCACATTGTGTGTAAGATGTATGAGACAGGTGAAGTACCCTCAGACTTTAAGAAAAATGTTATAATCCCCATTCCAAAGAAAGCGGGTGCAGACAGGTGTGAAAACTACAGAACCATCAGTTTAATAAGTCATGGTTGCAAAATATTAACACGAATTATATACAGAAGGATGGAAAAGCTGGTAGAAGCCGACCTCGGGGAAGATCAGTTTGGGTTCAGGAGAAATGTAGGAACACGGGAGGCAATACTCACTTTACGGCTTATCCTAGAAGATAGATTAAGAAAAGGCAAACCAACATTTCTAGCTTTTGTAGATTTGGAGAAGGCTTTTGACAATGTTGATTGGAATAAACTCTTTAAAGTTCTGAAGCAAGCAGGAGTAAAATATAGGGAACGTAAGGTTATTTACAACTTGTACAAAAACCAGACAGCGGTTGTCAGAGTTGAAGGGCATGAAAGGGATGCATTGGTTGGAAAGGGAGTAAGACAGGGTTGTAGCCTTTCCCCAATGTTGTTCAATTTGTACATTGAGCAAGCTATAAAGGAAAGCAAGGAGAAATTTGGAGAAGGAATTAAAGTTCAGGGTGAAGAATTAAAAACATTGCGTTTTGCCGACGACATAGTAATTCTGTCAGATACAGCAAAGGACCTGGAAGAGCAATTGAACGGAATGGACAGTGTGCTGAAAGGTGCATATAAGATGAACATTAACAAGAGTAAAACAAGGGTAATGGAGTGCAGTGTAAGAAAATCAGGTGATGCTGAAGGAATTAGATTAGGTAACGAAACAATAAAGGAGGTAGATGAGTTTTGTTACTTGGGCAGTAAAATAACAAATGATGGTCGCAGTACAGATGATATAAAATGCAGAATGGCAATGGGTAGAAAGGCGTTTTTGAAAAAGAGAAATTTGTTAACATCGAATATTGATTTAAGCCTAAGAAAGTCCTTTCTGAAGGCATTTGTATGGAGTGTTGACTTGTATGGGAGTGAAACATGGACGATAAGCAGTGTGGACAGAAAGAGGATAGAGGCTTTTGAAATGTGGTGCTACAGAAGAATGCTGAAGATTAGGTGGGTGGATCGCGTAACTAATGAGGAGGTACTGAACCGAATTGGGGAGAAAAGAAATTTCTGGCATACCTTGACTAAAAGAAGGGATAGATTGGTAGGACACATTCTTAGACATCAAGGAATTGTGAATTTAGCGTTGGAGGGAAGTGTGTGGGGTAAAAATCGCAGAGGGAGACCAAGAGACGCGTATAGTAAGCAGATTCAAGTGGATGTGGGTTGTCGTTCTTATGAGGAGATGAAAAGGCTTGCTCAGGATAGAGTAGGGTGGAGAGCTGCATCAAACCAGTCTCTGGACTGAAGACCACAACAACAACAACATCTTGCCCAACGCAAAGATTCAACCACCTGAAAATAAAGTGGAATCCTGCATGTAAAAAGGGACAGAACGGACCCCAGAAGCACAGACCTTGTGTCTTAACATACGTTTGCTGTAGAAGCCTTGAAAATCTTTTTAATTCTTGAGACGGAAAAGCTTCTGTCCACGTTTCACCGCGCTTTTATAAAGGATAGAGCTCGCGAAAACTAGCTTCTCTTTTCTCACATGATATCCTGTGAGGGCAACTTGTAGTCTCCATATTGCTATATCTCCGACAAACGTTTGACTCAGTGTCCCAGGGAAATCTGGCAACGTAGATACTGTTGTTGTGGTCTGCAGTCCCCAAAGAGGTTTGATGCAGCTCTCTAAGCTACCCCGTCTTGTTCAAGCCTCTTCTTCTTAGAATAAGAATGGCAACCTAAATTCTTTTGAATCTGCTTACTGTATACGTCCCTCGGTCTCCCTCTACGTATTTTACCCCCACACTTGTTTCTAATGCTAAGTTGACGGTTCACTGATGTCTCAAAAGGTATTCCACTAACCTATCCCTTCTCTTAGTCAGGATATGCCAGAAACTCCTTTTCTTCCAAATTCTGTTGAGTACCTCCTGATCAGTTACGTGATCTACCCATCTAATTTTCATCATTCGTCTGTAGCACCACATTTCAAAACCTTCAGTCGTCTTTTTGTCTGAAATCCTTATCGTCCATGTTTCACTGCCAAACAGTGCTACACTCCAGACAAATGCTTTCAGAAAGTACTCCCTAACAAATAAACTAATATTCGTTGTCAACAAATTTCGTTTATTCAGAAACGCTTTTCTTACCATAGCCATTCTGCTTTTTATATCTTCTTTACTTCGACCATCAAAAGTTATCTTGCTACCCAAATAACAAAACTCATCTACTACTTTTATTGTCTCATCACCTAATCTGATTCCTTCAGCATCGCGTGATTTTCTCCCACTACTATTACCTTTGTTTTACTCCTGTCAATGTTCATCTTATACTCTCCTTTCAAGACACTGTCAATTCCGTTTAATTGCTCTTCCAAGTCTTTTGCGGTTTCTGACAGAATTACTTTGTCGTCAGCAAAGCGCAAGGTTTTTATTCCCTCTCTCTGAACTTTGATTCCCTCTCCAAGTTTCTCCTTGCATTCCTTCACTGCTTGCTAATGTACAGATTGAAAAGCATTGGGGAAAGGCTACAACCATGTCTTACTCCCTTCCGAATCACTGCGACCATTTCATGCCCTTCTACTCTAATAATTGTTGTCTGGTTTTTGTACAAGGTGAATATAACTCATCGCACCCTATATTTTACCCCTGCTACCTTAATAATTTGAAAGAGTGCATTCCAATCAACATTGTTAAAAGTTTTATTCAGTTCTCAAATGCTAAAAACGTAGGTTTCCCTTTCCTTGCCTGTCTTCTACGATAAGTCGTAATGTGAGCATTGCCCCGCGTGTTCCTACATTTCTCCTAAATCCAAATTGATCTTCTGCAAGATCGTATTCCACCAGTTTTTCTATTCGTCTGTAAATAATGGGTCTTAGTATTTTGTAACCATGACTTATTAAGGGAATTAATATATTCTTCTTTATGTCGCAGGGTATTTTCCCTGAAGAAGATACTAACATGTGGGAAAGGTTGCCGAATATGTGAGATGGGTCGAAAATTTCGTAAGCAGTGGAACTCAGTGCAATGTTATCGACTAAGAGTGTTCATCTGAGATAACTACGTCATCAGGAGTGTCGTAAGGAAGTGTTGTCACGTCCTCTATTATTCTCTGTTTACATAACGATCCAACAGACCTAATGATATCTAATATTAGGCTAGTTGCAGAAAAAGATAATCTAATAGAAAAAAGCTTCTAATACAACACGGCAGATTCATTCCTCCATCATATAATTGTCTACAAAGATTTTGTTTTACCTATTGGCATGTACACCAGCGTAGCAGCAATATGCACCCTAGATTTCTCTCATCCCTCCGAAATTCTTAAAACAACCGATTTTCTACCTTTTCACGCCAGTTCCTGCACTAATACCCATAGTTACTTGATCATCTTTCAAGTCACATAATCTAGATTCTTACAACACAGTCCTCAAATTTTCAATCCTAATGTCCTGTCGCTTCTATCGCCACAGAACTTACACCGTAAGACTCCATTTATCGACAGTGAAACTCACCCTGACATTTACTAACCTATCATATCTAACATGCACACTCCTAATCCTCTCCCAAAGTGGGATTCCCCTCGTTGCTCATCATCTGATTTCATTTATTCTGTGGCCCAGCTTACTACCTCGGGTAGTTTCACCGAAGAGGAACAGGTTTTTGAAATGGGCAATGGTTTAGAGAAAATATGTTTTTAAGTAGATTAGATAATTCAAAACAGTAGGGAATTCAACTTCGAAGGAATGAAGGAAGGAAGGAAGGAAGAAGATTATAGTCTAACGTCCTGACGAGATCGTGATCATAAGAGACCGAGTAGAAGCTTGTGTTATTGGCCTACTTTAGGTAACGGTACTAAAACTAAAAGTAGGTCTTTGCGATCGTCTTTTGATACCTCTAAATTGAAATGAAAATAACGGCTTAAACCGTTCATATGACACAAAAATTGAATGAAGACTAAGAGTGCTGCCTCTAAAATATACGTTTGTTCTATTTCGTGAACATGCCATGAAATACGTACCAAGGGATTATACAGCGACCTTCTGAAGCATATGCACAAAAGCTTGGAGGATACCGTAATAATGAATATTGAAAACAACGTGCTGATGTAGTTTCATACATAAATCAAGTCCTAGATTTCTGTGGAAACTGTCGTTTCTTGATGAAACGGAAGGGAAATGTATACATTGTAACAAGTTACCTTGTTTCCTTTTCTTCTAAGTAATTATTCAATATTTATGAAATAAGTTGAAAGTCATTAATTAAAATCGATGCGTCTACTAAAATGTTTGTCTTTGGCATAGTTGCTACGGACGCTTTTAATGTAGATTGTATTACCTTTTCTGTAGTTCAGATAGGACTTTGTTCATGTTACTTTGCTCTGCTCTAAAATAAAGAGTAAATCTTCTGTTTGAAACCGTGACTACGTTTTCTCGTACAGCTAAAATAACAAAGTAAGTGTGGAAATACTGAATTCCACGTTAGTACTTAATCGATATACAAGGTTACTACTATCATTACATCATTTAATAGTCATTGTAATACTACCGCCCCAGTTCGCTTGTTCGGCAGCAAACCGAAATATTTTACCACCGAGAGCACTAGCGGCGAGCGAATGCAGTAGCTATGAAGAAAGAAACTAGTGGACAACATCACGAAAGAATGTTTCATAGTGATGAAAGCATGTTTCTTAAAAAGGATTTTTCTCTAATTTATTTCAACTCCTGGAAGACCGGCACAGGATTAGATACAATGTTGTTAATGTTTGTATAGTCTATGGGACTTAACTACTGGGTCATCAGTCCCTAAACTTACAAACTACTTATGAACTACTTACGAACTAGGACGGCACAAATATCCATGCCCGAGGGGGGATTCGAACCCCCGACCGTAGTGGCCGTGCAGACCGTGACTGGAGCGCCTCAGTCTCCTCGGCCACCGCGGCCGGCGATTAGATACACAGATCTTACTTACCGTTTTGTATCCGCATTAGATTAGTATGACTGCACATGTTCAGCCATATCCCTTGTTAATGCATTGTTGTACAGAAAGTATCGTGGGACAGAATTAAATCAATTACCAACAACTTTTATAGTATTAATTAATTATCCTTTCAGAAACTGTACCTTCATATTCAACCAGATCTCCTTAACCAACATGTTTCATCCGGTTTTGCGTTACACAGTACGCAACGAGGAAAGTAGCACTCCAATGATGAAAGACATTTATTTAATCCTGGACTTCTCATAATGGTGAGCTAAATTTTCCACCAAGATTTCGTCACTCAATGCCGCATTCTTCCCTCCTATTCTGAAACACCAAGTGTGCGACAACAAACAACATGTCTCTGAAAGCGAAGCACAAATTTGCTATTTCATTTCTGGAAGACTGTAAAAATAAAAAGATCATGGATAAAAATATTACAAATGTTGTGATCTCGTCGCCTTTTTGTTGTTTACTCGTGCCGGTCTAGTTGCCAGTAAGGTATGATGCAGGAATTGAAGTTTACTGTAACATCTCTTCAGATTAATAATACAAGTTTTATTGACTGAACATGGTAATACTCAAGTTTAGAACATATGTCTGTTTCTTCTCTATTCTCGTTTCTTGCGGCGGCGTCCGTATGATGCTAGCTGCTCTGTGACCTAGCCTTTTAACTTAGTACTGTCCTAGTTCAGTTTCGTAGCTGCCTAGTAACTGTCTGAGTTCTGAATAATAACTGCCGAGTGCTCACTAGTAACTGCCCTCTTGCTGAATAGTAACCGACGGGCGTCCAGACGTATGTCGGCCTAGATATAGCCGCTTGTAGAGGGCTATTAACAACAAAGATTAAAAAGATACGTGTTTAAAAAGATTGACAGTGCTAAAAAATTGTTGCAAGGGAAAGTTTAGTGATATGTTTATATTTAATTGTAATTACACAATTTTGTTGGTGGGGGATATAAATAATGTAACTTATACATTTAGTAATGAACCACAGACATTACCGAGGTGGGGTGGCTTGCGTGCCTCAACGACGCAGATAGCCTTACCATAGGTGCAACCACGGTGGAGGGGTATCTGTGGAGAGGCCAGACAAACGTGTGGTTCCTGAAGAGGGGCAGCAACCTTTTCAGTAGTTACAGGGGCAACAGTCTGGATGATTGACTGAGCTGGCCTTGTAACGTCAGCTAACATGGCTTTGCCATGCAGTTACTGCGAACGGCTGAAAGCAAGGGGAAACTAAAATCGTTACTTCTCCCGAAGACATGCAGCTCTACTGTATTACTAAATGATGATGGCGACTTCTTGGGTAAAATATTCCGGAGGTAAAATAGTCCCCCTTTCGGATCTCCGGGCGGGAACTAATCAGGAGGATGTCGTCATCAAGAAAAACAAAACAGGCATTCTACGGGTCGGAGCGTGGAATGTTCTAACCCTTAATCGCGTAGGTAAGCTAGAAAATTTGAAAAGATATATGGATAGGTTAAAGTTAGATATGGTAGGGATTAGTGACGTTCGGTGGCAGGATGAACAGGATTTCTGGTCAGGTGAGTGCAAAGGTATCAATACAAAATCAGTTGATGGTAACGCAGGAGTAGGTCTAATAATGAATAAGAAAATAGGAATGCGGGTAAGTTACTATGCGCATTATCGTAGTAAAGATAGACACAAAGCCTACACCTACCACAGTAGTGCAAGTTTATATGCCATCTAGCATGGCCGATAATATGGATATCGAAAAAATGTATGAGGAGATAAAAGAAATCATTCAGAAAGTTAAGGGAGATGAAAACTTGATTGTGATGGGGGACTGGAACTCGGTAGTCGGAAAGGGAAGAGAAGGAAATGTAGTAGGTGATTATGGACTGGGAAAAAGGAATGAAAGAGGAGATAGCTTGGTAGAATTTTACGCAGAGCACAATTTAGTGATCACTAACACTTAAAAGTAGGCTGTATACGTGGAAGAGACCAGGAGACACTGGAAGGTACCAGATTGACTTTATAATGGTAAGGAATTGATTTAGAAACCAGGTTAAACTGTAAGACGTATAAAGGTGCAGTTAGAGACTCTTACCATAACTTATTGGTTACGAACTACAGATTAAAACTTAAGAGACTGCAGAAAGGTAGAAAGGTTAGGAGATGGAACCTGGACAAATTGAAGGAGTTGAGAGTTTCAGAGGGAGCATTAGGCAAGGATTGGCTGAAACGGGAAAAAGTAATACAGTAGAAGGAGAATGGGTAGCTCTGAGAGATAGGGTAGTGAAGGCAGCAGAGGACCAGATAGGCAGAAGGACAAGGCCTAATAGAAATCCCTGGATAACACAGGATATACTGAACTTAATTGATGAGAGGAGGAAATATAAAAATTCAGCAAGTGAAACAGGAAAAAGGGAGTACAAACGACTGAAAAATGAGATTGACAGGAAGTGCAGACAAGCTAAGCAGGAGTGGCTAGAGGACAAATGCAGAGCCGTAGAAGAATGCATAACTAGGGGTAAGATAGATACCGGCTACAGGAAAATAAAAGAGATATTTGGAGACAAGAAAAGCGGCTGTATGAATATCAAGAACGCAGATGGAAAACCAGTACTAAGTAAAGAGGGGAAAGCTGAACTTTGGAGGGAATATATAGAGGGTTTATACATAGGAAATAAACTTGAAGGCAGTATTCTAGAAATGGAAGACGAAGTGGAGGAAGATGACATAGGAGATATGATACTGCGAGAAGAATTTGACAGAGCGCTGAAGGACTTGAGTCGAAACAAGGCCCCTGGAGTAGATGATATTCCGTCTGATCTGCTGATACCGTTAGCAGAGCCAGTCGTGAAAAAATTGTATCACCTGGTATGCAAGATGTATGAGACAGGGGAAATATCCTTCGACTTCAAGAAGAATATTGTAATTCCAATTCCAAAGAAAGCAAGTGCAGACAAGTATGAAAATTACAGAACTATCAGTTTAATAAGTCATGGTTGCAAAATACTAACACGAGTTATTTACAAACGAATGGAAAAACTTGTGGAATCCGACCTCGGGGAAGATCAGTTTGGATTTAGGAGAAATGTAGGAACACAGGAGGCAATACTCACATGCGACTTACCTTAGAAGATAGGCTAAGGAAAGGCAAATCTACATTTTCAGCATTTGTAGATTTGGAGAAATCTTTTGACAATGTCGACTGGAATACACTCTTCCAAATTCTGAAGGTAGCAGGGGTAAAATATAGGGAGCGAAGAGATATATTCAACCTATACAAAAACCAGACAACGGTTATTAGAGTCGAAGGACAAGAAAGGGACGCAGAGGTTGGGAAGGGAGTAAGACAGGGTTGTAGCTTTTCCCCAATGTTGTTCAATCTGTACAATGAGCAGGCAGTGAAGGAATAGAAGGAGAAATTTGGAGAGGGCATCTAAGTGCAGGGAGAAGAAATGAAAACATAGCGGTTTGCCACTGACATAGTAATTCTGTTAGAGACTGCAAAAGATCTGGCAGAGCAATTCAATGGAATGGACAGTGTCTTGAAAGGAAGATATAAGATTAACATTAACAAGAGTAAAACGAAGGTAATGGAATGCAATTTCAGAAAATCAGGCGATGATGAAGGAATTAGATTAGGTAATGAGACAATAAAAGTAGTTGATGAATTTTGTTATTTGGGTAGCAAGATAACATCTGATGGCCGAATAAAGAAGATATAAAATGCAAAATGGCTTTGGGAAGAAAAGCGTTTCTAAAGAAGCGAAACTTGTTAACATTCAATATTAATTTAAATGTTAGGAAGTCTTTTCTGAAAGCATTTGTCTGGAGTGTAGCATTGTATGGGAGTGAAACGTGGACGATAAGGGGTTCAGATAAAAAGATGATAGAAGCTTTGAAAATGTGGTGCTACAGACGAATGATGAAAATTCTATGGGTAGATCACGTAACTAATGAGGAGGTGCTTAACCGAATCGGGGAGAAAAGGAGTTTCTGGCATAACCTGACTAAGAGAAAAGATAGATTGGTTGGACACATTCTTAGACACCAAGGAATTGTCAACTTAGCATTAGAAGGAACCGCGTGGACTAAAAATCGTAGAGGAAGACCGAGGGACGAATACAGTAAGCAGATTCAAGAGGATGTAGGTTGCCGAACGTATTTTCGGATGAAGAGACTGGCACAGGACAGGGTAGCGTAAGGAGCTGCATCAAACCTGTTTGCAGACTGAAGACCACAACAACACAACATTTAGTAACACGTGAAAGAAACGTTGATTTAGATTCGTTTTGCAAGGGCTGCTAGAGATTGCAACATGGGCAGAGCGCAGACTAATCCATCCACAAGAAACCTCTTGGAGAATCGTTTGCATTAAGAAACAGACAACCAAATAACTTGACAATGTCAAGAAGCAATTACGTGACGTGGCGCTTTGAAGCACAGGGGCAGTACTTCGATCGGCGTCAGAGCTCTAAACTAGCAAGAAAATTATAATAATAATAAAAAAAGTGCAGGGGCCAATCGTTTTCCAGCAGCTGATGACATAGTGTAAATCTTTGCGGTCCTTCCTTGAAGCTGCTGTTCGTCATCTTGCCAGTTGGCCAAGAAATACAACTACATTGTGGAAATCTCTGTCAATGAGCAACCCGGCAGTTATGGAACAGTTCATCCTTATAGAGAGTTGGAATCGCGACTACCAACTGATGGGATATCCAGCAAGTAGTTATGCTTCTGTCAAATTATACCCGAAGCAGCAGTCTGAACAGAGTAGACATCTTTCGGTATCACATTTAAATTTAAAACCTGTGACTAGCATCCCAGTTTAAAGCAGCCTCAAAAGAGGTGCCTAGGTGTGACTTAATATTTTACTTGGATTGTTACTTAAAATGCTCAAAAAGGAAAGATTATGATTCCTGGACGTTTGAAACGATAACCGCGAAGGACAAAGTTTGATAACTGTTTCCTTCCATACGCATCCGCTTTTATCACATTTAGTGGAACTTTCTTTCATTCCTGGCAATAAGACTCGATACTTCCTTTCCTTAAATTGAATTGTTCGGAATGGATCTAAGACATTTAAAGTCTTAACCTATACATTTAATTTAAAAAGACATTACAACAAGGTAAGAGCCTTGACAACCAAATGAAACTCATTTCTACACTCGTCAAAACACTTTAGGGATCAGTTGAGATATAAGTTCTGTAGTATTGTCATTGGCAGAATGAACTAAAACGGTTCGACATCTTTCTGTCGCTTATACGGAGTGGGTATAACAACATTAAAACAACAGAGATAGTGGTAATAACGGAAAGCTGCTGCAGACGAGATTAGTGATGACTTGTGTTTACCAAACGAATTACACAAGCAGTTGGTTTCAGATCTGTATTCAGCAGGTACTTCAATGCAACAACAATTACCCTAAGCTTTGGCATGGGGAGCCATAGGAAGGTTGGAAGTGGGACAGACACAAATGGAGGTGGAGGCAGCTATTGGAGTGTCCCATGATGTAATTTCCAGGACCTAGACGCGATTTCAGACAACAAGAATATTTAAAAGAAAGCAAGTCCAACGTTGTTCACAGCTAACATCATCAAGAGATGACTATTATCTCCAGTTAACACCCCGTCGAGAGAGGAGGCTCAACGTTAGTCAGCTGCAACGCACCCTCCAGGAAGCAACAAGACGTGCAGTCCCAAATCGCCATCGTAAGTGTGACTTCTCCGCATGGAGGCTTATGGTGTGTGTCCCATTAAAACCACGACATCTTTTAGCCCGCGCAATCTGATCGAAGGACCATCAGGATTGGAGTCGTAATGAATGGCACTGGGTTCCGTTCACAAATGAGTCAATATTTTGTTTTCAGCTGGACAAACTTAGTTCTGGCATCTGGGGAGAACGTGTAAGTTGGAACAATCCTGTTTATGTGGAGGAAACATCGCCATATCGTGGTGGTTGACGAATGATGTGGGCAGGAGTCAGTATTGGCGGACGTATGGAACACTATGTCATTCAAAATGGCGCTTTGTCTGTTCAGAAGTATAGAGACGAGATTATTCAATCTTTTGTTGTGCCTTAAGCTGGTGTAATAAGAGATGGGTTCCTACTGGTGGACGATAACGCTCGTCCCCCCAGAGCTGCAGTGGTGGACAACGTGCCTGAAGTTGAGGGAACTTAACTGAAGGAGTGACCAGCTTGTTCACTGGTATGTAGCGTGCGACACCTTCGATTGAGAATGTCTGGGTGAAGTTGGCCGACGCAATATGACCACACGTGCACCTCCCACAACGGTTGCAAAGCTGGATATTGCAATAATGGAAGAATGACCAAATATTGCTCAAGAGCTGATTGACACGCAAGTGTGCAACTGTACTGGCGATTCGAAGTGTTCACACGCCATATTAGAAGGCTACGAGAATGACGTTTTCACTATTATACAACCATGGTCCCTCGCTCTACGTAAACTCCATGTAAAACTCCAATTGTAACGAACATCTAAATAAAATACGTTACCATATGAATATTGTGTATGATGTCCCATCGGATCACCTAATTATTTTGACCAGTATGTATTTCTTATGAATTTATTTATTCTTATTACGAATCCCAATATGGGTAGTTCCTCACGTTGTGCTTCGTTTATTACGTGTACAAAAAGGGATATAATTATCGTCCCTTGATGATTACGTGATTCAGCCGGCCGCAGTGGCCGAGGGGTCTGCGGCGCGCCAGTCACAGTCTGCATGGACGCTACGGTCGGGGGTTCGAATCTCCCCTCGGGCTTGGATGTTTGTGTCGTCTTTAGAATAAGGTAGTTCATAAGTAGTTTGTAAGTTTAGGGGCTGATGACCCCGCAGTTAAGTTCCTTAAGCTTAACAAACATTTGAACATTTTGACAGTTTACTATTAAACAACCATCTTCACATCTAGAGGTTCATGGATAAAATGTTAAGGTGGTCAACATGCACTGGTACTGTAAACGACAATTACTTAATAATGCCAGCTGCTACTGCGAAATGCACGACAAGAAAAGTCTATAATCTGTGCGGAAATAAGGACTCAATTTAGCGTCGACACTGAAATTGACTGGCATAATGTACTTTGACAAAGGCCATATAGTTACGCTGCTACATTGTTATTCTTCGGAGCCTGGAAACGAGTATCTCGGAATCGGCGAACCTGATCGGCTGTAAAAATGCAACTTGCATTATTCTGAGCATCTATGAAAATTTATCAAACGTCGGTGAAGCCATTAATATGCGTGATTTTGTACCTCCACGACTCATGGCAGAACATGGAGATCGGTAGTTTTCAAACTCTGCAAAGCAGAGGTGGCAGCGATCTGTGTTGCAAAGTATGTTTTCCAGATATCGCGCCTTCGCCTAATATCATCTACTTCTGTTCCCACTACCCCCATGAAGCACAGAGATTACCAAGGTGGGGTGGCTTGCGTGCCTCAACGATGCAGATAGCCGGACCATAGGTGTAAACACAGCGAAGGGCTATCTGTGGAGAGGCATGATAAACGTGTGATTCTTAAAAAAGGAGAGCAGACTTTTCAGTTGTTTCTTGAGCACCAGTCTGGATGATTAACTATGCTGGTCTTCTAACATCAGCTAATGTGGCTTTGCCATGCAGCGAACGGCTGAAAGTAAGGGGAAACTACAGCCGTTATTTTCCCGAGGTCATGTAGCTCTACTCTATAGATATATATGATTATGACGTCTTCTTGGCTACAGTATCCGGATCTTCTGTCAGGGACTACTCAGGAGGATGTCGTCATCAAGGGGAAAAAATAATAAACAGAAAAATGAGATAAAGGCATTCTACGGGTTGGAGCGTTAAATGTTCTAGCCCTTAATAGGGTAGATAAGTTAGAAAATTTGAAAAGAGAAATGGTTAGGTTGCAGTAAGATAAGATTGGGATTATTGAAGTTCTGTGGCAGCTCAGTACAGGGTTATAAATACAAAATCACTTTGGGGAACGCAGTAGTAGGCCTAATAACGAATAAGAAAATAGGAATGCGGATAAGTTGCTGTTAACAGCATGGTGCACGCATTATCGTAGCAAAGACAGACACAAAGCGAACACTGATCACAGAAGTACTAGTTTATGTGTCAACCAGGAGCTTGAAAAACGTTTGATGAGGTTAATGAAGTTATTCAGACCGTTAAGGGAGAAGAAAAATTGATTTTCATGGGAGACGGGAACCCGGTAGTAGGAAAAAGAAGTGAAGGACAAATAGAAGGTGAATATGGATTGCGGAGAAGGACTGGAAGAAGAGTTCACCTCGTAGAATTTTTTGCAGAGCGCGATTTAACCTTCACAAACACTTGGTTTACGCATCGTGAAAGAAGGTTGTATGTGTGGAAGGGACCAGGAAACTCCGAAAGGTAAAAGATAGATTTTATAATGGTAAGAAATAGATTTGTAAACCAGGTTTTAACTGTAAGACATATCAAAGGTCAGATATAGTCTCTTAACATGACGTACTGGTTATGAACTGTAGATTAAACCTGAAGAAACTGCAAAGGTAGAAAAGTAAGGGGATGGAACCTAGATAAAATGAAGGTACCTTCGGTTGTCGAGAATTTCAAAGAGAGTATTAGGGAAAGGTTTGACCGTACTAGTGGGGATAGTAATTCAGCAGAAGAGGAATGGATAGATTTTAGAGACCGAAGGTCGCAGAGCATCATGTAGGTAGGAGGACAAGGCATAATAGGAGTCCTTGATTTACACAGGATATACTGAACTGAATTGATGAAAAAAGACAATGTTAAAACACAGGAAGTGAAACAGGCAAAAGGGAGTAGAGACGGTTAAAAATGAGGGTGACAGGAAGTGCAGTTTAGCTAAATAGGAGTGTCTAGAGGACAAATGCAAGTCTGTAGATGAGTGTATAACTAGGGAAATATAGATATCAGCTACAGGAAAATAAAATAAACGTTTGGAGAGAAGAAAAGCAGCTGCACGAATATCTAGAGCTCAGTGGAGAAACCGAAACTAAGCAAAGAAGGGAAAGCTGAAAGGTGGGAGGAATACATAGGACCTATAAAAGGAAAATGAACTGAAACACTTGGCTTAAGTATCATGGTGAGATAGGAGGTACGATAGTGCGACAAGAATTTGACAGAGCGCAGAGATATTTGAGTGGAAACGAGGCCCTAGCTGTGGATAATATTCCCTCTGAATTGCTGACATTGTTGGAAGAGCGATTCATGAATAAACTATTCCACCTTGTGTGCAAAATATATGAAATATCATGACCGGAGCCGCTGTTTCACCATCAAGTAGTTGCTCAATTGGCCTCAGAATAGCTGACTTCGTTCTGCTTGGCAACAGCACTACGCAGAAACAGACGGGTGACTCATCCTAAGTGCTACCCAAGCCCGACAGTGCTTGACTTTGCGGATCTCGCAGGAACCAGTTCGAGCGAGGTGGCACACAGTGGAGTCGATTCCGGAACGCGTTGGTTTAAAATCCATCTTCGTTTATCCAGCTTTAGGTTTTCCGTGCTCCAGGCAACTGCTGGGATGGTTCATCTACGTCTACATAGATATTGTGCAAATCACATTTAAGTGCCTGGTAGAGGGTTCATTAACCACTTTTATAACATTTCTCTACCGTTCCATCCTCAAATAGAGCACGGAAAGAAAGATCACCCAAATGGTTCAGTTTTCGATCTGATTTCTCTTATTTTATTGGGATGGTTATGTCTCCCTATGTAGGTGGGTGCTAGCAATTTATCTTCACATTCAGAAGTAAAAGTCGGTGGCTGAAATTTCTCAAATAGAACTCGCCGCAACGAATAACGTCGTTATTTTATTGATTTCAATCTCAAATCGTGCAATATTTCCGTGACGCTTTCCTCCCTGTAACGTTATCAAACAAAACGAGCTGCCCTTCTCTGAATGTTCTCAATGTCTTCCGCCAGCAGTCCCACCTGGTGAGGGTCCCACACTGGGCAACAGTACTCCAGGTGAGGACACACAAGTGTGTAGCAGGCAGTCTGTTTGGTGGAGCTGTTGCATCTTCGAAGCGTTCTGCCAATGAAATGTGACCTTTGTTTCGCCTTCCCCACTATATTTTCTATGTGTTCTCTCCAGTAAAAGTTATTCGTAATTGTAACTCCTCGGTATTTGGTAGAATTTACGACCTTATGGTTTGATTGCTTTATCGTGTAATTGAAGTTCAGCGGATTTCTTTTAGTGATGTATATTACTTGACACAATTCATTATTTAGTGTTAATTGCCAATTTTCGCACCATGTAGAAATTTTGTCTAAATCGCTTTGCAGTTGCTTTTGATCCTCTGTTGACTCCTCTAACCGATAAACGACAGCATCATCCGCGAAGAGAACTATTCAGATTGTCTACTAAATCGTTTATCAACACAAGGAAGAGTAGGGGACCTATAACGCTTCCTTGGGGAACGCCAGGTATCACTTCTATTTTACTGGATGACTTACCGTCAGTTTCTACGAACTGTGTCCTTTCTAATAGGAAATGGCGAATCCAATCGCACAATTGGGGCGATATTTCATAGGCACTCAATTTCATTAGAAGCCGCTTGTGAGGTATAGTTCCTTTTAAAAAGACACGGCCGATTTCCTTCCCATCCTTATGCAAAAAGAATCCGTCGACGAAACGCTAAACCCTAAGTTTCCTTCCTTCTTAGCGGGAATCGGAGTAGCCATTGCGGCGTGTCCATTGGCAAAAGTGTCAGTGGGTAGCGTGTAAATTAAAATCTATTGATTTAACATCATCCTGAACAGTAAAGCAGTTAATAACAGGCTGCTGTATGACAGTACACCTCGCCAACCGTTCATCCTAGTGTAAGATTCCGCTGAGACCCAGGAACCAGTGGTGTAACTATGGGGGGGATGAGGGGGATAGAACCCCCCTCCAGAACCCGAAAAGTAAAGAGAGAGAGAGAGAGAGAGAGAGAGAGAGAGAGAGAGAGAGAGAAAGGGAGAGAGGGGAAAATAAAGAAAAGAAATCGTATAACAGCAATCTGGTAAAGGTAAAGATTTGGAACTTGGGGTGTTTTACCATAAGCTTTCATTGGAAGGGAGTGAATTACTTTCTTCAACGGAAGTGGTAGATGGTAGTCTGTCTGGAAACTGACTAAAATTTTGCTCGTCAAGCAGATCTATCCCCCCCCTCCCCAAAGCCAAGTCCTAGTTACGCCACTGCCAGGAACGAATACTTCATTTTGTGGCAGGACCAGACGGTGGGTGCCGGTGTCCTCGGCGCTGTCTGCAGTGTCAGATGAGGGCCACCCCCGCGCCTAGCAGCAGACGTGACCTCTGGTCCAGGGAGGCGGCCTGTCCTTCTGCAGAGCATGTTCCACTCGGGCGCGCACAACCGGTTTCCTGCAGCATTTATCCGTCTCTGCTTCGTCGGGGACTCCTTTCCCTTCTCTCGGTGACACCGCAGCCTTGGCTTTTCCTGCAACGGTTTCTGATTTCAGCGGGGTGTGGACTGCTTCTGGGATGCTATTTACGGATCAAACCGTGACTCCCCAATGTGTACCGAAGCATTTTAATCTGCTGTAAAAGTGCATTGATTCTATCTAATGTACGAGGGTAGTTATCTTTTTGTTTATGTTTTTAGTACTGTCGTTTTACGTTGGTGACGCATGCTTTGTTTATTTGTTGTTGTATCTATACAATTTTCAAGCTGCTAGGTTAGTTTCGTTGTCACTGCCGTGCTGTTAATCATGGCTGCTCCGCTGTCTGCTTGCACGAAAGAAGAGTAACGTTCAGTGATACATTTTTTTGTGGGCGGAAGGTGTATCAGGGGCCGAAATTTATAGAAGACTTTCAGTACTGTACGGGAGCAGTGTTTTACCACAACGAAGTGTGTACGGGTGGATTAAGAAATTCCGAAATGGTCGCACGAGTGTTAAGCACGATGAAGGAGCCGAACGACCGTTTACCGCCACAAATGAAAAAACCATTGAGCGATCACGTGAAATGATTCTCTTAGACAGGCGATTAACTATTGATGAAGTGGCTCATCGTCTTCAAATTAGTCATGGTTCTGCCTACGAAATTACATACAATAGACTTGGGTTCCGTAAAGTTTGTGTAAGATGGGTCCAAAAACAACTTACACAATTGCATAAGTAAATGTGCCTCGACATCTGCAAAAAACATTTGGATTGATATGCTATCGAAGGGGAGAACTTCTTAGACATAATCATTACTGGTGACGAATCATGGATCCATCATTACGAGCCGGAGAGTAAACGGCAGAGTACGGAATGGAAACATCCAAATTCGCCGTGCAAGAAAAAGTTCAAGACCCAACCGTCCTCAGGAAAACTGATGCTTACGGTTTTTTGGGAAGCACGAGGTCCTGTACTGGAACATTATGATGAAAGAGGCACAACAACAAACAGTGAACGTTACAGTGAGATTCTTACTGACAGGC
Organism: Locusta migratoria; assembly: GCA_026315105.1. Classification (NCBI taxonomy): domain Eukaryota; kingdom Metazoa; phylum Arthropoda; class Insecta; order Orthoptera; family Acrididae; genus Locusta; species Locusta migratoria. Next base: position 214,823,376 of record CM048745.1, on the reverse strand, counting down.
TAAAGCCTGCAATTCGAAGCAAACGCTGAGGATTGCTGTCAGATGGTGTTGTGTTCTTGCACCACAATGCCCGTCCGCATACTGCTGTCCACACTGCTGAAACGCTCCAGAAACTCAGATTCGAAGTACTGGATCATCCTTCATATAGTCTCGATCCTGCCCCTTGTGACTATCACTTGTTTGGTCCACTCAAACAGGCATTAAGGGGCCATCGATTTGACTCGGAACAAGCAGTGAAGGAAGCGGTGCATTCCTGGCTCGCAGCTCAACCGAAAACCTTCTTTTATGAGGGCATAAGGAAGCTTGTAGAGCGATGGACGAAGTGCATTGAAAAGCAAGGAGACTATGTCGAAAAATGATGTTCTTGTAAGTTTCGTATTTTATTACAATAAAATTTTATAACTATTGTTTCTAAGTAATGTCAAAATGGTGCTTCACTTTATAGATGTTAAAAACTGTTTATTATTATAGCAATAGGCCTATTGGCACTGTGGCCATCATCAGGCTATTTCCATATGGCATCGTGGAGGTATAATTAATTACAATGATTGCATATAATTGCAGTATATATGCTCTTTAGATGGTATATATAGTACGTTTATCAGGTATTAATTCTTAACCGCTAATCTGTCAGTTTGACATATCCTACAGCGATGCTCTATCATATCGCATCGCATCGCATCGCTGGAGAATATGTCAAACTGAAATATTAGCAGTTAAGAATTAATACCTGATAAACGTACTATATATACCATCTAAAGAGCATATATACTGCAGTCATTGTAATTAATTATACCTCCACGATGCCATATGGAAATAACGTGATGAAGGCCACAGTGCCGAAATAGGCCTATTTCTATAATAATAAACAGTTTTTAACATCTATAAAGTGAAGCAGCATTTTGGCATTACTTAGATTAACAATATGCCCTTAAAAGACATATACAATGCTGCAGGCCCAAATGAAATGAAATTTTATGACTACTTCGCGGATAATAATTGACTTACCCTCGTATCACAAAGCAAAAGCCTTCTTCTATACTGATCACAGACACACGTATGGAACCTCCTGTATACTTACATATTCTGTTCCATCAGAAATGACTCACTTTTACAGCCAGGCACCTACCTGAACGTCTCATTAATCTGTATCGGAAATAACAAGTAATCAGCCACGATAATAAGTATGGACAGATCCTGTCCCAATGTAAAGACTGAAGAAAGACGACCATCACCTCAAAATTGCGGCGTATCTACGTCCTTAGTCGTCGTCTGTTTCACTGGCATTGCACTGAGATGTACGTGGTAGTATGGAGTGGGCTAATGAAAAATATGAAGGTGTATTAGTAACCAGTTCAGAGATTACGCATTTAGATACAGAGACAACAGTATCGTCAGCAGGGCTCCAGAGAAGTGTGAAAGGACCGTTGTTATTTTCAATCTACGTAAATAATACGACGGCCAGATTGAGTAGCAATCTGCGGCAGAATGATGATGATGTTGTGGTATATGGGAAGGTGTCTTCATTGATGAAATCGTTAACGTATGACTGTTGAATACAGGACAGTATGAGTGTGCAATATGGGACAATATGTGTGTAGAATATGGCACGGTATGACTGTGAAATATGAGACGGTATGACTATGAAATGTGGGATAGTATGGCTATGGAATTCGCGACCGTATGCATATTGAGGGACAGTATGACTGCGTAATACAGGACAGTATGATAGCATAATATGGGACAGTATGCTGCGGAATATAAGACAGTATGGCTAAGAAATACAGGACAGGATGACTGTAGAGTACAAGACAGTATGACTATAGAATATGAGGGCAGTATGAATAATACAGGAGAGTATCACTATCTAATACAGGACAGTATGACTGCATATTAAGGGTCAGAATGACTGCATGATATGAGACAGTATGACTGCATAATATGGGACAGTATGCTGTGGAATATGAGACTGTATGGCTAATGAATACAGGACAGTATGAATGTAGAGTACAAGACAGTATGACTGTAGAATCTGAGGACAGTATGAATAATACAGGAGAGTATGTTTGTCTAATACAGGACAGTATGACTGCATATTAAGGGTCAGAATGACTGCATGATATGAGACAGTATGATTGTATAATACGGGACAGTATGCTGTGGAATATGACTCTGTGAAATTCAGGACAGTATGCATGTGAAATATTGGACAGTATAACTGTGGAATATGGAACAGTGTGACCATGGAATACAGGATAGCATGACTGTGGAATATGGGACAGTATGGCTGTGGAATATGGGATAGTATGACTGTGGAATACAGGATGTATGACTCTGAAATGAGGGACAATATGACTGTGAAATACAGGATAGTATTACTGTGGAATATGGGACTATATGACTCTGGAATACAAGACAGTATGACTATGGAATACAAGACAGTATAACTGTGGAATGTGGGACAGTATGACGGTGGAATATTGGACAGTATGACTGTGGGACATAAGACAGTATGAATGTGGAACATGAGACAGTAAGAATGTGAAATATTGGAACAGTATGACTGTGGATTATTGGAACATAATGACTATAGCATATGGTACAGTATGACTGGAATATCAGACACTATGACTGTGGAATGTTGGACAGTATGACTGTGGAATTTTGGACAGTATTACTGTGGAATATTGGACAGTATGGCTTTGGAATAGTGCGACAAATGGTGCTCCTACCTCATTACAGCCCATGTTCTCATACAACAAAATGTAGCAATGCAGAAGTTCAGAAGATGTGTCAAGTTGGAGATTGTTTATATGTCTTGATTAGGCATTAGGTCCCTTAAATCTTGAAGTACTGACCATTCTTGTCGGAAGATGATGTGTAACAGGAAAAGGCGTTTTTGCATGAAAAGGTAAATGATGCTGTTTTTTGTCGTTTACGTAAGTGCTCAGAAGATCAAAAGAACTGCATAATGATTTTGTATGATGCTAAAATTGTCAATTGACTCTAAATAATGATTACTAAAAGGAAACCGCTAAACATCGTTTATAGAATAAATAAATCAAACTTGAAGGCCGTAAATTCAACTAAATATCTAGCTTTCAGCATTGATAATCTCTTCGAACCTTTGACCTGGATACTTTTTGCTGGTAGATTAGAAATTAAATTGGAAAGAAGAGCGAAAATATTGTAGAAATCACGATCAAAGACTGCTTCTTATTGACAGAACACTTATAAGATGTAACAGATGTACTAACAAGACTGCATACACTACCTTTGTCCGTCCTATTTTGGAGAATTTCTGCGTGGTATGGGATCCTTATCAGGTGGGATTAACAAAGGGCATCTAAAGAGTACAAATGTTCAAATGTTTGTGAAGCTTAAAGGATTTAACTGCGGGGTCATAAGTCCCTAAACTTACAAACTTCTTATGAACTACCTTATACTAAAGACGACAGAACCATCCATGCCCGAGAGGGGATTCGAACCCCCGACTGGGAACGGCCTCGCGCATCGGAGCATAGCGCCTCAATGCGTTTAGCCACTCCGCCGCGGCGAAAGAGTACAAAGAATCACAGCTAGTTTGGGGTATTATCACGATGCAGAGAAGCGGCGCACTGAAATGATACAGGTGTAGGAATCACTACAACGACTTTTTTCGTTGCGGCGAGATCTACGTAAGAAATTTCAATTACCGACTTTCTTCTACGAATGCAGGACATGTAGTTGACTCACAAGTACATGGGGAGAAATGATCATCGAAACAGAATATGAGAGATCAGAACTCGAACCGAGAGCTTTAGGTGCTATATCTTCCAGGATGTTATTCGAGAATGGAACGCTCTTGCCAGGCGTTGCAGTGTGATTTGTAGGGTTACGATGATGATCGCCTCAACGATCACAGCGATTTCGACTGACATGGCTACTGATTTTGAGTCTATGCCCTCCGAAGAGACATTTTTTTTATCTTCTCTTACATAATTTTATTTTTTAATATGGTTTCATTCTTGTATATATAGGCTACTGTGGTGGCACTACCTGCTAGGCTCGAAGTATTTGAAGCCTCAAACTGCACGAGGAAGAAAATTGCACGGTTCTCTTCATTTATCTGAGAAGTTACATATCTGCTGTCATTATATAAATGTTAAATTCCTTAATTGTATTGAATTATCTGGTGATTTCTCGTGATATCTGTACACCTTTTCGTACATGTTGTTACATTAAGAAATAGATGGAGAGTTCCTTGGCGGGTGAGTCCAAGTAACAGACGCTCGTTAACCTTCTGTTAGTCGCGACCGCTTCACATATTTGTGAGTCTAAGTTCATGCGTTCCAAGACAGCAACATAAGAGTCGTACCCGGAAAGTAAATTTCCCTATTTAAAATAAATAAAAAAACTTAAAAAAAACAATCAAACAAACAAACAAAGTCAACATAGTTACATGAATAAGTGTAGTGACAACAAGTAAAGCAATGTTAGAGCTATTGTTAGACATACTCACCAAAACAAATGATACACTTGTCAAATCATGGGATCAACTTTTTTATTTCTTGAGCTGTTGTCTTGGATAGCCATGAGAGACCTTTGATCCAGTATGGCTGCCAGTGAAAAGTTTTGCTACGCCGATGACCTTGTCATAGCCATACAAACGAGCACACTTGAGGAAGGAAAAACTATATTATACAGAGACTTAGAAACTCTCAACAAATATTACGAAGCACGGAGACGCCAGCCAAACGCAGCAAAGACAGAAGTTTGTGCATTCCATCTGAACAACAGAACTGCAAAACAAGAACTCCATGTTAACTTCTGACAACAAAGGGTTAGACACAATTTCCAGCTTAAATTCCTGGGTATCATACTGGACCGGTCTGTAACGTATAAACGTCACTTGTAAAACGCAAGCCAAATGCTAAAGACCCGAGATAACATAATTAGGAAACTGGTTGGTACAAGCTGGGGTGCTGATGCATCGACACTATGCACTACAGCATTAACACTAGTGTACCCTGTAACGAAATACTGTGCTTCAGTGTGGCAACCTAGCACCCATACGAGGAAGTTAGACGTACAGTTGAACGAGTCCTTTAGGGTCATTACAGGTACCCTAAAATCCACCCCGATCCCCTGGCTGCACACCATCAGCAACATCCCACCACCTGAACTGCGACGCCAGGAAGCAACAAATCGAGAATGGAGGAAACTTCATCACCCAAACTGCCCACAAGATCTTCCAATTCATAAGATCCTAAACGATCCTCCTCCAGATCACCTAAAGTTCCGCACTCTGCTCTAGCATAAAGGAAGGAACGACTTTAACATTAAAGAAGAGTGGCGCAAGAGGTGGAACGCGGATGCAACAGCGCATCATGGCGTCGAAGACACAACTGCCAGGCTACCAGGGTTCCATCTGCAGAGAAATGTTCAGGTTGTTATGGTCTTCAGCCCAGAGACTGGTTTGATGCAGCTCTCCACCCTACTCTATCCAGAGCAGGCCTTTTCATCTCATCATAAGAATGGCACCCTACATCCATTTGAATCTGCTTACTATATGCGTCTCTTGGTCTCGCTCTGCTATTTGTAGCCCACACACTTACCTCCAACGCTAAATTTACGATCCCTTGATGTCTAGGAATGTGTCCTACCAATCCACCCCTTCTTTTACTCAAGGTATGCCAAAAATTCCTTTTCTCCCCAATTCTGTTCAGTACCTACATCATATTCAGCATTCTTTTGTAGCACCACATTTCAAAAGCCTCTATCCTCTCCCTGTGTTCACCTCCGTACAAGGTAACACTCCACACAAATGCTTTCGGAAAGGACTTCCTAACAATTAAATTAATATTCGATGTTCAAAAATTTCTCTTTTCTTCCCATTGCCATTCTGCATTTTATATCTTCTGTACTGCGACCATCATGTGTTATTTTACTGCCGAAGTAACAAAACTACTCTACCACCTTTATTATTTCGTTACCTAATCTAATTCCTTCAGTATCGCCCGATTTTCTTAGACCACACTCCATTACGCTAGTTTTGCTCTTGTTAATGTTCATTTTATATGCACTTTTCAGCACACTGTCCATTCCGTTCAACTGCTCCTCCAAGCCCTCTGAGGTCTCTGACAGAATTACAATGTCATCGGCAAAACGTAATGTTTTTATTTCTTCACCCTGAACTTTAATTCCTTCCCCAAAATTCTCTTTGCTTTCCTTCAAAACTTTCTCAATGTACTAACTGAATAACATTGGAGAAAGGATACAACCTTGACTTACTCCCTTCCCAACCAGTGCCTCTCTTTCATGTCCTTCGACTCTAATGACTGCGATTTACTTTTGTACAAGTTATACATAACCTTCCGTTCCTATATTTTACTCCTGCTGATGTCAGAATTTCAAAGAGTCTATTTCAATCAACATTGTCAAAAGGTTTCTCCAAATCTACAAAAGCTAGAAGTGTAGGTTTGCCTTTCCTTAATCTATCTTCTAAGATAAGTCGTAAGATGAGTATTATCTCTCGTGTTCCTACATTTCTCTTGAAACGCATTTCCCGAGGAAAGCATCTGTCACAGCCCTCCCATCCTTCTGTAAATAATTCGCGATAATATTTTGTCACCGTGGCTTATTAAACTGTGGATTCTATAATTTTTACACCTTTCTGCGCCTGATTTCTTTGAAATGGGGATTATTACGTTTTTCATTGAGTCTAATGGTATTTCACCTTTCTCATACTCTTACTCACCAGGTGAAATAGTTGTGTCATGGCTGGTTCTCCCAGAGACTTCAGCAGCTCTGACGAAATGTCGTCTACTGCAGGGGCATTGTATCGACTTAGGTCTTTTCAGTACTCTGTCAAATTCATCTCTCAAAATAGTATCTCCTATTCCATATTCATCTACTTCCTCTTCCCTTCCTACAACATTGTTTCTAAGTCCATTTCTTTTGTAGAGCCCCTTTGCATACTCTTTCCACCTTTCAACTTTTCCTTCTTTACTCAGAACTGGTTTTCCACCTGAGTTCTTTATATTCATACCGCTATTTACCTTACTTCCAAATATCTTTTTTATTTTCCTGTAGGCGGTGTCTACTTTTCCCCTAGTTATACATTCTTCTACAGATTTGCATTTGGATTCTAACCACTCCTGATTAGCCATTTGCACTTCCTGAGAGTCTCATTTCTTACTCGTCTGTACTCCATTTTGCCTGATTCATTTACTGCATTTTATATATTCTCCTTTCATCACTTAAATGTAATATTTCCTTTGATATCCAATGATTTTTTGTAGGTCTTGCCTTTTTACCTGATTTGCCCTCCGCTTCCTTGACTATTTTATCTCTTAAAGCAACCCATTCCTCTTTTACTCTTTTGTTTTCCCCTCTTTCTGTCAGATGTCTTGCAGACAACGATTACCACCGTCTCTTCCTCATCGGAACTTGTTGCAGCCTTCGAAGACGTATAGTTATTCAAAAATGAAAAGAATATCCCGCCCGCATAATCGTGGTGGTAAACCACTGGAAAGAGTGTCAGTTTCACTCGAAGACCTTGAGAAGCTGTAACGAATCTCTAGAAGCTATCACTTACGAAAATGTTGTGCAATCCTTTCTGAAACAAACAACAGGTCCCGTTATGTTTTAATCGTTTTATAAACCTGAGGAAATTAAGACAGTTTTATTGATTTATGGAAACTATGATTATTCGGTGCGATTTTTCTCCGTGACTTGATGAAAAAGAAGAAAATGCTGTTCATTACCATCTTCCGTTAACATATTGGTTATTTTGCCGTTTTAGAAGAAAAGCCTGCACAATCCCCCACAGCTTTACTTCCTCGAGGCTACCATTCGAGCACTGTATGTGGCAAACAGTTCAAATGTTTAAATTTTTGGTGTAACTTGTGGGACTTAACTACGGGGTCATCAGTCCCTAAACTTGCAAACTACTTGCTAACACTCAGGACGGCACAAATATCCGTGCCCGAGTGGGGATTCCAACCCCCGACCGTAGTAGCCGTGCAGACCGTGACTGGCGCGCCTCTGTCCCCTCGGCCACCGCGGCCGGCGGCAAACAATTCCGTGGAGTAAGACTGTCTCACTGGTCTCAATTAGATTTGTAAGTCTGGATAGTGAACACATTTCTTATATCCGTGTCACTGTTTCTATACATTCACTTGTCACTATATTCCACAAAAATAAATAAGGTAGAGAACGTAACTAACTAATGTATGCATTATTTATTCGTTGTTCGCATATGGTCGAAAACCCTAACACTGTCTTCCAAATCGAAGACTAGGTTTTATCATGATACACTGCTGAGATTAAAATTGCTGCAACAAGAACAAATGCAGATGATAACCGGGTATTCATTGGACAATTAAATTATACTAGAACTGACATGTGATTACATTTCTCACGAAATTTGGGTATATAGATCCTGAGAAATCAATACCCAGAATAACCTCTGGCCGTAATAATGACCTTGATACGCCTGGGCATTGAGTCAAACACAGTATGGATGACGTGTACAGGTACAGATGCCCACGCAGCTTCAAAACTATACCACAGTTAATCAAGAGTAGTGACTGGCGTATTGTGACGAGCCAGTTGCTCGGCCACCACTGACCAGACGTTTTCAATCGGTGAGAGATCTGGAGAATGTGTTGGCCAGGGCAGCATTCGAACATTTTTCTTATCCAGAAAGGCACGAACAGGACCTACAACATGCGGTCGTGCATTATCCTGCTGAAATGTAGGGTTTCGCAGGGATCTAATGAAGGGTAGAGCCATGGGTCGTAACACATCTGAAATGTAACGGCCACTGTTAAAAGTGCCGTCGATGTGAACAAGAGGTAACCAAGACTTGTAACCAATGGCACCCCACACCATCACGCCGGGTGATATGCCAGTATGGCGATGACGAATACACTCTTCCAATGTGCGTTCACTGCGATGTCGCCAAACACGGATGCAACCATCATGATACTGAAACAGATCCCGGATTCATTCGCAACAAATGACGTTTTGCCATTCGTTGCCGTTCGTCGTTGCGTACACCATCACAGGTGCTCCTGTCTGTTACGCATCGTCAAGGGTAACCACAGCCATGGTGTCCAAACTGATGTCCAAACTGGTGTCCATGCTGCTGCAAACGTCGTCGAACTGTTCGTGCGGCTGGTTGTTGTCTCGCAAACGTCCCCATCTGTTGACGCAGGGATCGAGACGTGGCTGCAGAATCCGTTACAGCCTTGCGGATAAAATGCCTGTCACTCGACTGCTAGTGATACGAGGCCGTTGGGATCCAGCGTGGCGTTCCGTGTTGCCCTCCTGAACCCACCGATGTCATATTCTGCAAACAGTAAAAGTCGACCACTGTACGTTACGAGAGCTTTTTTATCACCAATATTAGCAAATAAGATCCGTGTGAACTACCGATTACTCCCTGCTACAAACCTTGTTCCCTGGCCCAAACTGAGAACTGACTCGTTTCAAATTACTTCAATAACAGGAAGTCAGTAATACATTGGTCAACATAGACATTAATAAGCAAGAGACCACAATTAAATTTATCTTCGAAATTTGGCTAAGAAAACATTTATGTCGCAACGGAATTTAGACGTAAGAAAAATTGCATCTGAGCTTGTTCTCAGCACTTGTGAAGAACAATATTAAATAAAAGAGGGAAGGTGCTCTAAATCTACAATTTATAGGCAACTTACGGATTATGATGAAGTTATACTTTCTTATTCAGATAGAAAACAAGCAAAATGGGGAACCAATTTGGTTAATACAATAAAAATGCATCTCTTACATGGATTAATGCGGACTGTGACCAGCCTAAATTATATATGATTTAACGCTACTAGGGGGAAGGATTCACAAACAACACTCATTTGCTCTCACACACGCAAAGCCACAGCGAAACTCACCAATATCAGCGTGCTGAGACGAGGCGGAAGCAGGCGCCGCTATCGAAGGCGATATTCAGCAAGGCGGAGGTAGCACAAAACACAATATACAAAAACACTTTGAAGCTGGCTCTGGTCTGTCGTACCTGTTTTGAGATGGTGCGTGTGTACAGCCAAATTAAATTACATCTGAATTGGACCGCGAGCAAACACGCTAATGACGACACATGGTTACGTTACATGAACGCACTCCACTGAAGGTGAAGTGGTTGAAAATCGGATTCATTATACAAAATCGCGATGGATTCTTAAGTTGCAGTCTGTCAGCAATCGATCTAGGTACTGGTTTTATATGAGAAGTGGCGTGAATTCAGGCGACTACTGGTAAACCCCGGAAGTCGGAATTCGGACCCACGTGGTTCCGAAAACCGATAAAATTGAATAAATTCAGTTTCCGAAAAATAAAGAAAATTAACTACAGCATGCAACCCTTAGAAATACTTAGAATTGTATGAGGAAGCGAATGAAATACAGCTACACGCGATAGGGGGCGATTACAGCGACGGACGAAGTCCATTCCCTAAAACTCGTAAAAGTTAAATAATTACAAAGTTGGAAAAATAAAATTAAGAATAACAGCATGCAACCCATAGTAATGTTTAGGATTACATAAGGAAGCCAATGAAGGAGGTTGCACAACGCTCGGAGAGGATTACTGTCAAAGACAGATTGCGTACTACAAATCGGAGAAGAAACAGCAAAATCAAAATAGGCGGGGGGAGAAGATCGCGAAATATTAGTGGAAATCAGAAGGATACTTGCCTGATGGACGTGGAACAAACAAGACTGGAAGCTGTAGGCTTTGTTCTATGAGCGAAACACGTGGAACACATATCACTCACGGAAGGAAACGATGAGAAAATTTTTACATGCACTGTACAAAAATGAACATATCACCTATTAGAAATTGAGACCCACAAAGCTAGAAAGTATTTACACATGATCACAAAAGGTTTTAACACACCAGGCCGTATAAAACTGCAACTAGAATCACAAACACCGCGTTTATCTATTGGAAATCACTGAACTGAAAAACGAGAACACATTTCTGCACACGATCTGGGAAATATTACCAGAAAATGATTCTAAGTTCACGAATCTAAGTTAAACGTGCTAGACAATGAAACGCTTACCATCTCCAAACACAAAAGCAGAACCAACCTTACTTCACCAGAAGACCAGCATAGAATGACCAGACCGAGCGGCCACGAGACGCGGGAAGCCACCGGAAGCCGGCAAATCCAAGATCAGTGGTGGTGGAAACGAAGAGACTCGCCATAGAGAAGGCTTGACGATTGGACTGTAACCAAAGGGTGTAGAAACCTCTTTGGTAGCCTCAGCAGCTATCGAGTCTGAGCCAGAGAGAACGATGCAAAGCGAGCTATCACTTCCCACATTCAGACAGCCATAGATTCTCCCACATCCACGTAGAAGTAAGACATGTACACATTCTCACAGGGACAGCGGCGTAGCGGAGGAGTCAGATTTATGCCACATTAATTAGTATAATAATAAATTATTAACATAACAAAATAAGAAAAACCTAGCAATATTAACTAATAATGTAATACATGAATTAAAAATCCATTCCTCAAGCCTTGAAAAGAGTGGGGTTCAAGTTTTAACAAAATGATAATCTAGCGACATTTCATAAATTATAACTTTACCGAAATATACAAAAAATATAGGGAAGACGACAGACGGTCGTCTTTCAACAGTCATTGGATCGCGACGAACGCGAGCACTATGTCGTGATACGATAAACCTCAATGGCTATAGGCTACAATTCGACCTTTATCAAAGTGGGAAACGTGATGGTACGCATTTCTCCTCCTGACACGAGGCATCACAAGAACCTTTCAGCAGGCAATGCCGGTCAACTGCTGTTTGTGAATCGGTTGGAAACTTTCCTCATGTCAGCACATTTTAGGTGTCGCCACCTGCGCCAAACTTGTGTGAATGCTCTGAAAAGCTAATCATTTGCATATCACAGCATCTTCTTCCTGTCGGTTAAATTTCGCGTCTGTAGCACATCTTCGTCGTGTTGCAACTTTAAGGGTCAGGAGTGTATTATTGAATATGGACCTGACCTGAATTTCTTTCCAAATATGTTTATCAACCTGTTCATTATCTTATATGAACTTAGATGCACTTCCTTAACACGTGCTCTTTGTCTGCTTGGTTTGCAAAGTCTGAACTATGGTTTTCCGAATATATGAAGACGTATTTTATTTATAATTTTTGCTTTAGTTTAGCTTCGTAACTCTTCATTTCGTATAAGATTTTCACTTTCAATCATTAGTATCTGATCTTTTTCAGATAATAATGGTCGTACTACCCTATTCTGTAATTTTTTTACCAGGAGGGCTGGTATATCTATTTCATATTAATAACGAAAGTCCACATCTTAAATTCGATACTTTCAATGTATACACGTTAGAATTTAATATTTATTTTTGTAGATTGTCGTAAGCTTGTTAATGTTTGGTAGAAGTTTTTCAGAACTTTTCTCTACTACATCATACGTGAAAATCTGCTACGTGCAGGAAACATCTAAAATAACCTCTTTTCTCTTTAATCTGTCTACATATAGTAGAGAAAATATCATTTGCTCTTTAACTTAAAGATATCGTGACCTATTTCTTAAATTTGTATCCTTGATGCCGTTATGATGTGTAACTCTGTTATCAGGTGAATTGTGAGGCCCAAACATCCTCGGGTGTATCTGGTGGTTGGTCCCTTATATAGCTATCGAATCAGATCACTCTTAACGTCCCTGCACAAATATAATTAATGTGCACACTGATTATAATGAACACTATTTGTTATAGTTCGTCCTAAAATGTGCCCTGTGATCCTCCAGTATTGCCTATTTGCGCTTTGAACTAGAACACCACACGTCAGGTCAACTCCTTAAGTGCTGAAGGTGGATCGGCTAATCTAATCCACCAAATTCATGTGTTCCGCGGTTTATATCCAAATTTAGCGAATAATATAGCTCTTCTTTACGTGTATGAAAGTATATTCTGAAATACCATACAGAATACGGAGCAGAACTGATAATTATAATGTACTACAGCTAGTACATCTATTCTGTACAAAGTATGAGCTGGAACTTAACGTTCGATTTATTTCAAGGGATTTAAAACAAATGCGTAAAATGTGTTTTAAGCGGGAAAATTATATTTTATGCGGGATAATTAGCATTTAATGATCTCTCTTACATTGACATAGTCTTTATTTGACATATGAACATATGCACCAAAATGCTCGTCAGAAGCTTTATTATGCAGTACAGATTATTTGAATGTTGTACTATTTTTAGTGCTAAGCGTAACTGAAAATGGTACCATCATAGAAAATTTCGACGTAATTTCAACCCCCTAGGGAGCTCACAGTTCTTTCGTGAGTATGTGCGTGGAGAGTACGGGACCCCGAGCTAATGCAGTCTTCCTTCCTTTTTTTCTTCCCGGACTGCATTTCCTTTCCCCTCCCCTCCTTTCCTATCCTCACTCTTTCCGCTCCCAACAGAGGACTGATAACCTCAGTAGTTTAGTCCCCCTATCCCAACCCCGTAATTTCATTCATCATAATCGATTTTTTCGGCAATGCTGTAACGGTATTATTCATTATTTTAATAGTAAAACACTGCTCACGCATTTGTCGATTTCTCGCCTGTCGATATTTAACAATATATTCGCATTCTCAAATGCAAATATGTGCACAAGTATTTTTTGTGATGTTTGCACAGCTTCTGCGTCTCACAGTTGTATTTTTGAGGTTACAACATGCTGTGCCCCATACAGTTCGCCGACCAATACATAAACGCAAACCATCCATCATTCTCACAGTTTATGGAACATCACAAAAATACTTACATAAATATTTGCGCTTGACAATAAATTCTGAAAACGCGTCATTTTAAACCTCCTACTCGTCGCACGAAGTTCGCGATCTGATACCCGGCGCGGTGTATGATCGGAGCAATCGTAAGCAGAGCCACCTAGGTGTCAATGTCGTAAGCCTCCATTACGACGCTCTCCTCAACCGTCGAGCCATATAGTCGGAGCGCACTGTAAACAGCGATAGGCGACATATACGTTTGAATAATAGCAAACTGTCAAGAAACCTGACTTCGTAATGTTTATGAACACTACTTCAGGGGACTGCCTGAGATATTTTTACGTATTATGCAATAATGTATTTTGTGTTATTTATTTCTTTCCTAAAAACAAGGTCATAAAATGGGGTGCGTCTTATATGGTGGCCTTTCACCTCCCCGACCTCTACCTAACCCTACACGACCGTCCCATTCGTCACCCCCCACCCTAAAGTACCTTGGTCTCACCCTTGATCGACATCTTTCCTGGACCCCCACCTAAAAACCATCCGTGAAAAAGCCATGTCCCGTCCAAACCTCCTCAAACCTCTCACCGACCGGACGTGGGGATTAAGCCCCTCCACCATTCTCCACACCTATAAATCCATCATGCGCCCCATCCTCCGCTCCTTCCACCCTGCCTGGGTTTCCGCTCCTCCCACCTTTTATCAGACCCTTCAAATCCTGGAACGCCACGCCCTTCGCCTCCCCCATGCGGACCCTGTATGAACTCATCCCCTTTCCTCACCTCCTTCAACACCTTCAACACTTCCGAATCCTGTATGTCACTCGCAAAATAGACTCCCGCAACCCACTCGTTTACCCCATCCTAACCAACCCTGGGCCTCTGCCACGCCTACACTACTGCATTCCTCCCTCTCTTCACCTGCACACGCTACATATCCTCTCCCAAGGCAACTTCCACACCCTTCCCCTACCGGATGACGCCCTTCGTCCTGATATTTACCCCTCCTATCAACTCTGATCCCATCCCCGTAGCATCGGCGCCCCCTCTCCACATCCCCTCCTCCTCCCTCTCCCCGCTTGGCTCTCCCCCCTTCACCACCCTGGAGTCTCGATCGCAACCATCTTTCTCTCTCTCTCTCCAACCTCCCCCGCGCTTCCTATCCTTCCCCTCCCGTCCCCCTGCGGGGGCCCCAGTGACGAATTTTATATCCAGTGTCGTCTGGTGTCCAGTGCATCCGTGTCTCCGTGTAAGTTTACTGTGCGTCGAACAACAACCTCTCCTCTTCACCAGTGCCATAGTGTTACTTCTTCGTGTGTCCAGTGACTGTTCTCAATGTGATTTTACTGCCTCCGTGGCACAGACTGTTTTTAACTGTCTATGTGTCTGTCTCTCTCGCCTGTTCATGTGTTTCAAGCCTGCACTATTGTCTCCAGTGCCCAGTTTTTAATGCATCATTCTTTTCTTCATGCCATGTTTTTCAAAATGTTCATGTTTTTCATTCCTTGTTTTTACTCTTGTGACATGGTTTTTTAATCTAACTTTGTAATTTACTTGTACACTCGGCTGAAGAGTAGCGCCTGATGCTGCTGCCAGCCTGCCGACTCTGTCGGCGTTAAAATAACAATAAAGGGAAAAAATATATATGGTGGCAAACACGGTACCTAGTATTGTACCCATAAAACATAAGCAATGCGGACGACTTCCATCGTTCAATCAAGGCCGTAAATGCAGCGAGACAAACAAAGTCACGTCCGGTTTCATTAAAATTAACTAATTTCCTCTTATTTTTATCGAGGTTAGATAATCACAGTAACTACACTGGTCAACCATATTGGGATTAGTTGAGACATCTAGGTTTTGAAATATTGTCATCGGCAGAATAAACTAAAATGGTTGGACATCTTTCTGTCGGCTCTACAGAGAGGAGACAAAAACATTACGGCAACTGACAAGGAAAGTACATTGGCTTGAACAAACATATCGTTTGGTTACAGGATCTCTACGTACACTTCAATGTGCTGGTGGGTATCGTTTTTCTCCAAAGCTCTGCAACCATGCTCTAGATAGCACTGTAGATGTAATTGTAGACGCCATACGTAATGCAGATATCTTAACTATAACTTATGTAATAATCATCGTACATGTTCTCTAGCAAATTGTCATCAAAAGCCGTTGCAACTTTAACCTTCTTCCCGAAAGACTGATGGTATTCACTGCCACTGCTTCCATCGCCTCTTCCCGCACTTACCGTAGCACTACCGCTTGCAATGAGTTGTTCGTCATTATCATCCCTATTATCATCATTATGAGTTTGTAACAACAGTATCTAACTTACGCTCATATTTCTGTACCATAACAGAAACGAGAAAGCATGCAAATGATTCATCCTCTAAACTAATACCATCTTCACGAATAAGGGTTCTTCGTAACTTCATCTCAACTAATCGCAATACATTGCCAGGATTGATTAGCAATCGCCGCCCCATCTGACGCTTCACCACACAAATAACGTCACAAAACGCAACTTAGGAGGCACACTGCACCGTTCCTACTGGCGAACCGACAGGTCAAACTGCAATGCGGCATGGCACACGCATGCAGAGTGTTGCAGATGCGGGAGTATCACTAGTGCAATAAGGGATCTTTACATTATCTCTCATACGATTTTTGTGTATATGTGTTTGTTCGAACTCAAGTATTTTCCTTGTGAGATGTAATAACAACAAGTTGCTGCACAGAGGTTGGTATTGCCCTTGTATTTTCCAGAATAATTAACAAGCAGTTGGAATACAGAGGGAAGTGGTTGCAGCCCCAAAATGTAATTCTGCTATTTCAGACAACAGCAAGAGTTAAAAGAATGCAACACCAACTTCTCCCATCGTTAACATCAGCATGAGATGACCGGTATCCCCGATTAACAGCTCTTCTAGACAGAAGGCTGAATTGAATTCCACTCAGCTACAACGCACCCTCAGGCGGCAACAGGACGCACAATATTAACACTTCGGGAATGTGGCCTCTATACATGGGGGCCTATGGTGTATGTTCCATTAAAATCAATACATCGTTTAGCCCTCAGAAAGTGGACAGAGGAACATCAGGATTGGAGTTGTAACGAATGGCGCCGGATTCTCTTTTATAGATGAGTCAAGATTTTGTGTTCAGCCGGACAACCGTCATTCCCACATCTGGAAAGAACGTCTAACTCCTACTTATGTGCAGGAAACATCATACCATGGTGATGGGGGGATGGTGTGAGCAGAAGTCAGTATTGGCGGACATTCTGACCTCTATGTCATTTAGAATGACCCTTTTACTGCTGAGAGGTATAAAGACGATAGCCTCTACCTTTTGTTGTGCCCTTCGCTGGTGCCATAGCAGATGGGTTCTTTTTGGTGCACGATAATACTCTACTCAATGAATTGAGTAATGCTGAGGGAATTGAACGAATGGAGTGACCAGCTTGTTCACCACACTTAAACCCGAATAAGCATTTAAGTTGTTGGTTCTGAAGAAGGTTCTGGCGTAACCAAAGCAATGTTTTTTTGTTTTGTTTTTGCGCGCCCACACATGAATGCAGCACGTCTGAAATGCACTTGCCCGACGCTTTGCAGCCAGACCGGTACCTCCCACAACGGTTAAACAGGTGGATATTGCAGAAATGGAAGAATGGCCACCACGGTGGAGTGGCCGAGCGCTTTAAGGCGCCTTGTTGCGTGGCGCGCGGTTGTTCGCGGTCGGATGTTCGAGACCTCCCTCGGGCATGGGTGCTTTTGTTATCATTAGTATCAGCTATTTTAAGTAGTTTGTGAGCCTATGGACTGATAACCGCAGCAGTTAAATCCCTTCGATTTACAAACATTTAACACAGAAGATTTGCCAAACATCACTCTAGAGTTGATTGATAAACTCGTACTGACCACGCCACTCAGGTGTGCAAGCAGTACTGGTCGCCCGAGGTGATCACACACCATATTAGAGGGCAATGAGAATGATTTTTTCACTTTTGTGGTAGCCTCATTTTGCGTCGCTCTAATTAAACGCCATGTAAACCACAAGTAGAGATTTATTTATATGGTGCCTGTTCTTATCGGACATGTCCGATAGAACAGACTCCATCTGTTGACAATAACGACCGTAATATTAAAAATTCGAAATTTTTCGACCTTTTCAGTCGTCATCATCATCATCATCATCATTAGAGACTGATTATGCCTTTCAGCGTTCAGTCTGGAGCATAGTACCTCTAATAAAATTCCTCCATGATCCCCTATTCAGTGCTAACATTGATGCCTCGTCTGATGTTATGAATTTTTACTGCAAAATCATTCTGCACCGAATCTAAGTACTTTCTTCTTGGTCTACCTCGACTCCTCTTACCCTCCGCTGCCGAGCTCATGAGTCTCTTAGGTAACCTTGCTTCTCCCATGCGTGTAGCATGACCCCACCATCTCAGTCTGTTCGCTCTAACTGCTTCATCTATGGTGTTCATTCCCAGGTTTTCTTTGATTTCCTCATTATGGACACCCTCCTGCCATTGTTCCCATCTATCAGTACCTGCAATCATTCTTGCTACTTTCATATCTGTAACCTCTACCTTGTGAATAAGGTAACCTGTATCCATCCAACTTTCACTCCCATACAACAAAGTTGGTCGAAGGATAGAGCGCTGCACTGCTAACTTAGTCTTGGTACTTCCTTCCTTCTTGCAGAAGAGAATAGATCTTAGCTGAGCATTCACTGCATTAGCTTTGCTACACCTCGATTCCAGTTCTTTCGCTATGTTGCCATCCTGTGAGAAAATAAATCCCAGGTACTTGAGACTGTCTATCTGTTCTAACTTTGTTCCTCCTATTTGGCACTCAATCTGTTTGAAACTCTTTTCAGTCCATTGAAATAAATGAAAATGTGTTCTGGACCGGGTTCGAACCCGGATTGCCCGCTTTGGGCCAGCGGTCGCCTTAACCAATTAGGCTATCCAAGCACGCTTTTTCTTCCAACCCAAAATTTTCTCCTTGTAGCACACTAGGATTGTAATGCCCCTGCCCATTCGATTCCACTTACTCACAGCCTATACTGGATTCCCGCAAGGGATCAAGCCTATTAATGTGCCCGCATTTAAATTGTCAATTGCCTGATCGGGCAGATATACAGTTATTTATATGACGTCTGTTCTTTTCGGACATCCAGTCGCCACAGCTGTCAGAGAGCGCGGTCATGTCCGTGTGAGTCTGTGTATGTGTGTTTGCTTCTCTCTGACCGATGAAGGCCTTAGCGGCCGAAAGCTGTCAGGTTGTTTTCTGAGGCGAGGTTCTGACAGAAGTAAAGTTTTGAAGACGGACCGTGAAGCATACCGGAATAGGTCAGTCGATAGAGCCCTTGGCTGCGAAAGGCAAAGGTTTCAGTTTTGAATCCCGGTTCAGGCTACACAATTTTAATCTGCCAGGAAGTTTCAAGTTGTTTTCTGTCTGCTGTATGACGATATGTTGATGGAACCTCTCGGATAAAATATTCCGAAGGTTGAAACACGTCGTGTCCATTTTGATTGATTCATTAACCTGAAGTGTTTCTGCAATATTAATGCTATATATTTGTGTTTTAATTATTTTATTCTTTTCATTAATGATCAGTTCCCCATGTTTATATATGTTTGTCCCACATTTATGTGTGTTTCCACCCTTCTGATTGAAATTGTCTGTTCATGTGAATGTGAATGTGAATGTGTGCTCTTAATTTTGACTGACTGCCGCGCAATGGCTTACAGTCGCTGCCTCCCGCTTTAGGCCTCGTTTTGCTGTAGTTAAGAACGCCTGGATTCGTTTGTCGTCTGCGCTAGCGTCTGCTGGGGGGCCAGAGACAACCTTATTTGGCAAGATGGCGAGGTGGTCGTGTTTTTGGTGTCGTACCAACCTAATCTTGGACGAACGAGGTGACAGGAGACCTCTCTGGGAGCGGTTGTAAAGGGAATTAACTTGGCCAGGTAGCAAGGGTTGGTAAACACTAGTCTCTGAACGCACTCTGCGTCGCTTTTAGTGCGCTCTACATCCAGTGTATGGCGGGGGGAGGTTTTTTCGTGGGCATAGAGCTTTAGTCTTCACTCTTCATTCCGGCTCCGACGACTGTGGAAGTAAGTACTCCACCGAATCATGTTGAGGGAAAGGCATGCTGACAAGACTTTGATTTCTTTGTGATCAGGCAGTTTTTGTTTATCAGTGATAGTCCTCTTGAGTAATTTCTTTCGCTATGCCAGGCGCAGTGTTTCTTAATTACAGAACTCGAGTAAATTCAGTGTAAATGGATTATTTGCATTTTTATTCCAGTGATGATTGTGTGTCCGGTTTGCTCAATTAGAATAAACATGTGTGGCCTTCAGTCTTAGTGTAAACTTAGTGTGTTTGAATTTACTTGCTGTTTTTACCTGACTTTTCGCATCGTTACTGTATCCACGAGTATGCTAAGTATTTCTCAAATTTTCTGATTTGATTCCGTCTTTCCTCTCTTGTCTGACCGTTTGTACCACTTGCTTTCATAACAGTCACTACTTCGGCCTTCAGCCATGCTTTTATTAATACTAGCTTTCTTCTATAAGAAATGTCGCATGTGCTTTACTGACTTATTCTAAATTAAATCCTGTTTGGAAATGCTATGTAATTCACCGTGGTTGCACATCACGTGATATTTAAGAACAGTGAGCTGCTGCCTCCCCACACATGAGTTAGTTTAGTGCACAGTATAATGTAAAATTTGTGACCAAGACACCCACCATCTCGTGAAGATGCTGCCAACACTTCGTTTCGCTGCTGCTTTCATGGGTTACAGCTTGTAATGTACCGCCTAGCTTTATGTGCATGTCTGTGAATGAATGAATGTGCTTTCAGCTACCCATTGTGTGTTTGGAAATTTCCTCCCACATTACCTCCATATTCATAATGCACAGAAACAATTTTAATATGGGCAGTAATTATATAATTTACTCCACTTTTGTACAAGGCGTGTGCTTAATTTGGTCTCCTCACATTCATTTGTTTGTTATTTTACTGAATAGACTACGATTTTAAAGTATCAAGTCTCTGCTTTATGATTTAATGCTTCCTGTCCCATGTTTAATTATCTATTCATTTATTTTTTTAACATTGATTTTGTGTTTGTTAAAACGTTGGCTGCTCCCTTAAGGAGTGAGCAGTTAGTTAAATGTCCATTCAGCATGTACTGTGGCCACTCATAAAGTAATTTAGAGCAGCAGTGAGCATTTTAACTTACATTCACAGCTTTCAACTGCCCAAGATATTGCTTGCTTTAATTACAGGCTACTTTCAAGTTTTTCAACCTGCGGGCAGGGACAACTCAGGAGGATGTCATCAGGAAAGACAAAACTGGAATTCTACAGATCGGGGCGTGGCGTGTTAGATCCCATAATTGTGTATGGACGTTAGAAAGTTTATAAAAGGAAATGGGTAGGTTGAACTTAGCTATAGAAGGGATTAGTGAAGTTCCGTGGAAAGAGGAACAGGATTTCTGTTCAAAAGAGTACAGGATTATAAATACAAAATCAGTTAGCCGTATCACAGGAGTAGGTCCAATAGTGAATAAGAAAATAGGAATGCGGGTAAACCCCCTACAAACAGACCAGTGAACGCATTATTGTAGCCAAGATAGATACGATGCCAACACCGACACAGTACTACGAGTTTATATGCCCATTAGCTCTGCCAATGGCGAGGAAATCGAATAAATGTATGAGATGTTAAAGGAAATTATTCAGACTGTTAAAGCAGAGGAAAAGTTAATTGTGTAGGTAAACGAAGGGAAGGAAAAATAGTAGGTGAATATTTATTGGGGAAAAGGAATGAAAGAGGATGCGGTCTGGTAGAATTTTGTACGGAACACTTGGTTCAAGAATCATGAAAGAAGGTGTTGGAGCGCGACACTGCAAGCCGCGTCCCGTCCGTCAGCGATCTCTGAAAGACGCGCCACGGCCGAGTCCGCCGCACGATGGCGCCGCCTCTGAGGGCCCGCAGCGCCGCCACGACCGGGCGAGCACGCGGTGCGCGAGGCGTGCCTCAGTCATGTTGTAGCTCTCGCCGGTTTCATATGTAAACATTAGCTGTGTCTGTGAATTGCCACCACAGTACCGTTCATTTGATGTTTATGTTGTACCGTCCTGTGTATGCAATAAATTATACTGTTACAACAGTATAATTGGCGACGAGTTTCGTTCTTACATGTGTTTTTCTG
The DNA here is from genome assembly GCA_026315105.1 of Locusta migratoria. Classification (NCBI taxonomy): domain Eukaryota; kingdom Metazoa; phylum Arthropoda; class Insecta; order Orthoptera; family Acrididae; genus Locusta; species Locusta migratoria. The sequence continues at coordinate 214,801,337 of CM048745.1, read as the reverse complement.
TTTGCGGTGGTCATGGATCCGGCGTTGCTTCAGTTACTGCAAAAGGAGCAGCAGTTAGATCGACAGCAGGAACAACTTGTTTTGCTTACGGAGTTGATTACGTCTTCTCGTCCCGCTGCGGCCCCTTCGCCTCTGGTGATAATAAAGAAACCCACGTGAGACCTTCGGTTGTGCGGTGATTTCAATCCAACGGTTAACTCGCAGTCCATGATAGTTTTCCCATTCCCCGACCGGACGACATTTATGCGAAATTGGCAGGCGGTGAGTGTTTTTCAAAAATTGATATGGGGGAAGCGTATCTCCAGCTTCCCTTAGATTCTGATTCTTAACCATTCATGGTTCTCAATACTCCTTTCGGGCTCTACCGCTACAAACGTCTGCCGTTTGGGGTCGCGAGTGCGCCCGCGATATTTCAACAGTTCTTGCAACAGTTATTGGACGACATTCCGTGCTGTGCGAACTATCTGGACGATATCATCGTCACCGGTTCCTCCCGCACAGATCACTTAAACAACCTGCGGCTCTTGTTCATGGAATTGCACTCGACAGGCCTCAAATGAAATCTTCAAAAATCACAGTTCTTTCGACCTGAAATTGAGTATTTGGGACAGCTGGTGTCACAAGAAGGCGTCCGCCCTAGGTCAGAATTGGTTACAGCGGTTGACCATCTTCCTCACCCTACCAATTTGCAGGAACTCCAATCCTTTTTAGGCAAGGTCAGCTACTACTCTAAATTTCTTCCTATTGTGGCGGAGGTCACTCATCCTTTGAACGCACTTCTGCTGCTTGTGAGACAGCGTTCACCCGCATCAAATCAATGTTGAAGTCTTCACCTTGTCTCGGCACATTTACACCAGGTCGACAGCTCGTCCTAGCTACGGATGCTTCTCAGCATGGGATTGGAGAGGTGTTTGCCCACAGACTGGATGATGGTTCCGTGCAGCCCATTCCCTATGCGTCTAAGACGTTGTCAGATGCTCAACGTAATTATTCTCAGATTGAGAAAGAGGCTTTGGCGATTGTTTGCACTGTTCGGAAGTTTCATGTGTTCCTCTGTGGCATTAAATTCCACCTTATCACGGATCACAAACCCCTGGTAGCACTGTTTGGTCCGCGTTCTGATCTTGCAGACCGGATTTCACAACGTCTCCATGGTTGGGCTCTGGTTTTGAGTGCCTATCACTACGAAATTCATTATCGGCCCTTGTCGTACCATGCCAATGCCGACGCCTTGTCCCGTCTGCCCATGGGCCCCGACCTTTCCTTCGACCAAGACGAAGTGGCGATTTTTCAGATTGACGAACGTTTGCACGACGTTGTTGAGCGACCTCGGATTACGGCCAACGGCCAATAGAGTCGTGCAAGCCACCTGTCAGGAGGTGCTTAAGCATGTCACCGCCGGGTGGCCTGAGCGATTGTCCGCCAAAGAGGCTGGCTCTCTGCGTACCTATTTCCAGTTTCGACACCGGCTGTCAGTTATCGACGGTGTCCTCCTCCTCAGTACCGTTTCCGACGAGCCTCGTGTCGTTATTCCGTCCGACTTACGGACTCATATGTTAACTCTGATACATCGGGGTCACTGGGGTATCACACGCATGAAGATACTTGCACGCCGTTTTGACTATTGGCCTGGAATCGATGCCACCATTGAGCAGTTGGCTCGTACGTACACTCAGTGTGCTAACCAGCAAGCTGTCCCCCGGCGCACTTTTTCCCCATGGCCTTCTCCGGAGCACCCCTAGGACCACATTCATGTGGACTTGGCCGGCCCTTTCTGTCAGTAAATGTGGTTCGTGGTGGCAGATGCACTGTCTAATTATCCGTACGTCGTGCGTATGCGTTCCACTACGGCGGAAGATGTCAGAGCCCTGGTACAGATCTTTGCTATTGAAGGTCTTCCTCTGACGCTCGTATCTGATAATGGCCCACAATTCACGTCGTCTTACTTTCAACAATTTTGCACTAATAATGGTATTTCCCACCTCACCTCGGCTCCTTTCCACCCCCAATCCAATGGGGAGGCAGAGCGTATGGTGCGAACTTTTAATTTACAACTTCGTAAGTGCCTGGAAAAGTCATCCGCCGAGGCGGCGCTCCCCTTATTTCTTAGTACTTATTGGACAAGACCAATTAATGATCGGAGCCCGGCGGAGGTCCTCCACGGCCGCCAGCCCCGGACACTGTTGGACCTGCTGTGGCCAGAGCCCCGACCTGAGGTGTCTGTATACCCTCGGCGTTACGCACCAGGCACCCCTGACTGGGCACGCACCCTTGGCTGCCGGCCAGGGTGGACGCCAGGTGGACAGATGTGCGTGGTATATGCAGACGGGATGACGATCTCCCGCCATCTCAACCAACTACGTCCTCGGTGTAGCCCCACCGCCTACAGATATTAAGTCTGTGCCTCTCGGATTCCCGTCCGTAGCTTCGGAGGTCGAGAGAGGAATCCATCCGACATCACGGAGGCACCGACCTCCTCCCGCCGACGGCTGTCGCACGGCAGCCTCTGCTGCGTTCTCGCCCCCTTCCCACCACCACGACGATGCCTTACCGTCGGAGCCGACGCCCGACGAGGATCGGGGAAGTGGCACTACGGATGGGCGTCCACAACGCAAACAGTCGGCCGCTGATGATGATGTCGAGATGCTGCCTCGTTCCCCGCGAGCCGGCCGCTGTGGCCGAGGGGACTGAGGCGCTCCAGTCACGGTCTGCACGGCCACTACGGTCGGGGGTTTGAATCCTCCCTCGGGCATGGATATTTGTGCCGTCCTTAGTCTTAGCTAGTTCATAAGTAGCTGGTAAGCTTAGGGACTGATGAACCCGTAGTTAAGTCCCATAAGTTCTACAAACATTTGAACATTTTTTCTCTCCCCGCGGGTCGACGCTCCGGCCGGTACCCCTCCGTCGCCCTCGTCTCCTGCCTGCTCGGGTCCCGCACCAGTGGTGGGGGGAGCGCCGGCAGGGGTGGCGTCTTCCTCCAGTGGCGACGTCGAGATGCGACCGGTCTCTCCGCCACTGTCACCTGTGCTGGCGGGGACCCTGCCCCGACCTGGTCGCCGCCGGCGTGGGCACTTCCGCCCCTACGTGCCCCCGGACTGGTTGGCCGCGCAGCGGCGTGCTGACGACATCAGCTCGGACGCAGATGAGGCGATGGAGGCGCTCCCGCCCCGCCTTGATCGCCACCGCCGCAGGGTCACGTGGACGACTCCCGTGGCCGCGATCCAGTGTCGCCGGCCATCTTCCGCCTCCACCTACGATGTCCGCTTCCCGGAAGAGGGGAGGGATGTTGGAGCGCGCCACTGCAAGTCGCGTCCCGTCCGTCCGCGGCCTCTGAAAGACGCGCCACGGCCGAGTCCGCCGCACGATGGCGCCGCCTCTGAGGGCCTGCAGTGCCGTCACGAACGGGCGAGCACGCGGTGCGCGAGGCGTGGCTCAGTCATGTGTAGCTCTCGCCGGTTTCATATGTAAACATTAGCTGTGTCCGTTACTTGCCACCACAGCACTGTTCATTTGATGTATATGTTGTACCGTCCTGTGTATGCAATAAATTATACTGTTACAACAGAAGGTTGCATACTTGGAAGAAATCGGGAGACACCGGAAGGTACCAGACAGATTTTATAATGGTAAGACATAGATTTTGAAACCAGGTTTTAAACTGTAAGACATATCAGGGATAGTTATAGACTCTGGCCATATCTTATTGATTATGGACTGTAGACTGAAACTGAAGAAACTGTAGAAAGGTAGGAATATAAGGAGCTAGGACCTGGATAAATGGGCGTAACCGGAAGTTCTTGATAATTTCAGAGGGAACATTAGGCAAAAATTGACAGAAACGGGGGTAAGTATAACAGTGAAAGAGGAATGGGAAAAATTGATAGATAAAAAACTGAAGGCAGCAGAGGACAAAATAGGGAGAAAGTCAAGAACTACAAAAATCCTTGGATATCACAGAAAATGGTACTAAATTTAATTGATAAAAAGAGAAAATATAAAAATACAGCAAATAAAACAGGCAGAATGCAGTACATAAGACTAAGAAATGAGTTTGACAGGAAGTGCAAGCAAGAAACGCTGGTAGGCAAATGCAAGTCTCTAGAAGAATGTATAAATATGGGAAAAATTGATACCGCCTACAGGAAAATAAGATACATTTGGAGATACGAAAAGCAGCTGTATGAATATGAAGAACTCAGATGGAAAACCAGTCCTCAGCAAAGAATGGAAAGCTGAAAGATGGCAAGAGTATATAGAGGGGCTCTACAAAGGAGTGTTATAAGAAGGGAAGAGGAAGTAGATGAAGATGAAATAGGACACACTATAGTGAGAGAGTAATGAACGACCTAAGTCGAAACAAAGCCCCCGGAGAAGACGACATTCCCTCAGAGCTACTGAAGTCTCTAGGGTAATCAGCCATGACAAAACTATTTCACCTGGCGAGTAAGATGTATGAAACAGGCAAAATACCGTCAGACTTTAAGAAAAATGTAATAATCCCAATTGAAAAGAAAGAAGGCGCAGACAGGTATGAAAATTACAGAACTATCAGTTTAGTAATGCATGGTTGCAATATTTTAATACGAATTATCTACAGAAGAAGGGAAAGCCTGATAGATGCTGACCTCGGAGATGATCAGTTCGGTTTCAGGAGAAATGTAGGAAGCACCTTACAACATATCTTAGAAGATAGAGTAATGAATGGCATACCTGCATTTCTAGCTTTTGTAGATTTGGATAAAGCTTTTGACAATGTCGATTGGATTACACTCTTTCAGATTCTGAAATCAGGAGGAGTAAAATATAGCGAACGGAAGATTATTTACAACTTGTGCAAAGCTTGGGGAGTAAGACTGGGTTGTAGCCTTTCTCCAATGCTTTTCAATTTGAACATCGAGCAAGCTGTAAAGGAAAGGAAGTTTGGAGAAGGAATTAAACATCATAGTGAAGAAATAAAAACTTTGCGTGTTGCTGAAGACAATGTAATTCTGTCACAGACAGCAAAGGACCTGGAGGAGCAGTTGAACGGAATGGACAGTGTGTTGAAAGGTATAACATGAACATTAACAAGAGCAAAACAAGGGTAATGGAGCGCAGTCTAAGAATATCAGGCAATGCTGATAGAATTACATTAGGTAACTAAACAATAAGAGTGGTAGATGAGTTTTCTTACTTGGGCAGTAAACTAACATGCAATGGTCACAGTACAGAGGATATGAAATGCAGACTGGCAATGTGAAGAATAGAATTTTTGAAAAAGATAAATTTGATAAAATCGAATATTAATATAAGCGTTAGGAAGTCCTTTCTGAAGGCATTTGTGTGGAGCGTTGCCCTGTACGGGAATGAAACATGGACGATAAACATGAAATGGACAGGAAGAGAATAGAGGCTTTTGAAATGTGGTGCTACAGAAGAATGCTGCAGATTGAGTGGGTGGTTCACGTAACGTATCAGGAGGACTTAACAGAATTGCGGAGAAAAGGAATTTCTGGCAGAGGGCGACCAACAGACGAATACAGTAAGCAGATTCAAATGGATGTAGGATGCCGTTATTATGAGGAGATGAAGAGGCTTGCTCAGGATACAGCAGCGTAGAGTGCTTCATCAGACGAGTGTCTGGACTGAAGACCACAACAACAACAACATTCTTGTTACAATTAAATTTTATATATACCCATGTTGAGAAAAAAGCCAGACCACTTTAAAAGAATACAGACAGGAAGGTCATATTTGCAGGACATGTTCTGAAGAAATAATTAACATTTCAGTATTCTCGTTTTAGCGTGTGTCCTGTTCTTCAGGATGCAGTGAATCTATCATGAGTCCTAAAAACTTGTACCATGCGTCGAAACGTAACAGATGCGAACTGCGTCCAGCGGTAAAGATGACACTGAGCTGCTTAGTTCTGTCTCTGATGCAAACTTTCGAAAATATTAGTCACTGATGGCGAAATAAAATTCCTAGCAGTTAAAAGACGACCACTGTACGAAACAAGAGCTTTGTTTTATCATTAATATTAGCATATGAGGACTGCGAGAACTACCGGTTACTCCCTGCTATAAAACCTTGTTCCCTGGCCCAAACTGAGAACCGACTCACATCAAATTATTTCAATAACAGGAAGTTAATACTACAGTGGTCAATATACATAGTAGCTCACACGTTATTACACACAAACATTAATAAGCATGCCACCACAATTAAAGTTATCTTAGGAAGGTGGCTAAGAAAACATTTTTGGCGCAACGGAATTTAGACATAAGAAAATTTGCATCTGAGCTTGTTCTTAGCACTTCTGAAGAATAATATTAAATAAAAGAGGGAAGGTGCTCGAAAACTAAAATTTATAGGCAACTGACGGATTATTCTGGACATAAACTTGTTTATTCAGATAGAAAACAAGCAAAATGGGGAAACAATTTAGTTAACACAATAAAAATGCTTATCTTACATGGATTAATGCGGACGGTGCCCAGCCTAAATTATACATGATTTAACGCTACTGGTGGGAAGGATTCACAAACAACACTCATTCTCTCACACACACGCAATGCCACAGCGAAACTCACCAAAATCAGCGTGCTGAGACGAGGCGGAAGCAAGCGCCGCTATCGTAGGCGAAATTCAGCAAGTCGGAGGTAGCACAAAACACAATATACAAAAACACTTTGAAGCTGGCTCTGGTCTGTCTTGCCTGTTTTGAGATGGTGCGTGTGTATAACAAGTTAAGTTACATCTGAATTGGTCCGCGAGCAAACACGCTAACGGCAACACGCGGCTACGTTACATGAACGCACTCCACTGAGGTGAAGTGGTTGAAAATCGGATTCATTATACAAAATCACGGTGGATTATTAAGTTGCAGTATGTTAGAAATCGATCTAGGTACTGGTTTTATATGAGAAGTGGCGTGAACTCAGGCGACTAGCGGCAAACCTCGGAAGTCGGAACTCGGACCCACATGGTTCCGAAAACCGATAAAATTGAATAAATTTAGATTCCGAAAAATAAAGAAATTTAACTACAGCATGCACCCCATAGAAACGCTTAGAATTATAAGAAGCGAAACAAATAAAGCTACACGCGGTAGGGAGCGATTACAGAGAGTGATGAAGCCCAGTCTCCAAAACTCGTAAAAGTGAAATAATTACACAGTCGGGAAAATAAGATTAAGAATTACAGCATGCAACCTATAGAAAGGTTTAGAATTAGATAAGGAAGCTATTGAAGGAGGTTGGACAACGCTCAGAGAGAATGACTGACAAAGCCAGAGTGTGTACTTCAAATCAGAGAAGAAACACCAAATTCAAAATAGGCGGGGAGAGAAGATCGTGAAATATTAGTGGAAATCCGAAGGATACCCGCATACTTACTTGCCTGATGGGCATGAAACAAACAAGAGTGGAAGCTGAAGGTTTTGTTCTATGAGCCAACCACATTAAACACATATCACTCACGGAAGGAAACGATGAGAAGATTTTTACATGCACTGTACAAAAATGAATATATCACCTATTAGGAATCAGACCCCACAAAGCTAGAAAGTATTTACACAGAGTTCATACACCGCCACATGATCACAAAAGGTTTAAACGTATCAGGCCAATATCAAACTGCAACTAGAATTACATACAACGCATTTATCTATTGGAAATCACTGAATTGAAAAACGAAAACACATTTCCGCACACGATCGGAGAAAATGTTCCATAAATGATTCTAAGTTCACGAACCTATGTTAAACGTGCCAGACAATGAAATGTTCCCATCTCGCGGATACCAGCGAAGAACCAACCTTACCTCGCCAGACGCCCAGTATAGAATGAAGATCCAGCGATCATCAGGCGGGAAACTGCTACCGGACGCGGGAAGCCACAGGAATCCTGAAAATCCAAGAAACAGCGGTGCTGGGGACGGACAGAAGGGAAGGATCGCTAACTAGCTCGTAAACAAAGGATGTAGAAACCTCTTTGGGAACCTCAGCAGCTATTGACTCTGTGACATAGCGAGCTATCACTCCCCACATTCAAACAGCCATAGATTCTCGCACACACTTAAAGGTAAAACAACTGCACATTCTCACAGGGACAGTGGCGTAGCGGAGAAGCCGTACTTATGCCACATTAATTAGTATAATAATAAATTATTAACATAACAAAATAAGAAAAAGCTAGCAATATTAACTAATATTCTAACACATGAAATAAAAATGCTATTTCTCAAGCCCTGGAAAGAGGGGGGTTCAAGTTTTAACAAAATGATAATCTAACAACATTAAATAAATTATAACTTCACAGAACTATACAAAAAGTATATGGAAGACGACAGACGGTCGTCTTTCACAATCAGTTTGGTTACTGCCCTGCCATAAATCCGACGTGAGCCAGCAACGTCTGAATAGCAGCCCTGGGTGCAGTCGTGTGACGTCGCACACAATAGGATGCGATCGCGCAACTGACTGGCTGGCCACTGGGACACAGTGGGGCATAGCGGCCAGCCAATCGGAGGCGCGATCACGGGCTATTCTGTATGACATCACACGACTACACTCCGTGCTGCTCTTCGGATGGTGTTGCGTGAGCTCGCACAGGTATATCTGATGGAGCCTGGTTGTACGATGTCAGGCGAAAGTTTCATATGGCGGTGTGCAGCGCAGGGGCAATGCGATACATTGTTTACGAGATTTATTTCTCAATGTATACACGACACAGATGCAAGTGATGCAGTTTTACGGTAGTTGGGCAATAATGACTTATTGCGAATGACTTCCATAGGTATGTAAATTTCGCATTCGGTTGTAAACTACGTTTTTTAGTTTTCGTGGGCATTAGTGAGGCAGGTGCAATTATAGATATTCTCAATTGTCTTTTTTTAGTCCTGAAGATGGCAGCAACAGACATCGAAACCGGTTAATGAGGGGAAATTTTAATACACGGTCTTGGCTGGATACTGACAAGTATACATAAATTACAAATCGCAACCAGCAACACGTTTTAATTGTTTTCCAGAATCTATAACAGGCTTCCGTGGATTCAGAACTGAGGCGATTCATGACGATCGTCGATGCAGATTTTGGTTATTTCGCTGTCGGGTAGACAATAATTTGTAGGCCATATCTTAAAAAATGACAGGTGTGGATTACAAGTAGAAAACTGCTACGAAGGTAGCAGAGCACATACGTGCACACCTTTTAAATTATATCAAATAGATAAATGGCTCGCAATACAAGATACGTTTATTTTGAAATTCTGATAACCTACCTTCGAAGAAGTGTCTTACAAACTATCATTTTTACTCACCTAATTGTCATTCTCGACGGAGAGGAGGCTTCGGACGTGTTAGTGACTTCTGACGTGCCCCGAGGGAGATAACATTTGAAATTCATTATGCGACAGATTCTGTAATATGTCGAGATGTTGTTATTTGTTGTTGTTGTTGTTGCGGCCTTCCGTCCACAGACCGGTTTTCTGCAACTCTCCACACTACCCTGTCCTGTGAAAGCCTCTTCATCTGAGAATACGTACGAAAACTTACATCCTTTTGAATCTACTAACTGTATTCATTCCTCGGTCTCCATTACAATTTAATCCTATGCAAGCAGACAGTGATTCGGTAGTGGAGTGCTTGGTTATAAATTCAAAGGTCGCGGGTTTGATCTCTGTTCAACCCATCGATTTTTATTTCACTTATCACTTCATGCCTCTCTGGGAATGTTGCTCATGTAAGAAATACCGAGATGCATCATGGTTCGGAATCTGTGGTAAACTGTTGGTCCCCCTATAAGTGGTTGGGTAAGTCAGATCAAATACCGGAAGGAGACAACGGCATACCAACAGGACCATGCCGATTAAAGAACTGTGCTGTTAAAGACTTACGAAATACTTATAGTAATTTGCGCTAAGGACATCACACACACACACACACACACACACACACACGCACGCAGACAAACCCGAGGGAGGTTTCAAACCCCTGGCGAGAACGGCCGCAAAGTGCGTAGCATGACGCCTTAGACCACAACGCGAACATTGACTGATTCACAATTAATAATTAATAAAGATAGCTGATTCGTATACAGTCCTCCCTGGGGCATGTGTGTGTGTGTGTGTGTGTGTGTGTGTGTGTGTGGTATAGGTTAGTTTAAATAGTTTGTAAGACTAGGGACGGATGATCATAACAGTTCCTCCAATAGGATAACAAACTTTTGAACATTTTAATAAAATTTGGATGTATACCAACTTATTTCACACTATTTACACAGTTTGACAGTTGATAACTTACTGCAGAACAAATATTTCAAAACAAAATTTTGAGAAGATCCAATATATAATAGAGAAAAACATTCATAACCCTATTTTCGCTCATTCAAAACCACCTGCTGCATAGTGATACGTAACACAGGTGTATTCAGACTGCTCAAACATGGTCCACAAACATACTTGCTTTCTCTGAATCCTCTACACAAATTATTGCTTCTGTTCTTTCATCCACGTCCTCCAGTTTGACAAATCTCCCAAATTTGGTGTTTTTCGATACTGTATTAGGAGGAGTCTTTTGTACCCTTCTGGACAACTGCCAAGTAAATAAACTGAGAAAAACATGCATGGGCCATCTGCGGTATCCATACCTCACAATGCAAATCCGAGCCACTCGGACCATTACGTCAGATCAGTAATTGGTGTTATTGTAGTATGCCACTGACACTGGTAGCCTTTTAGACCGTCATTCACAGATTGTTACTGTATTATATTGTATTGTATTGAACTCAAAAGAAGTACATTTTTGTTCCGTTTCCCTTGATAGCATATTAGGATTATATCACCTTACTTCTAATCAATAATTGTGTGCAGAGGTGCTGCAGCAGATTTTGCTGATGAGGGATCTCCCTTCTAGATTTCTTCACTGTACCTACAATGCTTGCACACTTACGCTTCAAACTTTTGGCAAGGTAATGTTTCTTCCCGAGGAAGCAAAGTTCAATATAAATCACAGTACAACATGATCTGCAAGAGAAAACCTGAGGGAGATTGTTCATCGTTATCTAGGTAAGTAAACCAGTTCAGCTAATAATTAGAATTCGTATCAACTGCAAGCCAAACTTTTATTTCACATTTGTCTGATTAATTGTTCATATACTGAACGAAAGAGCACCTAGGCTTTCACTAAAACAGTTCTCCTCCATTGTCCTATTTTTATTTAGAATGTAAGACAGCAAGGAAATGTCAGTGGAAGGATTACACATGAAGGTAGAAAATGCAAAGCGATCTGTCCTTGGTCTTTGGGACCGTGTATCCTTTCGGTCAAATCACATGAACTGCAAAATTTCAGTGAGTTTATTTCTGCTCACTGGGCTCCGTAAATGCTTTGTCCCCATGTCTTTCATCATAGCAACTTCAACGTAAAGTTTTTTCCCCATTTACAACTAGCAAATACGTAAGTAATAAGGTGCCAACTATTGCATTGAGGCTAAAGGTTCAATCATAAACTTGCAATTCGTGACGCATCCTATTCCCTGCACACTTCTTTATGTTTTGAAACACAATGTCATGACTGAGTAGCTTGTATGAACTAGAATATGTTCATTTTCTAGCAGACCTCTTCGCATAGGCTGTAGGTTGTGGTGCTACCTTCGAGATGTTCTGCCGTGGTCATCTTCCAGTAACAGCTTGCGTAGGTGTGACAGTCCATGTTGTTCCATCATTAGCTGTTTCAATACTTTCAATGGGCGGATTTCCTTTCAACCGATTTTTCCCTTTTCGAACCATCATATCAAGCAAGTGAAATGTGGACAACACTAACTGCGGCGCTTGAGCAATAGAGCTTCTTTCCTTATCGACAATTTTTTTCTGCAGAATTCGATAAACAAAATAGGATGGCGGAAAACAATAACTGTGGACAGGTCCAAAAGCTATTGTTCACATGTCCGTACCAGTCAAAATGACAGATGCTTGTTCTTATAGTAGAATTTCATTGGGCAACTCTTCAAAAAGTTCCTATATGCTTAAATCTTTTCAGGCGTGTACCTAACAAATATTTAAGAAAAGTCAAGCTTTACAAACATTTGAACTGAGATGCATGTCGCCGAACTTTGCAATGACCCTGATAGCGTAAGTAGCTGAACTCAAACTTTTCAACAGATCTTCAATGTATTTCTTCCAATTCAATCCCTCAGCAATGCAAACACCTAAATTTTTTTGAATATTCTATCTTAGCTACAGAATTCTGTTCATAGTCTATATTTATTAATGGTGTCATGCCATTTACTATTTGAAACTGTATATACTGGGTTTTATCAACGTTTAACGCTTTGAGTCCCAATATGTCAAAAACCAGTATAATTCAATAATTTTCACAAAACTTACTTCTATTAGTTTCATAAGTGATGAATAGAAGGAATTTTTTTTAAATAATAAAAAAAAGTAGTTCTGTAATGAAGGTGGTTTTACTGCGAAATCTATGATTTCGAAGTGTATTTTTAAAGCAATTTCGGACTTCCCCCGGCACAACCCCACATTACACCGTTACAATGCCGTTTCGTTCTGTGAGTTTCAGCTTTTGTGCTGCGATTTGGACAACGAGGAGATCATTATTGTATTGGAATGTGTTCAGAGTTGGTGTCTCTCAGTTGTTGAGGCACCGCCTTTTTTAATTTGTTTGCATTTCGATTATTGCACTTTCTTGATGATGATCTGTTTGTTGTGCCAATAAATCCATGAGCCACCTCAATCCGGAACACCTTTAGTGGCACTGTTGTCCCATCGCTTCTTTCTTCGAATAACGAAAATGAATTTACAATGGAGGCATCCAGCGTATGCCAAAATATTCTAAGCCACCATTCTTTGCTTTTCCTATGAATCTCATACAGAAATTTCAGCGTCTTCTTTATCGACGTACCCCATATGCATGGTGTACTGTTTCACAAGTATGGGACATGAGATCGTTATTACTGGACCATCTTTTTTTTTCCTTCCGGGACACTGCCGTGTATCATGTATATGAAGCAGACATACCCTCGTTTGTGCACCTGCAGTCATATTCTCCACGCTGAAGATGTTTTTCAGGATTATAATCTTTGGGCAAGTACTTCTGACCTCGTTTTTCTGTCTCACAAGCATACACACCATGATCATGAAGATTTTTCATTAGGCTAACAGAAATGAATAAAACTGTCGCAGAAAATCTTACGGTTTTTGTTCATCTGTTTCTGAGTCAGTTACTCCGCTACCCTTTGACCCAATTGTTCTTATGGACATTTACCAGTAGTCACTAGATGTCTCCGCTCTAGCATCGGTGGTTTCAAGTGAAACCCACTCGTCCTTCCGAAATAATTAATGAAATGATGGTTTCAGGCAGAAACCACAGGTACTTAAAGGGTTAATGAGAGTCCATTTGTAGAGAACAACTTAATAACTTTCTGAAAGACATCATTTACAATATCATCATTTCATTCATGTTTTTCAGGCATGGTAGCTATACCTGTATCACCAGCAAAAATAACTGGCTTACCATCTTCGAGAATATAGAATGGTAAGTCATTAATATATATTTATCGACTGCGAAAGTAGCTTACAAAACACTCGTTAGAATAATACTTGAATAATGTTAGACAGTGTGGGATCCGCACAAGAAAGGATTGATAGAGAAGATCGAAAGGAGAGCAGCACGTTCCGTTATAGGTTTATTCCGCAAGCGCCAAACCGTCGCGGAGATGATCAGGAAACCCCAGTGGCAGACGCAGCAATAGCGATATTCCGCATGATTGTGTGGGATCCTGTCTAAGATCCGAGAGCCTACGTTCTAAAAGAGTCGACCAGTATATGCTTTCTCCTACTTATAGCACGCGAAAAGACCATAAGGATAAAATTAGAGAGATTAGTGAACATCGAACAGGAAAAGGAGGATGTCAGTGGTAGACAAGGAACCCCCTGCTACACACCACGGGGTATCTTGCGGAGAACACATTACAACGAGATCGGAGGAACTACGTCCCATACCACTGTTTATAAACAGACGATGTTCCCATACATAATTCCCAAATGACGCAGCGTAAGGAGGATGGAATATTAGTGTTAGGCGGCCGCGGTGGCCGAGCGGTCTGCGGCGCTCCAGTCACGGTCTGCACGGCCACTACGGTCGGATGTTCGAATCCCTCCTCGGGCATGGATATTTGTGCCGTCCTTAGTCTTAGCTAGTTCATAAGTAGTTTGTAAGTTTAGGGACTGATGACCCCGTAGTTAAGTCCCATAAGCTCTACAAACATTTGAACAATTGAATATTAGTGTTACCCCCGTACACCGTGTCTTGCCAGTCCGTGAGTGACCATGTGGATTAGATGCGGGAAATTCTGCTGCAATAAAGTTCGATTATATTTCCCACTTTCCCTCAACGATTTTTTCGTAGAACAGGAAGTTGACTTAAAAGCACAGTAGTCTCAGCGCGTTTTAGTCGCCTCCCTCTATATCTGAAATAGCAACTATCACGAACCGCATCCACAACAATTCCACCGTGTTTTGTTTTCATGCTCATCGTAAATAGCCTAAGCTCGTGGTACGTGCATATAAATATTATGGTACGGAGAACGCAGTTAATGGCGCGGTACGAGGCTGGAAACTGTATCGTATCACCTTGACGGATCTCTCCTCGAATGTTCCGTATTTCTTCACACCCCACCCCCTCCCTATTTCCCGTGTGGCGGAAGAGTTGCCTCAGCCGTCCTTGTGTGCTGTCTCCGTTATCTTATCGCACGCACTATACTACGGTTTACCAGTTCGTGAGTAATTAACAGCTTCTGGTTTGTATACACCAGCGTGGAATTTTCCACTGACGGGTTGAGTTGTTGGTTTCGGTGGCGCTAGTAACATACACAGAAAATGTTTCGTTCTGCAGTATTTTAAGATACGGATGCGGTATTTGGGTTATAGACCTATTCAGATAAACACAGGGTGAGGCAAGAAAAAGTGTGAACGCTATGAGAGATAAATCTATTTCTAAAAATAAAACTTGTATCCATTCTGGAAGTGTGTTTCAAATGTTTGTATAGTCTATGGGACTTAACTACGGGGTCATCAGTCCCTAAACTTACAAACTACTTATGAACTACTTACGAACTAGGACGGCACAAATATCCATGTCCGAGGGGGGGATTCGAACCCCCGACCGTAGTGGCCGTGCAAACCGTGACTGGAGCGCCTTAGTCCCCCCGGCCGCCGCGGCCGGCCTGGAAATGCGGAACCTGCGACTGTGTTGATTAAAGAAATCAGAAAATAACAGCAACCAGTCACCTTTCTTACGTATTTATTTACCACAACCGGTTTAGAACTGCCTGGCAGTTCATCATCAAGCGGTATACATGTTTTATATGTTGTTTACAACATTGTGGAACTCGTTTGGCTGTGGTGAGATAGAAAAATTATGTGTGTGCTTTGTCTTTGTCACTAAATTTCAATAGTTACAAGTTTAAATTGTATTCCAAACAGCTACTTACAGTTGGTTCACATTGCTGTTTGATGGTAGCATTTTAGTGCTTAGCATTTTAGAACCACCTACCATCAATCAGCAATGTGAACCAACTGTACGTAGCTGTTTGGAATACAATTTAAACTTGTAACTATTGAAATTTAGTGCCACAGACAAACTCACACATAATTTTTCTATCTCACCACAGCCAAACGAGTTCCACAATGTTGTAAACAACATATAAAACATGTACATCGCCTGATGATGAACTGCCAGGCAGTTCTAAACCGGTTGTGGTGATAAATACGTAAGAAAGGTGACTGGTTGCTGTTATTTTCTGATTTCTTTATATCTATTTATTCCAAGGACGCAGGTTTAAATAAATTATTTATTGGAGCAGGCCTGTTTCGGCGTGAATACCATCGTCAGATTAACTGTAAGATACATGGCTGAATATACTATTGATAACTCTTCCTCTCCTTATAATATCGCTGTTTATCTATTCTTTCTTATTTGTTATGTTAACCCTAGCTGCACCCACATATTTTATTTCACGCAGAGCTCCAAGCAAGGTCAAATTTTGCCCGTATTACAATAAGCTGTGAATCCTGTAAAATGATTTTTTTTGTCTTTGCATCAGCTGTTGTCTGTCAAACATAAGTACATTGCGTTATCCTTATTGTAGTATTGCTGTCTCGGATTACCTGTACTCATAAGACCGAAAGAGTTACTTCCGCAGTCTTGTGAAATTTAATTTATACACTATTATTTACAATAATTTCAGCAGTTATTACCACTGTTAGGCTTGGAAATACCTGGGATTTACTGAAATTACACTTGATGGACACATTTTACAATAACATTTTTTCTCCATGCTTAGTGGTTTTAGAGAAGAGACTAAGAATTATGGTCGCATGGAGTACCAACATGGGGCAAAATGTGCCCTTGGGCATAAAATTTCTATATTTTATTTGCAATTTTTAAAATAGTAACCATAGAAATGTACGATGTAGTACTTTATAAGGTGAGAGACAAGTAGAAAAAGACCCATAAACAGAGAAGGATTTTTATTATGATTTTTTTTAATAAAAGAAAAATGTACGGGCAATTTTGCTCGTGCTTGGTGCTTGTAGGGTTAACAGATATATTGCGCTGTTGGTTTTGTAGCTATTTATGTAGCTGCCGTTATATCAAATTAATTCTTATATTGTGGTTACGTGATAGATATTTTTACAGACGAGCCAGTGATATTACAAGGTTAAATGTAATATTTCTTTGCGATTTTCAAAAAATATCTTGACTCCGTTGATATTTAACGAGCATAAAGAGCGTTTCTGCTCTTGTAAGTAACTATCAAATGACCCCATTAAAGCACAAATGATACGATCTTGTTCAGAATAAATAGTTCTGTTCATTGCATCAACGACGTACGTTGTAGCTCACCTAACAACCGCACACATAAAAGAACACGTTTTGGCAGCCAATGCCTCCTTCTGTTTGTTGACAGCACAAGTGGTGTAACTGGAAGTTATTCCACTAAACACGTAGCGTTATTACAGTTTTGTTCACTCACTGAGTAGTTTTGTAACGTCTTTTTGTTCAAACCGCAGATATTTATTTGTTTAATCGACTGGATAAGTCCATTGTTGTGTATCATGGACTCCAGTGACGAAGAGAGTATTGGTGTGCCAAGTAGTCTGGAAGATAATGGGTCTGCCGATGAATATTTACCACCAGCGTCACTTACAGAGTGTTGCAGGTATGAGTTGTTTATTTCCTTTATTTTTAATTGAATAACCTTTATACTAAGTATAAATTTAAGGATTTGAAAGGCAGGATTCATGTATTGCTGGGACGAAGTGACCGGATCTAAATGTTCACAAAAAATTGCTGCTTCTTTGGTGTAACACATTAAAAGATTCAGAAGCAAATCATGTGGTCACATACAGTGACACATGTACGGGCCAGAACCGGAACTGGAAAGTTGCCATGACGTTAATGACACTAGTTCAAAGTGAAGGCAAAAATATTGAAGTCATTCACCAAAATTTCATGCTGAGCAGACATTGTTATCTTCCTAGTGATTGCGACTGAGCCTCAATATAAAATTTCAACAGGAGACATCTGATTTTCACTCCTAATGATCGGTACCAGATCATTTTTAGATTAAGGAGAAAAATTTCTTTCATGTTACTGCTATGTCCAACAGTGAATTTTTGTCTGTAGAGAACCTACTTTAAAAAAATAGCCGACAGGAAGGAATATCCTGTGTCATGGTTAAACATGCAATGGATTCGGTTTCAAAAGAGTGAATCATTTTTGTGTTCAAGGACAATCTTTCAGAAGAACGCCGTTTCAAGGCGTCTTGCTTTGAAGCGCGTGGTTGCTCGCTGTCGGAGGTTCGAGTCCTCCCTCGGTCATGGGTTTGGTGTTTGTCCTTAGGTTAATTTAACTTAGTTTAAGTAGTTTGGAAGCCTAGGGACTGATAACCAGAATAGTTAAGTCTCATAGGTTAGAAGAAAGAAAGAATCTAAAAGAGGGCTACCAGTCAACGTTATCACACCCATCAAGAGAAGCTCTACTGAGGTCCACGCCCTGTGACAAAGGAAAAGAAACAGAACATGATGAACCTTTTGCAGTACATCCATCCAGTTCATCTCCGTTACTACAAGAGCCTTGTTTCTAGTGAGAATGCCGTCATCTTTGGCCTGTTAACTAACTCAAATGAATATAGTGATGATGAGTAGAAACTAATGTCAATCAACATTTAAGTTAAAATTAGGTTTACTGCGAACACTAAAGGTCAGAAAAGTACACTGCTGATTTCGGTAATCATTCTAGTGAAACATTAAATATCTAGGAACGAAGATAATGTGAGTTACACCACTTGTGCTTTAAGGAACTCATATATTAGTCTGTAGAATTAATTCTGATGTAATTTTGTGGTGTATAATGTTCGTATCAATTTATGATGTTTTTATCGTAATTCTGTCCTTTCCAGTGACATAATTTCTTGGTAATAAGATCTTAGACGTGTTTGTAAATTCCCTGTATCTCTTTGATAGGATGTTACCACAGTCTACCAAAAGAGTCGCGACACTCACTGCTGTGAAAGTTGTTATCAACTGACATTTGTTACGACACTAGCGCTCCTAACGGTGAGCAACTCACAGAAGGAATGTTTGTTTGTAATTATATTTGTACGTAATTAACGAAACAGTTACTATACTTTTTGTGTTACAAACATTAGTAAAACATAGAGAGATATACTACACAACTGACTGCAGTCTACGTAATGGTAGGTAGGGTGTTGTAAGACGTCATAATGACACGCAAGCACATTTTACTGAGTAGCAATGGATTCAGGACATTATTAAGAAAAACTCCTCGTTTCTGTCAACTAAAGAACATTTAGTGATGTTAAACTATGTTAAATTACTTTCAGGAGTGTCCCAAGAAAATGTCCAAGAATTATTACTATTAACTGTTTGAAAAGCTCAGCCACTGGTCTCGGAAAAAGGAAACAAAAGGTCCAAACAAAATACTTTTACTGGAGTTCAAAGTAATTATCATTATAAATTTCGAAAGAATTTTCTTCATAATAACCATTAACAACAATACACTTTTTAATACATGTTGTAAAGCTGATGGAAAGTGTCATGAAACGGTCGTGTTCCATCGTTCGAAGCTTTATCAACTGCGTAGGGTTCAGCACTGATTTATGGCAGCGAAACAAAAACAAGTATACCGGCTTCAAATCTCGAGGATAAACGAGGGTTTATGAAGGAACAATCAACTAGCATTGAGGCAGAAAGTTGAGCACACAAATACTGCAGATATCCAACAACGTGTGGCTACAGTTCTTGCAACGATTCAGCGAGAAACGTTTGCTGACAGTTGACTACAGTTTTACAACCATGTCAAACGAAAGTTACACGTCATTTATTTGAAGGCAGTAAACATATTTTGCAAGAAATTCCTGTTTACTTTCTTTTTCGTCAAATTTCTCAGACAGAAGCCATGGGATACCTCCTTTTGTCTGTGAATTGCATAAGTTGGACGTGGCATGGAATCAACGAGTTGTTGGAAGTTCCCTGCAGGAACTGCAAGGAAGTGCTGCCTCCAAAGCCATCCATAACTTCGCAAGTGTGCTTTGTATAACAACTGATCGTTTCAGTATGTACGCTTGGATGGGATTCATGTCAGAAGATCTGAGTGTCAAGATCATTAGCTGAAACTACCCGGAACGTTCTTCAAACTGATTCCAAAGAATCTTTCATTAAAATTGCACCAGTGTTTGGGAACACAAGTCCATAAATAGTCCCAATTATCTCCAGATAACGAAACATATGTATTTCCACTGTATGATCGGTCCATTTCGATCGAGGACACACTCTGTTCCATGTAATGACAGCCCAAACTATTATGAAACAATCACAAACTTGCAGAGTGCTTTGATAACAACTTGGGTCTATGGTTTCTTGGCTTCATACAAATGTTCGGTAATTACCGTTAGAAACTGCGAGTACCTGTAGAGAGGACTGAGTACGTAGTATTGTGGTAAGGAACGCATATGCAGAAATGTCATCCAGTGCCGTTATGGGCACATCTTTATCTTTGACACGATGAAAAGAGAAACAAAGAAGACAACTTTTCTATTTCCCATATTTTGGAGGGAGGCAGTAAATAAACCAACAAAAGGTCTAAAATGCATATCTTAAGAGCTATGATTAGGTATTAATCTTCGATCCTCTCGAAACATCTCATCTTACATAGCACTAAACGTATGCATTTTAGAACTTAACGTTAACTGAACTTCTTGCCCTAGTATTGGTCCGTACTACCCCCTCCCAAAATGTGTAAAGGAAAGAGCTTACAGTAGAAGAGATTTTTATCAGTCTCACAGATAAAGACATCTTCGTCACGGTTTCCTTATCAAAATATCATGTATTCACTCCCCTCTACAAAGCCTCTAAGTTTGAAACGGGAATTTCCGATTATTGTTATTTGAGTGGATAATATTTATTTGTATATGACTAACGCTGAGTACTATACTTCCACCATCCCTAGGATTGGGTGTTCGAGTGAGAAGCGGTGGCACAGAAATATTCGACAACCAGCAACATTTGCGTCACGCCCTATGTTTCGGGAGTCGCTTGGCTTATTAATAACAGTCCCAATAAATCAGTACCCAAAACAATGTGTATGTGTGTGATTATTTGTGCATGAACCTACCATTGAAACGCGTACAGGGCTCGCTGTTTGAGAGAAAAAACACCGCCTCTCCTTCACAGTTTCATCATTCAGATTATTGTCGTTATCGAAACAAAATACGTTCGCATTTGTAATTCGTAAGGTGTTCCCCGGCAACGGATAGGAACATACTATTGTCAAATAAGCATCAGGCTTCAGAACTTCGCTAATGATACTGTTTGACTGGGATTTTATAACGTTGTGGACAGTTTAAAGTGAGTTTTAAAGTGAGGGCCAATGCACTGAATTCTATCAGCGCCAGTGTCAATGGCGGTATGCAGTTTTGTTACTGAAGAGTTTGACGGAGTGGCTATACTGATGTACGTGTTTAGTTCGTAAGGAGCTTTCCCTGAAAGGTGAGTGTTTCATCTGAGAAGTTACACGGCACTGTCAATTTTTATCAGTTCTGCTGCATCATATATTTCGAACGAAGCCTAGTAAGCCTATATAAATGAAATTATTTGTTTTCCGGTTTGTTTGTCTTCTGTGAATTCTTAAACCGTTCACCCTATGAGGTAGATGCATTGGAAAACTGGAAAATTGTTGTACGCTCGTCTGTAAAGATTTCTCTGGGATTAAGAACAGCCTACCGACTATACGGGGACGGAGGGAGAGGAGGGGGGGGGGGGAGAGGAGCGGGAGAGGGGGATGGAATAGACGATAGCTGAAATGCACATGTCGGCAGTTTCTGCAACATCACGATGAATGCTGGAAAGTAATGGCATATTCGTAGAAACACATCAAACCATTTCTGTCAAGCAAAGGTGTCTATTTTAAAGAAAACGCCGAAATATTTATGACAACAAAAAGTGACTAGGATTGTTGCTCGTTTAGCTCGCACAAATTTAAATTGCACTCTTAGGCTCATGCCTAACTACTCATAGAAAAACTGTGACTTATTCGTAGAAAATAGAAAATGATTTTATGAAGTAAGACTGCATATGATTACTGTTCGTTCCACTCGCAGCAATTGAAGCTGTGTTGTTAGGTAGCTGCCTAGGTACTTACTCTAAAAACGTGACGTTTTCGTAGAAACAGTGACGAATTTAATGTTAAAATATTGAAATGTTTGTAAAGCTTAAGGGACTTAACAGCGGGGTCATCGGTCCCTAAACTTACAAACTACCTATGAACTACCTAACACTAAAGACGACACAAACATTCATGCCCGAGGGAGGATTCGAACCCCCGACTGCGGACGGCCGCGCGCACCGCAACACGAAAGTATTTACTGAAACAAAATAAATGGTAAATGACAATCTCATAGTTTCACAATATTTGTGTCATCAGGACAAAATTCAAATTTAGGCGACCATTATTTAAGAATTAAAAGAAATGAATAACAACGTTCTGACGTGAGTCGAGAGTGACTCTCCATCCATATCTCATTAGTCAGTTACTAACACGTCAGGCAGAAACCACCGATACTTACAGCGCATTTCAGCTTAGAAGTTTAACTCATGTAGGCGATGGAAAATTTCAGTTACGTATTGCATGTCCATGACTCATTATTAATATATAAATATTGTGTGATAAATGTAAATCTTCCCCAACGATTCTCTGTATCGGTAACGACCGATATTGAAACAAGACCATATTTTCCTAGGACGATAGACGTACTGGTGACAGTCATAATGACATTTGACCCACAGAGATGGAAGTTGGAGAAGGTACAACAACAGTGACATATGAAAATATCTCTGTAACGCCTGAAGGAATTTCTGTCAACTCTCACAAACATACCATGTTATTTGGTAGATGAAAAAGACTTATTGTGACAGAAAGGCAACACTACCATCCATTTACATAAATTTGGGAGTAACAAGACATGGCTACATATAACTCAGGAAGGCCTGGAGGAATTGCTACCAAATTTTGTGTGTATATGAATGATTGTTTGCTTGATACTGTTTGAAAATTGGCAGTCGGCTACAATCAATTGTCGTTGAGATTCACATCTAGATTTCGGCTGCAAACTAGTGAATATCAGTGCTAGTCACAAGTACATAAATTATGACACTAAAATGAGACCACAAACGGAATTAGAATCGTATACATGCCAAATGCCAAGCATTTCAAAAGATGTTAAAATTCATACCAAATAAATTAACAATAGAGGGAGCTGATCCACCATGGTACACAAAACAGGTTAGATCACTGTGAAACCTAAAGCTGTTTCAACATTAGATCACTGTTAGGAAAAAAAAAAAAAAAAAAAAAAAAAAAAAAAAAAAAAAAAAAAAAAAAAAAACTATACCACACTGAAACGAAGAAAAAATCCACAAGACAGGCAAAAATTTACAGAAACTAAAAATTCAATGCCAGAAGCTTACAATAGATACCACAAGGAAACCCTGCCACGTGATTTGGTAGAGAATCCTAAGAAATTCTGGTCGTATGTAAAGTATACTAGCCACACAAAACACAAACAATCCCTTTATTACACGATAGAAACGGTGATACTAATGATGACAGTTGTATTTAAGCAGAATTGATTAACACAGCTTTCCGAAATTCTTTCATTAGAGAAGACGAGGCAATAGTCCAGAATTCGTATCAAGAACAGCTGCCAGCAAGCTTAATTTAGAAGTAGATAGGTTTTAAAATGTAAGACATGTCCAGGGACAAATATAGACTCTGACCATAACTTATTGGTAATTAACTGTAGATTGAAACTTGGAAGTCTGCAAAAAGGTAGAAAATTAAGGAGATGGAATCAGGACAAATTGAAGGAACCAGAGATGGTAGAGAGTTTTAGAGGAAGCATTTAGAGGAAGATTGTCTGAAACGCGTGAAAGTAATACAGTAGCAGAAGAATGGGTTGATCTCAGATACCGACTAGTGAAGGCCGCAGAGGATCGTATAGGCAGAAGGACAAGGCCTAATAGAAATCCTTGGCTAACACAGGAGATGCTGCATTTAATTGATGAAAGGAGAAAATATAAAAATGCATCAAGTGAAGCAGGCAAAAGGGAGTACGGACGTCTGAAAAGTGAGGTAGACGGGAAGTGCAGACTGGCTAAGCAGGAGTGGCTTGAGGAGAAATGCAAGACCGTAGAAGAATGTATAACTAGGGGAATGATAGATACCGCCTACAGGAATATAAAAAAGAAATTTCGAGACAAGATAAGCAGCGGTATGAATATCAAAAACTCAGATGGAAAACCAGTACTAAGCAAAGAGAGGAAAGCTGAACTGTGGAAGGAATATATAGAGGGCCTATACAAAGGCAATGAAGGCAGTATTCTAGAAATGGAAGACGAAGTAGAGGAAGATTGCGAGACTAATTTGAAAGAGCCCTGAAGTATTTGAGTAGAAACAAGGCCCCAGGAGTAGATGATGTTCGTTTGATCTGCTATCATCGTTAGGAGAACCAGTCACGAAAAAAATTGTTCCATTTGGTATGCAAGATGTATGAGACACGGGAAATACGCAGAGACTTCAAGACGAATATAGCGATTCCAATATCGAAGAAAGCAAGTGCAGACAAATGTGAAAATTACAAAATTAGCAATTTAATAAGTCATGGTTGCAAAATACTAACAAGAATTATTTACAGACTAATGGAATACTGGTGGAATCCGACCTTGGGGAAGATCAATTTGGATTTAGGAGAAACGGAGGAACACGCGAGGCAATATTCACATTACGACTTATCTTAGAAGATATATTAACGAAACGGAAACCTACGTTTTTAGCATGTGTGTTTATGGAGAAATCTTTTGACAATGTTGACTGGAATACATTTTTTCAGATTCTGAAGGTAGCAGGAGTAAAATAGAGGGAGCGAAGAGTTACATTCAACGTGTACGAAAACCAGACAGCAATTATTAGAGTTGAAGGTCATGAAAGTGTCGCAGTGGTTGGTAAGAGAGTAAGACAGGGTTGTAGCCATTGCCCAATGTAGTTCAATCTGTATAATGAGCTAGCTGTGACGGAATGCATGGAGAAATTTGGAGAGGGAATCAAAGTTCAGGGAGAGGGAATAAAAACCTTGCGCTTTGGTGACGACATAGTAATTCTGTCAGAGACAGCAAAAGACCTGGAAGAGCAATTAAACGGAATGGACAGTGTCTTGAAAGATGAACATTAAGAAGAGTAAAACAAAGGTAATGGAATTTAGAATCAGAAAAAACAGGTGATGCTGAAAGAATTAGAATAGGTAATGAGACAATAAAAGTAGATGAGTTTTGTTATTTGGGTAGAAAGATAACTTCTGATGGGCGAAGTAAAGAAGATATAAAATACAGAATGCGTATAGGAAGAAAAACATTTCTGAGGGAGCGAAATTTGTTGACATCCAATATTAGTGTAAATGTTAAGAAGTCCTTTCTGAAATCATTTGTCTGGAGCGTAGCATTGTATGGGAGTGGACAATAAGGAGTTCAGACAAAAAGATGATGGAAGCTTTCGATATCTACGTCTCTACATCTACATGGGATACTCTACAAATCACATTTAAGTGCCTGGCAGAGGGTTCATCGAACCACCTTTATATCATTCCACTCACAAATAGCGCGCGGGAAGAAAGAACATCTGAATCTCTCGTTCGAGCTCTGATTTCTTGTATTTTATTCTGATGATCATTTCTACCTATATATGTTGGAGTGAACAATGTATTTTCGCATTCGGAGAAGAATGTCGGTGACTGTAGTTTAGTAAATAGATCACGCGGTAGCGATAACCGCCGTTGTTGTAATGATTCCCATCCCAGAACCTTTATCATATCCGTGTCGCTATCTCTCCTGTATCGTGACAATACAAAACGAACTGCCCCACTTTGGACTCTTTTGATGGCTTCAGTCAAATCCACTTGGCAGCAATACTCCAAATGAGGACGGACAAGCGTAGTGTATGCAGTCTGTTTAGTAGTTCTGTTGCATCTTTTAAGCGTCTGCCAATAAAACACAGTCTCTGGTTCGCCTTTCCTACGACATTATCTACGTGTTCTTCCCAGTTTAAGTCTGATGTAATAGTGATTCATAGGTATTTAGTGGAGTTTACGGCCTTCGCTTCTGTTGATTTATCTTGTAAACAAAGTTTAAAGGATATCTTTTCGTATTCACGTTGACGACTTCAAACTTTTCATTATTTAGAGTCAATTGCCAAATTTTATATCATACTGATGTATTATTTAGATCGTTCTCCAGTTGGTTTTGATTTTCAAATGACTTTACTAGACGATAAATAACGGCGTCATCTGCAAACAACCTAAGAGTGATGCTTAGATTTTCTCCCACATCGTTTATGGAGATAGGAACAGCACTCATCACATCGTGTCAGTAAAGAGCTAGTTGTGTTTCGCATGAACGATATTTTCTAAATCCGTGTTGACCTTGGATCAATAGATCATTCTGTTCGAGGTAATTCATAATATTTGAATGCAGGATATGTTCGAAAAGCCTGTTCCAAATTGACGTCAATTAAATAGACTTGTAGTTTATTGGGTTATTCCTACTATCTTTCTTGAATATATTAGTGACCTGTGCAACTTTCCAGTCTTTTGATACAGATCCTTCGTTGAGAGAGCGGTTGTATATGGCTTTTAAGTAAGGAGCTATCGCATCAGATTAATCACAGAAATCTAGTGGTTATACAGTCCGAACCAGAACACTGATTCTTATTAAGTGATTGCAGTTGCTACCCTACTCCGATGATATCTAATTTTACTTTACTCATTCTGGCCTCTGTTCACAATTCGAACTCTGGAATATTGGTTTCGTATTCTTTCGTGAATGAGTTTCGAAAAGCTGTGTTTAGTAACTCTGCTTTAGTAGCACTATCATCGGTGGGATCGCCATTTCTATCACGTAGTGAGGGTATTGTTTGTGTTTTGCCTCTAGTATATTTGACATATGACCAGAATCCCTTTTGGTTCTTAGCCAAATTACGAGAAAGAGTTTCGTTGTTTAAAGTATTGTAGGCATCTCGCATTGAAGTCCTCGTTAAATCACGAGCTTCTGTGTACGCTCGCAAATCCGGGGGATTTTGTGTTCGTTTTAATACCTTTTCCGTTGCTTTTGCAACAGTGTCCTGCCCTGTTTGGTGCACCAAGGGGGATCACCACCTTATTTTATTAATTTATTTGGTATAAAACTGTCAATTGCTGTCGATATTACTTCTTTGAATTGGAGACACATCTGGTCTACACTTAAGTTTACGGTTTGGAATGAGTCAAAACTGTCTTTCAACAAGCAATTTAGTGTATTTA
This sequence comes from Locusta migratoria, assembly GCA_026315105.1. Taxonomy (NCBI): domain Eukaryota; kingdom Metazoa; phylum Arthropoda; class Insecta; order Orthoptera; family Acrididae; genus Locusta; species Locusta migratoria. The sequence goes on along the minus strand of CM048745.1, from coordinate 214,774,414 downwards.
TATCTGATTTTCTGAACTAATATACTTTTCGTCTGTTTTTGGTGACTTTGGGACTTTCGATATTCAGTCTCGCTACGACAGCCTGTGTTCACTAATACCTGTATTTGATGCTCATTATGAGCTCGGGATTATTTGTTTCAAAGAGATCAAGTGTGTTTTGACATCCATTTACAATTCTAGTTGGCTCAAGAGCTAATTGTTCGAAGTAATTCTCAGAGTATGCGTTGAGTACAGTTTCGCACGATGTTTTATGCGTACCTCCTGATTTGAAAATATAATTTCGCCAACAGTTTGGGGGGGGGGGGGGGTAAATTAAAATCACCGCCTACTATTATTGTGAGAGTAGGGTACGTGTTCGCAATTAGACACAGGTTTTCTCTGAACCTTTCTGCTATTATATCGTTAAAGTCGGGGGCCGGTAAAAGGAACTAATTATTTACTTCTTACGATTTTCGAGTACAGCCTCTACTCATAATAGCTCACAGAAACTATCAACTTCAGCTTCGTTACACGAAAGACTGCTTTTGACGGTGACAAACGCGCCTCCACCTACTTTGTTTAATTTATCCTTTTTTGAACACAGTTAGATCTTTTGCAAATACTTCTGCTGAACTTATTTCCGGCTTGAGCTAACTTTCACTGCCTACAATGATGTGTGTTTCAGTGCTTTCTTTTAACGCTTGCAGTTCTGGTTCTTTCCCGATACAGCTACGACAATTTAAAACTGTTATACCGATATTTTCTAGATCTACATTTCTCCTGTGATCCACCTGCACCCTTTGAGACAGCCCATTTTATTTTTGCTCGAAGCCCTCTATCCTAAAAAATCGCCCAGTCCACGCCGCATATCCCCCGCTACCGGTGTAGTCGCTTCCTGCGTGTAGTGGAATCCTGACCTATGCAGCGGAATTCGGAACTCCACCACCTTTTCGCGCAAGTCGAGGAATCTGCATCCTACACGGTATAATGTTCCAGCCTGACTATTAATTTTTGAGATTAACAAATTTACAGAAGAAAGTGGTTTGAAGTTGGAAGCTATGAAAGATCCCAATCGGTAAATTACGGGGAAAATTATTACATGCATTTAAATGAAATGGTAAGCTAGTTAACAGTGGAGTGTTGTGCAGGCAGAACATTACAAAAGAATCGACGAGCAGTTACCTTTAACAATAGATCCATCGGTGGCTGAAATTTGGCTGTAAATGAAATTTTAATAATATGATAACCACTCGCCGAACAGTGGATGGCAGTTCGTCAGTATTAAACTACGACTCGTGTAGCAAACAGTAAAGTAAGATAAGTGACATGATATAAATCGGATAGGAACATCACGTAAGTCAAACACATCGGACTTCTAAAAATTTACAAGAAAATCGACTGCAGGTTCTATTGCCAGTAAATGATAATGTTATGGAATAAATTTTGAAACAAAACTGGCAGGCTACACGAAATATCACCATTCAATATTAACTAAAAACTTTGCCATCCATTGTTGCGGTGATTCAACAAGGCTGAAAAAGACATTATGGGCGGAGGGAGGATAGGGCAAAATTATTAATAAAAATTCATAAGTGCGAATTTATGTGAGAGGTGGGGGTTTATTTATAAATTTAAGATACGCGCACATCACATATATTTACCTGAATGTACATAATAGCGGCCATATAAAAAAATAATAAAGTACAGCTCCAGTCTGCAAGATACTATCGCTACGAAGTACAAAGCAAGAGTGTCTTCTTTCTTACAAAAAAATTGAACGTGTTGTTCCTAAATTTTCTTTCTCTGACTTTCATAGATAATTATTTTAACATGCCGAAATAATATAAAAATACAAAACTTTCTCTGATAATATCGGGGAAAGGAAAACGTGTCATTATAACGGTCACAGGACCGCCTGAGCTTCTGATTCAGACGATCCACTCGGCTCTCTATTAGAGGACCGCAGTCGGTCTTATCGACAATGCTGCAGATGGTCAGTTCTGCCTTCATCTCGCAAGCAAGACTGTCAGTCTTTACCACATCACATAACCGCTCAATTCCGGAGAGAATCTCTTCGGACCCTAAGCAACACACGTCGTTGGTACCGAAATAAGCAACCACCCGCAGTTGGCTGCACTCTGTCGCATTCATGGCATCCGGAAGGACCCGTTCCACGTCTGGAACAACTCCCCACGGTATGCACACGTAGCGCACATTGGCTTCCTTCTCCTGCTTACTGGCTAAACCGCTAAGTGGCCCCATTATCTGTCTAACGTTGGAGCTCTTCGTGCTACAGACAAATGATGAACATTAGATGGGTGGATCACGTAACTAATGATGGGGTGCTCAACAGAATTCAGGAGAAGTGGAGTTTCTAGCATAAGTTGACTAAGAGAAGGGATAGGTTTATGGGACACATTCTGAGTCATCAAGGAATCGTCAACTTAGCATTATAAGGAACTGTGTGGGGTAAAAATCGTAGAGGGAGACCGAGGGACGAATATAGTAAGCAGATTCAAAAGGATGTAGGTTGCCGTAAGTTTCTCAGATGGAGAGGCTTGCACATGACAGTGTAGCTTGGAGAGCTGCATCAAACGCCTGGAGTTTTGAAACAACTTAATCACTTAGCAAAAGTAAGTCTCCCATCCCCATTGTATACCAATTAGTTTCCTTTGAAGAGTATGGTGACGCAATACCCCATACCTATCATGCACAACCACTCGCTCAGCCAACGTTCCGTACCAAAAGACTGAAAAGTTGCACAGGTCACTCCAATATTCAAGAAAGGCAGTAAGAGTGATCCACAAAATTACAGATCTATATCATTGACGTCGGTCTGCAGGAGGATTTTAGAGCATATACTCTCCTCAAATATCATAAACTACTTCAAAGACCTGTTGTTCCATGAGTCAATACAGAAAGTATCGTTGTTGTGAAACACATGATGTAATGAGTGCAATCATCAAGGGATGTCAAATATATTCGTTATTTCTAGATTTTCGGAAGGCCTTTGAGACTGTACATCACAAGCGTTTTCTAATAATTGTGTGCTTATGGAATATTGCCACAGTTGTTGGATTGGATGTGTGATTTTCTGTCAGAAAGGACACAGTACGTTGTAATTGACTGTAAGTCATTGAATAGAACAGAAGTGATATCTGGCGCTCCACAGGGAAGTGTTATAGGGCCCCTACTGGACGTATTTTTATAAACGATTTAGGAAACAATCTGAGTAGCTCTCTTAGACTGTTCGCGGATGATGCTGTCATTTATACATTAGTAAAGTCACCAGAAGATCAAAAACAACAGCAAAACGATTTAGATATCTGCACGGTGCAAAAATTGGCAATTGACCCTTAATAATAAGTGTGAGGTCATCCATATGACCATTAAATCCGTTAAACTTCCGTTACACGATTAATCAGTCAAACCTACAGGTCGTCAGATCTACTAAATACCTAGGAGTAACAATTAGGAACAATTTAAATTGGAAAGAGTACATAGAAAATATTGTAGGAGAGCAATACAAAGACTGCGTTTCATTGACAGAGCACTTAGAATATACAACAGTTCTACTAAAGAAACTGCCTACACTAAACGTATGCGTCCTATTTTGAAATATTTCTGCGTATTGTAGGGTCCATACCAGATGGGACTGACGGACTATTTAGAGAAAATTCAGTGAAGAGCAGCTCATTTTGTATTATCGCAATATAGGAGAGAACGTCACGCAAATAATGCAAGAGTTGGGGGTGGAAATCATTAAAGGAAAGGCGTTATTACTGCTAATTCTGTTTCTACTTCAGAAATAAATAAAATAAGACAAAACTTTCGATCGTGACTGGTTTACAGACAGTTCTAGAGCAGATAAAGTTAACACAGAAGATATGTGGCAATTAAATTTAAAAAATCACACTGGCGTGTTTTATGGCCCACTTTAGGTTTGGCTGTAGTTTTAGGGTCTTTTGCAAACCTTTCGGAAAAAAGTAATAAAATATGAATAATAAATATTATGGACGCTACGATTACGACTTAACTATTGATCCTTATTCAAATTTGATGTATAACTCTGGTGGCTGGGCATAGAACTGCAGCTTGCCTGCAGATTCGTATGTTTTGCATACGATTTCACATTGTCTGCAGTGTTTGAATTTCCATCAGCTATTATTTGTGAAACAATTGTTTTCTTACCTCTTGATATGAAATTTATGTGAATATGTGATGTAATAGACTGATATGGGAGCGGAATCTAAAAGTAAGGTAGCTCACCCAAATAAGGCCATGGTCCCTGTAAGTTTAAAAGCTTTTCTTTTTTAAGAGTACTCAGACTGGGCAGAATTTGCAGCACCAGCGAATGGGTTATCGGTAAGCATGACGTCCTTGTAATTTCATGTTTCTATGTTAGATGCGGCACTGTCAGTTACATGTTGCAACAGTTCTGCTGCAACAGGTTGTATTTTCAGGTAACTTTCACCTTTCGATTCAACGTAACTTTATCTATCAAAACTTCTAGGTGTTGTCTACGGCCGTGCCCGGTGGATAAACCGGTTCCAGCCAGGTCGCTCCAGTTAAGCACGGTCGGGCGTGGCCGGTACTTGCATGGGTAACCGTCCAGCGCTATTGACAATTTTCCCTTTGATCTGTGGCAGGGGGGAGGGGCGGGAGGGATGATGGTGCAGGGTCCTTGATGACCATTCTTTGCATCAATGTCGTGGATTAAATTCCAAACCTCCGCAGTGTCTCATGGAGTGAGGGCAGGAGATATTGTTGATGGTGATCCGTCCATCGGATGGGGACGTTAAGCTCGGCGGTCCCCTTGGAGCTTTTCGAGAGGAGTAGGCTATGTGCCGGTACCGACTTTCACCTTCTCCCTTCTCCCATCATCTCCAACATGACGTCCCATCATACACGCACTCTTAATAGTCACCTCCACTCAACACTGACACTTCAGCACACAGTTAGAACACTTCGCGAAGGAAATGTGCCTGTGGACGCGTGGGATAGAGAAAACCTTTCCAATTAGGCGGCTGAACCTGCTCTTCGGGATCTCCCTGCCATACGACTTTACTTCTCGCTATTTCTTATACATTTTCGGGTTCAGCGTAAACTGTATTGTAAGATCATGGTAAGCTTTGTTGAAACAACTTGAAACACGTCCACTGATTGTGTGGTCGTGATCCATTTTGATTTATTCTTTGACCCAAAGAGTTTCTGCACCATTAATGTTATCTATCTGTCTGTTAATTATTTTATTATTTTATCAGTGATCAATACCCCATGTTTATGTATGTTTCCCCCATATTTATATATGTTTCCACCCGTGTGATTGAACTTGCATGTTCAATGTGAATGTGGAAGGTTGCTTTTAATATTGACTGACTGCCGCACATTGGTTTACAGTCGCTACCTCCCACTTTAGGCCTCGTTTTTCTGTAGTTAAGAACGCGTGGCTTCGTTTGTCGTCTGGGCTGGCGTTTTCTGGCTGGCCAGAGACAAGCTTACTTGGCAAGGTGGCGAAGTGGCCGTGTTCTTAGTGTCCTACCAACCTAATCTTGGATGAAAGAGTTGACAGGAGACCTCTCTGGGAGCTTTTGTAAAGGGAATTGTCTTGGCAAGGTAGCAAGGGTTGGTAAACACTAGTCTCTGAACGCGCTCTGCATCGCTTCTAGCGCGCTCTACATCCAGTCTGTGGCAGGGGTATGTTTTTCCATAGCGTAATCTCTTCACTCTTCATTCTGGCTCTGACGACTGTAGAAGTAAGTACTCTGCCAAATCATTCTGAGGGGGAAGCATGCTGTTAGGACTTTACTTTCTTTGTAATCAGGCAGTCTTGGTTTTTCAGTGATAGTCCTCTTGAGTAATTCTTTCGCCATGTGAGGCGAAGTGTTTCTTAATTTACAGAACTCAAGAAAATTCTGTGTAAATTTATTATTTCCATTTTCATTCCAGTGTTGACTGTGTGTCTGGGTTTTCTCAAGTTAGAATACACGTGTATGGCCTTCAGCCCTTGTGTAAACCGAGTATGTTTGAATTTCCTTCCTGTTTTTAACTGACATTTTAGTGTCATTTCTCTATCTGCGAGTATCCTAAATATTTCTCAGATTTTCTGATTTGATTCCGTCTTTCCTGTCTTGTAAGACCTATTGCACCACGTGCTTTTAGGAAGGTCATTACTTTGGCCTTCAACCATGGTTTTATTGATACTAGCTTCCTTCTGTAGGAATTCTCGCATGTGTTTCAAATGTTTGTATAGCTTATGGGACTTAACTATGGGGTCATCAGTATCTAAACTTACAACCTACTTATGAACTAAATAATTCTAAGGACGGCACAAATATCCATGCCCGAGGGGGGATTCAAACCCCCGAATGTAGTGGCTGTGCAGACTGTGACTGAAGCGCCTCAGTCCCCTCGGCCACAGCGGCCGGATCTCGTGTGTGCTTTACTCGTTTATTCAATATTAATTTCTGTGTGTAAATGTTATGACATTCAGCATTTTCGCACACCACGTGGTACTTAAGAATAGTGAGCCGCTGCCTCCCTACACAAGCTCGTTTTGTGCACAGTATATTTACAAATTTGTTATCAAGACACCTGCCATCCCATCAAGACACTGCCGACACTTCGTTTTGCCGCTGTTATCGAGTGTTCCCACAGAATAATGTACTGCTAGCATTATGCACGTGTCTGTGATGAATGAATGTGCTTTCAGCTACTCATTGTGTATTTGCAAATTTCCTCCCATGACAACTCCATAAAAAAAGGCAGAAACAATTTCATTTTATGATTTAATTCACATTTGGACAAGGTGTGTGCTTAATTTGGCCTCCCCAATTTATTTGATTGATCATTTTTCTGAATAGATTATGATTTTAAAGTATCAAACCTCTGTTTTATGATTTCAAGCTCCCCAGCCCATGTTTAATTATCTATTCATTTATTTTTAACATTGATTTTGTGTTTGTTAAAACGTTGGCTGCTCCCTTAAGGAATGAGCAGTTAGAAAAATTTCTGTTGTGCATGTACTGTGGCCACTCATAAAGTAATTTAGAGCAGCAGTGAGCGTTTTAACTTACATTTGCAGATCTCAACTGCCCGAGATCTTATTTAATAACAGGCTACTTTCAAACTGAAGTATCTAGAGGTAATCGTATCAGATTGAGTGGAAAATGGGGATGCCCCAATAAGGCCAGCAGGTGGCTTCTATGCTTTAATACATGTTTTATCCTTTTTTGGTGTCCTTCAAACTTTGAGATTCTGTTCGACTACCTAAAAATTTATAAATATGAGCATATTCCTATAATGAGTTGTATTGAACTACTGTAACTTTCACAATGGTTACACTTACATTAATTCATTTTTTAAAAATCTTCTCCTTTTTAAGTGATTTAAAATTGTAGTTTGAACTTCAAAATGCATGTAAAATAAATAGAACTTTCATTTGGAATCAGTTTTGTTTTTTTACACAAAATAAAACTTTCAAACTTTTCTTTTCTTTTGTATTTTGAAGAACTGCTCAATGTACTTGAAACGTTCAATGATATGGCTGATTTTGAGGTACAATGGAAACAGGATCACATTTGAGTAAGTGGAGATAATGGACAATAGACTGAGTGCATTAAAGCAGCTGCGGTGGCTGAAATTAAGCTGGAACTCGTCAAATACAGTGGAAAAGTCAAGTCTCAAATGGTTACAAAGGATAAATGAGAATGCGTGGGAGTCAGGACAGGTTCCGTCTGGCTGGACAAGAGCGGTAATCAAGCCAATTTTGAAACATGTAAAAAGAAAAGATTGTAACAACTGTCGAGGTATCTCTTTAATCAGCGTTGTGGAGAAAATATTCTCAGATATTGTTGAAAGGAGAGTGCGAGTGTTAGTTGAAGACAAGTTGGATGAAAATCAGTGTGGGTTTAGACCTATTAGAGGCTGTCAAGACATGATCTTTAGCTTACGGCAGATAATGGAGAAGTGCTATGAGTGGAACAGGAAATTGTATCTATATTTTATAGATCTAGAAAAGGCTTATGACGGTGTTCGTAGAAGAAAACTGCTGACAGTTTTACAAGATTATCGAATAGGAGGCAAACTTCTTCAGTCAATTAAAGGTCTATACATAGACTGTCAGGCAGCTGTTAGAGTAGACGGCACATTAAGTTCATGATTCAAGGTAGTTTCAGGGGTAAGACAATGCTGTAAGCTGTCACCACTGTTGTTCATATTATTCAATGATCATGATGGATCATGTGTTGAAAACAGTAGACAGGCAGGGTGGGATTAAAATAGGTGAAAACAAAGAAGCAGTCTTGGATATACAGATGACTTAATTGTGATGGCAGATTCGTTTTAAAGGTCGCAAGTTAATATTTTCAGAGCTCGATCAGAGGTGTAAGGGTTATGATATGAAGCTCAGCATCTCCAAAACGAAAGTAATGTCTGTGGGGAAGAGATTTAAACATAATGAGCGCCAAATAGGAGGAACAAAGTTAGAACGTGTAGACAGTTTCAAGTTCCTAGGATGTATTTTCACACAGGATGGGAACATAGTGAAGAAAATTGAATCAAGGTGTAGCAAAGCTAATGCAGTGAGTGCTCATCTAAGATCTGCTCTCTTCTGCTAGAAGGAAGTCAGTACCAAGACTACGTTAGTGGTGCACCGCTCTATTTCTCGACCAACTTTGTTGTATGGGAGTGAAATCTGGGTGGATGCAGGTTACCATATTCATAAAGTTGAGATTACAGACATGAAAGTAGCAAGAATAATTGCAGGTACCAATAGATGGGAATAATGGCAGGAGGGTGTGCATAATGAGGAAATCAAGGAAGAACTTGGAATGAACACCATAGAGGAAGCATTTAGACAAAACAGTCTGAGATGATGGTGGTGTCATGTTACACGCATGGGAGAAGCAAGGTTACCTAAGAGACTCATGGGCTTGGCAGCGAGGTCAAGAGGAGTCGATGTAGACCAAGGAGAAAGTTTAATAATTAAAATAAGACAGTCTAGATCGCAATTTGTTGCGTTTATGACTGGCAACCTGTTCCGTTCTATAGAACCAACTTCAGGCCTTTAGCACCTTGTTGGTGGACGGTGGCGGTGGCCGGAGCAGGCGTCAACTGCAGTTAACGCCGCATCGGCCGCCACCACCACCGTCCACCAACAAGGTCCCAAAGGCCTCAAAAATGAAGGAGAAAGTACTTAGATTCGGTATAGAATTATTTTGAAGTAAAAGGTGTAACATTAGATGTGGCATCAATGTTAGTATTGTTCAAAAATGTCCAAATGTTTGTATAGATTATGGGACTTAACTACGGGGTCATCAGTCCCTAAACTTACAAACTACTTATTAACTATCTAATCCTAAGGACGGCACAAATATCCATGCCCGAGGGGGGATTCGAACCCCCGACCGTAGTGACCGTGCAGACCGTGACTGGAGCGACTCAGTCCCCTCGGCCACCGCGGCCGGCTGTTAGTATTGAATAGGGGATCACGGGGGAATTTTATTACGGGGATTACGCTCCAGATTGAACGCTGAAAGGCATAGTCAATCTATAAGAGATGATGATGGCCTTATTTAGAACCCCTCGTCGTAATAAGGTCAATCTGCAAAGAAACGAAAGAAAATTCAGTAAAAATCAAATTTACAATTTATTAATAAAACTGAAGGGTGCACTGATTGTCATAGAGTAAACTAACATTTTAAGCTATTTTGTTACTTTTTCCGTCGAAAGCCACCGGCTTAAAAAAATCGGCAAACTTTAACGAGGCCTTATTTGGATCACCTAATTTAATATTGTTTTCGTTTTCTTGTAATACTTCATGTCAGCCATATTTGAATTTGGCAAGAAACGAAATATGAACATCTATTACTGGCACCCCCAGACAGCTGAAGTTCAACATCCAGGTAGTATACAGATCAATGGGCTACACTGCTGTAATAATATCTATGCACTCAACACGTAATATTCTCTCTGACCGCATTTTAGCGAACAGCCAAAATTATTTTATATTTATATTCAGCTTTGACAAACATATATTTTTTTTAACTTCTATCTCTTTAAGCTATTATTTTAATCTCTCATAGTTTTGTTACCTTTTTTCGTCAAAATATAATCACCTGTCTTGCAGTGGTTGTTTGTGCTTCTTTTCAACCTTAGTTTCTTTGCCTGTACTGGTTTATATAAAATCAAGTGCCAGTGTCAAAACGCTGTTATTTTTGCAAATATCTCTGAAATGAAGCGTGATATGAGAAAGAAACCATAAGAGAGCAAAGTTGTAGAGAATTGCCTCCTCTACAAATTGTTTTATTTTCATGACAGACGGGCAGTTAAGTAGTTATTTTCATTTGAATTTGCAGCTGTCAAAAGGCAATCACAAAGGCTCACTTTCAGTATTATTGTCGTAACCCAAATTGGGCCAAAATTTGAATCATATCTTAATATGAATCAAGCTATTATTGTTTTTGATAAAAATTAAACTAATATTAATAGAATGAAAACCCATATGGCAAAAGGAAGACGGTACAATGATAGTTGGTTGTATTGTCTTATGAAAGATTTTGTATATGTTTTCTTCGTTTATTTATAGTGTGTCCGCGCGCGCGCGCGTGTTTGTGTGTTTGCATTACATGCAAATGTACAGTTTCATTCCAATCTTGATAAAATTTTGCAGACTTGACCTTCAGGACAAGATGAAAGGATCCATTACAATGCATAATTCAGGATATACGTCATAGACAATGAACTGCATGAAAAACTGCTGCATGACCTTACATTGTTGCACATCTCCTAAACCAATGGGCCGATTTCAGCCAAATTTTGTGCACATATTGCTTACCATAAGGTAACATTTGCTACAGGGGTAAGAACCGCCTCCTATTGCAGTGAGAGCCATAGAAAGGTTGGAAGCTGGACAGACGAAGAGCGAGGTGGCTGCAGCAATTGGAGTGCCCCAAACTGTAATCTCCAGGATCTGGACGCGATTTTAGACAACAGGAACCGTTAACAGAAGGCAAGGTCGTCCAGGGGTAAGATCAGCAGGAGAATAGCCATTATTTCCGGTTAACAGCCCGTCGAGACAGGAGGCTGAATGCAACTCAACTGCAACGTACTCTCCAGACGGCAACATTTCTTGCAATATCAACATAAAAATTCCAAAATCACCTTCGGGAATGTGGCCTCTACGCAAGAAGGCCTATTATGTGTGTCCCACTAAAATCACGACACCGTTTAGCTCGCAGAAACTGGGCGGAGGAACACCAGGATGATGATAACCTCAAACTGTTCGTGTAACGCAGGTGCGCAACTATGCTGGCTGTCCGAGATGATCACTCATATTAGAGGGCAACGAAAATGACATCTACACTATTATGGTAGACCCATGATGCTCTGCTCTCAGTAAGCGCTATGTAAACCTCAAGTAAGGAGTTGATACAAAAATATCGTACTGTATCATACACTAATTACAATTCTAACTAATGTATGAAGAAAACCCCTTACCATATGTGTATTGAGTATAATATTTCACCATATCCCCTGATTGTTATGAGCACTGTAACTAAATACCCGGGCAACGCCGGGTTTCCAGGAGGAAAAATGAGGGTTTGGAACTTAAATAGTGGCAACACTGCTGTGGAGACAATATACAATGGAATCTACTATTGTCGCTGATAGTACAAGTTGTCGACATACTTACCTTAATAACGAGCAAATGGACTCGCCCGTTCCACGTCACCGGGGTCGAACAGTCGAGGAAACCACAGTACTTGTGAGCGAGCGGTCTAACGTAACGGTATTACTGCGTTTTCTGAACAGGAACAACGGAGTTGGATCAAGACTGAATGTGCCAGAGGTCGTGCAGCACGACAGTGCCATCAAGTCTTCAAGAGGCGTGTGGGAATCGGCATTGCCGTAGAGAACTCTGGCTTGTTGTGAAAAGCCTTCAGACTGTGGCAGATATGCCTCAGGCAGGTCGTCCTAGTTTCTCTGAAGAATAAGTGCATACTGATGCCGCGTTAGTGGACAGTGATTGACGCTTCGTGATCTTTTGCACGACAATGTTCAAATGTTTGTACAACTTATGGGACTTAACTACGGGGTCATCAGTCCCTAAGCTTACAAACTACTTATGAACTAGCTAAGACTAAAGACGGCACAAATATCCATGCCCGAGGGGGGATTCGAACCCCCGACCGTAGTGGCCGTGCTGACCGTGACTGAAGCGCCTCAGTCACCTCGGCCACCGCGGCCGGCTTTGCACGACAATGCATGGGCGCATACAGCGCAAACTGGGGCTGTTGTGTTTGGTCGGTATAGGGCCGGGAAGGACTGTACCAGCCATCGCACTCCCCGTACATAAGTCATTGAGACTTTGATTTGATTCCGAAGATGAAGGAACCACTTCGTGGAGCTCGTTTCAGAATTCTTCCAGAGTTCGACAGGCTCCATTCGCACCATAGATAGAACAGCTCTGCTAACGATGTACTACGACTTCCACATCGCTGACAACGGGTTCTACACATCGAAAATGTTCAAATGTTTGCAAAGCTTAAGGGACTTAACTGCGGGGTCATAAGTCCGCAAACTTACAAACTTCTTACAAAATACCTTAAACTAAAGACGACACAAACATCCATGCCCGAGGGGGAATTCGAACCCCCGACGGCGGACGGCCGCGCGCATCGCAACACGGCGCTGCAGTACGCGCGGCTAATCCGCCGCGGCTCTACACAACGCTGGTGACTACTTTGAAGGACAGTAATAGGTGCAAACATGTAGCCCTTTTGTATCGGTTGTTCAAATGTTTGTTAAGAATATGGGACTTAACTATGGGGTCATCAGTCCCTAAACTTACAAACTACCTTATACTAAGGACGGCACAAATATCCATGCCCTAGGGGGGATTCGAACCCTCGACCGTAGTGACCGTGCAGACCGTGACTGGAGCGCCTCAGTCCCCGCGGCCACCGCGGCCGGCTGTATCGGTTGTGAATAAATACTGGGTGATCAAAAAGTCAGTATAAATTTGAAAACTTAACAAATCACGGAATAATGTAGATAGAGAGGTAAAAATCTGCACACATGCTTGGAATGACGTGGGGTTTTATCATGAAAAAAAAAAAAAAAACTTTCAAAAAGTGGCCGACAGATAGCGCTTCATCTGATCAGAAAATCAATAATTAGCATAACAAATTAAGACAAACCAAAGATGATGTTCTTCAAAGGAAAAGCTCGATATATTCACCATCATACATCATCAATCGCTGTAGTCGAGGAATAATGTTGTGAACCGCAGTGTAAAGCATGTCCGGAGTTATGGTGAGGCATTGGCGTCGGATGTTGTCTTTCAGCATCCTTAGAGATGTCGGTCGATCACGATACACTTGCGACTTCAGGTAACCCCAAAGCCAATAATCGCACGGACTGAGATCTGGGGACCTGGGAGGCCAAATCATGACGAAAGTGGTGGCTGAGCACACGATCATCAACAAACGACGCGCGCAAGAGATCTACCTCTCTATCTACATTATTCCGTGATTTATTAAGTTTTCAAATTTATGCTGACTTTTTGATCACCGGTACGTACCACTATTTAAGGTCCAACCCTCGTTTTGTAATTATTGTGGCAAATCACAATGTGTTTCCATTGGTTCCTATAACCATTCATGGCTGCTGCAAGGTACTGATTTGACATGACATCATGTGTGCGCCCCTCGCTTTCTGTGTAAAAGTGTGTCTGCCTGTGGGCGTGCTAATCGCCACTGTGGATGATCTTCGTGCTCAGTTGCTTCTTAACAGTGTACGTCGCGTTCAGCACAAAGTAGTGTTGCGCCAGAGTTGGTTCAGCGAGCGAGAGACCGCTGCTAGCCGGCCGGCGCCGGCTGCTGAACCAGTTGGGAGCTGAGCTCACGTAACTGCAGTCAGGCGACTGACGCACGCGGACTGGTACCAGCCGCCGCGGCTGACCGGGTCGCACGTGACCGACGCGGGACTTGTGTCTGCTGCCTGCCCTACGCTAAAGGTTCTCAATAATTTTCAAATTCAGTTTCCTCGAGAATTTGACAGAGTTGAATCGAATGATTTTGGCTGATTTCTGAGTCAGTTCTGAACTTCTTTCTCTTTAGCCCTGTTCCCACACTTGGAGGGTAGGCTTTGTTTATTTGGATTTGACATGTGAATATTCAGTGGGTGGCCGGATGCCCGGACAGTTGCCACCCCCTGCCACCAGGAGAAATGTGTACCCAAAATATCTGCATACAGTGTTATACATGTGCCCAAAGTACAGACGTCACTTCTGATCCTGCAGTTGTTATTCTTTCATATTCAAAGAATATATGACATCAACTGCTATTGGGCAAAGCTGAAAATGTGTACCCAGCCGGAATTCGAACCCGGGTCTCCTGCTTTCTAGGCAGTTGCGCTGACCCCTACACCACTGGGGACACAGTGATCACCGCACCTGCAAGGACTACCTAAGCACACCTCCCGTCAGATAAAAATTCCCAGCTTCACCCTGCTCATAGTACTCAAACTCGTAGTTATGAAACTAATTCCCGTAAGAGTCACGTCTGTTCTTTCGGAACAGTCGCCAAACGTATATATATATATATATATATATATATATATATATATATATATATATATAATATGCCGGTGACGGGCAATGATCCTTTCATTAATGGGGAGGGGTGGGTAAGTTTGTGGCCTTTACTCTTACGGGAATTAGTTTCATAACTACGAGTTTGAGTACAGTGGGCAGGGTGAGGCTGGGAATTTGTATCTGATGGGAGGCGTGCTTAGGTAGTCCTTGCAGGTGCGATGATCACTGTGCCCCAGTGGTGTAGGGGTCAGCGCAACTGCCTAGAAAGCAGGAAACCCGGATTCGAATCCCGCATGGGTCATATATTCTATGAATATGAAAATGTAATGCGTTATGAAAACTTTGCGAATCGTGTAACTGATGAGGTTCTTGGGGACAAGCCCGGTATTCACCTAGTGGGATGAAGAAAACTGCCTAAAACCACATCCAGACTGGCCGGCACTCCGACCCCTTCGTTAATTCGCAGGAGGGATTCGAACAGGGGCCAGTACGCCTCCCCCTCTCGGAAAGCGGTACGTTAGACCACACGGCTAACCGAGCGGGTAGGTTTGAATTACACTTACTATGCGGTCTCCCTATAAGATCTCAAGTAGATCACTCACTCACTCACGGCTAGTTCAGGAACATTTTTTCACACAAGCAACATGTTATTTAGCTTCCCTGCCCTCTCCCTGAGCTCGTGATAAGACTTTTAAAAGTAAATCTAGTGATGGTCTAACTGCCAAGGAGAGGACGCCTACTCGTTATCGCCGAATTCGTCCAAATTTATGGTATATGTAGGCCGTGCTGAGACTCGAAAGTGTCACAAGTGGGAAATCTAGATGGCCAAGCGTTTAGGAAATGCCGGCCGCGGTGGCCGAGGAGACTGAGGCGCTTCAGTCACGGTCTGCACGGCCACTACGGTCGGGGGTACGAATCCCCCCTCGGGCATGGATATTTGTGCCGTCTTTAGTATAAGGTAGTTCATAAGTAGTTTTATAAGTTTAGGGACTGATGACCCCGTAGTTAAGTCCCATAAGCTTCACAAACATTTGAACATTTTTTGTTTAGGAAATAAAAGAAAGTTTGATACGGATCTATCACCATATTTACTTTATCAACTGCCCGTGAGTGAATCTATTTAGAAAGCTGTAAGAGATTCGATTTTTTATTGAAAGGTTCACGGGTTTGATTCCGCCCGGCGGCAAATACTTTTTTGCTCCTTGGCAATGCGTACAGTACAGACTTCACAATTAACTGCAAAATCATATATGTTATTTTGCATTTATATTATAAGTTATTATTATTATATAAGTTTGTTTTTCTATGGAGACATTACAAAAACCATGTAACTGCAAAAGGGCGGCGTTCATAACGTGCGCAAGATGCGGTCAAAATTATTGCTTCCCCTGTTTCTTCGATGAATATCACCCCGCTACATATAACTGATCGATTGCAAAAGAATGGAAGTATGGATTTACATACACGACATCGACAAGTAAGCGTTAACTACAGTCCATTTTTAAATGTTTGTAGTCCCGAATTTCATCAAATGCTCTTTCCTTTTTTGCTTATATAAATTAATAAAATAACCCATATGATATTGCGGTTAATTGTGACGTCAGTCTACATCTATATCAATACGCAGCAAACCACTGTGAAGTGCATGGCAGAGGGTACGTCCCACTGTACCAGTTATTATGGTTTTTTCCCATCCCATTCACGTATTGAGCGTGAGAAGAATAATTGTTTAAATGCCTCCGTGCGTGCTGCAATTACTCTAATCTTGTCCTCACGATCCCTACGCGAACAATATGTAGGTGTACGGATTGCCAAGGAGCAGAAAAAAAACTTCCCGCCGGGTGGAGTGGAACCCGCGACCTTCTTCATACGAATCCGATCTTTTACCGCTGAGCCAAACACCGCTTCCTAAGTCCGTCGTCACAGGGGCAGTTGATAAGATGCATATGGTGATGGATCCGTATAAAACTTCCTTTTATTTCGTAAACGCTTGGTCATTTGGAGTTGCTACTTGGGGCACTTTCGTGTCTCGCCCTACATGGACCATAAATTTGGATGAATTTAGCGATGATGATTAGGCGTCCTCTCCTTGTGAGATTCTTTTACTTCTCAGTAAACATGGACCATTTGCGAGATAATTACGAATGTATGGTTCGAAGCCGCCACTGACTTCATTGTAAACATCATTCTAGTTAGTACACAGTAATTGGAAATTTATACTTTACTATTAAGATTTACATTGCATTTAGTTCACGTTTCATTGTAAAACGCCAGATTATGTTGTAAAAGCATGATGGAGCTCCGGCACATTTTACCTCGGCTGTGAGACGGCATCTAACGCGTAGATAGGGCCAAAGATGGATAGACCAAAACGGACCTGTACCTTGGCCTCCAAGATCTCCTGATCTAAATACTTTGGACTTTTGTGCCTGTGGTAACCTCAAAAGCGAAGTGTACAGCACACACGTTAACACGTTTGAAGAACTGGAGCGAGGAGTTTTTACACGCATGTCAAGAATTCCGAAGCATCCATATGCAAGGAGGCCACTTCGAACACCTCCTTTAACAGCTAACCCATAGGTGGAATGTGAACTAAATGCGATGTAAAATCGAGGTTTACTTTCTGCAGCACGAAAAAGTAACCGCACACACCGATCCAGGTATCGCTAGTTTAGATCCCTGCATGATGCGGTTGAGCGATACACTAGGCGGAGCACTGGTGAGTCACATTCTGTTTTAGTTCGTAGCACACGTGTTTGTCTACAAATCGCGTGCAGAGCTCAGGGAGAGGCGGCTGCTATGTGTTTCTTGGAGAACACGTGTGTGACCGAGCGCGGAACAGGTTTTCTGCAAACCTGCCACACATCTGGCCTACAGTCTCGTTGGCAAGGTCGAGAAAGTTCGGCGTTGTCCGAGGAACGTGTTTACGACTACACCTCTGCGAGTCCAGAACGGCCACTGACACGGCAGAGGGCGACAGAATCCCTGCGAAGATTCCGCATAGAGGACCTCCAGTCGTTACTTGTCTCCCTAAGTAGTCGCGATTTTTTGGGCGTCCGTAGCGTATGCCATTCTGTACTCCATAGACCAAGAACTCGACTGTGTTACATCGAACGGATGTCAGGACCTGGGATACCCATATCCAGGGTTGGTTTATGGGTAGCCTCTTCCCCTACCCTGTCAGCCATCTCGTTTACATCTATCCCAAAGTGCCCTGGTATCCAGAGAAATACTAGCGACCGCCCACAATGGTCGACGTCGTATAGGGATTCTTGGATGGCCTTAAGGAGTGGCGAGGTAGGGCCTGCAGACTGCTTAGGGAGTCAGTGCAGATGAGGAAAGACTCCCCAGGGCAGGAATAAATGTGATCGACTGCACGGTGGCTACCACCTCAGCAGTGAATACACTGAAGCCATCCGACAGGGAATGCAATTCCTTGTGTTTTGCTTGCGTATATGCGAAGCCAACACAACCGTCTGCACTCGACCCATCTGTGAAGATTACTGTGGATCCCTGGTACCCATCTAGTATTGACAGGAATTGCCGGTGAAGCGCCTCTGGATGAACGGAGCTTTTGGAGTGGTGTGTCAAGTCCAGCCGAAGTAAAGGTCGAGGTATACACCATGGTGGTGTACGCGACTTGAATTTGAATAGAGATGGTAGGGGAAAACTGATTCACACAGAAGTGACCGAACACGGACACTTCCCGCCGGTCGCTGTGGCCGAGCTGTCTGCAGCGTGCCAGTCACAGTCTGCATGGCCACTACGGTCGGGGGTTCGTATCCCCCCTCGGGCAGGGATGTTTGTGCCGTCCTTAGTATTAGCTAGTTCATAAGTAGTTTGTAAGTTTAGGGACTGATGACCCCGTAGTTAAGTCCCTTAAGCTCTACAAACATTTGGACATTTTGACACTTCCCGACAAACCCCATTTCGGCCGCCGTTCTGGAATGTGGAGTACTCTCATCAGAAAAAGGAGTCTGTGGTTTGGATGAGTAGGCATACCATAGATGTGAGCTACGTAATTAGCCAGCAGTTCTTACCGTCTGATCAAAGAGGGGGCACCCCAGCCTCCACAAGAAGACTGTCCACAGTAATTGTTCGGAAAGCCCCTGTCGCGAGCCTAACTCCACAGTGGTGTATAGGATCCAGAATCTGTAGCGCCGAGGGCGATGCACACTCCCGTAGTGCAAACGTGACAGAACAAGGGCTTTGGAACAGCGCAGCAGGGTACTGCGATCTGCGCCCCAAGTGGTACCTGCTAAGGTTCCGGAGGGCGTTGAGGTGCTGCCAGCAATTCTGTTTAAGCTAGCAAATTTGTAGTATCCACGTTAGCCGGTCATCAAATTCTAGTCCTAATAAACGGCGTGTTTCCACTACAGTGAGTAGTTAGTCGTTAATATATAGCTCTGGATGTGGGTGGACCGTCCGACGCCGATAGAAGTGAATAACGCGCGTCTTGGCGGCCGAGAACTGAAACCCATGGGAGAGAGCCCTTGCGTATGACCCCTGCAGCTGGCGTTCAGCCACACACATTCTAGAAGAACTAAAATATATGCAAAATTCGTCAGCATACAGTGAAGGTAATACTGATGACCCGACTGCTGCTGCTAGTCCATTATCATGGGTATGTAAGGAGCTATGGGACACCCCGACCTGTACACGGAAGGTACGTAGAGTTAAATAGTTTTGGATATAAATTGGGAGTGAGCCCGTAAGGTGGTAAGGATGTGGCGTCGCTAGGTCGTGTCTTATGCCATTGTCAAATCAATAAAGACGACAACCAGGTGCTCACGTCGAGAAAAGGCTGTCCTGATGACGGACTCAAGATGGAACAGGTTATTCAAGACCGAGCGCCCCTGACGGAAACCACCTTGGCATGGGATTCAAGCACCGAACACAACCGCTGGCTTGCCATGCGTTCTAGCAGTTTACAGAGGACATTTGTAAGGCTGGTGGGTCGATAATTCTCCACATCTAGCGGGTCTTTACCTGGCTTAAGCACCGGAACGATGGTACTTTCTCGCCACTCTGACGGGAAAACACCTCCGCTCCAGATGCGATTAAACAAGACTTGGACATGTCTCTTAGAAGCGTCATATAGATGCTTTAGCATTTGATTGTGGATTCTGTCGAGCGCTGTGGCAGTGTCAGGGCAGTGGGCAAGGGCACTGAGAAACGCCTACTCACTAAACGGTGCGTTATACACCTCAGGGTGGCGTGTGGTAAATGAAAGGTGTTTGCCTTTAGTCCGCTATTTCAACATGCAGAAGGCAGGTTGATAATTTTGGGATGCAGCAGCACGAGCGTAGTTCTCGGCAAAAGCCTCAGCGATGGCACCGTGATCCGTACAGAGAGCTCCATGTATAGAGATGCCAGGAATTGCTGTCTAGGTCTGGTAGCCATACAGGCGGCGGATCTTCGACCAGACTTGGCAAGGAGTGGTACGCGACCCTATGGTTGAGACGTGTTGTGTCTTGTAATATCTGCCGAGCGCGAGCTCGGAGGAGTTTAAACACGATTAGACTGTCTAGCGATGGGTGGCGCTTATGGCACTGAAGAGCACGCTTACGATCTCGGATGGCTTCCGCAACTGCTGACGCCCACCAAGGCACTGTCTTTCGCCGGGGGTATCCTGATAAACGGAGGATTGCGTGCTCATCAGCAGATACAATCATACAATCTACCACTACGTCGATCGTGTCTTCGGGAGAGGTCCAAGAGTGGAAGCAGGATGGAAGTCATCCCAGTTGCCTTATTTAAAGCCCATCGAGAAGGGCGTCCAGGGCATTGACGATGAGGTAGTGACAGAATGATAGGAAAGTAGTCACTACCACAAAAATCGTCGTGAGTCCTCCGCTTGACAGATGGTAAGAGACCAGGGCTGCAAACCGACAAGTCAATAGCCGAGAAAGTGCAGTGCGCCACACTGAATTGCGTGGGGGCACCGGTGTTTAAAACGCAGAGGTCGAGCTGGGATATTAAGTTCTCAACATCTCTGGCACGGCCATTGGCTATTGCACCAACGCTGCAAGGGGTTATGGGCGTTAAAATCACCCAGTAGTAGAAACGGCGGCGGGAGTTGGGATATTAGTGCAGCCAATATGTTTGTTGGTACACCACCATTCAGTGGGAGATATAGGCTGCAGATAGTCATATCATGTGGTATCCTTAATCTAAAGGCACAGCTTCTAAAGGCGTCTGAAGGGGCATGGGGTCGCTATAAACAGAGTTAAGGATGTATACACCCACGAAAGGCAGGGGTCCGCATTGCTGGGAACCAGGTCTCCTGGAAGGCAATGCAGAAAGCAAATGTGGTGCTCAAAAGTTGTCGTAATTCAGCCAGTTGTCGAAAAATGCACTGAAATTCCACTGGAGGATGGTCTGGGAAGACAAGAGGTACTAAGGAGGGCGTTTAGACCTCAGGATCACTTGCTGTCACTGCTGCTGCGGCTGTTGGATCGATGTTTACAGTCTCCGAGGTGCCGTCGAGATCTAGGTCATCAGGGAATGCTTAGAATCTCCACCTCGCCTTCAGAGGCGGAGGTATGGGGCGGTATTGTGGGAACTAGCGTGGTCTCATTTTTACCACTTTTCTTTGTCTTCTTTTGAGCCTCCAGCTGCTCCTTCGGCTTCTCGTGTCGGGAAGGCTTTGCTGATGCAGTGTCCGGGACTGAGGATGACGTCGATACCCTACGACCAGACTTCGTTAGCACTGTCTGACACTCGCCTGTAGTCCCCCTTTCCACTGGAGGAAGCTGAGGAAGGAACCAAGGAAACCGCCAGCTGGAGTCCTCTTGTGTTTCGGATTATGGGAATAATACAGGGCACAGAGTAACATATACAGAGAAGCATCCCCCCCTAAACCACTGTCCTATGCTGCCCTCATAGTTCTGTAAGATGGTAGCAGGTGTCTGGCGGTTCCCTGACTTAGTATCGGTAGATGACACTAGAGGCGCTTCTGAGGGTGCCTCTCGCACGTCAGAAGGTAGTGTGGAGGGGAGCCTGAGGGGAGAGCTCGTGCCGCCTGCCACGAGGCCACGGCTGTGTCCAGCTTGCTGAAGTTTGAGGGGAGGTGGTGGTGGGGACAGCCGCTACCTGAAGCCTGCTCTGGCCAGTTTAAAGGGCTGCTTCTGACCGCAGCGCCATCATGGGACATCTTACGGAACTGCTTCAGCACCCCCCGCCCCGCACCCCTGAACGTGGGACCGGGCCCTTACAGAGGTTTCCCGTCTGTATATATTTGTCTGTGCCCAGGGGCGACCGCTTGTCCGTCGGGAGCCGGGTAACATGATGCGCTCACCGTCCTATTAAAAAAAAAAAGACCTCGCAGATTAATGACCAGCTTCGCGAAATAAAAGGGCAGTCGAAAGAGGCTACCGATCAAAGGAGAGAGCAGTCGAAACAGGTCACTGAACAAATGGAAGAGCAGTCGCGAAAGATTGATGAGCGACTTGAGGAAATGAAAGAACAGGTCGCGAATCAAGAGGCGCGGGTATTACAAGAAATTTCTAGCCTCCGCGAGCAGCAGGAACGGCGCGGAGATAGAATTCGTAAAATCTCGCGTTGAAAGCGTGGAGACGCGTGTCGGCGGTCTTGCCAAACGCGTCGAAACCGTAGATTCGTGTGTCGACAGAGCGCTCACGCAGGTGATAACAATTCAAATCTTTCCCCTCTGCGCTCAAAAGCTTTACGTATCATGCTGAGCAGGTCTCCCAGGTCAGTGGGGAGGTTCATCGACCGCAGATGTATTCTGTCGTCCGCATCTATTGTCAAAAAAGTTACCTTTCGTCCATACTGATGCCGCACGCGTACCACGTGCCGCAGTGAGGTCGTGAGAACTTCGGACTGCTCTAGGTTGGCCATTTGATGTTATAGTTCAAGATTTCGGTAAATTCTCTTGGGTCTAAGGCTGAGTATATGCCAGGCGGGCGCACCGGCCTGGGCGCATCACATGGAGTATCTTGCTCACTAGTACTCGTGACTTCAGGTGTCTGTATCATCTGGGGAGCCACCGGATGCCTTACATACCGTTCAGGTCCGGTTCGAGGAGTTGGTAGGTGTGGGGCTTACTGGGAGGTCTGTCTGAACGCCCATCTCTGTGCGGCTGGGTTTCTTATTCCCGTTTTTCATTAGTCGTATGAAGACTTTGAAAAGATTCGCTCTCTCAGCGCCCCTCCTCCTCTCGCACGGAGACATCCCGCGCACTTCCCTGGCTTCAGCCATAGTCAGTCTGTAAAATCTGTTGCGAATACAACTAGTAATAAATAAGTAATAGCCAGCCGCGGTGGCCGAGGGGGCTAAGGCGCTCCAGTCACGGTCTGCACGGCCACTACGGTCGGGGGTTCGAATCCCCCCTTGGGCATGGATATTTGTACAGTCCTAGTTCGTAAGTAGTTCATAAGTAGTTAGTAAGTTTAGGGACTGATGACCCCGTAGTTAAGTCCCATAGACTATACAAATATTATAATTTATTTTTATTTTTACTTTTTTTTTTTGTTTTTTTTTTTTTTTTTTTTTGTTTAATAAGTAATAGATTAAAACTTGATGTGTGATGGAACGGTTTTGCATGAACATTACTGTTTATGTGCACACATCTCATGAACTAAGCGACGTACTGTGATACAATTTCGAAAGTGCATTCAGGTAAACGTATGTATACTGCATGTAAAATTTCCTTACGCAATTTTAGTGTAGTAATTATAAACTGTAACGTTATACCGAATGCCGTAGTTTTAGTCCATCGACAGCGTAAAAGTAGTAAGCGAGAAAATTTTGTCCTTTCATTATTTTACCATAGTTTTCAGCGAGAAAAATATAATAAAGATTTGAAATTGCGTTAAAAGTTTGTTCCAAATCACAAAGTGCTCTCATTCTCATACAAAGTGTGAATAAAGTCTCGTCGCATTGTGTAGATTTTGTTATAGTTGTGATTCCTATTGTTTATGGCTTCATATCTCCTGAACCATGTGACTCTTAACCCCGCAGCAGCAGCTGTTGCCTCACGATAAGGAAAATGTGTGTCAAATTTGATTGAAATCGGTCCAGTGGTTTAGGACGAAATCTGCAACATTGTCACGTGATGCAGCAGTTTTTCTCACATCTCATTGTTTATGACGTCATATCTCGTGAACTATGTGCTGTACGTGATCTTACACTTACGGCGACCGTCCTCATGAATTGAAGCTTACGTCCTAAATTTCATAAAGATTGAAATAAAACTATAGATTTGTATGCAATAAGTACGCGCAAACGTACACACCAATACATAAACACATGGGCACTGCTTTATATACAACTAGCTAAACTCGACCATGCTTCGCTGTGGCTCATTCTCATATAAAATAAATGGAAAAGGAAATACTGTAACTCATGTGAACATAAAATCAGCGAGAGAATGTCTCAAACATATCAATATCATTCGTTGGGCTACTGTGGCTAAGTGAAACGAACGTTCAAAATGTTCAAATGTTTGTTAAGCTTATGGGACTTAACTACGGGGTCATCAGTCCCTAAACTTACAAACTACGTATGAACTACTTACGAACTAGGACGGCAGAAATATCCATGCCCGAGGGGGGATTCGAACCCCCGACCGCAGTGGCCGTGCTGACCGTGACTGGAGCGCCTCAGTCACCTCGGCTACCGCGGCCGGCGAAACGAACGTTATAAAATGTATAGTTTCACAGATACTCAATATTTTAAACACATGAGATAGATTGCATTTTTTGTCGTTCGTTTTCTCCATAAACATACAGATCAGTTTACCGATTCTGGACCATATGACGTATATATAATTCACCTTAGTAAAAAGCTATTTTTTTCTACATTCTTTCCATCTATTTCCCATCCGCTCTATCTCCTGCTTCCCCACTACCTACCTCTTCATCCTCCCTCTAATCTCCGTCTGGCCTCTGTTCATGACTCCCTTACCTTACACCCATCTTCAACCTCCTCCTCTTCCATCTATCTCTAAGCTCATCGTACCTATATAAAGTGAAGAAATTAAAAATTAGGGAATAGCTTCAAATTATCTGTTATCTGCTGCAAACTATCATAAAGTTACTGTTACACAAAATTAAATTAAATAACGACGCCTATAAACAACGTTTTGTTCAGAATTCGTTTCTACGGTGTTTTGATTTCCACTGCTAATATCATGATCGATCTTATTAACCATTAAATATGAATGTATCTAAAATGTGTATCCGCGAAAAGTTGTTACTTTAGTTTCGCATTTTTTCTATAGCACCTGACCGGTACGCATGGCAGAAGCTGGTACCACTTCTATTTTCGACGCTCACTTATTTGGCTCCTGGAGAATTGAAAGTGTGATCAGAGCTGTAGATATGAAAACATCTGCTTCCTTTTGCTTCTCTTGATGGCTACGTATACACATGATATTCGTTTTGCACGCATCTATGGTAACGCGCCTTTTGAATTGTGTAAGTTTCATTGGCCTCCGTGTATAATTATAATCGAAAATCGATACGTCATTTCTCATGTTGAAGTATTTGCACAAAGATTTCGGTAACATTTCACTTGCGACAACGGCTAATGTTGCCAAAATCTCTTGACTGCTCTTTGAAAACTCAGTTTCATACAATGAGGCTAATAATCTTCCACGTTTACCACGAAATATTACATTAACACCAAATACCGCAGCTGCCGTAAGCTTCATTTCCAAGTAATTCTACGATGGTAAACGTCCATTTTTTGTCGGCAGGGATTTAGAAGCGCACGTCCTATATATATCGCACATTATTTTGTGCTAACAATTTAACAAATAATTAAGTCTGAGCTTGCTCTCTTGTTGACAGTTTGTCCTGAAAAACAATTAACGTCATGAAGCAAACATTCCGTTGCCAACATTACCAAGCTACGCCGCCGGCTTGGGTAAAATTTAATCATTACATAAAAACTGTAAAGGTGACGAAATTATATGTATTAATCCATAACACTGACGTTTGTGTTATCCAGTATCACCAATGATTCTTTGCGCGATTGGGGGGGGGGGGGGGGGTATTATGTTGTGCTTTGGGAATCGATACGTTGACCGTGCATCGGTTCGTCGAGCGGCAGGGTCCTCCACCGAATAGTCCGAGCGACTCCGCTTGGTAATATTCAGTATAAAACAGAGCACCTTGCATAGACCATCTTCGAGAGAGATCACAACAGCCTGCAACGCGTGATATCTATATATAAAAGGCAAAGTTCCGAGTGACTGACTGATTAAATGAATGACTCATCATCGTCCAGCCAAAATCGCTGACGATAAAAACTTGAAATTTGCAGAGGATATTCATCTTACACCGTTGGAGTCCTTTAAGAAGCCATTTTTCGATATTACGCCCCTAAGGGGGTGAAATAGGGGATGAAAAGATTTTTGAAAATATGATGTTATTCTTAAATGGATTTGTGATTTGTGTTAGTTGCATAAGAGGCCAGTCCACTCTGCCCATGCTCTATTTTATGGCATGATTTTTCTAAGGACAACCTGGTAATTAAAAAAGTGCCTGAAGCTCCAAATTATATGATAATTTTGAGTACAGTCAATTTTTTCTCACTAAGGAAGGGGTGATGAAACACGTCCACATAACGTGTTCCATTTAATTGACTCCCCATGAACAAATGTTGACGAGCATCATACATTTTTTTGTGTGCAGTTTCCTCTAAAGATTACAGTAAAGGTAGAACTGTTTGCTTAATTTATAGAATCACAGTTTTGTAAGGGAACTGCATACTTCCGCCGCTGTGCGAATATCGCCGTAATTAGATTTTGTGAGCAAGCAGTCAATTGTTGACTTCACAAACACGGGTAGACAACAAACAAAAGAACAGCGGGCAAGTTTCAACACCAATCTACGGTTTTCCTTCCATTTTGATGAAAATATGCACGTTTAACATTCAAAACCATGGAATATCACTGTCGGTATAGTATTTGATAGGGTGCTTTGTGGAGCGCATCTTGCAACAGAATTCGGCACGGTTGGAGAGATAACAATGAAAGTTGCCACGTGTATCAAATTTTTCCTTGAAAATGTTTGTGAGACCGTTTGAACAATCACCATCAAAGTCGGTAGATATATGTAGTTTTTCATGTAGAATTGAATCAGGAGATGGAGAGGCAGGAGATGGACAGATATAGGAGGAACAAGGTAGGAGAGAGAACAATTAAATGGGCAGAAAGGGAGTGGGGAAGTGAGTTGAGGAAAGGATGAAATGACGCATATATGAGGAGAGCAGACGAACACAGAGGGGTAGCGTCAGCTAAATAGCGTGGAAAAGATGGAGTGTTGGAAGAATTATAAATACGTAATACAGGAAATATTTTGAATTTTGATTACCACTGTTTATATCAACAGAGATGGGGGGGATGATAAAGGGGTGAACAGGAGGAAGGAGAGTAATAGGAGGCGATAGAGGTAGCTGGTTTGTGACAGGTATGGATATTCTGGAGGTAAGAGGAGATCGATTACAAAAAAACTGGAATAAATAAATGTCTGAGAAATGCCGAGTTTTCAACTAATCTTTAGGCTCAAGAATGCGATGGGTGAAACATTTGCACGTGTATGTCAGTAGTCCTAAGGCTTACCTTAACTATAGGTAGTAGCTCATTATCCTGGCTTGATGTCACATTTTTATAAAATTTATTTAAATAAGAATTGACATCAAACGAGGAAAATGAGCTATTACCTTTCGTTGATGTAAGCCTTCGACTACTTGTCTATAATAATGAATCACCTATTGGTTATTCAGATGAAAACTTAATCCACGTTTCTTACATCAGCGTACCTCAGTAATAACACACCATTTTAGATTTGCAAATGATATACAGATGTCGTCACTGAATAACTCTATCGCACGTTTTTTTCTCATTTTGAGGAAACTCAGTCGCGCACTTTAATTTATTGCCAGCTACGAGCCACATAATTAACATTATACATCGGCACGAGGCAGCAGCTATTTGTATTACACTTGTGTAAGCAGAGCGCGTGTAATGGCAAACTGTTGTAATTCCCCAGTCACGTCTTGTGACGACATGTCTGACCCCGCGCGCTCTCGTGACAAAGAAGACTTTCCCGCAGCGAGGCGAAGCCACCTGTTACGGGTTCTGTGTGCTGGAGCTGCGTTCATGGCTACCGACAAGAGACCCAAAACAGTAGTTTACGCCACAGCATCGAGACGGAGCAGAGTGGAGTGTCTGTACCTAAATCGTGGGCAAAATGGCGAAAATTGAAGTTTGCCCAACGGGTTTAGCAAATGTGTTTCATAGTAAGTGACCAAAGGGTGGGATCACAACGCAATTTTCAGGGATCTGAGGCGTATGTTAGCCCCTATCAATAACTCAGAATGAGGTGTTTCTCCCAGGGAATGTTTTTCTTGATTAGGGGGGCCGAAACGATTCATCTCCTCCATGTTTACTGGACTTCAAAATTGCTACACCAAGAAGAAATGCAGAAGAAAAACGGGTATTCATCGGACAAATATATTATACTAGAACTGACATGTGATTACATTTTCTCGCAATTTTATGTGCATAAATCCTGGGAGCACAGTACCCAGAACAACCACTTTTAGTCGTAATAACGACTTTGATACGCCTGGGCACTGAGTCAAAAAGAGCTTGGATGGCGTGTACAGATACAGATGCCCATGCAGCTTCAACACGATACCACAGTTCATCAAGAGTAGTGACTGGCGTGTTGTGACGAGCCAGTTGCTCGGCCACCATTGACCAGACGTTTTCAATTGGTGAGAGATCTTGAGAATATGCTGGCCAGGGCAAGAGTCGAACATTTTCCGTAGACAGAAAGGCCCGTACAGGACCAGCAACATGCGTTCGTGCAAAATCCTGCTGAAATGTAAAGTTTTGCACGGATAGAATGTAGGGTAGAGGTACGGGTCGTAACACATCTGAAATGTAACGGCCACTGTTCAGAGTGCCGTCAATGCGAACAAGAGGTGACCGAGACGTGTAACCAATGGCACCCCATGCCAACACGCCAGGTGATACGCCAGTATGGCGATGACGAAGACACGCATACAATGTGCGTTCACCGCGATGTCGCCGAACACGGATGCGATCAACATTATGCTGTAAACAGATCCTGGATTCATCCGAAAAAATGACTTTTTGCTATTCGTGCACCCATGTTCGTCGTTGCGTACAACATCGCAGGCGATCCTGGATGTGATGCAGCGTCAAGGGTAACCGCAGCCATGGTCTCCGAGCTGATAGTACATGCAGCTGCAAACGTCGTCGAACTGTTCGTGCAGATGTTTGTTGTTTTGCAAACGTCCTCATCTGTTGACTCAGTGATCGAGACGTGGCTTCACGATCCGTTACAGTCATGCGGATAAGATGCCTGTCATTCCGACTGCTAGTGACACGAGGCTGTTGGGATCCACCACGGCGTTCCGTGTTGCCTTCCTGAACCCACCGATTCCATATTCTGCTAAAAGTCATTGGATCGCGACCAACGCGACCAGCAATGTCTCGATACGATAAACCGCAATCGCGATAGGGTACAATCCGACCTTTAACAAAGTCGGAAACGTGGTGGTACGCATTGCTCCTCTTTACACGAGGCATCACAACAACGTTTCACCAGGCAACGCCGGTCAACTCCTGTTTGCGTATGAGAAATCGTTTGGAAACTTTCCTCACGTCAGCACGTTGTAGATGTCGGCACCGGCGCCAACTTTGAGTGAATGCTCTGAAAAGCTAATCATTTACATATCACAGCATCTTCTTCCTGTCGGTTAAATTTCACGTCTGTAGCACGTCATCTTCGTGGTGTAGCAATTTTAATGGCCAGGAGTGTAATTTCAGCAAATAGAAGGAATATTTTTTTTATTAAACCATTAAACGTATTGCTCTGAAATTTGAACTACATGTTCACTGAATATTTCTCCACAAAGTTATAATGTCATGTTAAAGAAATATTTATTGGTTTTTGTTTTACAATTTTTTTAACAGAGGCTTATTTTTTTCTCTAAAATTTTTCAGTTTTTCTTCTTTAACTCTTGAATTATATAATTTTTTTATACAATTTGTTATAAAACTGAAGGAAATGAAGTGAACAATATTGTGTATAAATTCCATTGATAACTGTTAGCAGTTTTTGAGAAAATGTTCCTTAAAGATGAAAATTTTAAAGTTACAGAAAAAGGCTTCCAAAGTTCTTTAATACATTCCTGCCCCATATCACAGATAATCAGCATCCTCTTCTTTCTCCAGTGTTAGTTTCCTTTTCACTGGTCTTTTCTTCCCTTTTGCTGCATGTTGTAGACTTTTGTCTCTTCTTCTTGCATCTCTTAGTCTTTCTTCCACAATTAGGCGCATTGTGGAAATGGTGTTGTGTCCTGGTTGGAAACCTAAACGTTTCAGCACATAACATTTGATAATGCTTCCTACAGTGTATGTTGCCACTGCATCACACACGCCGAAGTGCAATGTTTTTATCTGTACAAACACTCTTTTGGGAATCCTAGTCCAAATTAAATTATTTACACCTTCATTAGGATCTTGCGTTTTTCCATGTAAAAACTTTTCCAATAAACGTGACTGTGATAAATCTCTTAATATGGGCAAACTGTTTTTATAGGCATATCCTTTCCTGATTGGTACTTACACCATGTGGGGCACAATGCATGTTGCGGGTGCCCATTTGTTGCTGCAGTATGAAAAAATAATCC
Source organism: Locusta migratoria (assembly GCA_026315105.1). Classification (NCBI taxonomy): domain Eukaryota; kingdom Metazoa; phylum Arthropoda; class Insecta; order Orthoptera; family Acrididae; genus Locusta; species Locusta migratoria. The sequence continues at coordinate 214,744,137 of CM048745.1, read as the reverse complement.
TTATACTGCTCTCCTCATACGCTCAATGCTTCTCGTATTTTGCCTAATTGCACACCCATAATACCTCTGCAATCTATCAACTGCTTCATCTGGCAATCTTACTCTTCCTCCAAGGGCCTTACCTTCACTAAGCTTCTGGGATCCTAATGCCTGCTTTAGTTTGTGCAAGCGAGCCCCCATGCGTCTCTGCGCATGTCCAATGCATTCCTGTTTATTAATGTGCATTTCAGTGCCATAAGTTTTGAGTTTCTCTACAGTTTTATATCCCTTAGAATCACCATCTCCTAGATAATACCTCTGCAATCTATCAACTGCTTCATCTGGCAATCTTACTCTTCCTCCAAGGGCCTTACCTTCACTAAGCTTCTGGGATCCTAATGGAGTTTCTCTACAGTGTATCGTACATCATACCACCCCTGTGATCTGGAAAAAAATTGCTTTCACTGATTTCACTATGTTCGTCCTTACATCAACAATGTTTTGAGAGAATAATAACATCAATTACTTTGCAACTGTCTCCACTAGAAGCTGTCACACCTGCATTTAGAGATTTGTGACCTCTAAGTTGCCATGAGCCATCTAAAGCAATAGTTAAATCTATACAGTTCCCATTATTCTGGAATCACTCTGTTTATGAAATCAGAATTGCTTTACTTCTATTAAATCGTTTAATTCCGCGCTTGTGCATATGTTCGTTATGTACTTTGATATAACCGTACATATGTAACAGAAAAATATCTATGAAGATAAAACGCTTATAAAAGTTGCATGTTATGTTAATAAGTGCAGCGAATTATAAAAGCTTCTTGCCAAACTGTACGATATAAAATTAGAAAAAGCCTTCACATGAGGCAAACATTATTGCAACAGTCTCGCTTTTTAGTCAAACTTAAAACTCATTCTTCCACGGTCGGTGTTACTATTCAGTAGAAAAAAGTTAAAAACGTGTAAAATGAAATACGTGAAACAATAAAGTACGTATTTTACTCTAAATAAGGTGAAAAATGTCCTGATAAAAAGAAAAACTAATCCAACAAAATCCCTCCTCAGGGGGTGCGCACTTATGTTTAACATCGAATATTATGCAGTATAGGTCTATGAAATTTATAGGAAAGTCTTTGAGTCTTTCAGAATACCCGAATAGAAGGAAAATATTTACCTCTGAGGAGCTTTCATCTAGCGCCATGTGTCACCTTCCATATCACAGTCCACGGCCTTGCTGCCTACGCTACAGCCACTAACTTAACTGGCTACCATCAACAAAGGCATTAGACGTGTTAATACACTACTGGTAGATATGTCAGCTGCTGGCGCGTAACTAAACAAATGATGTAATGAACAATTCGTGTTAATAGATCTTGCCTTGAAACGGCAGATTACTGTAATGCGAAATTTTTTTTAACCACACATAAGACGTTTTCAGTCATTTATTACGACAAATAGTACCTCTAATGACTGGTTTTCGAGAGATTGTCAGTTTACTCAGTTAGGTTTACTTGCTTTGAAATGTCATACATTCATAAGACGTAAGTTTTATACATTAAACCTACGAAATACGACTGCCAATATGGCGTCTTCATCTCTCTACAGAAAAGAGCCGCCCCCCCCATCCCCGGATAGCAACGTGAGGTGACGTCGGTGGCGTTCTCCTACCTTATTGGTGATCGTTCAGACCCACGTTGAGAATATCTGGATGCTTGATACTGCTCCACAAGTTGGGAAAGCCTCGCCAACGCGCGGTTCGAACGATACGACTTCAGAAAGTCGCTACGTTGGCACACTCGTTCAGATACACGCTTCGTGTGCCGACGGCTTAAGTTGGCCACACCGCTATCCTGAGTGTTTACATTGCGCTCCAGGCCGGGCCGGGCTGGGCCAGAAGAAAGGAGGAAATCGTCATTTGCTATTTTCACTTTGTTAAAACTGCTGACAGACACCTCACGTCCTTTCATCAACAAATTTTTCTTCATTATTGCTTGAGCAATATCTTCAGCAGAAGATCCGATCAATTTATTATAAAATCAAAACTTGGTTGGAGGTTTTGGCAAGTTCATAATTCCACATAACATTGTTCCTGCAGCACTACCCTTGCCAGTGCAACGCAAGCCATAGACTGGTCTAACATTTATATCTTTCCACTATTACCACTATGAGCAATACTGTTAGAATTAGAAAACGAAACTTCTGCAGCACATTTGTTACACTTCAATAACATTTTACATGCTAAACCAATATGTGAAGTTATTTTCAATTCCAGTCCTCTTTCTTTGCAAACTTGGCATAATACTGAGCCATCCCGGCTCGTGTTTCTTCGATTCACCCTGTCCTTTATTAAATTACTGGCGCAAGTACTAATCGAACTTTCTGTGCTCTCACTGCTCGTTAGAAGTATCGTGCGTCACTTGTCTTCTTACTCGTGTGGTCCTTGCCGCTAGTGGCGCTATTTGAGCTTGGCGCCGAGGGAGTTCCGGAGAGGTCGGTTACCGGGTCAGTCAGTGAGAGTCGCTGCGGGGAACAGTAGTGTGTCAGTATCATGCAGTGTTGATTTGATTATTTACATTAACTGGCAAGACTGATTGCAGGTACTAATAGATGGGAACAATGGCAGGAGGGTGTCCATAATGAGGAAATCAAAGAAAAACTGGGAATGAACACCATAGATGAAGCAGTTAGAGCGAACAGACTGAGATGGTGGGGTCATGTCACACTCATGATAGAAGCTAAGTTACCTAAGAGACTCATGAGGTCGGCAGCGGAGGGTAAGAGGAGTCGAGGTAGACCAAGAAGAAAGTACTTAGATTCGGTGCAGAATGATTTTGAAGTAAAAGGCATAACATCAGACGAGGCACCAATGTTAGCATTGAATAGGGGATCATGGAGGAATTTTAAAAGGTACTATGCTCCAGAATGAATTCTGAAAGGCATAATCAGTCTCTAATGATGATGATGATGATGACATTAACTGGTCGGTTGTGGCCGGGCCCGGCACGTGCGCCAAAGTAGTTCCGCAGCTGCAATCTGTCAATCTCTTGGAGCCATATATGCGACGATATGATTGATAGCTATAGAGGTCTGCACAGTCACGATCTGCACGGCCCCGTAGTTAAGTCCCATAGACTCTTACAAACATTTGAAACAATTAACATTTCCTTGCTCTCTAATATTTGGAAACATAACGTATTTAGTAGGGATAGAGGGAGCGGCGGGGAGTTCAGGTTCCGTTGACATATTTTATTTTAACCAAAATTAAAAAAAAAAGGAAACCCCTTTTGCAACTAGAGGCTGAAGGCCCGAAAAAGAATTTTTATTTTATTTTTTTAGTTTTATTTTAAGAAAAACAATAAACAGTTCAGCTACGGTGATGCAAGGCAGAAGGCTGAAGCAACCATTTATAAAAGTAAATAAATATGGCAAACAAGACAATCAAGAGGAACTGCAAAATTAAGTAAAATTATCAGGCTGAAGGCCAAGTTAAAATTTTTTTTGAGATAACTTAATAACGTACTGAGGGTCCGAAGCAACCTTTTAAAATACCAAGCATACAATGAAAAGAATACAATAAAAGGGAGCTCTAAAATTTAAGTAAAAGCAGCTCCTTCAAATTATGAGGCAGAAAGCAGACCAAAAAAATTTTTGTTAACGTGGACTAAGAACGGGCTGAGGGCCCGAAGCAAACTTTTACAATGAGAAATCAAAGGTGACCTCCAACATTTAAATGAAACCAGATGGATCAAGCTGAAGGCCGATTAGAAAAAAAACTGACGCAATTTAGTTAAAGGGCTGGAGGCCCGAAACAATCCATTATCTTTCTTATACAATGGTAAGCAATACTCTTAAAGCAGGAAAAACAAATCCGGCTGAATAACATTACAAGGCAGAAGGCCGATTAAACAAATTATGTATCACAGTAAGGGAGACTGGACTTTCCCGAATAATGAAAGGGCTCAAGCAAGATTACCTAAAGCCAAGGCTCAATCACGAGCACTCGGGCCAGACTTATAACAAGAGACACATGTTTAAACAGCAATGAAATAATGCCACGAGACAATCAATAATATAGAATTAATATCAGTGCAGGTCTGGCTACTCTTTAACTTAATACACACTACAACATATAAAACAGATGAGCTGACTCCAGACAGGGTGGATAGGGTAAAGGGTGCCCAACTGTCCAGGAGAACTCCAGCTCTGACACGAAGGAACTTTCAGTGAAAGGAACTGAGCGCCAAATTACAACTGTGGGTTGGCGATGCCTCACGGAGAGAAATGGTCTGCAAGCAGAAGATAAAAAACTAGAAAACTAAAGCTATACAACTACCGCCCCTGCAGATGCGAGCTAGCAGAGGGGCACAGACCAGATAAATTCCATAGTGGCGTAAACCAAGTTTGTGAAAATTGAATAATTGCTACACAGAGAAAAAGAGAGAAGAAATCAATTGAGCCGGCAAACATAAATAGACGTAAACACAGGCAACGACGGTCTCTGGGGAACGACCACCGATCCTGATGATTACACACACACACAAATTTCCGGAGCATTAATGTGCAGGTCACTTAATTTCCTCACTCCAAGATAAGTGCAACCACCCTCGCGATGGTGTAGGAGGATGATATCAACAAAAGCCCTGAAAGCATTTTATGGGTCTCAGGTGGAAAGCAGCTGAAATGACGCTAGGCCCAGACAGGGACTGACTGTGGAGTGCTTGGCGAGGAACCAACGTGGGGTCGAACGGCCGCTAGAAACAAGGCCGCATAGCCGAGCAGATGTAAACAGCCCCACCGAGCTGATGATGGCACTGAACACAATTCCCTCCCCGTGTGCAGACCTGTGTTAATGTTTGTAAAGTCTATGGGACTTAACTACGGGGTCATCAGTCCCTAAACTTACAAACTACTTATGAACTACTTACGAACTAGGACGGCACAAATATCCATGCCCGAGGGGGGATTCAACCCCCGACCGTAGTGGCCGTGCAGACCGTTACTGAAGCGCCTCAGTCCCCTCGGCCACCGCGGCCGGCGTTAATTATGTCGTTCACATCATTACTGTCACTTTCATGCTTTTCTTATTTTTCTTTGTTGTCACTAAGTTTCTTGGTGGAAGAAGTTCTATCACGTTCGTTTGGAGTAGCTGGTGAAACAGTCTGAGCAGCATCTGCCTTTGAAACAACAAAAGATTTGTTCATCCACTCATTGTATCCTTTCTTAAAGACTATATTGCTGAAACGGGGCACATTGCTATCCACAAAGCAAATACGTAAAAGAGGTGCGAGGAAAATTCGTCAAATATGTAAAACTGAACAGCTAACTAACACAAAGCAAGCTCCACAAGTCAACACACACGGTATAGCGTTTATGTTTACCGATATGAACAGTCACTTGTCACAGAGATAAAGTTATTCAAGTTGGAAAACAAAACACTGTCTAATTCCGCAAACATACCCTGCTTGCAGACAGCGAGCGGCGCCGTAAGAGGTGACACCCAAAGTCCCTACAACTAATTACGCGGTGCGTCAACTTAGCGGCGATAAAAAACACATTTAGAATTCACTTAGAAGGGTGAAACTTTATTTGATTTATTCAGGAAACTCCAAATAATTGTATAATGAAAAAAGAGAAGGAAAAAGAAAAACTTTGATTTTGTCATTGTCATCGTTCCAGATGCCCTTAAGGTATTGTGATTCATTCTGATTATTTTGTGTCTTCACCAAAAAATTGTTTTAAACTGAAGCATATCTAAATGTTAAAGGATTGTAACAGATTTTATTTACAATAAGGGTCAATCTTATTACTTAACTTTATTATGCAATAATGACATTTAAATTTAATTAAACAAAAATTTAATTCGTCTGTCGTTTTCTTGAGCAATTTTTAGCATGTGTCTAGGCTTGTCGGCTCATTTATGAACTATAGTCTTGATTGGTATAAAAAATTCCCAAATTTTCTCCTACATAAAAATAAGATTTCCTGAATAATATACCGTTTTCATGTACTTTCTCGAGAAATTGTATGTTCAGATTACAAACGACCTTAGGACTAGACGCGTAATCTGTATCACTCATGTGAACAAAAAGCTTTATTTATTCATATTTAGTGGTGTTTTCAGCAGTAGCCAGTACTTTTTAAAAGGGAAAAAACAAAATATTTAGCTACTCATGGGAATGGTTAGGAGTGATGAAAACGATTAATTTGTACTACTGCTAAAATTACACGTCGTGTGTACCCATCTGAAGGAGAGAACGGAAAGAAGGGAGAGGAATAAAACGTGATAGTATATTATGTTTCCCGACAGCAGAAAAACATTCGTGAAGTATTAGAAACGAGGGGACTGAGGCGCTCCAGTCACGGTCTGCACGGCCGCTACGGTCGGGGGTTCGAATCCCCCCCCCCCTCGGGCATGGGTATTTGTGCCGTCCTTAGTGCAAGGTAGTAAATAAGTAGTTTGTAAGTTTAGGGACTGATGACCCCGTAGTTAAGTCCCATAAGCTTAACAAACATTTGAAGATTTTTTTTTTTTTTTTTTTTTTTTTTTTTTTTTTTTTTTTTTTTTTTTTTTTTTTTTTTTTTTGAAAGACTAGTAAGTAGATAGTTAGAAAACATTTGAAACTCATTACGTTTTGTGTATTTCCTGTCAAATTATTTTTTTCTTTTTTGTACAACACGTTATCAAATTCACCTACTTAGTTATATCATAAATGACAATTGTGAAATCTTGCGAGCTCTTCCGTTGTTTTCTTGTGACTCCCCTCTTGCTGTTAATGAGACGCTGAACTCCTGCGTCAACTTTGTGTTAGCAGCAATCTCTACGAACATTCCGGCCTCCTGTATTGGTACAAACCAACTAAGAAGTCACAATTCAAATATTGAAAATAACGACAAATTTTTATACATCGCAGAGACGATATCATCTGTATAATAATTTATTCCCAATTTTAAATATGAATAAGCATCAGCAGAATGATTTACTGATGAGATGTCAAAATTTGTGGCACACCCGTCACTCGGAGCTTGACTTTCCCCTTTACTTTTTCCCTGTCACGTTAATCATTACGCCATCCGTGCACGCCTCCCACGCCCCGACCCGAATTTCCATGTCCCAGATACTGGCTACCAGTGAGTGCTCATAGATGCCATTATGTAATTCCCGAGCAGGAAGCTCCGCTTTGGCTTAAATACGATTTGCAGGGTTGGTGTTTAACTATGTAACCAATGCAAAGTTGCTTACATCGTCAAATACGGACATCCACATCGTATTTCAACTGTATTGAAGAACGAAGAAAGCGTACGCAAGGCTAAATTCTTGGAAATGGGGAGTTAAGTGATAAGAACCATATTTAGAAAAGGGGAAACATTTTGCAAAACTGTCAAGCGGATGGGAGGACTGTTTCGTACTAGCCGCGCCCCATCAAATATTTGATTTATTCTCTTGTTCACTGTATATACAAAACTAGCTGAAAACCCGGCGTTGCCCGGGTATTTATTCATTTATTCATGCCTTGAGTTAGTATACTAAAAACATGTTATATTAAACGGAGAATATATAAGAAATAAGGCTGTATTGCATAATGTAAAAGATTATAACTGCAGAATCCGAACAGAAAGACAGTAGTCACCTCGCGCTATATGTCAGTGTGCCCTTTGTCTGGCCACCAGGTGGGAACAGGGTGCTCAAGGTTACTACGGCTGAACCATCTGCTGCGTGAGCGACGAGCGAAGCCTCCGCAACATCTCAGCGGTTGCTCCGCCGCGCAGGAATTGTGGGCTATAAACACAGCCTTAGAGCACTCGGAGACTACACCGCGGCCCATCTGCTACTCCTTACTTTCTCTCTATTCGTGTTCGCTCTCTCTTTGTCCATTTCCTCTTTCCTAATTACAGATATTCGAAATTAAAAGATTAAAAATTTGTGACAACAGTGACAAGTGACGAGACCTTCTGGAAAGAAAGCGAAATAACGAAACCAACAAACAATATTATTTACAGGCTTCGTTAATACAATGTTTTGATTTACTCTGCTGAAGACGTCATTTGACCTAGCAAGTAGCAGTTGTGGCTTTCTCGTTCCTCAGTATGTGTGTGTTACTATAAATCAACGTCCATGAACGGGACTGCAGAATACATTGTTACTTTCGTGTAGCTGATCACTACTCAGGTCATAAGTTGGTGATTTTGTTGTGTACAGGGTATTTCGTCTGTCTCATGAATCTTACATACTGGGTGACATAGTTTTGTCATGGCTGGCACTTCCAGAGACTTCGGGAGCTCTGAAGGGCATTGTTTCAACTTAGGTCTTTCAGTGCTCTGAAAATTCTCTCAGTATACTATCTCCTATTTCATCTTCATCTAATTACTCTTTCTTCCTTCAATATTGTCTAAAAGTTCTTTTCATTAGTAGAGCCCCTATATTCTTTCCAATTTTCAGCTGTCTCTTCTTTGCTCAGAATTGCTTTTCCATCTGAGTTCTTGATATCCATGCAGTTCCTTTTTGTGTCTCCAAATGTCCCTTTTTTCCTGTAGGCGGTATCTGTTTTTCCCCTAGTTATACATTCTACTTCAGACTTGGCCTCGAGCCACTCCTGCTTAGCTAGTTTGCACTTTCTGTGGATCTCATTTCTTATTAGTCTCTACTCCATTTTACTTGCTTCATTTACTGCATTTCTATATCTTCTCCTTTCATCAAATTAAATTCCTGTACATCGAAGGATTCATTGTAGGTCTTGTCGTTCTACCTGTTTGCACCTCTGCCGCCTTCATTTTTTCATCCCTCAAAGCTACCAATTCATCTTCTACTGTGTTATTTTGTCTCGTTTCTAACAAATGTTTCCTAAAGCTCCCTCTGAAACTTTCAAGACCCACAAATTCCTTCAATTTTTTGAGGCCCAACTTCTTATTTTCCTACATTACTGCAGTTTTTTTTTCAGTTACAGTCTACAGTTCATAAACAATAAGACATGGTCAGAGTATATATATCTGCCCCTGGACATGTCTTACCTCGTTCCGAAACCTATGTCATGCTATTATAAAATCTATCTGGCACCTTCCGGTGTCTCCTGGTCTCTTCAACGTAAACAGGGTGTCCCACTCAACGTTTTTCACCCCATATATCTCTAGAAGTACATCTGATATTGTCACTTTGAAAACAGCAGGTGGCCCGGAATTTGAAGGCTGGTCGTGAATAGAGCCCAATACTTTACACTTAGAATACGTTTACTGCTAACACAAGCGTAAACTCAGTTCAGACTGACTCCTGGTAGAGTGCTCCACAATTTATACATAGAAAGAATTTTCTAGAACTTACATCAAACATAAGAAACATGTAGAACATTCTAGAAATAGTAAATAAAAAGAATTTTTTTTTGCCAGTGGCGGGATATGAACTGGGGACGGTAATCACAGCCTTCCTTACGGTGACGATGAGCCGCGCCAGATCCTCGTCTCGAAGACGACGGACTTCAGAGTCCTTGACAAAAAGTCGTTTCTGTCTATTGTTCTTTGGGATCGTCGTAAGGCTTCATACGGAGGACGTGCACAATGTCTCTTCGTTTTTGTCGCTTTGAGGACGGTTTATAGTCCTAGACTTCATATGTGACGTCTGATAGGCGGGGTGTGACATGATACGGATCAAAGCATCGCTTCATTAACTTTTCCAATAGCCCAACTTTCCGTACAGGGGTAAAAATCCATACCACATTTCCTGGGCTGTACACAACAGATCGGTGCTTGTCGTTATACCGCTGGCGGTCCTTGCCCTGGGCGTCCAGTGTCCGTATGCGAGCCAGCTGTCTTGCTTCTTCGACCCTGGTGATGAGCTGTTTCACATAGTCATCTTGAGTGCCGACCGGTTGGAATGGGAACAGCGTATCAATTGTCATCTCAGCTTCAAGACCATGGAGCAGGAAAAACAGCGTGAAGCGTCTGGAGCCTTGCCTTGCTGTATTATAAACAAATGCCACGACTGGCAGTACTGTATCCAAATCCTTCTGCTCAACATCGACGTACATCGATAGCACATCTGCTAACGTCTTGTTAAAACGTTTCATAAGACCATTATCTGAGGATGGTAGGAAGTTGTTATTCTGTAGAAAATGTCGCAATGTGACATTACCTCTGATACTACATTCAACATGAATACTTTTCCTCGGTCAGATATCATCACACGCTGTTGACCATGCTTCAAAATAATGTCTTCTACAAGGAATTTCGTGATTTATGGAGCTTCTGCAGTCGGCACAGGTTTGGTGACAGCGTATTGGGTGATGTACTCAATGCAGACTCTTATCCATCCGTTACTGGTTGTCGACTTCGGGAACCTAACTAAAAGGTCGATTCCAGTCCGGTGGAATGTAGCTGCTGAAGATGGAATTGCTACCAGATTACCTGGAGGTAACTGACTCACATAGTGCTTGACAGATCGGTAGAGACCTTGCCAGTAATAATTGTGTCTGATACTATCTGTGGCCGAGCAGTCTGCAGCGCGCCAGCCACGTTCTGCACGGCCACTGCGGTCGGGGGTTCGAATCCCCCCTCGGGCATGGATATTTGTGCCGTCCTTAGTATTAGCTAGTTCATAAGTAGTTCGTAAGTTTAGGGACTGATGACCCCGTAGTTAAGTCCCATAAGCTCTACAAACATTTGAACATTTTTTTCCCGTTTAGAAATTGAAACACTCCTTTGGTCGGTTCTCCTTTTTCCAAGGCCTCTATAGTTTATAATAACGCTGGATCTTCCCTCTGTTCAACTGCAATAACACCTAACTCAGTGAGAGCTGAAAATTTATCCATGTTCTTGTGTTCGGCTAATGGATTCCTCCAAAGGTAGTTGGCGTCCTTGTGTAAGCTCCCGTTTTTGAATACCACTGTGACAACGTACTCTTGGAGTCTGAGAGCCAATCTTGTTAGTCAACCTGATTGATCCTTCAAATTGGCCAGCTAACATAAAGAGTAGTGGTCTGTCACGACGGTGAATGAAATAACAAATAAATACGGCCGGAACTTGTTGATAGCGCAAATAATGGCGAGACACTCCTTCTCAGTTGTAGAGTAGTTTATTTCGAACTTTGAGAGAACTCTTTATGCCTATGCTATCACCTTTTCAGAGCCTTTGTACAAGCACTGCATCAATCCCATAACCGCTTGGGTCTGTGTGAAGATCGGTTTCCGCATTCTTGTTGTATAATACTAGAGCTGGTGCGGTAGTCAGTAACCAGGAAGGTCTTTCTGTTGTCTCATCTCAGTAAAGGTTCTACGCCCTGCTGAAGTTCTTCCAATGGACATGCCTTCTTACAAAAACCTTCTATCAAACGACGCTAGTATGAACACAGCCCGAGGAAACTTCTCACATCACAGATGTGCTGAGGAGTTGGAAATTCTATGACTGACGGACACCATCTCCGTACACTTGGTGGTCGAGGATTTTTATCTCTTTGGCGACAAAGAGGCTGTGAGGGTGAAGGTCGGGGTGAGAGTTTAAAATAGGGAAAGTTTAATTTTTTTTAAACTCACAACCACCAACTGCGAACCAAATTCCTAAACATGCAAAAACACTGCAACTGTGATAGCTACTGTTTGACTCGTTTTCTAGGGGATGATATCACACGTTCGCAGTTTTTCTTCCCTGCATATGACTAACAAAAAATTCATAATAAAGTAAGTTCATGTGAGAAAAGGGTGTACTAACTACTATTTTTGAAAACACGTGAAAGTTCACTTTATGTTGTTTATTACACCATATTAAAACCCTGTGGCTGACACGTCTGTACGTCGACACATTTATCAACTAAAGTTATAGCTCGTGAGCCCCCAGACAAAATGAATATTTGTCGCAAATTGTTTTCACACCATGTGTCTGTCTCAAACACCGTTTACGTTTATGCCTATGCGACCACACGTGTTACATTAACAAAACAGTCACTTTAATTTAGTGCGATGCATACCTTGTTCCACCGGCTAAATATTCACAACACACAGTAGCACTCGATACAACTTGGTGCAGTCTACGACAAGCAACCACACTTGGAAATTGCCACACAAAAATCCATGGTCTCCACCTGGAGATCCACATGCCGACTGAGCAGAGCGACGCCGCCCGGCCAGCTACCCCACTCGCTCCCGACTCGTCACTTCCTGCCCGCGCGCGCACGTGCCAAAAGCCAAACTGCCGGGTTTTTTCCCTACGTCATCAACTTCCACATGTGAGCTGTTCTAACCGACTTGCCAACGTACAGCGCTCAGCCAATACATTTCTAAAACTTTATTAAAATCAAAATAATTACACTACACATTAAACAAATGTAATCGTAGTTTTTTATATTGGTATAAACATTCTTTGTACTATTTATTATAATCGTGAATATCACAGATAAGTGATTTAACTGAATACTTCAAGATAAAATACACAAGATTAATTGAAAATAAAATGAGAAATAGTTAATATATTATTTTTATAAACAAACATTGCTATGCTAGTTGTGTAACTGTCTTGTATTCATTGGTAATTTATTATTTTTCATTGTCAATTAAACATATTACGCCAGATGTGACTATATCAGCTAATGTATTGTTTATCTGTCAACTGGCTATTTTGTAATGCGAGCCTTAAAGGTTCCTAACTGCATCGTATTACTTCAAATGCAAGTAGTATTAGAATATTTTATTTCACCCTGTGCACTGCACTGCGCCTGGCACTCGGCATTGTCCCTCTCTCCCCTCACCGGAAACTAGCCTGGAAAATTCTAAGTTGGAACAAGTCACCAACGTCGGCCTGCTCGCCGCCTCCCCTCAGCTACAAGCACACAGCAAATCTCAACGTGGAGAATTTCTGCCTATGGCCTAACTATAAATGTTGTCACCCAACTGTTTACATACATTGCTACCATGATTATTAAGATTAAAATTGTGTAACATTTAGTACATTGGCATGGTCAATGTTTGCAGTGAACTTCATACTGTTTAATTATCAAATGCTATTAATTACCAATATTTCTATTGGGCGGTAATCTCACAAGGCACTTATTTGGGTTGAAGGTGGAGTTCTGCTGTTCTGCTGTCTGAACACACTTCAACACAGTTGACAGGTAGCTTAGATGTTCAGCAAATGACCTTGAGAAAAGGACAATGTCAGATAGATAACAGACATGTCGCCCATTTAAGGAGTCGAAGAAAGTTTTCCATCATGCAACCGAATGTAGCCGGGGCAGTACATAGTCCAAACGGCATGACTTTGAATTCATAGAGGCCGTCAGGTGTATTGAAATCAGTCTTCTTTCTGTCAGCTTCGTCAACCTCAATTTTCCAGTAAACTGTCTGCTTGTCAGTGGTTGAGAAGTATATAGCTCTTTTCAAGCACTCTAAATTTAGGAAGAGTTTTCTATTCGGAAAGAGTGACAAAAAGCAGATTTCAGAGTACTTGACGGCTCAACACAGAACTTTTATCTCAAATACAGATAGTGTTGAGGAACATTGAACAAAGTTCAAAGCCATCGTACAATATGCATTAGATGAGAATGTACGAAGCAAGATGGTAAGAGATAGAAATGAGCCACCGTGATACAACAACCGTGTTAAAAAACTGCTATGGAAGCAAAGGGAACTTCACTGCAAATATAAACATAGCCAAAGCCTTGTAGACAACAAAAATTACACGAAGCGAAATGTAGCGTGAAGAGGGCTATGCGACAGGTGTTCAGCAAATTCGAAACTAAAGTTCTATGTAGTGACTTGGCTGAAAATCCTAAGAAAGTTTGGTCGTATGTCAAAGCGGTAGGTGGATCGAAGCAAAATATCCAGACACACTGTGACGAAAATGGTACCGAAACAGAGTATGACACTCTAAAGGCTGAAATACTAAATGTCTTTTTTCAAAGCTGTTTAACAGAGGAAGACTGCACTGTAGCTCCTTTTCTAGACTGCCGCACAGATGAAAAAATGTCAGATATCGAAATAAATGACAGATGGATAAAAAAAAAACAATTAAAATCGGTCAAAAGAGGAAAGGCCGCAGGACCTAATGGGATACAAGTTCGATTTTACACATCATACGCGAAGGAACTTGCGTTCCAAAAGATTGGAAAATGGCGCAGGTCATCCCCGTTTTCAAGAAGGGACGTCGAACAGATGTGTAGAACTATAGGCCTATATGCAAACGTAGGCTTCCGCGGCTGTTGTCACTATCAATAAAATTCTTCTGGGTATGAAACCGCGTCGTCATTTTATAAATTCCACCGACGTTTCGGCCGCTGTTGCAGGCGGCCTTCATTAGGGTCTGTGTCTGACTCAGACCCTGATGAAGGCCGCCTGCAACAGCGGCCGAAACGTCGGTGGAATTTATAAAATGACGACGCGGTTTCATACCCAGAAGAATTTTATTGATATAGGCCTTTATCTCTAAAGTTGGTCAGTTGCAGAATTTTGGAACACGCATTATGTTCGAGTATAATGACTTTTCTGGAGACTAGATATCTGCTGTGTAGGAATCAGCATGGGTTTCAAAAAGGCGGTCGTGTGAAACCCAGTTCGCGCTATTCGTCCACGACTCTCAGTGGGCCATAGACACGGGTTCGTTTAATGAATAAAGTAAGAGTATATGGTATATCAGACCAATTGTGTTGTTGGATTGAGGAGTTCTTAGATAACAGAACTCAGCATGTCATTCCCAATGGAGAGAAGTCTTCCGAAGTAAGAGTGATGTCAGGTGTGCCACAGGGGAGTGTCGTGGGACCGTTGCTATTGTGACCTTGTGGATAAAAAGGAGTTCACTGAGGCTTTTGCGGACGATGCTGTAGTATATGGGGAGGTTGTAACAATGAAGAATTGTATGAAATGCAGGAGGAACTGCATCGAATTGACGCATGGTGCAGGGAATGGCAATTGGATCTCAATGTGGAAAAGAGTAATGTGCTACGAATACATAGAAAGATCCTTTATCATTTAGCTACACTATAGCATGTGAGCAGCTGGAAGCACTTAATTCCATACATTATCTGGGAGTATGCATTAGGAGTGATTTAAAATGAAACAACCATATAAAATTTATCGTCGGTAAATCAGATGCCAGACTGAGATTCATTGGAAGAATCCTAAGGAAATGCAGTCCGTAAACAAAAGAAGTAGGTTACTCTGCACTTGTTCACCCATTGCTTGAATACTGCTCACCGCTGTGGGATCCGTACCAGGAGGTAGAGAAGATCCAACGGAGAGCAGCGCGCTTCGTTATAGGATCATTTATTAATCTTGAAAGCGTTACGGAGATAATGGATAAACTCCAGTGGAAGACTGCAAGAGAGACGCTCTGTCGCTCGGTACGGGCTTTCGTCGAAGTTTCGAGAACATACCGTTACCGAGGAGTCTAGTTGTATATTGCTCCCTCCTATGTATATCTCGAGAAGAGATCACGATGATAAAATCAGAGAGATTAGAGACCACACAGAGGCATATAGACAATCTTTCTTTCCGCGAATAATATGTGACTAGAATAGGAGGGAGAATCGACGGTGGTACTCAAGATACCCTCTCCACACACCGTCAGGTGGATGTAGATGTAGATGCAGATGAGCTGCGATTGCTCGTGAAAATTAGTGATCCAAAGTTCTCCCCGACCACCTATAATGATTATGATAGCCGCTAGTGTGAAGATTTCCTTCGTTATAATCATTAGCTTTTTGCGATCGACAAGCACTTCATAATTCAGTGGTCATCTCGGCTGCTGAGTGGCACTCTTCTCATTGTGAACAGCGGGATCTCAACATTCTTAACAGAAAACAACCTCCTAGTGGAGTGCATGTTAACGTATACTCGACGGAAGGGCTTCCTCAGTTTTGTAGTTCAGATCTTCACAGTCAATGACAGCCTGGAATGTCTGAAGGAAGTCTCATCCGAG
This sequence comes from Locusta migratoria, assembly GCA_026315105.1. NCBI lineage: Eukaryota > Metazoa > Arthropoda > Insecta > Orthoptera > Acrididae > Locusta > Locusta migratoria. Next base: position 214,728,264 of record CM048745.1, on the reverse strand, counting down.
GATGGTGTTAAGGCTACATTCTGTTAAAACGACAAATTCAAACGGCTGCGTCCTGTTGTTGATAGTTATTCTTGGGACTCATGTTCCTGCCGGCCGGACGTATTTCCCATTTGCGACCTTCACCATAGTTGCTCCTGTATTACAGAACATTATCTTCTTTGGTTTGCGGCGGCAGTCATTCGAAAATACAGAAAAGGAAGATCTTGAATCGACTAGTGCAACGAGATCTTGGCTGGCGATAATGTCAATGAGATTTCCCGACATCTTAGCGACTGTCGTCCATGGACGATTTTCATCTGTGTCGGCCTCACCTCTGTAAATGGTCGCCTCACCTAGTTTTCCTGAACACGGCGGCTAGGCGAGCGGCTGGTATCTCTATAAGGCGACGTCGAACGGCGGCGGCGTGTTGGAGAGCGACCACGTCCAGGACACGGAGACGCGCCTCACCCCATAGGTCGACAGTAATCGTCTGCAGTTGACTGCCGCTGAAAGGACTGCTCCGTCTTGCGGTATAATAATTGTCAAATATCTTCTCTCCCTGTGGCATCGTACGACATGTCCAGGAAGCTCTCAGTGGAAACACAGTGGCATGTTGTCTTTTGTCCTCTTGCGAGGCTTCAGTCACCGGAAAATTTGGTTGTGGCCGCTTCGGTCGGTTCCTATTCTGCCGTTTGGCGGCTGCGGGGTAAGTCATTGTAGGGCGAGGCCATTCTTCACGTTGGTGTGCGACTGACAGGGCTGACAGGCGCTAATGTTGGAAATACCTCTTCCTCAGCAGCTTCATCTCCCTCGTGATGTACAGGACCGACATCCATGGCCATAATCTGGTGCTCGCTTGGTCCAACAGTCCCGGCTGCCATAAGCTGTTGCAAATCTTCTCTCTCAATTTGTCGTATGAGAGAAGCAAACTCATGCTCGTCTTCTACAACGGCTATAGGAACTACATTTTGGAGTCTTCTTTCGTCCAACCCTTCTCTGTTACATCTCTTCCGTTTTCTGACACCATTGGATAAACTCTTTTGTCGTGGAAAAGTCTTTTAATAGAAGAGCTCGATACATGTCTTCTGCAATTCCCTTCATCGGCTCAGTCATATTCGGGTTAACTGCGTCACATAGGGTCAAAACACTCTGTATATACGACTGCGTTGACTCACCATTTCGTTAGGCCCTGTTCTTCAATTGCTCTTCCGATAAACGGACTTGTTGCTGGTGGTCTCCAAACGTCGTCTTAAATTCTGTCTGGAATTTTTCCCAGCTATCGAGCTTGTTCTCATTATTTTCAAACCACTGCTGGGCCGTACCATACAGGTAGAAATATATGTTCACTAAGCACATACTGTGATCCCACATATTTGGCGACTCGGTCGAATCCTTTCAGCCATTTTTTTGGGTCCTGTCCAGCGCCTCCAGATACTTTTGTCTGAACTGTTACCGTATCAGCGATCAAGTGGTATACAGTTGGCCGTGATGCAACAGATTATTCAGTAGGAACAGGTTACTCCACGAGGAGGAAAGTCTGCGTCCTTCAGGCACAGATGGAGGAAATGAGAACAGAGCTACGTGTAATAAGGAGCCAGGAAAGCTCTAGAGAGGTAAAGCAGGTAGGAATGTTGTTGGAAAGACAACACTTTTATTTTGGACACTGAAAACACGTTTCGCCTCTCGATAGAGCAGAGTTGAGGAAACGTTCTCTGATATAGTCGTAGAGAAAGGACAGCAAAAACCTCAGGTGTCATAAGAAGTTATACGACAGTGAGAAAATACTATCACAACGCAGAACTCGGTCGCACTACGTAACAGTCATTGAATGACATGTCAACTCGAAATCTCAGGACGTACCAAAGAATGCAGTGTACCTGGTCATCAGCACGTTAAAATCAAGGGCGAAGACTTAACATATAGTAAAGTAAATTTTATTTTTGGATTTCTCAGATAGAGACAAACTAAGTAAAGAAAGATAAAAAACATTTTACAGCAAATACAGTTACTTCAAATTTTAACAGAAAGTACTAACACATTCTTTTACAATTACACTTAAACGTTTTTCATAACACCTCAGAATTTTTTACAGTTGTTATATAATTTGTCTTTGTACCATGAAAAATATCTACAATATTGCGAAATGCGCACGTTTCCTCTAAGGAAATCAGTTGTAGTACTTTAAAAACGTCAGTAGAAACAAATGATGATAAATAGTAGGATACTAAGAAAGAGAGTTGCCGGTTGAAATAGCCAATTGTCAAAATGAAATTGTGGAACACTACTAATACGTAAGAGTTATCGTTAGTTCAACATGAAATCGACACTTAAAATGATAGGGTGTTCTAGGATAGGAAACTGAGGATCAAACAAGGTATGGGGAAACGGAGCTTTGGCAGGCCCGAGTGAATTTAACAATACTCAGATTTATTAACAAGGAAAGGCACAACCAAGATTACTAAGCACTAAACATATTTGCAAATGACCAGCAAATAATAAACTGAAACTTCTAATCTTTAACAAAACAAATATTCTTCAACCTTTCCAAATAGCAAATTATAGGATTTATAAGCAAATGACAGTAAAGATTTCTTAGTTTTGTATTTTTTACTAACAATCTTTTGAAAGGTATCACCTCCCAATCACATAACTCGCGCAAGTCACTACAGTGCAAGTACAAAATACAAATCTGCCTTTAGAAATAGCACAACAGACCCACAAGAATACCTCAAAAATGATTTCACAGATAATAACACCTGAGAGGCTTAGCAGATGTAGTTTTCTTTAATACACTTCAACCATGCTCATTCAGATGGCAAATTTTACCCCATTATCACAAATAAGTAAATATACAAATATAAAAGCCCCACAGGAAAAACCCTAAAATTTCTAAACGGTAGAAAAAATCCTCACACAACACAAGCTCATACAATCCAAACATTAAGATACAGAACAGATTTCATCAAATATTTCAGTTTACCCCAAGTGTAATGTCCTTCCAATTTTTACCGAAATCGACGATTGGAAAGTTTAGTGGTAGACAATTCATGTAACAAAAGGTGTCTGTGTATACACTCATAACAAAGAATAGCTATTTTAATGTGTGTTATTGTCTTCGTACAATTAAAATATATAAATGTATGTAAAGTTAAAAGTAATCTTGTTGTAGCTTGTTGTGTCTTGATGTATCTGGTTGTGTCTTCTCTCTTATCTGCGCTGGTCGATTCATGATCGTGACGAGATTGTTTTTTGATGAAAATGAAGGAAAGACTGTAATGAGGTTTGTAAATGTGTTTGAACATTTTAAAGTGTTAAAATATATTTATTAAACAAAATAAGTGTACGAACTTTAATTAGTTCGAAATATCCTGATTATTTATATGAAATGCTAAAGGACGCCATTAACATTTGTTTCAGCAAGAAAATTATTGTGGTGTCACACAAGTATGAAGTGCGCGCCATGTACTTTCGCCGCGCGCCGCAATGCACGCATGGCACGGCGTTCTTACGTCAGCCACGAGCGCCCTCTGCTTCAACTCCACTCGTGACCATGACTGCTGCATCTGCCACTTGGGAATCAGATAAGCGCCAGTTAAGACTTGGCTATCGGATAGGCACTAGGAATCATCAGAAGGCAGGCCTCTATCTAAACTATGTATCAACATTCCACTAGCCTGCTGCTCTCCAAGTTAAGTAATGTATTTCTATGAAATATATCTCTTATACAAATCTAACTTAGTGTTTCTAGTTTCTGCTGTCGCACTGGCTGATCACCTCCGTACCTGCACATGTATGCATTCTATTTCCCTGTGTCGGTCTCTCTCTACTCGGCCACCGACATCAAGGACAACCAGCGGAAACGAGACATAAAAGTGGCGACGAGGATGGGATACAAAAGTGGTGATGAGGAGCGATAGAAGAACCTTGGACCAGCCCGCTTGCAGCAGCCAGACAGCAGCAGCCAGAGCACGCAGAAATTGCTCCCGCCCACCCACTCTTATTATAAGATTTTTGGGGAACGATTGTTACGTGTTTTGTGGACTTTTTGTTTCAGAGTGTCCTCTTTCATAGTGCATTTGTGATTAGTTGTAAGTTACTTGTATGCGCGACGCCTAATCAGTCAGCATGGCCACTACCCCGAACCAAAACGTAATGGAAATTATTCAGTTACAGACAGCGCAAATCACGCAACTACTCCAAGCGGTACCGCAGTTGATGGCACAGGTGGCTAACCAACAACAACAGCCGTCGCATCAGCCGCCTACATCTGCCGCCGCACCGCTTCCTACGTTTCGCCAGTACGACGAACGTGAGGAAGAATTGAACGATTACTTGGCACAATTTCAAGGACTCGCAGGTCATGAACTTACAGGTCAGACCGTCAAACATTTTTTTCCTCTCTGTGGTAGACACCAAAACCTTCGTGTTACTGCAAAAACTTTTCCCCCACGCATCTCCTCGTGATCTAGAATTCGATCAAATAGTAGATGCACTGAATTCTCATTACGAAAGAAACGTTCTTGTGGCCGCGGTACGGTACCGATTTTTCAGACTAAAAAAATCATCGGGCCAAACCCACACGCAATGGGTTACGGAATTGAAGGGCTTAACCCGCAAATGTAAATTTATTTGCTTTTGTGGACTTTCTTATAGTGACGTGATGGTAAGAGATGCGATTACCCAGAACATTCAGGATCCCAGAATTAGGGCAGCAATTCTGAAACAGTCTGACCCCTCATTAGACAGTGTACTGCAGCTTATTGAAGCGCATGATACCTTTCACTTAGCAGATGTAGAAATGAAAAGCCACAGTGTTAATTCAGTGCACCGCAACGGACGTTTTCCTTTCCGTAGTTCTCAGTCTAGCCCTAGTGATTCTTATTTTTCTACCGGCTGTGCTCAACAGACAGTGAACAGTAGCCAGTGTAAGTGCGACACAAAGGTCGCCCCGTCGTGTTAGACAAAGTAATTTGACAAACGGGCGCCGACTCTCTTTGCAGAAAAATGTTCGTAAGTCTTGCCCCCAGCGTGTATCTCGCCACAAACGTGCGCAGTGCCCAATTCACAACGCCATTTGTTATCAATGTGGCAAATCAGGACATGTGCAGACAGTGTGTATGCAAAATAAAAATTCTTATAACGGTGCTGTTAGGAATAGTGCTTCGCAAAGTGCAAGAACAGTCCATACCGTAAACGTAAGTTCGTCTGCGCCAACTGCAAAACTATGTAATGAGCGCATAAACCTGTGCAACGGGAAAGGGTTCGGGACAAGCATAATGACTATGAACAGTGCAATCATGTAGTGAACCTAGTGCCTTCTGAATGTTCCCCTTGTAAAAGTGCCCAGTACTGTGTAGCTAGTGACAGTAGACTTGATGTAGCTGTTGCAGCCAAAGCCCGAAATCGGCCAGATCGGGAACTGGCCGGCCAATTCGCGAAGTGGCCAATATCGCCTTCAATTCGCCGGCCAATGTTCGATCTTTTCCTGATTTCGGGATTTGGCCGGCCAGTTCGCGAAGTGGCGTAGACCGATCGGCCAGAATCGGAGATAAATAAATGTGGACTGAAAGTGTATAGTTTCAAGCTGTATGCAAAGTATTTATCAATCTCAGTAATAAAAAGTATACAATCCGTACACATTGTATTTTTAATACAGCCGGTATTCACTTATTACAATAAGTTACGCTTTTCTACATCTACATCTACATCGATACTCTGCAAATCACATTCAAGTGCCTGGCAGAGGTTTCATTAACCACCTTCATAACTTTTCTCTACCGTTCCATTCTCTAATAGCGTGCGGGAAGAAAGAACACCTAAATCGTTCCGTTTTCGATCTGATTTCTCTTATTTTATTGGGATCGTCATGTCTCCCTAAGTAGGTGGGTGCTAGCAAAATATTTTCACATTCAGAACTAAAAGTCGGTGATTGAAACTTCGCAAACAGATCACGCCGCAATGAATAACGTCTTTCTTTTAATGATTTCTACCCCAATTCGTGCAACATTTCCGTGACGCTTCCCCCCCCCCCCCCCCCGTAACGTGATAAAACAAAACGAGCTGCCCTTCTCTAAACCTTCTCAATATCTTCCGTCAGTCCCACCTGGTGAGGGTCCCACAAGGGGCAACAGTACTCCAAGAGAGGACGCACAAGTGTGATGTAGGCAGTCTCTTTGGTGGAGCTGGTGCATCGTCTAAGCGTTCTGCCAATGAAACGTAACCTTTGGTTCGCCTTCCCCACAATATTTTCTGTGTGTTCTCTCCAGTCAAAGTTGTTCGTAATTGTAACTCCTAGGTATTTGGTAGAATTTACGACCTTAAGGTTTGACTGATTTATCGCGTAATTGAAGTTCAGCGGATTTCTTTTAGTGGTCATGTGTATTACTTCACACTTTTCTTTATTTAGTGTCAACTGCCAATTTTCGCACCAAGTAGAAATTTTGTTTAAATCGCTTTGCAGTTGCTTTTGATCCTCTGTTGACTTCACTACCCGATAAACGACAGCATCATCCGCGAACAGTCTAAGGGAGCTATTCAGATTATCTCCTAAATCGTTTATAAACACGAGGAAGAGTAGGGGACCAATAACGCTTCCCTGTGGAACGCCAGATATCACTTCTGTTTTACTCGATGACTTACCGTCAATTACAACGAACTGTGTCCTTTCTGATAGGAAATCGTGAATCCAATCGCACAATTGGGGAGATATTCCATAAGCACGCAATTTCTTTAGAAGCCGCTTGTGGGGTACAGTATCAAAAGCCTTCCGGAAATCCAGAAATATGGAATCGATTTGAGATCCCTTGTCGATGGCACTTAACACTTCATGTGAATAAAGGGCAAGCTGTGTTTCGCAAGAGCGATACTTTCTGAATCCGTGCTGACTATTGGTTAATAGGTCGTTCTCTTCGAGGTAGTACATGACGTTTGTAATTACACAATACTTTCTTATTTCTGCATTTGCAACGATTTGTGTGGCATTTAGTAGAGCAATTGCATCGATTGTATTCTTGGCCACCATGCGTGATCAGTTTCTCGGGCAGAATAGAGAACTAGTTTCTGGAATATGGTTGCTTCAGAACACCATACTTTGTTCCCAGCTTGTATAAAGTGCCTTCGACGTGCATCACAACGGCATGAACGCTTCTGGGATCTCCGCGACCTCTGTCAACATCTTGTATACGGATGTGAACATTGTCTCCAACTTTTGCAGGCGCAAAGTTTGCGTCTGAATTTTTAAGCATCTTAACACCTTGTGCTTTCAAATTGTCGTGAGCTCCCTCCCTCTTCTTCCTGATTTCTTACATGTTATGACATAGTTTGCAAATAACTGTTCCTCCATATCCTTCATTTGCGTCATTACTTCTTTCACATATTGCATGGACACTTTTGTAGCAGAATATACAACAATGAGCTGCACCATACTCTTCTTCACAAACCACACAGTATATTTTCGGCTTATAACTGAGAGCTTGACTTCCCGATGGTTCGATCTCCACGGTGTCAGTTTCATTCTTGGGAGTAGTCCCTAAATTTATAGCGTCGTCCATTTCTCTTACAACTTTCTCAATGTTATCAGTAATTTCTTTAGGCAGATGTGAAGTACTCAGCCCCACTTTTGGTTCACAGCCAAACATGGGGACTACTGAATTCCATGATGAAAAGAACGGTTTTTCATGAATTGGATGAATCGAACACTTTCGGCCCAATGCGCTGAGTTATTTGTCTTCATCCATGTCATTAGCATATTCTATACATCCTGGTCGGCCCGTTCGATAGAACCTTGGCTTTGGCTATGCCTTGGTTTTCCATGTACCAGTTTCAGTTCAGGCCACATGTTACTCACCTCATTTATAACTTTGTTCGAAAACTCTCTACCATTATCTGACTGTAGCACACTTGGCGCACCTATAGTGGTAAAGATGTCAAGCAAATGGTAATCGACTTCTTTTGCTCTCTTGCGTTTCAGGGGTCGTAATAGTATAAATTGAGTTAAGTGATCTTGATAATTGAGTATTAACTTGTACTCCCCATCAGGGCTACTTTGCATGTCTATCAGATCTACCTGGCATCTTGAATTAAATTCTTTAAATATTAGAGGTCTGGAAACTAAACCTTTCTTTGGATTAGATAATTTAATCTGATACGGTTTGCATAAGCGCAGATACAAAGTAATGACCTCTCTGGTGACATTTTTGGTATTTAAGTGCAGTTCCTTCTCCATTCGGGTGCGACCTCCATGTCCTATTTTTAAGTTAGTTCGTGCAGTATTTCGAACATTTCTTCGGTATGGACATAATACAAAATAGCACTATTGTCTCCTGTTACTGGTGCAATAAGTTTTTCTTTTCCGTCGACTTCAGTAACATCGTACTTTCTTAGTCGACGATAGTAAATACTTTCTTTTCTTTGCTTAGCTTTGGCTTGTTTAACGTCCTCTATAAAAGAACAGTATCTATCGTTGGTGACTATTCCGCTATTGTCTGCTTTTTATTGCAGCAGCGTATGCAAAGTGCCCAGGAACCTGCTTTTCAAATAAAATATCGTTTCCGCATCTGCAAGTATCCCACCTTCATCGTGAATATCGTCCCTGTGTAACGTACCCATGGGTCAACCTGCCGAAGAATGATACGAACAAGTGAAATCGAATGCCGTTACAAGGGAACCGCCTAGGCCTTACGAGGAGACTACATGGGTATCGGATTTTAGATTTTTTTTCATATTTATGGTACGTGTAGTTCATAACTTCAATAAAAACTCTCAAAAATTCTCTAGAAAATAAGTTTGAAGTTTCCAAGTACATGTAAGTACCAATAACTAAAGGAATTGCAGCATCTGTCGGTGTAGCTCAATCAAATGAGTGGTAGACATAAATTGTAGATACAATGTTTTATTAAATAAATTTAAAAATTATATAAATTATTAAATATAGTTTGTTATATCATAAAAAAAGTGGTAGCGTACCTGGTTTTACGACGGTAGAGTCGGTAGTTCGGATCCCGCTGTGATTGGTGTTTATTTATTTATTTATTTTTTCGTTTTCGAATACTTACACCATTTTAAAACCTAATGGTAATTTTATGAACAATGAAAGTATTTTTGTTTATTCGTAATTTTATATTTTTTTTAGTAAAGGTTATCCATAATGATTCAATTTTGAAAAAAGGAAACACAAGACACATTGAAAATTCCATATTTGTAGCAATACTGAAAAATAAAAAAAAAATAATAAAATCATTTCGTTGTGGTCTCAGACATGCAGAGGTGATAAGCGTCGTAAAAACATGGAAAAAAAATTCACAACATCGAGCACATGGTCGCATATTTAAAGTCGGAATTTTTCTTTGATATGTCAACCGGAAAGCAAACTTCATTTAAGTTCATGAAGATTCCTCTTGAATTACAAAATTTAGAAGTGAACCACGCATATGTGATCATTTCACCAAAGATTGGAGAACACAGTTGGTGTTGATGATTGAATGACGTTTGATATAATCTTCTCTTCACTAGAATCAGGTCCTCGTTCGATCCGATTGGCACATTTTTGCATCATCGTAGCTTTTCACTAACTGAACAATCAAAGACAACGCTCTTCGACTAAAAGTGAGGCCAATACCGTAAAAAATGTAACTTGTTACGTTTTCTTGAGTGAAACTCATTACTAACAACATTTTATACATAGTAGAAAATTTCTAACAAACAAAAATGCGTGCATTTTTCGTGAAACTTACGATTGGATATTAAAACTGGAAGTATTCCAACACACACACACAAAAAAAAAAAAAAAAAAAAAAAAAAAAAAAAAAAAAAAAAAAAAAAAAAACACGGCGGGATTGGAATCCCCTACCTCATGGGTGTAAGGCCACAGCGCTACCAGTAAAGGTAGACATACACATACTATTGAACTTTTAATTATTTGTACTTGCATGTACTTGAAGAACGTCAAAGTCAATTTTCTCGAGAATTTTTGAGAATTACGTCGAATGGCTTTGACTGATTGTTATTTGAGTTCTGAACGTCACGTACCATAGATATCAAAAGATTCTAAAATCCAATACCCACGTGGTCTCCTAGTTAGAAGCAAATAATTAGTACCGGTATGTTCGATTACTGATGTATAGCAAAGTGGGAGCAAATAACACTAAAAAACATTGACAAACAAAAAATCTGTTGAAAAATGCACTAATACGGGAAAGCAAAATGCCACAAAATGTAAAGGTACTCACAAATTGGATTAATTGTGAGGAAGAAAAACAAGAAAGACGACGTTCTCTGAAAGGCAACAGCTACCACGTACACGGCACAGTTAACAATGAGAGTGAGACATGGTGACTACCGTAGATTGTTGCCACATGACAGCGCCCAATGCGATTTAGACGAGGATTCCCCGACATGCGTGCAGTCACATCGCGTTCTGGCCAGGAACCTCCGGCCAAGTCGCGAACTGGCTGGCCAAAGTCGGATATGCGTCGCTTCATTCCAGTAATCGGACTCTGGCCAATCCACCCGGCCAAAGTGCGAAGTGGCCGGCCAGTTCGCGATCTGGCCGCATTCGGGCTTTGGCTGTAACATAGCTACTCAAAGTAATTTTAGTGCAGTAGCCTCGAATTGCGCGGATGCCGATCCGGCGGTAGTGCCATCTAGGGACATTGATATTAATCTGTGTGCCGATTCTACGCCGCTTCCTACCGTATGCAGCCCGCGCATGCGCAAGCGCAGCAAACAAACGGTAGCAGGCGTTGCCCACATTCGCGCACCTGCCGAGCGCCACAAGCAAAAACTTTTTGTGACTCTTTACATAGAAAATAAAACTGTGCAATTTCAGCTTTGTACTGGTTCCGCTGTCACATTAATGAATAAAGACACATATGAACTTCTGGGTTCGCCAAAATTGTCGCCGTCTCAAGGGCGTATACAGGACAAAATATTCCCGTGCTAGGAACGTGTAGCCTGCCCGCATCTTTTCAAGGTGTAACAAAAAATAGTTGCTTTTGTTGTTCTTCAGGCCAAATCTACACGGAACATTTTTGGACTAGATGCATTTGACTTGTTTGGCTTATCAATTCAAAGAGATGTGCTTCAAATGTCGTCAGTAGTGCCTCAGGCCAAATTAATGCATTATGTGAAAAATATAGTGATTTGTTTTCGCCGGAACTAGGTTGTGCAAAAGACTTCGTGGCACATGTAACTTTAAAAGAATCTGCAGTACCAAAATTTCGAAAAGGTAGGCCAGTGCCTATCGCCCTTTGTGATAAAGTTGCTGCAGAATTTAAACGTTGGCAAGATAGTGGGGTGATTTCTCCTGTTTCTGCGAGTCAGTGGGCCTCGCCTTTAGTAATTATAACCAAGATGTCAGGAAAACTTCCTCTCTGTGCGGACTTCAAATCAACAGTTAACAGTCAAACAATTGTAGACACTTATCCCATGACGGACTGAAGGACAAATTAGGACAGTCTCGCTTCTTTTCTAAGATTGATTTAGCAGAGGCATACTTACAGATTCCGCTCGATGACGACTCGACAAAGTTTTTCGTCATTAATACTCACATGGGCCTTTTTAAATTTCAACGCCTACTCTTTGGCAGTTCTTCCGCCCTCGCTATTTTTCAGCGTTTTTTGGAACAGCTGACAGTTTCTGCACCGTGCTGCTCGAACTATTTAGATGATATTGTGGTCTCAGGGCGAACAGTCGAGGAACATTTATCAAACCTGGAGTGCCTTTTCAATATGTTGACTGCAGCAGGTCTACGTTGTAATAAAGCAAAGTGTTCGTTTTTTCAAACTGAAATAGAGTACCAAGGCCATGCGATTAATGCCCTAGGAATCCATCCCTTACAGTCACATCTTCGAGCAATCAAAGACTCGCCTCCTCCTAAGAATGTGCATGAATTGCAAGCCGTAATGGGAAAGCTTATCTACTATTTCAGGTCTATTCCCAATGCCTCTCAGATTGAAGCTCCACTGCATCGCTCACGTAGGAAGAATGTTCCTTTTGTATGGTCTATAGATTGACAGGTTGTCTTTGACAAATTAAAGACTGCACTACTCAGTGATGTTTGATTCCCTTTGAACCACAGAAGCCTGTAGTGCTAGCAGTGGATGCCTCGTCGTACGGTCTGGGCGCAGTAATCTCACATCGTATTGGATCTCACGATCGTTCTATTGCCTTTGCATCCAAGCTTCTGACGCCAACGCAACAGAATTACAGACAGATAGAAAAGGAAACCTTAGCAATCATTTACGGCGTCACAAAGATTCATCATTATCTCTATGGCAGAAAAATCTATTTGTTGACAGACCACAAGCCTCTCACGTCGTTGTTCTCACCCACAAAGCCAATACCGCCACGAACGGCACTAAAGCTTCAGAGATGGTCCTTGATATTGTCAAATTATCAGTATGAGATTTTGTACCGACCTACCAGTAAACATGCCAATGCGGACACACTTTCCCGACTTCCGGTTGGCCAGTATGTGTCGTTTGTTTCTTCGGAAATGGCATGTTGTTAGATAAGACTCCAGAGATGCTTCCGCTGTCGCAGATTTCCCTTTGAACTCTCGTCGGGTTGCACAGGAAACAAATGCGGATGCAGACCTAAGTGTGGTAGCACGTTTTGTTCGCTCAGGGTGGCCTGCCAGAGCCAAAGACATTGATCAGCCTCTGGTTCGACGTTATTTGGCACAACGTCATGCATTATCTTTAAGTCAGGGTTTTCTGTTGTTACATATGGACAATGACCAAACAAGAGTGATTGTTCCTCATTTCCTGCAACGAGAAGTGTTACGCCTCCTGCATCAAGGACATTGGGGTATTGTTAGGACGGCCAGACGTCATTGTACCTGGATTGGTATGGACGCCCAGATAGAGAGCATGACGTCACAGTGTACGGTTTGTGCGGAGCATCAGGCGGCTCCTCCGCAACGTTTCTCAGACTGGCCACGCCGCAAGGGACCATGGCAACGTATACACATTGACTTTGATGGACCTTTCTGGAATACGCGCTGGTTAATTGTTGTAGACGCTTTCAGCAAGTTTCCTTACGTGATTGCCATTAACTCAACAACGGCACCTAGTACAATTAGTGCCCTTACATCAGTGTTTTGCATCGAAGGTTTGCCTGAAACTATTGTCAGTGACAATGGACCTCAGTTTGTTAGTGCGGAGTTTCAACAGTTTTATCGTGTGAATGGCATTCAGCATATCACCACTGCACCTTTTCACCCTCAGTCCAATGGTGAAGCAGAACGTTTCGTTCAAGCATTCAAGTCTCACATGGAAAAGATGAAAGGTCAGCACTCCAGGCAGCAAGCTCATCAAATTTTCCTGTCTACGTATCGGTGCATGCCACGTGACGGCCCGTCTCCTACCGAGCTGCTACACGGCCGCCGTCACTGCACTCTCCTTCACCTGCTGCAGCCTCCCACCCACCGAGTCGGTTCGTATGGCGCTTAGCGTTTTCAGGTTTCGACGCCGGTGCTGTACAAGGTGTTTGCTGGATGTACGAGATGTATGCCGGACATCATTCAACGCGTGCTCGATCGCAATATGTATGTTGTACGTTCTTCCACGGGGTCGGAGCTGCGGCGCCACGCAAACCAATTGCGTCTCCACAGGCCGCGCGATCCTGTCTCGTGTTTCTTGATTCCAGACCCAGTTCACCGCCAGGGAGCACAGCCACATCGTTCGCCGCCGGGCCCAGCGTCCCCGGACTACAAGATCCTCCCTATGGAGGCCGACGCGCCTTCGACGCAGTCGTCCCCACCGCTGTCGCCGCAGCAGATGCCAGCGTCACCGAGTGGGACTCCGGGACCGTTTATGCCCCCTCTGCCTGGGCCATGCTCCTCAGAAGAAGATGACCTGCTCCCTCTGGGCGGAGGTGTTCGCTCTTCCCCTCGTTTTGGTGGGTTTCCCGGGGGATCGCAAGGTGGATACCGGGGCGCGGACGGCGTCTCGATCCCAGTCTCTGCTACGCCGCCCGTCGCACCAGTTTAGGCCCGGCGCACACTTGACGCAGCAGAGGCAGAGCAGAGGCAGAGGCGAGGCGCAGGGCCTCTGCTGGTCAGCGCACACTTGACGCAGCGCAGGCAGAGGAGGGCAGCGCAGCTTGCAACAGCACGCACTGCATGTCCACTGCAAACCTCTCGATGCAATCAGATTTAATTCCTGAATCTCCTTCAAAACTCAGTTAATTTAATTTGTGTGTGTGTGTGTGTGTGTGTGTGTGTGTGTGTGTGTGTGTGTGTTCTGATAGAGTATAAGAGCAGTTAAAGGTCTGTTGAGCAAAGGCAAAAGTGACGAATGCATGCTGAACTTCTCTGGTCCATGGATGCTCATTTTAAGCTCTTGAGCTATTCCGACTAAACAGACGACAGTTCAAAGAGAGTCACATGCTGAGTAAGGACTTAACAGAGAAGAAAAATAGTGTGACACATCATACCCGCTAAAGAAAAATTAGGGATATGTTTTAGGAATTTAATTAAAGTCAGATTTATTTTTCTTTCATTTCTTTTATAATTCGGTGAAACAAGTGTCACAGCAAATTCAATAATTGAAAGAACCTTTATACAACTGACATATTTAATCATGATTGTGGCGCAGTATATACGATCAGAAACACTTTTCTTCTCGGTGACACCTGGTTTGCTTTTCATATGTCATAAATTGAAAGATATGTCGATATTAAAAATTTTGCAAATCACAGTTTTCTTGTTTAACTGCATTTGCACGCAAAGTGATTCCTTACTTAGGTCTTTATTCGTAGCTCTTCCATGCTTCTGAGTACTAAGATACTGACGTTTGCTTTTTTCTTCCTCTAAGACGGCAGCTGTGCATGTACATGCAGCATTTTATTACATTGCATTGCTATTTTGTCTCTGTCAACATTTCTTATGTTAATTACCTTCAGCAGCCATTATATTTGTTAGTAATTAGTGAAGCTAATGCTAATACTTTTGCAAATGTTGAATTTCTGAAAGTAGTATAGAATTCAGGTTGAGAAATACTGACAAGAGACGTTCCTAGCATCATCTATGGTTTAGGGATCCACGAAGGGGTGGACATTTTGTTTCAAGAAATTGAAGAAGGTCCCTGATAGTAAAAAAAATCGTTGCACGTCTCTTCTGGTTTCGCCGAACTTATTATTCAGCAGTAACGGGAATTTTAGCTTATATAGTGCTTTCATGCTTGCCACATTTACTGAAACCAGGGACTATAGACCGTAAAAATACACAATCAGCATCTTCGGTTTATGAATCTCGGTGACTTTCTATTTCAGTAAGTTGTTCGTTTCCAGCTTGGGTCTGCATCGGCAGCGTACGAAGGGAGAGACGAGGCAGATCCGCACTCGGCACGGCAGGCGTCAACAGCCGAGCGTGTGCCGCGTAGCTGCCGACCGCGGCGCATCAAACGTGTATCTCACGTATTTGCTCGAGAATCGAAAGAGATATGGCTCTCATTCCACCGTTAAAAACAATTTCGATATGTTAGCTACATTTCGTTCGCAGTAATGTATGGTGTAAAACGCAGCAAACGCAAACTAGCCAGCGACTACTTTTTTCACTGCAAACTCTTCAAAATATGCGCGGCGTTGTAGTTTATTTTTATTATAACAATAACTATGTACAATAACGAAAAGAAAACCTCCCCAACGTCATGCGGTTGCTTTTGCCTATATGATACAGAAAAATAATTTTTTTCTAGTGAGTAGTTCCTGCAAAATCGATTGCGGAAGCTGCGTTAGCGCAAAACACGCACAAATCGGAAAATAGTATTTTTCATTTTTTTACGCAGAAAGTAAAAGTGTTACAAAGAAACTAAATACAGAGAAGGATGAAGCTTATATTCGTCTACATAAAACAATTTTTTTCGAAGCATATCGGATGATTTGAAATTTCACTTTGCGACAGAGGTGGAACAGAGGCGCGGGAAAACTGTGCGCCTCGGACAACCGGACAGAGGCGTGACCGAGGAAACGCCTGCCCTCCGCCTCGGCTGCGTTAAGTGTGCGCTGCCCCATTAGAAAGCATGCGTTACAGACGGACAGAGGCCTATCCTCTGCCTCTCCTCTGCCTCTGCTGCGTCAAGTGTGCGCCGGGCCTAACGCCCCCGCGCAGGCCCTCCTCCCAGTGCCGCCGCCGTGGCCCTCAGCCCTACGCCACGACGGCGCGGCGGTTTTTTTTTTTTTTTGGGGGGGGGGGGGGGAGGGGTGTGTTGTCGCACAAGTATGAAGTGCGCGCCACGTACTTTCGCCGCGCGCCGCCATGCACCCACGGCGCGGTATTCTTACGACGTCAGCCACGAGCGCCCTCTGCTGCAACTCCGCTCGTGGCCACGACTGCTGCATCGTCCACTTGGGAATCAGATAGGCACCAGTTAAGACTTGGCTATCGGATACGCACTAGGAATCATCAGTAGGCTAGCCTCTATCTAAACTATGTATCAACATTCTACTAGTCTGCTGCTCTCAAAGATAAGTAATGTATTTCTATGAAACATATCTCTTATACTAACCTAGCTTAGTGTTTCTAGTTTCTGCTGTCGCACTGGCTGGTCACCTCCGTACCTGCACACGCGTGCATCCTATTTCCCTGTGTCTGTCTCTCTCTACTCGGCCACCGGCACCCAGGACAACCGGCGGAAACGAGACATAAAAGTGGCGACGAGGATGGGATACAAAACTTATGACACAGATTGGATCAACCACCGCCATTACGTGGCAAACATAGAATTCCTAACTGATAAAGCAAGGGCGGGTGGAAAATAAGGTTTAATAAAAAACATAATTTTCTATTTCAGCTCTGCAAAACCAAACTGGACTTATATAAAAATTACGCCAACTTCTGTGGTAAAATGTGGTATCTTACAAAAATCTATAAATTACGAAGTGCATAATAATTCAGAGTTACTGTTATTATTATTCTGAGTGAGAAGTGAATAATATTTCATTAAATAATTTCCCGGTAGCCATATATTTAAAAGTTAAAAGACAGTTTTCCTTTAGCTTCAGTGAATTCAGACTTTGCGATTTTACTTCAAATTGGACATTCAGTTAAAGTTTCAATGATATACGTAACTGAGAACAATATTCAGAATTTTAATATAAAGGATAGGTTCCACATTGACTTCATTTGCAATTGAATATAATTTTTATAGCACTTTATGTGGGACTACTTTGTAAGAATACTCGCACCAGTTGAAGACCTTCAACTAAAATTTAACCTGAATAATCACGTCCCTGAGAAGGTTTATGTTTCATCTATTTACTGAACTAGCTGGCACACTAAGTAAATAAAATGAAATACAGGGGCAGTATTTTAAAATATATCCTTATAAACCTGGCCACTTTCTAAAATATATTATTCTTACACAAGCCAGAAAGCAAGGAGAAGCAAAAGATACTCCATAACTGGAAACACAGAAAATGATTACAAGTGAGTGTGTACCTTGGATAGTTAAACAATAGGTAGGCAGTTCTTGTAAATTCCAAACAAGTTTAGAATGCCAGATAAACCTTGCTAGTATCGAACAAATATATATATATATAATCAAACTATCTCTGGAACAATAACAGCAATTGGAAAACGACTTTCACCGGTATCAATGTACCGCTGGAGCCCATGAATGTACATGTTTGGAAACATTCTAAAACAAAAGAAAATGTGTTTTTTTAACACAAACTTATGTTTTTTTAAATGGACATCCTATATTTTTTCTTCAGCAATCCATAGCATGACAAATCACATAAACAATGGCGTTGATTGCATCGCATTATTCTAATTACATCCCGAGATAATGAGACGCGAAATTAATGCTTGAAATACACTAAACGCGCGGCTAGCGCACGTCCTGAGACTCAGGCGAGAACCCTATGCTGCTTAGGACGTGCGCGTTTCGCGTATTTCAAGCGTCAACTTCGCGTCGCAATATCTCGGGATGTAATTGGAATATTTCGATGCAATCAACGCTATTGTTTATGTCATTTGTCATGCTATTGATTGATGAAGAAAAAATACAGGGTGTCCATTAAAAAAAACTTAAGTTTGTGTTAAAAAACACATTTGCTTTCGTTTTAGCATGTTTCCAAATATGTACATGCATGGGCCCCAGCCGTACA
This sequence comes from Locusta migratoria, assembly GCA_026315105.1. Taxonomy (NCBI): domain Eukaryota; kingdom Metazoa; phylum Arthropoda; class Insecta; order Orthoptera; family Acrididae; genus Locusta; species Locusta migratoria. The sequence continues at coordinate 214,710,174 of CM048745.1, read as the reverse complement.
TTGATACCGATGAAAGTCGTTTTCCAATAGCTGTTATTGTTCCAGAGATATTGTGGGTGGACAAGATAGCTGGGACACCCTATATATAATTTGCTGAATCAGCTGGCAGGATTATACAATGACAGGGGCCCCACAGGTTACTAGCATGAAATACACTTAACACACCTGAGATTACCAGAAGCTAGAACAGGCTATTAGCGTGTGACAGGGAGCAGGTAGCTTAAAACATAACCACACTCGTGGCGATGTTTGCTGCAAGAGAGACACAAGCAGGATAGGAACTAGCTAGTTCACTTGTCATGCAAACCAAAAGTAAGCACTCTAAAGTCAACAGCACTTACATTTCCCCTGATGCAAATCTAGTACGGTAATGGTGTACACCACCAAAGAATTGTGCGTAGTACCACACAAGGAGAGGTCGGACAGGGAGTTATCGCTGTACTCCAAGTCACAACCACGGGCTCACAGTAAAGGCCGAGTTCAAAACTGTCCAGTGGACGTGGACAATGTCTACAGCTCGTGCACCACTAGCTGGGCCTGCTCCACTACACAGCCTACGGCCCTCTCAGCACAGGCCACGCGCCACGTACCATCCTTAAATACCGTGAGGCAAACAGGTTATTAAACCAGCAAACAACTAATCAAGCGCCAACATCGAAGATGGAAGGAAGTACCGACACCACAGCTCAACCTCTGCTTTCCAAATACAACCCCCGGGATGAGCTTTGAGTGATTGGTACTCACCCACCGCTAAGCTTAACCTGGCTAAGAGCTCAGATCCTTGACCTGCAGGTTAACAGGACTCAAAACCTTCAGAATTCGACAAGGCCCCCGAAAACGTAACTGAAACGTTCCCTTTCCTTGACCAGACCCAGGATTAACAACATTCTTAACGAAAACCAAATCTCCTTATTGTCCCCACTAGCCAACCCTACCCAAATTATACTTAGCAGCTTCACACAGATGAGACAACTGGATATTACGTCTGGCTCGTTCCCAGTTCTCATGCAAGTACGAGGGAGATTTATCCTACTGAAGGAGGTCATTAATTCTCCACAAATTTACAAAATAAGCAAACATGAGTGAGTTCGGTACTGTTCAGGTGGACTCGTGCCTAGCAGAGTTAAAGAACTGGCTTAGCCAAAGCAAATTGGTTAGGAGAATTAGAATGGTAAATGTTCAGTGCTCAAAGATTCCTATTAACTTGTTCAGCAAATGAATCCTTGGGATAATAAAGCGTGGTAATGATATGCTTAATCCCATTGCTGAAGCAAAAGTCCTTGAAAATGAATGTGGGAGAATTATGGCTCACCAAGCTGATAGGAGGACTGAACCAAGATATATGAACCAACTGCTGCACGATAATATTAGTAGTAATGCCCGTATAGGCAAAAGCCACACAAAACGTGAAAAAGCGACAAAAATGTAGCGGTTTCCCCCCTCAGTGCGGGGATAAACAGCCGACCAAGGGTACTTTGCACTTGTTCAGAGCAGAGCATATTTTAAGGGATTTTCACTGGGCGACATTGGAAGAATGATCCGAGGGTTCCGGGAGCCCTCCCCCGATAAAATTTCAAAATATTGATGCCTAAAACCGTATTTTGAAGCCTTTTTTTATTAAAATCAAAGCTTCTTAATTTTTCCTTAATAGATATTTATTAATATATGTTTTAATGATACATAAGAATGTTTGTGGAACAATACTAAATTTGGACTTTGAAGAAATCATTTGACTCCTAATTTTCTTAAACAATCTTTCAGTTTTTTTGTCTTTTATTTGTTAAGTAGTTCAATAGAATACAGTACCTGTTATAAGTTCACTATAATTTGATATGGCTATTAAATGAAAATAGTACTAAATTAAACTAATATCAGTACTATGATTACTTAAAATACATTCCTGTGCACTTTCTGTAAAAGTTAATAAATCATAATTTGTCTTAAAAGCTCATATTGCCTTATGGTTCCTCAATTGCTATTTTTTCTCTAGAGAATTCTGTACACGAATGGGAAAGAAACACAATTACAATTTTAAGCTATCTAAGAAAAGTACTTAATTCTAAAGAAAATGAGTCATGAGTTGCTGTTGCTAAGAACGTCTTTAAAGAACATTAAGTTTTAGTATATCAGTTTTCTTTCAAAGAGTATTGAACAGTAATTTTATACCTTCACTTGTAAGATTCTAGGTAAATACAATTTTTTTGCCGTTTTTATAAATGCTTCAATGCACACAAGAAACAATTTTCAAGAAATATTTTAAAATAGGCAAACAACACAATTTTAAAGGATAACGAAATTACTGGGTTTAAAAATATTTTGATAAAAACAGTTACGAAGTCCCTAACTAAAAGATTCGAAGAACATCAAATTTAAAGGTTTCTGTCATTTGCAAAAAAAAAAAACGTTTTTACAAACTCTTGATACAGTTCAAAATCGGAGAGCTATCTTCTTCTCTCTTTCTTCTCTAGGAACATCTCCACGGATGGCCTTGTGTCAAGAAAGGCTGTCCCAACACAGTTGAGAGCGATGTGCATTCTAGGGATGAGAGCTTCTCGTGACAGGCCAGATTGTTTGTTTGATATTAGAGTCGTATGTAGTGACACTGCTCTTTCAGGACCTGCACTGTGCGGTGTCAGAGAAATATACGACTGCACCAACTTTCTTAGGATCGAGTAGGGTTGAGATACTTTCAAAAAGTGGTACAGCTTTCCAGTAGATGATGCCATAATAGACGGAGCAGGGAGTTTTTGTGGTGCAAACAACCCTACAAGGTCATCAGTAAAATCCGATACTTTATCTGTACCAAACAGGCCTCCAACGTCTGCGTTCACAATCTCAAATGGATTTTTAGAATTTAATAATCTATTAATCGTACTGCAGATTTCCTTCTGGACTTCGGGAAGACGTTGTAAGATAAACTCTTTGTAGCTCATTACAACCTCTCTTCTCGCAGCAGACCAGTGTCGCTTTGTTGAAACAAATCGGTTTACTTGACGTCTTCCGGGACGATCTTCAGTAGCTGATTTGTCACTTTCAAGTTCTCTTGCACCTTCCCTTTCCAAGTTTTCTTCATATCCACCAGGATAACTGTCTTCTTCCGTCAAAGATAATGATCAACAAATATTTTTTTAGATACTTCAATATCAGGGATTGTAACAAATGACCTCTGACAATCTTTTTGTAGTTTTTCCAGACGTTTCAGAAGTTGTAACATAAGACTGGTAAGTCGCTGTTGTTCGCCACTTGTCTTCCATAAACTTAGAAACCCACGTGCTGAAGCTTTTTCAACTTTTGAGGAATCAGTCTTTCCAAGAACATTACTCCAATGTTGTTGCATTAATGGAAGGTTGTTCCAAACTGCTTTGACTAAATTGTTGAGGTGTTCTACGAACCTTACATCAAAGTGTGCTGGAAAGCGGTAGACAGTTTTCTTGGTTAACTCAGTCAGCTCTTCAAGTTCTTCAAAGCCGATGCCGTATAAAACGTTCCCACGACTTTCAAATTTGTCTTCCAGTGCTGAACTTCAATGACTGCTGATTCTGAGTTTGACATGGCTAGGTCAGATCGATGAACCACACACCAAATACAAAGTAAGTTTCTTCCTATCTTTCATTCGAACCATAGGCCACAGGATTTGCCTGTATTAGCACTCTCTCCATCTGTAGTCAATCTTGTCAACTTATCTTCTGCTGCATCACCAAGGTCTAAATTTTCCAATAAAACTTTGACCGATTCCATAAGACCTTCTGCCCCTCACAGAATCGATTTCCTTTCACCTAGAAACACAGACTTCATCTCGTTATCTTCTATATTGAACCGTGCAGCAAAGAACTTGTTGTCAACTCCGTATTTGTCTACGGAGCCATCAACCCGAATGGAAAAACATTCCGAGTTTTTTAACTGTGTGACCACACATTCCATTATCACTTCCCCTACAACATTAAGCATCTGGCGATACATTACAGGGTTTCTGTACTGCAATAAAGGTAGAGAAGGAGTGAGAGGAGAAGGATTCCAAACCATTGTCTTTGTGTGATGAAATTAGGGTGTCACTATGAATCTTTGTTAGTGATCGTTACGGCCAAGACTGAGCAGAAAGAGTCATCGTACGACTGTCATTATACACATCCAATGCTAGTTCAATCAGTAGTTTTATTTTCTCTGCAGTGTAACACTGAAGGGTTTTAACCCAAGGGTGCTTATCAGATTGTGCCATCCATTTTTCTTCCATTTCATTAAGGTTGACAGCAGCTAGGTGAGCTTCGCTGCTAAAATGGTCAATAATTCTTGACAATTCCTTTTTTCCGTCACATCGAACACCATCAGCAATGGGCAAAGTACCATTTTTTTTAAATTTCAGTGCTTCTTGAATATGTTCACAGCAAATTTCACATTTTACACCAGAACGCTTGTTTCCCAGTGTTACATTTGCAAGAAAGTCGTAGGTTTTTAACAGCCAAGACTAATCTAACATGTTACCCTTATACCATTCATCATATTTATCTTTTTTCGGGGATTTTTGTCTTGACTCTCAGTTAGGGTATTATCAAAATTGGAAGATCCAGTTTCTTGAAATTCAGTTTGTGTATTTGAACTACTACAATCTGGTTTATTATCGTCACTTAGCGTTTTTTTATTTTTTTTTATCCAACACAAAAGAGATCCGTTATTGTTGTTCTCTTAGCCATGGCGTATGTTCGTATAGTTATCAACTGAAGCCATTAAAAATTTAGTAGCATGACATACACCTAAAATAAAAAAAAGTTAATAGTATTTTGTGTAGTGTTGGTTTTAAAAATAAATTTGTATAGCTAAAAATAGGAGTGAAGATTTTTGTTACGAAATATATATATATATATATATATACTGTATATATATAGTAAAACTTGCTCAAAGCGGAACATGCATAATTCGGAAATCTCCTCAATCCGTACAAGCATTTCAGTCCCTTCGCATTCAATAAAAAAAAAAAAAAAAAAAAAAAAAAAAAGTGGAACGCGCCTAACATAGATGTCAGTAAGCTTCCAGTCAAATAGAGAAGCAATAATAAGGCATGGATGGTGAGTGGTCTTATCTTATGGAAGAATGGCTATGCTCTTTCAATGCAGAAATGAACAAAGGAAATCGCCAAGTTATCCTATTCCTAGACAATGCAACGTATCACTGGAATGTGAAGTTGTCAAACGTTAAATTGCTTTGGTTCCCGCCAGGTTCAACCAGCCCCACACAACCAATGGATCAAGGGGTAATTTACACATTCAAGTCTCGTTATAGACAATTACTCATGCAATCACTTATTCTTAGTGTCGAAAAAGCCGAAAATGCGATTGCTCTTGCACGGTCAGATTCTGTCCTGGATGCAGTAAATTGGATTGGCTTGGCAGTGAAGGAAATAAAGCCTGAAACTGTCACCAAGAGATTCAGTAAGGCGGGTTTTGTTGGTCAAGAACAAGACGCTACTGTAACCATCGAAGCTCAGGAAAATGCAGCAGCAATAGCTGAATTAATTAAAATGCGAAAGATTTCGTGCACTGCAGATGACTATATTCGAAGTGATGACTTACTATCAACTCATCCCACTTTCAGTTCAGCAACAGATGTAATAGAAATCCGCAACTCAGAGGATGATCAGGAAGAAACAAAAGAAGAAGATGAGGAGCAAAATGATGTGCCTAGAAAAATTAATACGCCTGAAGAAACCATTGTACGCATAAACGATGTTATGCAGTATGCAAACACACAAATTCTCCAAAGTTGTTAGAACTATAGTAAAGTGCAAAAAATTGTATGGAAAAAACAGTTGGGAACAGGAAATTAAAAACAAGTTTCCCTCCTTGATATGTCGCGAAAAAAGTGAAATCAAATAAACATGGGAATAATACTGTATTATTATGCACATACAAGAATAAATTATTTTAAAGTTGTGGAAACGTTATTTATCCATCAATATAATAGTCCAATGTTCTGTTATACTGTTCTGTTATACTGTACAACATACAGTAAATAACATCTGCTGTGCTGCGGTGAAGGTATGTAAGTATGTACATAATTAAATTTATACTGTACTTCTGTGCATGATAAATGATAAATTTTATGTACCACAGTGAATTTTGTGTAATACGTAAACTTGTTCAATTCGAAAATTATTTTAATCCCAGTCGATTTCGGTTTGAGCAGGTTTTACTATATTTAGACCATAACCAAAGGAAATAGGAATTTTACGATTATACAGTATTTAAAAAGCGACTTACCTTACACGCTGTGTTTTTTGTCCCTAACCTACCCAGAACAAATAAAAGAACACTTCTTGTATGAACAACTCACTAAACTGCATACGGTGGCCTTGGCGCACGTGCCTCGCGCGGTCACGTCGGCCTATCAGGTGCTGAGCCCTTGTATTCGTTACCCAGGCAACCCGCCAGCGTTGCCTTACTGCTAAGCCACCCCGAGCCAGCACACCCTCTCCCCGCCACACAGTCTGTGGCCCACTGCACTTCCGTGTCAAACACTGGCAACTGCGCTGCTAGCCTGCAACTCTAAAACATTTTTATGACAGATTGCTTACCACCTCGTGTACTTCGGTTTTTATTTTGCGTCAGATGACAGTTTTTGTCCGTTTCAACGAAAGAACACGGCAACGAGAATTTATTTTACTTTGCAGAGCAACATCGCATCACTTCAGTGCTGCTTCTCTCTGCCCATTTAGAAATAGGAGTCCTTCTGGAAAATCAAGGAGCAGAAAAAGAAAAAGATTTTACTCAAAAGTAAAAGAAAAAACTGTCGAAATGTTGGTGTATCTTGCTGATTTCGACAGTGAAATTATGTCCGAGTATTTCATTGCGAGAAAGTAGGACTAATATTTTGACAGCGCAGGATAAAATTTCAAGTTTCGTTCGTAAGCTGGAACTTTAACAACGCAGGGTTCAAGTCGGAGATCTATCGTTGTTTAAGCAGCTGTGTGATCAATGAGTAGGCGAGGAAAATAAAAGAATCGTGTTTTAAACTTCCGTTATTTAGCATCCGTCTGCTGTTATAAACTCAATTAGGCAATATTCCTCAGGTATGGATAATCAGCACGTCAACACTTTGATATTGAGATCAGCGGCGCCGACTCCATGGGTGCTCCGGGGCTCGTGCACCGCCCAAGAACTTTTGGGGGTGCTGAGCACCCACATAAAATTGAGGTAGAAAATGAAATTGTAAAAATTAAAAAAAAATCGGGAAATATAAACAACTACCTTATGACTAAACAGGCAATGCAAAACCTGACCATAGCAAGAGACGATGAAATGATCAATTTTGTACGCGGGTCCCCAAGCGAGTAGTAATGAGTGTCCGTTTTTTACTCACTGTGCTTTATTCATCCTGAAGCACGTCGGTCCTTTTGACCTTTCAGGTGTACGTATTTATGAATATTCAATTGTATTATTTCAGGAATTTACCTTGAAGAATCTGATGCTGATGCTAAAGTTAATCGTTTAGCATTTATCTTTGTCACTTCCCTTGTTATTAAAATTATAGATTCAGTTGAAATTTGCAATGCTTTTCTCTCAAGCTTAAAAAGCCTTAGACTATATTCATACTGTCAGAGATGGCATGAATTTATCTCTAAGTGATGAAAGTTTCGATGAAATATACAGCTCTTGCTTGAATCTGACAAAAAAAAAAAAGATGTCAGACTTCAAAATCTCAAAATATTTCAAAGTTTTCTTTAAACCTTGGTGACAGTGACTACCAAACGCTTTTGGCAGAAAGAATAGCTTCGCACAAAAAGTGTTAGATTAGTGTACAGTAAAAATTATTTCATTGGTCGTGTACAAGTTTTGGGGTGTTACTTATATCAAAATATCCACTTTGGCCAATTAGAGCGCTTTATTGTAGTTCCCTAATGCAGCCATGCTTTCCTTTTCTTCCTCCTCCTTCTTCAAAAATTGTTCAAATGTTCATGTAGCTTATGGGACTTAACTACGGAGTCATCTGTCACTAAACTTACAAACTACTTATGAACTAGCTAATACTAAGGACGGCACAAATATCCATGCCCGAGGGGGGATTCGAACCCCCGACCGTAGTGGCCGTGCAGACCGTGACTGGAGCGCCTCAGTCCCCTCGGCCACCGCGGCCGGCCCTTCTTCTTCCTTCCATCTTTAAAAGGCCAGACAACTGCCTATTTACTTTTATCAAGTATTGCTCATCAAAAATGCATGGACTTGATTTTCAGGAGGTTTGGTTTCGAACATTTGTGAACCGTGATATAGAGCACCCACACTGATTTTAAAAAGTCGACGCCGCTGATTGAGACCATTTTCTGTTGAATAGGAAATTTTCAAAGATGTTTCAGCCAAAGTAGAATCCTTCTGATTGATCCAAGATAGCACATTGAAAATGGAATTTCAAAATTATGACCTTGGTACATTTTGGCGAAAAGCAGAAGCTGAATATCATGTTATAGCTGACAGAGCTCTAAGAACGTTAAGACAGTTCGGTACCACTTACAGATATCAGAGTGGCTTCTCAAAGCTACAGACAATAGAAAGTAAGACCAGAAACCGTCTCAATGTGGAACATGACCTGAGATGCTCCTTAAGCAAAACAAAACCAAACATTAGAAAACTTTCTCCTGTTAAACAGTACCCACCTTTTCATTGAATATAATCGTTTCATTGCTGCGTCGAAAGTGTAAGAGATATGTGTCTTATGCAGTGTATTATGATTAACAAAGATTGGTAGTGTTTTCATGTATTGATTTCTTTGATAATATTTTAATGGGTGATTATTTTTTTTTTTTTTTTTGGTGAGAGGCGGGAAATGAATTTCCCTAGTAGCTCTTAGAGGTAACAAGACTGAAAAGGTTGGGAATCTATGCTCTAATAGATTTACAAGAAGTTATTCTTTAATTCCCAGTACATTCGATATGTCATTCAATAAAAATAAATTGCCGGCACTACACATAGCCACTGGCCGACAAAATCTCAGCACTAGGCGACACAAGTGTTGCCCAGTTAACATGTTATTTTATGCCCTGGTTTAGAGTGTAGAACACCTTTGCGTGGGCCGACATCAGGTTTAGCCTGCTTACATTACTCACAGCTTCCTTAAAACTGCCTAAAGTCACGGTAAAGTGTTGGCCAAAATAACTTCTCCCGGACTCGATTTAGGGTCTTATATAGGCCCAAAGTCCCCCAACACCTCAGTCGTGAAAATAGCTAAGGATCATAGAAACCAAATCTTGAGGCATACCGATCTTCAAATCTTCACACATTCACTGTTTACATGAAATCCCCTTATGGAGCCAATAACCTGCTCTTCTTTCTCAAGTGAACTGCACATAGGGCGCCACCTGGGATCTTGCGCCTGCTTAACCCCGAGATTACGAAAGAGTCCAGGCATCTCGGAGAGAAAAAAATTAACCGGGCTCCCCCACCCTCAGCCTCAACCCCCCCCCCCCCCCCCGTAGATTCGCAAAACATGTGATTAAGAGAATGAATCTCTGCAGCGGTGTGTGCGCTGATATGAAACTTCCTGGCAGATGAAAATTGTGTGCCGGAACCGGTACTCGAAACTGGGACCTTTGCCTTTCGCGGGCAAGCGCACTACCGACTGTGCTATCCCGACACGACTCACGATGCCGCCTCACAACTTTACTTTCGCCAGTACCTCGCCTCCTACTTTCCAAACTTCAGAGAAGTTCTCCTGCGAAACTTGCAAGACTATCACTCCTGGAAGAAAGGATATGATGGCTTAGGCACAGCGTAAGGGATGTTTCCAGAATGAAACTTACACTCTGCAGCTGATACGAAACTTCCTGGCAGATTCAAATTCTGTGTCGGAATCGGGGCTCGAACTTGGGACCTTTGCATTTCGCGGGCAAGCGCACTACCGACTGTGCTATCCCGACACGAATCACGATGCTAGTCTTGCAAGTTTCGCAGGAGAACTTCTGTAAAATTTGGAAATTAGGAGGCGAGGTACTGGCTGAAGTAAAGTTGTGAGGCGGCATTGTGAGTCGTGTCGGGATAGCACAGTCGGTAGTGCGCTTGCCCGCGAAAGGCATAGGTCCCAGGTTCGAGTCCCGGTTTCAGCACACAATTTTAATCTGCCAGGAAGTTTCATGTTACTAAGAGCATTGGCCACCTGGTTATCAGCCCCCTACTTTGCTGTACTTGAAAATGTGCTATCCGGCAGACGAAAAAAAAAGCCAGCTCAGAGCCTGTTTAGAGCACAAACTCACAATGTTCAAGGTAGAAACTGAACTTGTTGAGAGCAAAAAGGTCCCCGATGGCTTCCCATTCATAAACAGAATAATTACGCTCGGCTTGATTGAGGCTATGAGAGGCATAAGCTAGAGGCCGCCTCTGAGATGCATTGATCTGCGATGAAAGTCTGATTAAAATCAGAAATAGCCAAAACTGGAGGGTTGTAAATAGCAGTGTTAAGATCTTCAAATGACTGTTGTTGTCACGTACCCCATTCACCAATTTCTGACGCAATTCATTCAAGGGTGCAATGAGTTTAGCAGAATTGCGAATGAACTTATGATAAAAATTGGCCATCCCAACAAGACGGGCAACACCCAGCTTATCAGCTGGAGGGAGAAAGTCTCTAATCGCCTTGTCCTCTCATGTTCAGTGCTGATTCCCTCAGCAGACACGAAATGTCCCAGAAGGGGGCTGCATAACTTACACAAGGTAATTTTGGATGGTTTTACTGTTAGTCTGGCTGCAAGAAAATGTACAAAAACTTGATCCAGGTATTCGAGGTAACGATCAAATGACTCACTAAATACCACAAGGTCGTCCACATAAGTATATACACAGTTAAACTTGTAATCAGCTGATCAGTCAACACAACATCGAACAGACGAGAGAGAACAGCGGCACCAGTGGCGAGGCCAAAGGGAACAAGATTGAATTCAAATAAGTTCCAGTTAGTTTCGAAGGCAGTTACATACTTAAAGCCTCGATAAGGTGTATCTGAAAATAAGCTTGAGTCAAGTGCAAGACCTAAAACACAGAGGCACCTTAAAACCAGGTAAAACAATTATTCAAGTCAGGTAAGGCGACCGACTAAAGAATAACTTTCTTATCAAGTTGACGATAATAAGAACCACGCCGATAATCCCCCCGCCCCCCCCCCCCCTGTAGTTTAGGTACCAAAAACATAGGAGAAGCATATGGTGAGGTAGACTGCCTAATAACATCATTCCGCAACATTTGGTCAATTTTATTGTGGGGGGAGATAATCTGTAAGGGGCCTGACCCACCGGTTCATTATCAGTGAGATGGATGTGATACTCGATAATGTGGGTCATACTCAATCTATCAGATAAAACATCGGGGCACTGGGTGAGCAGACGCCGAACGTAATCGGCTTTTTCAAATTCTTGATGAGTAAGTTCAGTTGACTCAACTTCAGCAGACACATTATTAAGGGCCAGGAACAAAAGGCAATACTCTCAGTTGGGCGAAATTTAAAATAGAACCACCGACTCCCGTAATCAAAGACCAGAGCAGTCGGATGCATAAAATCGCACCTCAATATTAACGGTGTGCTCAATTTTTCGACAATGGGAAAAGAGATTGGCCAAGAAAACCGTTGTATGGATAACGTTCCTCTCACCTCTCCCAGATCAGGCAACATTTGCCTATTAGCGAGATGACTTCTATACCTGGAAGCATGGGCAGAGGAAAACCTACATAGATGACGAAATTCAAAGTACCAGTTGCTATCAATCACAGAAATAGAGCTTCCGGAATCGTTTAAGACACACGCCGGCTCCTGCCCTAACCGGGCACATACATAATGTAATGTAAATTACTTAGGAATCGTTATGGCCTTACCATGCCGCATCTACATTCTGTAACATCGAAGGAATCCTTTACGGCCCATAGACTTTCCCTTAAACTTGGGTACTTGTACCCCCAGGGTTGGCTGAGGACAGGAGACCGCAAAAGAATCAGAAACTTCCTCCTTGATAAGATGGTAAGTCTGCCTCCCCCTTGCCCGATTTCATTAATTCGGGCGTAAATTATGCTGTACAGGACACTCACGAACTAAATGATCGCGGGCTCCACACCGACAACAACGACATGATATGGCATGTTTTGGCGCCGAACGACCCCCTCACTGTCATTCAAATTCGCATATCTAGAAAAAAAATCCTCTCGCTGTTCATCAGCGAATGCAAAAGCAACGGAGGCACTCAAAGGTCCCTAAATTGATCAAAGGTAACCGGCCAACCAGAAAAAAGAAAACGCCACCGGTCCGGTGGTAGCATCCCCTCGTGTTCGGATACCTGCATCCCGATTGCCTTATTGTAGTCCTAACCCGCCCAAAATAACATGCTAATGGTTCGTCGTGTTCTTGTACGTGACAACAAAACGTCTGTTACAAACTAAGGCGCTTGCGCGGGGACAACCTTTGCTTAACTATATTCTCCCGCAACTGTTCCAAAGAGCCCCGGGACTGTAAGATGTCAGCAATAATTAACCTCAATGTTCCCTATGGCAAAGTATATAGAATGGCCAGCAAAACTGAATGTTATCCTTGCAAGGCATCTGCATGAACACGAAGGTCCACAAGAAACCATAATAATGTCCTACTTTCTTCGAAATTGTCAATAGACAATTTTCTCACCTCCTTTAAGAGACCTAAAAAAGAGAGTTTGGCAACTTAGCAAACTGATCTGCCTATATTGGGGTCGAATTGGTCATAACAGTTGACATAGGGGCCGAATCTAATATATAAAGCAGAGTGTCCGTATGTTTGTACGTGTTGCTCACAAATCCACAGTTTTGTTCCAATCTTTATGACATTTTGTACACGTAAGCTTCAATCCATTAGGACGGTTGCCGTAAGTGTAAGAATCACATACGATATATAATTCACAAGATATGACGTCATAAACACTGAGATGCGCGAAAAACTGCTGCATTTTGCGACAATGCTGCTCATTTTCTCCTAAAGCAGCGGACTGATTTGAACCAAATTTGGTACACACATTCCTTACCGTGAGGTGACAATTGCTGCATGGTTAAGAATCACATACGGCACTTGGTTCAAAAGATATTACGTCATAACCAATGCCATATAATGCACCGAGACTTTCGAAATATACTGTATGATGTTCAAATAGTCTATGGGACTTAACTACGGGGTCATCAGTCCCTAAACTTACAAACTACTTATGAACTACTTACGAACTAGGACGGCACAAATATCCATGCCCGAGGGGGGATTCGAACCCCCGACCGTAGTGGCCGTGCAGACCGTGACTGAAGCGCCTCAGTCCCCGCGGCCACCGCGGCCGGCACACTGTATGAGAATGACAGTACTTAGCGACTTGCAACAAATGTTAAACATAATTTCAAACGTTTAAGAAAATTTTTCTCGCTGGCAACCATAGTAAAATGATGAAAGGAAGAAAGTTTCTCGCTTACTACTTTTCCGCTGTTTATGGAGTAAAACTACGGCTCTCGGTATGACGTTACAATTTATAATTTGAACACTGCAAATTGTAGCCACAGTAAATTTTACAGACAGTATACACACATACAGTTCAACGTACCTTCCAAATTGTACCACAGTACGACACATAGCTCATGAGATATGAGCATTCCGACACTATGAATTGTAGCTGCAGGAAATTTTACAGATAGTATACACGCATATATTTGAGTGTACCTACTAAATTGTTTCATAGTACGACACATAGTTCATGAGATATGAGCATATAAACAATGGCGTTCGTGGAAAACCACCCCATCACGCACCTAGTTTTAATCTATTACTTCTTTACTACCAATTGTATTTTACAGACATACGGCCCTTATACAAATGAATATATACCTGAAAAACGGCAGGAATAAATACATGAATACACGGGAAACGCCGGATTTTCAGCTAGTGCTCTATATTCTGGAGTTGATTACTAGATTCAGGGGTTATACCTCCCACCTCTATAAACTTAACGAGATGAGACAAGACTAAAGCGCTGCCACCTTGGTAACCAGATGACTATGCAGCTCACTTTGATCCTGGGTTAGGGCAATCGCGGCAGAATCAATTAAACAATTATTGTAATGAGTAAGGTGAGCTTCAACACGAGACAATTGCTTAGAGGTAGGACGATCAGGCTCGTAAAAGTTGAGGGTCGAACTTGCTCCCTCCAAAGAAGAAGCAATGCGTGGGAGATACTCACTGTAGAAGAGACGGTGGTTGAAGGCAGAGAAAAAAGGTGTGTTGGCTACAGCTCGCAGTCGTGCTGCCAAGTCGGCAACGCTGCCGTCCAACGCCAAGTTGCGAATACGTAACTTACAAAGTAGATGCTCCCGACGCAGATGTGATATAACGGGACACGAGCGCCTTGCTATGGCGTCTACCAAAATCTGAAATATAGGAGGAACGAAAGTAAAATACCCAATACTAAATACCGGTATATATATATATATATATATATATATATATATATATATAAGATGGATAAAGAACAAACTCAGGAGCCCAGTGAAAGGAAAATTTTCTGCTACTAATAATAGGGCGTTTCTAGGATATAGAACTGAGGATCAAACAAGATGTGGGAAACGGAGCATTGCCAGGCCCAAGTAAATTTAACAATACTCACATTTATTAACAGGAAAAGGCACAAGCAAGAATACTGAGCACTAAACATATTTACAAATGATCAGCAAATAATAAACTGAAACTTCTAATCTTTAACAAAACATATATTGTTCAACCATTCCACGTTATAAGATTTAAAAACAAATGACAGATAAAGAATTTTAAAGATTTCACTTTTTTATTTTTTCAACTAACAGTATTTTGAAAGGTATCACCTTCCAGTCACCTAATTACATTAGAAAGGAAGAAACTCTCGGAAGTTCAGCTCGACAGGAGAAGAGAACCCGGTGCCAGAAGGAAGCAAAAGACTTAACTAAGTCCAAACCCACAAGCACTCGCACACAACTCGGTGGGCATGAAGTACATCCTCCAACCCGCCATAAAAAAAAAAAAAAAAAAAAAAAAAAAAAAATGCTACTGCGTGGGATAACGTAGTTACTTATGATGGGTAATGTTTGTCCGCCTACGCAACTACAAATAATATGTGACTTTTCTCACCTGTCGCGTTTCGTTTTAATGTCAATGAGACATCTTCTTTGTTCTATAATCATAGATATCTGCAATATTTTTGATCGAAAACGGTTGGTTAACAAATCAGGTAAAGTACTGTTTTGTTACTACCGGAAATTTTATTCTTGGTTTTCGCATTACATCATTAAGTGCCGATTTGATTCATGCTGTGCCGCAGAATTTTTTTCTGTATGTCACAATTTTCAAAATGTTGAAATATTTGTAAATCTATCTATAGGACTCAACTACTTGGTCATTAGACCGTAGCTTACAAACTACTTACACTAAGGTAAACTAATCTAAGGACAACACTAACACCCATGCCCGAGGGAGGACTCGAACCACCGACGGCGCCCCAGTACGCACGGCTAATCCGCCGCGGCGTCACTAATTTTCGCTTCACTGACACGCTGTCCATAATTATGCATTTCTCAGTTCTGACGTATTTGTTTTGAATGTGACTGAGTCTGCACAGTGTGTCGTTGAAGGGTTGCCAATATCGCGGTTGTAATTATTTATTTATTTAAATACTTTATATTAAATTATGTTCTAGTGTATTTACTTTTGATACAAGCGAAATAGAGTAGTGACGAAATGACAACTCTGTGTGAATAGTGTTTTTTTTGGGAGGGGAGTGGCAGGCAAGGATGACTGAATAGTGGTTGAAAGTGGTAATTAGTTGGATGTACAGTGAGAGGGAAGATTAACAAGGAGACTATATGGGTGTCGGATTATAGAATATCTTTATATTTATGGTACGTGAAGAGCTTAAATAACAACCTGCCAAACCCATTCGACGAGATAATCGAGTTTAAAGTTTCGCAAAGTATACATAAGGACTAAATATTAATAAGTAAAAAAGTAGACGCATCTGTTCGTGTAGCTCAGGTAGTAGCGTTCTGGTCGTGCAACCCTGGGGTCGGTGGTTCGAATCCTGTCATGGCAGATTTGTTTTTAATTTTTTTTTCCTTTGTGTTCCAACACTTATACAGTTTTAATATCTAATGATAATTTTTATGAAAAGTGCACGTGTTTTTATTTATTCGTAATTTTCTATATTTTATGATAGGTTGTTAATAATGATAGACAATCAAATACCCGTAAGTTACATTTTTTACAGTATTGGCTTCACTATTAATTGACGACGGTAGTCTTTGATTGTTCAGTTTGTGGAGAGCTACGACATACTAAGTCATCTCCCTGGCTACTAATGGCTTTCCAAGAAGCTATCCTACTCAACCATCGTTTTACGTGACGACAAGGATTTCAACTCGTCTACAGACACATATATAAAAACTGACACAACAAGTGGAATTACAGATCCCATAATGTTTTATATAATTGAATAGGAAAACGAATATATATATATATATATGTGTGTGTGTGTGTGTGTCGCAGGGGGATTCGAACCTCCGACTCTATGGTTACGAAGCCCTTATGGTACCACCTAAGCTAAACCGACAGATGCCGGAACCGTTTTAATTACCGGCACTTACGTAAACTTTGTAAAATTTCAATGCGATTTTCTCAAGAATTTTTGAGAATTGCGTCGAAAGGCTTTGGCTGATTGTTATTTACGTTCTGAATTTCACGTACCATAAATATAAAGAAATTCTAAAGTCCTTGTAAGAGTGAGAGGCAGGAGATGGACTGATGGTTTTCGGAGAGGAGAGGTTCGAGAATTGTGTTTATAAAGCTTAACCTATTGTGAATTATTTTCTTCTTTCTTCGTTTCGGCCATCTAAGGACCACGCACCAATTTCAATGTTTCCTCCTATGTTCTTCTTTCTTTTTCTTCCAGTATTCTTTCATCTTTTCACTATGCATCCTTTTTCTCTCCTCATACCACTTTACTCCTGTCTTCTTCTCCCTCCTGCCTTGGAATCCTTCCATTTTAAACACTTTCTTCTTAAAAGTTTCTCTCTCTGTTGCATCTTTTTCACTTATATTGTTTCTTTCCAAATCTTTCCTAACTTCTTGACTACATGCTATTGTTGACTTCTTGACCCGGAGATATTTAAAAATCTGTTTGGTTAACCTGTAGCTGTTCATTCGGTGTAAATGTACAAAAAATAGCAGTCGCCTCTTCTGTAGTGTTTCGGTTATGTTTTCTATGTTGCGATAAACTTCTGTATTACTTTTTAGTTTCCATACCTCTGTATTTCTTAGTGGACCAAGTATTTTTCGAATGATTTTTCTTTCTAGGACTTCAATTTTATGTAATTTGTGATTCAGTACTAAACATTCACTTGCTATTACTGGTCCCAAGCCCGGAGCCCCATCGCGCAAGTGATGAGGAAGTAGGAGGGGAGGAGTAACACCTCGTAAAAATAAATAAATAAATAAATAAAAGAACTGGGTCCATCTGGCTCCAGATGGTGGCACCCTGTGAGGGCCCCTGCCTAGGGTTACAGGTGGAACCTGGTCAACAGTCTCAAAGGCGGAAGAGGAATCTTAGTTCCCAACGGCAGAGAGAGCGGAAGAACCTAATGGAGAAAACCATGAAAAATAATCATTTCGAACTAACAATCCGATCTTATCTTGGAATTTATATCCTCCCGTGTACAATGTACAATTTCTATTGTGAATTATTTTATTTTCATTATTTTTTTTATTTATTTTTCATATTTATTTTTATATTACTTACTAGCTTAAGCCCGCGGCTCCGCTCGCGTGTTGGTTGATTATAGTAGTAAGCTATCTTTCAGTAGTGTGCTATGAGACTGGTTTTGAAGGATGAAATGATATACAATACCTTTTTTAGTAACAAACATTTTTAATCAACATACGAATAAAAATAATTATGTGAAGTGCTTAATGATTTACAATAAATAATACATACATTACTCCTTATAGCCTATGTTGCAATATCTCAACACGTATGGTAAGAGTAATGTCCAAATTCATTTTTAATTTTATTTTAGGGCATTCTAGTAAACTACGTTATTTTTAGTATGCTCGCGTGTTGGTTGATTATAGTAGATAAGCTATCTTTCAGTAGTGTGCTATGAGACTGGTTTTGAAGGACGAAATGATATACAATACCTTTTTTAGTAACAAACATTTTTAATCAACATACGAATAAAAATAATTATGTGAAGTGCTTAATGATTTACAATAAATAATACATACATTACTCCTTATAGCCTATGTTGCAATATCTCAACACGTATGGTAAGAGTAATGTCCAAATTCATTTTTAATTTTATTTTAGGGCATTCTAGTAAACTACGTTATTTTTAGTATGCTCGCGTGTTGGTTGATTATAGTAGATAAGCTATCTTTCAGTAGTGTGCTATGAGACTGGTTTTGAAGGACGAAATGATATACAATACCTTTTTTAGTAACAAACATTTTTAATCAACATACGAATAAAAATAATTATGTGAAGTGCTTAATGATTTACAATAAATAAT
The DNA here is from genome assembly GCA_026315105.1 of Locusta migratoria. NCBI lineage: Eukaryota > Metazoa > Arthropoda > Insecta > Orthoptera > Acrididae > Locusta > Locusta migratoria. The sequence continues at coordinate 214,691,626 of CM048745.1, read as the reverse complement.
ACATACATTATTCCTTATAGCCTGTGTTGCAACATCTCAACACGTAAGGTGAGAGTAATTTCCAAATTCATTTTTAATTTCATTTTAGGGCATTCTAGTAAACTACGTTATTTTTAGTATGCTCGCGTGTTGGTTGATTATAGTAGATAAGCTATCTTTCAGTAGTGTGCTATGAGACTGGTTTTGAAGGACGAAATGATATACAATACCTTTTTTAGTAACAAACATTTTTAATCAACATACGAATAAAAATAATTATGTGAAGTGCTTAATGATTTACAATAAATAATACATACATTATTCCTTATAGCCTGTGTTGCAACATCTCAACACGTAAGGTGAGAGTAATTTCCAAATTCATTTTTAATTTCATTTTAGGGCATTCTAGTAAACTACGTTATTTTTAGTATTGTTTGGAGCGTAAATGTAGAGACTTTTTGGATTGCCCACCCTTGAGCAAGCGACGTATAATTGACCATGTGAAAAACATGAGGGCTGTAAATGGATTCCTGAAATTTTTAATGATTGTCCTTGAGCTTTGTTAATTGTCATGGCAAAAGCTAGACGAACTAGAAACTGAAGTCTTTTGAACTGAAATAGAATATCTGTAGCGATTAAAGGAAATTCAACAATAATGATTGTAATAATATCACAGATCGATCACTTGATGTAATTCGCGAAACGTCAAATCCATTTTTTTAAAGAGCTGTATTAAAAGAAATCTCTTTTTTACTGCTTTATTTATTTATTCTTATATTTCCTTATAAAGAAAGAGCTGAAGACATTGTAGCACGCATATACTAAATATATGGTCTGTGGCATCACGTTTCGCTGTATGTAACCTCCTTGCTATAGAGTCGCAAGCGTCATCTCTACCCTTCAGTCCGAATTTTTAATAATTTGACGACTTTCAACTACCATATCCTCCACCCCCTTATAGCTATCGCTATGAAACTGCTACGGTGTACAACAGGAGACTTCGGACAACACTTACACACAGACCATTCGTTTGCGTTTTGTAGTTTTCGCTACAGACCGAAAAATTAAAACACACACACACACACATACACACACACGTAGAATTTTATATACACCAATAACTTTCCATCCCAATATAATCCACCCCTTTATCATTATCAACTCTCAAGCAACAATGCAACCAATTAAACCATTTTCAAAGAGTAAATATAATTTACAAAGAGTAATTATTGTTCCGCATTTCGCATTACATTCTTCAAATTATTAAACATCTATCAGATCGCTATAAAACCATGGCTAAAACCTTACTCAGGTACAAATTAGTAACTGTTAAAATATTAAAGTCTCTGCGTCTTGTCGTTAGGACGTGATAAGCGTACACCGAACATACATTCACATTAATGTATACATATAAATAGCTATCCGATCGCCATAAAAACGTGCCTAAAGTCTTCCCCGGGTAAACATTAGTAAGTGTACAAATTTTAGCTCTCTATGTTTGTTTGTAAATTCTATGGGACTTAACTACGGGGTCATCAGTCCCTAAACTTACAAACTACTTACAAACTAGCTAATACTAAGGACGGCACAAATATCCATGATCGAGGGGGGGATTCAAACCCCCGACCGTAGTGGCCGTTCAGACCGTGACTGGAGCGCCTCAGTCCCCTCGGCCACCGCGGCCGGCAGCTATCTACGTCTTGTGGTTCAGACGTGATAAACGTACACCGAACATTCACATTTATAGATATACATTTATTTTACTTTTTTGGTAGGAGAACAGTAACATGGTAAACTTTACCATGAACTGGTTGTTGCTGGTTAATAGTAAAGTACAGCTGCAAGGTAAGGTATGTTTGAATCTGTATCCTCGAAGGGCATGAGAACAAGACTGCTGCTCCTGGTGGATTACGCATTCGACATTAGCAACCTTGTCCGACGTTACATCGACCCTTTACGTATTACGCGTGCGGCTCTGCTCGCCTCGGTGCCGGAATGACGCAAACGTCCCGAGAAGAAGGAGCTAAAAAACACGGCAGGGGGGTTGGCGGGGCCGCGCTGGAGGCAGAACGTGCGCACGCCGGCAGGGGCGGCCTGCCATTGGTCGGCGCCGGCTCTTTCCTGGTAAACGCCCTTGGAGAGCTGCCAGCGGTGTCGGGTAACTGTAGCGGCTGCCTCACGCCTCGACCGGCCATCGCGGGCCTCCGGCGAACTGGAAGCGCCAGGGGCGCCCCGCGGACACTGCCGGAACTACCTGCACCAGGGAATCACTGATTCACTGCTCAGGGCCCTCTGGTCCTGTGCGGTCCTGCCTCCTGTCGTTAACGTCGTCTTCAGTACCAACACTTCTTTGATACAATGAAACTTCCACTTTGCATCGGAGTATGCGCTGATATGAAACTTCCTGGCAGGTTCAAATTGCGTGCCGGAACCGAGACTCGAACCTGGGACCTTTGCCTTTCGCGGGCAAGCGCTCTACCGACTGAGCTATCCCGACACGACTAACGATGCCGCCTCACAACTTTACTTCCGTCAGCATCTCGCCTCCTACTTTCCAAACTTCACAGAAGCTCTCCTGCGAACCATGCAAGACTAGCGCTCCTGGAAGAAAGGATATGGTGATGACATGGCTTAGCCACAACCTAAGGGATGTCTCACGATGCCGCCTCACAACTTTACTTCCGCCAGTATCTCGCCTCCTACTTTCCAAACTTCACAGAAGTTCTCCTGCGAACCTAGCAAGAATAGCACTCCTGGAAGAAAGGATATGGTGGAGACATGGCTTAGCCACAGCCTAAGGGATGTTTCCCGAATGAAATCTTTCACTCTGCAGCGGAGTGTGCGCTGATATGAAACTTCCTGGCAGATTGGAATTGCGTGCCGGAACCGAGACTCGAACCTGGGACCTTTGCCTTTCGCGGGCAAGCGCTCTACCGACTGAGCTATCCCGACATGACTAAAAATGCCGCCTCACAACTTCCACCAGTACCTCGCCTCCTACTTTCCAAGCTTCACAGAAGCGCTCATGCGAACCTATAGCATTGCTGGAAGAAAGGATCTGCTGGAGACATGGCTTAGTCACAGCCTAAGGGATGTTTCCAGAATGAAACTATCACTATGCAGGAGAGCTTCCGTAAAGTTTGGAAAGTAGGAGGCGAGGTACTGGCGGAATTAAAGTTGTGAGTCGTGTCGGCATGGCTCAGTCGACAGAGCGCTTGCCCGCGAAAGGCAAAGGTCCCAGGTTTGAGTCCCGGTTCCGGCTTACAATTTGAATCTGCCGAGAAGTTCCATTTCTTTCATAGTTTCCCACGCTACTCTACCCTGTGAAAGGCGCTTCATCTCTGAAAAAGGGCGCCAACCCATTTCCATATCTACGCTTACATACATACTCCGCAGTCCACCCTTGGGTACCTAGTAACGTTACTTGTTACTTGCTTTTCTGTTCCGTATGGAACGAAGGCTATGAGTGGAACAGGGAATTATATCTATGTTTTACAGATCTAGAAAAGGCTAATGGCAGTATACCTAGGAGGAAGCTATTGTCAGTTCAAGATTATGGATTAGGAGGCAAACTATATCTTTACGTAGATAGTCATCCAAAAGTTCACGCTAAGTTAAGTACACGGTTCATAGTAGTTTCAGGGGGTAAGATAAGGCAGTTACTCGTGACGACTTATACTCATATTATTTATACACAATTGTTGGAAACCATGAACTGGCAGGGCGAGACTGAAATACACTCCTGGCCATTAAAATTGTTACACCACGATGATGACGTGCTACAGAAGCGAAATTTAACAGACAGGAGAAGATGCTGTGATATGCAAATGATTTTCAGAGCATTCACACAAGGTTGGCGCTGGTGACAACACTTACAACGTGCTGACACGAGGAAAGATTCCAACCGATTTCTCATATACAAACAGCAATTGACCGGCGTTGCCTGGGGAAAAGTATGGAGCAGAAATGCGTACCATCACGTTTTCGACTTTGATAAAGGTCGGATTTTAGCCTATCGTGATTCCAGTTCATCGTATCGCGACATTGCTGCTCGCGTCGGTCGTGATCCAATGACTGTTACCAGAATATGGAATCGGTGGGTACAGGAGGGCAATACGGTACGCCGTGCTGGATCCCAACGGCCTCGAATCACTAGCAGTCGAGATGACAGGCATCTTATCCGCATGCCTGTAACGGATCGTGCAGCTACGTCTCGATGCCTGAGTCAACAGATGGGGACGTTTGCAAGTCAACAACAATCTGCACGAACAGTTCGACGGCGTTTGCAGCAGCATGGTGTATCAGCTCGGAGACCATGGCTGCGGTTACCCTTGACGTTGCATCACAGACAGGAGCGCCTGCGATGGTGTACGCAACGACGAACTTGGGTGCACGAATGGCAAAACGTAATTTTTCCGAATGAATCCAGGTTCTGTTTACAGCATCATGATGGTCGCATCCGTGTATGGCGACAACATGGTGAACGCCCATTGGAAGCGTGTATTTGTCTTCGCCATACTGGTGTATCACCCGGCGTGATGTTATGGGGTGCCATTGGTTACACATCTCGATCATCTCTTGTTCGCATCGACGGCACTTTTATCAGTGGCCGTTACATTGCAGATGTGTTACTACCCTTCATTCGATCCCTGCGAAACCCTACACTTCAGCAGGATAATGCACGGCCCCATGTTGCATGTCCTGTACGGAGCTCTTTGTCTACGGAAAATGTTCGACTGATGCCGTGGCCAGCACACTCTCCAGATCTCTCACCAACTGAAAATGTCTGGTCAATGGTGGCCGAGCAACTGGCACGTCACAATACGATAGTCTCTACTCTTGATGAACTGTGGTATCGTGTTGAAGCTACATGGGAATCTGTACCTGTACACGCCATCCAAGCTCTGCTTGACTCAATGCCCAGGCGTATCAAGGCCGTTATTACGGCCAGAGGTGGTTGTTCTGGGTACTGTTTTTTCAGGATCTATGCACCCAAATTGCGTGAAAATGTAATCACATGTCAGTTCTAGTATAATATATTTGTCCATCTGCTTTTCTTCTTGGTGTAGCGATTTTAATTGCCAGTAGTGTACGTGAAAAGAAAGTAAGCGCTCCAAGATATGCAGACAACTTAGTGGAAATGGCAGATTCGATTGATCTAATATCAACGAGATCCAAGGGCTACATGATAAAGATCAGCAACGTAGGAAGTAATTGGAATAAAAGTGTAGCAAAGTTAATGCAATAAGCGTTCAGGTACGATATCCTCTCTTCTGCAAGAAGAAGTCAGTACCAAGACTTGTAACATGTTACCTTAATAACGAGTTTGATGTGACATATAAAAGAAGCAAGGATCGTGGCGGGTAATAATAGATGGGAACAATGGAAGTTTGGTGTACATAATGAGGAAATAAAACTGGGAATGAACACGATAGATGAAGCAGTTAGAGTGAACAGGCTCAGATGGTGGAGTCATGTACACGCGTGAGAGAAGCAAGGTTACCCAAGAGACTCATGATTAAATGTGGTGGTTCTTTTTGACAACCCATTTCTCAATTTTCTCGTCTCCCCTATGTCTTATTTCTTTTAATGACTGATGGTAGGTGTTTATTGCATGTAATACTTTTATTATTCTTGTTTCCTGATTTCTAAATTAACTAATGGGTTGGGAGATAAGTGCGAGTCTTGTTCATTGATTTCTTTATTAGAGTACGTCACTTATTGCATTCCTGTGATTATTCATTTCGGTGGCGAGCGATATGTTTGGAGCTGTAGGAAGCTGCGACATGAGTCGACGCTGGTTTCACACGCAGGGGGAGCGTAGGCATTTGTTGTTGTAGGAGCCGGCGATTATTTTATTGCGGAAAGGTTTTCAAAGCAGTAGCGTAGCGAAGCCCCTCTGCGCCATCCCGTGGTGTCCGTGTTGTTGTTTGGATATTTTTCGGGGACAAAACTGTAGCCGGCCGCGGTGGCCGAGGAGACTAAGGCGCTCCAGTCACGGTCTGCACGGCCACTACGGTCGGGGGTTCGAATCCCCCCTCGGGCATGGATATTTGTGCCGTCCTAGTTCGTAAGTAGTTCATAAGTAGTTTGTAAGTTTAGGGACTGATGACCCCGTAGTTAAGTCCCATAGACTATACAAACATTTGACAAAACTGTAGAGGTTATCAGTCCCCTGGTGTCAGTGGCAGCGTGAGGCACAGGACAAGCCGCTACCTGGCCAGGTAGGCGCGACCAGCGTTGCTGTAGAAGACTGCTCTACCGAGAAAAGCGGATGGTGCCGGTCGGCCCAGCCTGCCAATTTCTTTAGGTGAGTGGCGTCGTTCGGCCTCAAGTTTTACGGTAAGGGACGACTTTCCGTTCTCTCTGCATCCCAAAGTGTCCGCAGAGGGTCGCTTGGTTTACGACACAATACATGGCGGGATGTTGGACGTGCAGTTCACTGCGTGGAGCGGCTGTCTGGCTGAATTTGCGTCCGACGCCCATGTTCATAAAAACCGGCGCCAAGATTACGGTGAGAGATAGTTTAGCAGGTTTTTCAGGGAAAGTATGGGCTACGTGACTTTGCATGAGAAATTTGCTGTCGGGGGTGGAGCCTACGGTGCAGACTGCTGCTCCGTCAGCGATTGGCTGTGTGTTTTGAAATATGTCTGGTCGAAATGTCTGGAATCCGGCCGCGTCTCGTCATTCATCTACATCTACATGGGATACTCTGCAAATCACATTTAAGTGCCTGACAGAGGGTTCATTTATACTATTTATCTCCCATTCCATTCTCGAATAGCCCACAGGCAGAAAGGACACCTGAATCTCTCCGTTCGAGCTCGGATTTCTCGTATATTATTCTGATGATCATTTCTACCTACCTAGGTGGGAGTCAACAATATACTTTCGCATTCGGAGGAGAATGTTGGTGACTGGAGTTTAGTAAGTAAACCACGCCGCAGCGATAACCGCCGTTGTAATGATTCCCTTCCCAGATCATGTATCACTTCCATAACGCTGTCTCCCATGTATCGTGACAGTACAAAACGAGCTGTCCTTCTTTGTATTCTTTCGATGTCCTCCGTCAAACCGACCTGGTAAGGATCCCCCACTGGGCAGCAATACTCCAAATCAGGACGGACAAGCGTAGTGTATGCAGTCTCTTTAGTAGCGGTGTTGCATCTTTTAAGGGTTCTACCAATGAAACGCAGTCTCTGGTTCGCCTTTCCCACGACATTATGTACGTGTTCTTTCCAGTTTAAGTCTGAAGCAATAATAATTCCTAGGTAATTTGTGGAGTTTACGGCCTTCACTTTTAATTGATGTCTCTTGTAAACGAAGTTTAACGTATTTCTTTTCGTACTCATGTGGATGACTGCACACTTCTCATTATTTAGAGTGAATTGCCAATTTTTACACCACAGTGATATCTTATTCAGATCGTTCTTCAGTTGGTTTTGATCTTCAGACGATTTTACTGGACGGTAAATGACGGCGTCATCTGCAAACAACCTAAGAGAGCTACTTAGATTTCCTCCCAAATCTTCTATGTAAATAAGGAAGATCAGAGGACCAATAACACTACCCTGTGGAACGTCAGATATCACCTCTGTTTTAGTCGAAGCTCTACCATCGATTACTACAAACTGTGTCCTCTCTGACAGGAAATCCTCCTCTATCCAGTCGCAAATTTGGGGGGATATACCATAACCACGCAATTTGATTAAAAGCAAGAAATCAAGAAATACGGAATCGATTTGCGAACCCTTGTCGATAGCACTCATCATTTCGTGTGAGTAAAGAACTAGTTATGTTTCGCAAGAACGATATTTTCTAAATCCGAGTTGACTTTGGGTCAATAGATCATTCTGTTCGAGATAATTCGTAATATTTGAATATATGATATGTTCCAAAACCCCGCTGCAAATTGACGTCAATGAAATAGGCCTGTAGTTTAGTGAGTTACTCCTACTGCCTTTCTTGAATATAGGTGTGACCTGTGCAACTTTCCAATCTTTTGGTACATATCCTTCTTTGAGAGAGCGGTTGTATATTGCTGTTAAGTAAGGAGCTATCGCTTCTTGGACAGCCCATTAAAGGTTTTAGGAAATTGGCTTCCTAGGTATGAAGGACGTAGCCGCCAATAGCTAGCGTGGGCAGCTTGGTGATGTGTAAGAGAGACGGGTAGGAGATACGCTCATGGACGGTTGACTTAAGAGACGAGTATGAGATACAGTCTTGGACGTTTGACTTAGAAGTAAGGCAAGTAGGGAAACTAATCAAGTCTTGATCCTAGTATGATGGATGCCACTGGTCAGATAGATCAAGATTTACTTTTCTATGTTTCGGAAAACATAGTGTCGACCCAATTTATCATAACGATTAATCAGATAATTTGTATAAAAAAGGACATTGTTTTACATACTAAATTTTCAGATTAAATTAATCATAACGTTCATTTTTGTTTTGTTACAACTTGCATATCAAAGGAAATAGCTTGCCGCATTATAGTAACGACACCAAGACATGTTGGAATGGGTTCGGTAGAAGAAGTCAAGGTATACCAAGGATTCGGAAAAACTGATTTTGATGTAACAGACGTTCAGATAGGCACCAATGTTAACACTGAATTTGGGGCCATGGAGGAATTTTACAAGGTATGCTACTCTCCAGGCTGAACGCTGAAGGCATAATCAGTCATATAATGACGACGATATTCATATTTTAAATGTGTTTATTTCAGTCAACAGTTGCTATAAAATTGTTTAATGACTTGTTTCGATCACTTGGATCATCTTCAGATCTAAAAAAGCATCTAAGAGCATTTAGTGACAGAAAAGCACACGGTTGGAACAATTAATACCCATTTACAAGTGCTACATAGGGAACCAAAAGGACGTCTCCTAACGACACTAGAAGAAATAGAAATTTTCACACACCGGCTTCAAGAACCTGATACACTCAACCAACAAAATGATTTTAATAACAGCGCATTTTTTAAGAACTTTGAAGGCCTCTTGCAACCTTCGCCTTGGAGCGGCGGCCCCACTTTCCGGTGGCTGGCGGCGGCAGCGCGTCGGCCCGGACACCGCCCTAGCAGCAGCGAGGCGTGCAGACTGGCTTCCGAACGCGCCGCACAACGCCACCAAGTAGTGACAGAGGCAACTAACGCCCATGCCAGACTGTTTTATATAAATTTTGTTTATACAAATTTTTATATATTTTTTATATTTTAACATTTTAATGATATTTTAACAAACTGACGTTTAAAAATTTTAAAGTATGACATATGTAATTTTATACATGTCTGTTTTACAAATTCAATGCCTTAAATATCGTATGCATTTTTTTTAATTATCGTACCATATTTTTATACTTATATCACACACAGTTTTTAATTTTTATGTCTGGATATATTCAAGAACCCCACTTTTAGAAATATTTATATAGCTAACAATTGTACGATATATTATGGCTCAACCTATCCATTACAATCCCTCCCCTGCACCCCCCACCTACTCTTTCCCTCCCCACCACCACCTGCAACCAAATTAAAAATACCTACATCGAACCGTAAAACTCAGTACCAATTAGTACTCAGCCAGACGAGTTGCGGACGCAACTATAAGGTAAAGAAAAATCTATCCATTCACGTATAAATTAACTATTGTCAATTAACCCTTAGTAAATTTATCAAATTGTACATTGCTATTCTACTTTTGTTTTTTAGATCTGAAGATGATCCAAGTGATCGAAACATGTCATTAAACAATTTTATAGCAACTGTTGACTGAAATAAACACATTTAAAATAACATTGTGCAGTTGCGGACATTCTCAAATCGACCATGTCGACTATAATGGATATTCATATTCATGTGAGCTTATGGAACAGGTAACCAAATACGTGAGTGGCTCGAAGACTACTTACGTAATAGAACCCAGTACGTTGTCTCCGATGGCGAGTGTTCATCATATACTAGGGTATCGTCAAGACTGCCACAGGGAAATATGATAGAACCTTTTTATTTTCTATCTATATAGGAAAGGCGAACGAAAAACTACGTTTCATTGACAGAACAAAAGGTTCAACAGTGCTACTAAAGAAACTGCCTACACTCCACCAGGTTCGACTAACAGACGACTTAGAGAAAGTTCATAGAAGGGCAGCTCGTTTGGTATTACCGCGCTATAAGGGGTACAGATGAACGTAAAAGCTGCAAGAGTTGCAGAGGAAGCTATTAAAAGAAAAGCGTTAGTCGTTGTGCAGAGATCTATTTGCGAAATTACTTTCACCAATTTCCGAATGCGAACATATTTTATTATCTTCCACCGACAGAGGGAGACATGACCATCATAATAAAATAACAGAAATCAAATCGAAAACGAAGAGATTTAGCTGTTCCTTTTTCCCGTGAGCTATTAGAGAATGGAACTGTAGAGAAACACCATACAGGCAGTTCGATGAACCCTCTGCCATGCACTTGAATGTGAGGTGCGGAGTATTTATACAGATGTAGATGTAGAAATGATCTGACGGACAGTGTCATTTGCAATCTGCAGCTGTTTGCTGATGATGCCGCGGTGAATAGGAAGGTGCAGTCATTGAATGATTGTAGTAGGATGCAGGATAACTGGGACCAAATTTCTAGGTGGTGTCAGAAATGACAGCTAGTTCTAAACGTAGAAAAATGTAAGTTGATGCAGATGAGTAGGAGAAACAATCTCAGAATGTTCGAATACAGCTTCAGTAGTGTGCTGCTTGACAGAGTTGCGTCAATTAAATACCTCGGTGTAACGCTGCACAGCAGTGTTAAATAAAACGAGTATATAAGGACAATCGTGAGAAAGGCGAATGGTCGACTTCAGATTATTGGGAGAATTTTGGGAAGGTGTGATTCGTCTGTCAAGGAAACCGCATATAAAACGCTTGTACGACCTCGTTTTCATTATTCTTTAATTTTTGGGATCCCCACCTGATCGGTTTAAGGAAAGACATAGAAGCAATTCAGATGCGGACGGCTAGGTTTGTAAATGGTAGATTCGACCAATGCGCGCCTATTACTGAAATGCTTCGGGAACTCAAATGCGATGTCGACAAATTTCTCTTTTTCAGAAACGCTTTTCGTCCCATTGCCATTCTGCATTTTACATCACCTGCACTGCAACCATCATAGGTTATTTTATTTTACTGCCGAAGTAAGAAAACTCATCTACCACCTTTATTGTTTCATTACCTAATCCAATTTCTTCAGCATCGCCAGATTTTCTTAGACTGCATTCCATTGCCCCGGTTTTGTTCTTGTTAAAGTTCAACTTTTACCTTTGATTCAAGACACTGTCCATTCCGTTTAAAAGCTCTTCCAGATTCTTTGGTATCTTTCACAGAATTACTATCTCATCACCAAACCTCAAAGTTTTTATTTCTTCTACCTGGACTTCAATTCCTTCCCTAAATTCCTCCTTGAATTTCTTCACAGTTTGCTCAATGTACAGATTCGATAACATTGGGGAAAGGCTTGTTCCCTTCCCACTATAATACCGTCTGTCTGGTTTTTGTAAAAGTTTCATGTAACTCTTCGCTTACTACAATTTACCCCCGCTAGCTTCAGAATTTAAATAGGTTTGTAACTGGTAGAATCGTTCAATGCGCGATTGTTACTGAGATACTTCGGGAACCCTAATACGAGTCGTTGGAGGGAAGGCAGACGGTCTTCTCCAGAAACACAGTTGAAGAAGTTTAGAGAGCCGGAATTTGAGGCGGACTGCTGAATGATTCTACTGCCACCAACAAGTTAAATTTCGCGTAAAGACCACAACGATAAGATCATAGAGATTGGGGCTTGCACAGATATGAATCTGCCTCTAAGAGGCCTAAACCCACATCCATCTTGTCTTCGACTTACTCGTACTCTCCTTTGAACAATACCTGAGAATATTTTGCCCATAACGCTAATTAGAGAGATACCTCTGCAACTGTCACAACTTCTCTGTTTCCCACCCGCTACAATGCACCGCTATCTACTGACCATTCTCTCCACTTCCGCAAACGTGATGCTATTTCCATCATTATTTCTATCCTATTTTTTTTTGTTTTTTTTTTTGTTTTTTTGTTTTTTTTTTTGTTTTTTTGTTTTGTTTTTTAGCTTATCTGACTTAACTACGGGGTCATCAATCCCTAAATTTACAAACTACTTATGAACTAACTAATACTAAGGACGGCACAAATATCCATGCCCGAGGGGGGATTCGAACCCCCGACCGTAGTGGCCGTGCAGACCGTGACTGGAGCGCCTCAGTCCCCTCGGCCACCGCGGCCGGGTATCCTATTGTACATAGAAATCTGTAACTTTACTGGATGCTCTTGACGTTTTCCTGGCGAAATGAGTATTGGATTAAAGATCCGTGAATGCAGCCGGGTAACGTCGACCTCCTGGCATGATATTTAGCGATGACAATCGTTCAGTCATCTTCGGGTGAATGTCAGCCTCTGGAGAATGCTAGATTTTTTTCGCCTTTATTGAACGCCATGCCCCGGAATGGGTAGGCACTCTACAGTCAAGCGATACAATATATTGGACAATTTGATTTGAGAACAATGATGGTTAAAAAGCAACATAGGCCATAATTGGCGCATTAAAATAACACATAGAGAATAAAATGGAAATGAGGGAAAACCAAGCGAGGGATGGAAGAGGAGGAGGGGAGGGTGGAGAGAGGAAGGTGAAAGAGGGGAGAGGGGGGAAGGTAGGAAGGTTAGAAGTCGGGACGGAGGGCGTCATACAGGATGGAGAGGTGACGAAATTTACTCTCGGACACGATGTGGAGAGAGTGTAGGTGAAATGGAGGGAGGGGTGGAATAGTAAAGACGCAGCAGAGGCCTGGGGTGCAAGAGGATGGGAAATACCAAAGGTGTGACGGGAATCTATCTTTCATATTGTAAGGGGACAGCTCCGTGGGGACACTTGAAGTCTGCAATTCTGTGGTAAGTCGCGCACATGCGCGGGAATCGAGATGTTTTAACAACTACTGAGTCGTCGTAGTTCAGGGGCTAGTCAGTAGATAACGGTAGCCCTCAACTGTCAAACGACCGTCTGGTCGCTCGCTTTGTGTATAGACACGTGACTGGAAAATCCTGGCCGTTATGAACGCAATGGCGAACGCCGGGAGAAGCCCTGTTTGGGCTTGAAACTAAACGGTGTATGGATGCCGATGCTGAAGAGATTTACTATCCTTTCACTACATTGGTATAGCAACGACGATCGGCAGCAGTAGACGATGGTCAATTGCACTGACGTCTTCAGAACACGTGCTCAAGCGTCGGCGCCAATGTGTGTGTTGGACCTACAATTCTACAGGCCCCCTTGAAGATGTCCTCCGCAGACGGAACGAAACGTTTGGTTCTGAAAACAAATTCAACCGACCACTGCATAACTGCCCAGATAATGGACATGACATTTCCGTCCGTGAAAGTCAGACAAGGCATCGCCTACAACGATAAGATTGGGAAGGGAAGTGGGAGGGATCCACCTTGTAGCGGTAGTCGTAGATGAGCGTCCTCTCAGTGAGGAGGCTGTCAATGGAGGATGCGGATTCTGTGAAAATTCGCATCACAAGACGCTTTGAATGACCTTGGCGAAGTTGATGGAGATGTCGAGGTTGGCATTGTACTGGCCCATCACCTCCTCCTCCATGATCACCAGGAGGCTTTGGCTCCATGATGAATGGACCTGGGGAAGCCATTGGAGGAGGTCACACCACCAAAGGGTAAAGGGTCTGTCAACAGAAGAATTATCCTTTTGAGTGATATTTCTAGGCGAAAGACTGTATAACCTCTACATGGGTAAGAGGTACAAGGCATGTATATATTTTTTTTTATATTTTAACATTTTAATGATATTTTAACAAACTGACGTTTAAAAATTTTAAAGTATGACATATGTAATTTTATACATATTCGATAAATGTGGTATTCTTCGATAAATGTGGTATACAGACAGATTGATCACGTGACAGACTTTTTAGGGTAAATCAAGCCACTTATCAAAAAATTCACGCCGCAACCAGCAGTTCTTATGCCAGCAAGACTCCAGGAAGATCTCCAAATGATGCTTTTGAGTGGTATTTCCAGGTGGAGGATCAAATAACCCATATATGGGTGTGTCATGTGTCCGCAGCGGACTTCACACAAACGCGCATTCGCCGGCGAGACATCACGTCGCGACCGCTGGCGGTGTCAAATTGCAGACACGTGCGGTGGCGCGAGAAGCAACGTGAGATGTCACACACTGAATGTACCACATAGTCTCAAAACTGACAACACTCTTAGGGGAACTGTTATAAACATTACACGAGCTGGTGAATCCTTTAGGAATTTGTTATAAACAATAAATTCCGCCGGCCGCGGTGGCCGAGGGGACTGAGGCGCTTCAGTCACGGTCTGCACGGTCACTACGGTCGGGCGTTCGAATCCCCCCTAGGGCATGGATATTTGTGCCGTCCTAGTTCGTAAGTAGTTCATAAGTAGTTTGTAAGTTTAGGGACTGATAACCCCGTAGTTAAGTCCCATAAGCTTTACAAACATTTGAACATTTGAACAATAAATTCCGTTAACTGGGAAATATTAGCTTTTTGTTATAAACATTTGCATTAATTTACGTGAGCTGAGGGAAAATTAACATGTTATTGTAAACTTTTACGTGCGTTGGGGATTATGAACTTTGTATTGAGCAATTAATTTAGCATTTTCAGTTCGAACACCCATCAAAAGATTTTTTTATGACTAAACAATATGGTGTGTAATGTTGGTTACCTAATCAGTTTGATGCACTACCTCTATCAATTTTTTTGATGCCTCATGCTCTGATTACTTACCCCTCCCCTCCACACTTGTGTTATATGGCTTACGTAATCTATTTGAATTCGTACCGCCATCAATTAATTTTTTAATGACTCATGGGCTGATTGCTGGTCCTCCCCTCCACATTTGTGTTATGTGGGTTACGTAATTAGTCTGTGCCACTACCCCTGTCAATTGACCCTTTTTTTTTTTTTTTTTTGCTTTTTTTTTTTTTTTTTTTTTTGTTTTTTTTTTTTTTTTTTTTTTTTTTTTTTTTTTTTTTTTTTTTTTTTTTTTTTTTTGTTTTTCAGAAGTCTGGCGATCTTCCATATCCATGTATTGTGATACCCTCATAACGTCATCAGTCACTGTCGATTGGTTTTTTTGATTACTCAGCAGTCTGGCAGCCTTCCACACTTGTGCGACGTCAATAGTCTGAATTAGTATCACTGTCATTCCCCTACTAACGCAGTGAGTTTTTACCTCTCTAAGCACTTTATAAAGGTGTTGAGATTGGCACTTTTCCTGAAATAGAAAACCTCTATGGAATATTTTGTCAAAAATTGAGCCATTTGGTATTGTTAGTTACTTAAATATTTGTAGTCCAAGGCGAGAAAAGGCTGCCGCGCGAAAACAGCCATGCAAATCTAGGCGCCATGTCGGCAGCTGCTCGACCGTTCCCGCCAGAGTTTCTAGTCCTCCCTCGGACATACGTGTGGGTTGTGGTCCTTAGGTTAGTTTAAGTTAGTTTGTAAGTTTAGGAAGCGATTACCACATTAGTTTGGCCTCATAGGTTTACAAACATTTCAACAAGTATGAAAAAGGCTATATGAAGAGATAATAAAAGTTATCTGCGATCAACAAAGCCATTTTCAATCATTATTTCAATCACGGCTGGATTATTCCAATTCTCGTGGAATGCAGGGGAGGTTTACGTATTCTTGAAGAAACGAATTGTCTTGGATACATACACGTAACATGGGGAATTGGGGGGGGGGGGGGGGAGGATGCTCGTCGTAAATATTTTTTAGTTAGATAATTTACTTTGATAAATTATGAATATACCCAACATCAATAGTGCAATTTTACTGAATACAGTCGCGTTTCACTTCAATGTGTAACGGGTTTACCGTCTTAATTGCAGAAATTTTCATCGAAGATCTGATTTACGTCAATATGCGACAGGTATACTCGTGATAAGTCGAAAATCGTTGTCGCAGGCGCAGTGTACATCGATCTGTGATGAACACCAGTAAAAATTGCACACTTTAAAATCAGGCAACATTTGCTACGACTTGGAACGTTTGTAGGAGTCATTGGTAGTATATGGCGATTAAAACAGAGTTATGACCTCATAACCCAGAAACTTTGGTGTATGTTCGCTACGAAGCTGGGGATGTCGGTAACTGATAATAATCTGTAAAAAGCTATCAAGGCTTCGCGGGATAATCTTGAAAACTCATCGTAAAACTTTCGATGTGGCCTGAATAGATAGTAGATGATACTTTATGATATTTCTAACGTACCGTGATAACGAATAAAGACAAGAAATGTATTCGCAATTGCGAATATTAATCAGCATCAGCTGTACGGTGTAATGGTGACATATGAAAATTTGTGCCAGGCCGGGACTAGAACCCGGATTTCCCGCTTATTGATATAACTAAGCAAATGTCCAT
Source organism: Locusta migratoria (assembly GCA_026315105.1). NCBI lineage: Eukaryota > Metazoa > Arthropoda > Insecta > Orthoptera > Acrididae > Locusta > Locusta migratoria. Next base: position 214,675,145 of record CM048745.1, on the reverse strand, counting down.
CAGACATTCATGCAGGTTCAAATGTTCAAATGTTTGTTAAGCTTATGGGACTTAACTACGGGGTCATCAGTCCCTAAACTTACAAACTACTTATGAACTACTTACGAACTAGGACGGCACAAATATCCATGCCCGAGGGGAGATTCGAACCCCCGACCGTAGAGGCCGTGCAGACCGTGACTGGAGCGCCTCAGTCCCCTCGGCCACCGCGGCCGGCTTCATGCAGGTCTGAAAGACATTTGCTTAGTTATATCAATAAACACGGACACTGCAAATCATATAACGAAACCGTGAGAAGAGAATTTTTCTAGATATACTTCTAAAATACGTACAAATAACAAGTGAGTCATTTGCTATTCCCCAACAGGCGGTTCTTCAAAAAACTCATTTTAGCATGCGGCGTAGTCGAACATTTTAATATATGTTGCAGTTAAATTGGATGATTCACAGTAACTGTTAAGTTGTTGTTTAGAGGGTAATAGACTGCTAGGTTATCACTGCTCTAGTAGCTTTTATGAAAAAGTAAAATCTAATCACCCTTTCATTGAGCGAAGATATCAATCTATCAATTTAACCCAAATCCATTTTTTTGTCTTTTTTGTCAAGTATTTATCTTCAAATCAGACAAGTTTGGAAGCTACCTCTCAGCAAATACACACCTCACGTACCCAGACATCATGGTTTTTGGGTGTATCTTGTTAATGGATAAAGATTTTCGAAAACGGAAAAATGATGTTTCTATTTAAATTAATTAATTTTATTAATACTTGAAAAATTTACCATGGTTAGTTTTTTTTTTTTTTTAATATTTCTCATTAACGGTCCTGAAACGGCTAAAATTCGGGTTGAGTTTTTGTGCAAAAGCATAAGTTTTAACCTTTGGTTTTCGATAACGGATAAAGGTATCGAAAAAATGAAAATAAAAGATAGTTTGAGAATATAATCTGAGGAACACATGGAAAAAATTTCAAAGTAGGTATACCCACAATTCGTGCATTTGGGACCAAAAATTATAAAATTATATATATTTAGAAAGAGAGAGTGGGGAGAGAGAGTTATACGTCACATGTATGAAAATATAAACGGCGTATGTCAATTCTAATGTTTATCAGAGTACCATGTAAAAATTTGAATTGGTCAACTGCTTTCCGATTTTTTTGATAACAACGTTAAACAATGACTTGTCGTTATTAAACTGTATAGACAAAGACCAGCTGAAAAGTAATCCTGTTGGAGCACATGAAAAAATCCAGTCAAGTCGTGCACAAAATAATTTCAAACTGGAAGAAATTGGGCCGGCCGCGGTCGCCGAGGGGACTGAGGCGCTCCAGTCACGATATGCACGGCCACTACGGTCGGGGGTTCGAATCCCCCCTCGGGTATGAATATTTGTGCCGTCCTTAGTATTAGCTAATTCATAATTAGTTTGTAAGTTTAGAGACTGATGACCCCGTAGTTAAGTCCCATAAGCTGTACAAACATTTGAACATTTGAAGAAATTGGTGTAATTGTTTTAGTGTTTCATTTCATATTCCTTGGGTCCTGAACACGAATTTGAAGTTGTGAAACAAAACTTTACCTGCCAAATATGAGAAATATTAAAAGGCCACTAAAAATCACATATTTTAGTGGTTTTAACTTGTAACTTGCAAAGCAATCTATTGACACCGAAAGTGGGCCAGTAGTAAAATAAAGAGGAGAAAATTACCTAGAATTTTTGTCTGTATCATTTTTTGTCCGACTTATGGTTTCCACGCAAAAAAATGTCAAATTCAAAAATTCTGGAAAATAGCAAAAATTTCCAATTTTCTCTTCAGGTAAATTATTTCATCAGTAGTCCCTTGCCTTTTAACGTGTTCTCCTTGCAAACCTTGGGAGCAGCTCCTCTTTTTGTCCTCTGTGACCGTGAGTCTCACCTGCGAGCCCACAACACGCTGTCTGTATCTACCTGTGGCTACGCCCCACTCCTTCGTCCCACCTCTGCTCCAACGTTCAAATGTTTGTAAATCTATGGGACTTAACTTCTTTGGTTATTAGTCCCTAGGCTTACAAACTACTTGACTTAAACTAACCTAATAACAACAAAAACATCCAAGCTCGGGGGTGGACTTGAAACTCCGACGGCGAGGAGCCGCGCGCTCCGCAGCGAGGCCCCTGAAGCCGTCCGAACACGGAGCGTGTAGCTGAACGAGTGCGGCCAAAGTGTCCAGTTTCTGACGTCACAACGTGCGAACCGCATGTTGACGAGGCTTTCCCAACGTGGCGGGCAGTATTAAACACGCCAGATATTCTCAACGTGCGTCTGAAGTATCACCAATAAGGTGGGAGAACGCCACCGACGTCACACCACGTGACTATCCGGAGAGGGGCGCAGCGCTTTTCGATAGAGATATGAAGACGCCATATTGGCTGTCGTATTTCATGGGTTTTATGAATACAACTTGGGTCTTATGAATGTATGGCATTTCAAAGCAAGTAAAAGTTACTGGGAAAATTGAGAATCTCTCGAAAACCGGTCATTAGAGGTACTATTTGTCGGAATAAATAGCTGTAAACGTGTTATATGTGGTGCAAAAATTTCCGTACTACAGTAACCTGCCGTTTCAAGGCAAGAGGGGCTGAATATCTATCAACACGAATTGTTCTTTACATCAACTGTTGAAATTACATGTCAGCAACCGACATATCTACCATTAGTGTATACTACACGGCTAATACCTTTGTCGATGATACTGAACTGTGATATTGGCTGTAGCGTGTGCAGAAAAGCTGTGGACTATCAAAAAGCAAAGTCCCGTGGTGCTGATTCAACGCTCCTAAAAACTAATTTTTCTTCTTCTTTTATTCGGGTTTTCTATAAAGGCTTTCTTATAATTTTCATATAAGTATGCTGCACAATATTCGTTGCCATGTAAACACTAGTGCGCAACCTCTTAGAAGTGGTTTGTTGGATTTGTTTTATGAACAGGACAATTTGCACCTTACTTAGAGAAAAATACGCACTTTATTGTTTCGCGTACTGAATTTTACACGTTCTTAACATTCTTCTACTGAATAGTAACATTGACCGTGGAGGAATGACCTTTAAGTGTTACTGAAAAGCGAGACTGTTGCAATAATGTTTGCCTCATGTGACGGCCTTATGCAATTTTATATCGCACTGTTTGTCATGAAACTTTTATAATTCGCTGCACTTATTGACATAACATGCAACTTTTGTAAGAGTCCTATGTTCACAGATATTTTGCTGTTACTTATGTAGGCCTATATCACTGAACATTACGAACAAATGCACAAGCGCAGAAATAAGCGATTTAATAGAGATAAAGCAGGAATTCCACTCTTTTGATTTGGTAAACAGTGTGATTCCAGAACCAGATGCCGCCGACAACTGTCGCTGGAGCGCGCTGCGGTCGCTTGTAGGTCGCAAGGTCTATAGAAGACAGGTCTGGACACCGATGTTCCTTATGGAGCCGCCATTTTGGGACTGAAGTGGACGACGCAGCGCAGTATCGCTAGGAGGGAAAACAGTTGCTTTCGCAAATTATTATTGTTCTGCAGCAAGTTTGCGTACCATTTGAAACAGAAATGATATTCTTTCGTTTAGTAATAAGATACTGATAATTGAAAGGGCCTATAATTTATCAATCTTATCAGGAGACGTCAAAAGACGATTCTCACAGATTTGATTCCAATTGTGTGAGAAGAACCGGGTAGATAAACGTTTTAAATTTCTGAAATATGTAGCCTGAGTGGACCGTGGGGAAAAAAAAACTCCAATGAAAGAAGTATAAACACGTTTTATGACAAAGTATGCTTTGGACTAAAGCACTTTTCGGAAACAATCTCTCGGCGAAAAATGCTTTTATAATATGTGAAAGGTGTAAATATTATGTTTATTAACGATGATCACCCAAAAGAAAACTAATGTAGCTTTCGGAGATAGCTGCTAGAATTTTTGTAAATACTTTTTTTTTCTTTGGACACTTAACCAAATAATGAAAATGGTTTGACTAATGACCGTACTCAAAGTAATTATAACCGAAACAAATACATTGATTTTACATAAATAAATTTCAGTTTCCTAATTTGTCACGTGGTCGCAAAGACTGTCTTGGACTTTCCCGTATCTTTCTTACCTTTTCCAACTTATGTTCAATTAAAACACCAGTTTCTGCCCTACGTTTATCTGACACAGATCCAGTATCTCAAAATTTCCTTCAGTTACGTAATGTCGAATCACTGGAAACGCGCACACCAGGAAAATTTCATCTGAATGCAAGCCAACATCATATGTAGGATTCTGTTCTCGGATAGTTCAACACAGCCGGCCGCGGTGGCCGAGGGGACTGAGGCGCGTCAGTCACGGTCTGCACGGCCACTACGGCCGGGGGATCGAAACCCCCTCGGGCATGGATATTTGTGCCGTCCTTAGTGTAAGCTATTTCATAAGTAGTTTGTAAGTTTAGGGACTGATGACCCCATAGTTAAGTTCTATAAGCCACATAAACTTTTTTGAGTTCAACACAAGACACTTTCGTTTGTCATTCGTCTATAGCATACCGAATGAAACACACACACACACACACACACACACACACACATATATATATATATATATATATATATATATATATATATATATATATTAGAAGAAAACACGTACAGCACTACGTTCCACAGATACGATTGGGAGAAATTAATGAAAAGGCCACTTTTTCCTTATTATTGTGTTTGTATCGTTAGTCATATCACATATACATTGCAATGAGAATGGATACAGCCACTTCTCTTGAACCTGCATACTCCTTCAAAATTTTACTACCACTATCTAGTGACAAACATTACCCATATACAGTCTGATACAGCCGCGTTTTAGAACCAAAATGGCCGCCTCCGCAAAGGGTCAGACGTCTCCTATAAATATGTTGGTAGCTCATTGAAGCACACGTCTCGTATGCACAAGTCGCGCCGTCTCCGAGCGTTGAGCCGCACGTTGGACTCGGAACGTTGACCGCACACGTTCAGACACACGCCCCGTGTGGCGAGGGCTTTAGAACGCTCGGCCACTCCACCTCTGCTGCCGCTGCCCGTAACTTAGCGGGCTCTCTTTGCCGGAACACAGCACGGCCCTCTGTTCCCCCAGTTTGTGTACGTTCCTGCCGTGATCGTGACATTTCTCTCTTTGTGAATGGCTTGAAGCTATCATCAATTTTTTTTTCTTTTTTGAACGTTTTCGTTGAAATACATTGCAACGACTCGGGCGCAATGTCGAGAGATAAGTATTTGTTAAAGAGATTTAAGTATTTAAGTGACATTGTGATATTTAAGTGACGGTGCAGTGAAAGTGGTCAACGAAAAAGGAAGAGAAACTCTACGTGACACTAGTAAAAATAAAATAAAATAAAATATATAAAAAGGATAGGAATGGGGTTACTTTAGCAGGTAAAACATCTGTGGCGTACATGTTTATTATCAGAAAAGTTACATAAATAAAATAACGAAAGCTCCGTACTTGAAGAAAGCTGCTAAACCAAGTACATCTTCAGGAAATTTAAAATCATCTCAATATTTCCATTGCAGAAGACATTGTTTTGTGTGTGGAACAGGTATTTTTGAAGATTGCGCATCTGCCTTCTCATAAACGTAATTTGGTGCATATGGTAACAAAGGTAGATATGAAAAACACAGTTAAGATACAGACTCAACAACGTGGAGATGATTTCGATGTAGCAATAATCAACAAAGAACGAGCCGATGACAGACATGGTGGCTGCTGACTGTTAGTCAATCAATCAATCAATCCAGCGATCACATGCCCTGCAGACCACGCACTGCTTCCAAAAACTGCCTCCATTCCTTCCTGTTTTGTATCTGGTTCCTCCAGGTGTCTTCAGTCCCAAGGGCTGCCAGGTCCTTCGCCAGGTCGTCCATCCAGCATGCATTGGTCAGCCAATGGAGCGTTTGGTGTTTGGTTTGCCTTCTAGTGCCATCTTCGCCTGTCTTCCTTCTGGTATACGGACTACATGGCCCACCCACTGTATTCTCTCGCTCTTTACTTTCTGTAAGATATTTGGCTGTCGCATCAGAAGGTAGATTTCCTCATTCGTCCACCTCATCCATTCTCCGTTATCTAAAATTGGTCCTCATATCTTCCTCATTTTCTTTCAAATATTAATAGTTTTTACTTGTCCCATTTAGTCATGCTCCATGTTTCTGAACCATACATTTCCACTGGGTAAATCACCGTGTTATAGATTTTTATCTTAGTGTTCACAGACACTGATTTAGAGCCCAGTGTCTCTTTCAGGGAATGTATGCATTTCATTCCCACTGCTGTTCTTTCCTTGATGTCCATTTCTATTTTGTTGTCTGTGGTAAACCAAGATCCCAAGTATTTGAATTTCTATACTCTCTTGAATCTCATGCCATTTGTCTCCAGAAATACTTCTTGCTCTTCTTCCTAATTGCATGAACTCTGTTTTATGTTGGTATACTTTGAGCCCAACCTTCTGTGCACAGCTGTCCATTTGTTGGTAGATTACTTTCAACTCGTGCTTAGATTCACTTAGCAGGACTATGTCATCTGCATATGCGAGACAGTTGAAGTTGCCGTCCATCTGTACTCCAGCCCACTCCCGTTGCCTACACTCTCTTATTACTTTCTCCGAGATGACACTGAACAAAACACATGAGAGCGCGTACTCTTGACTGGGACTTGTTTCAATCTCGAATGTTTCTGATGTAACTCCTCGGAAACGTACTGCTGCCTTTGACCCTTCCATAAAGGCTTGTACCATTCTCACAAGCTTCTCTGGTATTCTGAGGTAACGCATTGTATTGTACAGACTATGGCCGCGGTAGCCGAGGGGACTGAGGCGCTTCAGTCACGGTCTGCACGGCCACTACGGTCGGGGGTTTGAATCCCCCCTCGGGCATGGATATTTGTGCCCTCCTTAGGATAAGTTAGTTGATAAGTAGTTTGTAAGTTTAGGGACTGATAACCACGTAGTTCAGTCCCATAAGCTTAACAAACATTTGAACATTTTTTTTATACAGGCTTTTCCTGTCAGTGCTGTCATATGCACATTGAAAATCCACAAACAGACTGTAGATATGTTTGTCATATATCCAGTGTTTTTCACACAGTTGTTTTAGAGTGAAAATGTGGTCTATTATTGATCGGTTTGGTCGAAAACCAGCTTGATATTCCAGTATGTTGTTCTCTATGAATGGTTCAAATTTTATGAGTTGATGTTAGACAGTACCTTATATGTTACATTCAACAGGCTGATACCTCTATAGTTGCCACATTCCATTTTGCTTCCTTTCTTGTATACTGGGCATATTATAGCCATTTCCCATTTTTATTATAGTATCTCCGTCTCCTATATCAACTGGATCAGTTTACATATCTGTAGGTGCAAACTCTCACCTCCCTCCTTGATTAGTTCTGATGTTATTCTGTCCTTCCCTGGAGCCTTGTTGTTTCTGAGTCTTTTGATTGCGATCTTCACGTCTTCTTCACTCACTGCCCATTCTTCGTCATCTTTTTGTCAGCCAGCGACTTTTCCCTCATTTTCTTTCTCTTTTTTGTAGCTTTCTGGCATGTCTCGTTAAACCATTTCCTCTTCTTTGTTATGTTCTTTCTTCCCAATGTATCCTCCGATACACTTAGTACCGTGGACTTTATTTCTTTCCACTTTTCCTCCACCTTCTTTCTTGCACCCAGGGTCTCTAGAACTTCAAAATGGTTTTTGATTTCCATAGCATATTGTTCTTTAATGTTTCTCAATGTTCAAGGCAGGTTCTAGTGTCCCCTTCTTTTTATGCATGTAGGTGAACATCAGTTTAAGTTTGCACACAACGAGGAAGTGATCTGATGCACAGTCGGCTCCTCTATAAGACCTGACGTCCATAACTATGGCCGCAGCGCTGGTCCACCAAAATGTGATCTATCTGGTTGGTAGTTCTTCCATCCGGTGAGCACCATGTTCCCTTATGTATTCTCTTGTGTTCGAAGTAAGTTGAACTGACTCAAATTCTTTGAGTTGACTAGGTTGATCGTACTCTCACCGTTCTCGTTGGTCTCTTCATGCAAACTGTGCCTTCCGATAGTTGGTATATAGAATTCTTTTCCTGCTTTTCGATTAAAATCTTCCAGCACTATCTTGAAATTTGTAGTTGGCGTGCTATCAATTGTTTTTTTCTAGTTGGTCATAGAATTCTTCCTATTCCTCATCAGTTTTATCCTCAGTTGGGGCATGTTCAAATGTTCAAATGTTTGTTAAGCTTATGGGACTTAACTACGGGGTCATCAGTCCCTAAACTTACAAACTACTTATGAACTACTTACGAACTAGGACGGCACAAACATCCATGCCCGAGGGGGGATTCGAACCCCCGACCGTAGTGGCCGTGCTGTCCGTGACTGGAGCGCCTCAGTCACCTCGGCCACCGCGGCCGGCCAGTTGGGACATGAACATTGATGAGTGTAATGTCTGATATGTAAGATATTCTCTTGTTAACAGCTTTGAATTCTTTGACCGAATTTGATGCTTTGTCTTGTATTACAAAAGCAGTGCTGAATTCGTGTTTATCCACACATCCGCAGCAGAGTAGTACGCATCCATCCTCTTTGTGAGTTCCCTCACCCAGCCATCTTGTCTCTTGTAGTGCCGCCAGGTCCAGTTGATATTGGCTAATTTCTGAGACCACAGTCTGGATGGTTCCTGGTCTGTATAGACTCTGGACATTCCAAGATCCAAAATTAAAATTTCTAAATCGTAAACCCTGTTTCCTTTGCAGTTTTCGTATTCCATTGTATCCATCCCTGTTCGACGAAAGTTTGTGTTTCGTAACAAAGATCTTTTTACAAGATTGAGTTGTCAGCCCCTTTATCCGGGTTTGGGACCGGCAGTGGCTGTTGCAAGGTAAATTACCCGAGGCGGAGTTCCTGACTGTAAGTACCATGATGTTTTAAGAAATCTTTACATTAAAAGGCCCAAGGCTGATAAAATAAAGCATTGCACCTCATGTAGAAGATGTTCAGAGGTTTATGAATGACGTTTTCAATTTTATGGAAAGGAATGACAGAAAATGTCAGTTTCCATTAGACCAGCTAATATCTTAGGTAAGGGGCAACTACATTCCTGGAAGCAGAACTGTAATACAAGATGTATAGGATAGACACGAAGAAGATATTAAAAAAATATTTAAAAAAAATACCGAAGACGTTCGTCAGAACGGGAAGAACATCTTCCATTAGTTGTTACAGCAACTGATGCAATTCTTGAAGAGATGCCATGAGTACCGTATGTTGTCAGCGATTATCCTCCTTAAAATTATTTCTTCGACAAAAATGAAAGTCTTTCACATGAAGACTGATACCCAAGAAGAAACGAACAAACACTGACAAGTGGGAAAAAAGTTTTAGGCACTTAACACAACGTTGTTAGTGCTGTGAGGCCAACTTCTTTCCTCCCCCCCCTCCCTTAAAAATTGAACTATCAGCTTCCTTTTATAAGAAGTATGAGTCACGGTAACAGATTGATGTTTTGTAATCCTTGGGACTTCGCGCGTCGTATTCCGAAGCTGTTCGCCTTGAAGAGTCGGCAATCGTAAGACGTTCACTACAAATAAATCAGACAGCTTTCCATCAATTTGTTCACGGCAACGCTGCTGTTAACACGCTTACATTTAATTGATATAATACCTTCCATACAATGGAGGTAATCCGTTTGATAACTCCAGAAATGCTATTGCCCCGGATCAAAGATTTGTCCGAGCAAAGAAAACAATGCCACGTAGACTAATTGATGAGTTGGGAGTTGTTTCCTAAATACATTTTGAGAATGAAGATTCTCTTGGCTACAGCTAGTGCCAACGCTGCAGCCATCAGCACCAGAAGTAGGTTTGAAACTTATTTCTTGCAAACACATGAAGACCTGTCACACCAACTGTGGATGCAAGAAAGCGAGAACAGCTGTAGTAATATGGCCGCTGCAGACATTGAAGAACAAACAGAAAATGACCCCGAGTCATAACCATGCAAAAATAATTCTATCACACCTTTCTTTCCACTGATTTGTGATTGAAAAAACATTCTTCGAAAGTACTGCTATTCTACCTATTTAATAAATTGTGAAGTATTAGGGATTACGACACTTATTGTTTTGGATGTTGAAGATCTGGAAGGCTGTTCCGAATAAATTATGTATGGCGTATTAAAGAAGGGCCATATCAGCACATAAACAAATATAAAACTGGATAGGAAATTGTCTCTTTTTTACTCCAATAATGTTTAGTTACATGGAATAATATACATTAATGGTCTTTTTTATTGTTTCCAAAAAGACTTATTTTCTAATATTTCACCACTGTTTAGTGTGGAAGCCAATACAACTTACAAAACTATGTTACAGACATAAATTGTAGGTAGTTTTCTCCTATTTATTTTGCTACTGGGCCATTTTTTGTGTAAATAATATTTGTAAGTTATATTTGCGCAGAAAATTTTTGTTGGAACAAACATCAACTAAAAGAAATTACACCAAAGTTTTCCACTTCAAAGTACCATTTGACTAGACTAAAAATGTTCGTGTTGAAACGACTCACAGAAGAATGAGGAACCAGTTACCTCCGTCCACGCTCAAGAATTTTGGAATCCGAACGTATTCACTCGCATATTTTTGGAAACGTTTTTTCACTATTTTGGGATAACAGCACTCTTATTTAAATTTATATATTAAAGACAGCCTATAGTGCAATGATTTTATTTCATTCAACTAGTTTCCTTTCACAGGAAGGCTCCTAGGTACCTGTCCAGCTCCACATAAATGGAATTTTACAGTCCATGAAAAAAAAAAAAACCTAATAGAATAAAATCAAATCATTGCACTCCGAACATCGTAACCCTACCCATTGGAAGATTAAAATAATGTGAAATGCTGCCATTGAAATTACTATCCCTACAGACCCAGCAGTTCAAGAGATCGCTCTCATATACCATACTCCAATCATCCCAATAGATTTGCCCACTCATTCAACTTAAGGCTTTTGTATGCAATGACAATGAACAGGCCTAGTTATTTACCTGTACAATTATGTTTTATTATACTGCTTTATGCTGTTCAGGCAGTCCTATCCTCACATTGTTTAAGAGGTGAAACTTGGTAAGCAAATAGAATAAAACGGAAGTGATCTTCTTGCGCATGTGGAGTCATCAGCCTTTCTTTTGATTCATCATGCAGTGTAATGCACGTTGATCGGTCCACTCATATTACCGGCTTATTGTATGGAAATGTAGTTATTCTGTGGGACGTATAGCCCTCTTGCAGTTACATACAGCGAGGATTATTCAAGAAAAAATGTATGGCTATTCAATAGTACAACTATCGTTGGTATCTGAAGGAAATTTCATGTCGTTGAATTCTTCATTGAGACCCTAGACGTAAATAGTTTCCGGTCAGTTAGTTACCTTCATATTAGTTTTGTTTCGTATCCAGAAGTGTGTATGATATAGTAATATGTCTTGCAGTTGACGACAGGATGCAGATTTTTTTCGCTCATGTTTTCCTGTTGCTTTATCACCAATAAAATGTGAGTAAACTTATATATTTGTACAATAAATATGCAGCATTGGTCGTTTTTTTGCAGATCGATTTCGATAACATAGTGATCATCCTCAATGCACCAGTCATCGTAATATCAGCAATGCATAATCATATGCCAATTTGTAATATCATTCCTGTTTGTCCTCAGACTTAAAGTTTGTACGACTGCAATCATATTGCCCCTGTGATTTACATTACTTTTAACTTTCAACATACTGCCAGGTTTTTCATTGTGCTTATTCTACATTAATTGATATTTGGTTCGTGCCTAAGCTGTTAGAATTTTTTCGTACGTTTAATAAATGAAAATTTCGCACGTTAGTAGAGAGATCACAATCCACCATAGTTTCCAGCTCTCCAGTTTTTTAACGTCGATCATTTAGTAATAACGCTTTTAAACGATCTTCATAAAACTGCCGCGGCAGAATGGCCGAGCGCATTTAGTCGCTATGCTGCGATGCGCGGGGCCGTTCCCTGTCGGAGCTTCGAATCCCCCCGTCGGCATGGATGTTTGTGTTGTCTTTAGTATAAGGTAGTTCATAAGTAGTTTATAAGTTTAGGGACTGATGACCGCGCAGTTAAGTCCCTTAACAAACATTTGAACATTTTCCATAAAAATGAGAAGTTCCTTTTATACATGGGGTGTCTCTAAAGTCAAAAGGATCCTCCTTAAAACTGGGAAATCATTTTCTTGTCATGCTGTATCCAAATCCGTGTATCGAACACAAACAGAAGTATATGTCGTAAATGTTCTGATGTCTCTAATTGGTTCTCCATTCACTAACTACATATGAAAAATTGCCAATATTTAAAGTCAAGTATCAACAGTGAACTACAATACAAATGACAAACGATAGATAAGTCTATGGCAACTGGAATACCAACATGTATAGCAAAAACGCTACCTGGTTATGCACCAACATGTATGTAATTTCTGTTTAAGTGTTGTTTCTGAATTTTGCGTCCTGTAGTTTTCATGTAACTATGTCAGCGTTTCTATCACGTTGAGTGGCGGAGGATACCTCGTAACTAGTATCACTTCCTCCTTATTCTCTTCGGCGAAGTTTGCAGTGCCAATCACCTCTAAGAAAAATCTTTGTAAATGTTCCAGTTTTTGATAACCCCCCCATCATCACTTCATAAGAAGATTTAGTATGTTACCCAACCGTTCTTCGAACGTATGCCCTCTTGGCTTCGACCGTAAATCTTTCCGTGACGCAACGTCGCCTCAGGCGCTATCCAGTGAGGTCGTATGATCAGTTCACTGATGCTCCCACCCTTAATAAACGACCCTGTAATGGCACTTGACGCTGGTATTTTATCTTGCCTATCTTCCCCATTAATCGAACCTCTTAATGGTGTCATACTGACGAGCAATAAATGGCAATGGGCTGAAAGCTGGTTTCTTTGCGCAGTAATTACGTCGCCTTCGAACAGATCCCTGTGTGGCATGTGACTTTCACGCTTTGTCGTCGTTTTGCTTTAAGGTCTTCCAGATGAAGTGGCATGAAGAACATCAACGAAATCGACCCTTCTCTTGTGGCCGGATTTACCACACATTTCGCGATCGAAAATGAGTGTTCGTAGTGTGATAAGGGACTCGGCTACGCTCACAAATTAGCTGCAAAAAAATATCGAGAATAACAATGTACCACCAAATTCTGTTATTCCTTTATTTCATAGCTGGTAACAGTGAATATTTCGTCCTTCTAACCGAGTAATCAGCGCAAATGACAGCAATGCGCAGGAGCTACATTGGATTCCCGATACTACCAATGATATTTCCTTGCACTTGAAATTACTGTCTTGACCACAAATTACAATTTATTAAGGCATTACACGTTTCCACATGTCGTCATTATCAAAGGCTACAACAACACAATTGTATTAATATTCATCCAACATTTTGATAAAACATAACAAATGAGTAACACTATCTTTACACTCACCGTATGTTAAAAATTATTAAAAAGTAAAACTAAAAAATTCTCTTTAAAACTATTACTGCCATAATGTCAAACATAAAAAAAGTTTAAAATCCCCTCCCCCCAGAACATCCCTGTAGGATGGTCAAGTGCATACTGAGTCAGTTACTAAGTGTAAAATCCGCCAGGTGGCGCTACTGTCATTCTAATTCTCTCTCACTCAAACACACACACACACACACACACACACACACACACACTCCCTCTGTGGATTTTTAAAAAATATCTTAGTGCTATACAAAATTCGTTTTATGTTAAGTTATACAATTGTAAACTATGAAGCTTTTAAAATCATTAAGTACTGTACAAACATATTTTCTCTTGGAGTACACAATTTTAAATGAGTGCTACACAAAATATTTTTTCTGCAACAATAGTTCGCCATCTATAGGCCAGATGGTGTTAAGCGCTGACGACCACCTACATCATAGTATCTTTATAGTATCCAGGTGAGAGAAAATGTGGGGGAAAGGTGGAAGGGAGAAGCATACATAAAAGTGCTGCGAAGAAAGAGCAGCCTCCAAGCACCATTTGGCTACGAAAACTACTCGATGGTTTCTATAGACCTACAAGATTGCATATGCTTTTCATTTATCACTAAATGATTAACTTACAATGTTGGCCTACAACCGGCAGTACAATGTGTTAAAGTAGTGTCTCATTTATATAAACTTGATTACTATTTGTAACAGGAGCTGGGTCAGACAGTGCCGTGTATAGTATTACAGTTTAAGTAATACTTTTTTGGAGGAATAGTGCCAGGTACTCTTTGCCGCGTGATGCTAATTCAGGCTCGAATTGATTAGTAGCAGCTTCACCATCTGGGAAGCCCATCAAACGTCCATGACAAACTGGACAAGGATCTTATTGAAATAATTAATGGAGAAAGTTGAAAATTTGTCACGATGGGATTCGAACCAGAGTCTCCTAGATACTAGGCAGTCGCGCTAATCACTACGTTACCTGAACACAGTAATTATCAAGATTTAACGGATTACCCAATCAAGATCCTTGCTAGACTCAAATTTTAGACTTGGTACACCTCCTCATCCTGTCTGTCCATTACCTCCTCCACCACTATGTCTGTCTTCTTCTTCTCTTTGTCCATCTCATTTTAATCCACTCCATTTCTCTCCTCCTTCCCCTCCACCACCACCACCACCACCACCACCATGTCTTCCAATTCTATCCATCCCCCTGTCTCCTACCTTCCTTTTGTTATAAACGACTGCATGTATAACACACAATAACATTTCCTTTATTATGCATTTATTACTGTCTTCCATTTCCTCCTTCCCGAATACTGTTCAGCAGCTCCTACCCTATCTCTGTTCATTAGCACCTCTCACTTGTCTTCATTCCTCTCCCCACCCTCTGTCAGTCTCATCCTCATTTCCCCATATCCTCCTCTCCTATCTCTCGGCCCACTTCCTCCCTCTCTCCCTCTCTCACCCGCTCTCTCTCGGCCCATTTCCTCCTCCCTCGCCCACCAATCTACCCATCTCCTGTCCATCCTCCTGTCTGTCCATCCCCTCCGTTGCCTCTCGCAGTCGATATCCTTATTATGACTATAAAAATGCAATGCATGTCAACATTGATATGGGGACGACGCAGAAGATTCCGTGCTCATGGGTGCGGCCCCATGCTTGTCCACTGTTGGCGAGATAAATTGGTCCCAATCCCCCGGAGGCTTTCCTTGGGTGTAAGGCGTATCCCGGAACTGGTAAGCCCCTCACACTTATTCCCAATTGGGATCCCCCTTTGCCCCACTATCTGCCCCCCCCCCCTATCAGCTTGTCTGATAATTGGCTGAATAGAACTACGACTCTTTATGGGCCGGATCTCAAACAGCCCGCTCCACTCCTCAGAGTAGAGGAGTGGAGAATGAAAGGAATAAAGTTTTTTTTTGTTTTTATTTTTTTTTCTTCAATATTGACATGGACGTGAAGGGTACCGTACTTCCGGGTGCGACACCTCTGATGGTCGATGGTCGAGTTGATCTCCACGACATTACCAGAGCAACTCGGGCGCCCAATCCTCGATTGACGGGAGTGCACTAGCGTCATCCCGTTAATCTAATAACAACCTTGGACAACGTCCCAGAGATAAATTCATCCCAATCCCCGGCTCCGGCCGATGCCATCCCTGGCTGCAAGGCGTAAACCGGGAGGGTCAAGCCCCTCCCACTTATTCTCTCTTGCCCACTATCAACTTGTCTGATAAGATTTTACACAGACCAAATGGAACGGTCTATGGTAAATTAGAAACTAGTTCTATCAGTTTCCGAAATTCTTTTCTTCCACGATTCGTAGAGCCTGTTGCTCTTTAGCTCCCATCTTGACAACCTGTCTATCTATTTCTTTAACTTTTCGGACTGACGGTGGCCTGCGAATGTACTAGTTCATTGACTGTTGAGAGTCTGTGACAGCAATAACATTCTTCAATATGAATGTGCTTGATTTGATTGAAATCAGGTTAAATTACACACGATCTGTCCATTGTTAGTGGGATCAACGCGTGTTTTGTTTTCATATACCGGACTAAATTTCCGTGTGAGCCTCCTGCAATACTGATTAATGTTGAACAGTGGTTACATTTTGCTTTTTTTACTATCTGTGTTTTCACTTTCAGTGAAATGTGTCCAAAGTGAACTAAGTTTTCTTTTTGATGACATCTTAGTAAGTAGCCTGAAATAAGAAAATACTAACCCTAAAATCGAACTGCAAATCATCGCATTTTAGAAGCCACACTGTAATACGTTGATAGTAATTTTACATTCCAAATAAAAGGTACTTACCTGGATTATTATAAGCCAACATTCACTGCGCCACGTCAAAACTTTGTAGTCTTGCCACTAAACGTAGCTAATACACACCGCTATAGTGACCCAATGGCTGCTGAGTGGTATGGTTGAGGACTTTGTTTTCTAACGATTGCTAAACTGGACAATGCACTCATGGAAGAATGGCCAGATATCCCTCAAGAGCTGATTGATAACCACATACTGTCCATGCCACTGTCGATGCAACACACGCTGGCAGATTATGTACACCGGGCATTCGCCATAGCCACACCCTGCTATCGGATCGCCACATTGTGTACCGTGATTCGTCACTCCATACAACGTTTTTCCACTGTTCAATCCTCCAATGTTTGCGCTTCTTACACAAAGCCGTTTGCCATTGAACTGCGTGATGTGTGGCTTATGGGCAGCCGTTCGACGTTGAAATCAAAGTTTTCTCTCCTCCCGCCTAACCGTCATAAGTACTTGGAGTGGGTCCTGATGCAGTATGAAATTCCTGTGTGAATCTCTGGATAGATGCCTGTATATGACACTGTAAGACCCTCTTCAAATGTCGGCGGTCGCTATCAGTCAAGAGACGAGGTCCGTGTTCACGCTTTCGCGCTGTACGTGTCCCTTCACGTTTCCGCTTCACAATACATCAGAAACTGTGGACCTGGGTATGTTGAGGAGTGCGGAATAATCTGACATGTTCGAAGTCCGTGAGTTGCATGGAGCGCGCCATTCTGCTCTCTCACGATGTCTAATGACTAATGAGGTCGTTTATATGCAACACCTGGCAGTATATGGCAGCACAACGTTTTTGGTGGTGTCCAGAATCTCCTATGTCGACAATACCTCGGACCTGCAAAACTTAATTTAGTTACATAAAAGGAGTAATTTCGTTTGGCCAATTATTATTTAATGAATCAATCGGTGTCATTTTGCTGTCATTAACATGGAATGTAATTGGAGTATGAATCAGTGATCGGTATTAAACGCTCCCCCGTTTTAAGTAACTCTTAGTTTGTCGTGATGACTTAACTGGACATATGCTGCGACACCGCCACGTGTCTTGATTGCTTTACGAAGTCACTGTGTTACAAGATGAACTGAAAATAACCATGTGTGCAAAATTACTCATCGATTCTACAGCTACATAGCTACTTTGCAAATTCGTATTTAAGTGCCTAGAACTGGTTTCCCCGATCCGCTTTCAGACTATTTCTCTACAGTTCCTTTCTCGAATAGCGCATGGGAAAAATGAACACGTAAATCTTTCCGTTTTAGATCTGATTTCTCTTATTTTATAATTAGCTGAAGACCCGACGTCGCTCGGGTACTTACTTATTCCAGTCTTAAGTTACTCCACCTGTTGTTTTGTTGTTGTTGTTGTTGTCTACAGTCCGCAGACTGGTTTGATGCAGCTCTCCACGCTACCCTGTCATGTGCAAGTCTCTTCATCTGATAATACGTTCGGCAACCTACATCTTTTGAATCTGCTTACTGTATTCGTCCCTCGGTCTCCCTCTACGATTTTTACCCCACACGCTTCCTTCTAATGCTAAGTTGACAAATTCCTTGATGTCTAAGAATGTGTCCTACCAATCTATCTCCTCTCTTAGTCAGGATATGCCAGAAACTCCTTTTCTTCCCATTTCGATTAAGCACCTCGTCATTAGTCACGTGATCTACGCATCTAATCTTCATCATTTGTCTGCAGCAACAAATTTCAAAAGCTTCTATAATCTTTTTGTCTGAACTCCTTATCGTCCACGTTTTACTGCCATACAATGCTACACTCCAGACAAATGCTTTCAGAAAGGACGCTTTTCTCCTCATAGCCATTCTGCATTTTATATCTTCTTTACTTCGGACATCAGAAGTTATCTGGAAGTTATAAATGCTGCATGGAATCCTGTCATTGAAAAACTTCGTAGTCGGCGTAGTTTCCTGCAACTGAATGACGATGAGAATCGATCTGATATCGAAGCGACAAGCCTCCACCACGGAGGGCGCTCGGAGCAGCGTACGTAGCTGTAGTGAACTCGCGCGCTAGGTACGCGCATGCGCAAGGTCGGCTGAATTGGGCATAAATAGCACAGCTCAGTACGTCTTCGCCAGTACTTCGGCGGTACTCACCCGAAGATGGCCAGAAGACTCTGCGCCGAAATATCGTGGCAGGAAGTTACGGACATCCGGCAGTTCGCCCGAGATTTTATGGAAATATCTGTACGCCGGGAAAGCTTTAAACATCACAGAAGTTATCTTGCTACCCAAATAACAAAATCCATCTACTACTTTTATTGTCTCATTACCTAATCTAATTCCTTTAGCATCGCCTGATTTTCTGACATCACATTCCATTACCTTCGTTTTACTCTTGTTAATTTTCATCTTATACCTTCCTCTCAAGACACTGTCAATTCCGTTTAATTGCTCTTCCAGGTCCATGGCTGTCTCTGACAAAATTACTATGTCATCGGCAAACCGCAAACCTTTGTATTTCTTCTCCCTGAACTTTAATTCCCTCTCCAAATTTCTCCTTACATTCTTTCACTGCCTGTTCAATGTACAGATTGAACAACATTGGGAAAAGGCTACAACCCTTACTCCCTTCCCACCTCTGCGTCCCTCTCTTGCCCATCGACTCTAATAACCGCTGTCTGGTTTTTGTATAGGTTGAAGATAACTCTTCGCTTCCTACATTTTACCCCTGCTACCTTCAGAATTTGGAAGAGTGTATTCCAGTCGACATTGTCAAAAGATTTCTCCAAATGTACAAACGCCAAAAACGTAGGTTTGCCCTTCCTTAGCCTATCTTCCGTCGTAATGTGAGTAATGCCTCACGTGTTCCTACATTTCTTCTAAATCCAAACTAATTTTCCTCGAAGTCAGATTCCACAAGATTTTCCATCTATCTTTTCGTTAATTTTGACAATATTGTCAGAGGAGAAAACAGCGATCTATTTGGTATGATCAATATACAAAAAACAGTCCTGTTCGCAGAAATTAACAGTTTCAATTAACCGGTTTCGACCTGATGTAGGTCATCTTCGGAATTACAAGTAGCCCATGTGGCCAGTGCTGCACTTGGCTGGGCTGGACTGTCCTGGGCTGTTCTGCTGCCAGCAGGTAACAGTTACCTGCAGAGCAGCCCAGGACAGCCCAGCCCAGCCGAGTGCAGCACTGGCCACATGGGCTACTTGTAATTCCGAAGATGACCTACATTAGGTCGAAACCGCTAAATAAAAACTGTTAATTTCTGCGATCAAGGCTGTTTTTTGTATATTGATCATATCCTTTCGTTGTCTTTCCCTGTCCACCTTCGCCTTCTCGCTCTGCGTCCATTTCCTTGTCTCTGTCTATGTCCTCCACATCTTCCTCTTTCTCTGCCAGTCACCTTCTCTTCTCTGTGTAGACCTCCATCCGCACCTCTCAGTCCATTGCCTTGTCCATCTGAGAAAAAAATGTATGTAACTTTCTTGTGATCAGTGAAGTGATGTCTAAGTTTAATGGCAGGTACCCTCCACCATGGACCATATGAAATCTTAGGCAGACGCTAATGTTCCTTTTGTTCTGAAGGGTAACTTTGGAAAATGTTTTCGATATCTTCTAATATATAAAGCAGAGTGTTCGTATGTTTCTGTATTTATATGAACATGTTGCATACAAATCTACAGTTTTGTTCCAATCTTTATGAAATTTTGTATACGTAAGCTTCAATCTATGAGGACGATCGCCGTTAGTTGTTTACGAGATATGACATCATAAACAATGAGATGCGTCGAAAACTGCTGCATTAAGCGACAATGCTGCGCATTTTCTCCCAAACCATTTCACCTATTCAACCAAATTTGGTACACATATTCCTTATGTGAGATAACAATTGGTGTAGGAGTAAGAACCACATACCACATGAGATATAAGGTCATCAACACTATAGTTCCAAGAAACTGCCACATAATGCGACGAGACCTTATAAATACACTATATGACAATGACAGCAGTTAGCGACTTGCAACAAACTTTAAACATAATTTCAAACCTTTATTAAACTTTTCTCGCTGACACCACATCAAAATAATGGAAACAAAAAATGTTTCTCATTACTACTTTTTCGTTGTTCGTGGAGCAAAACTGCAGCAAACATTATACATAGCAGTTTATAATTTCTACACTACATATTGTAATCGCAGGAAATTTTATAGATAGTGTACACACATAGAGATGGATGTACTTTAGAAATTGTATCACAGTACGATATGTGGTTCATGAGATATAGGGACAATAACAGAAACGCTCAGGGAAAACCGCCCCATTACGCATCAGGTTTTAATCTATTACTTCTTTACAACTAACTCTGTACGCAACGGATTTTACCGACATACAACACTTATACAAATGAATATATAACTGTAAAATTATACAATTGTACAACATATAATTCAATAAATATAAGATCATATATATACTGCGACGGGTAGAAACCTCTCACATTCTGGAATACGTATTCCAGTCAGCTTAAGATAATTCCTGGAAAGCTGGCAGTAGTGTTGACAACTTTGAGCTCTGAAGTGCACACGGATGTAGGCGATAGCAATAGACTTCTATAGAGATATAAGGAAAGGAAGAGAGTGAAACAGAGTACATCTAACGAATGCCCATTATTTACGACAGGTCTGGCTTTTAACTTCAACGGAATACAGTTTCCAGTGAGACTTGCATTTTCTATTAGGGTTAATAAAGCACAGGGCAATCTGTTCAATACTGTGGAGTGTATTTGACATGTCCATGTTTCTCACACGGACAACTTTATGTCACTTGCTCAGTGGTGGCCTTACCTAAGAAATTATTCATTTTAGATCCTGGACAAGTAGCAAGTAATATCCTTTATAGTAACGTTGCGAATTAAATGAATGTATAAATGTTACATATTATTTGTATTTTGATTATTATCTTTCTTTGTTTAAACACTGTACTTAAAATTTTGTATATTACGCAAGACAGCCTTGTTTCTTATGTACTGTCCTATAAATATAATATGTTATTAGAAATGAGGAGATGGACAGAGAGACAAGGAATAGGAGTACTAACTGAAGGCTTCAATAAATAAATTCAGCTAGTCAGTGTATAAAATACCAACATACATGATGCGACAGTTTCACACACGACTCGGTGTTACGGCGTCATATCTGCTACATTATAAGTCGTACAATGAAGTAATTTTGCAGAATATGATGCGAATAAATTCAGTTGTAACGATATAAAAAATTTAAACTTCATTCATTATGCGGCAGTATTTTACGCATATCAGTGCTGATGACGTCATAGGCCAATATCCCAAACTATGTGTCGTGCAGTGATATAATTATTTCTGTAACCCTCCTAAAAGTGTATGCAATATGTTGAGAAAGTTTCATCACAAACGAATGAACGGTACGTCAGCGCGTAATACGCGGACATACATACATATTTATACGCTGGTCAAAACAATTAGGGGATAAGTTGAGATATTTAGGTTCTGAAGTATCGTCATCGGCAGAATGAACTACAATGGTTCGACGTCCTTTAGGGAATGGAGACAACAACATTACGGCAACCGAGATAGTGGTAATAACTGAAAGTTTCTGTATAGGGGATTGGTGTTGACTTGTGTTTACTCTAACAAACGAATTACGCGACCAGGTGGATTCAGATAGAGTAAGTAGCAGGCAGTGGAATGCAACAACAACGTGATTTATCCGAAGCTACGGAGAGTGCCGTAGGAAGGTGTTGTGACCTCGTCGCCTTTTGTTGTTTACTCGTCTTGGTGTAGTGGTTAGGAAAGGGACTGGTGCAGAAATTCATGTAATCTGTAACAACTATTCAGATTAATAATACAAGTTTTATTGACTAAATTTTATGATACTCAACTTTAGAACATATATCTGTTTCTTCTCTCTTCTTGCTTCTCGCGGCGTCGTCCGTATGATACTAGCTGCGCTGAGACCTAGTTACTGCTAAGTTCGTAGCAGCGTTCTAACTTAGTACTGTCCTAGTTCTGTCGTCGTAGCTGCGTAGTAACTGCCTTTGTAGCTCACTGGTAACTGTCGTATTCCTGAATAGTAACTGATGGGCGTCCAGACGTATGTCGGCCTAGATATAGCCGCTTGTAGAGTGCGCGCATCTTCGGTTACTCCCTCCAGGATGCGCGGCGACTGCTTGCTATTGGCTTTCGGTGGATCGCTGCCTTCTCCACGATCGTTCTCTACGTCTGGTGTGTGGCGCTGTCTTTACGCCACAACAGAAGGGACAGACACAGAGGGAGCTGGCTGCAGCTATTGGAGTGTCCCAAAGTGTAATTTCCGGGACCTGGACAACATTTCAGACAAGAGGAACCATTGAAAGAACGCAAGGGCAACGTCGTCCACAGGTGACATCAGCAAGAAAAATCCGTTATCTCGGGTTAACAGCCCGTCGAGACAAGAGGCTGAATGCGACTCAATTGTAACGTATCTTCAAGGCAGCAACAGGACGCGCAATATCAGTCCGAAAGCGCCTTCGAAAATGTGACCTCTATAAATGGAGGCCTATGGTGTGTGTCCTATAAAATCCATGATACCTTTTAGCCCGCAAACACTTGGCGGAGGAATGTCAGGATTGGATTCGTAACGAATGACGCCACATTCTGTTCACTGACGAGTCAAGATTTTGTGTTCAGCCGGACAATCGTCGTTCCCTCACCTTAGAGAACGTGGAAATCGGAATAATCCTGCTTATGTGCAGGAAACATCACCAAATGATGGTGGTTTATGAATGGTGTGAGCAGGAGTCAATATCGGCGGACGTACGGGCGTATATGTTGTTGAGAACTTCGCTTTGACTGAACAGAGATATAGAGACGAAATCCTTCGACTTTTTTGTTGTGCTCTAAGCTGGTGTAATAGAAGAAGGGTTCCTTCTGGTTGACGATATCGTTCATTCCCACTGAACTGCATTGGTAGAGAACATGCTTCAGGCCGAGGGAACCGAACGAATAGAGTGGCTAACTTGTTCACCGGACTTGAACACAATTGCCCATGTCTGGGATTAACTTGCTAGACTAATTGCAGCCATACCAGCACCTCCCATAACGGTTGCAGAGTTGTATATTGCAGTCAAGGAAAATGGCGAAATACCCCTGAAGAGCTGATTGATAACCTCATCGTCCATGCCACTCAGGTGTGCAATTGCACTGGCCGTACGAGGTGATCAAACACCATATTAGAAGGCAACGAGAATGACTTTTTCACTATTATGTGAGCCTCGCTCTAAGTAAACGCCTTGTAAACCCCAAGTAAAGGGTTGTGTATCACATACAGATTAAAGTGGGGCGAGATTGCGAACTTACGGTTTAATTAGCCATATAATGAAGAAAACTTCACAGATTACAATCATATTTTAACTAGCAATTTATCTGACTTTTTCCTCTTCTATAACAGAGTACGAAAGTTATAAGTATGATCTGAACTGTATTTCGCGTTTAATAATGTTGTTGTTGTTGTGGTCTTCAGTCCGGAGACTGGTTTGATGCAGCTCTCCACAATACCCTATCCTGAGCAAGCCTCTTCATCTCCACATAAGAACGGCAACCTACATCTGTCTGTATCTGCTTACTGTATCCATCTCTTGGTCTTCCTCTGAGATTTTTACCCCACAAACTTCCCTCTAATGCTAAATTCACAATTCCTTGATGTCTAAGAATGTGTCCCACCAATCTATCCCTTCTTTTAGTCAAGGTATGCCAGAAATTTCTTTTCTCCCCAATTCTGTTCAGTACCTCCTCATTAGTTACGCGATCCACCCACCTAATCTTCAGCATTCTTCTGTAGCACCATATTTCAAAAGCCTCAATCCTCTTCCTGTCCGCACTGTTAATCGTCCATGTCTCACTCCCATACAAGGCAACACTCCATACAAATGCCCTCAGAAATGACTTCCTTACGCTTAAATCAATATTCGATGTTAACAAATTTCTCTTTTTCAAGAACGCTTTCCTACCCATTGCCATTCTGCATTTTATATCCTCTGTACTGCGACCATCATTTGTTATTTTACTGCCCAAGTAACAAAACTCATCTACCTCCTTTATTGCTTCGTTTCCCAATCTAATTCCTTCAGCATCACCTGATTTTCTTACACTGCATTCCATTACCCTAGTTTTGTTCTTGTTAATGTTCATCTGATATGCACCTTTCAGCACACTGTCCATTCCGTTCAATTGCTCTTCCAGGTCCTTTGCTGTATCTGACAGAATTACTATGTCGTCGGCAAAACGCAATGTTTTTAATTCTTCCCCCTGAACTTTTATTCCTTCACCAAATTTCTCCTTGCTTTCCTTTATAGCTTGTTCAATGTACAAATTGAATAACATTGGAGAAAGGCTACAATCCTGTCTCACTCCCTTCCCAACCACTGCATCCCTTTCATGCCCTTCAACTCTGACAACCGCTGTCTGGTTTTTGTACAAGTTGTAAATAACCTTACGCTCCCTATATTTTACTCCTGCTTGCTTCAGAACTTGAAAGAGTTTATTCCAATAAAAAGGATAATGCAAATGCGCAGACTTACCCAACCGTGAGGTAAAAGTGCGTTTCCAGTGGGGTACGTTTGCCCGTCATTGTTAAAATGATAAAAACATAAGCGTCACTCAATCCTTTTTAATTCATCGTATACATGAATATAATGCCGCCTGTTTCTCGGCATATAATAATGAATTTTAATGCAAAATATGTTTAATTGAACAATTACGGAGCTTGTGAAACAGAAACTGAAGGATAATATTACAATTGGAGGTAATGCTGTTTAACGGAGGTCACAAATGAAGTTTGCAGGACCTTCATAACAAGAACAGGATTCATGCCACCATTCCTCGCATTTTCCAATCTTCTGTTGGCGGATTTTTGTAATTTTCAGCACAGCCGGGACAGTGAAAAGTACGTGGACTTTCCGTCGACGTATTTAAGTTTTGCTTTCCTTTCTTTTTGCTTGCTTGATCAGAATCAATTATTTCATACTCCCTCGCTAGTTGTCGTTTAGACCTTCCGTTTTTCAGGCCCTCTTTTGCAGCTTCCAGCATTTCTGGAGTGCATGCCTGTCGTTCAGTCTTTCTTTTGTAGGCGCTACAATAGGAATAAAAAAAAATCTCTCTTTTAAGACTACTATCGATGTACAACATCGTCTTGTAATGTTCATAAACATTTCTAGCTGATGGGGTAAGATTACGCTCTGCGCCGTTTTACCCCACCCAAAACTCGTAAGCTTGCCCCGCAATACGGGACTGTAGCTTTTGTCTGCACATGGAAACGATTTGCACGAAATTCTATGTTTCAGTATATCACAAGACTGGCAATAAATTTTAGTTCACTATAATATAAAGTTGGACATCGGGAGCTCATTATTGTCCTAAGTAGAGCTTACTTTCGGAAGACAAAATTTTATATGAAAATAATGTAAATCATTTCTTATCGCATTGCACAGCCGTTAGCACTACGACAACAACCAGACTATGGCAACAAAGAGACAGCCACAGAGGTTGTTTCGTGCAATGCAAAGCAGCCAACTGCTGGGTCTTTGAGAAACATACGTTGTGGAGTCTTACGCGTTGCGCAGACTTACCCCATTCTATTCAACAAACAAAATACGTTGCCATATGTATATTGGGTATGATATCTCACTTGTTTTGAGCAGAGTATGTATAAGTAGATAGATTTTCGACAATGTTACACGACGTTGTCTTGATCGCTGTTAAAGTCTGAATGTGGAAACCACGCATAGTATTATGAAACAAACATATTTTCACATGTATGGTACAGTTCGTAAGTCACAGAATATGTAACTATTCCTAACTGTATCAGGCTCCATATTTCACGGATTTTTGCTCGCCTCATTCACCAACTGCACCTTCAAAATGTTGAAATGTTTGTAATTCTATCGGACCAAACTGCGTGGTCATCAGTCAGTAGCTTACAATCTACTTAAACCTAGGTAAACTAACCAAAGGACAAACACACACACCCATGCCCCAGGAAGGACTCTAACCTCCACGGCGAGCAACCGCGCGATCCGCAGCGAGATGCTTTAAACCGCTCGGCTACTCCACCGCGGCCCTAAACCTTCCTCGTGAATTTCACCGTCTGTTGGTTAAAGCCGTATGAAAACCCTTTCAGCAGTTTTTGAGTTCATCGAGGAGACAGACGCGGCGGGGGACTTTGTTTTCTCATATGTATAGATGACGATCATGTCTCCCTAAGTAGGTTGGTGCCAACAAGATATGTTAGCGTTATGAAGAGAAGATTGATGAATGACATTTCGCAAATAGATACCGCTGCAACTAATAATGCCTTTCTTTTGATGATTTGCACTCCAACTCATGTATCATTTTCGTGACTTTAGAAAACGAGCTGCCCTTCTCTGAGAGTTTTCTATTCACTCTGTCAGTCGAACCGGGTGAAGCTGTCACACTGCGCAGTTGCACTCCAGAAGGGGGCGCACAAGTGTAGAACAGGAAGTCTCTTTAGTGGAAGTGCAGCCTTCGGTTTACCTTCCCCACAACATTTTCCACATACTATTTCAGTTGTTCGTAACTGAATTACTTGCATTGCAACTTATAGCATAATTGCTACCATTCCTTTAACACACTTCAGCTGTCTGTGTGGAAGAAACAAACCACTAGGAAATACAGTTCTGGAAAACGAAAAAGAACATTATGAATTCGTCAACCCAGCAGAGGACTTTCTTGAAGATGTATACAACACACGATCACGCAGTCAGAACCATGCGGTCGTCAGTACAGTCTCCAGAGCGTGCACAATGTCGACGCTAGTATCGTGTATACCGTCTTTTTTGCAGCAATGTAATGTGCAACTTTCTCATGAAGATTGTAGAGGTGCCGAATGACGTCTTACGGTACGTCCTGCCATTCAATTTCATTCTGATGCCTCAGTTGAACCAGATCTCGTGCCGGTCGTGTAGACTGCGCCAAGATGACGTTTCATCTGGCCCCAGTCGTGCTCAATGGTGGACAGATCTGGGTACTTGACGTACACCTAGAAGAGCACGTTGGGTTGTACAGGATACGTGTGGGCGTGCATTGTCCTGTTGGAAAAGCACATCGCCTTGTTGGTGCATGAAAGATGGCAAGACGGGTTGAATGATGGTTTCAATGTACCTTGTACTGTTCAATTTCTCCACAATGAACACCAGAGAAGAACGGCCAATTTAGGATATGGTTCCCCACACCATTATGCAAAGTGTCGGGCCCGTTTGCCTCTGTCGCGTACACTCCAGATTATCGCACACCCCTGCACGACACCATACACGCGTACGACCATCATTGGACCGAGGCAGCAATGACTCTCATCACTGAAGACGACACGTCTCCATTCGTCCCTTCATAAGTGCATACCATGTCACCATTGGAGGCGGGCTGACCCAGGTTGGGGTGCGAGCGGAGGACACTAACGGCACACAAGATCGTGCATCATTGTAAAGGGAGCGATATTGTACACTCGCCATTCTCCTCTAGTGATCGTCTAGAGAACATTGAACAGTGCACGGGACACTGAAACCATCATTTAACCCGTCTTGCCACCACTCGTACACCGACAAGGCGATGTGCTTTTCCAACAGGACAATGTACGTTCACACGTATCCCGTACCACCAACGTGCTCTTCAAGGTGTGCGTCAACTACCGTTGCAAGCACGATCCCCAGATCTCTCTTCCCATTGAACACGTACGATTTTGGAGCACATACATTATGGATTACCTCGAAGAGAACGAACTATTAACCGATAGTCAACACGGATTGAGAAAGTATCGCTGTTGCGAAACACAGCTTGCCCTTTACACCCATGAAGTGATAAGTGCCATCGGCAAGGTATCTCAAATCGATTCCGGAAGGCTTTTGACACTGTACCCCACAAGCGGCTTCTAATGAAATTGCGTGCTTATGGAATATCTCCCCAATTGTGCGATTGGATTCACGATTTCCTATCAGAAAGAACACTGTTCGCAGTAGTTGACGGTAAGTCATCGAGTAAAACAGAAGTAATATCTGGCGTTCCACAGAGAAACGTTATCGGCCCCCTATTCTTCCTGTTGTTTATAAACGATTTAGGAGTCAATCTGAATAGCTCCATTAGACTGTTCGAGGATGCTGCGGGTAGTGAAGTCAACAGAGGACCAAAAGCAACTGCAAAGCGTTATAGACAAAATTTCTACATGGTGCGAAAATTGGCAATTAACACTAAATAATGAAAAGCTGACCTTCAACTACACAATAAATCAGTCAAACCTTAAGGTCGTAAATTCTACCAAATACTTACGAGTTACAATTACGAACAACTTAGACTGGAGAGAACACATAGAAAAGATTGTGGGGAAGGCGAACCAAAGTTTACGTTTCATTGGCAGAACGCTTCGAAGATGCAACAGCTCCACCAAAGAGACTGCCTACATCACACTTGTGCGTCCTCTCCTCGAGTGCTGTTGCCCAGTGTGGGACCCTCATCAGCTGGGACTGACGGAAGACATCGAGAAGGTTCAGAGAAGGGCAGCTCGTTTTGTTTTATCACGGTACAGGGGGGGGGGGGGGGGGGCGAGCGTCATGGAAATGTCGCACGATTTGAGGTGGAAATCATTAAAAGAACAACGTTATTCGTTGCGGAGAGTTCTATCTGCGAAATTTCAATCACCGACTTTTACTTCTGAATGTGAAAATATTTTGCTAGCACCCTTCTACATAGGAAGACATGACCATCCCAATAAAATACGATAAATCAGATCGAAAACGGAACGATTTAGGTGTTCTTTATGCCCGCGCGCTATTAGGAACGGTAGAGAAAGGTTATGAAAGTGGTTAATAAACCCTCTGCCAGTCACATCTATGTAGGTGTAGATGTAGACCGCATGAAACGTCATGTTGTGCGGTCTGCTTGAGCGGCACGAAATCTGGCCCAACTGAGGCACCAGGTGGAAACTGCATGGCAGGCCATTCCACATAACCACATTCGGAACCTCTGCGATCGTTTCCATGAAAGAATTACTTCTTGCATTGCTGCAAAAGGAGGGTATACTCGGTACTAACGCTAACATTGCGGACGCTCTGATGATTCAAAGTTGTATACAACCTCAAGAATGTGTCAATAAAATTTCCCTCTGCTGGGTCGTCGAATTCATGGTGTTCTTTTTACATTTTCTAGGAGTGCAGTATTTTCGATTTCAAACGTTTCAAATGTTTGTATAGCTTATGGGACTTAACTACGGGGTTATCAGTCCCTAAACTTACAAACTACTTATCAATTAGCTTATCCTAAGGACGGCACAAATATCCATGCCCGAGGGGGGATTCGAACCCCCGACCGTAGTGGCCGTGCAGACCGTGACTGAAGCGCCTCAGTCCCCTCGGCCACCGCGGTCGGCTTTTCGATTTCAATTTAGCTCTGCCTGAGGCGGAGGTCGCGGAGCGGAAAGTAAACTTAGACACTGATTTGGAAGGAATGCGACGCTGACGAGGAAGACGGCGGTGTGTACCCGGGCACTGAGTCACACCGCTCGTGCTTGCCCCGCACGCGCCCCGCTGATAAGGCCTGCAGGCGGGGGCGAGGGTCAGGAGGCGTCCAAAGGGCGCCACGCTGGGGTCAGCCGCCCGCCGGGGCACGTGACTCACCCCTATACCCACTGACCTGCGCCACTCTTGTTGTTGTTGTTGTTATTGTTATTGTTATGATTGTGGTTGCAGTTGGCTTATCACTGACATCACCGTTGCAGCAGTACCAGCTGACGCTGCCAATGGCTAGCATCCGCCCCATCACCACGTAATAATCAGGTGTACTACGCATAATCAACCGCTGGTTTGCAAAACGTGTTTTGCGGATTACTGTGCAATGGGAATTGAAGACCTGAGTAGTCTCGCAATTCCGTTGTGTTTACGGGCCATAAGAAAGGACAGCACGGCTTTAGGAAACAGCGTTCATGTGAAACTCAGCTTTTCTCACATGACATCTTGCGAGCCATAAATGTAGAGCAACAGGCAGATTATGTTTTTCTCGATTTCAAAAAGGCATTTGACACGGTGCCACAATGCAGACTGTAAACGAAGATACGCACATATGAAATAGGTTTACAGATTTGTGACTGGCTGGAAAGCTTCCTAGCTAATAGAACACAGTACGTTGTGCTCGACAGAGAGTGTCATCAGAGACGAGTGTATCGTCAGGCGTGCCCCAGGGGAGTATGATAGGACCGCTATTATTTTCTATCTATATAAATGATCTGATGGACAGAGTAACTTGTAGTTTTCTGCTGTTTGCTGATGATTCTGTGGTGTATGGCAGGAGTTCCTAACTAACAGAACACTGAACGTTGTCCTCGACGGCGAATGTTCATCGAAGACGAGTGTATCGTCAGACGTGCCACAGGGGAGAGTGATAGGACCGCTATTATTTTCTGTATGTATAAATGATCTGATGGACAGAGTAACTTGTAATTTGCGGCTGTTTGCTGATGATGGTGTGGTGTATAGGAAGACTTCCTAAGTAATAGAACACAGTACGTTGTCCTTGACGGCGAATGTTCATCAGAGACGAGTGAATCGTCAGGCGTGCCCCAGCGGAATGAGATAGGACCGCTATTATTTTCTATGAATATAAATGATCTGATGGAAAGAGTACCTTGTAATTTGCGGCTCTTTGCTTATGATGCTATGGTGTGTGGGCGGGTGTTGTTTTTAACTGACTGTAATAAGCATACAGGATGACTTAGACAAAATTTCTAGTTGGTCTGAAGAATTGCAGCTAGCTCTAAATGTAGAAACATGTAAGGTAAGCGCATGAGTAGGAAAAATAATCCCATAATTTTCGGAACACAACAGTGAGCTTCATGATGCAGTCGCGTCCTTCAAATATCTAGGAGTAACACTGCAGAGCGACATGAAATTGGAACGAATATGTAAGGACAGTTGTGAGTAAGGCAGACAACCGACTTGTACGACCATGTCTTGAATATTGCCCAAGTGTTTGGGATCCGCAGCACACCAGGTTAAAGAAAGATACAGAAGCAGTTCAGAGGCGAGCAGCTAGGTTTGTTACTGGTAGGTTCGACCAATGCGCGAGAGTCACGGAAATTCTCCGGGAACTCAAATGGGAATCGCTGGAGAAAAGACGAAGTTCTCTTCAAGAAATTCTGTTGAGGTAATTTAGAGAACCAAAATTTTAAGCTGAGTGTAGAACGATCTTTCTGCCGCCTATTTACATTTCACGTAATGATCACAAAAACGAGATAAAAGAAATTTCAGCTCGTACAGAGGCATATATATTTTTTTTTTCTCTCGTTCTATATGGGAGTGGAATAAGAAAGGAAATGCCTAGTAGTTATACAGTGTGACCTCCGCCACGCACTTTACGATGGATTGCGGAGAATGTATGTAGATGTAGAGTGGGTGGCAAAATGAGAGTGTACACTGCAGTATTCTCACAAGCCGAGCGTTACCACCCGCTACCAGTCAACATTCCATGGGGTGGAACAAAATATGAACAACTAACATAGGAATAAGTGCGGCAGCCGTAGGTGATGGTTGTGTTTCTGTGTTGTATGCCTGTGTGATTGCGTGAGTGTTCTATTTTCTGAAGAAGGCCATGGCCGATAGCTGAAAGTGTTGTATGTGTGTGTCTTTTGTATGTGCCTGTCGTAGCTCGTCGCCACGTCTTTGCGGTGAGTTGTAAACTGTCCTTACTATATTATTAATTCCAACCTGGACTTTCCATTATTATAACATAGGAATAATATTTATTTACTAGTAACGAGTTAGCACACTACTGGATTTTATAACTGCTGCAATTCTTCAAGGAAGAGTTTCGTGAATTACATTCATAGTTTCCAACATAATAACATCCATTCTCGTACCAAAACATGCACCAATTGCTTCAATAATGTTAGTGCTGTGAGTTTGGTCCTTACTCTCTGTTCTAAAACTACTATAGTTGTAGCAAACCGTATGAGTTCGGTATTGAGTAACGAATACTTTGGATAATACTAAATAATGAATCGTTACTCATGAATACATTTTTACTCGCATCTAACGTATCGATACGAACGTACTCATGAATACATTTCGTTATTAACATATACCGTATCGATACGAACTTTGTTCCAAACACCAACACGGAGAATGCATATTCTCTGTGCTAGTATTTATTATGAGATGAGTGATCATTATATAAATACGCTAACACGAAACTGAGGGTACAGATTTTTAATATTAATCATACAAGAAGGCCAATGAAACGTACATGATTCGAAATATGGTTTGTCACAGATGTTGCGAATGTAAAAATTATATGTGCACGTAGCCGTTAAGAGTGGTAAAAAGAAAAGGAAATATTAGGATGATACTCCAAATTCTCCATAAGTTTTGCCACTATTTTGTAACTCGTGTAGGTGTCATATTGGAACAGGTAAGATTAGTTCAGTTAGTTCGCTCATGGAGTTCCAGCCTTAAGGTCCCGGGTTCGATTCCTGCTGCCCCCATTTTATAATTCTTCGTAATGTTCAATTCTTAACTTTTAAATTCAGCTTGTAAATGTAATTGAACAATTCAGTTGATTAACGCAGTATTTTAATAAGTCTCAAGGACAAACATTTGAAAGAGCTCCGATTCTAGTAAAAAAAAAAAAAAAAAAAAAAAAAAAAAAAAAAAAAAAAAATAAAAAAAAAGTTTTCACACATGGTCGGCTATATGTTGCAGCAATTAGAGTTCAATCCGTTGATGGTTTGAAATTTTATATTTGTGTACACAGAGAACGATGACATTTTGCGAATGATGAAAGGATTTTTATAAAAAATGTAGTTTTTCCTGAAGTTTTGTAATGGTAAATTGTGAAATAAAGCAGTTAATTCCCTAATTTGTGTCTTTCAGTCTCTCGTGTTTCCTCTCTGCTCTTTCTTTCACCTGTTCTGATAGCATTGACATAAAACCTATAAATTTGCACTGCTCAATAAATTTCAATTACATTTTTTTCATATTAACAGAATATACGACATCAACTGCGAATGGGCAAAGCTGAAAATGTGTACCCAGCCGGGATTCGAACGCGGGTCTCCTGCTTTCTAGGTAGTTGCCTGTCCCCTACACCATTGGGGACACAGTTATCACCACACCTGCAAGAACTATCTAAGTACGCCTCCCGTCAGACACAAATTCCCAGCTTCACCCTGCCTACAGTACTCAGACTCGTAGTTAAGAAAATAATTTCCGTAAGAGTAAGGGCCACAAACTTGCCCACCCCTCCCCACTAACGAAAGGATCATTGCCCGTCACCCTATATATATATATATATATATATATATATATATATATATATGTGTGTGTGTGTGTGTGTGTGTGTGTGTGTGTGTGTGTGTGTGTGGCGTCTGTTCACAAAGAACAGACGTCACTTCTGATCCTGCAGTTGTTATTGTTTCATATTCACAGAATATATGACATCAGCTGCAATTGGCAAAGCTGAAAAGGTGTACCCAGCGGGGATTCGAACCCGGGTCTCCTGCTTTCTAGAAAGTTGCGCTGACCCCTACACCACTTGGGACACAGTGATCACCGCACATGCAAGGACTAAGTACGCCTCCCGCCTGCCCATTCGCAGTTGATGTCATATATTCTGTGAATATGAAACAATAACAACTGCAGGATCAGAAGTGATGTCTGTTCTCTAGGAACAGACGCCACATGTAATATATATATATATATATATATATATATATATATATATATATCATTACTTTGCAAACATAACTACTGTAACTAACTCAAACCAATGTATCTTAAGAAACACATACACACACACACACACACACACACACACACACACATGCCCGAGGGAGGACTCCAACTTTCGACAGGGAGGGGCCGCGCAGTCCGTGGCAAGACGCCTTAGATGGCACGGCCATTTCCGCTATGCGCTATTTATTTCGAAAACTTTTGAATCCGAATGAGAATTTCTGCCCTGAAGGATGGGGCGCCCGGCGTGTGGTGTATATCGGTGATCGATTAAACCCAGCGTCAAAGGAGGCGTCACGCCAGCAGATAGTCGGCCTCTGTATATAGACAGACCTGCCGGCGCGGCGATTGCTGTGTAGGCAGACGTTAATGACATTGGCACTTGACAGACGAGATATCGCCTCCACACAAACAGGACGGGTAGACAATCAGAACCAAGGACACGCCGAGGAATCTAAAACTCTTCGGCAATAAAAGCTAAACATCCGGTGTCACAATGCACAGAGTTGCCTCTGTTTCTGGAGCGACAAGGTTCACGCCAACAATTTCACGTTAGTTATGTGCCATTTTTGCCCGTGGTATAG
This sequence comes from Locusta migratoria, assembly GCA_026315105.1. Lineage (NCBI taxonomy): Eukaryota > Metazoa > Arthropoda > Insecta > Orthoptera > Acrididae > Locusta > Locusta migratoria. Next base: position 214,640,383 of record CM048745.1, on the reverse strand, counting down.
GACACGTCTGTATTTGATGCTACCTAACTCTGTTGTTGTTGATGATGATGTTTCTGTTGTTGTCTTCAATCGTAAGAGTGTTTTGAAGCAGCTCCCCACTCATCCTCGTTCTGTGCAAGCCTCTTCATTACTAAATAATAACGGCACCCTTTATCATTTTGAACGTACTTACTGTTTTCGTCCTCAACCCCTCCCCCTTATATTTTTACCCACACACTTCCCTCCAATGCTCTTGTTCACAGAATGTGTCCCACCAATCGATCAGTTCTCTTTGTCAAGGTATGCCAGAAATTTTTCTCTGCAATTCTGTCCAGTAACTCCATACCTCCACATTAGTCACGCGATCTACCAATCTAATCATCATTTGTCTGTAGCAACACATTTCAAATGTTTCTTTGTATCTTTCTGTCTCAACTTACGGCCCACGTTTCACTACCCTACAATGCTACGCTCCAGACAAAATCTTTCAGAAAGAAATTCCTAAGAGTTAATTTTGGACGACAGCTTCAGAAAAGCTTTTATTCCTATTCTTTACTTTGTCCATCAGAAGCTGTGTTTCTACCCCAATAACTAAACTTCCACTTTTATTGTCTAGTTACATAACCTAATTCCTTCAGCAACGCGTGATTTTCTTGCACTGCACTTCATTATCCTTGCTTTGCTCTTGTTAATGTTCATCTTATAACCTTGTTTCAAGACACTGTCCGCACCGTTCAGCTGCTCTCCTATGTCTTCAGCTGTCTCTGGTAGAATTACATTGCCATTAGCAAACACAAAAAATTTTATATCTTGTCCCTGAACTGTAATTCCTTCTCCAAATTTCTGCTCACATTCCTTCACGCCGTACTAAACATACAGACTAAATAACATTGGTGAAATACTTCAACTGTGTTAGTCCTTCCCAACCACTGCGTCCTTTTCATGCCCTTTGAGTCTTATAACTGCTGCCTGTTTTAGTGCAAGTTGTATAAAATTTCGTGCCAAATATTTTACCGTTGCTATTTTCATAAGCGTATTCCAGTTGATACTGTCAAAAGCTATCTCCAGATCTAAAAAAGTTAAAAACGTAGGTTTGGCATTTCTTACAATATCTCCTAAGATACGTCGTAATGTGAGTTTTCTCCCTATGGGGCTCACGGATCTTTCGTGAGTAAGTGCGTGCCGAGCACGGGGCCCCGAGCTAATGCAGTCTTCCTTCCTTCTTTACGTCTCGTATTGCGTTTCCTTTACCCTTCCCCTCCTTTCCTAGCCTCACTTCTTCTCCTCCCCACTAGGGGACTGATAACCTTAGCAGTTTAGTCCCCCTATCTCAACAAAGCCAACCCAACCCATGTGAGTATTGCCTTTCATGTTCCTACAGTTCTCTTAAATCCAAACTAATCTTTTCCGATGTCGGATTCTACTTTTCACTCGCATGTAAATAATTCGTGTATTTTACAGCCATGACTAATGAAACAGGCAGTTCTGCAATATTCACAATGTCTGCACTTTGCCGCGGCGGAGTGGCCAAGCGCATTGCGGGGGTTGGAATCCCTCCCGTGGGCATGGATGTTTGTGTTGTCTTAAGTGTATAAGCACTTAGTAAGTTTAGGGACTGGTGACCCCGCAGTTAAGTCCATTAAGCTAAACAAATTTTTGAACATTTGTCTGCACTTTATTTCTTTGAAATTGGAATTATATTCTTCTTGAAGTCTGAAGGTATTTCCCCTGTCTCGTACCTCTTGCACACAAAGTGAAACAGTTTTTCATTACTGCCTCTCCCAATGATGTCAGCAGTTCATAGGGAATAGCATCTACTCCAGGAAACTAGTTTCGACTCAAATCCTTCAATACACTGTCAAATTCTTCTCGCAGTATCGTATCGCCTATCGTACCTTCATCCTCTTCGCTTTCTACAACACCAATATATTCCTTCCACCTTTCAGCTTTTCCTTATTTGCTTAGTACTAATTTTCTTGATATTTAGACAACTGCTTTTCTTGTCTTCAAATGTCTCTTTTATTTTCTTGTAGGCGTTATCTAAATTTCCCCTAGTTATACACCCTTTTACGGACTTACATTTGGCCTCTAACCACTTCTGTTTAGCCAGTCTGCACTTCCTGTCAACCCCATTTCTCAACTGTCAGTACTCCCTTTTCCCTGCTTCACTCGCTGCATTTTTTAAATTTTCTCCTTTCATCAATTAAGTTCAGTATCACCTGTGTAATCCAGGGATTTCTATCAGGCATTGTCCTTCTGCCTATATGATCCTCTGCCTTCTTCACTACTCTATCTTTCAGAGCTGTCCATTCTTCTTCCACTGTATTACTTTCCCCCATTTCGATCAATCCTTGCGTAATATTCTCTCTGAAACTGTCAGTACCCTATGGGTCCTTCAATTTACCGAAGTTCCAACTCCTTAATTTTCTACCTTTTTGCAGTTTCTTCAGTATTACTCTACAATTCATAAGCAGTAAGTTATGGTCAGTCTATATGTGCACATGGATATGTCCTACAGTTTAAAACATGGTTTCAAAATCTATGTACTACCATTACAAAGTCAATTTGGTACTTTCCGGCGTCACCTAGTTTCTTCCACGTATACAACCTTCTTGCATGGTGCTTAAATCAAGTGTTTGTTATAAAGCAAGTAACTAGTACTGGTACTGAGATCCCTCCGCCGCGCACCTTTGGGTGGATTGCTGAGTATGTACGTAGATGTAGATTGCGAATGAATCTGTGTATTTAAGTAAACTATAATAAGAAACGGCTGTTTCCAGACTCCATACTGAGACTAATAGGAAATCCGATTCATGTTTAGCATGTAAACACGACAAGAAAAACAGTTTACGAAATTCGGTATTCATCTTCCGAAAGATGTGTTGCATGTAAACGTAGTGACAGAACGATGACGTGAGCCAGTTTGCAGAAGAAGTGTTTACGCTTACACGAAGGAGTGGTCTGCAACATCGTGAATTATCAGCATGGTGACTTTCGGGGTGCGTTTCCTCGAAGCAAAGACGGGATTGCCAGCAGTAGTGCGTCCAAGAGGGCAATATAATCAAAGCGACTCATCTTTACACACGAACCCCAATTCTGCACACAGCATTACATAGGCGGTACCCCTGTGTGGAGGCTTCATCACAATGTTGAAGTCCAATTCACTAAATAACATCAGCTTCAGATGCTATAGCAACAAATCTGAACAGCAGCTGTTACATAAGTGATATGTTACGACAATCATGTCTTCAACGGTTCCATGTTGTTACCTTCCAACGTCATCTTGGCGGACCTGCCCACACATGTCTCAATACGGAGCGTGCCCCGAGATTTCCAGCACATTGTCCCTTATCTCTGACCTTGTGAAAACATCTGGTCGTGGAGTGTCAAAAGACTTTATAGTACCAGTCGCCACCAATTCTGGCATAGAGGAGAAGGAATCTTAGGTTTTAACGTCCCGCCAACATCTTGATCATTAGAGACGGAGCTTTGGGTAAGGAATGGGGTAGGAGATCAGCCGTGCTCTTTGAAAGGAACCATCCCAGCATTTGCCTGGAGTCATTTAGTGAAATCACGGAAAACCTAAATCTGGATGGCCCGATGTGCATTTGAACCACCATTCTTCCGAATACGAGTCCAGTGTGTTACCACTGTACCACCTCGTGGTCAACGTGGAATGATGTACTCATGATGGTCGTACATGTGTTCTGCTTGTTGTCATTGTAAACCTCGAAAATCATACACAGCTTTAATCATGTGCAGCGGCGTCACCATATAACGAACGGGCGTCTGTCTCTGAAGTAGGATTGAAACTGTTTATTTATACATACTTCAAAATGAAATGCCAAGATCCCGAATAGATAATTTACTTACTGACGACCGGTTTCAGAGGCTGTTCTTTTTTCCTTTCTTGTATTTCAACACTAGCACAAACATGCTAGTAGGCTGGCAGCAGCATGAAGTGCTGCTCTTCTGACGAGAGACACATAAAACATAGGTGTGAAGACTGAGAACATTAAATGGAGTTAAAAAAAATGGTGAATTAAAATATAGAAGACAGACTTGAAGCACTTGCAGTATTGACACATGGATAAAAACACATACAGACAGTTAAAACAAAGAGCCACAGTGACGTTGAAATATGCATTATGACACCAAAACAAGATGGAGAGCACTCGGAGACATTGTATTAAAAAAACGATGCGACACATGTCTGTAAACGGTGAACACAGATAAAAACACACTGAAGCACTTTACACACAGCACTGAACGATGCACTGTTAAAATTGATGTCGCAGGATCCCGTGCGGTAAGGAGGAGGAGAGTGGAAAGCACAGGGGAGGAGATAGGAGAGAGGGTGAAGAGGAGGCCTATGGACTCCAGGGCAAGAAGAGGAATAACCAAGTGTGGTGAAGCAAGAGGAGTGGGAGAGGGGGCGCTCCATCCATGGGACAGACTCAGGGTTGGTAGGATGGGTATATTTCAGGAAGGACGGAGGACGTCATTTGAGAGGGAGAGGTGGCGGAAGTTACCGTGGAAAAGGTTGTGGAGAGTGTGGATGTGGTGTCGCACAAGTCCAAAGTGCGCGCCACCTACTTTCGCCGCGCGCCGCCATGCACGCACGGCGCGGCGTTCTTACGACGACAGCCACGAGCGCCCTCTGCTGCAACTCCGCTCGTGGCCACCACTGAACGACATCGGGCACTTGGAACTGAGACAGGAACGAGTTAACACTTCGGAATCAGATAGGCACCAGTGAAACTTAGCTAACGGATAGGCACTAGGCAGGTCTCAACTATGTATCAGCATTCTGCCATATTGAACTATCTAAAAGTTAAGTATTGTATAATTTCTGTGCAATATATATCTCGTTCTAATTTACTCTAGTGTTTATAGTTTCTGGCTGCTCCCCTCCGTACCTGCACCAGCGTGCTATCTTTATTCCTGTGTCGGTCTCATTCCACTCGGCCACCGACATCTACGACGAAAACGAGACACAAAAGCGGCGACGAGGCTGGGACACAAAAGCGGTGACGAGGAGTGATAGAAGAACCGTTTACCAGCCCGCTTGCGGCAGCCAGACAGCAGCAGTCGGAGCACGCAGAAATTGCTCCCGTCCACCCACCCTTATTATAAGATTTTTGGGGGAACGTTTTCAGTTACGTGTTTTGTGGACTTTTTTGTTGCAGAGCGTCCTCTTTCATATTGCATTTGTGTTTTGTTATAAGTTACTTGTATGCGCGGCGCCTAATCGGTTAGCATGGCCGCTAACCCGAATCCAAACTTAATGGAAATTATTCAGTTACAGACGGCGCAAATAACACAACTCCTGCAAGTAGTGGCCCAGCTCACAGCGCAAGCAGCTCACCAACAACAACAGCCGCCGCTTCAGCAGCCCACACCTGCCGCCGCAACGCTTCCTACGTTTCGCCAGTACAACGAACGTGAGGAAGAATGGAGCGACTATTTCGCACAGTTTCAAGAACTCGTCGCGGCTCATTAAATTACAGGTCAGACTGTTAAGCATCTTTTATTGTCCGTGGTGGGCCCCAAAACCTTCGTATTACTGCAGAAACTATTCCCCAACGCATCTCCTCGTGATGTAGACTTTGAACTAATTGTAGAGGCACTAAATGCTCATTATGAGAGAAAAGTTCTCGTAGCTGCGGCACGGTACCGATTTTTCAGACTTAAAAAATTACCACAGCAGTCACACCAAGAGTGGATTACGGAATTGAAGGGCTTAACCCGCAAATGTAAATTTACTTGCTCTTGTGGACTTTCTTATAGTGATGTGATGTTGAGAGATGCGATTACGCAGAACATTCAGGACCCCAGAATTAGGGCAGCAATTCTAAACAGTCTGACCCCTCATTAGACAGTGTACTGCAGCTTATAGAAGCGCGTGATACTTTTGACTTAGCAGATGTAGAAATGCAAAGCCACAGTGTAAATTCAGTGCGCCGTAACGGACGCTTTCCTAGCCGTAGTTCTCAGTGTAGCACAAGTGATTCTTACAATAGTACAGGCCGTGCTGAACAGACAGTGAACAGTAGCCAGTGTAAAAGTGCGACACAAAGGTCGCCCCGTCGTGTTAGAAACAGTGATTTGAATAACGGGCGCCAACGCACTTTTCAGAAAAATGTACGTAAATCTTGTCCCCAGTGTGTGTCTCGCCACAAGCGTGCTCATTGCCCTAGTCGCAACGCAACCTGTTATCAATGTGGCAAATCTGGACATGTGCAGTCTGTGTGTATGCAAATTAAAAACTCGAACAGTAACTTTAAAAACAATGCTTCGCAAAGTGCGAGAGCAGTGCATACAGTCAATGTCATAGACGCTGTGGAATTGAACAGTGCTTTACTTGGTTCTCAATTGCAAGGTAATTCTTCTGCACCTATTGCAAAACTAGGTATTGAGCCACGCCGCAAGCGCCGACGAGCGCGTAAATCTGTGCAACGGAAAAGGACAAGCAAAATGACAATGTACAGTGCATTTCTGTAGTGAAACTAGTGCCTTCTGCAACTGCTCCTTGTAATAGTGCCCAGTACTGTGTAGCTAATGACAGTAAATTTGATGTAGCTACTCAAAAGTTTAGTGCAGTAGTTAGTGAATCTGTAGTAGCTTCGCAAGCTTGCGCGGACGCCGATCCGGCGGTAGTGCCATCTAGTGACAGTGATATTAATCGGTGTGCCGAGTCTGCGCCGCATCCTCAAATATGCCGCCCGCGCATGCGCCAGCGCATCAAACAAACCGTAGCAGACGTTGCCCACATTCGCGCACCTGTCGAGCGCCACAAGCAAAAACTTTTTGTCAATCTCTCTATAGATAATAAGACTGTGCAATTTCAGCTCGACACTGGTTCCGCTGTTGCATTAATTAATAAAGACACTTATGAACTTCTGGGTTAATGCCAGTAAGGCCAACCATTTTGCCTCTTTCCTCTCTGATGTATTCTCCATCCCTGAAAATCCTAACTTTGATTATTCCTTGTTCCCAGATGTCCATGAAAAAAACCGATGTCTCCATCCCACCCCTGGCTCCTGGCTTCCATTAGCTGGACCACATCCCCCCATCGGACATTAACACCCCCATCACTGTACACGACATACAATTGATACTGCGCACCAAACGCAACACAGCTCCCGGCCACGATCGCATCACATACCGCCACCTCAAAGAATGTCCCCTCCCTTTCCTCACCACTCTTGCTTCCCTCTATACCACCATCCTCTACACTGGCTGCTACCCCCGCCTGTGGAAAATCTCCCGAGTCCTCATGTTCCTAAAACCCAACAAACCCCCCTCTGATGCCTCCTCCTACCGCCCGATTTGCCTCACCCCAGTGTTCAGCAAGGTCTTCGAATCCATTCTGTCCCGTCGCATCCATCACCACCTCCACCTCCACCGCCTTCTCCCCGACACCCAATGTGGCTTTCGTCCTTCCTTCTCCACTGACGACCAACTCCTTCGACTTACGCAACTCCTTTCCCTCCAGCTAAATTCCCGTCGTGCCGCCATCTTTGTGTCCTTAGACCTCGAACGGGCCTACGATCGGGTCTGGCACTCTGGCCTGCTCTTCAAACTCCAAACCTATGCTCTTCCCATCAACCTCGTCCGGGTCATTGCCTCCTTCCTCTCCGACCGCCCAACCTATGTTACCGTCCACAACACCGACTCCCGTCTTTTTTATCCCTCTGCTGGTGTGCCCCAAGGCTCTGTCCTTTCTCCCCTCCTGTACCTCCTGTATACCTCGGATATGCCTAAGCCTGCCCCTCCCGTACACCTTTTCCAATATGCTGACGACACCGCGTTCCTTGCCTTAGCTCCCACCCTTGCCCGTTCCAATCGCCTGCTCCAAGAACACCTTGACCTCTTTGCCGCTTGGTGCAACCAGTGGCTCCTGTCTATAAATCCTACCAAAACCCAGGCGATCATCGTAGGTCGTACAACCCGTTCTTTCCGTCCCCGAGATTTTTATCTGACCCTCCATAACCGTCCCATTCGTCTCACCCCTACCCTAAAGTACCTGGGCCTCACTATTGATCGCACCCTCTCCTGGACTCCCCATCTACGCGCTATCCAAGAAAAAGCCCGCTCCCGCCTCCGCCTCCTCAAACTCCTTGTTGGCCGAACATGGGGCCTCAACCCTTCTACCATCCTCTATACCTACAAATCCCTCATCCGCCCAGTCCTCTGTGTCGCCCATCCCGCCTGGATTTCCGCTCCCCCATCCTTCTACAAATCTCTGGAGATACTGGAACGACATGCCCTCCGCCTCGCCTCCCGTATCCCACTTTATCCCCCTTCCCCACGCGGATCCTCTATGATCTCATTACTTTCCCCAGACTCGTTCTCTTTATTGAAAATCTCCGCCTCCGTTACATATCCCGCAAATCAGATCCGCCTAATCCTCTAGTCCATCCCCTCCTCTCTGCACCTGGTACATTGCCGCGCCTCCACCACTGTATTCCCCCTGCTCTCCACTTGTCCACCCTCCGGATCCTTTCCCGTGGCAACTTCCGTACCCTCCCCCTCCCGGATGATGCCCTCCGACCTGACATCTACCCTTCATACCAGCTTTGATCCTTCTCCTTGCTCCCTCTCCCCTTTCTCTCCCTGAGGGCCCCGACTATCCCTCCCTTCCTGTCCCTTCTCCCCTCCTCCGTCCCTCCGGTTCCTCCTCTTACCGCCCTCCCCTATCCTTCTTCCCCGTGGCTTCCTGGGACATCATCCCCCCCGTCCCTTCCCTACCGGCTCTGTGGCTCCTCCCCACCCTCTCCATCTCCTTTCACCCCTTTTCCTCCCACACCTCATCTTCGATGCTGTCAGTGCCCCACCATCTACGGAACCTCCTTTGTGCTTCGAAAAGTGTGGTGTGTTTTAATTAAATTGTTTTATCTTACAACAGTGGACGGCCAACCCGCAGCCGACACCATCAGCTTTTATTTGTGTATCTCTCGAAGTGTGTGTTGTGTTTTTTTTATTTTAACTCCAAATAGCGGACGGTCTCACCATGGCCGCTGCCCTATGCTCATTTTAATTGTGTGTGTGCGCCACTGACATTCGAGCAACTGTTTTTATTCACCACTTTCGCCGTTCTAAGCGTTTTATGTCACCACTGTTTCCTCCATTTTATGTACTTTGTTTTATCTCCATTTTAAATCTCCGTTTTATGTCTGTATTATCTCCAAAATTTTATCTCCGTTGTGTATTTATGTTCTCCGCTGACAAATTTTATTTCTGTAGGCCAAAGAGCGCCAATGAGTGCTGCCGGCCCGCCCCTCTTTTAGGGGAATTGAAACGACAATAAAGAAAAAAAAAAAAAAAAACTTCTGGGTTCGCCAAAATTGTCGCCGTGTCAACAAGTGCTAACAGCGTACACAGGTCAAAATATTCCCGTGCTAGGTACATGTAGCCTGCCCGCCTATTTTCAAGGTGTAACAAAAACAGTTGCTTTTGTTGTTCTTCAGGCCAATTCTACACAGAACGTTTTTGGACTAGATGCATTTGACTTATTTGGTTTATCAATTCAAAGAGATGTGTTTCAAATTTCGTCAGTAGTGCCTCAGGACCAAATTAATGCATTGTGTGAAAAATATAGTGATTTGTTTTCGCCGGAACTAGGTTGCGCAAAAGACTTCGTGGCACATGTAACTTTGAAAGAATCTGCAGTTCCAAAATTTCGTAAAGCTAGACCAGTGCCTATCGCAATTCGTGATACTGTTGCAGACGAACTTCAACGTTGGCAAGATAGTGGGGTGATTTCTCCTGTTTCTGCGGGTCAGTGGGCCTCGCCTATAGTAGTTATACCCAAGCCGTCAGGAAAACTTCGTCTCTGTGCGGACTTCAAATCAACAGTGAACAATCAAACAATTGTAGACACTTATCCCCTGCCCAGACCTAACGAACTAATGGACAAATTAGGACAGTCTCGCTTCTTTTCCAAGATTGATTTAGCAGAGGCATACTTACAGATTCCACTTGATGACGAATCAAAAAAGTTTTTCGTCATTACTACTCACATGGGCCTTTTTCAATTTCAACGCCTACCCTTTGGCAGTTCTTCCGGCCCCGCTATTTTTCAGCGCTTTTTGGAACAGCTGACAGTTTCTGTACCGTGTTGCTCGAACTATTTAGATGATATTGTGGTATCCGGACGTACAGTTGAAGAACATTTATCTAACCTGGAGTGTCTTTTCAAAGTGTTGACTGCAGCAGGTCTACGTTGTAATAAAGCAAAGTGTTCGTTTTTTCAGACTGAAATAGAGTACATAGACCATGTGATTAATGCCCAAGGAATCACATCTTAGAGCAATCAAAGACTTGCCTCCTCCTAAGAATGTGCATGAATTGCAAGCAGTAATGGGAAAACTTAACTATTATTTCAGATTTATTCCCAATGCCTCTCAGATTGCAGCTCCACTGCATCACTTACGAAGGAAGAATGTTCCTTTTGTATGGTCTAAAGAGCGTCCTATTGCCTTTGCATCCAAGCTACTGACGCCAACGCAACAGAATTACAGCCAGATAGAAAAGGAGGCCTTAGCAATCATTTACGGCGTCACAAAGTTTCATCATTATCTCTATGGCAGAAAATTGTATTTGTTGACAGACCACAAGCCTCTCACGTCGTTGTTCTCACCCACAAAGCCAATTCCGCCACGAACGGCACAAAAGCTTCAGAGATGGTCCTTAATACTGTCTAATTATCAGTATGAGATTTTGTACCGACCGACCACTAAACACGCCAACGCGGACACACTTGCCCGACTTCCGGTTGGCCAGGATGTGTCATTTGATTCTTCGTAAATAGCATGTTGTCAGATAGACTCCAGAGATGCATCCGCTGTCGGAGATTTCCCTTTGAACTCTCGTCGGGTTGCACAGGAAACAGCTGCGGATGCAGACCTAAGTGTGGTAGCACGTTTTGTTCGCTCAGGGTGGCCTGCGAGAGCCAAAGACATTGATCGGCCTCTGGTTCGACGTTACTTTGCACAACGTCATGCATTGTCTTTAAGTCATGGTGTTCTGCTGTTACATACGGACAACGACCAAACAAGAGTGATTGTTCCTCATACCCTGCAACGAGAAGTGTTACGCCTCCTGCATCAAGGACATTGGGGTATTGTTAGGACAAAGCAACTGGCCAGACGTCATTGTACCTGGGTTGGTATGGACGCCCAGATAGAGAGCATGACGTCACAGTGTACTGTTTGTGCGGAGCATCAGGCGGCTCCTCCGCAACGTTTCTCACACTGGCCACGCCCCAAGGGTCCATGGCAACGTTTACACGTTGACTTTGCCGGACCTTTCTGGAATACGCGCTGGTTAATTGTTGTAGACGCTTTCAGCAAGTTTCCTTTCGTGATTGCCATGAACTCAACGACACCGTCTAGTACAATCAGTGCCTTAACATCAGTGTTTTGCATCGAAGGTTTGCCTGAAACTATCGTCAGTGAAAATGGACCTCAGTTTGTTAGTGCGGAATTTCAACAGTTTTGTCGTGTGAATGGCATTCAGCACATCACCACCGCACATTTTCACCCTCAGTCCAATGGTGAAGCAGAACGTTTCGTTCGAACATTCAAGTCTCATATGGAAAAGATGAAAGGTCAGCACTCCAGGCGGCAAGCTCTTCAAATTTTCCTGTCTACGTATCGGTGCATGCCACGTGACGGCCCGTCTCCTGCCGAGCTGCTACACGGCCGCCGTCACCGCACTCTCCTTCACCTGCTGCAGCCTCCCACGCACCGAGTCGATTCGTATGACGCTTCGCGTTTTCAGGTTTCGACGCCGGTGCTGTACAGGGTGTTTGCTGGCAACAAGACAAGATGGACGCCGGGCACCATTCAGCGCGTGCTCGGTCGCAATATGTATGTTGTACGTTCTTCCACAGGGTCGGAGCTGAGGCGCCACGCAAACCAATTGCGCTTGCACAGGCCGCGCGGTCCTGCGGTCCTGTCTCCGGTTTCTTGATTCCAGACCCAGTTCACCGCCAGGGAGCACAGCCACATCGTTCGTCCCCGGACTACGAGATCCCTATGGACGTCGACGCACCTCCGACGCAGTCGTCGCCGCCGCTGTCGCCGCCGCCGCTGTCGCCGCCGCAGATGACAGCGTCACCGAGAGGGACTCCGGGACCGTGCGCCCCCCCCCCCCCAGCTTGGGCCACGCACCTCAGAAGATGACCTGCTCCCTCTGGGCGGGGGGGGGGGGGGGTGCCCTTCCCCAGGTTTCGGCGGGTTTCCCGGAGGATCGCAAGGCGGATGCCGGGGCGCGGACGGCGTCTCGATCCCAGCCTCAGCTACGACGCCCGTCCCACCAGTAACGCCCCCGCCCAGGCCCTCCTCCCAGTGCCGGCGCCGTGGCCCTCAGCCCTACGCCACGACGGCGCGGCGGTTTGGGGGGGGGGGGGGGAGGGCTGTGGTGTCGCACAAGTCCAAAGTGCGCGCCACCTACTTTCGCCGCGCGCCGCCATGCACGCACGGCGCGGCGTTCTTACGACGACAGCCACGAGCGCCCTCTGCTGCAACTCCGCTCGTGGCCACCACTGAACGACATCGGGCACTTGGAACTGAGACAGGAACGAGTTAACACTTCGGAATCAGATAGGCACCAGTGAAACTTAGCTAACGGATAGGCACTAGGCAGGTCTCAACTATGTATCAGCATTCTGCCATATTGAACTATCTAAAAGTTAAGTATTGTATAAATTCTGTGCAATATATATCTCGTTCTAATTTACTCTAGTGTTTATAGTTTCTGGCTGCTCCCCTCCGTACCTGCACCAGCGTGCTATCTTTATTCCTGTGTCGATCTCATTCCACTCGGCCACCGACACCTATGACGGAAACGAGACACAAAAGCGGCGACGAGTTTGGGAGGTGAAGGGTGGGATGGCGTGGCAGAGGCCTGAGATTGGTGAGGATGGTGTATACCAGGGGGTTGTGTGAGTCTATCTTGCAAGGTGTATAGGATGCGGATGTGTTCTAGGTATTGGAGGAGATGGGGAAACGGCATTAGGTCATATAGGATCCGTTTGGGGAATGGAAAACAGATATGACAGGAGAGGCAGAGGGTGTGCGTTCTACGATTTGGAGGATTTTATAATACGTAGGGTGAGCGGAAATCCAGGCAGGATGGAAACTGCTGAGGACAGGATGCAGAAGGGAGTGGTAGGTGTATAGGATGGTGGAGGGGTTGAGACCCCACATCCGGCCGGTAAGAGAGGGGTCGAGGGGGAGGGAGGCATATGTCGTCAACATTTTGTAGGACATGTACAGGAGGCTGGGGTTGGGACATATCCGTGGAGTAGATATAAGTGAGAGGAGTGAGGAAGGAGGCACCCCAGCAGAGGGGTAGAACAAGCGGCAGTTGGAGTTGCAGACAGTGTCATAGGAGGGGCGGCGGCTGAGCAAGGATGCAATGAAGCGAACATAATTAATAGGAAGGATGTAGAACTGGACCTTGAAAAGGAGACTGGAATGCCATACAAGGTCATAGGCGTTTTCTATGTCAAGAGATACAAAGACAGCGGAGCGACTAGAGTTAAGCTGGACAGAGAGGAGGTGGGTGAGGCAAAGGATCTGACCATCAGCAGAGAAGAAGGGTCGGAAGCCGCATTGGGAGAGGGGAAGGAACTGGTGGCAGCAGAGGTGCTGATGGATACGCCAGAAGAGGATGATTTCCAGGACATGGAGGTGAGACTGATGTGATGATAGGATGAGGTCTGGAATGGAAGCATGTTGGGTTTGGGGAACATGAGAATATGGGAGGTCTTCCACATTTTGGGGTAAAAGCCTGTGAAAATGACGATGTTGTAAAAGAATGTGAGGACTGCATGGAAGGAGAGGGGACAGGCCCAGAGGTGTCGGTAGGTCAGCCCACCGTGATAGGGGAGCGGTGTTGTATTTGGTGCGAAACGTGTTAGTTATGTATTGAGTGGTGATAGGTGTGTTCAGTTCTGAGGGAGAAATGTGGTCCAAGTACTGGAAGCCAGGGGCGAGAAATGGGAAGGAGGCGTCGGTTCGCTCATGGACATCGGGGAAGAGAGAATAGTCGAAGTTAGGAATGTCAGGAAGACTTTGGAGAGGTAGGAGGCTAAGTTTTCTGTGTTACTGGCATTGTCAGGAAACGGGTGGTCATCATGGAGAAGCGGGTAGTAGGGCGAGGAGTGACTGCCAGTAAGGCAGCGAAAGGCATGGCAGTACTTTTAGGATATGACGGGAAGCATCAAATTTAGGGGGGGGGGGTGCATGTCTGGCTCCAGTCACGGCGTTTTTTCGTATACAAGAGGTTTCTAATGTGTCTTTGGAGTTACCAGTGGCATTGGAGAGTGTCCCGGACACAGGTCTGGAGGAAGGAGCGGTAGAGGCGACGGGATTCACATAGGAGAAGGATAGCCTGTGGAGGAATGGTAGGATGGTGAGTGTATGTAGCCTTGGTGGGGATGTGAGCATAGACTGCGTCAGCAACAGCCTGGGGGAGGAAGGAAGAGGGGTGGACAGTTTCGGCGGGGGTGTGGAGGGGAAGAGGCTGGCTTGCAACTAAGGTGTTTGTGGACTGACGGTAGGCATCCCAGTTGGCACGGGAGTAATCATGGACAAGTTTGGGAGGGGGCATAGGACGGGGAGCGTGGTCAGGGCGGGTGTTGTGGTTAAGGGTGAGTTGGGCAGGGGCGTGGTCACTGCCTATAAGGTAAAGAAAGTCCGCCGTGATGCGTCCAGTACAACGGCAGGTGTGGTATTGCTTTCGGGGCAGGTGGGTTGGGGAAGGGGAAGGATGTCACCCCAGAGCGAGGTGATGGCAAACTGACGCCACTACCGGAGTTCAGCGGATGGACTGGAAGAAAGGTGAAGGTCTACGGCAATCATGTAGGTCATAAAGGATTGGTGGATGTGGGAGAGAAAGGCATACAGAGGGGAGCGGTACTGCGGATATAGACTAGGGTGACTCTAAGGAATGGGAGAAAGAAGCTGATGTTCAGGTGCTCAGTGGGATCATTGTGATAAAGGAGGCAATAGTAAGGTCTTGCCATGGGGATCTATGGGGAAGTGGGTTGGGGGAGGGAAGGAGGAGATGGAAAAAAAGGTTAGGGTGTGCTTAAACGAGGGGAACTGCTGCAAGAATGTGAAGTGGGAGTGGGCTCGGGAGAAGGTGGCAAAGGTTTCAAGTTGAAATACGGAACAGGCAGAGAGGCTGATCTGCTGGAGGGTATGAGGACGCTAGAAGGGATGGATATTTTGGAGGACAGTGGTCAAGAAGTGAATGACGTCCTCGATGGTGGGAGGGGGGGGGGGGGCTGAGGGAGTTGTTGGGGTACAAGAGAGGGTCTACGAGATGGAAGGGGACGGTGAGTTCTGGATTGGTGGAGCGGGGACAGAATTGTACTTATATGAGTAGGAAGGGTGGGGGCCGCCACAGGTGTTGCATACAGAAGGGGAGGCGAGGTATGGGCAGTGCTTGTGGAGGTAAGAGGACTTGCAGTGGGGATAGGTAGGAGGGTTACGGCATTGCTGTGTCAGGTGGTCGCTTTAGACGAGACACCTGGCATAGCGGTAGGACGGGTGGGGAGCAGGGAGGGGGGGTGCACCCTGTGTCAGCATACGTAGATGAGCAGCCCCTTGAGGAGGACGTGGTTGATGGATGATGCGGACTTTGTAAAGATCTGCATCAGGTATGTGGGACCAGTGGCGTTGTGGATCCACTTGGCGGACCACATGGATATATCCTATTAATAAAAAAAATAAAAAAAAGAACTAATAGAAGGTAAACTGAAGATACGCAACCAAGAACCTCATGATCAGATAAATCAAACAACACCATAGCTAGTTACAAAGGTTCATATATATAATGTAGTAAAAATTAGCATTTGAAGATGTGATAGCAAAGAAAACCTGGAAAATCACCTATGGGTACAGGAACATGGGCAACATAACATTCAAGGTAGCTACACCTAAACACACAGTTCCACAAGCAGTAAATCACTACACATGAGTACATAAAGTGCACAGCAGAATAAGAACAAGAAACACTTTCAGATGTCTAGATATAACCACAAGAAAAGACAATAACTGACACACATTTGAATTATACAGAAGACCCACAACAGCCTACAATAATGAATGCACCTCAGACCACCTGCAGAAACACAAGCAGGTCGCAAAACGATACTCAATAAGATTTCTGTAAGGAATTCTGCTAGCCATTATAAACAAATAGCTTAAAAAATGAAAATCACCTGTAGACAAAAGAAACAGAGGAAATAAACACATAGTTAACGAAGCAAATGAACAAGATAACTTCGACACATACAAGCAGCACAACTAAATGGAAGTAGCATACAATGACCTACCAAAACAATCACTCACAAAATAAGCAATATATTCATAAAAATAAGACATAAACGTTGCCTACAAAACAAACAACTTAATACAAAAACACCATTCCAAATTTGGATCAAAACCAGACAAATACTAACAATCAGGAACCAATCAGCCTAAACGTAGATACAGTGAAAAACATATATTGGAATGACTGATAGAATACTTGACACAATGTATAGAGTACATACGAGATCATGAAAATCTAGTGTACTCTATTCATCAGGTACAGACCATTTTAAAAAGGGTTACCAAAGAGCAAGTACTACAGGAAAAGTCATTTATCATATACATATATTCCTACAAAAACTTTCAGTTGCTCAGTGACAAAATAAACATTGGGAACCAGACACCGTGTAAAATAAATGGAAAAAAAGACATAGTAAATCTTCCAACTTATTCCATTCTTCCCCCTCCATGACTTAACTTCCCCCTCCACACAATTACATTTCACTTCTTGCCTCTCACGCTTTCCAACTAACTCTTCATTCCATTATCCTGAACTGTTCACCTACTCTAGACATCAACTTGCAACTTCGTCGCTACTCCTTCATTCCTTTTACAGATCAAATGAACACACAATCACATAATTAAATGTAACAACACACAACCAAGTGCAGAAAAACCTAGGCGCGATTTACGAAACACATGGTACATACTTAGATTTGTACAAATTACTAGTGGTAGTATTGCATTAGTCCAGGACCAATGAAGAAACAACCCCGAAACGTGCAAGTGTGTGACGTTGCCTGATATGATCCACTTGAGGGTGCCTCCAATTTTGACTCAGTTCCTTCGTAGGTCGTAGTACTCTCGACCCTCTTTTGCTACAGAAACATTCAGCTATTCTTCAAAATATTCCTTCCGTAAGTTTATATCCTTTTCTTGGCAGGCCACCAAGTCACCTTGACTGCTTCTCATAACTGTTAATCTCGGTTTGCAACCCCTCTTGAAACATTTTGCACAACTATAGAATTCTCTTACATCGTGTTTATATCACCTTCAACCTTCTCTAGGTGCTTGTTGGTGAATTACCTGTATTCTGTTTCTTGGACTTTTCTTGTTTTTCCCTTGTGCATGTCTCTCTACAGACTGTTACGAGATCTACCATCCCCTGTTCGTATTCCTTTTAATTTTTTATCATCCCTTGAATTTCTTAGGAATCATATTTTATCCTTGCTTTCCATTTCCATTTTATTTATTTAATGTTTGCATATTAAGTGTTCTTCACAGTCTCAGGAACAATCGATTTGGAAGATTCCCCG
This sequence comes from Locusta migratoria, assembly GCA_026315105.1. Taxonomy (NCBI): domain Eukaryota; kingdom Metazoa; phylum Arthropoda; class Insecta; order Orthoptera; family Acrididae; genus Locusta; species Locusta migratoria. Next base: position 214,622,754 of record CM048745.1, on the reverse strand, counting down.
CTTTCTTCTTCCTCTTTCACTTTTCTCTCTCCTTTTTCCTTTTTGCAAAATATGGAATCATTCTGTAGCTTCGGGCGATATTCACTTCTTATTTCCTCATTTATCAGATAACTTACATTTATTGGGTCTTTCGGTGTTCCCGTTTTTCTCAATATTTTTTCTTAACATTCAATTTTTTTCTTTAATTAGTACCAATTTATAAGCACTCACCACTTTTGATACTATTCCGATAACCTCAATTTCACGTACATGTTCTTCGTGGAGGATTCCAAGTCCCTAACTATCTTCCAATACAGAAACATTGTTCTGTCGAGATTCAAAATCTATACAGTGACAAACGTTAAGAGTCTTACGCATTCCCATTAGATTTTTTCTGCAGATTATACGTTTCTCATTCATACCTGTTTGCAGCTACAGTACCAACGTTTCAATTTTCGTTCCTATCAGCATTTTCATGTCAGTGTGGCGTCACGCCGTAACCTTTTCAATCACTTAATAAAAACTGCCCTTTTCCTAGTCATGTTTTCTTCCGTAGAAACATCTAAGGCTATGAAGTAAATGTTCTTATAACCTTCTATTGTTTCTCAAGTAGCAGAGCCTTTCACTGAATGTTATATAGGAACACATTACAATATTATATTGTTCACTGCACTTACTGATCCAATCTGCCCTTTCTTCATTTCTGCTATAAAGAATATCATCTATTTCTCACCGTAGATATGAAGTCCCATTTTAAAATAATCACACTGCCGTGTTTTATGGCCCACTTTAGATTTGTAGTTTTATAATTTATTGCAAACATTTCGGGTAAAAATAATGATGTAAACAATAAAAAATTATAGTGATACGATTACGACTCTACTATTATGATAATATCTATGCACCTAAAACGTGATATTCTTTCTTACTGTATTTTAACAAACAGCCAAATTTATATGATAATTCAGTTTATCTTTGACAAACATACTCTTCTTTGAACTTTTACCTCTTTAAACTATGATTTTAATATCTGTCCCATATTTTCATTATATTTTTCTGTTAAAATATTATCACCTGTCTTGCCTTGGTAGTTTGTTCAAAGTTTATTTTCTCTGCATGTACTGGTTACAACTATCTATAGCCTGGAACGAACGTAGCGCACATTTGACGTTCGGACGGGTGACTATAACCTGGATGGAACACAGCGTACATTTGGCGTTCGTAAGTCACGTGATATTCCACGCTCGAAAATCTCTTTTGCGTACACCCTTTTGCTTTCTTGATGATTTTGTTATTATAACTCAAGCGTACTGAAAATTATCAAAAACACGTCGTTCTTAGAACAATGAATTATAATCAAATGTTGGTTAGCTAGTTAACACTTGCTATCGATGGTATGACAATTAAGGCTTACTCTCACAGTTGTTCGCCATAGCGTGATGGGCGATGAATTAGATTTTGATGTACGAACATGTTAGACGGTGGTTTGGTACTTGCCACGGCGCGATGGCTCAGCACTTTCGGTCATAGGGTTGCCGGCGTGGTAGCCTCTGTAACGAGAAAACTGAGTGATCGACGAAGCGATCAAAAGTGAATAAGACAAACCAACGTCCACAAAGTCCCGCTCAAACTCGCTGGCCACAGATCAAACTGAAGAATCAATGGAAAGAGAGATAAAGAAAGAGGGTTCAACCAACACCGTCTGAAGAGAAGGCTAGTGCGCTCCTGTGCCACGTCACATCACACAAAGTAGGTCGCTATTGCGTAGATCACTGGCCGATGCAAGGTGGTAGGCTGTGCCCCATCAGCCAGCCAGTGAGCTACGCAATCCCGATCTGCTCTGCATCGAGGCCAACGAGAAGGACAGGACGTCACGTAAACAAGGTAGTCCTGAGCCAGCGCGATCGCTAGCTGAGTGGCTGGCCTCTATCAGGCAGTGGGCTGTGGCCAGAGGCCGGCCAATTAGCTAGCGATCGCGCCGGCACAGGACTACTTTGTTTACGTGACGTGACGTGCGCGCCACGGCCTGTCCTTCTCGTTGGACTCGACTCTGCATGCCATGACGGGGCACTTCAGTACACACTCCTTCTCTTCGGGTGGTGTTGGTTCAACGCCATCTGTAATAAAAAAATCGCACTGGCCTGTTTTACGGCCCACTTTAGATTTGTAGTTTTATAAGTTTTTGCAAACATTTTGACCAAAATAATAATCTAAATAATAAAAAATTATGGTGATAAGATTACGACTCCACTATTCTGGTAATATCTATGAACCCAACACGTAATATTCTTTCTGATTGTATTTTAACAAACGGCCAAAATTATATGATGTTTGAGTTTAGCTTTGACAAACATACTCAATTTTGAACTTTTACCTCTTTGAACTATCATTTTAATATCTGTCTCACATTTTCATTATATTTTTCCGTTAAAATATTGTCACCTGTCTTGCCTTGGTGGTACAAAGTTTATTTTCTTTGCCTGTACTGGTTGCTGACTATAGGCTGTAATGAATGTAGCATACATTTGGCGTTCTGACGAGTGACTGAAGCCTGGATGGAACACAGCGTACATTTGGCGTTCGTAAATCAGTCACGTGACATTCCTCGCCCCAAAATCTCATTTGCGTATACCATAGGACAAAACAAATCAACGTCCACAAAGAACCCGTTCAAATCGACAAACCAATCGAAAGAGAGAAAACGAAAGACGGTTCAACTGAAGAGAAGGCCTGTGCACTGCCGTGCCACGTCAAATCACACAAATCACACTTTTTTTAAACGTATTTTTGTCCGAAAAATTTGAAAAATGGAAGTTCTTGTTTCTGCCGGCCTATAATTATGTCTGTAAAATTTGGTGCTGATCGGTTGAACGGGTCGACTTAAAAAGTGGGAACACGTTACGGACAGAGAGACAGGCATCGTAAAATTGTTTTTTATTTATTTATTTTTATTTATTTATTTATTTATTTTGCAAATATCTGTGAAATGATACGAGATATGAAAAAAACATAAGAGAGCAAAGTTGTAGAGACATTTCTCCTCTATAAATTCATGTATTCAGTTTCCGCGTCAGATTAAAGGTTAAGGCGTTATTATGATTTAAATTTCGAGCTGTCAAAAGGCGATCGCAAAGGCCCACTTTTAGTGTTACTACCGTAACCTAAAGTGGGCCAAACCTCTGGGTTTTTCCTACCATAATTAATGTTGTATAAGCATCTTCAGGATTTAAGATATCCAGAGACCAATACGAAGTATTTTTTAAACATGCTGTATCGACGATCAGGAAAACAAATCGGTGATGGTGAGCAGGTCCGGCGGAAGGGGAAAATGTCACCCGGGCAAAGAATCCATATGGCGCCCCCTACAACCCATTGGTATTACTGACTTTAAATTTGCTATGCTACTTTACAGATAGCTGCTTTTAAAGGATAACTCCTTGAACTCTATAACTATAACGATAAGAATCAATTATCAAACTGAGTAAGAGCTTAACTTTTGTCAGTTAAATATACAGAGTAGGTTTTGCTTAACGATATACAAAACAATTATTTACACATGAACATGCAGAATATTCTACGTCACTGATTAGAAATTTACAGAACGATTCAAGAAACAACGATTCATATAAAATTAAGATTGATGATGCGAAACAGCATTTATGTACACATATATACATAAACAACCATGTTAACTGCGAAAGAGAACACATATGAATAAAATAATATACAAATATATTTTGTAACAGCATTGTACAAAGATTTCGTAATACAAATAATACAACCAGAAATATAATTTTATATCTTTATACAGTTTTAATGCAAAGTGTCCTTTGAGTTGTTCAGAAAGCTAAGCAAAGTTAACTTTTCGTGCCTTTTTCTCTGCGAAGTCTTTAATTAAAAGTTGGTTAACACACTTCTAACGAATAAAAGTCTTATCGCTTTGGTACATGTATCAATCATCAGTGTTAGTGTAGAATGTGATTATTGCTACTTATATCAATGGGGAAAGAACTTTCTTTGAGCCTGAAGTTCGTCGCCTATCTGAGAGGCCTCCACTCTACCCACCCCAGCATGCTAAGACGCTACGTGTGTAAACACCTCTTCTCTATTAAACGTGATAAAACGAAAATACGTTACGTAATGTAGGCCTACTTACCTGTACTGTGTTGTTATCTTCTGGATTATTTGTTGATTTCTTGCTGGTTTCGTCATACTCTGGTTCTACGTTTTCATTTCCATTATTGTCTGTTTAAGGAGTACGAAAGAATTTCTTTAATGCTGCTGCCTGTTTCTCATTTTCAGCAGCTAATTTTGCTCTTTTTTCTGTATACATTTCCAGAAGGCTTCTTTTTTTCTACATGTTGATAAAGAACACATTAACGCAACGATTCTTCTACTAAGAGTTGAAATTCAGGAGACAAAAGAAGAACACGCACACCATGAAGCCTGCACTACATGTACATGACTTCTGATTTATAATTTTCTTTCACGAGACATTTGACAGTACAAACAGGACTAATTTCTTTTTGGTTGCCGATAACTCAATGTTGTTTGTATGTATTGTTAGAGCGAACGACATAGCTTTGTCGCAAGGAGTGCAATTGTCGGCACCGCGGCGGTTGTAATTGTCAGAGCGTGTTATTGTTGCTCAAAACTCCAAACTCTCAACAATAGCCTTTAGTTTTGTCAGCGGAGATTTTTTTATGGACAAATAAGGTGAAGGGATTTCCTTTATAGGTGATTCAAGAAGAAACCGGGGTTGATATAAAGAGTGAGACCTATGGCATGAGGTAGTAACCAATGTTGCTACACAATTTATGAAAAAGTTAATTTTTAGTTCACTGTTTACAATAATATAAATTTAGCAAGGATTTTGGCGCCCCCCAAACCCCCTAAAATTTGGCGCCCCGGTCGGTCGCCCGGCTCGCCCGGCCCTTCCGCCGGTACTGATGGTGAGCTTCGAGGAGCGTTCTTCTGTGAGTCAATACCGAACTTATCAAGCTTGTTGTGGTCTAAAGGTCTCAGACTGCCAAGTTGACGATACCCTGAGCAGGTCGGTAGTCTAACTAAAAAGTGTGTAGTGTAGTGTGTCAGTTACAGCGAAACCAAATTTCACCAGTTTCGAATCTTGATCCAGCCTAACAATAAAAGAAATGGAAGGATCGAGGTGCCACCAATGTTTAATTTGTACTTCCAATGAACTTTTAATGCAAGTCAATGTTTTATACGACTGTCAGCTGTGTATTAAGTTTCTGTGGATTCAGTGACAACAGTCAGGAAGTCAAACATATCACAAAACAATGAAATAAGTTGTTATTATTATTATTAAACAGGCTCAAAACTCTCTAATGGTGTACGCCACAAAGAGTCAATATTTAGATGAAGTGTCTTAGTTGATGATGTTATTAGCTGAATTCCAAACTAGTTTTAATAAATTAATTTCATTTCTGCCTATCAGTTTTTTCTCTCGATTCCTCATAATCCGGCAGTCCGTCTTAAATAACCATTCCCACAGCTGTCGGTCACCTTTTGACGCCAGGATTTAAAAGTACTGAATTTACATTCGCATAAGAGTACAGGCTGAAACACTGACCTACCCACTATTTTCTTGCTGTTGCTAGAAACTCTCTTACCACATCAAAAATATGCTATCACTTTCTGCTTTTTGCATTCTATATTTTACTTCTAAGTTACCCAATCCATGTATCTACATATTTAAACAATTCTTCCCGTCTCTCAACTATCCTGTCATTGGTGTCTAGTATTAAAACGGCGAAGTTCACTGTTTTAATTTTTTGAGAGCTCCATATTTCCTAATAGGAGTTTCATGCTGACTTGGATGTTAGCCTCGTTGAGTGTCAAAAATGGTTTGAAAAGCCATTTCGAAGTGCGGCTTTGCTTCGTAAACAGCGCAGTGTAAAAACGTGTCGCACATATTCTGTTTTTCTCGTGTGCTGTATACCAAAAGTAAGAAGTGGTAAAATTCGTGTTAAGGTAACTTCTTCTAATAACTTAGCTAATAAACGTTTGATTTGAACAGTCAGTAATTATTTTTGTTTAAACACTTACACCCTTCCTACAGGAACGATGTGAATACAAAATTGTATAAGGCCTAGATTGTTAATTATTTTTAACGAAAGATTAAAAATAAGTGTTTAAGCAGTACATGGATACACTTTAGTTTACTTTCAAAAGCGGGGAAATCAAGTATTTAATAACAAAGCCGGCCATGTCCAGCTTCAGCCCCAAATTCATGATTAAATTATTGATTTTTGCCACTTACTCGTTACTAAAGGTCATGTTGGACACAAGAGTGTGATATCGCAAGTAGCGATGCCACCAAATACAACTACATCAATATCGATACTGACAATCACGGTCCCGTGGAAACACTGAGTAACCTGCCACGTATCTTTTACAAATCAAATGTTGAAATGTTTGTTACTTATGAACTACCTTTTACTAAAGACGACACAAAAATCCGTGGCCGAAGGGGGATTCGAATCCCCGACGGGGAACGGCCTCGAGCATCGGATCATAGCGCCTCAATGCGCTTGGCCAGTCCGCCGCGGCGCACCTTTTACACAATTTATATATTGTTTAATGTTAAAATAAATGCTTCATGAAACAAACAGTTATTGACAAAATAACTGTAAAATACTTCGTTACTGTGAAAATGATACGTGCTAAATAATTTGACAAATTTCATTGATTTTTCATAACAAATAGAAATTTTTACGTTAACTTTGAACTGAAATGCACTCTAAAATGTTAAAGAAATCTATATAAATAAAAATGCTGTTCGTTAGTCTCTCTAAAACTCGAGAACGGCTGAAAAGATTTGGCTAATTTTAGTCTTGAAATATTCGTGTAAGTCAAGGGAAACTTTAAACGGTGATAAAATATGGATAAGTTGTCCGGAAAAGAAGAAAGTCGGGAAAAACTGAAACAGCTTTTTCCAATGAGCTATCAATACCGTTTGTCCAATTGCAATAAAACTTCGTTCATTTCATGTTGAAAGCAAGAGGAAGGTTCACATCAAATAAAAATTTGGAAAAGTCACCCTGAAAGTAGGAAAATTTAGGAAAAACCGAAAGCTATTTTATTCTTTGAATAAAAATAAATTGTCGCATGGTTCTAAGAGCATCACTTGAGTACGACTTGACAGGACAAGATTTGTATAAAATAAATTTTTTGGGAAATCTACCGGAAAACTGGAAAATTTGACAAAAACTGAAAGTGCGTTTTTCAATGTGTTTATGTTGAATTCAGCACTATAACTAATTATTCCTACGACGGAGAGGGGTAATTCTTTATTTGTTTTGAGCAAGAGTGACGTTCTTATGAAATAAAAATTTGAAAAAGTTTCCCGGAAAATTGGAAAATTTAGAAAAAATAAAAAGACATTTTTCTATGAAATCTCAATACCATCCATCTGAATGCGATAAAATTTTGCACATTCGACGTTCAAAGCGAGAGGAAGGTTTCAGTGAAGTAAAAGTCTGGAATAGTTAGAAGAAAATAGGAAATTATTTGGAAAACTGACAGGTACTTCTGTTGTTTTGCCGTTCTATCCACTTTTTACAAAAGGGACAATGCATTTTTAAAAGTTAATTATAACTTCTGAAAAATGGTTAAGTAGTGAAAGAGTAAATAGCTTCTCCAGAGAGTAATTATTGTTCGATATTTCGCATTGTATACTTCAGATCAAAAAATATCTTGAATTACACACTTTCTAAAGTATATTATCCGGTACTTCTACGCTCAAGCTATCTCCACACCAGACAACATCACAATAGATTCAGTGGTTTATGTAATTATATACGTATAGCGAAATCGGTTCAGCCATTCTCGAGTTTTAGTGAGACTAACGAACAGCACTTCATTTTTATCTTTGTCAGTTCACATACGGGTTCAGATGGTGTAAAGCGTACTTTACTCCTTCAAAGTATATTTCTCTACGTTCCCAACACAATAACCAAGTCATTAGTTTACAAGTTTTAAATCTAAATTTTCCTCGCAATTTTTTCGTATTTTAGCAGCGTTTAAACCTTCCCTCAACTTCCACCAATGCGACATGAATATTATCCTGGACATGTGTGCGTGTTTTCCCACTCTTTCCACCCACTATCGAGCCGATACTTAGACTATATGATGATGCCTTTATAAAGCTACTGGGTCTAAAATACATATGATTTAAATTAAACCCAGATGACTGCGGCAGGGATCATATCCTTGTGGAAGACCCCGCTGCAAGACCTGTCCAATCCACCCACCCAGCACTACCTATTCCAGTCCTGTCACAGGCTTATCCTACCCTATCAGAGGACGGGCCACCTGTGAAAGCAGCCACGTAATTTACCAACTGTGCTGCAAACACTGTACAGCTTTCTATATTGGCATGACCACCAACCAGCTGTCCATTAGGATGCATGGCCACCGCCAAACTGTGGCCAAAAACAAGATGGACCACCCTGTGGCACAGCATGCAGCGGAGCACATGCTTGATTCCAATGGCTGCTTCATAACCCGGGCCATCTGTATCCTCCCATCCACCACAGCTTTTCTGAACTGCACAGATTGGAGTTATCCCTACAATACATTCTCCGATTCCGAAATCAACCCCCCTCAACCTACGATAACTCCCCTATTTTCCTGCATACGTTACAGCTCCTACCTGTCTATCCCAAACCTCACCTATTTTGAGTGGTGCGTGAATGTGCGATCGGATATATATATATGTGTGTGTGTGTGTGTGTGAGTGAGAGAGAGAGAGAGAGAGAGAGAGAGAGAGAGAGAGAGAGAGCACGTTCGTGTGCACATGTGTGTGGATGTGATCAAAAATGTTCAAATGTTTGTTAAGCTTAAGGGACTTAACTAAGCGGTCATCAGTCCCTTAACTTACAAACTACTTATGAACTACCTACAACTAATGACGGCACAAATATCCATGCCCGAGGGGGGATTCGAACCCCCGACCGTAGTGGCCGTGCAGACCGTGACTGAAGCGCCTCAGTCCCCTCGGTCACCGCGGCCGGCTTGGATGTGATCGCGCGCGTTTTAGCGCGCGCGCGTTTGTGTGTGTGCGCATGCTTGCACGCGCGCGCGCGCGCGTGTGTGTGTGTGTGTGTGTGTGTGTGTGTGTGTGTGCGGTCTTGTGTACGTACAGTGTGCACGCATTTTGTATATTTATTTTACTTTATTTTGTTTATTTTATTTATTTTCCTCCCCTCTCCCGCCTCCCCACTCCATTCCTAAGCTGCATATCGTTATTCCCATCTAACCCACCCCCACCACCGTGACGTAATCTTCCTATCCCCTCTCCCCTCCCCTCCCCTTCCGTCCCCGATTCGCCGCCGAGCGTGATTCGAAGTGCGGCAGCTGGAGGTGATCGTTGTATGAGTGTGTTTTGTGCCTGTGTGATTGCGTGAATGTCATATTATCTGAAGAAGGCCATGGCCGATAGCTGAAAGTGTTGTATGTGTGTGTCTTTTATACGTTCCTGTCGCAGCTCGTTGCCACGTCTTTGCGGTGAGTTGTAAACTGTCCTTACTACATTATTAAATTAATATGGTTTATATTAAGAGGTAAGTGATACGAAGTTCACCGGGTCATCTAGTTATTAATAAAATTCTCCCGGGATTCCAGTCGCGGCATCGCCGTATATGGTAACGTTTTGGTCGAGTGCCTGCCGCGCCCGCTTCGACGATCCAAGGAAGCGTCACAAGCTGTGCTTAGCTGCAAACCGGTTACTAGTCCCTTGGCCTACAAGCTACTTGAACTAACTTTTGCTAAGGACAACACACACACGAAGGAGGTTAAAACAGAACGAGACGCCCCTAACGCCACAGAAGTGAAGCCATTGTGGACATATTGCGAAGTCAATATCATTTTTGTTGACGAGTGCGTGTTAATTACATTCTGAGTCGAAACTGGGACTTTATCTAAAAGGAAAGGTTACCTGCATTACCTATGGATGTGCAAGCAGAACAAGAAATTAATTTGCTATTTTAACATATAAAAATTTTGTTGCTAAATTAATACTTGCTATTTTTTCAATGTTTATCTCTAAATGACTTCTAATGTTAATTTTTTCGAGATATAGATACCCTTGAAATGTATATTTAATGACGTGGAAGCTGTAGAAAGAATTTTCGCATGTATTCGACACAAAAATCGACTCTTCAGTACTGATTTTAAAAAATGATACAGCTTGGTTCTTTCATCATTGGAAACATCTTGTTCTGAATTTCCTGTGAACTGCTACAGCTGACAATGCCGGTGTAAGAGTACACCTGTTGGTGTGTCTTACAGTTTGATTTAAAGTAATGTATTTTGTCTTAAATTTGTTTATTTCATGTATTTTTCATTTGTTGTATGCTAGATATATTTCTTATGTAACGTCATTTTCTATATTGAATCATTTAGTGTAAACCCGCATGAATGCAAGGACATTCTTATGCTATAAGTTAGCAATGCGCCAGAGAAAATGTTGAACCTGTAGTAAAGAATGTCTTTGCTACAGAAGTAGTAGCTGTGAGTGTCGCGCTGCTGAAGCAGTCGCGGTGCGGACTCGCCAAAGTAAAGACATAAATGTAGTCGCGGAGCGGACTCGCTATAGTAAACACATAAATATTTTGTTGATAGTGCAGAGGCACGGTAGGCGCAGTGTGGCCCGAGTTTAATGCAATTGCAATAAGCCTGAGAGGCGTACTGTTTAATGTATTGAAGGAAGTGCGAAATAAGTTTATTTATACTCGATCAGTGTAATCTTTTTTCATGTGTGCAAGAAAAGTAATTGTTTGGTATCAAGTCTATCGTCACCGAGTGTGATCGTTGTTGTAGTAAGAGTACCTATTGTAATCATATCTGTCTTGTATGGACTTCACGACGAAGACGACGAAAGCAGATGAGTACTTTTGTAACATTTTATTTTGTATGCATGTAAATGTAGTGTCAACCCAATCAAAACTTTGGTTCAATTATACATGACTTATTTTGAAACCAGTCTTAATTTTGTAAGTAGTTGTAGTCACCCCATTATCACCATTATTAGATTATGTTGATTATGCAAGCCTGTACATTGACCAACAAGATCAATCATTTTTCAAAGTAATTACTATCAGTTTTAAAGAAATTGCTAGATGAGTTAAAGAATTGCTAAACGTGTTACAACCACAGAAACTAGTAATTAAAGTGCGAGAGAGTTTGCAAGTAAAGTAAAGTTGATTTCATTTATGTAGAAAGTAACCAGACTTGACTGAAGTAATTTTTTTATGAAATACGTTAAATGCCAAACTTTGCTCAGCTAGTTACACGCGTACGCTACCCAGGCCCTGGAACCAATTACAAAAAAAAAAAAAAAAAAAAAAAAAAAAAAAAAAAAAAAGTACACGTAAAGTTTTATAAGAAACTTGAATGCTTTAAAGAATATTATCAAAATTATTGATAAGTTTAACTGTAGTATTTGTGAAGCGCATTGCACCTCGGAGTTTCACTGTACTGAGCTATTATCATTGTAATTAGAGTCTATCTGCTATTACAATTTTGATTATAACACGAACACGCCATCACTACTACATGAATTCTGACACATTTGTTAGTGAAGTTGTGCTGTTCGTGAATCGTAAGAGCTGCTAGTTGGAGGCTGTAGTCAATGCTAAGTCAGATAGGGCCAAGCTTAATTAATTACTACAGTGACTGTTTTAAGTTAATTAATATCAATTTTTTTATTTATTCAAAATTCTAACTTACAATGTGAAAGTGTTGTTGCGACCCATTAGTTGTGATTTGCTACAACTTTCAATAACAAAATTATTATTACTAGAGCATATCATTACGCATTCTAAATTTTGAGATTATTTGACGACCTCCAACAGGCAATATTCTTACACCAGTTCTTGTAAAGCATTTGGGTATTATCGCTGTATGTAAATCATATTTATTGAATGAGGTTTTGCGTTAATAAATCACAGTTCAGCTATCTAGAAGGTCTTTATTTGTCCACAAAAGTATACTACATCACATATGTATTCATAAATGACAATCATTTAAATGTATGAAAGTCAAGACGGCAAGAGCCACACAGTCCTTTAATCTGAAAACGTATTAATTCCTTGGCTCTGCAAGATGGCGGACTGGCTTTAGTAGACAGCTAAACTTTGCATACTAGCCCCATCTTCCCTTATTTCAACCTCCTTGATACACACACCATACCCTAGGGAGGGTTCGAACCTCCGAAAGAGAGCAACCACTCGCTCCACCAAAAAAAAAAAAAAAAAAAAAAAAAAAAAAAAAAAAAAAAAAAAAAGGTTCAAATGTATTTTAAGTTTATGGGATGGACTGCGGGGACAGCAGTCCCTAAACTTACAAACTACTTACTACTTATAAACTAATTTATACTAAAGACATCACAAACAACCATGCCCCAGGGAGCATTCTAAACCCCGTCGGGGAACGGCCTCGCGCATCGGAGCGTAGCGCCCATTGCGCTCGCTCGGCAATATGGCACCTTAGAGAGCTGATCAACTCCACCGCGGCCAGTCTATATTAAGAGATTTTTCAGGTACTTTAATTTCGATCCCCTCTTATTACCTATACCAAAAGTTATTTGCTCATCTAATGTGTCCACGAACGCAATGCGATTTGTTTTCCAGAGCATATTCCACAATTAGATGATTTCCCGGAATTACGTAAACGGAAACATATTTCGTGTTCATCACAGCGTTGTTCAATAGTACGCAATGTCTATATTTACAACACCCACAGGGTTTTTTGTTTCACCTGGCGTTCTAAGGCCTTCATCGTCTTTCATAGGTCTCATCAGCTGTCGTAATTTCGTAGGGGGCCTGAAGATCGAGTCCATAATTTGTCTCTTGTGTTCTAACAGTGGAACATTTCCTTACGCAGTTACATTTGGGAGGTTTTCCAAATGCACGCACGTCATCGAGGCGAAGGCCGCAGGGTTCCAACGCCCGAAGTGCTACCTGAGCCCCTGGAAGAGGGTCTGCAGCTCAGCTCGCTGCCCGGCTGAAGTTCGGTCTCTTCTGTTGTGTCGGTGGCCTACATACTCGGCGGTGGCGCTTCCTGCTTTCAGCCATTTTTCAGTAAATCTGCCGAAACCAACTAACCATTACAGTAAGTTCTCCTACAGGTCTTAGCGCGCGAGGCCCTTGTGACTAAAAATGGCGCGACATAGACGAAAAAAAAAAAAAAAAAAAAAAAAAAAAAAAAAAAAAAAAAAGTAAGGGAACCAATCTCTAACAAGGAGAGGACGCCTAATCGTCATCGCTGAATTCGTCTAAATTTATGGTATATGTAGGGCGTGGTAGTGAGACACGAAAGTGTCCCAAGTGGGAACGCCAGATGGCAAAGCGCGTTTAGGAAACGCCCCTGAGAGCGTCTGTTTAGAACGCGGTGTTAGGCTCAGCTGCGACGGGTTTGAGTGCCAAGCGCATAAATTGCAGATTTTGCCGGGCGCCATGGCTCAGCGCACCCGGCTAGGGGTCCAAACGCCCTCTGCAATAAAAAAAAAAAAGAGCTGAGCCAAATATATCAACGAACAACCAAGAACGAACTGAATCAAAGACCGCAAAGCATAGAACTGCCTGAAGAACAAAGAAATTAAAAAAAGGGTAAAAGATCGGGTTTGTATTGAGAAGGTCGCGGGTTCAACTCCTCCAGGCGGCAAACTTTTTCTGCTCCTTGTCAGTGCGTACACCGACATATTTTTTCAGTAGGAATCGTGAGGACAACATAAGATTAATTATAGCACGCACGGAGATATTTAAACATTCTTCCCACGCTCAAGACGTGAATGGAATGGAAAAAAACCTAATAACTGCTACAGTGGGACGTACTCTCTGTCATGCACTTCGCAGTGGCTTTCAGAGTATTGATGTAGATGTGGACTGACGTCACAATTAACCACAACATCATACAGGTTTCCAGAATGAAACTTCACTCTGCAGCGGAGTGTGCGCTGATATTGGTAAAGTTGTGAGGCGGCATCCTGAGTCGTGTCGGGATAGCACAGTCGGTAGTGCGCTTGCCCGCGAAAGGCAAAGGTCCCAGGTTCGAGTCCCGGTTCCGGCACACAATTTTAATCTGCCAGGAAGTTTCATATCAGCGCACACTCCGCTGCAGAGTGAAGTTTCATTCTGAAAACATCCCTTAGGCTGTGGCTAAGCCATTGCTCCACCATATCCTTTCTTCCAGGAGTGCTAGTCTTGCGTGTTTGCAGGAGAGCTTCTGTGAAGTTTGGAAAGTAGGAGACGAGGTACTGGCGGAAATAAAGTTGTGAGGCGGCATCGTGAGTCGTGTCGGGATAGCACAGTCGGTAGTGCGTTTGCCCGCGAAAGGCAAAGGTCCCAGGTTCGAGTCCCGGTTCCGGCACACAATTTTAATCTGCCAGGAAGTTTCATCATACAGGTTAAATTAATTTATATAAACAAAAAAAGGGCAATTTATGAAATTTGGGACTACAAACATTTAAGAAAGGGTTGTAGTTAACGCGTACGACGTCGTGTATGTAAATCGGTACTTCCATTCTTCTGCAATTGATCAATTACGATGCGCGAAGCCATTCCCCGTCGGGGGTTCGAATATCCCCTCGGGCATCGATGTTTGTGCCGTCTTTAAATGTTCAAATGTTTGTAGAGCTTAAGGGACTTAATTGCGGGGTTATCAGTCCCTAAACGTACAAACTACTTATGAACTACCTTACACTAAAGACAGGACAAACATTCATGCCCGAGGGAGGGATTCGTATCCCCGACGGGTAACAGCTTCGTGCATCGTAGCATAGCGCCTCAATACGCTCGGCCGCTCCTCCGCGGCTGCCGTCTCTAGTATAAACTAATTTATGAGTAGTCTGAAAGTTTAGGGACTGATGACCCCGCAGTTAAGTCGCTAAAGCTTCACAATCTGCTTACTGTGTTCATCTTTTCGTCTCCCTCTGCGATTTTTACCCCCACACACTTCCCTCCTAAATTCAGGATTCATTGATGTCTAAGAATGTGTACCACCAATCGATCCCTTCTTATAGTCAAGGCATGCCAAAACTTACTTTTCGCATCAATTCTGTTCAGTACCTTCTCCTTAATTACGCGAACTACCCACCTAATCATCAGCATTCTTCTGTAGTGGCGCATTTCAAAAGCTTCAATCCTCTTAGTGTCCGCACTGTTCATCATCCAAATATGACGATTAGTATCTAATTTACATTCTCCACAAAAGCTGTTTTATAACAATATGAAGTAGAATACAGTAAAATTAATTAACCTTCTTAATCATCATCTTCGTTATTTGTTCCTCACTCCGTTGGTCATTCTTGCACTTGCTCATAAATATCAACTTACTCAGATAGAATATACTTTTTCACTTTCAATAAATCTTGTAATATTTTGTTATTGATCGGCAGTCGTTTTTCAGGATATGCCAACTCACTGTGAAAGTAGAGGTTGCTTACTGAAACTGAAGGAGCTGGAATGTCTCTTTGATGACACCATCGGTGTACTTGCTCTGTTTTCACTTGGCCTTACTGGTGTGTTAAGGCTTTGTTCCTAGGGTGGCATATGGGTGTAGCGTAACTGCCTAGTAAAGCAGGAGTTCCCAGGTTCGAATCCCAGCCTCTGCAAAACTTACCTTATGTCCATTTTGAATGATTACAGAAGCTAAGACTAAAAACCTCAGTTAAAATCAATATTAAGAACACCTGCAATATTTGTTAAGTCGTGGCACCAGCTATTGAATCGCAACGTCAAAGAATTCCGCCGCCAGACCGTCACATTTTTCCCTTACTTTTTGTAGTGAAGTTTGTCATAACTGAGTGAAATCTTGAAACTTGTAGAATTGCCCGTTTACGCTAATTGTGTCACCACCTTCTGTTTAGCAATGACAGCAGGCCATCCAGATCAAAATAGGTGACTTACTTTTGAAATGCTGCATCAGAACTTTCCACAAGTTTCCAGATCCGTAGAGTATCACATTGTTACTCCACTAAAAACAAAGTGAGGTCCGGCGGCAGAGGTGTTTGATACTGGGACCCAAAATCTGGTGACACGACGTGACATGTGTTTAAATGTTCAAATGTTTGTAAACCTATTGGATCAAGCTGCTGTTGTCATCGGTCCCTAGACTTACAAACTACTTAAACTAACTTACACTAAAGTCAACACGCACACCCAAGCAGTGGTGCATCCACGTGGGGAGGGGGGGGGGACCGCTAATGGTATTGAATCCCCCTCCCCCCCAGCACCTTTCTAAGATTTTTTAATTTCATTATTTTTTATTGTTCTAATTTCTTAAACAGGTCGGAATGGGAAATCTGAATTGGTACACATGTAATAAATCACAACGTAACTATAATTTTCCAAGCACAAGTGAAGGTCAGAATCGGTAGCCCAAGTGATGCCGCCACTGAAAACGTGTGCTGCTGTTACTGTGAGCGGTTTTAATGCCGACGCGACCAGCTTTGATGCTGCCGCTATGTTACTGCTATGATGACGTTACGAGGCGATTGTTCATATGCTGGTTAGCAGGTCAGCGGCGCCACAGAGAGGAATCTTATGAACGACAGTAGTGTTATTTTAGTTCAGTTTTTCACGTAGGGTCTCATGTTAATTATACTGTAAAGATCTTTCTCTTTGACTAGTAACATAGAAGCTGCATAATTATTTTACACTCCATTTCCACCACATTGCTCCTCTTGCACCTTCAAATTAATGCGAGTGTACTCATTTTATTTCTTGTGTAATTGTTTTCGTGTAAAAATAAGTCATCGATTAATAAATTCAATAGGCTTTATTTTCAAAGTATTGACCCCCCTCCCCGCAAAACCAATCCTTGCTGCACCACTTCACCCATGTCTGAAGAGGTCTGGAACCTCTGGCGGGGTCGACCGCACAATCCGTAGCATGATGTCTTAGAACACGGGGCTACTACCGAGCGGCTGTTTAAATGTTCATAGTGACTATGTAGACAAGTGAAAAATAAATGTGCGTACTATACAATTTACGTTCATAAATATTCTCGTACTCCATTATAAATCGGTTGTTACTTTAAAACTGTCCCTAGTATCTGCGAACATTCACGGCAATCTGTCAAAGGGTGTGGAGGTTTACTGGAAAGTATCGTGTATCATGCTCGACATTGTGGCTTACGGAGAACAGAAACCTTCACTATGAAATATTTAAAACTTATTAATTAGACCATGTCGATGTTTGTTCAAATTGTTTAAATGTTTCTTAATCTATGGGATTTAACTACTGAGGTTATCATTCCTTAGGCTTACAAACTGCATAAACTAACTTAACCTAAGGTCAATACTGACACCCATGCCCGAGCGAGGACTCGAACCTCCTACAGGGAGCAATCGGGCGCTCTGCAGCCAGCAGCCTTAGAACGCTCGGCTATTCCACCGAAGCTGAAGTCTGTTGTAAGGTATTCTCCAGCAGTTATCATATGGATTCTCGCGAAAGATAGTTTTATTTCAGTGTAAAAGCTACGTCCAAATGTAGACTTAAAACAGAAACAATCCTTGTCAAAAATTTATATTTTCAGGAGAGCGAGAAGACTTCCCAGTTTATTTAATATCGTGTTGCCGTCAATTATATTTTCTGTTGATTCTTAGGAACTTGTTAAATATTAATATACATTATACTAAACTTTCAGTGTAGCTAATAGAATTGTTTAAAGTATAGTTCCCATGACATAGGCTGTTTTTTGTCAGGAAATGAAGCTGGGAGTATGAAGGAGCAACTCGATAGTTTCACTAATTATACTTTATCAACCTGATAATAGCTTCATTTTTTACATAACTAAATTTTAAGCTAAGTTAAACAGACGAGTCAGAAATAACAGAAACCACATATACACTACTGGCCATTAAAATTGCTACACCAAGAAGAAATGCATTCATTGGACAAATATATTATACTAGAACTGACATGTGATATACATTTTCACGCAATTTGGGTGCATAGATGCTGAGAAATCAGTACCCAGAACAAAAACCTCTGGCCGTAATAACGGCCTGGATAAACCTGGGCATTGAGTCAAACAGAGCTTGGATGGAGTGTACAGGTACAGATGCCCATGCAGCTTCAACACGATACCACAGTTCATCAGGAGTAGTCACTGGTGGATTGTGACGAGCCAGTTGCTCGGCCACCATTGGCCAGAGAATGTGCTGGCCAGGGCAGCCGTCGAAGACTTTCCGTATCCACAAATGCCCGTACAGAACCTGCAACATGCGGTCGTGCATTATCCTGCTGGAATGTAGGGTTTCGCAGGGATCGAATGACGGGTAGAGCCATGGCTCGTAACACATCTGAAATGTAACGGCCACTGTTCAAAGTGCCGTCGATGCGAGCAAGAGGTGACCGAGACGTGTAACCAATGGCACCCTATAGCATCACGCCGGATGACACGCCAGTATTGCGATGACGATTACACGCTTCGAATGTGCGTTCACCGCGATGTCGCCAAACACGGATGCGACCATCATGATGCTGTAAACAGAACATGTATTCATCCGAAAATATGACGTTTCGTCATTCGTGCACCTAGGTTCGTCATTGCGTACACTATCGCAGGCGCTCCTGTCTGTGATGCAATGTGAAGTGTTGTTTGTATAGTCTATGGGACTTAACTACGGGGTCATCAGTCCCTAAACTTACAAACTACTTATGAACTACTTACGAACTAGGACGGCACAAATATCCATGCCCGAGGGGGGATTCGAACCCTCGACCGTAGTGGCCGTGCAGACCGTGACTGGAGCGCCTTAGTCCCCTCGGCCACCGCGGCCGGCAGTGTCAAGGGTAACCGTAGCCGTGGTCCCCCAGCTGATAGTCCATTCTGCTGTAAACGTCATCGAACTGTTCTTGCAGATGGTTGTTGTCTTGCAAACGTCCCCATCTGTTGACTCAGGGATCAAGAAGTGGCTGCACAATCCGTTACAGCCATCCGGAAAAGATGCCGGTCATCTCGACTGCTAGTGATACTTGTCCGTTGCGATCCAGCACAGCGTTCCATATTGCCCTCCTGAACCCACCGATTCCATATTCTGCTAACAGTCATTGGATCGCGACCAACGCGAACAGCAATGTCGCGATAAGATAAACCGCAATCGCGATAGGCTACAATTTCGATCTTTATCAAAGGCGGAAACGTGATGGTACGCATTTCTCCCCCTGGCACGAGGCATCACAACAACATTTCATCAGGTAACGCCGGTCAACTACTGTTTGTGCATGAGAAATCGGTTGGAAACTTTCCCTATGTTAGCACGTTGCAGGTGTAGCCATCGGCGCCAACCTTGCGTGAAAGCTCTGAAAAGCTAATCATTTGCATATCACATCATCTTCTTCCTGTCGATTAAATTTCGCGTCTGTAGCACGTCATCTTCGTGGTGTAGCAATTTTAATGGACAGGGGAGTATATATAATTAAGGCGAAGATGCACACATATCGTTTCTTCAGTGCGTGTGCACCTAGGCTCGAACTCTTACCGGAATCGGCGAATTGCCACGAGAAATGATTGATCAAGGGCAGGGCCTCTGCTTTATTAGTGTGTGTTTGAGTATTTACGTCGGTTAGAAGGCGAGCAAGGGTAGCCCACGTGGCCGTAATAATCACTGTGTCCCTAGTAGCGAAAAGGTCAGTGTGACTGTTTATCAACGAGGAGGCCCCGGATTCGAATCCCGGCTGGGCACAAATTTTTAACTTTCTCCATTAATTTATTTCAATTCTCACTGGCAGCTAGCACCGTAAATTGTTTTGTGTATAGATGAACAAACTCTCTGGCCTTATCTATTACTTTCATCAGGTAAAATTATATAAAAGTTTGGCTCAATTTCTTTACACAGGCAGGTGTTAAAACACTTTTGGTAATTACTCTCCACAAAATAAAATGCCCTTTGAAGACTCCAGCTTTCGACTCTTTATATTCTTCTTTATTGCAATTCCTTTCTTGACGTTTCTGTATTTTAGACCACTGAACTTCGTCTTAGAAACTCACTGGAGAACCAGTGACGCTGAACCAACAGTTGCCAAAGCGTGAAATCATACAACAAAGAATACGGGGTCAGTGGCGTAACTAGGACTTGGCTTTGTGGGGGGGGGGGGGGGGGGATATGTCTGCTTGACGAGCAAAATTTTAGTCAGCTTCCAGACAGACTACCATCTTCCACTTCCGTTGAAGAAACTAATTCACTCCCATCCAATGAAAGATTATGGTAAAACACTCCAAGTTTTCAATCTTTACCTTTACCAAATTGCTGTTATACGATTTCTTTTCTTTTTTTTTCCTTCTTTTTTTTCGGGTTCTGGCGGGGGTTCTATCCCCCTCATCCCCCCTCCCCCATACTTACGCCACTGACGGGGGCGACAATGAACAGTGGGTTGCATTTTTGGCTGCCTTCGCACAAAAAGAAACCTTGTCATAACATAAAGCCTGCTTCGTAAAAAATTATTTTGACAACGGCAGTTTTTGTAGAATCATTAATCTTTTGAGCTCCAGTAAATCACGACTAGGGACATTACTGCCACATCTGATAAGAACAAATCGTGCGAGTTGGGGATTGCTACAAGATGCGCTGGAACGGCAAAAACGAATTAAGAACTGACAATGTTGTTGCTATGATGTCTTCCAGTTTCATATGAATCCGTCCAGCCGTTACATCATGGAGGAGCAACAGACATACTATATCTAAACAACCCCTCCCCCCACCCGCCACACACACACATACAAACTTTCGCAATTACTATACACGAAGCACTTTTCGACTACAATGTTCGTTTGTTATATAGCTATTAAACTATGTTGTGAACTACACGTGAAATCGAATATAAGCTAAAAAAAAGTAAGATTTAGCACCACGTACATATCTGCTAATGTGATTCGACTCAGATTCAATAAAGCAGGAAATTATAAAGCATAATTAGTACGAACTAGATTAAAATAATCCTGCTGTGACATAAAAAAATGTTCAAATGTTTGTTAAGCTTATGGGACTTAACTACGAGGTCATCAGTTCCTAAACTTACAAACTACTTATGAACTACTTACGAACTAGGACGGCACAAATATCCATGCCCGAGGCGGGATTCGAACCCCCGACCGTAGTGACCGAGCTGACCGTGACTGGAGCGCCTCAGTCACCTCGGCCACCGCGGCCGGCGTGACATAAAAAAAGATAATAACAAAAATATACGCAACGAAACTGGTATGTGCTTGACCATACTTGAAATCAATATCTGATGCTTGGTAATATAGTATTTCCGTAAGAAGACCAATATTGGTTATTTTTTAACATGTCGTTCGCTAGAAAGAAAGTCGTATGCTGCAGATAGACCATATGGCATTTTTAGAATGAGTGCGAGGACAAAGCACCCAAGTTTCAGCTCGTATTAAACATGCACCTTCGAAACTTAAATGCAGCTTAAAATTGTGTGGCGGTACCAGAACTCGAAGCTTGGACCTTTGCCTTTCGTGGGCAAGCGCTCTACCACTGAGCTATTGCGACATGACTCACGGTTCGTCCTCACAACTTTACTTCTGCCAGTACCTCGCCTCCTACTTTCCAAACTTCAGGTTCGAGACCCGGTTCCGGCACACAATTTTAATCTGCCAGTAAGTTTCATATCAGCGCACACTCCACTGCAGAGTGGAAGTTTCATTCATGCACCTTCGATTTTACGTTACCATATTCCAAAGTCATTACTTTCGGTTGATTCCTGCCTCAAAGAGCAAAGTGTTCGTGAAATTAACTGTGGTCTGCTTGTGCACTGCCATCTTGAACAGTTCATCATCCAAACACTCACTGTAATACTGTCCTCCGCAGATCGAGAGGCCAACTGGGTACCGACCGGCCGCCGTTTCTTCCTCCATCCGAAGGCGTTAACGGTCGCGTTATGGAGGACGACGTAATCAGCCTGCCATACTCCCCATCAATGTGTCGGTTTTCGTGACCAGAGTCGCTACTTATCAATCAAGCAGCTCCTTAACCGGCCTCAAAACGGCTGAGTGCACCCCGTTTGCTAACAGCACTCGACAGAACCATATGGTGACCCATCCAATTCCTAGTCAATCCTGACAGCAACTAGCGGGAAGCGGTGTATCCACTGCGGCAAGACCGTTATCAAATACTGACTGTACGTTCGGAGAAAAAGGTTGTAGTGTTTAGTTCTAAAGCTCTACAGACCTGGCCTTAATTTATCCCGATAGCACTGAAGGGTATCCAACTCCGGTAAACGGTACTGTCCCATAACATGAAAGATCCAGCTCTCTGCCGAAACATTGAGGCTACGTCCCTGAACCCACCATTAACATTTGGTCACAAGCGTCAATCGAAGGGAAAACCTGCAGTGGTCCGTGATGATAACTACATGACACTTTTGGCAAATATCTTGAAGGGTCTCGACATATGGCTGAAAGGTCAGCCAGTGTTAACGCATGGCATCAGTCACCGGCTATTTGAGGAAGAAGGCTTGTGGGTTGGGTTGTTTTGTTGGGATAGGGGGACTAAACTGCTAAGGTTATCAGTCTCCCGGTGGGGAGGGGAAGGAGTGAGGATAGGAAAGGAGGAGAGGGGGAAAGGAATTGCAGTCCGGGAAGTAAAGAAGGAAAGAAGACTGCATTAGCTCGGAGCCCCGTGCTCACCACGCACGTACTCACGGAAGGATCGTAACTGGAAAAGGGGGGGGGGAGGTTAGAAGGGGCAGAAGTAAGAACAAAGGGAATTTGAAACTCAGCGATTCAGTAACTTTTGTATTTCTGTATTTGTACATTTTACACCCATATATGACTGTCAAAGTAAAAGAAAAATCAACTAGTTATTTAACTTGCATCTCAAAATGGCAACCGAAAGTTGTTTACGCAATTCTCACTGATTACGGCTTTCATCCATCGCTCAAAGCAATAGTTTTTAAAGACACCATCACACAAGATACTTTTAGAGGTATATATGTGTTTTGATTGAAAAGGTTTTATTAACCCTCTAACCGGAACATCTTTTATACTGCAGTGTGGACGAATATCGGTCTCCTAAACCCCTAGTACCTTTTGCGCTTCTACGTTGTTTTCGTCGGTCATTACTGTATAATGTGTTTTAATCTACACTGGAGAGCCAAAGAAACTGGTACACGTGCGTTGCTAGCGTCCACTATGACGGTTTCTCAGACCATTGTTCCGTTCACAAGGTTAAAGAATCTCTCTATCCACTTGCGTTCAAAAAGTAATGAAATTATTCCCAGAATCAGTTTGGTAGAAAACATGAACTATAGACTGCGCCAGGCTTGCAAAACATTCATCAAGACGCTTGGTCTGCAGTCGACGTTAGTAGTTGAAGAAACACTTGGATGACGTAGACATGTTTTTAATTTCATGCTTTATTCGATATAATTTGCGTAAAAAAACAAATCAGAGAGGATTATAATAAATATAAGAATTAACTGCGGCCGCAGTTGTCGAAGCACCGTTCCACAGAGTATATATCTAGTCCAAATTATATAACCCAAGACACAACGCGGATGACAAAGGCTACGTATAGCTTGAGCAGTTTATATACTGCGAAGAAGTTAAAGTACGAGCACAAAATTAGACTGCAACTTGTTTTGTCTTTTCCTTGTCGCTATTTATATCGAAGCACAATTCTGTTAGGATTGTATGTCATTTCCCAGACGTTTAATAATCAAAACGTTCCATAAATAAACAATTCCTTTGATAGTGGGTGAAATGGCATACTGATTTTCATGTAAATGATCAAGCTCTATTAGCTGCAGTTAGACAAATCGTTCAGAACCTCTATGGGTTATATAAGGAGTGTTATTAAGGAGCAAGTCCTGTTTTATGTGTTTTTTTCTTCCGTTCGAGATATTCCAGGCGGGCTCTGTGCCATATCAAGAGCATTAAAACTGTGCTTGGAATAAGGACGTGCAACTAATCAAAGGCAGGAAAAAGTCTTCACACAAAGCGGGAGGTCATGAAATACCAACGAGCAGAAGACGTATTTTAATGCTGTATATTCTAATGTACGAACTCTTGCTTGCGTATTTTGTTCATAAGTTTCAGAGTGGGTAAAGTAAGTTCTCCTTTGCTTTAAATAATCTCTTATTGCGTTTCGTAATTAGAGGCACCATAAAAACCTTCACTATAGATTCTATTTGAGGCCGTGCGTTTGTAGAAGTTCAGCTCATTTACAAACAGAAGAAGAATAATTATCGACAAGTCGGAGGTTCTCCAGATTCCTCGGAGTTGAAGACCAGGATCCGATAATTTATAAATTAACTGAACCCTTGTAATGTGTTTTTTGTAAAGCCAAAGTGTCGTATTTCGTGTAAGCGTAGGTTTCCGCGGCTATTGTCACTTTCGATAAAGTTCTTCGATTTATTAGGCCGCAACGTCATCGTTCAAAACCAACCGACGTTTCGGCCTCTATTGCAAGTCGCCTTCTTCTTATTCTCAGACGAAAACCCTGAAGAAGGCGCCTTGCAATAGTGGGCGAAACTTCGGTTGCTTTTACAAGATGACGATGCGGTCTAATAGCCTGAAGAACTTTATTGAAAGTTCCGTATTTCAGTTTTATAATTATTTGAGGTCTTCGGCGGTCATTTTAGCATCGCCCTTTAACAAACCTGTCGAATCATTTCTGCTACCTGTCTCCTACTCTGTTACCTTAACCAATTTTACAGTAATTAATTTTCTCTCATAAAAAGGAAATGTTCGTTACGTGAAACGTGAAGCAAAATATACGGACAGGGTAGCATTGAAATGCTTCATATAAGTACCTATCAAAACCCATAAAAATCAATAATGCGATTGAGAGTTTTGTCAACGATAAAACGAGTATATTTTTCTCTATTGACTTGTTTGTTGCGCTTCTTAAGGCAGATATTTTCAATGGAATGAAAAAGAATATTTCCTTACAGGTGGTGACTCGAGTGAAAGAACCTGATGATGAGGGATGATGCTTAAAGAATTTCATAAACAAAATCAAATGTTCGAATGTTTATAAAGATATGGTACGAAACTGCAGTGGTCATCAGTACCTAGACTTACAAACTACAAATAACTTATGTGAAGGACAACACATACATCCAAGCCGGATGGAGAACTTGAACATCCGACGGGGCGCAGACGGGCACTCCGTAGCAAAGCGCCTTAGAGTGCACGGTTTCATAAACAGCTGCAGTACTAGCTTCAGGCTGTATCTGAGAATCGTCGTTAGTTTCTCAGGTCTTAAATAAATTAACATCATCATCATCAAGCGCAAGATTGAAGAGAAAAATATAAAATATACGAACATACGATATATTGAAATGATAAACACATTATTTCCACAAATCATGCATAAATATAATCCAACGTCACAGAAAATCGTTACGTATGATTGCCCATTTAATTGGGTTCTGGGCCTCCTCGATGTTGGCTGTTGGACCTGCCTGTGGTCACATAACGGTCTGTTCTTCTTCGTAGTTCACTGGGGACGTTTGCCAGTTGGCTGCTCTGTTAACATTCTGTTGGGAAAACTGCCTTCTTCTCGGAGAAAATGCCCTGACTACTGAAGCCTCCTCTTTGCAATCGCTCTGCCGATTTCAGCTTTCTTGAAACCCTGATGCAGAACTCCATGTGAATTCATTCCCATCTTCCGGTTTGAACCATAGGTTTTCCTGAAGATCTTATCAAATTCACAGATACGCTCTTCCACTACCTGTATACTCCTCAGGTCTTGCGGCCATAGATAATAACCAGTCACACTAGTGACATATACAGCTGAATTTTGATTTCGTAGTAGGCAATACGAGAAATGTAAAGGTGCTTTAAACCATAGTACAACCCGTCAGCATTTATTATTCCTTGTCGAATTTCCTTCTCCGTCAAAATTTTATCCTACGATATTGGAATCAAGTATTTGAAGGTCTTTAAAAATGAGGAGAGACTGGAAATAATTCTCAACATCGTTGAACTGTAACCCTAGTTCGCTCGCTCCTAACATAATTATGTACTTATGAACACAGATAGGAATTAACGAGGCCAGCTGTCGGTGGGCATCGAAATAAACCGATGGAAAAAGTTGAATATTTGCGCCCAGTCGGGATTCGAACCCGAGTCTTTGTGTTTTATAGGCAGTTGGGCTTCTCCCCTCGGCACTGGGGACACAGCGATAGATTCAGCCGCGAGGCTACCCTTGCTCGCCTGCTGCCAGACGCAAAATCCCCACTTGTCCGAACACTATTGACTTAGAGCCCCTGCCCAATAACAGTAATTTGCGGCATTTCGCCGATTCCCGTATGAGTGTGGGCCTACAGAGGATCACCCTGTCTCAACCCCTATCTTAAGTATGCAGGACCGAGCGAGGTGGCACAGTGGTAAGACATTGGACTCGCTTTCGGGAGGACAGTGGTTCAAATCCACCTCCGGCTATCCAGATTTATTTTTTCCGTGATTTTCCAAATTCATTCCAGGCGAATGCTGGGATGGTTCCTTTGAAAGGGCACGGCCAATTTCCTACCCCCATCCTTAACCAATATCCTGTACCTGAGCTTCGTCTCTAAGGACCAAGATATCGAAGGGACGTCAAACCCTAAGCTTCCTCCCTTCCTGGAGCGTGCAGAGTCCCGACAATTCATTTGCAAATCGTAAGAAACTTGATCCTGCAATCAGCCTAGTGCACTTCAGGGTATGTTGAACTCCTGCATTATCTTCCGGAAGACTGGCCGATTAATGTTGTCAGATGTCTGCCAGAAATTAATTAATGTAAGGTGTACGTATAAATCGATAACATAAAAGTTCTGATTCATTTGTCTCATTGTGAAGATAAGGTCCCTGGATGAGCGTCATGAGGTAAATCCACAGTGATATGTGTGGTGTCGCACAATTACAAAGTGCGCGCTACCTACTTTCGCCGCGCGCCGCCATGCACGCACGGCGCGGCGTTCTTACGACGTCAGCTACGAGCGCCCTCTGCTACAACTCCGCTCGTGTCACCACTGAACGACATCGTTCACTTGGGACTGAGATAGGAACCAGTTAGCACTTCGGAATCGGATAGGCACCAGTGAAGACTTGGCTATCGGATAGGCACTAGGCAGGCCTCTAGCTCAACTATGTATCAGCATTCTGCAGTACTGATCTATGTAAAAGTTAAGTATTGTATACATTCTGTGCAATATATATCTCGTTCTAATTTACTCTAGTGTTTCTAGTTTCTGCTGTCCCACTGGCTACTCCCCTCCGTATCTGCACAAGCGTGCTACCTTTATTCCTGTGTCGGTCTTCCTACTCGGCCACCGACACCTACAACGGAAACGAGACACAAAAGCGGCGACGAGGCTGGGACACAAAAATATGTGTTCACAGTCCTCCAAGCAATGCCTTTATTCGACTTAATATCAGAGTGGGTGAACTTCACATCGTATATCTAGCAAAGAGATTCCTCGGTAATTCTACACTTCCTAATATTACCAATTTTTTTAAAACTGGGCAAAAAATTGCCTTCTTTCCATCCTGCTGAGATTTCCTCAACTGACCATATATCTGCCATTAGTTGTCTTGAAAACCACCCCCACTCTCACCTTCCATTCTCTAACAACAACTCCGCATACAGTTTTAATCTCGACTTTGGTTCTGCAACTTCTGCCATCCCTCAACATCTCTCTGATTGTTTTGTTTCTGTCGTATTTCCATGGATACATTAGCTTGCTCAAAGGAAGGAAGCTCTCTTTACACTTCATGCGGTCTGTAAGTGCTTCTTGAAAAACTTATTTTTGGCCCACTTTAGGTTATGGTTATAACACTAAAAATGGGCCTATGCCATCGACTTGTGAACACTCGAAATTTAAATGAAAATCAAGATTTAACCGTACATCTGAAACGAAAATCGAATAAACAAATTTGTAGAGAAGAAAATTCTCTACAACTTGGCTCTGTCTCTTTCACTCTCTCTCTCTCTCTCTCTCTCTCTCTCTCTCTCTCTCTCTCTCTCTCTCTCTATCTCTGTCTGTCTGTCTTTTTCATTCTGGAGCCGTTACAGATATATTTGCAAAAACAACGGCGATTTGACACCGCGTATACCAGGCGTTAAGAAATGTCACGTGACATTTCTCGCCCAGAACTCTACCTAGCACACGCCATCTTGCTCCCTGTATTTTATGATTTTCTTATTATAACTTAAGCTGTGTTGTTTCAAGAATTAACAAGAGCACGTCGTTCATAGTACGATAAATTACAGTCTAGTGTCTAAAATGTCATTTTCGCTCTCAAAACTGCCAACAATAGTACGGGAATTAGTGGGCAAGTCCCTAATTGTTCGCCGTGGTGTAGTGAGTAGTGTGTTACGTTGTGATTCATACAGGATGGTCATTAGTTCGAAAATCGCCGCTAGCATTTTCTTCGCCTTGGCTCTTAAAAGGTTTTCCGGCACTCTCATTAATTAAACAGAACGTCCGAAAGAATAGACACCACACCAAAACAATAAGTATTTAAAACGTTACGACGGCGTTAGCTTCAGTTATTTCACAGCAGATGCGGTCCTACATCCGACCTCGCACGGGAATCAAATGTTTAAATGTTGTAAATCTATCGGACCAAACTGCGTGGTCATCAGTCCACAGCTTACAAACTACTTAAACCTAGGTAAACTAACCTAAGGACAACACTCACACCCATGCCGCAGGGAGGACTCGAACCTCCACGGCGAGCAACCGCGCGCTCCGCAGCCAGACGCTTTAGACCGCTCGGCTACTCCACCGCGGCTCACGGGAATCAGTAATGACGAGTGTAAGAGGGCATGGACAATAGGGGCGCTACAAACATAGGGTGCGTCTTGTGAGAGTTGAGGCGAGCACAGATGGCCAAGTGGTTAAGGCTTCTAAAATGCTTCTCTTTGGCATGGTTGCTATGGCCGGTTTTAACGTAGATTGTATTACCTTTTCTGTAGTTCAGATATGATTTATTGTAAATGCGACATAAAGTCGTTGAGGAGGCAGGCGACCACGATGAAAGGATTAGGCAGTATTGCTGTGAAGCTGGTTAGGTCGCAAATTCTTTGTTATTGGTTACACTTCATGTACAGCGTGCCCTCAAAAGTGACACGTTTCGGCTTTACCATCATCAGATTAGCATCTACAAACATAAAATTACACAATTTCTCACATGACAGAGAAAGTAGTGAGTTACAGTTCATATCAAAAAAGATGATTTACGTCATGTTATACCTCTTCCGAGCTATGTGCACACGTTAACTGATGTAAGAAGTTGTTTGATACACATACAAAAGCAGACTACAAGCTTTAACACATTCGGTACTGTCCAGGTAGACATTTCTTGCCACCAGGTGGCATTACAGGGCGTATAGTGTCGCCATATCGAGTAAGGTTATGGATATTAATTACATAGGGCGGCTGTGCACTTATTGTACAAAGTATAAAATATACAAAGGTTTTAAAAGAACGATTGTACAAAGGCTTTTAAAAAACAAAAATTATCATTGATTTGTCAGCTGTTAAACTTTTTGTTGTTAAACATGACAGGATATACAAGCACCATGTAGTCAGAGTTAAAACAACACAAGCAAAATAAAATGAGTTAGACAGCTCGACAAATTGTCAGATATGTTTTCAAGAATATGATTAGCGTTCCTTATGTAACTTAGCTGTAGCCAACAATAGAACAAATATTAGTCGTAAAATTAAAACAAGGCACTGTACATCATATAAGGAGGTGTAATTTGTAGAAAGCTGTAGCATTCAACATAGTTAGATACAGGGAACTAGCGGACTAGGCAGTGTTCATAATAAATCCAGAAAAATGTCAAAGAACCATTTCCTGTGGGAACGGATTTGTTCGTTCAAAATCCCATCTGGGTTTTCTTTACAACATTTATAAATTTCAATATCTTCCAGATGTCTAGGTCCAAGCCTTTCGGCTTTAAGGATTTTTCAGTCGTATCTAGATGATGTTTTTTGTCGATGAGATAACACCCCAAAGCTGTATTATTTTTATTACAATGTTCCCTAAATCTGACTGAGAAGTCACGCCCTGTTTGTCCGTTCCCACAGGAAATGGTTCTTTGACATTTTTCGGGATTTATTATGAACACTGCCTAGCCCGCTTGTTCCCTGTATCTAACTATGATGAATGCTACCGCTTTCTACAAATGTAATTACACCTCCTTATCTGATATAAAGTGCCTTATGTTAATTTTACGACTAATATTTGTTCTATCGTTGGCTACAGCCAACTGGCATAAGGAACGCTAATCATATTCTTGAAAACACCTCTGACATTGTTCTGGATTTGTCGATCTGTCTATCTCATTTTAAATGAAATATTATTCTCTGTTACCTATTTCATTTCATTTTATTTTGCATATGTTGTTTTAACTTTGACTACATGGTGCTTGTATAGCCTGTCCTGTTTAACAACAAAAAGTTTAACAGCTGACAAATCAATGATAATTTTTAGTTTTTTAAAAGGCTATGTACAATTGTTCTTTTAAAACCTTTTATATTTTATACTTTGTACAATAAGTGCAGCCGGCCGCGGTGGCCACGGGGACTGAGGCGCTCCAGTCACGGTCTGCACGGCCACTACGGTCGGGGGTTCTAATCCCCCCTCGGGCATGGATATTTGTGCCGTCCTTAGTATAAGGTAGTAGATAAGTAGTTTGTAAATTTAGGGACTGATGACCCCGTAGTTAAGTCCCATAGACTTAACAAACTGAACATTTTTGAACAATAAGTGCACAGCCGCCCTATGTAATTAATATCCATAACCTTACGCGATATGGCGCCACTATACGCTTTGTAATGGCACCTAGTGGCAAGAAATGTTTACCTGGACAGTACCGAATGTATTAAAGTTTGTAGTCTGCTTTTGTATGTGTATCAAACAACTTCTTACATCTGTTCAAGTGTGCACATAGCACGGAAGAGGTATAACACGACGTAAATCATCTTTTTAATATGAAATGTAACTTACTACTTTCTCTGTCATGTGAGAAATTGTGTTATTTTTATGTTTGTAGATGCTAATCTGATGATGGTAAAGCCGAAACGCGTCATTTTTGAGGGCACGCTGTACATGAAGTGTGACCTACAATAAAGAATATGCGACCTAACCAGCTTCACAGCAGTACTACCTAATCAGATATGATTTAGTTCAAGTTACTTTGTTCTACGCTAAAATAAAAAATATTCTGTTTCAAACCGTGACTACATATTCTATAATGTTGTTGTTGTTGTGGTCTTCAGTCCGGAGACTGGTTTGATGTAGCTCTCCACAATACCCTATCCTGAGCAAGCCTCTTCATCTCCACATAAGAACGGCAACCTACATCTGTCTGAATCTGCTTACTGTATCCATCTCTTGGTCTTCCTCTGCGATTTTTACCCCACACACTCCCCTCCAATGCTAAATTCACAATTCCTAGATGTCTAAGAATGTGTCCTACCAATTGATCCCTTCTTTTAGTCAAGGTATGCCAGAAATTTCTTTTCTCCCCAATTCTATTCAGTACCTCCTCATTAGTTACGCGATCCACCCACCAAATCTTCAGCATTCTTCTGTAGCACCATATTTCAAAAGCCTCAATCCTCTTCCTGTCCGCACTGTTTATCGTCCATGTCTCACTCCCATACAAGGCAACACTCCATACAAATGCCTTCAGAAAGGATTTCCTTAGGCTTAAATCAATATTCGATGTTAACAAATTTCTCTTTTTCAAGAACGCTTTTCTACCCATTGCCATTCTGCATTTTATATCCTCTGTACTGCGACCATCATTTGTTATTTTACTGCCCAAGTAACAAAACTCATCTACCTCCTTTATTGCTTCATTTCCCAATCTAATTCCTTCAGCATCACCTATTTTTCTTACACTGCATTCCATTACCCTAGTTTTGCTCTTGTTAATGTTCATCTTATATGCACCTTTCAGCACACTGTCCATTCTGTTCAATTGCTTTTCTAGGTCCTTTGCTGTATCTGACAGAATTACTATGTCGTCGGCAAAACGCAACGTTTTTAATTCTTCACCCTGAACTTGAATTCCTTCTCCAAATTTCTCCTTGCTTTTCTTTATTCTATAATAAAAACAGCATAAGTCTGATACACTTAATTGCACGGAGCTCTAGTACTTAATGTATATACAAAGTTACTATTATCATTACGACATTATAACAGTCATTGCCGTCGCGGATTAGCCGTGTGCACTGGAGCAACGTGCTGCGGTGCGCGCGGTCGTTCGCCGTTGGGGTTCCGAGTCCCCCCTTGGGCATAGGTGTGTGTGTAGTCCTTAAGTTAGTTTGTAAACTTCGAACTGATGGCCACGCACTTGAGCCCAATAGATTTACAAACAAACAACAGTCATTGTAAAAGTATCTCCCCAGTTTGTGTACATGAGTCTATATTTGCAATTCTTTGGTATGTATTTCATGATATGTTCCCAAAACAGAACAATTGCACTTTTCAGGGAAAGCGCTATTACCTTTCAGGATATAGTTGTGTTCAATTAACAAGAGTGGGTGAAAACCTCTTAGGAAACAAGATGAATAAAGATGCCAGTGGCGCTCCCCCCCCCCCCCCCCCCCTTTTCAGGTTTTTCATGTTCGTTATGGGTTATTCGTTGAGAATTGTGATCAGTTTTTTTATATATTTTTTTTTTTTTATTACAGATGGCGTTGAGTTCTCTTTCTTTTTCTCTCTTTTCATTGTTTCTTTGGTTTGATCGGTGCTTTGTGGACGTAAGTCTATTATATTTATTTCTGATCGTTTCGTCGTTGACTCAGTTTTTTGTTACAGAGGACGTCGAGCCCTCTCACCGAGCACGCTGAGCTACCACGCGGGCAACCCTCTTACCGAGCACTCTGAGCCACCGCGGTTGGCAAGTTTCGAACCACCATCTAAGATGTTCGTGCATCACAAACTAATTCGCCGTCCATTACGCTACGCCGGAGAGCTACGAGTGCAATCCGTAATTCTCATACCATCGATGGCAGGTTTATCTGCTAATATGGCATTATTAGACATTAGATTCTAATTCATTGTCCTAAAAACGATGTGTTTTTGATAATTTTCAGTTCCCCATTGCTTTGACATGACAACGCTTGAGTTCTAATAAGAAAATCATCAAATACAGAAGGCAATATGCAGTATACAAAAGAGAGTTTCGGGAAAGGTTTCGTGTGATGCCACCCGACTGATTTCCGAACGCCAAATGGTTAGCATCTCCATAAAACCAACCACACATGTGCACTACGGTGGTTATTATTTTATGTATATTTTACTATTTTAATTTTGACCAGCCATCCATTTTATATCTGATTATCCACCAGCACATGATTTTCTATAAAATTATGATCCAGTACACCTACCAGATTTTATGTGGGGCAGTATAATAAGCAGTTTAATGTCAAAGAGACCAGATGATGACACCCCAGAGTGTCGAAACCGGTCATCTTGAATAAATAAAATAAAAATTGCGATCTTGGCATCTATCCTATTTATACAATACGATCGTTCCCTAAGATGAGTAAATTAAGTGATAATGTAAATTTGGGCGAGATATTAAAATAATAGTTTAAAATTTTTTCAAATGTTTGTAGAGCTCATGGGACTTAACTACGGGGTAATCAGTCCCGAAACTTACAAACTACTTACGAACTAGCTAATATTAAGGACGGCACAAATATCCATGCCCGAGGGGGGATTCGAACCCCCGACCAAAGCGGCCGTGCAGACCATGACTGGCGCGGCGCAGACCGCTCAGCCACTGCGGTCGGCAATAGTTTAAAGAGGTGAAAGTTTAAAAAAGAGTATATTTGTCAAAGGTAAACACAATATCAAATAATTTCGGCTGTTTGTTAAAATACACTCAGAAAGAGTATTACGTGTAGAGTGCATAGATATTATCACAATAGCAGAGTCGTAATCATATCGTTCATCAATTTTTATTATTTATAATTTTATTTTTTGTGTCTGAAGTGTTTGCAAAGAATCATAAAAGTACAGGCAAATCTAAAGTGGGCCGTAAAACACACCAGTGCGATTTTTCCTTCTCAGTTACACTCACTCACCGGGTATGGTACCATGCTACGCTTGTGGCAACTGTTTTCTCCATCTACTCCAACATTTCCAAATCTTGCATAACCAGCATGAAAACCTTGCCAATTTTGGTTTCGGCAGGCTTCGTTTTGGTAAGTCTACTTTCGATTCTGTCGTGTTTTTCTCAACAAAGAGCCTGCTATAAGGACTAGCAGATGATGTTACTTGTTAATTTTTCTGTCCATTTGGGAGAGGAGACATATCTTGTGAGCCTGGCGGTGCTCTCCCAGTAGAGGTCTCTTCACTGTTAGTTGGTGGATTCAGAAGTGAATCATTTTGTCCTTTTGTTCCTGAGATTCTGACTTATATGGCCACTCATTGTATATTCGCCACTTGTTGATCTGAATCTGGACTGGTTTCAGATACTACGAAATCCGAATCCTGAAAACTGTTTGTATCCAAAGCCAAATTCCAGTTTTGGAGAAACTATTGAGAGCATTTTCTACTATTACGGCCCTATCACATGACTCCCCAACAGCTGATCAACCGTTTTCTGAATATTGTTGCTCTCAGGATTTGTACGACACTATTCGCCAGGTCGTCGTTGTAACAAGATTCAAGTGCATTGAAGGCTGCTATGAGCAATGGAGGCAAAGCATTATTACATCATTATATTTAAATGTAGTTGTAGTATGTCGATTTTTTCTCTGTTCTGTATCCGTCTAGCAATAGTGACACTTTAATATCGGAATAAATGCCAATTTTGGTGAAGTGATCCACCCGTTGATCAATGACTTCGATATTCATTATTCATCCTTGCTCGAATGGTGTGCTTGTTCCACAATATTTAATTAATTTAATTAAATAATTAATAGGGACCGTCCGCGCGAGACTTGCCGTGTTCCCTAAGGCGCTTTGTTGCGGAGTGTGCGGCTGATCCCCGTGGGAAGGACGAATCCTCCCTCACCCATGGGTGTGTCTGTATGTGTGTCGTCCTTAGCATCAATTAGTTTAAGCAATATGTAAGTGTAGGGACTGATCCACTACTGATTAGTCCCATAACGTTACAAACTTTTGTTACATATTGAATGGAACCCGCTCTAGTTGTTCCTTAGAACTATACCGGTTTCAAAATTAATATCACACCATTTACACTTAAAATGGTCTGCTGTAAATACAAAAACCGGCTGTGAACTCAATAAAGATTTCAACAGTAACTTCTGTGGTTTTCATTAATACCGAAGTCGTCTAACCAGCGTCAGAAATATCAAGTACCGGTACTGGGAACTTGAGACACAGTGTTAAAATTATCAGAAAATTGCTGACTTTTAAAAACATACACTAAAGAAGCACTGAAACAAAGGACACATTTTATTTCTCTCCATTTTACATCACTTAGTGATGCCACTTCGTATTTCATTCTTCGTGCAATCATCAAATCAGATGTTCAAATGTTTGTCAAGCTTAAGGGACCTAACTGCGGGGTCATCAGTCCCTAAACTTACGAACTACTTATGAACTACCTATATTAAAGACGACACAAACATACATGCCCGACGGGAAATTCGAAACCCCGACGGGGAACAGGCTTACGCATTGGAGCATAGAGCCGCAAGGCGCTTGGCCACCCCGCCGCGGCCGTGCAATCAGACCTTTGAGCATTCTTTACTGTGGATATGCCTGGCTCGTCCATTCTTAATATGTGTCTAACCTGAAATCTATGTTCGTCCATTTCATCAGAAAGAAGTTGAAAAATTTATATGACAGCGTCTTATAAAGCCATATGATCCGACTACAGGAATAATTCAGGATACGGTTGCATGAAACTATAATAATAGCATTGTTTACCTGTCATCCAATTTTAAAATTTTTGTGTTATCCCCAAACTCTTCTCTAATATCGAACAAAATTGAAATTATGAAACATTTCGACCGTTTCGGGGGGTTTGAAACAAATTCAACGACAAAGTTAAAAATTTGTGCTGGATCGGAATTCGAACCCGGATTACCCGCTTCGTGTTAGCGGTCGCCTTAACTAAAGAAGCTATCCAGGCACGCTACTCTTCCAAGCCAAATTCCCAACTTTTATCCGCCTGCCCATTGATTCCTCTAATTCGCAGCCTATACTCTATTCGCGTAAGGGATCGAGCGTTTGAATGCGTCCGCATTGAAATTGACATTCCCTCTTGTGGTTATATTTACAAGTATTAATATGGTGTTTGTTCTTTCCTGACATGGAATCCCGTCCAGTACTAAATTTTCAACTTGGTCGTTGAATTTGTTTCAACCCCCCGAAACGGTCGATTTATTTATTTATTTCTTTTTTTTTTTTTTTTTTTTTCAGTATTTCGATTTCGTAAATTTACGGCCGTTACTGTCAACTAATGGTGTCTATTCTTTAGGAAATGTCCGAAAAGAACGGACACCATATTAATACTTGTAAATATACCCACAACAGGCAATGTCAGTTTCTATGCGGATCTATTCAAACGTTCTATCCCTTTCGGCAATCCAGCATAGGCTGCGAGCAAGAGGAATCAATGGGTTTGGTGCTACAAGTTGAGAATTTGGGTTGGAAGGGAAGCGTGTCTGGATAGCCTAATTGGTTGAGGAGACCGCTGGCGGGAAAGCCAGGTTCGAATTCCGGCGCAGTACAAATTTTCAACTTTGTTGTTGAATTTATTTCAACCGTCGAAACGATCGAAATGTATCATAATTTCGATTTCGTAAATATACAGTCGCTACTGTCAACATAGTGCGCCTCGGTTGCACAGTGGTAGAGTGCCAGACTACAAATCCAAAGGTCGCGGGTTCGATCCCCACCAGGTCCTAGGATTTTTGTCTGTCACTTTCCACTTCTTTCACCTCTGGCAGTATTGCTCATGTGAAAAATACCGAGTTGCACCGTGGTTCGGAACCCACGTTAAACTGTAGGTCCTCCTATAACTGGCTGGGTAAGTCAGTTAGAAGGTCGGAGGAAGGCAACGGCATACCACCTCCAAACAGGACTATGCCGAGTAAAGCACATTGGTGTTCAAACCAATCTTAAGATTGTTGACTGCTTTACCTTTTTACTGTCAACTAATGGGGTCTATTGTTTCTGACATGCCCGAAAAGAACAGACACCATATTAATAATTATTAATAGTTTCAAATCGAAGGCTAGATCGACAACAAATGGGATTCGAGCAGGAGTGTCTGACCCGTCGTCAAGCTCCCAAGACAAATATGTGGCATGACAGATTTCTTCAGACCAATGCTCGAGTTAAAAGCTTTATTCAAGAGCTTCCTTACGACCTGTATATTTCGTTTATGGGGACATCGTCGTTCTAGATAACATCAATAGCCCCTTCCATGTCTTCTTGGTATTCTAAACGATATTCGATAGATGCTGCAATCTAATAATTTGTAATTTTGTGTGAAAAGTGACAATCTGTTAATATTATTGAAATATTACTACTACTGCTACTACTACTAACTATTATTATTATGAATGAAAGCTCCCTCTCTAACGATCTCCATGACATCGGAAGAATGACGTTTAACCTCTATTTTATTTCGAACAATATCTGTCATGATGCCGAAAATAAAAGTGGATACGTTTCTTAAACTTGATACTGGGAGACAGAGCAACAGTGTAGAAGTTAAAAGGTAAAAAGATTAATATCTGTCGATATAATCATGTAACCAAAGATTAAAGAGGAGCAATGCCGGAAGAAAGAAACCTGGTATTAGTGTGATTAAACGCAGACATAAGACCCCAGACATATCACATGTCATCAAAAACACCCTCACATATCGATTGCTATGACGATAGCTTAAAACCTCGGCCAATGAAAAGTGAAGAAAGTACGAACAAAAGAGAAAAAGTCTTCCAAGGACACCACATCGGTATCGGATTTTAGAATTTTTTGATATTTATGGTAAGTGAAGTTCAGAGCACAAATAACAATCAACCAAAGCCATTCAACGGAAATCTCCAAAATTCTCGAGAAAATCGACTTTGAAGTTTTGCTAGTGCGCGTAATACCGATAATTAAAAGAGCTGCGCAATCTAACGGCGTAGCTCGGATGGTAGCGTTCTATCCTTCCAACCATCAAGTGGTTCGAATCCTGCTGTGACATAATTTATAATGGCTAATAGCTTTCACAACTGGCACGCTAGTAAGTAAATGATCATGCTTTTAATCCACTTGTTGAAACAATAATTGTCATTCACCAGTTTCTCTTTCTACTTACATGACATCTAACTTGTCTTATTAAAACGTTTTTTAATGAAACCATGTGGCACATTAAGTGTTGAAAGACAATATTTGAAAACTGTAATCACAGATTTAATATACTTTGCTTTGTTTTGCAGTTAATGTTGAAGAATAAATTGTACAAAATTACTTTATTTTTATTTTATTTATTTATTCATTTATTCATTTTTGCAAGCCGCAATATACATAGTACCCCAATTATTCGATCAATTGGTAAAACATGTTTAGTTGACATTATTTTATTATAATAGGAAAATGTTGGTACAGTGTACAAGACTTCGTTTATACACTTAATAAGTTTAGATATATGCTGTATGAATCATAACAGAAGATATTGATGGCGTACGTATGCTTAGTTTCACAAGCAAATATTTGCTTCCTTTTAGTATAAAATGAACTTGAGCCACTCGACGCCTGAATGTGGAACTCTCTGTCGAATGGATAATGTAAAACATCTAGATACTACCCAATGCACAAATCCAAATTCAAATGTTTGTAAATCAATGGGACAACTTCTTTGGTAATTCTCTCCACAAAAAGGTTTCTCGATATCTTAGAGGTACAATTTAAAATGCGATACAAGTTATGATATTTCCACTACATAGAGTACCATTAAAAATTAAATGAATAAATGATGTTATTTGTTTATCAGATGTTCCTGCAGGATATTAAAAATAAACGTCTATAAGAACTACGATGTTTTAGGTCAGGCCAACGATAATTTTTTACTGTTGAGCCCAGAAAACAAACAGCTGCGAAGTGGCACGAAACTGAGAACAAGCCCTTAGAAAAAATTTAACATGAGAGCAA
Organism: Locusta migratoria; assembly: GCA_026315105.1. Taxonomy (NCBI): domain Eukaryota; kingdom Metazoa; phylum Arthropoda; class Insecta; order Orthoptera; family Acrididae; genus Locusta; species Locusta migratoria. The sequence goes on along the minus strand of CM048745.1, from coordinate 214,583,658 downwards.
GCATTGTGAAATATTGTGCAGTACCCTGTATTTCACTTAGACACCAGGAAACACCATAGTTATGCAACACACCAGAAATATTTTAAAACTCTTATAGATTTACACTATTGTGCAAATGCTTGAGAATAAAGGTTTTTCCTACAACAACAAAATCGTGACTAGGCAACTATCTCCTGAATGATAATATGGATCACACAATTTTAATCTGCCAGGAAGTTTCATATCAGCGCACACTCCGCTGCAGAGTGAAAGTGCCATTCTGGAAACATCCCTTAGGCTGTGGGTAAGCCATGTCTCCACCATATCCTTTTTTCCAGGAGTGCTAGTCTTGCATGTTTCGCAGGAGAGCTTCTGTGAAGTTTGGAAAGTAGGAGGCGAGGTACTGGCGGAAGTTGTGAGGCGGCATCGTGAGTCGTGTCGGGATAGCACAGTCGGTAGTGCGCTTGCCCGCGAAAGGCAAAGGTCCCAGGTTCGAGTCCCGGTTCCGGCACACAATTTTAATCTTCCAGGAAGTTTCATTATATCTCATTTCAGCAACGTCTAGAAATTTTCAACACATAATTAGTTTTAAGGAATAACACTGCACTTCTTAACTGTAAGTGATGCCGATGACATTAAGCACAGGAAAAACGTAGTGTTCACTTAATAAGGAACACACGTGACTGTTTCCTGATACATTCATTTCTAAAATAATATTACCAAAACGTAGCTGTTATCTAGTGAATAATGCTTTCATGAAACTGCTTAACGTGTATGTCCGTTGTTTTTTTTTTTTTTTTTTTTTTTTTTTTTTTTTTTTTAGTCTCTTCCAGCTTTTATAATGGAAATACATATCACTTCATCACTTCTCAGTGGGGATTTAGATATGGTACTAACATGTATCAGTGTCGAGAAAAAGTAGAATACGTAAAAAGTTTACAACAAGGGAGAGAAGAGAGTAGTGTGTCGAGGAACAAGCAATTACGGTTAAAGAATGACTCACGTTACATAAGGAAATGCATACAAGCGATCTAAATTGACAGTTCTTTGTTGGGTAAGGGGAAAAATGGCGAGGAATACATTAATAAAGACTGTAGATATTAAAGACTAGGTAGGAGAGTGAGCAATTACGGTGATCAAGGTTGACGACTTAAATTCGCAGGTGGGACGAGATAAATAGCGGCAATCTTGATTTAGTGATAGATGCGAGGAGAATATGATATTAAGGGTCCAGAACATAGATAATGGAAGGTGCAAACAGTGGCTGAACTAAATAAGATGTCCATTTGAAGTGGCGATCGAAACCAATCGACATTTAATTACAGCCTTATATAATCAGCCTGCCTGTTTCCAGTAATCTGTGCCAGGCACGGTTTTTCCCTTAAAAAATAAAACATGGGGTAATTGTGCTCCGTCTCTCGTGCATGTTCACTGAAAGCGTGTGTAACTGTGTGGTCTGTTTGTCATGTCTTTGAGAGAGAGAGGGTGGTGGGTAGGGGGGTCGTATGAGCAGTGATTAAGCCACTCGACGTAGTGAACCGTAAGGTTCTCTTGAGGAAAGGGCGGTGATAGTCCATTGAAAGTATTCGTGGACGATTTTTCTCCTCTTTAATTGACTAAGCGAATGAAAGCTCCCTCTCTAACGATCTCCATGACATCGGAAGAATGACGTTTAACCTCTATTTTATTTCGAACAATATCTGTCATGATGCCGAAAATAAAAGTGGATACGTTTCTTAAACTTGATACTGGGAGACAGAGCAACAGTGTAGAAGTTAAAAGGTAAAAAGATTAATATCTGTCGATATAATCATGTAACCAAAGATTAAAGAGGAGCAATGCCGGAAGAAAGAAACCTGGTATTAGTGTGATTAAACGCAGACATAAGACCCCAGACATATCACATGTCATCAAAAACACCCTCACATATCGATTGCTATGACGATAGCTTAAAACCTCGGCCAATGAAAAGTGAAGAAAGTACGAACAAAAGAGAAAAAGTCTTTCAAGGACACCACATCGGTATCGGATTTTAGAATTTTTTGATATTTATGGTAAGTGAAGTTCAGAGCACAAATAACAATCAACCAAAGCCATTCAACGGAAATCTCCAAAATTCTCGAGAAAATCGACTTTGAAGTTTTGCTAGAGCGCGTAAGTACCAATAATTAAAAGAGCTGCGCAATCTAACGGCGTAGCTCGGATGGTAGCGTTCTATCCTTCTAACCATCAAGTGGTTCGAATCCTGCTGTGACAGATTTTTAATTTTTTTTTTTTTTTTTTTTTTTTTTTTTTTTTTTTTGTGTTCGAATACTTACACAATTTTAATATCTAATTTTTACGAAAAATGCACGTTTTTTAATTATTCGTTATTTTCTATATTTTATAAATGGTTGTTAATAATGACGGTTTCAATCAAGAAACATGAATTAGGTTTTTACAGTATTGGCTTCATGTTAGTGGATGACGGTAGTCTTCGTTTGTTTAGTTTGTGAAGAGCTACGACGCTGTTTTTGGAAAGTAATTTCCATAGCTACTAATGACTTTCCAAGCAGCTATCCTACTCCACAAAGTGTTCACCTCGTCTACGTACACATAAATAAAAACTGACACAACACGTGTAATTAGAGATTCCAAAATGTTTTATATAACTAAAGTCCAAATCAACGAAAAAAATATTTGACACAGCGAGATTCGGACCACCGACTCTATATTGATTTTCTCCATTTTATGTATGGATGTTGGGGCCTCAGCCGTATATAGTACTGAAAACAATGAATAATACCAACGTCAGCCATATTTTCATACTGTCATTTACTGGCAACCAGTTTCGATAGACCACACCATCATCAGGACCTTAAAATAGGGCAAACTGCATTTTGCTGTATTTAAAAAACAAACAAACAGCTGGTGTCGCACAATTACTGTTAGGTTCCATGATTGTGCAGTTGTTTTTGTTGTTTTTAATGCAGCAAAATGCAGTTTGCCGTATTTTAAGGGCCTGATGATGATGGCATGGTGATTCGAAACTGGTTGCCAGTAAATGACAATATAAAAATACAGCTGACGTTGGTGTTATTCATTGTTTTCATCACCGACTCTGTGGTTGTAAGGAAAGAACGCTACCACCTCAGCTACACCACCACATCCTGCTGTTTTAATTATTGGTACTTACGTGTACTTGCAAAACATCGAAGTCGATTTCCTCGATAATTTTTTTAAACTGCGTATAATTGCTGTGGCTGATTTTTATTTAAGCTCTGAACTTCACGCATCATAAAGTAATTCTAAAATCCGATACCATGTGGTCTCCTTGTTAGTTGGTTACAGGTTTACCCTACCCCATGAAAGACAAAGCCACATGACAAACCAGCCTTCTTTATTACCAACTCTTCTTACATCACTGCACAGCATTGTATATTGCTATGATCACTAACTGCCAGCTGCCGCCAGTGTCACTTGCAGACCACTAGCTAGCGTAATTTTTCTGTATTGATATCAGTAGTAAATTGTTAAACATTTTTAGTGCATCTGTTTTTAAGAGCTTTATTCATCCGTTTTTGATAAATACTGTTGTGTAGAGTTTCCGTCTGTGATTTGCAAACAAGTCAGACTGTTAACTACAGCTATCTAGTCACTCAGACTAGTGCCAGCTTTATTACTATCCATTTTTAAATTTAGTTTGTACTTCTGCTCTCAACGGCTTTACTCTCGGTAATTTTGAATGAATAACTTGTCAGAAATGGGCAGGGACTGCGCCTGTTGTATACGGATTCTGGAGGAGTCGGCCGCTGTCCGTAAGCACCTGCAGGCTGTGTTCACCACGATCAACAGTCTTCAGGCTGCTGCCCTGGGCTGCATTGTCACCTAGTCACCTGAGGCGAACGCTGGAGCACCTCTGGTGCCTGTTGGGACGCATCAGGTTCCTCGTGCCACTGAGTCCTTAGGTTCCGAAGTCCCTGCCGGTCGAGAATTGCCTGTCGGTGATTGGCGAAACGCTTACGCCTTATAGGTTCGAGATGTTGCTACCTGATGGTAGGGTCACTTGGGGTATCTGGGCTCAGGGGGTAACTGGGCAAGGGGTTCTTTCGTAAAAGGTGTGAGAATAATTTTATTTCAATTGGTTGGCAGGACTGAGGAACAATGGCTTCACCCTTGAACAAGCAGTCTCACCTATCTTGTGTTGTGGTATTCGTGTGGCAGTTCTTTTTTTCTTTTCAATTTTGTAGTGCGTGATTTCTGTAGGAATGTGATGTCAACCTAACTTTACGGAGCATTTACATGTTTACTGTACGTATTATCACTGTGAAAGGTATTTTAGCATAAAGTAGAAGCACAACAGTCACTTGAAACATTACAGGCAATATGTGTTCTCCTTTATTTTATTAGTTTGAGGTGATGGCCCAGTTACCACCAAAAATTTTCAAAACTGGGGTACGTGGGCCAGGTGCATGGGGTATATGGGCCCGCCAAGGACCCATTTACCCGAAGTATATTACCATTATTGCTTCTTTTTAATTCATTGCTGAAATAAATTTGTTTATTTTTTCCTTATGAATTGAGTTAATTTTATCTAGTGTAAAATTTTAGAATATCCGTATGAAGATCGCTTTTATTTTGTATAACTTGGCCGGTTTCGGGACATCTGCCCGTCTTCAGATCTGTTAACAAATGTTACAATTAATTTTAAGCTACTGTTTACATCGTATAAAATCGAAGGTAGTTAATCGAAAATCAAATTACGAAAAAAATACCAATTCTATGATGTTACAGAGTAATCTGTCGCGTGACCAACAAGTGTTCACAGTCCTTACTAAAATACAAATTGTCTTTGCAAATAACATCAGCTTCTAACCCTACAGACACAGAGCCAGTGGAAATAGTTGCTACTCCTGTAGACATAATGCCACAAGAAGTAGTCTCTTGCTTAAAAGATGCAGGCGCAATTTTGCAGCTAGAAGAGCAAGTCAGTACATCCACAGCTGCAGACCCACCAGGAGTAGCCAATACGTTCGCAGATGAAGAGCAACCAGGAGTGGACAGTACACCCACAGATGCAAACCATCCAGGAGTAGCCAATTCTTCTACAGCTATAAATCAACCAGTAATAACTAGTGCCGGCCGCGGAGGCCGAGGGGACTGAGGTGCGTCAGTCACGGTCTGCACGGCCACTACGGTCGGAGGTTCGAATCCCCCCTCGGGCATGGATATTTGTGCCGTCCTTAGTGTTAGCTAGTTCATAAGTAGTTTGTAAGTTTAGGACTGATGACGCCGTAGTTAAGTCCCATAAGCTATACAAACATTTTTAAGAACTAGTACATCATCAACAGTACATCAGGAAAGTTTTGAAGAGCTATTGTTAGATATTCTTCAGAATGAGAAAAGAACTGAAACAGCTGATAAAAAACGTAAAAGAGTTGTGACCAATTGTGAGATTATTAGACCAAAAGAGTATCTAATAATGAAAGAAAAAGAGAAGGAACTGAACAGAAAGTAACTCAAACAGGCTGCAAGACAAAAGAAGAAAAACTGGCCAAGGTGAACATTTCTAAGTCCAACGCCAGCAGCAAAACTAAAAAGAAGAAATGTAATAATACTGATGAAGAGAAAAGAAAGTGACCAGTTTTCTGTATGTGACAGTGACGATGATTATGATTTTATCAGTTATTCCGACGAAGAAATAAACTGAACATGAAGTGACCGCGTCGCCTTTTTGTTGTTTACCCGTCCCAGTCTGGTTGTCAATAAAGGTATTGGTGCAGGATCCTTTGACATTTAAAACACTGATATAGTTAGTATTACAAGATATTTATTGACTGAAATTTGCAATACTCACCTTCAGAACATATGTTAGTTTCTTCTCTCTTCTCGCGGCGTCGTCCGTATGATGCTAGCTGCGCTGTGACCAAGTTGCTGCTAAGTTCGCAGCCGCGTTCTGACATAGTACTGTCCTAGTTCTGTCGTCATAGCTGCCTAGTGACAGCCTAACTAGTAACTGAGGGTTCTCACTAGTAACTGACGAGCCGTTCAGACGTACGTCGGCCCAGACATAGCCGCTTGTAGAGGGCGCGCCTGCCTGCTTGCTATTGCTTTCGGTCGATCGCTGTCTTCTCCACGATCGTTTTCTTACGTCTGGTGTGTGGCGCTGACTTTACGCCACAACAGAACAAGATGTGAATTCAATACAAGTGGATGATTATTGTATTCTGAAAGTCTATGGAAAGTCAAAAGTAAATTTGAGGGTTTACGTTGCAAAAATGACAAACAAGTCAAATGTTCGCAGAACGAAACTTTCATTTTGCAGCGGAGTGTGCGCTGATATGAAACTTCCTGGTAGATTAAAATTGTGTGCCGAAACCGGGACTCGAACCTGGGACCTTTGCCTTTCGCGGGCAAGCACGCTACCGACTGTGCTATCCCGACACGACTCACGATGCCGCCTCACAACTTTACTTCCGCCAGTACCTTGCCTCCTACTTTCCAAACTTCACAGAAGCTCTCCTGTGAACCACACAAGACTAGCGCTCCTGGAAGAGAGGATATAGTGGAGACATGGCTTAGCCACAGCCTAAGGGATGTTTCCAGAATAAAACTTTCACTCTGCAGCGGAGTGTGCGCTGATATGAAACTTCCTGGCAGATTAAAATTGTGTGCCGGAACCGGAACTCGAACCTGGGACCTTTGCCTTTCGCGGGCAAACGCACTACCGATTGTACTATCCCGACACGACTCACGATGCCGCCTCACAACTTTACTTCCGCCAGTACCTTGCCTCCTACTTCCCAAACTTCACAGAAGCTCTCCTGCGAACCACGCAAGACTAGCACTCCTGGAAGAAAGGATATAGTGGAGACATGGCTTAGCCACAGCCTAAGGGATGTTTCCAGAATGAAACTTTCACTCTGCAGTGGAGTGTGCGCTGATATGAAACTTCCTGGCAGATTAAAATTGTGTGCCGGAACCGGCAAATATTGGATATGAAGTCATGTTTTTTCAAACGACACTTCAAAACTATGAACTTTATGAAAACAGGAGAAGAAGCATACATTACCGAAAATGATAGAGTAAGAAAGCTGCCAAAGCCTATTAAAAGCAGCTCTGCTGGATTCAAAGGCATGGTCAGCTTCACTGATTATGAGTGACTTAATGAACATTTGGTAACTTTTTTTTTAGCAAGATACAGTTAAATGTTAAAAACTGAATTTGAGCTTATTAAACTTTATTTGTGTAACTCTTACTCTTGTTTCATAGTAAAAGTTGAGTTGTTCAAAATTTTGAATTAATTTCACACACAGTCATTCAGTACAGGTTCACTTGCATTGTCTATAACTCGACTACATTGTCATTGAAATGATATGTTTTAATTTTCGAATCCTCCCTTGGGCATGGATGTCATGGGTATGTAGGTTGTCCTTAGGTTAGTTTAACTTAGTTTAAGTACTTTGTAAGACTAGGGACTGATGACCAACATAGTTTGGTCCCATAGAATTTAAAAAAATGTTTTAATTTTCTTATGGAGTTTACATGTTACCCGTGTTGTGGTCTTCAGTCCTGAGACTGGTTTCATGCATCTCTCCACAACACCCTATCCTGAGCAAGCCTCTACGACTCCACATAAAAACGGCAACCTACATCTGTCTGAATCTGGTTATTGTATCCATCTCTTGGTCTTCCTCTGCGGTTTTTACCCCAAACACTTCCCTTCAATGCTAGATTCACGATTCCTTGATGTCTACGAATGTGACCTACCAATTGATCTCTTCTTTACGTCAAGGTATGCCAGAAGTTCCTTTTCTCCCCAATTCCGTTCAGTACTTCCTCATTAGTTACGCGATCCACCCACCTAATCTTCAGCATTCTTCTGTAGCACCACATTTCAAAAGCCTCTTCAAAATGTTCAAATGTTTGTTAAGCTTATGGGACTTAACTACGGGGTTATCAGTCCCTACACTTACAAACTACTTACGAACTACCTTATACTAAGGACGGCACAAATATCCATGCCCGAGGGGGGATTTGAACCCCCGACCGTAGTGTCCGTGCAGACCGTGACTGGAGCGCCTCAGTCCCCGAGGCCACCGCGGCCGGCTCAAAAGCCTCTATCCTCTTCCTGTCCGCACTGTTTATCGTCCATGTTTCACTCCCATACAAGGCAACACTCCACACAAATGCCTTCAGAAAGGAATTCCTTAGGCTTAAATCAATATTCGATGTTAACAAATTTCTCTTTTTCAAGAACGCTTTTCTACCAATTGCCATTCTGCTTTTTATATCCTCTGTATTGCGACCATCATTTGTTATATTAATGCCCAAGTAACAAAACTCAACTATCTCCTTTATTGTTTCGTTACCTAATCTAATTCCTTCAGCATCACCTGATTTTCTTAGACTGCACTCCATTACCCTTGTTTTACTCTTGTTAATGTTCATCTTATATGCACCTTTCAACCCACTGTCCATTCCGTTCAACTGCTCTTCCAGGTCCGTTTCTGTCTCTGACAGAATTACTATGTCGTCGGCAAAACGCAATGTTCTTAATTCTTCACCTGAACTTGAATTCTTTCTCCAAATTTCTCCTTGCTTTCCTTTATAGCTTGTTCAATGTACAATTTGAATAACGTCGGAGAAAGGCTACAATCCTGCCTTACTGCCTTCCCAACCACTGCATCCCTTTCATGTCCTTCATCTCTGACAACTGCTGTCTGGTTTTTGTACAAGTTGTAAATAACCTTACGCTCCCTATATTTTACTCCTGTTTGCTCCAGAACTTCAAAGAGTTTATTCCAATCAACATTGTCAAAAGCATTCTCCAAATTTATGAAAGCTAGAAATGTATGTTAGCCTTTCCTGAATCTATCTTCTAGGATAAGCCGTAAAGTGAGTATCGCTTCCCGTGTTCCTACATTTCTCCTAAATCCAAACTAATCTTCCCCGAGGACGGCTTCTACCAGCTTGTCCATCCTTCTGTAAATAATGCGTGTTAATATTTTGCAACCATGACTTTTTAAACTGATGGTTCTGTAGTTTTCACACCTGTCTGTGCCTGCTTTCTTTTGAATGGGGATTATTACATTTTTCTTAAAGTCTGAGGGTACATCGCCAGTGTCAAACATCTTACATACCAGATGAAACAGTTTTGTCATGTCTGGATCTCCCAGAGACTTCAGTAGCTCTGAGGGAATGTCATCTACTCCAGGTGCCCTCTTTCGACTTAGGTCTTTTAGTGCTCTGTCAAATTCATCTCTCAGTGTAGTATCTCCTAGTTCATCCTCATCTACATCTTCTCCCCTTCCTACAATACTGCCTCTAAGTTCATTTCCTTCGTAGAGACTCTCTATATACTCTTTTCACTTTTCAGCTTTCCCTTCCTTGCCGAGAACTGGTTTTCAATCTGTGTTCTTGATATATTATCTCCAAAAATCTCTTTTATTTTCCTGTAACTATTTTTCCCCTATTTATACATTCTTCTACATTCTTGCATTTGACTTCTAGCCACTCCTGCATAGCCGTTTTGCACTTCCTGTCAATGTCATTTCTCTGTCGTCTGTGCTCCATTTTGCCTGTTTCATTTATTGCATTTTTATACTTACCCAACAGGCTCAATTAGCTGAATTGAGACAACAATAATCAGTATGGAACTAAGATCACAATGATCCAATTACTCCACTCTATGGATGTATCTGGACCCATTGGGCATTTTTTTTTCTTTTCCCCTTCTCAAGTTTGAATATAATGTATATTTGTAGTTCGAATGTTGTATTATAATAAAATATGTTTTAGATGGTAATTTAACGTATTAATACTTCCTATGCTAGTATTAAGTTAGGAACTACGCGCTCACGTTGTAAAATGATGCCGCAGATGCCCCGGATGCCCCAACTGACCTTACTACATCTAAGCCAGCACGGACTGCCTCGTCTGTTTCAGCAGTGGTCAATCCTTCCTCCAGGCCCGGACAGTTGCAGAGGGTGGATTTATCAGTAATCGGTGGCTCCATTGTTAGGCGCGTCATGGAAGCCCTTAGGGAAATAGTGGGAGGGTCGAAGAAGAATGCTGGTGTGCACTCTGTTTCCTTGTCGGGGTTCTCATCCGAGATTTGGAGGAGACTCTGCTCGAAAGAGATTTTATGTCGCTTGGGTTCAGAGGTTGTTCCTTCAGGCGGCTGGCGGCTTTGGTGAAGACTGCTAGTCTCCTTTGCGTGGTGGAACCGGAGTTATCGTTTTACAGAATCGTTCCCAGAATCGATCGCGGTCCTCTTGTTAGGAAATGAATGGAAAGCCTTCAACCAGAGGCTCAGACTATGCTTTGCTGATCTTGGTGAAAATTTCTCGACCTCCGCTATAGGGGGAAGAAATATAGATCCCCTGAACAGGTCAGGCATGCAAAACATTAAGGGATTACACGATTCTAATGTTTGTATATCTATGGGAACAAATTACTATGGTCATCAGTCCATAGGCTTACAAACTATTTAAACTAACCTAACGACAACACACACATCCATGCCCGAGGGATGACTTTAGCCTCCATCGGAAGCAGTGCACATGTGAGTTTTTTAGGAATGAGAGTACCTTCCACAGGCCTGTTAAGACACTTACCGATTCCGGTCACGCCACCACTCGACACAGCAGAACGAACATTGAAAATTTTAATAAAGTAGTTGTTAACTCCGTCTATGGAAAGATCCCACACTGCCCTCAGATTTACATAGTCACAATGCTTATATAACACTAGGGACGGATAGCTGGATTAAACCAGATGTCAGTAGCAAAGAAATCCTAAACGCAGACTGTAACGTATACCGCAGAGATAGGCTGAACTCTGAAGGGAGAGGCGTGTTTATAGCGATAAAATATGCTATTGCATAGAGTGAAATTATTACAGATCCGGAATGTGAAATAAATTGGGCAAAGGTTAGGGCTAAAAGTGACACGAACATGGTCATTGAATGTTTTTATAGACACCCTGTCTCAGCAGCAGTAGTGGTGGAACATCACTAGTCATGTTGTAGTTTTAGGTGGCAATTTTAACTTATCGGGTATAGAATTGGAACAAAAGTATTTAAGATGGGTAGCATGGACAGAAAATCCAGTAATATTGTTTTAAGTGCTGCATCCGAAAATTGCCTCTGACAGTCAAAAAGAGACGACAAGAGAAGATAACGTGTTAGAACTGCTGATGATAAATAGGTACGAACTTATCGACTCCGCGTAGAACAGGTAATTAGCGATCATAAGGCCTTACAGTATCAATGAATATAGCTGTAAATACACTATGTTTTCAAAAGCATCCGGACACCCTCAGAAACAAAGTTTTTCATATTAGTTGCATTTTGCAGCCACCTACTGCTAGCTACTCCATATCAGCGACCTCAGTAGACATTAGACATCGTGAGAGAGCAGAGTAGGGCACTCCGTGCAACTCACGGACTTCGAACGTGGCCAGGTGATGGTGTTGCTCTTGTGTCAGAAGACTGTACCGCGAGATTTCCAGGCTGCTAAACATCCCTAGGTCCATCGTACAAGCCGACCTCGTCTGCTGACTAACGGAAACCGCCGACAGTTGAAGAGGGTATTATAGTGTAAAAGGAAGACATCTATCCAGACCATCACACACGAATTCCAAACTGTATCAAGATCCACTCCAAGTTCTACGACAGCCGGGGTTGAGGAACTTGGATTTCATGGTCGAGCAGCTGCCCATAAGCCACACATCATGCAGGTCAGTGCCAAACGACGCCTCGCTTCGTGCAAGGACAGTAAACATTGGACAACTGAACAATTGAAAAACGTTGTGTGGAGTGACGAGTCACGGTTCACTAAGTGACAATCCTATAGCAGAGTGTGGGTATGCCCGGAGAAGGTCATCTGCCAGCGTGTGTAGCGTCAACAGTAAAATTCGAAGGCGGTGGTGTTATGTTATGATCATGTTCTTCTTGTTGCTTTGCGTGGTACCATCTCAGCACAGGCCTACTTTGGTGTTTTAAGCATCTTCTTGCTTCCCACTGTTGACGAGCAATTCGGGGATGGCGATTGCATTTTTCACCATGAACGAACACATGTTCATAATGCACGACCTGTGGGGGAGTGGTTACACGACGATAACATCCCTGTAAAAGACCGGCCTGGCTTGAATACAGTAGAACACCTTTAGGATGTTTTGGAAAGCCGACTTCGTGCCAGGCCTCACCGACCTTTCCTCAATACAGCACTCCGTGAATAATGGGCTGCCATTCCTCAAGAAACCTTCCAACATCTGATTGAAAGTATGTCTGCGAGAGTGCAAGCAATCATCAAGGCTAAGGGTTGGCCAACACCATATTGAATTCCAACATTACTTATGGAGGGATCCGTGTTTCTTAACTTCCGCAAAACAATCGATATCGTTGCTTAACGTCACCTGGTTAAAAATTGCGAGGGTATGTAATATCAGACCGACTTTGTGGCTAGACTGAGGCTTTTCTAGCGAAGACATCACAGCATGTCGTATTCAACGAAGAGAAGTCTTCAGACGTTGAAGTGATCTCAGGCGAGTCCTAGGGTAATGTTACAGGTCCGTTGCTTTTCACAAAATATACATAAACTAGCTTAACGCCCGCTGCTTCGCATGCGTAGGCTGCTTGGTCTGCACTAGCTGTTTCTCCCCTTAATATAAATTTTCATAGATGTCGCTTAAGTACTATCATAATAAAATGTTGTGATACTACTTGTATCTGCGATAGAATGGCCGTGCGTGGTGCGCGCTGCTGTTCGCCGTCGGAGGTTCTATTCGCCCCTCGGACATGGGTGTTTGTGTTGTCCTTAACATAAGTTAGTCTAATTTAGTTTAATTAGTTTGTAAGCCTTAGGGACTGATGACCCCGTAGTTAAGTCTCTTAAGATTTACAAACATTTGAACATTGGATTCTACTACTTGTAACTCCCTATGATACCCCTTAATAGTTGAATTTCGAAAAATACCCCAACATGTGTCTTTTAAATTCCAACCAAGTATGCAAATATAATTTTTTGTAATTCTGGATTCAAAATTGGTTTAGCAGCAACGTATTTTCAAAAGATGTTTCATCCCCTATTTCACCCCCTAAATGATTAATTTTCTGAAAATACCGAAACACGTATCTTTTTAATTCTGACCAAGAAAACATATACCAATTATGTGGTTTTAGCTCAAAATTGCCTTAAAGAGTTTCGAAAAACATCCCCTCTCCAATTTAACCCCCTTGATGGTTGAATTTCCAAAAAATACCGAAACACGTATTTTTAAAATTCTAACCAACAATACAAATACCAATTTTTGCAGCTCTAGCTTCCAAATTATCTTGACAACAATGTGTTTTCAAAAAGAATGTTTCACTCCTTATTTAACCCTCTTACTTGTTGAATTTCCAAAATTACTGAAACTCGTGTTTTTTTAATCCTGACCAAGATTCCATATCAGACGTTTCGTAGTTGTAGCTTAAAATTTGAGTTAACAGCAACATATTTTTGAAAATCAATGTTTTGCGTCCCCTATTTTACCCCCTTATTGATTGAATTTCAGAAAATGCCGAAACACGTGTCTTTTGAATTCGAACCCTGAATTAAAATCAGATATTTTGTAGTTCTAGCTTCAAAATTGCCTAAATAGTAAGGTATTTTCAAAAAAAGTTTCATCCCCTATTTCACCCCTTACGGACGGAACATCGAAAAATCGCTTCTTAATGACGCCTACAGAGTAAGATCAACACCCTCTACAAATTTCAAGTTTCTATCTTCAGTAGTTTGGGCTGGGCGATGATGAGTCAGTCAGTTAGTCAATCAGTCGGGACATTGCCTTTTATATATAGAGATTACTCGTAGATAACATTGGAAGTTCCATGGGGCTTTTTGTGGGTAATTCTGAAGATTATGGAGAAGTTGCAGCATTGCAGCGAAAGTCAGGAGGTTTCGCAGCACACTGATCATGAAGTAGGAAATGGGAATTGATCCGCAACATTTACAAAGTTTACATGGAAAGAAAGATCCTTTATTGTACAACTGCGCAATAGTAGGACAAACGCAGGGCGGAAATGGCCGTACCGTCACGTTACCGATCTCTCGGCCGCTCGCATAGGAGATTCGAGTCCTCCATCGGGCACGGATGTGTGTATTGTCCTTAGTATAAGTAAGTAGTTTTAAACTCTAGGGTCCGATCAACAAAGTAGTTTTTTCCCTTAGAATTGAGGAGTGACATTTAAAAACGTGATAAGCCCACTCGCGGTCAAATTAGTTTGAAGCAATCAATAAAGTGGCAGAAGGGCATTGTAAAGAGAAGGGTGGAGAGGTAAAATGTTTCAAGAGATAATCTTTTGAGAGATTGGTGCAAATCAAGACATGTCCATAGATTTCAAAACTTTTGTTCCAACACTGTCTTTAAATAGGCCGAAATAATGATATTTGTCTCAGTCATTCCATTCTTCTAACATCTTGAAGCTTAACAAATTCTCAAACATAAATCCTAATTTTCTCCACAACTTTGCCTAATATTAGTTTTCTCTTTCCTATGTAAAATTTATATTTGTGGAAGAATCGCTTTTTGAAAAGTTACTTCTGAGTTATAAAGTTATAAACATTCTAACACTTTTTTTTTTTTTTTTTTTTTTTTTTTTTTTTTTTTTTTTTTTTTTTTTTTTTTTTAGCAGGACGAACACTGAAAGCAGTTACTGCCATAAAATATCTTTGAGTAGACAAAGGGACGATTTGAAATGGAACGATCATACAAAATCAATCGTGGGTAAGGCTAATGCCAGACTGACATTTATTGGAAGAAACAAAGGAAGTAGCTTACGAAACTCTCGTTCCGCCAGCGGTTGAGTATTGTTCAACACTGTGAGATCCGTAACAGGTATGTCTTTTTTTTAATTTTCATCTTTTTATTATTAGCCTTTGAGTAGTCCCCATACAGCCATCCACATAAATAATAATAATGACATCCTCTTGTACAGTTATGCAAGCAAGTTTTCAAAAGTAAATAAACAAAAATTAAAGATAAGACTGAAAACAAAGGCAAGAGCAATTTGAAATAACATAATAAACATTACAGATATGACAGGAACCAAATAGAAGGCACTTGAAATAAGTTTATTGTCTTGACCACAAATTGCAATTTATTAAGCCCTTAAGCGGTGCGACATGTTCAACTTCCTCTGCCCAATGCGAACATATTTTGTTAGAACCCACTTCCATAGGACGCATGATCATCTTTCTGAAATATCAGAAATCTGATCGAAAACGGAAGGATTCAGATGTTCCTTTTCCCGCGCGCTATTATAGAGTGGAACGGTAGAAAACATATAAGCGGTTCGATAAACGCTGCTCCATGCACTTGAATGTAACTAGCGGATTATTTATGTCGATATAGATAGAACTGATCAGTGCAATACCAAAAGCTGCTAACGAAGAGCCGACCGCGGTGTCCGAGGGGACTGAGGCGCGCCAGTCACCGTCTGCACGGTCACTGCGGTCGGAAGTTCGAATCCCCCCTCGGGCATGGATGTTTTTGTCGTCATTAGTGTTAGCTAGTTTGTAAGTTTAGGGACTGATGTCCCCGTAGTTAAGTCCCATAAGCTAAACAAACATTTGAACATTTTTGCTAACGAAGAAAACAACGGAGAAAGGAGAAGTAACACTTGTATTCAACAAGGGAAAATCAACGAATGTGGAGGGGAAAAGGCCAGACAGTTGGTACAGAATTTTACTGGTGATCTAATTGCTGTAGTGAGAGACAGGGGCAACCAGGAATGGGTCTCATAGTACTACATCAAAATCTGCACACGGGCACAAAGGTAAGATGAAAACTTGGATATGAAATTGGAATACAGTGGTAAACGGAACTAAAATTGATTAACAGGTTGAAATACAGTATTTCTGCTTCTGGAAAACTATTCACAGAAATTACGACTTCGCCATATAGCGAGAGTGGGGAGAATAAAGCAAAAAATCAAATGTTTGTAAATCTATGGGACCTAACTACTGTGGTTATAAGTCCCTTGGCTTAGAAACTACTTAAACTAACTGAAGGACAACACACACGTACGCACGCACGCACACACACACACACACACACACACACACACACACACACACACACACACACACATGCCCGAGAGAGGACTCGAACCTCCTACGGGGAACAACCGCATGCTGCGCAGCAAGGCACCTTAGGCTGGTTGCACACACACCGATTGGAGACGGCCGGTAAATAAAACTGCCGTCCACGTACCAGCAGTGGCCCATTGGAGGGCATTGTAGTCTGCACACAGGCCGACCACGGACCGGCACCGGCAAAAAGCCGGCCATTCAGTGGAGAGGCGCACGTCGTCAAATGACAGCTGTAGTGTAGTGGCACTCGCAACGATTTTTACCGGCCGACCTCCCTGCACAGTCGACGTAGCGCATATGACTAAAATACAAAATATTGATTCGACAGTGAGTTATGTATACAATAAACTGCAAATATTTTTTATTCTTGTCTGATCCAAGGCGTTCAGTGAATTTCAATGTCGAAGTTGAGATCTTTTTCAAGACTCGTACTCGAAACCTGATTGTATGGGATTGTTTTATTATTTTTTTCCGGGAAGATCGTATCTTTGTTCTATGATGTTCTTGAGATGTTCATTGTGTTTTATTACGGAGCCGTCTGAGCGATTGGCTATCCAGATACGTTTCTAGTCCTACCCAAATCATCAACTTATCAAAAATGTTCATATTCATAGAGGTTATGGGACTCAACTACGGGGTCATCAGTCCATAAACTTACAAACTACTTATGAACTAGCTAATACTAAGGACGGCACAAATATCCATGCCCGAGGGGGGTTTCGAACCCCCGACCGTAGTGGCTGTGCAGAACGTGACTGGCGCGCCGCAGACCGCTCGGCCACCGCGGCAGGCCATTAACTTCTCACGTACTAAGAGTGTCCACTACTCGTTCTTCTCAAAGCTTTATCTATATTCCCGCAAAGAATCGAACGGGTTGCTATATCCATACAGAAATGGTCATTTGCTTGTTTGAGGCATATATAGATTCAGTGGTGGATTTCCATATTTCCCGCCGGCAGGCTTTTCGAACTAACTAACCTCTAGAATTCGATACCCTATTTCACTCATAATATTTATAATGTTTTGTACACTATCGTTCTTATTATACCACATTTTTCCATAATTAGTATAACTGTGAACTAGGAGACCGAAGTATCACTAGCCAGATTATTTTTATATCGCAACTATTTGGATACGATTATACAAGAAATAGTTTTTGTATAATATATTTCTGAGCTAAAAAAAAATCACAGTCAGATAGCATTAATAATGTAGGGGTAAGGTATACCTTAATATTTCTTACAAAAAATGTGCATTCTGGAAACGTAATTAAATTTCTTTTATTACCCTACATTTATTTAAAGTTAAAAAAATTTGGCCCCAATCTTGCCGTCCCTAAAATCTGCCATCCTAGGCTCCAGCCTGCTGGTAGATCCGCCACTGCATACATTCGTATATGCATAGGCCTACGGTTACAATGTATTCAGTAACTAATAGAAAGTTGATGATACACTTATTTTGCTAGTGGGAGCACAACCAGTTTCGTGAACCAAAAATATAGAAATGCGACTAGAGATACATAAAAACAAGTTTCCTGCGAACTGAATGAGGCTTTTGAAGAAATGGAGACTAAAGAAAAAAATGCATCTCGTAAGTGGTACACTAATGAATTATACAGTACTTGCTTTGTTATTTGTATCATGTCAGCAATATCTGTCATATAATATTGTGGGAAGTCGTTTTGGATTCGTTAATTTATGTTTGGAATCGACTCTCCCACGACAGCGAAGCGACTGCTCGTTTGACCGGCAAAATTCCGGCGTGTGGAGTCTCTCTGCGGATAAAATACCGGTCGATATTTTACCGGCCGTCCAAAATCGGTGTGTGTGCAGTCAGCCGTAGAGCGATGGCCATTCCACCATGGCGAGACCAAGCCTTCCAGCGCAGGCACGGAAATAAAATGTAACATACGGAGGTAATATAGATATGTTAACAAAGTGTGCTATCAGCGACAATAGTAAATCCCATTGCCTAGTGTGCCCACATCAGTGTTGCCACCATGGAGGTAACAATAAACGGAGGCGCCCTGACGCCACAGCTGTGTAGCCAAGGGCAGCCATCTTGATCCGACCAAAACACTGCTGTATTTACCTTGTTTGCGTATGCTTGTCGCCCTTTGTGGAAGGATTTTGCACTATTATGGTGACTTCTGTGATGTTTATGAGTACGAATCATTCTGATTGCAACGCGAAATCGAAAGAAATACCATTCCATGTGGAAATTTCCCCGTAACTTGTAATTTTACCACTTTTATTGTGAACGAACGTATACATCTTTACCTGTAATGTAGCGTATTTTTCTCTTATGATTTTCGATTTCCTAAAGATGAAAGTTATTTCCTCCCCACTTAACATACTATTTACGAATGAATAAAATATAAATTTGATTTTTATTAAGTCAGAGATTTCGAAAGCCAAACCTAGTTTCAATATTAATGAAACTTACTACACAAAGAAAAGATATCGTCACTGTGCTCGTAAATCTGGCATTGCTTCACTCAGTCGAATTATTTTCTCTGACGATCCTCAGATTAGCCAAAGAAAGAACCCGCATTTGTGATTCGTAATATTATAGTAACAACTATTTTTAAACAGAATAACGCGAAATATTTATCGTTTTTGGAGATTTCATTTTAAACAAAAACTTGAAACAACCGATTTGAGGACGTCACATGCATACATCTACATGTACATCTACATGGGATACTCTGCGAATCACATTTATGTGCCTGGCAGAGGGTTCATCGAACCACCTTTATACTATTCATCTCCCATTCCGCTCTCGAATAGCACGCGGGAAGAAAGAACATCTGAATCTCACCGTTCGAGCTCTGATTTCTCGTATTTTATTCTAATGATCATTTCTACGTATGTAGATGGGAGTCAACAATATATTTTAGCATTCGGAGGAGAATGTTGGTGATTGGAGTTTCGTAAGTAGTCCACGCCGCAGATATAACCGCCATTGTAATGATTCCCATCCCAGATCCTGTATCATTTTCGGAACGCTGTCTCCCCTGTATTATGACGATATGAAATGAACTGCCCTTCTTTGGTCTCTTTCGATGTCCTCCGTCAAACTCACCTGATAAGTATCTCACACTGGGCAGCAATACTCCAAAAATAGACGGACAAGCGTAGTGTACGCAGTTTCTTTTGTAGTTCTGTTGCATGCTTTAAGGGTTCTGCCAATAAAACGCAGTCTCTGGTTCGCCTTTAGCACGACTTTATCTACGTGGTCTTTCCAGTTTAAGTCTGAATTAATAGAAGTACATAGATATTCTGTGGAGTTTACGGCCTTCACGTTGGATTGATTTATCTTGTATACAAAGTTGAACGGATTTCTTTTCGTACTCATGTGGATGACTTCACACTTCCCATTATTTAGAGTCAATTGCCAATTTTTACACCATAGTGCTATCTTATTTAGATTGTTTTGCAGTTGGTTTTGATCTGCAGATGATTTTACTTGATGGTAAATGACGGCGTAATATGCAAGCAACCTAAGAGAGCTATTTAGATTTTCTCCCAAATTGTTTATGTAAATAAGGAACAGCAGAGGACCAATGACACTACCCTGTGGAACGCTCGATATCACCTCTGTTGTAGCAGATGCCTTATCATCGATTACTACAAACTGTGTTCTCTCTGACAGAAAATCCCCTATCCAGTTTAAAATTTGGGGCGATATACCATAACCACGCAATCTGATTTAAAGCCGTTTGTGAGGTACGGTATCAAAAGCCTCCTAGAAATCATAAAACACGGAATCAATTTGAGAACCCTTGTCGATAGAACTCATCACTTCGTGTGAGTAAAGAGCTAGTTGTGTTTCACATGAACGATTTTTTCTAAATCCGTGTTGATCTTGGGTCAATAGATCATTCTGTTCGATGCAATTATAGCTGTGTCTGTATTTACAGTCGCCAACACACTGTCAGTGATATGGTCGGAGTGTCATGGTGGCCACGGCTTCAAAGCGTATTACGGCTAGGATACGTAGCACCATCTGTCTTTATTCCTACCTCCATGGTTGCCACTATTTAAGTTCCAACCCTCGTAAATAATTACATGTATTTAAATAACATACAGTGTGATTATTTAGTCCCTGTTCAAACTCTAGGGATTGACCAAGAAGCGGATGCGGATCGGGCAAACGTATAATGGACGTATGTCATGTAATGGTTTCCGTGCTAGAGTCCATTTATTCAGCCTTACTACGTTGCAGAGACCGCGGTCTAATATGACCTTCTCCACGCACCCCCAGTCACATTAAGTAAGGAAAACTGTTTCTGTATGCCTCAACACGTGCTTGTAAGCGCCATTAGCATGTTTCGTTCCACACGTCTACATCGACCGGATAGCATCTGAACGCTGTAAAACGAAGCATAAGTACGGTGCTCCACCGTTTCAACAGCTAGGATAGGCTCTGCATACACGACAGTTTTGAGATGGCCCCATAACCAGAGATCGGGCGGTTTGATATCCGGTGAACGCACAGGCAATGCAACTGGACTAGAAACGATACGGCCGAATTTCGTCCGTACGTTAACTGCGAAAGGGGCTGGAGTACATCACGTAACAGCCACAGCAATGGCTCCTTCGCATCAAGGACGAGGGCACCCTGTTAGGCGACGTGGGAGGAAGACAGGTCCCTATACAGGGTGGTCCATTTATTGTGAAATAAGCATCATACGAGAAAACTACAAACAACAAAACTTTTCTAGCTCGAAGGGGGAAACACATGGCACTATGGTTGGCCCGCTAGAAGGCGTTGCCATAGATGAAACGGATTTCAGCTGCATTTTTGGCCCACTTCAGGTTACGGTAGCAACACTAAAAGTGGGCCGTTGCGATCGTCTTTTGAGAGCTCGAAATTTAAATGAAAATAATGGCTTAACCATTCATTTGACACGAAAACTGAATAACCGAATTCATAAGTAGTTTGAAAGCGTAGGGACTGATGACCCCGTAGTTAAGTCCCATAAGTTCTACAAAGATTTGAACTTTTTTTTTCGAACCGTTCAACCGATCGGCACCAAAATTTACACACATATTACTTTCCCTTCAGAGACCTGACATTTCGGATAAAAAATACGTTAGTATCACTAAAAAGGTCGTTATAAATCGTTCATCTGACACAATAATTGCATAACCGAATTTGTAGAGAAGAATATTATCTACAACTTTGCTCTCTTATGTTTTTTTCACAACTCGCACCGTACAGAATTATTGGCAAAAATAACGACGATTTGACACCGTCAGTTGATTTTACGTAAGCCAGGCGTTCGGAGATGTCAAGTAACATTCCTCGCCTAGAAATCTTTCTGGCATACGCCATCTTGCTTGCTGTATTTTATGATTTGGGTATTATAACCAAGGAGGTTAGAATACAGGGAGACGCCCTTATGCTGAAAAATGTGAAGTCTGCCTCCGCCATAGTGGCCATTTTTGGAGAAGTGTTCGTATTGTGGAGCTTATAACGTTTACTTGATTTTTAAGAAATTACAGTTCATTTCTTTCTACCAATTTCACACATGATACTCAGCTTTTCAACATTACGATGAATGGGGGCTCTGCTCGCTGCAACATTATTCTCCTGGGGCGTCGTGGTAGAAATAAATACTCGGTATGCACAATTATTCACTTCTTCTTTAATTTGCAATCAAACTGCTTCTCCACCAAATCATTACAACTTCATACGTACACAATGCAACAGAATTTAGATGATAGTATTTCCATTTTAAAACGCAGACTGACATAGCTTCCAGATCACTTTGCGAAAGCCAAAACTCGAACTCCTCCACGCAAGGCGGTGAGGCAAATATATAACATCGACAATAATGACATTACATTAGGTATTGTTCATAACAATTGAATATACTACGTTACAATTAAGGAACACTCAAGTAAAACATTTCATGTACACAAAAATAATCACAATATAAAATGAAAACTATACAAACAATAATTTTGGATAGCGCATATCTTTTTAAGTTGAAATCTCGGACCTTTTTGTTTTACAACAAAGTGAAAAGTTAAATGTCAATTAATTTGTTAATGAGTACATCATACATGTTACTAACATATGTGCAACTATCAAATATCTTGGCCATACACAAAATGTACTCAAAATTTCACGTCAATCAATATATACAAAGAATTACAGTATTGATATTTGGACTATTACAGTTAGCTGGTCAACACAACTTGTTTATGAGCCTAACATATATACAATGCTATTTATTTTCTTGACTGTCTTTTCTTTCTAGTTCTTGAAATAATGTACAATGACAAAACTACTGTTTATAGAATTGTTTGGAAAGCAAATATACGAATCTCTTAATTAATGAAATCTATCACTTGTTAACTAATCACAGTATCACCGAGACTCTGTCCTACACTGATTCCTAGGATTGTAACTAATTCACACGCAACGTATATCACTATTAAACCACACAATACCGGGTCCGACGCAGACGGTATCGTACGATAACATTGAGATGAGGGGGTCAGCAGTATCGTCACAATACCCCCCCCCCCCATCAGCTCGACGAAGCCCTCATAAGTCGAGGTGATGTAAGAGTAAAGCACCTACTTTGGATGGCTTGGACCCGGTGGCTGGCTTGGCTGCATCAGTACCTCACTTAGTCCTGTCGGGTTGGCACAGCACAGTCCACACGCACAGCATCACCAGATCCTTAAAGTTCCAAGTGCAGTAAGTAGGTGACAAGGGTATGGCCTCCCAAGAGCATAGGGCAGAATCGGGAACAGCTGACACTCAAGAATCTTCCACACTGAACTTGTCTGACCTTTTTAAGCATCAAAACGAAATACACAAGAAACATATGACAAAAACTCCACATAACTATACTGTAAAATTTACTGTTCTCGTTCGAACTGAATTTTTTAAAACTTTGAGTATCTGGTTCGCCTTTCCCACGACATTATCTACGTGATCTTTCCAGTTTAAGTCTGAAGTAATAGTACTACCTAGATATTTTGTGGAGTTTACGGCCTTCACGTTTGATTGATTTATCTTGTATACCAAGTTGAACGAATTTCCTTTCGTACTCATTTGGACAACTTCACACTTCTCAATATTTAGAGT
Source organism: Locusta migratoria (assembly GCA_026315105.1). Classification (NCBI taxonomy): domain Eukaryota; kingdom Metazoa; phylum Arthropoda; class Insecta; order Orthoptera; family Acrididae; genus Locusta; species Locusta migratoria. The sequence continues at coordinate 214,560,451 of CM048745.1, read as the reverse complement.
CAATTGCCAATTTCTACACCATAGTGAAATCTTATTTAGATCGTTTAGCAGTTGGTTTTGATCTGCAGATGATTTTATTTGTCGGTAAATGACGGCGTCATCTGCAAACAACCTAAGAGAGCTACTTAGATTTCCCCCCAAATAGTTTATATAAATAAGGACCAGCAGAGGACCAATGACACTACCCTGTGGCACGCCCGACATCACCTCTGTTTTAGTCGATGCCTTACCATCGGTTACTACAAACTGTATTCTCTCTGACAGGAAACCCCTATCCAGTCGCAAATTTGGGGCGACATACGATAACCACGCAATTTGACTAAAAGCCGTTTGTGAGGTACGGTATCAAAAGCCTCCTGGAAATCAAAAAATACAGAATTAATTTGAGAACCCTTGTCGATAGCACTCATCGCTTCTTGTGAGTAAGGAGCTAGTTGTGTTTCGCATGGACGATATTTTCTAAATCCGTGTTGCCTTGGGTAAATAGATCATTCTGTTCGACGCAATTATAGCTGTGTCTGTATTTACAGTCGCTAACACACTGTCAGTGTTTTGGTCTGAGTGTCATTGCGGCCACGCTTTCAAAGCGTAGTACGGCTAGGGTATACGTAGCTCCATCTGTCTTTTTTCTTACCTCCATGGTTGCCACTGTTTATGTTCCAACCCTCATAAATCATTACATATATTTAAATAACATACAGTGTGATTATTTAGTCCCTGTACAAACTCTAGAGATTGATCAAGAAGCGGATGCGGATCGTGAAAACGTATAATGGATGTATGTTATGAAATGGTTTCCGTGCTAGAGTCCATTTATTGAACCTTACTACGTTGCAGAGACTGCGGTCTAATATGACATGCTCTACGCAGCCACATTCACACCAAGTGTAGAAAACTGCTTCTGTATGCCTCAACACGTGCTTGTAAGCGCCGTTAGCATGTTTCGTTCCACACGTCCACATCGCCCGGATAGCATCTGAACGCTGTAAAACGCAGCATAAGTACGGTGCTCCACCGTTTCAACAGCTGGGATAGGCTCTGCATACACGACAGTGTTGGGATGGCCCCATAACCAGAGATCGCGCGGTTTGATATGCGGTGAACGCACAGGCCACGCAACTGGACCAGAAACGATACGGCCGACTTTTGTCCGTACGTTAACTGCGAAAGGGCACCCTGTTAGGCGACGTGGGAGGAAGACAAGTCCCTATACAGGGTGATCCATTGATAGTGACCGGGCCAAATATCACGAAATAAGCATCAGACGAAAAACTGCAAACAACAAAACTTTTGTAGCTTGAAGGAGGAAAACAGATGGCCCTATGGTTGGCCCGCTAGATGGCGCTGCCATAGGTCAAACGGACTTCAGCTGCATTTTGGGCCGTTGCGATAGTCTTTTGACAGTTCGAAATTTAAATGAAAATAACGGCTTAACCATTCACCTGACACGAAAACTGGATAACCGAATTTGTGAATGAAAAAATTCCTTATAACTTTGTTGTCTTATGTTTACTTTTATTTATTTTTTATTTTTATTTTTTTTCTTATCTCGTATCGTTTTATTGATATTTGCAAAAATAACGGTGATTTTTGGAGAAGTGTTCGTATTGTGGAGCTTATTACGTTTACTTGATTTTTGAGTAATTGCAGTTCATTTCTTTCTACCAATTTCACACATGATACTCAGCTTTTCAACATTACGATGAATGGGGGCTCTGCTCGCTGCAACATTATTCTCCTGGGGCGTCGTGGTAGAAATAAATACTCGGTATGCACAATTATTCACTTCTTCTTTAATTTGCAATCAAACTGCTTCTCCACCAAATCATTACAACTTCATACGTACACAATGCAACAGAATTTAGATGATAGTACTTCCATTTTAAAACGCAGACTGACATACCTTCCAGAGCACTTTGCGAAAGCCAAAACTCGAACTTCTCCACGCAAGGTGGTGAGGCAAATATATAACATCGACAATAATGACATTACATTAGGTATTGTTCATAACAATTGAATATACTACGTTACAATTAAGGAACACTCAAGTAAAACATTTCATGTACACAAAATAACCACAATATAAAATGAAATCTATACAAACAATAATTTTGGATGGTGCATACCTCTTTGAGTTGAAATATCGGACCTTTTTGTTTTACAACAAAGTGCGATGTTAAATGTCAATTAATTTGTTAATGAGTACATCATACATGTTCCTAACATATATTGAACTATCAAATATCTTGGACATTCACAAAATATACTCAGAAATTCACGTCAATCAATATATACAAAGAATTACAATATTGATATTTGGACTATTACATTAATTAACACAAATAGCTTGTCAACACAACTTGTTTATGAGCCTAACATATATACAATGATATTTATTTTGACGACTTTTGGTTTTACATGTCTTTTCTCTCTAGTTCTTGAAATAATGTACAATGACAAAACTGTCTGGAAAACAAAATACAAATCTCTTAATTAATGAAATCTATCATTTGTTAACTAATCACAGTATCACTGAGACACTGTCCTACACTGATTCCTAGGCTGGCTATTTCGTTTGTAACTAACTTCACAAGCAACATATTTCACTATTACACCACACGATACCGGGTCCAACGCAGAAGGTATCGTACGATAACATTGAGATGAGAGGGCCAGCAGTATCATCACAGTACCCCACCCCACATCAGCTCGATGATGCCCTCATAAGTCGAGGTGATGTAAGAGTAGAGCACCTACTTTTTATGGCTTGGACCTGGTGGCTGGCTTGGCTGCATCAGTACCTCACTTAGTCCTGTCGGGTTGGCACAGCACAGTCCACACGCACAGCATCACCAGATCCTTAAAGTTCCAAGTGCAGTAAGTAGGTGACAAGGGTATGGCCTCCCAAGAGCAGAGGGCAGAATCGGAAACGGCTGACACTCAAGAATCTGCCACACTGAACTTGTCTGACCTTTTTAAGCATCAAAACGAAATACCCAAGAAACATATGACAAAAAATATCCACATAACTATACAGTAAAATTTATGAGGACATGAAACTTGGTATCTTTCAAAATCATTAGACACTAACATTAATTAACTGATTCTTTCATGACTTCTATCAATATCTCAAATAATTTAGCTCTATAATACTCAGGCAACTGTGACGTTAAAAGTTGATCACTGCAGAAGTATTGTGATATTTAGCTATTTTAGCTGAGTATATTCACTGTAGCTGTCAGCTTACTAGAATAATGTACTGCTTAAATGGTGTAATCAAAACTGGCATCAACTAATTTAATGAAAAACTCACAGTTATAAAATTAGTAAATAGAGACTTGACGAGAGGAGCTAAAACCAGGATTAACATTAATTTAATGAAATGATTCTAGTAGCAGAAAACATAGAAAGATTACTTTTAACAATTATAGTTCTGGGTGTACAAGCCAGTTAAAAGATTCGTGGAAAGTACTTGATGTGCTGCTGAAACTTGTTCCCTGGCCCAAATTGAGAACTAGTTTGACCTTAAATTAATCCCACAGCCGCAAGTTAGAAAAGCAGCGGTCATATGAAATTGTAGCTCACAGGAATCACACTTACTGTGAAACGAGCCATCACAAATAAATTACTTTATGAAAGTGGCGGACGAAACAAGAGGCGCAACGGAAATATTAACAGTAATCAGCATCTGTTCTCAGCACATGTGAAACAATATTTATAAAGAAAGGGGTAGGTATTCTCAAACTACTGTATTAAAAATATGTTAAGATTTTACTGAACAAAATGCTTTTATTCAGTGTAAGCACAAGCACGTGGGGGGAACCAATTTAGTTACACAATAAAAATGCATCCCAAGTACTATCATATCTTATGCTAAAAATGCCCATGATAGAAATTTAATTTTGTCTACACTGAATTGAATTTTAGTTGGGGGAGGGTTTACAAATAACAAGCATTCATCCACACACACACACACACACACACACACACACACACGCGCGCGCGCGCGCGCGCGCGCATTGCAAGCGAAACTTACTAAAATCAGCGTGCTGAACAAGGCAGAAACGGCCGTTGATCTCGTAGGCGAAGTTTCTGCAAGCCAAGGCGAAGGACACAACATAATAAAAATAACTTTCGTACGTGGCTGGTTCTATTCTTTCTTAACTGGAGATGGCGCGTACAGCAACGAAATCTGTTTGCATCTGAAGCTAAACCAAGCGCTGGCAAACTAACTGAGGCGCGCACCACGTGGTTCCGAAATCCAGTAAAATGAAGAAAATCAGTTACTAAAATATTACGAAAATTAACTATAGCACGCAACCCATAGAAATGTTACAAGGAAACGAAAGAAACACAGATATACGCGATAGCACAAACTTTACAGAGAAGGACGAAATCCTATCTCAAAAATCATCAAAGTTTAATAAATTCGGAGTCGCGGAAGAACAAATATGAAATACGGCATGCAACCTATAGAAATGCGCAGCATTTCATAAGCAAGCAAATGAGAAAGGTTGTACAGGGCTAGTAAAGAATTTACAGACCGCGGTTGGGAACAAAGTACAAGTTCGAGAATAAAATAGCAATTACAACAGGCGGAAGAGGGAAGATCGCGCAATACTACCAGAAAATTGAAAGATACATGCAGATATTGTAGCCTGAAGGGCATAGAAAAAGCACGGGTTCCGCTGAAGGCTTTGTTCTGAGAACACACCACGTGGAGTACATGTTACTCGCAGACAGAGAAAACGAACAGTAAAATTGCACACGAGTTACAAGAAGCGAGAATCCTGCTTAGCAGTCACGCATCTTTCTATGCACGCTCGGAGAAACTTACTCTGAAAATTAATGCAAGTTCTAAAACCTAAGTTGAACTAACTGTACAACGAATTGCTGCCATCTCCAGGCTGAAAGAGCAGAGCTAACTCACCATTCCGAAGGACAGCCACCGAACGAGTGAGACTTTGGCAGGCCAAGTGGGCCTCCGGCCGTAAATCGGCAAGGCCGAAGGAGCCGGGGGTGGTGGGGGAAACGCAGAGATTCACACAAGGGCGCGTGTAGGCGCACACCAGCCTCTTGCGAACCTAACTTGCAACGGAAGGGTGTGGACACCTCTTTTGAGAGCATAGAAAGAGAGGTTGGTACTAGCCACCTATCGACGCAAGTCCAGAGAGCATCGCCCAAGGTTAAATTTCACATAGTTCCAGACACACTAGCACGTCAAAAAATTCTCATACTCATACATGCAGAGACAAAACATTTTACACTCTTATAGGCACGGTGGCGAGACGGAGAAGCCGTTCATGTTGCCACATTGATTGTCACATAAATCTGATACAAATGAAGTTAAATACGATTACTCATAATAACATTTAAAAACGAAAACTGAAAGGCTACGTTACTCCTCATGCCTCAGAAAACGAATAGAGCGTCGTTAAGCGACTTAAAATAAAATACAAGATTAAAATTTAGGGAAGGCAGCAGACAGCCGTCTTTTAGCGTATATTTATACATTGAAAAGTCTAACTGAACGAACTATACTGAAATCAATACTCTTATTAACATAAAAAAATACATACACACATTTCATACCTTAACACTAAAGAAGAAAGATAGAATGATAGATAGGAGATAATTTGCAGTTTACAGAATTAGTAAGAGATGTGGCACCAGAAACCGAAATCAGAAGTATGCTGCCACATAGCTAGAAACCCAGTGCTTTCCAGCGCACTTAGCACACACAGAATGTGTACTTTCCTGAGGTTTACAAAAGTTTATATCCAACACAAGTTTCAAGATATTTCATCAAAGAATACAAATATACAAAACTCTAATTTTACAAAAATAGCACCTGTACAAAATCTTATTATTACCCACTATTTTATCTTCCCCTCTTTTGTTTAACAAGCTATTGACTAATCTCCAGTTATCACCATGATTTTGGTATCTCCTAATCTTGTCACAAATTTTTCGGATTTCTGCTTCTTCTTTAACACCTTTCAGGAACATGAGTCTCAGTTCCATTTCACAGGCTCCACTGCTATCTTCAATTCACCCCCCCCCACCCCCCCCACCCCCAATGGCAAACGCGAGAGTGAATCCGCAACAAGATTGTCCTTGCCCTTAATGTATTCCACAGAGAAATCAAACTGTTGCAAGAACAGTGCCTTTCTGGTAATCCGGTTATGGTAAAAGTAGGAGGCGAGGTAATGGCGGAAGTAAAGTTGTGAGGCGGCATCGTGAGTCGTGTCGGGTAGCACAGTCGGCAGTGCGCTTGCCCGCGAAATGAAAAGGTCCCAGGTTCGAGTCCCGGTTCCGGCACACAATTTTAATCTGCCAGGAAGTTTCATATCAGCACACACTCCGCTGCAGAGTGAAAGTTTCATTCTGGAAACATCCCTTAGGCTGTGTCTAAGCCATGTCTCCACCATATCCTTTCTTCCAGGAGTGCTAGTCTTGCATGGTTCGCAGGAGAGCTTCTGTGAAGTTTTGAATGTAGGAGGCGAGGTACTGGCGGAAGTAAAGTTGTGAGGCGGCATCGTGAGTCGTGTCGGGATAGCACAGTTGGCAGTGCGCTTGCCCGCGAAAGGCAAAGGTCACAGGTTCGAGTTCCGGTTCCGGCACACAATTTTAATCTGCCTGTTTGCACTCCTGAATGTAGGTCAAAGCCTTATGGTCTGTGAATACAATAGTTTTGTGGCCTAACAAGTAGTTTATGAATTTTGTGAAAGTCCAAAAAATTGCTTAAAGTTCCTTTTCTGTAACGGTCTTGCCAACCACGAACAGGCGCTGGCAAAAAGCCGGTCAGCTGGCGGCGACTGCCATTGCGGACCGCTGGCGCCGGTGGTGTTGGCCGATCCCTGACATACAGTGGGAGCGATGTACGTAGTCAAATGGCAGCTGGCACACGCACCAGTTTTTACCGGCCGTCCTCCCTGCACAGTAATCGCTGTGCCAACGTAGCGCATGTCACCAAAGTACAAAATAATGATTCGTCAGTGAGCTCTGTATTGATTGATTGATTGATTTTTCCAGGGAAGCCAAAACGGTCTTGGTCCAACCCACCACAGCCCGCACCGAAACTAAGTTTATTGTGCGGTATCGCTCCCTTTATATCTAGTAAAGCCAACCAATGCCCTTGAACAGTGTAAGGAGCCCCTTTACCAGTTCTTTATTGGACACAATTTCTTCAGGTCTGGTTGTCCCAAATATTCTGTGCCTTTTATTCTCCAATGCAATGCATTCGAAGATTATATGTGATGCAGTTTCATCACCGTCATCACAGATCCTACATTTAGGGTCCTCTTCTGTTATTCCCATTGTACGTAGGTGTTTTTGAAATTCCCATGGCCTGTCAGCAATCCAACTGTGAGTCTAATCTCTCTCCTGTTCAGACTTTGGCATCATTACCTTGCCATGTTTTTGTTTATGGACTTTGGTCCAATATTCTACGTGCTGTCTTCTGAGCCAGTTACGTAGCTCCAATTTGATAATTGGCTTGGTGATTGTCAGGACAGTTTCCGGTCCAATAAATGGAGTCTCTGCCCCCATCCTGGCTAATCTGTCGGCATGTTCGTTGCCACTGATCCCCGAGTGGCCAGGGACCCACAATAGGTTTACTCTATTGCTTTCCTCTAGCTCCACCAGAACCCTGTAACGTTCTGCAACAATTTTAGACCTTGTTGCAGGAGCTGCCAGTGATCTCAGGGCTGCCTGGCTGTCTGAAGAGATATAGATGCTACGGTCTTTGTAGCACCTACGCAAATTCTCCTCCACACACGCCCTGATGGCAGTGATTTCGGCCTGGTATGCTGAGGCCAGTTTTCCTAGAGAGATGACGCCCTCCAGTCTTGGCTGCACCCCATATACCCCGGCCCCAACACCTTGGTCTGGTTTTGACCCGTCAGTGAACCAGAAAATATCCCCCGTACGTTGTCGAACTATTTTCTCCCACTGCTCCCTACTTCCAATTGTTATACAATTGTATACAATAAATTGCAAATATTTTTGATTCTTGTGTGATTCAAGACGTTTAGTGAATTTCAATGTCGAAGTTAACATCTTTTTCCAGACTGGTACTCGAACCCCATTTGTGATTTAATTTTTTCCAAGAAGATCGTATCTTTGTTCTATGATGCTCTTGAGATCTACACTCTGTTTTATTAGGGAGCCCTCTGAGCGATTGGCTATCTAGACGCGTTTCTAGTCCTGCCCAAATCATCAAATTATCACGCACTACGAGTGTGAAAGGAGTACGCAATATAATTTTCACATAATTTTTGTTTAGGCAAGCAGAAATGGCCCACATGCTATTTGCACTTACATTTGTCACATGCTTTCTTTACAGTCTGTTAATCAACAACAACTTAGTAAGGTACATGTTACTTTACCGAATATAAAGTATGTAATCACAATCAGAGGAAATAGTTCCTATATACTCAGATAGTTTCTAGGAATGCTATTCTAAAGTTAAATATGAAAAGATTATCTTACAAGTATGTGTACAGTGTTGTGGAACCTCACTTGTTCCAAAGATATCGTTAGATACCGAAATATACTAGTAAAGTCTCATGTTACATATGTAAGACAAAGTTTTATAATCCATATACTACAACATATTAGAGGAAATAGAAACGTATGTGCACGTTTACGGAATTACTGTGGGATTACCACATTTTTGTTAACATAAGTTTCACTAGTGATCCACCTTTTCAATTCGTCAAATTTTCATACATTTTTATATTCAATTGACCAGGCCTTCATAACGTATTACAAATAGGCTTAACACTATTATAAACAATTGTACTAATGTTAATCACAAAGTTGAATCTACCAAGCTGTACCAAATACTGTCAATAGTCAATGGGGCAAGGGATTCAGTCTTTGTCATTGTCTTTGTCATGTGGAATATGAAGGAATGAACATATTAGTAGTGCTAGCAGTTCATAGACTGCTTATTTACTATGACAACAGAACAGCAAAGGAAATATTGTATCAGTAAGTATAATGTAGCAAATAGCCAAAGTACATATTCCTGAAAAAGGGTAAGGCAAATTCAAGCACATTAGTTGAGACAGATGCCTATGGCATGCAATTTAATAAATGAAATAATTTTATCGTTGCTATAACTACTGCTATCCTGTAAAGTAAAGGCAATTTTGATTAAATGCTGTTAGTGTCTCATTTTGTTGCCACATAAAATACCTGTAAAGTTGTCAAAGTTTACACACGAAGATGTTAGAAAATATCAGCTGTTGTGGAGATATAACTGCAAAGATACTTCATTAATTATTGTTATTAGTATTAAATCCACTCAGTTATATGAAAATCTTTATGTCAGGATTAAAGTCCATTAGTTACATGCACACAACATCACTGAGACAAAATGACAATAAAAATTCAACCTCCTCTATACTCCTATAATCACCTGAAAATATCTCATCCTTCAATAAAACTTCATTAGTGCATACACTTTATATTAATTATTATACATATTTATTAGCTTCCTTATATTAATTCACTTCTTCTATGCTCCTTCATCTACATAACAATAACATACTTCACCTGTGGCTTCATTCCTTTACCTCATTTCTCTAGTTGTGTATGTATCTTATCCTCCATTTTACTATATACATATCTTTCCCTTATTTTCCGTGGTTTGCTTGTACTGTATATCTCCATGCAATTTATGCTGTAAGTTGTTCTCCTTTTTATACCGTTGGAATTTTATTTGCCTTGTGTTTACATTCTGTACAGTGCTTAATGTAATACAATTGATATTACAACAAAAAAGGTTTCGTATCTGAAAATAGATGATTAGTGCCATCTGGTCATAGTAATTATAATTGGTACCAAGAGGTTGTAAAAAAAAAAAAAAAAAGGATACACAAAACACACTTATCTCTTTTCATTCTCCACTCCGAGAAGTGGAGCGGGCTGTTTGAGATCCGGCCCATAAAGAGTCGCGGTTCTATTCAGCCAATATCAGACAAGCTGTTAGTGGGGCAAAGGGGGATCCCAGAAAATTATATACTTACATACTAAACAGAATAGCTGCGAGAGAGAGAGAGAGAGAGTGCACTACGGAAATTAGAAGAAATAGTAGCACCCAGCTCGAGAAAGGGCACCAATCGCCAGTTGGTGTATCCATCATAGATTGGTGGATTCTCTACCCCCTAAGTTCATTCCTTAAAGGGTTTGATGTTAGAGACATTATGTATTCCTTTTGATTTATGTGTCCTCAGAGTCTCGACTTCCACGACGTTGTCGTGAATAATGCGTCTTATGCGATATGGTCCGTTGTACAGCAGAAAAAATTTATGTATAAGTGATTTACCTTTGTGAGAAAGGTGGTGGGATTTAATTAAGACTTTTTGGCCTACCTATAGATGTTTGATATTGACATGCCGTTGTAAACTTTTTCTCTTGTCGGCTGCTCTTTTGATGTTGGCCAGAGCCAGATCAATTATCTCATTATGACGCAAACGCCTACGTTTGGGAAACGGTACAAGTTCTTTAATACGATCAGGCGGTTGTTTATTCTTTAGCACTAAAATCGGTGGAAGAGAAGTGGAGTCATTTGGCAGCTCATTTAGTATATTTTGAAATAAATGAAGATATCTGTCCCAGGCATTATGTCGACGATAGCAATACAATCTGCACAGCTTTCCAAGTTCTTTCATAATACGCTCACAGCGATTGGAAGAAGCTTGATACAACGAGATAAATACTAGTTTAATCTTTCGACGACGCAACATGCGTACCCAATGCTGCGATCTGAACTGTGGTCCGTTATCGGATATAACCTTATCTACATGACCAACTTCTTTTAGAAAATATTTCACAAATGCAGTTGAAACAGATCTTGCCGTGGCACGGCGAAGAGGAACAAAAGATACAAATTTTGACGTTAGTTCGACTCCGACAAATACAAAGGAATGTCCATTATCAGTTCTTGGCAATGGGCCAAATAAATCGACGGCAGCAAGTTGTTTCAATTTAGTGGGGATTATCGGAAACAATGGAGCCGAATGTGAAACAGTTGGAGGTTTTGCCTTTTGACACAGTTTGCATCTCGAAAGAACATTGCGAATCCGCTTTTCCATGTTAATGAAGTAACACGTGTCCCGTAATTTAGCAAAGCATTTCTTGGCGCCATAGTGGCCAAAACTTAAATGTGTGTACCAAATTAATTTATTCACAGAATCTTCCGGGATGCACACCGTTCACAACTCACTATCAGGTGATCTGCGATTGAAAATGAAACCATTACGAATGGTGTAAAATTGCCTAATTGATACATAATGTTTGTTGTGCCACTTAGTTTTCACATCTTTCCAAACGGGATCTCTATCTTGTTCCTTCGCTATGTCAGTGAGCGTAGCAGAGACGTAATTTTCAAAAGCCACCTTTTGAATGTAGAAGATACTAAAATTGTTTTCCAGGTAGGATTCTTCCGTCGCCTTCACAAGTCCAACGGGCGAACGGGACAGAGCGTCGGCTACAACGTTTTCCTTACCAGGGATATGAATGATAGTGAAATTAAATTCCTGCAAGGTTACAGCCCAACGTCTAAGTCGATCGTGATTCAATCTTGCAGTCATTAAGAATTGGAGAGCACGATGGTCGGTATACACTTTTGTGTGTCTGCCATACAAAAGAAAACGAAATTTGTCAAAGGCCCATACTACAGCTAACGCTTCCATCTCAGTGACTGAGTAGTTGCGTTCTGATTTTGACAAAACGCGGCTGGCAAATGCTATTGTTTTTTGTACTACAACGCCGTTTTCTTCACATTCTTGGAAAACATGAACACCTAGACCAAATTTGGAACTGTCTGTAGAGATACAAAAATCTTTTGTTAAATCGGGATGGTGTAGTATTGGCGCAGCAAGAAGCGCCTCTTTTAAACTTACAAATTCATGTAGTGCAGTTTTATCCCAACACCAGATAATATTTTTACTTGTTAATTGATACAACCTAGGAGTTGTCAGATCCTTCAATCTTATGAAACGTTTGTAAAACTTTATTACGCCTAAAAAACCTCTTAGTTGTCGCTTTGTAGTAGGGACAGGCATTTTTGCTATTGCTTCCAGTTTATCAGGATCGGGATGGATTCCTTCATTTGAGATAATGTGTCCGAGAAATTTGGTTTGCGAACGCCCAAACTGGGATTTTTCCAAATTAACAGTGATGCCGGACTGGTCAAAGACTTCCAACAAAGAATTTAAAAGACTGTTGTGCTCAGACCAAGATTTTTCAGCAATAAGAATGTCGTCTACATAACTAGTAATTCTTTGTTTCAGTTGTTCCGGTAATGCGGCATTCAATGCACGAATGAAAGCTGATGAAGATACGTTAAGACCAAAAGGTAATTTACGAAATTGATAGCAAACGCCAAAGCAAATGAATGCTGTATACTTCCTGCAATTTGGATGCAGTTCGACCTGCCAAAAACTGGATCTCAAATCTAAGGTAGACAAAACCTTTACTCCATGAAATTTTTGCAACAACTCTTCTAAACTTTGTGGACGATCTGTTTCTGGTAATATAATGGTATTAAGTTGCCTGGAGTCTAATACTAATCGAATGGACTTATCTTTCTTCTCCACAACATGGAGTGTGTTATTGTAAGAGCTAACAGCAGGCTCGATGACGCCCTGATCCAACATGGATTGAATTTCTTTCCTGACACGATCCCTGTAGACCAAAGGAATAAGATAAGGTGGGACAAAAAATTTGTTGTGCTCTTCCACTTTGAATTCGTATAGAAAATTTTTGATAGTGCCAGGTTTGTTGACGAAAACATCAGAATGCGTATGCAGAATGTGAAGTAACTCCTGTTTGTCTTGCTCAGACGCATCTTCAACATTAATTATTTTGTCCTGAATGGTTTCAGCGATATTCTTAGTTTGTGTCGTCTCCTGAAAATTGTTGATTACATTACATAAAGGTTCTTTGTCACAATTGAAATTAGATGGAGAGAGAAATTTTAAACAGTTGACTTCCTCCTCTTCTCTTGTGATCCAATCTTCGAACTTTAAATAGATTAATTGACCATCGACTACAGCTGTTGCTTTGGCAACGTTGAAATTTAAGATGACCTTATATTCTGTCAGGAAATCAACACCTAGTATAAGTTCAGTGGTAAGAAGAGGTGCGATCAATAAATTAACCGAAAACTGGTGTCCTTGGCAAACAAAATCAAGACGTGTCTGACGTCTGACCTCTACAGCTTTTCCTAAAATAACACCTTTAATTCTTGTACGCAGAAGAGGTAACGTAGGACAATTGATTAGTTCCTGGTATCGTTTGAATGTGGTTTCACTAATTACAGAGATTGGACTGCAAGAATCTAGAACAGCGGATAATGATACCTGACCAACTTGGACAGTAACAACAGGATGAATGGGAATGTTCTGAGATTCAGTTTTCTCTTCTAGTAAAGCTTCCCTAACATCATCAAAATGTACAAAATTTAACTGCCGTTCAGCTGAATCATTCAAGGAAATTTTACTACCAACGGAAGTATCACAAAAATTATCCGAAATTTGTCTCCCAATAAAAGTGTCACAAAAATCATCCATAATTTCATCAACTGGTTGATTATTGATGCGTACAGGTATCTCTTCCTCGCACACACTATCGTTGTCCGACCAGGGCATATAATTGTTGACCCAATCGGCAACACTAATTTCATCTAGATTTAAATGCCCAAATTCATCACTTTGTGTACTGTGCTCGCTTTCACTGATTACTTGTGTTACGTTTAGGTTGTTGGTGGTGTTACGCGGTTTACCATACACCAGTAAAGATTCGTGATCCATAAAATTTACTTTGTGTGTAGTACATTGTTCAGTGTCACTGTAGGAATTCTCTGTTTCCCATTCACAATCATTGTCCGATTCAACGGAAACCGGAACTGTTTCACTTACAATGCGTTGTGGTTCTGTTTCAGCAGATTGTTCGAGCACAATCCGCGCGTCCACCAAATCAACGTTATTTTTATTTAAAGCCGATGTTACGCTTTCACTATTGTTGCTTTCGCAACAGCTAAACTGTTCGCAATGTGCAATTATTATATCGCTTTCCGGGGTTATAGTGTGTCCTTGATTAGATTTTGTTTGGTTGTTAGAATTCTTTTGCTGTGTCTGTTGTTTGTTGGGATGTTCGCATTCCATAAACTTGACTGTGTAATCAGTGTGACGCGAACTTCTGGGGGGCAAATTATTTGCCGCGGGCATTACGAGTCATCCTTGTGACGGCCCTGGTTTGTGACGTGGATTAGGTGGTCGAATTTCGACGATTTCGACCCGTCGCTCCGGACTATGGTCGACATTACCCGCCAATTTTGGTTTCCTGAATGTTGTGTAACGTTTCTGTCACGAGAACTATCCCGTGAACGATAATTACATACACCTTCATTTGATTCTTCTGCGCCGGAATCTGCGCCAGAATTGCGTCTTTCGCGCCAATTTGTATCATTTGAGCTGTTGTGATTGTTAAAGTTATGGTAATTACCAAAGCGTTTCTGATAACCAAAGCCACGTCTACGGCCTCGGCCTCGAAAGTTACCACGATTAAATGACTGATTACGTGGGTGTGCGTCATTTATACTGTTGTCATTATTATTTGAACGGGGCTGTTGGTAGCTTACACCCGTTTGACTGTTAGTATCCGGTCTATCGTTTTGTTCCACGGACTGTCTTTCGCGTGGCGTGTTTTGCTGTGGTTGAGAATTATGCCTATTGTTGTCTTTACGCTTGTAACGTCCTTGATCTTCTTCATTATCCTCCTCAAAGTCTTGTATTAAATTTTGAGACGCCTCAATGTCATTTTTGCAACGTGCTGCCAAAGCAATGTTGCGCAAACTTCTAGGTAATTTATTTAAACAGAGTCTAATTAGTTCTGGTGGACTGTATGGGTTAGTCAAAAAGCTGTTTTTACAAACAATGTGTTGGAAGTAATCGGCAGGACTGGTAAAGTCTGAATTTGCAAAGTTTCTCAGCATTACTAAGCTATTCTTTGCTGTGTCTTGAGCTGCTTCTGACCAGTAAGCTGCCAAGAATGCACGTCGGAATTCGTTTTCACTACGACATTCTCGGGCATGCATTCGCATTCTTGTGGCGGGCTCGCCTTCTAAGTATCCACACATGAATTCCAATTTATTGACAATTGGCCAATTTGGTGGAAGGCAGTATTCGAATTGTTGCAACCATTCCCCAGGATGTATGCCGTTTGGAGAGTTGCGAAATATTTTAAATTTCCGCACCGTAAGAAAATGTTTGTAATCAAATGACTGATTAGCTGGGGGTGGTGTGTGTGATCGCGACTTGCGTGAGGTACTTTCATTGTCTTGTCTACGCACCAAACTGCGTTCGCGTCTCAAAGTGCCTAGTTCATACGAATCAGAAAAATCATTTTCAATATCATGTCGTGGGGTTTGATTAGGCGTATCATCAGCCGCGGGATTAATTTTTCTTTCAACACGCGCCAGGCGTTCATCTAATTTCTTTACTTCGGATTTGTGTTGTTTGTTGATAGTCATTTGTCCCTGTTTGAAACGGTCAAGAGACAGAAACTCTTCCGTTTCCACAAATGGTATTCGTTGTGTAACATCAGAATTCTTGTCATTATTATTGTTTAATTGATTTACCGTCACGGAAAGTTCATCTATCTGTTTGGCAACAGTGCTTAATTGTTCGTTCGTGGCGGTTTGAAAGTTTTGCACTTGCGATTGAAGTTGATTGTTTTGTTGTTTTAATTGTACTATTTCTGTAGTCTCAATTAGTTCAATACGTGATGAGAGATTTTCTACTACAGGATTCAGCTCATCACGGATGTCCTGTCCGATTTGTTTCAGGTCACTATTGACACGGCCAACAAGCTGTTCCCTAAACTGTTTGTTGTCCTCTTTTATATTCTCGATACATTCTTTTATACTTTCAAAACGTGCATTACAATTTTCCTCGGTGCGTTTGTTACTTTGTTCGATCCTGTCAAAACGTAAATTGACACTTTCAAATTGTGATTTGTTGCTTTCTTCTATCCTATTATTGCTTACTTTGATTTCGGAACGGACACTGTCGAGCTGTGAACTAATTAGCTGAAACATTCGCTCCATTGTCATAACTCCAGGAGGTGTGGTACCTGTGATCTGAAATACCGATCCTGATTGTGTAGACGAATTATTTCCAGTGAGCTCACTGACCACGGCAGAATCGCCAGTTGTCTCATGTTCATTATTTTCAGTTGATTCCGTGCAGTGAGAAGACCTCATTTCATTATTTTCTTCTCTGTCTGCACACCCGACAGAATTTTCGTCAGACATTTCCCTAGTTTCAGATCGGGTTTTAATTGTTCTAGGCATTGTAGTTATTAAGCTACAGCGATGTGAATAATAACAATTTTGCATAGACTGCAGCCTTTAACAGTGACAATAATGAAAATATGTGAGAAGTCACGCGAGCTAATAATTGAGACAATGTTCACTACAGGTTTCACACGTTCTCAATAAAACAGTCAAAAGACAATACTCAATAATTCACGGCAAAAAATACAAAATTGAGTATACACTCAAAATTCACCAAATACAATGCTACAGAAGCAAACTACAACAAAGCTAGTTCAACATACAACTACAAAACCACTTATTGTTACTACGTGTCTACAATCAAGCCAAAATATGTAACTAACTGTACAACTAAATCTAACTACAAAAAATCAGCAAATACTATATATGTGGACGAATCCTGGCAGACAGGTCGACAGATAAAAGTAGTGTGTGTTTGTTTGAAATGAAAAGTAGTATATGTTTGTGGGGCGAGCGTGTCACTGTTTTTGTTAAGAGACCGTCCCTGCTAAAATTCCCGAATAAATGTTCTGTTGTGGTTTTGGTAACAAAATAATTTAACTAAGCAATGAGACTTAGTACCTTCCTTTGCCCTGTTAGAATAAATTGCAACTGACATGGGATGCAATGTTCTTACGTAAATGTGGTTTAGTTTGATGCGCAACGGATAACTCTTTGAATTGTACAGTTGTTAATAAGTCAACAGTAATTAAACTCGTAATTGGTCTACACATTAATCTCGTGTGTGAAAAACAATGTGAGCAAATGAAATGTTCAGATCTGTTAGCGTGCACCATATACCAGCAGCCAGACTATACACGTATAATTCGACTGCGAGAGCGAACAGAAAGTGCTACTACAGTGATGATTTTGTTACTTGAATTAACAGGATGCCAAACAAGGATATTTGATAATAATTGGATATCAAGATCACTGCACTTGATAATGTGCCTATTTGTACAACAATTACCATACAGATTCAATGTAATAAAAAATGTTCTACAAATCTGGTAAAGATTTCAAGTATCACACACTGCAAATATGTCTCATCTCTTTACGTGATCTACTTCTCTTCTAATCAAACAAATCACTTTAACTGTTACTAACATTAACTACCTTAACAATCTGAACTTTCATTGAGACTGAGAAAATCTTTAACTATGATCTTTACTGCAATTATGAACAAACTAGTTCCTGCTCTCATTAATACACCAACTGATCATCACAAAATGCCTACACTGAACTGTTCTAATTAGCATACAAATTTACAAACACAATAATTATGCAACTCTATCATAAGAAACAATGATCAGAACGGATAGCAATTCAAATTGGTGAAAGGAACGAGGAACTGGTAAAATGACACAGGGATAAATGATAAATGCGAGCTGAATTAAACAGTATTCATTACCAAAAGACAAACCAACTACAATATAGGCTACATACAGGCTACCATACATAACAATAGAAAAGTACAAGTTTACCTTATTTGAGACATAAATTTCCATACAAAATTTTCAATCTGCAGACTTGGCTGCGACTCTTCAAAACTGAATTTTTACTCTTCGAGTCTAACACACAGACAGACTAACCCGACAGTTTCACGACTACAACTCTACCACTTCAACTATCCTGCACGAAGGTCACACACCGACTCCTCTCTACACGAAGGTCACACCTCGACGCTTCTCTACACGAAGGTCAGACATCGACTCTCTAAACGCAACAACTGTGAGTGCAAGACACACTCCAAAGATAAAACAAAGTCCTTGGTTGACAGCAAAGATATAAAAATGAGTACAGTAAGTTATTTCGATTAGTGAAATGGCACAAAATATACATAAATTTGTTTTCTGCATAATTATAGCTTTGGTTTTAGTAACAAAACATGTTCAATGCTCTATGACAGACAAAAATTATGTGAAAATTATATTGCGTACTCCTTTCAAGTGTCCACTACTCCTTTTTCTCGCAGCTTTATCTGTATTCCCGCAAAGAATGGAACGGGTTGCTCTCCGCACTGAAACGGTCATTTGCTTGTTTGAGGCATATATCGATTCAGTGGTGGATTTTCACATTTGCCGCCAGCTGGATTTTCAAATTTTGATGTCCCTACTAACCTTTAGAATTCGATACCCTATTTCACTCATAATAATTATAATGTTTTGTACACTATCGTCCTAATTATACCATATTTTTCCGTTCAAATGTTCAAATGTTATGGGACTTAACTACAGGGTCGTCAGTACCTAAACTTACAAACTACTTATGAACTAGCTAATACTAAGGACGGCACAAATATCCATGCCTGAGGGGGCATTCGAACCACCGACCGTAGTGGCCGTGCAGACCGTGACTGGTGCGCCGCAATCCCCTTGGCCACCGCGTCTGCCAATATTTTTTCGTAATTAGTATAACTGTGAACTAGGAGATCGAAGTGTCACTTGTCAGATTATTTTTGTAATCCAACTATTTGGATAGATTGTACAAGAAATAGTTTTTGTACATATTTCTGAAACCAAAAATCACAATCAAGTAGTATTAATAATGTAGGGATAAGGTACACCTTGATACTTCTTACAGAAAATGTGAATTCTGGAAACGTAATTAAATTTCTTTTATTGCCGTACACTTACTTAGAGTTAAAAAAATTATGGCTCAAAACTTGCTGCCCCTAAAATCTGCCACCCTAGGCTCTAGCCTACTGGTAAATCCACCACTGCATACATTCATATATGCATATGTTTGCAATGTATTCATTGACTAATAGACAATTGACGATACACTTATTTTGCTACTGGCAGCACAACCAGTTTTGTGAACAAAAATGTAGAAATGCGACTAGAGATACGTAAAAACAAGTTTCCTGCGAACTGAATGAGGGTTTTGAGGAAATGGAGAACAAAGAAGAAATGCATCTGGAAAGTGGTACACTAATGAGTGATACAGTACTTACTTAGTTATTGTATCATGTTAACAATATCTGTCATATAATATTGTGGTAACTCGTTTGGGATTCATTACTTTATGTTTGGAATCAACTTAACTCTTCCACGACCGCGAAGCGCCTGCTCATTTGACAGGTAAATTTCCGGCCTGTGTGCAAGCAGTTCTCTGTCGGTAAAATACCGGCCGATGTTTTACCGGCCGTCCAAACTCGGTGTGTGCGCAGTCAGCCTGAGAGCGATGGATATTCCACCACGGCGAGAACCAAGACTTCCGCCGCATGTACTTCGACTGCCACAGGCACGGAAATAAAATCTAACAAACGGAGATGATTAAAATTAATCTCGTTCCCTGCAATGCAATGTGATGTGTGACGGACGAGACCATCTGCTTGGAGATAATATAGATATGTCAACAACGTGTGCTATCAGCGACAATAGTAAATCCCATTGCCTAGTGTGCCCACAGCAGTGCTGCCACCAATGAACGGAGGCGCCCTGACGCCACAGCTGTGTAGCCAAGGGCAGCCATCTTGATCCGACCAAAACACTGCTGTATTTACCTTGTTTGCGTATGCTTGTCGCCCTTTTTCGAAGGATTTTGCAATATTATGGTGACTTGTGTGATGTTTATGTATACGAATCGTTCTGATTGTGACGTGAAATGCCATTTCATGTGTAAACTGCCTCGCTATCTTGCGATTTTACCACTTTTATTGTGAACTAACCTATACAACATCTTTACTTGTAATGTGACGTATTTTTCTCTTATGATTTTCGATTTCCCAAAGATGAAAGTTATTTCCCCCATTTGAAATATTATTTACGAATGAATAAAATATAAATTTGATTTGTATTAAGTCAGTGATTTCGAAAGCAAAACCTAGTTTCCATATTAATGAAACTTACTACACAAAGAAAAGATATCGTCACTGTGCCCGTAAATCTGATATTGGTTCACTCAATCGAATCATTTTATCTGACGATCGTCAGATTTGCTAAAGAAAGAACCCGCATTTGTGGTTCGTACTATTGTAGTAACGAGTATTTTTAAACAGAATAACGCGAAATTTTTATCGTTTTTGGAGATTTCATTTTAAACAAAAACTTGAAACAACCGATTTGAGGACGTCACATGAGTACATCTACATGGGATACTCTGCGAATCACATTTGCCTGGCAGAGGGTTCATCGAACCACCTTTATACTATTCATCTCCCATTCTACTCTCGAATAGCACGCGGGAAGAAAAAACATCTGAATCTCTCTGTTCGAGCTCCGATTTCTCGTATTTTATTCTGATGATGATTTATACATATGTAGATGGGAGTCAACAATATATTTTCGCATCCGGAGGAGTATGTTGGTGATTGGAGTTTCTTAAGTAGCCCACGCCGCAGAGATAAGCGACGTTGTTGTAATGATTTCTTTCTCACGTTCTGTATCATTTCCGTGACGCTGTCTCCTCTGTATCGTGATAATACAAAACAAGCTGCCCTTTTTGAACTCTTTCGATATCGTCCGTCAAACCCACCTGATAAGGATCCCATTCTGGGCAGCAATACTCCAAAAAAGGACGGGTAAGCATAGTGTCTGCAGTCTCTTTAGCAGTTCTCTTGCATCTTTTAAGGGTTGTGTCAATACAACGCAATCTCTGGTTCGCCTTTCCCACGACATTATATACGTGCTCTTCCCAGTTTAGGTCTGAAGTAATAGAAATACCTAGATATTTTGTGGAGTTTGCGGCCTTCATGTTGGATTGATTTATCTTGTATACAAAGTTGAACGGATTTCTTTTCGTACTCATGTGGACGACTTCACCCTCCTCATTATTTAGAGTCAATTGCCAATTTTTACGCTATATTGATATCTTATTTAAATAGTTTTGCAGTTGGCTTTGATCCGCAGATGATTTTACTTGACGGCAAATGATGGCGTCATCTGCAAACAACCTAAGAGAGCTACTTAGATTTTCTCCCAAACTGTTTATGTAAATAAGAAAAGGAAGAGGACCAATGACACTACCCTGTGGAACGGCCGATATCACCTGTTTTAGTAGATGCCTTAGACAGGAAATCCCCTATCCAATCGAAAATTTGGGGCGATATACCATAACCATGCAATTTGATTAAAAGCCGTTTTTGAGGTACGGTATCAAAAGCCTCCTGGAAATCAAAAAATACGGAATCAATTTGAGAACCCTTGTCATAAGAACTCATCACTTCGTGTGAGTAAAGAGCTAGTTGTGTTTCACATGAACGATATTTTATAAATCCATGTTGACCTTCGGTTAATAATCATTCTGTTCGATGCAATTATAGTTGTGTTTGTATTTACAGTCGCTAACACACTGTCAGTGTTTTGGTCGGAGTGTCTTGGCGGCCAAGGCTTCAAAGCGTCGTACGGCTAGGATACGTAGCGCCATCTCCCTTTGTTCTTACCTCCAGGGTTGCCACTGTTTAAGTTGCAACCCTCGTAAATAATTACATGTATTTAAATAGCATACAGTGTGATTATTTAGTCCCTGTACAAACTCTAGAGATTTATCAAGAAGCGGATGCGGATCGGGCAAACGTATAATGGACGTATGTCATGTAATGGTTTCCGTGCTAGAGTCCATTTATTCAGCCTTACTACGTTGCAGAGACCGCGGTCTAATATGACCTTCTCCACGCTGCCCCAGTCACACTAAGTGCGGAAAACTGTTTCTGTATGCCTCAACACGTGCTTGTAAGCACCGTTAGCATGTTTCGTTCCACACGTCCACATCGCCCGGATAGCATCTGTACGCTGTAAAACGCAGCATAAGTACGGTGCTCCACCGTTTCAACAGCTGGGATAGGCTCTGCATACACGACAGTGTTGGGATGGCCCCATAACCAGAGATCGCGCGGTTTGATATGCGGTGAACGCACAGGCCACGCAACTGGACCAGAAACGATACGGCCGACTTTTGTCCGTACGTTAACTGCGAAAGGGGCTGGAGTACATCACGTAACAGCCACAGCAATGGCTCCTTGACATCAAGGACGAGGGCACCCTGTTAGGCTACGTGGGAGGAAGACAGGTCCCTATACAGGGTGGTCCATTGATAGTGACCGGGCCAAATATCTCACGAAATAAGCATCGAACGAAAAAACTACAAACAACAAAACTTTTCTAGCTTGA
The DNA here is from genome assembly GCA_026315105.1 of Locusta migratoria. Classification (NCBI taxonomy): domain Eukaryota; kingdom Metazoa; phylum Arthropoda; class Insecta; order Orthoptera; family Acrididae; genus Locusta; species Locusta migratoria. The sequence continues at coordinate 214,537,987 of CM048745.1, read as the reverse complement.
AGGGGGAACACAGATGGCGCTATGGTTGGCCCGCTAGATAGCGCTGCTGTGCGTTAAACGGATTTCAGTTACATTTTTGGCCCATTTTAGGTTACGATAGTAACATTAAAAGTGACCTGTTAACAGCTCGAAATTTAAATGAAAATAACAGCTTAACCATTGATCTGACACGAAAACTGAATAACTGATTTTGTGGGGGAGAAAATTCTCTACAACTTTGCTCTGTTATATTTTTATTATATCTCGTATCGTTTCAATGATATTTGCAAAAATAACGGCGATCTTAGGATGCCTGTCTGTACGCAACGTGTTCCTACTTTTTAGGTCGAACCATTCAACCGATCGGCATCAAATTTTACACACATAATACTTGGCCACCAGATTCCAGATATTTCTGACAAAAATACATTTGTATAACTAAAAAGGCCGTTTGCAATGTAATTTTAATTGCGGGTAAATCGTTCATCTGACACAATAATTGCATAACCGAATTTGTAGAGAAGGATATTCTCTACAACTTTGCTCTCTCTTGTTTTTTTTCACAACTCGCACCGTTACAGAATTATAGGTAAAAGTAACGACGATTTGACACCGTCAGTTGATTTTACGTAAGCCAGGCGTTCGGAGATGTCAAGTAACATTCCTCGCCTAGAAATCTTTCTGGCATACGCCATCTTGCTTGCTGTACTTTATGTTTTGGGTATTATAACCAAGGAGGTTAGAATACAGGGAGATGCCCTTATGCTGAAAAACGTGAAGCCTGCCTCCGCCATATTGATCATTTTTGGAGAAGTGTTCGTATTGTGGAGCTTATAACGTTTATTTGATTTTTGAGTAATTACAGTTCATTTCGTTCTACCAATTTCACACATGATATTCAGCCTTTCAACATTACGATGTATGGGGGTTCTGCTCGCTGCAACATTATTCTCCTGGGGCGTCGTGGTATAAATAAATACTCGGTATGCACAATTTTTCACTTCTTCTTTAATTTGCAATCAAATTGCTTCTCCATCAAAACATTACAACTTCATACGTACACAATGCAACAGAACTTAGATGATAGTACTTCCATTTTAAAACGCAGACTGACATAGCTTCCAGATCACTTTGCGAAAGCCAAAACTCGAACTCCTCCACGCAAGGCGGTGAGGCAAATATATAACATCGACAATAATGACATTACATTAGGTATTGTTCATAACAATTGAATATACTAAGTTACAATTAAGGAACACTCAAGTAAAACATTTCATGTACTCAAAAATAATCACAATATAAAATGAAAACTATACAAACAATAATTTTGGATGGCGCGTATCTTTTCAAGTAGAAATCTCGGACCTTTTTGTTTTACAACAAAGTGCGATGTTAAATGTCAATTAATTTGTTAATGAGTACATCATACATGTTCCTAACATATATGGAACTATCAAATATTTTGGCCATTCACAAAATGTACTCAAAATTTCACGTCAATCAATATATACAAAGAATTACAATATTGATATTTGGACTATTACAATTAGCTGGTCGACACAACTTGTTTATGAGCCTAACATATATACAATGCTATTTATTTTCTTGACTTTTTGTTTTACATGTCTTTTCTGTCTAGTTCTTGAAATAATGTACAATGACAAAACTACTGTTTATAGAACTGTCTGGAAAGCAAATATACGAATCTCTTAATTAATGAAATCTATCACTTGTTAACTAATCACAGTATCACCGAGACACTGTTCTACACTGATTCCTAGGCTGGCTATTTCGTTTGTAATTAACTTCACACGCAACGTATATCACTATTAAACCACACGCTACCGGGTCCGACGCAGACGGTATCGCACGATAACATTGAGATGTGTGGGTCAGCAGTATCGTCACAATACCCCCCAATCAGCTCGACGAAGCCCTCATAAGTCGAGGTGATGTAAGAGTAAAGCACCTACTGTGGATGGCTTGGACCCGGTGGTTGGCTTAGCTGCATCAGTACCTCACTTAGTCCTGTCTGGGGTTGGCACAGCACAGTCCACACACACAGCATCACCAGATCCTTAAAGTTCCAAGTGCAGTAAGTAGGTAGGTGACAAGGGTATGGCCTCCCAAGAGCATAGGGCAGAATCGGGAACAGCTGACACTCAAGAATCTGCCACACTGAACTCGTCTGACCTTTTTAAGCATCAAAACGAAATACACTAGAAACATATGACAAAAAATATCCACATAACTAAACTGTAAAATTTACTGTTCTGATTCTGAACTGAATTTTTCAAAACTTTGACTCTCTGGTTCGCCTTTCCCACGACATTATCTACGTGTTCTTTCCTGTTTAAGTCTGAAGTAATAGTACTACCTAGATATTTTGTGGAGTTTACGGCCTTGACGTTTGATTGATTTATCTTGTATACCACGCAGTGGCGTAGCTGTATCACCGAGGGCCCCGGGGCAAAAATGACATTGGGGCCCTCTTTAAACTGAAACTATACAGATACAAAACTACTTTCTCATCAGCTTCTTACCGACCACTAGAAGACAAAATAAGGCAAATCTAAATACTACTAAGTAAAGTATCACGTGCAATGGACGAGTTAATATTTAATTGTACGCTCTAATATAACTGTGTCAGTTTGTTTGTTATGCTTTCAAGCAAAAAATAATGGGTGGTTTTTTTTTTAATTTTGCAGAGGAATAGAGTTCGACTTGGGTAGGACACACAGATAAAACGACCTCATGAGATAGTTTTGGAATTTGCTCCATACTAGGAGAATGAAGTTGCAGGCAGAAGCTTCACTGACGACGCGCCTATCCACTATCCATATTTTCTCTTCTTCTTGCACGAATTTCAGAGTGCAATTCGTTAGAGCACTTAATTGGGATATATGATTAAGAAGCACTCCCTTGGGGGTATTCACTACACAAACAGGAGTTAGTATAACAATACCGTTCTGTACTAATACACTATAGACACTTCATATTCAATTGTGGTCACACCGTTTATTGTCATACACACTACTAGTAATTCAGCGCTATTGACTGTTATTTCGCAACTCCGACCTCAACCGACAACACGCTAATAGTGACACGGTACACGTCTTAGCGGACAAGCAACAGACCTTGTTATGATTATATCCTGAGGTGGGAATAAGTTTGGATTTCACTTCCTGCCTTTGAGGTCGAAAATCCTTCATTCAACTAAAATGTTATATAGAGTAGAACGTCGATTATCCAGAGTTATTGGGAGGCATAGATGTTCGAAAAGCCGGTTTATACAGATAATCGTACTGTACACTTCTATTACCAATAAGAAGTTTATGCAGTGTTTGGAGGCGAGCGATCATCCACACTGTGCCGAGCGGCTCGCCGCGACACGGCTTTGATGCTGCCGCTACTTCTGCTGCTGTCCCGACAGAAGTGTTCGGCACAGCGATTGGCGAATGGCGTCGTGTGAAGGTCCCATTAGGAAGCTTTGCTCCGCCATTCGGTGGCCCAATGCGGTTACTATTGGAAATTTGGCGGGAGGGGAGGGAGAGGGACGTTAGGGCGGGAGAGTAAAAACAATAAAAAATTCTACGGTCTATTGTAACTTTATCCGGAGGCAGCTCACGAAGGCCGAGGGGGCCCCTTAAGCTCGGGGGCCCCGGGGCACTGCCCCGCCCAGCCCTATGATAGCTACGCCACTGATACCACGTTGAACGAATTTCCTTTCGTACTCATTTGGACAACTTCACGCTTCTCAATATTCAGAGTCAATTGCCAATTTATATATCATAGTGATATCATTTAGATCGTTTTTCAGTTGGTTTTGATCTGCAGATGATTTTACTTGTCGGTAAATGACGGCGTCATCTGCAAACAACCAAAAGAGAGTACTTAGATTTTCCCCCAAATAGTTTATGTAAATAAGGACCAGCAGAGGACCAATGACACTACCCTGTGGCACGCCCGATATCACCTTTGTTTTAGTAGATGCCTTATCATCGATTTCTACAAATTGTGTTCTCTCTGACAGAAAATCCCCTAACCAGTCGAAAATTTGGGGCGATATACCATAACCACGCAATCTGACTAAAAGCCGTTTGTGAGGTACGGTATCAAAAGCCTCCTGGAAATCAAAAAATACGGAATCAATTTGAGAATCCTTGTTGGTAGCACTCATCACTTCGTGTGAGTAATGAGCTAGTTGTGTTTCGCATGAACGATATTTTCTAAATACGTGTTGACTTTGGGTCAATAGATCATTCTGTTCGATGGAATTATAGCAGTGTCTGTATTTACAGTCGCTAACACACTGTCAGTGTTTTGGTCGGAGTGTCTTGGCGGCCAAGGCTTCAAAGCGTCGTACGGCTAGGATACGTAGCGCCATCTCCCTTTGTTCTTACCTCCAGGGTTGCCACTGTTTAAGTTGCAACCCTCGTAAATAGTTACATGTATTTAAATAGCATACAGTGTGATTATTTAGTCCCTGTACAAACTCTAGAGATTTATCAAGAAGCGGATGCGGATCGGGGAACGTATAATGGACGTATGTCATGTAATGGTTTCCGTGCTAGAGTCCATTTATTGAACCTTACTAGGTTGCAGAGACCGTGGTCTCATATGACCTTCTCCACGCACCCCCAGTCACATTATGTAAGGAAAACTGTTTCTGTATGCCTCAACACGTGCTTGTGAGCGCCGTTAGCGTGTTTCGTTCCACACGTCCACATCGCCCGGGTAGCATCTGAACGCTGTAAAACGCTGCATAAGTACGGTGCTCCACCGTTTCAACAGCTGGGATAGGCTCTGCATACACGACAGTGTTGGGATGGCCCCATAACCAGAGATCGCGCGGTTTGATATGCGGTGAACGCACAGGCCACGCAACTGGACCAGAAACGATACGGCCGACTTTTGTCCGTACGTTAACTGCGAAAGGGGCTGGAGTACATCACGTAACAGCCACAGCAATGGCTCCTTCGCATCAAGGACGAGGGCGACGTGAGAAGAAGACAGGTCCCTATACAGGGTGGTCCATTGATAGTGACCGGGCCACATGTCTCGCGAAATAAGCATCAAACGAAAAAACTACAAACAACAAAAATTTTATGGGGGAAACAGATGGCGCTATGGTTTGCCCGCTAGATTGCGCTGCCATATGTCAAACGGATTTCACCTGCATATTTGGCCCACTTTAGGTTACGGTAGTAACACTAAAAGTGAGCCGTTGCGATCGTCTTTTGACAGATCGAAATTTAAAAATGAAAATAACAGCTTAACAATTCATATGACACGTTTTGTGTCTCGTTTCCGCCGGTTGTCCTAGGTGTCGGTGGCCGAGTAGAGAGAGACCGACACAGGGAAATAGGATGCACGCGTGTGCGGGTACAGAGACTGAGGTGACCAGCCAGAGGGACAGCAGAAACCAGAAACACTAAGCTACATTAGTACAAGTAGTATATTTCGTAGAAATATGATACTTAACTTTTACAAAGTTCATGACTGCCAACTAAGTGTACTGCTGAGACATAGGTTCCTTCTCGGTGACGCAGTCAGCTGTGGCGGCGGCTACGACTGCGTCGAAGGCGCGTCGACCTCCATGGCGATGATCTCGTAGTCCGGGGACGCTGGACCCGTTGGCGAGCGATGTGACTGTTCTCCCTGGCGGTGAACTGGGTCTGGAATCACGAAACCAGAGACAGGATCGCGCGGCCTGTGCAGGCGTAATTGATTTGCGTGGCGCCGCAGCTCCGACCCTGTGGAAGAACGTACAACAAACATATCGCGACCGAGTACGCGCTGAATTGTGCCCGGTAACCATCTCTTCTTTCCTGCAAACACCCTGTACAGCGCCGGCGTAGAAACCTGAAAACGCGAAGCGCCATACGAACCGACTCGGTGTGTGGGAGGCTGCAGCAGGTGAAGGAGAGTGCGGTGACGGCGGCCGTGTAGCAGCTCGGCAGGAGACGGGCCGTCCCGTGGCATGCACCGATACGTAGACAGGAAAATTTGAAGAGCTTGCTGCCTGGAGTGCTGACCTTTCATCTTCTCCATTTGAGACTTGAAAGTTCGAACGAAACGTTCTGCTTCACCATTGGACTGAGGGGCAAAAGGTGCGGTGGTGATATGCTGATTGCCATTCACACGACAAAACTGTTTAAATTCCGCACTAACAAACTGAGGTCCATTGTCACTGACGATAGTTTCGGGCAGACCTACGATGCAAAACACTGATGTTAAGACACTGATTGTACTAGATGCCGTTGTTGAGTTCATGGCAATCACAAAAGTGGCGACGAGGATGGAACACAAAAGTGGCGATGAGAATGAGATACAAAAGTGGCGATGAGAATGGGATACAAAAACACGAAAACTGAATAACCGGATTTATGGGGGAGAAAATTCTCTACAACTTTGCTCTCTCATGGTTTTTTTTTTGTTTTTTTTTTTTTTTTTTCATGCCTCGTATCATTTCATTGATATTTGCAAAAATAACGGTGATCTTGGGATATTTGCCTGCACGTAACGTGTTCCCACTTTTTAGGTCGAACCGTTCAACCGATCGGCACCAAATTTTACACACATATTACTTGGCCACCAGAGACCTGATATTTCAAAAAAATAAAAGGAGTAGTATCACTAAATAAAGGCCGTTTACAATGTAATTATAATTGCGGATAAATGTTTCACCTGACACGATAATTGTATAATCGATTTTGTAGAGAAGAAATTCTCTGCAACTTTGCTCTCTTATGTTTTTTTTACAACTCGCACCGTTACAGGCATATTTGCAAAAATAATGGCCATTTGACACCGTCACTTGATTTTACGTAGGCCAGGCGTTCGGAGATGTCACGTGACATTCCTCGCCTAGAACTATTTATGGCATACGCCATCATGCTTGCTATATTTTATGATTTGGGTATTATAACCAAGGAGGTTAGAATACAGGGAGACGCCCTTATGCTGAAAAATGTGAAGCCTGCCTCCGCCACATTGGTCAGTTTTGGAGAAGTGTTCGTATTGTGGAGCTGATGATTTATATCACTTAAAACAGGAATAAAACGTCCAACGGTTTTGCCGTGATGTACAACGTGTTTAGGGAGTGCAAATTAGCCGTTAAAATTAAGTTTTGAAGTATATTATAATGACTATTTATTACTATTTAATCAATAACGTATATTGTTCGAAAGTAAATACTTTGCCGTGACTGTCAGTTCAAAGCATTAACAGCAAGAGGGTCGACTTAACGCATAGTTTTAACGGAGAAATAGCATTCCAGAACTGACCAAGATGGTGGACAGGCTTAAATTGACGTATGTGCTAGGCATGATAATGCCACCTCCCTTTATTCTAACCTCCTTGATTATAACTTACGCATTGTCATTTCAAAGCAATTGCGCACTGAAGAATTAACAAAAACACGTCGTTTATAGTACAATAAACTATAACCTAGTGTCTAAAATGCCATATTAGCAGTTAACAACTGCCATCAATAGTGCCAGAATTAAGAAACCGTTACATAACTGTCGGCCGTAGCATTTTGTGCAGCGCGTTAGGTTGTGATGCTCATGGTCGGTAGTTCGATACCCTCCACTACTATTCATTTTTTGCCTTGGCTCCTAAAAGGGTTTCGGGCACCCTTATTAATTAAAAAGAGCTGTGTTCTGCAATGTCTAGAATTGTACACATATGAGAGTGCTCCCTCTAAAATGTACGTTTGTTCTATTTCGTGAACATACCGTGAAATACGTAAAAACGGTTTGAACTCTGGTCTTCTGAAGCATTTCCAGAACAACGGGGAGTATACTGTGATAATGAATATTCTAAACAACGTGCAGATACTGGTAGTTTCATATATGAATGGAGTTCTAGATTTCTGTGGCAACTGTCGTTCCTTAATGAAACGGAAGGAAAGTAAATACATTGCAACAAATTACCTTTTTTTTTCCTAGTCTCTGTTTACAATTCGTTGGTATGTTTTTCAGGGTATGTTCTCGAAAAAGAACAAATACAATTTTCAGACAAAGCGCTCTTACCTTTGAACAACTCAGAATCATGGAGAATATAGTTGTGTTCAGTTAACAAGAGTGTGCGAAAACCTTTTAGGAAGCAAGAGGAAAAAACATTGTCAGGGTGGTTATATATTTTTTTCTTTTTATGTTTGTTTGACTTCAGGGAGATCGACGATGTGCGGTCATTTGTTCATGTTTGTTCTGGGTTGTTCGTTGAGAATTTTACTCAGTTTTATTATTAGAGATGGCGTTGAATCCTCTTCCTTTTTCTCTCGTTTCATTGGTTCTTCGGTTTCATCGGTACTATGTGAACGTTGGCGTGTTTTGTTCTATTTTAATCGTTTAGTCGTTCACTCAGTTATCTCGTTACATAGGACGCAGAGCTACCATGCCGGCAACCTTCTGAGCGCACGCTGACCCACCGCGTCCTAGCAACTTTGAACCTCCGTCTAACATGTTTGTGCGTCACAAACTAATTCGTCGCCCATTACGGTACGGAGAACAGCTGCGAGAGTAATCCGTAATTCTCTTACCATCGATGGCAGTTATTATCTGCTAAATGGCATTTTTAGACAATAGATTATAATTCATTGTCCTAAGAACGACGTGTTGTTGATAAATCTCAGCGCACCATTGCTTTTAAATGACAACGCTTGATCTATAATAAGAAAATCATCACATACAGAAAGCAATATGGCGCAAGCAAAACAGATTTTCGGGCGAGGGATGTCACGTGACTGATTTCCGAACGCCAAATGTACGCCTTGTTCTATCCAGGCTATAGTCACTCGTCCGAAAGGCAAATGTACGCTACGTTCCATCCAGGGTATAATCATTCGTAACCAGTACAAACAGAGAAAATAAACTTTGAGCAAACTACCAAGGTAAGAGTGGTGATAATATTTTAAGGGAAAAATATAATGAAAATGTGGGAGAGATATTAAAATAATAGTTTAAATAGGGAAAAGGTAAGAAAAAAGAATATGTTTGTCAAACCTAAAGTGAAATATCAAATAATGTTGGCTGTTTGTTAAAATACAGTCCGAAGCAATATTTCGTGGTGGGTGCATAGTAGAGTCATGATCGTATCGCCCATAATTTTTTATGATTTACATGTATGAAAAAATCATAAAACCAGAAGCAAATGTCAAGTTGGCCGTAAAAAAAGATTTTTTAAAACAGGTACCCCATTTTTATTAAATATTAGTCTAGTACGTAAATAAATATGAATGTTTTATTTGTAACACTTTTTTCGCTTTCTGATAAATGGCGCTGTAATATTCACAAACATATTGCTCACAATTTTAGACGAACAGTGGATAACACGTAAGTTTTTTTAAATTAAAACGTAGGTACGTTTGAAATTTATTTCGGTTGTCCCAATGTGATACATGTACTTTTGTGAAATTATCATAAAAACGTCTTTAAAGAACATATAATTCTAGTGTAACTATTTTCTTTCAAAGAGTATTGAACAGTAATTTTATACCTTCACTTGTAAGATTGTAGGTAAAAACAATTCTTCTGCCATTTTTTAAATGTTTTAATACACACAAGAAACAATTTTCAAGAAATATTTTAAAATAGGCCTACAACAAAATTTTACGGGATAATTAAATTACTGGATTTACAAAATCTTTTGATAAAAAAGTTACAAAGTCCCTAAATAAAGGAATCGAAGAACATCAAATTTAAAGGTTACTATCATTTGCAAAAAAAAACATTTTTACAAACTCTTGGTCTTGATACAGTTCAAAATCGGGCAGCTTCTTTCTTCTCTCTTTCTTCTCTAGGAACTTCGCCACGGATGGCCTTGGGTCGAAAAAGGCTGTCCCAACACCGTTGAGAGCGATGCGCATTATAGGGTTGAGAGCTTCTCGTGACAGGCCAGATTGTTTGTTTGATTTTAAAATCGTATGTAGTGATACTGCTCTTTCAGGACTTGCACTGTGCGGTGTCAGAGAAATATACGACTGCATCAACTTTCTTAGGATCGACTGAGGTTAAAATACATTCAAAGAGTGGTACAGCTTTCCAGTAGATGATGCCATACTAGACGGAGCAGGGAGTTATTCTGCTGCAAACAACCCTACAACGTTATCAGTAAAATCTGATACTTTATCTCTACCAAACAGGCATCCAATGTCTGCACGAACTGTGTTCACAAGCTCAATGGGATTTTTAGAATTTGATAATCTATTAATCCTACTGCAGATTTCCTTCTGGTCTTCGGGAAGCCGTTGTAAGATAAACTCTTTGCAGCTCATTACAGTCTCTCTTCTCGCTGCAGGACAGTGTCGCTTTGTTGAAACAAATCGGTTTACTTGACGTCTTCTAGGAAGATCTTCAGTATCTGATTAGTCACTTTCAAGTTCTCTTGCACCTTATTTTTCCAAGTTTTCTTCATATCCACCAGGATAACAGTCTCCTTCCATCAAAGATAGTGAAACAACAAATATTTTTTTTAGATACTTCAATATCGTGGATTGTAACAAATGACTTCTGACAATCTTTTTGGAGTTTTTCCAAACGTTTCAGAAGATCTAGCATAAGACTGGTAAGTCGCTGTTGTTCGCCACCTGTCTCCCACAATCGTAGAAACCCACGTGCTGAAGCTTTTTCAACTTTTAAGGAATCAGTCTTTCCAAGAACATTACTCCAATGTTGTTGCATTAATGGAAGATTGTTCCATACTGCTGTGGTTAAATTGTTGAGGTGTTCTACGAACCTCACATCAAAGTCTACTGGAAAGCGGTAGACAGTTTTCTCAGCAAGCTCTTCAAGTTCTTGAAAGCGTAAAGCCGACGTCCCATAAAACGTTCCCACGGCTTTTAAATTTGTCTTCCAGTGCTGAACTTCAATCACTGCTGATTCTAAGTCTGACATGGCTAGGTCAGATCGATGAGCCACACACCAAATACAAAGTAAGTCTCTTCCTAAGTACTCTTCTATTCGAACCCATAGGCCACTGGATTAGCCTGTATTAGCACTCTCTCCAGCTATAGTCAATCCTGTCAACTTATCTTTTGCTGTATCACCAAGGTCTAAATTTTCCAATAAAACTTTGACCGATTCCGTAAGACCTTCTGTCCCTCGCAGACTCGATTTGCTTTCACCTAGAAACACAGATTTCATCTCGTTATCTTCTGTAATGAACCGTGCAGTAATGAACTTGTTGTTCAACCTGAATGGAAAAACATTCCGAGTTTTTTAACTGTGTGACCACATCTTCCATTATCACTTCCACTAAAACATCAAGCAACTCGCGATACATTACAGGGTTTCTGTACTGCAATAAAGCTGGAGAATGAGTGAGAGGAGAAAACTCGGATTCCAAACCATTGTCTTTGTATGACGAAATTTGGGTGTTACTGTGAATTTTTGTTAGTGATCATGACGACCAAGAATGAACAGAAAGAGTCATTGTACGACTGTCATTATACACATCCAATGCCAGTTCAGTCAGTAGTATTATTTTCTCTGCAGTGTACGATTTAAGGGTTTTAACCCAAGGGTGCTTATAAGATTGTGCTATACATTTTTCTTCCATTTCATTAAGGTTGACAGCAGCTTTGTGAGATTCGCTGCCAAAATGGTCAATAATTCTTTCCAATTCCTTTTTTCCGTCACATCGGACGCCATCAGCAATGGGCAAAGTACCCTTTTTTGAAAATTTCAGTGCTTATTGAATATGTTTAGAGCAAATTTCACATTTTACACCAGAACGCTTGTTTCCCCGTTTTACATTTGCAAGAAAGTCGTAGGTTTTAAACAGCCAAGACGAATCTAACATATTACCATTATACCATTCAACATATTTATGTTTTTTTGTAATTTTCAGTCTTGACGTTTAGGTAGAGTATTATCATAATTGGAAGATTCAGTTTCTTGAAATTCAATTTGTGTATTTGAACTACTGAAACCTGGTTTATTATCGTCACTTGAGATATTTACTGGGCTTGCAGTTTCATCTTCTTTAATTTCCCGATTGTTTTTTGAGCGTTTCTTTTATTCAACACAAAAGAAATCCGTTGTTGTTGTTCTCTTAGCCATGGCGTATGTATAGTATTCAACTGAAGCCACTGAAAAGTTAGTAGCTTGACATACACCTAAAATTAAAAAAAGTAATAGTATTTTAGTTTTAAAAATAAATTTTTATACCTAAAATTAGGAGTGAAGATTTTTGTTACTAAAGCACTAATAAAACATCAAAAGGGTCTGCTGCCAGGCTCCCATTTCGAAACAAATGCATTACCGTAATTTTTTATAATTTATATATATGATATATTTATATATACAGTAAAACATGCTCAAAGCGGAACGTGTATAATTCGGAAATCCCCTCAATCAGTACAAGCATTTCAGTCAGATGACCGTTTTAGTCTGTTTTAACGAAAGCACATAGCAACATCACATCACTTCAGTGCTGCTTCTCTCTGCCCATTTACAAATAGGACTCCTTCTGGAAAAACAAGGAACACAAAAAGAGAAAGATTGTACTTAAAAGTAAAAGAAAATCTGTCGAAATGTTGGCGTATCTTGCTGACTTTTTCAGTGAAATTAAGTCCGAGTATTTCATTGCAAGAAAATACGACTAATATTTTGACAGCGCAGCATAAAATTTCAAGTTTAGTCCGTAAACTGGAACTTTAACAATGCAGGGTTCAAGTTGGAGATCTATCGATGTTTAAGCAACTGTGTGATCAATGAGTAGGCGAGGAAAATAAAAGAATCGTGTTTTAAACTTCCGTTATTTAATTCCGTCTGCAGTTATAAACTCAATTAAGCAATATTCCGCAGCTATGGATAATCAGCACGTCAACACTTTTTCTGTTGAAGACGGAATTTTCAAAGATGTTTCAGCCAAAGCAGAATCCTTCTGATTGCTCGAAGAAAGCACATTCAAAATGGAATTTCAAAATTATGACCTTGGTACATTTTAGCGAAAAGCAGAAGTTATAGCTGACAGAGCTCTAAGAACGTTAATACAATTCGGTACCACTTATAGATATCAGAGTGGCTTCTCATAGCTACTGACAATAAAAAGTAAGACCAGAAACCGCCTCAATGTGGAACATGACCTGAGATGTGCCTTAAGCAAAGCAAAACCAAACATTAGAAAACTTGCGACTTTTCATTGAATATAATTGTTTCATTGCTGCATCGAAAGTGTAAAAGATATGTGTCTTATGCAGTGTATTATGATTAACAAAGATTGGTAGTGTTTTCATTTATTGCTTTCTTTGATAATATTTTAATGGGTGATTTTTTTTTGGGGGGGGGGGGGGTAATATGAGTTTCCCTAGTAGGTCTTAGGGGTAACAAGACTGAAAGGATTTACAAGAGGTTATTTTTAATTCCCGGTACATTTTATATGTCATTCAATAAAAATAAATTGCCGGCACTACCCACGGCCACTGGGCGACAAAATCTCAGCACTGGGCGACACAAGTGTCGCCCAGTTAACATGTTATTTTATGCCCTGCACTGCATCATTACCTGTAATAACTTCATGACTTCAATAAATGCTCAAAATAATGTCCTTCAACTTCAATGCATTTGTCGGTACGAGTAACGAAATTCCTTTTAACAGCGAGTAATTCGCCTTCAGTAATGTTCTCAATGCGATGACGCATGTTTTCAGGCATTGTCGGTGAATCACGATAACAAATATCCTTCAGTTTTCCCCACAGAAAGAAATCCGGTGAATTTGCGGGCCATGGTATTGTGCTTCTACGACCAATCCACCTGTCATTAAATATTCCATTTAAGACCGCTTCGGGACTGATAACCGTAGTCGTTTAGTCCCTTTAAAACCAAACCAACCAACCAACCAACCAACCTAAGACCGCTTCAACTGCACGCGAGCCATGTGCCGGACATCCATCATGTTGAAAGTACATAGCCATTCTGTCATGCAGTGAAACATCTTGTAGTAAAATCGGTATAGCATTACGTAAGAAATCAGCATTCATTGCACCTTTTAGATTGTTATCGATAAAATAGGGGCCAATTATCCTTCCTCCCATAATGCCGCACCATACATTAACCCGCCAAGGTCGCTGATGTTCCACTTGTCGCAGCCATCGTGAATTTTCCGTTGCCCAATAGTGCATATTATGCCGGTTTACGTTACCTCTGTTTGTGAATGACGCTTCGTCACTAAACAGTACGCGTGAAAAAATTCTGTCATCGTCCCGTTACTTATTTTGTGCCCAGTTGAAAAAAAAAAAAAAAAAAAAAAAAAAAACTGTCACGATGTTCAAAGTCTTCGCCATGCAAATCCTGGTGCTTAGAAATATGGTACGGGTGAAATTTATGTTGATGTTGAATACTCAACAGCGACGTTTTTGAGATTTCCGATTCTCGCTCAATTTGTCTGCTTCTAATGTGCGGATTAGCCGCAACTGCCGCTAAAACACTTACTTGGGTATCATCATTTGTTGCAGGTCGTGGTTGATGTTTCACTTGTGGCTGAACACCTCCTACCTCTTTAAATAACGTATCTATCCTACGACAGGTCCGGACACTTGGACGATGTCTTCCAGGTAACGATCAACGTACATAGCACAGGCCCGTTGGTCATTTTGATCACAATAGCTATATATAAATACCATATACCATACCTACCTTTTATGCAATTGGTAAACGGTCCATTTTAACACCAGTAATGTATTACAGAGCAAATACCTTTCCGCACTGGCGAAATGTTGCGCGATACCACGTACTTACACGTTTGTGTCTATTACAGTGCCATATATCACAAAGCGAAAAAAGTGTCGCAAATAAAACATATTTATTTACGTAAGGACAGTTTACAAATCACTGCAAAGACGTGGCGATGAGCTGCGACAGGCACAAACAAAAGACACACACATTTACAACACTTTCAGCTGTCGGGCATGGCCTTCTTCAGAAAACAGAACACTCACGCAATCACACAGGCACACAACACAGTCACACAACCATCACCTCCGGGTGTCGCGGCAGCCGGAGGTGATGGTTGTATGACTGTGTTGTGTGCCTGTGTGATTGCGTGAGTGTTCTGTTTTCTGAAGAAGGCCATGGCCAATAGCTGAAAGTGTTGTATGTGTGTATCTTTTGTATGTGCCTGTCGCAGCTCATCGCCACCTCTTTGCGGTGAGTTGTAAACTATCCTTACTATATTATTAATTCCAACCTGGAAATTCCATTATTATATTTATTTAGGTACTAAACGAATATGTAATAAAAATGGGGGTACCTATATTTTTTAATGCAGTTGATATCCGTTTGACCTATGGCAACGCCATCTAGCGGGCCAACCACAGCGCGGTCTGTTTCCCCCTTACAGCTAGAACAGTTTTGATCTGTGTAGATTTTTCGTTTGATGCTTATTTCGTGAGATAGTTGCCCCGGTCATTATCAATGGACCACCATTGTTCCGCCAATTGTTCCGGCGCAGATATTCCCCCTTCACCGATGCTGAAGATTCGGTTCCACCGTACCACTGCATACTATATCACAGATGACTGTTGCGATAGTTGCAAGATAACACTCCACATAAAGTTGGCCTCATTTGTGAATAGGAGGGATGAAAATAACCGTTGAATCCGACAGTAGTGCTCCCGATGTGGAAGGTCTGTCGCTAGTACGCCCTGCTCACACACACTGTGTTAAGGGTAGTAACTGTTACTACCTTTAACACAGTGTGTGTGAGCAGGGCGTACTAGCGACAGATATCAATATAGGATGAATTTGTAGTCTAGTTTTCTGACCGAGCGAAGTGGCGCAGTGGTAACACACTGTACTCGTATTCGGAAGGACGGTGGTTCAAATCCACCTCCAGCCATCCAGATTTAGGCTTTCCGTGATTTCCCTAAATCACTCCAGGCAAACGCCGGGATGGTTCCTTTGAAACGGCACGACATCTTTCCTTCTCCATCCTTGCGAAAAAATCCGAGCGCGAGCTCCGTCTCTAATGACCATGCTGTCGACGGGACGTTAAACCGAAATCCTCCTTCCTTCCATTTTTCTGAATGGAGCACACCCTATTATTAGATGAATTCAGACAGAAATGACGAGTTTGCACATTGCCCATAAAAGAAGCGAATGATTCTCGTTGAGAAAGGTACCACTGTATGGTCAATTTGTAAAGAATCGGATTTCTCAAAATTACTTCTTGTATCTTGCAAACTTAGCTATCGCCCGGTACCTTAAAAAAATTTTCCAACCTTTCATTTATTCATTGTTACACGGTGTATTTACTAAACAACAATCAATCAAATGACAACTAACGAGCAACAAAGAAGCGCGCCCATCATATTTCGGGCTTGCAGCGGGATTAAAATGTCCGTTAAGCTTATGGAACTGCGGGTTCATCAGTCCAAAAACTTTCAAACTACTTATAAACTAACTTATACCGTAACAACAGACGGGAGTTATATTGACTCCGCATTGGTGGATACTCATCGGTTGCACGTTGTTGTACTTCCGTTAACCGCATAGCACTCTCAGAACCTTCAAACTAATTGTTTTCCTAAGTCTGCACGTGGAATGTCGAGACCAGACATTTGTTTCTATGTCACATATTTGTTTCTGAAGTTACCGAAGCGCATTACGGAGTCAGCTTGACTCTGCGTCCGTGTTAGTGTGAGACAAAATTGGTAAGCTTCTTTCTCTAAATTATATGATTGGGAAAAGTTTTTACTTACACAGTCCCACCTACAGTTATTTATACCTTCTAATATTACTGTTAACATGAAGGTTCTTGGTAAAGAAGAGGAGCAGACAGTATCCTGTCAAGCCAAGCTGGCAACTAGGAAATATTGCTGTGTGTAACAAATGTATATGAAGTAGCGTAACTATATTTTGTAAAAGAGTAATATTTTACATTATCTTTATCTGAAATTATAGTGTAAAAACACTGTTTATTACTTTCTAAGAAATTAATAAGTCAGTAACTTAAGAAACCCTTTCAAAACAGTTTCATTTTTTAATTCACCTAGCTGTTTTTATGTTTTATTAATTCTTCAGTGTTAAATATAATTCTGATTTACTAAACGTGATGATTATCATCCGTAGTTGTTCGAAACCCCTTAAATAAAAGTGTTGAAAGGGATAAGTAAAAGACAAAGGAAATACATGGAGTCAGTTTGACCCCATGTCTGTGGTTATGTAACACAAATTCACGTCTGTAGTGACGGGTTATACTAAAGACAGCACAAATATCCATGCCCAGGGTTCGAACCTCCGACGGGGAGCGGCCACGCCCATCAGTGCGTAGCGCCTAATGCGCTCGGCCACTCCGCCGCCGCTGGCAAACATGCAGCCATCTTCAGGTGAGCACTGCATGTTTGTCAGCTGAAATATCGTGGCAAAACGTTAACGTGATCCGGCTGCAAGCCCGAAATACGATGGACCAATCATTACGCCAGGAAAACTTCAAGATAAATAAAGAAGCACATAATTTTGATATAATATACATTTAACTTTTCCTAAGCATATGTTTTCACATTTCGGAACACCCAGCCGCGGCGGATTAGCCGTGCGCATTGGGGTGCCGTGCTGCGGTGCGCGCGGCCGAACGCCGTCGGGGATTCGAGTCCCCCTTCGGGCATGTGTATCTGTGTTGTCCTTCAGTTAGTTTACCTTAGTTTAAGTAGTTTGTAAGCTACGGTCTAAAGACCACGCAGTTGAGTCCGACAGATTTACAAACATTTGAACATTTTCGGAACACCTAGTATTCAGTCAAACTTTTGGATGGTTTATTTACTGTGCAGCTACTTCCTCCTGTATCGGCGACACCCCGAACAACACGATGCGACCCTCCTGGAGGTCGCGAACCATAAGTTAAAAGACACCGGTGTACCGCATCCAAATCAAATGTTTGTATAGCTTATGGGACTTAACTACGGGGTCATCAGTCCCTAACTTTACAAACTACTTATGAACTACTTACGAACTAGGACGGCACAAATATCCATGCCCGAGGGGGGATTCGAACCCCCGACCGTAGTGGCCGTGCAGACCGTGACTGGAGCGCCTCAGTCCCCTCGGCCACCGCGGCCGGCGTACCGCATCCACTATCAGGTGAAACAACAAGAGAAGTGAATCGTACACAACATTATCAATTGCTAGGGTAGGAGATGCTGCTAGGGGATGACGTATGAGGAACCGTACCACCCCATAGAAGGAAACTAAGCACTCTAATCGTGGCTGCATGCTACAGCGCGTATAGGACGGCAGCATCTGTAACCAAGTATGACTGAATGTATCGCCTGTATCATGGAAAACATACATTTCCGCACATAAGTTTATTAGACTTTTGGCCCACTTTAGGTTACGGTAGTAACACTAAAAGTGGACCTTTGCGATCGTTTTTTGACAGCTCGAAATTTAAATGAAAATAACGGCTTAACCATGAATCTGAAACAAAAATTGAATAACCGAATTTGTAGCGGAGAAAATTCTCTACAACTTTGCTCTCTTATGTTTTTTTCACATCTCGCATCGTTTCAGAGATATTTGCAAAAATAACGGCGATTTTGGGATGTCTGTCTGTCTGTCTGGCTGGCTGTAGCGTGTTCCCACCTTTTAGGTCGAACCGTTCAACCGATCGGCACCAAATTTTACAGACATAATAGTTGGCTACCAGAGACCAGAACCTCGCTTTTTGAAATATTTAGGACATGAAATACGTTAGTAATACCAAAAAAAGTCGTTAGTAATGTAATTTTAATTGCAAATAAACCGTTCATCTGACGCGAAAATTTAATAAACGAATTCTCTACAACTTTGTTCCCTCATGTTTTTTTTTTTTTCATATCTCGTATCGTTTGACAGATATTTGTAAAAATGACGGAGTTTTGACGCCCTCCATTAAATTAACGAAAACCAGCCGTTCGCAGATGTCACATGACATTCCTCGCCCAGAACTGTCTCTGGCATACTACATCTTGCGCTGCGTATTTGATGATTTTCTTATTGTAACTTAACGTCGTTCTTCGTACAATAAATGATAAACTAGTGTCTTCAAATGCCATATTAGCATCAGTTAACAACGGCCATCGATAGCATGAGATTAAATAACGCAATTAGTAATTGTCAGCTGTAGCGTAGTGGGCAATGTGTTGGACTGTGACGCTGAAGGTTAGTGGTTCGGAACCCACCAGTATCTAAGTTTTTTTTTTTTTTTTTTTTTTTTTTTTTTTTTTTTTTTTTTTTTTTTTTCCTACAAGGGTTTCAGACACACTTGTTAATCAATTTTTTATTATTTAGATTATTATTTTGGTCTAAAATGTTTACAAAAACTTATAAAACTACAAATCTAAAGTGGGCCTTAAAACACGTCAGTCGATTTTTTTTTCATATCTCGTATCGTTTGAGAGATATTTGCAAAAATAACGGCGATTTGACACCGTCCATTGATTATACGAAAACGAGCCGTTCGCACATGTCACGTGACATTCGACGCTCAGAACTCTCTCTGGCATACGCCATCTTGCGTTGCGTATTTGATAATTTCCTTATAATAACTTACGTGTTGTCATTTCAAAGCAATAGCGCACTGAAGAATTAACAAAAACAAGTCGTTCTTCGTACGATAAATGATGATCTAGTGTCTAAA
Source organism: Locusta migratoria (assembly GCA_026315105.1). Classification (NCBI taxonomy): domain Eukaryota; kingdom Metazoa; phylum Arthropoda; class Insecta; order Orthoptera; family Acrididae; genus Locusta; species Locusta migratoria. The sequence goes on along the minus strand of CM048745.1, from coordinate 214,518,385 downwards.
AATGCCTTATTAGCATCAGTTTTAACAACTGCCGTCAATAGTGTGAAAGTAAAGGACCAATTTCGTAATTGTCTGTCGTAGTTTGCTGGGCGTCGTGGGTGAGCGCGTCCAGTCAGTGGGCTAAATGCTCTCTGTAATTAAAAAAAAAAAAAAAAAAAAAAAAAAAAAAAGCTAAGCCATGTATTCAACGAAGACCCCTCTTTCCCCTTCCTCCTCTCCCTCTCCCAAACCCCCACCATCCGCAGAGCGCTTCCCGCCATCCCTATCCCATCCCCACCTCATCCTCCCCCCCCCCTTCTCACAGAGCGACGCGTCCATTCTAAACAGTGCACCAGCGCTAGTGTCTGTGCTCAGTGACTTCCGTGTGTTTTAACTAGTCCCTCTACAAATGCGATCTACGTTTTTTACCACGTGACCCGTCACTGTCTTCGTATGTGTGTGTGACTCTCAACGTAATTTTAATTATCGCCGTGGTTCCGTTCAGTTTTCGTACATATGTGTGTTTTCATCGCCGCTTTTTTGTAATAGTTTATCTTACATATATACGTCTGTCTCATTGTCTATTTATATCTGCTCTCCGAAATCTCAACTAGTCTATGTTTTACCTCTCCAATTTTTATTCAACTTGTTCACATGTTCATTACTACTTGTCATAATTTTGGGTCCCAACTTCGTCGCCGCTTTTGTGTCCCAGCCTCGTCGTAGGTATCGGTGGCCGAGTGGAACGAGACCGACACGCTAGTGCAGGTACGGAGGGGAGCAGCCAGAAACTATAAACACTCGAGTAAATTAGAAAGATATATATTGCACAGAATGTAACAATACTTAACTTTTACATAGTACTGCAGAATGTTGATACATAGTTGTTAGAGGCCTGCCTAGTGCCTGTACGATAGCAAAGTCTTCACTGGTGCCTATCTGATTACGAAGGTCCTAACTCGTTGCTATCTCCGTCCGAAGTGACCGGTGTCTTCCGTGGTGGCCACGAGCGGGGTTGCCGCAGAGGGCGCTCGTGGCTGTCGTCGTGAGAACGCCGCGCCGTGCGTGCATGGCGGCGCGCGGCGAAAGCAGGTGGCGCGCACTTTGTACTTGTGCGACACCACACCCCTCCCCCCCAAACCGCCGCGCCGTCGTGGCGTAGGGCTGAGGGCCACGGCGACGGCACTGGGAGGAGGGCCTGGGCGGGGGCGTTACTGGTGGGACGGGCGTCGTAGCTGAGGCCGGGATAGAGACGCCGTCCGCGCCCCGGCATCTGCCTTGAGATCCTCCAGGGAACCCGCCGAAACCTGGGGAAGGGCGCCCGCCCCCGCCCAGAGGGAGCAGGTCATCGTCTTCTGAGGTGCGTGGCCCAGGCGGCGGCGGCACGCACGGTCCCGGAGTCCCTCTCGGTGACGCTGTCATCTGCGGCGGCGACAGCGGCGGCGTCGCGTCGATCTCCATCGGGACGATCTCGTAGTCCGGGGACGAACGATGTGGTTGTGCTCCCTGGCGGTGAACTGGGTCTGGAATCAAGAAACCGGAGACAGGATCGCGCGGCCTGTCCAAGCGCAATTGGTTTGCGTGGCGCCGCAGCTCCGACCCTGTGGAAGAACGTACAACAAACATATTGCGACCAAGCACGCGGTGAATGGTGCCCGGCAACCATGTCTTCTTGTTTCCAGCAAACACCCTGCACAGCACCGGCGTAGAAACCTGAAAACGCGTAGCGCCATACGAACCGACTCGGTGCGTGGGAGGCTGCAGCAGGTGAAGGAGAGTGCGGTGACGGCGGCCGTGTAGCAGCTCGGCAGGAGACGGGCCGTCACGTGGCATGCACCGATACGTAGACAGGAAAATTTGAAGAGCTTGCTGCCTGGAGTGCTGACCTTTCATCTTCTCCATGTGAGACTTGAATGTTCGAACGAAACGTTCTGCTTCACCATTGGACTGAGGGTGAAAAGGTGCAGTGGTAATATGCTGAATGCCATTCACACGACAAAACTGTTGAAATTCCGCACTAACAAACCGAGGTCCATTGTCACTGACGATAGTTTCAGGCAAGCCTTCGATGCAAAACACTGATGTTAAGGCACTGATTGTACTAGACGCTGTCGTTGAGTTCATGGCAATCACAAAAGGAAACTTGCTGAAAGCGTCTACAACAATTAACCATCGCGTATTCCAGAAAGGTCCGGCAAAGTCAATGTGTAAACGTTGCCATGGTCCCTTGGGGCGTGGCCAGTCTGAAAAACGTTGCGGAGGAGCCGCCTGATGCTCCGCACAAACAGTACACTGTGACGTCATGTTCTCTATCTGAGCGTCCATACCAACCCAGGTACAATGACGTCTGGCCAGTTGCTTTGTCCTAACAATACCCCAATGTCCTTGATGCAGGAGGCGTAACACTTCTCGTTGCAGGGAACGAGGAACAATCACTCTTGCTTGGTCGTTGTCGGTATGCAACAACAGTACACCCTGACTTAAAGATAATGCATGACGTTGTGCAAAATAACGTCGAACCAGAGGCCGATCAATGTCTTTGGCTCTGGCAGGCCAACCAAAGCGAACAAAACGTGCTACCACACTTAAGTCTGCATCCGCAGCTGTTTCCTGTGCGACCCGACGAGAGTTCAAAGGAAAGTCTGCGACAGCGGAAGCATCTCTGGAGTCTATCTGACAACATGCCATTTCTGAAGAATCAAATGATACATCCTGGCCAACCGGAAGTCGGGAAAGTGTGTCCGCGTTGGCATGTTTAGTGGTAGGTCGGTACAAAATCTCATACTGATAATTTGACAATATCAAGGACCATCTCTGAAGCTTTTGTGCCGTACGTGGCGGAATTGGCTTTGTGGGTGAGAACAACGACGTGAGAGGCTTGTGGTCTGTCAACAAATAGAATTTTCTGCCATAGAGATAATGATGAAACTTTGTGACGCCGTAAATGATTGCTAAGGCCTCCTTTTCTATCTGACTGTAAGGGATGGATTCCGTGGGCATTAATCACATGGCCTAGGTACTCTATTTCAGTTTGAAAAAACGAACACTTTGCTTTATTACAACGTAGACCTGCTGCAGTCAAAACTTTGAAAAGGCACTCCAGGTTTGCTAAATGTTCGTCAACTGTACGTCCGGATACCACAATGTCATCTAAATAGTTCGAGCAACACGGTACAGAAACTGTCAGCTGTTCCAAAAAACGCTGAAAAATAGCGGGAGCGGAAGAACTGCCAAAGGGTAGGCGTTGAAATTGAAAAAGGCCCATGTGAGTATTAATGACGAAAAACTTTTTTGACTCGTCATCAAGTGGAATCTGTAAGTATGCCTCTGCTAAATCAATCTTGGAAAAGAAGCGAGACTGTCCTAATTTGTCCATCAGTTCCTCAGGTTTGGGCAGGGGATAAGTGTCGACAATTGTTTGACTGTTCACTGTAGATTTGAAGTCCGCACAGAGACGAAGTTTTCCTGTCGGCTTGGGTATAATTACTATAGGTGAGGCCCACTGACTCGCAGAAACAGGAGAAATCACCCCAATATCTTGCCAACGTTTAAGTTCTTCGGCAACTGTATCACGCAAGGCGATAGGCACTGGTCTAGCTTTACGAAATTTTGGAACTGCAGATTCTTTTAAAGTTACATGTGCCACGAAGTCTTTTGCACAACCTAGTTCCGGCGAAAACAAGTCACTATATTTGTCACACAATGCATTGATTTTATCCTGAGGCACTATTGACGAAATTTGAAGCACATCTCTTTGAATTGATAAACCAAACAAGTCAAAAGCATCTAGTCCAAAAATGTTCTGTGTCGATTTGGCCTGAAGAACTACAAAAGCAACTGTTTTTGTTACACCTTGAAAAGAGGCGGGCAGGCTACACGTTCCTAGCACGGGAATATTTTGACCTGTGTACGCTGTTAACACTTGTTGACACGGCGACAATTTTGGCGAACCCAGAAGTTCATATGTGTCTTTATTTATTAATGTAACAGCGGAACCAGTATCAAGCTGAAATTGCACAGTCTTATTTTCTATAGAGAGAGTAACAAACAGCTTGTGATTCTGGCGCACGACCGGTGCGCGAATGTGGGCAACGTCTAATACATATTGTTTTCTGCGCTTGCGCGGGTTGCGTGCGGTAGGAAGCGGCGCATACTCGGCACACAGCGGATTAACCACACTGTCACTAGATGACACTACCGCCGGATCGGCGTCCGCGCAATGCGAGGCTACTGCACTAATATTACTTTGAGTAGCTACCTGATGTCTACTGTCACTAGCTACACAGTACTGGTCACTATTACAAGGAGCAGTTGCAGAAGGCACTATTTTCACTACAGGAATGCACTGTTCATAGTCATTTTGCTTGTCCCGAACCCGTTTCCGTTGCACTGTTTTACGCGCTCGTTGGCGCTTGCTACGTGGTGCACTATATAGTTTTGCCATAGGCGCAGAACTATTTTCTTGAAATTGAGATCCAAGGAAAGCACTGTTCAATTCTACAGCCCGTATAACATTTACAGAATGAACTGTTCTCGCACTCTGCGAAGCACTGTTTCTAACGTTACTGTTCTTTGAGTTTTTAATTTGCATACACACAGACTGCACATGTCCCAATTTGCCACATTGATAACAGGTTGCGTTGCGACTAGGGCAATGAGCACGCTTGTGGCGAGACACACACTGGGGGCAAGATTTACGTACATTTTTCTGAAATGAGCGTCGGCGCCCGTTATGCAAATTACTGTGTCTAACACTGCGGGGCGACCTTTGCGTCGCACTTTTACTCTGGCTACTGTTCACTGTCTGTTCAGCACGGCCGGTAGAAAAATAAGAATCACTAGTGCTATACTGAGAACTACGGCTAGGAAAGCGTCCGTTACGGCGCACTGAATTTACACTGTGGCTTTGCATTTCTACATCTGCTAAGTCAAAAGTATCATGCGCTTCTATAAGCTGCAGTACACTGTCTAATGAAGGGTCTGACTGTTTTAGAATTGCTGCCCTAATTCTGGGGTCCTGAATGTTCTGCGTAATCGCATCCCTCAACATCACGTCACTATACGAAAGTCCACAAGAGCAAGTAAATTTACATTTGCGGGTTAAGCCCTTCAACTCCGTAATCCACTCTTGGTGTGACTGCTGCGGTAATTTTTTAAGTCTGAAAAATCGGTACCGTGCAGCGGCTACAAGAACTTTCCTCTCATAATGAGCATTCAGTGCCTCTACTATTTGTTCAAAGTCTACATCACGAGGAGATGCGTGCGGGAATAGTTTTTGCAGTAACACGAAAGTTTTGGGGCCCACCACAGACAATAAAAGATGCTTAACAGTCTGACCTGTAAGTTGATGAGCCGCGACGAGTTCTTGAAACTGTGCGAAATAGTCGCTCCATTCTTCCTCACGTTCGTTGTACTGGCGGAACGTCGGAAGCGGTGCGGCGGCAGGTGTGGGCTGCTGATGCGACGGCTGTTGTTGAGTTGTCGTCAACTGCGCCACTGCGTTGAGAAGTTGTGAGATTTGCGCCGTCTGTAACTGAATAATTTCCATTAAGTTTGGGTTCGGGGTAGTGGCCATGCTGACCGATTAGGCGCCGCGTATACAAGTAAATTAGTACAAAACACAAATGCAATATGAAAGAGGACTCGCTCTGCAACAAAAAAGTCCACAAAATACGTAACAGAATATGTTCCCCCAAAAATCTTATAATAAGGGTGGGTGGGCGGGAGCAATTTTTGCGTGCTCCGACTGCTGCTGTCTGACTGCTGCTAGCGTGCTGGTCCACGGTTCTATCACTCCTCGTCACCACTTTTGTGTCCCAACTTCGTCGCCGCTTTTGTGTCCCAGCCTCGTCGTAGGTGTCGGTGGCCGAGTGGAACGAGACCGACACGCTAGTGCAGGTACGGAGGGGAGCAGCCAGAAACTATAAACACTCGAGTAAATTAGAAAGATATATATTGCACAGAATGTAACAATACTTAACTTTTACATAGTACTGCAGAATGTTGATACATAGTTGTTAGAGGCCTGCCTAGTGCCTGTACGATAGCAAAGTCTTCACTGGTGCCTATCTGATTACGAAGGTCCTAACTCGTTGCTATCTCCGTCCGAAGTGACCGGTGTCTTCCGTGGTGGCCACGAGCGGGGTTGCCGCAGAGGGCGCTCGTGGCTGTCGTCGTGAGAACGCCGCGCCGTGCGTGCATGGCGGCGCGCGGCGAAAGCAGGTGGCGCGCACTTTGTACTTGTACGACACCACACATAAATCTGTATTCTCAAGGCTGAAGAGCAGCCAATGTAGCTGCTGCCAGCCTGTTATCTGTATGTAGGATGTCATTAAAATGACAATAAAGGGAAAAAAATATTAAACGAACAACCAAGAACGAACTGAATCAATGACCGCAAACCAAAGATCTACCTCAAGGAGAGAAAAAAATAGTGTAGTGGGCAGTGCGTTGGACTGTAAAGCACATGGTCAGTATGAAACTTCACTCTGCAGCGGAGAGTGCGCTGATATGAAACTTCCTGGCAGATTAAAATTCTGTGCCGGAACCGGGACTCGAACCTGGGACGTTTGCCTTTCGCGGGCAAGCGCACTACCGACTGTGCTATCCCGACACGACTTACGATGCCGCCCCACAATTTTACTTCCGCCAGTACCTCGAGTGTGCGCTGATATGAAACTTCCTGGCAGATTAAAATTGTTGAACATCCCTTAGGCTGTGGCTAAGCCATGTCCACCATATCCTTTCTTCCAGGAGTGCCAGTCTTGCGTGTTTGCAGGAGAGCTTCTGTGAAGTTTGGAAAGTAGGAGACGAGGTACTGGCGGAAGTGAAGTTGTGGGGCGCCATCGTGAGTCGTGTCGGGATAGCACAGTCGGTAGTGCGCTTGCCTGCGAAAGGCAAAGGTCCCAAGTTCGAGTCCCGGTTCCGGCACACAATTTTAATCTGCCAGGAAGTTTCACATGGTCAGTGGTTCGGAACCCGCCGCTGCCAATTTTTTTCTCCTTTTTTCCTAAAAGTGTTAAGTGTTGGGTACATAGATACGTCGTAATCATATTACTATGATTTTTTATTATTTACATTATTATTGTTGTCCGAAATGTTTGCAAAAAATTGTAAAACTACAAACCTAAAGTGGGCCGTAAGACACGTCAGTGCGATTTTTGTGTTTCATATCCTCTGATCGATCAACCCCTAGAGTTTGTTCATGATGGTGTACTTCATACGTCCTGTACAGAATACTAGAGTCTGCTTTTAGGAGGAGAGAAGGTACGTGAATGGTGCGGTTTTTCAGTGGAAACGTGGCGGGCGCGCGCTGCTACACAGCACGGAGCGCAGCAACGTGCTGGCGGGTGCTACACGTTGCAGCGATACGTAGGCAGCGCTACCCACACGCCAAACACTTTGCGGCCGTGCCACGCTCGTCGTTCGCACCGCCTGTACTACCGGTTTGCCCACTTCTCGGGAGGGCGAGATAGCTGCGGCTACTTGGTCTACACAAATGCGATCATGGGAACCGGAGCCTCACATAAGAGCAAAAAACAAAGCTGGCAGGCAACCATTTTCTCACCCTCTTCTCAGGCCGTCGCCACGTCCACACAGCGCATACTCATATAACTCCACTCTAAATCTATATAAATACTCTGCAAATCACACTTAAGTGTGTGGCAGAGGGTTCATCGAAGCACTTTTATGATATTTCTGTACCGTTCCATTCTCCAATAGTGCGCGGGAAAAAGGAACACATAAATAGTTCCATTATCGGTCTGATTTCTTTTATTTTATTATTATCATATCTCTCTATGTAGGTGATTGCTAACAAAATATGTTCGCATTGGGAAGAGAAATTTGGTCACAGTAATTTGGGAAAGTAATCTCGCCGCAGCGAATAATCCCTTTCTTTTAATGATTCCAATCCAACGCGAGCATCTTTTCTGTGACAATCTCTCTCTTATATCGCGATAATATAAAACGAGCTGCCCTTCTCTGAACTTCCTCTAGATCGTCTGTGAGTCCCACTTGCTGGCAATCCCACAATGTACATTAATACTCCAAAATAGGACGCACAAGTTGGGTGTAGGCAGTTTATTTAGTAGAACTGTTACATCTTCTGTTCTGCCAATAAAACGTATGTCTTCCCTACAATATTTTATGTGTGTTCTTTCCAATTTAAGTTGTTCATACACGTAATTCCTAGGCATTTAGTTGTAATTTATGGTCTTTAGATTTGACAGACTTATCATATAAATGAAGGTTATTGGATTTCTTTTAGTGCATTATTCGCACTCGGAAGAAAAAGTTAGAAGTTTCGCAAATAAATCTCACCGCAACAAACAACGTCTTTATTTTATTTGTTTCCACCTGAACGCTTGTATCATATCCGTGACACTCTCTCCTCTATACAATACAAACCGAGCTGCCTTTCTCTGAACTATCTCTATGTCCTCCGTCAGTCCCACTTGAGGATTATTTGAATTTACTACCGGTAGCTTTGACTGATATGTCGTGAAAATGGAGTCCTTTTAGTGCTCATATGGATGTTTTACTGTGAAATAGCATTTTTAAATTTTACTGTGAAATAGCATTTTTAAATTTTAGGACGTAAAGTTAGGAAGTTTTCAATGGTTTTAAATTTTACGTGAACGCTGGAGAGAGCTAAATGGCAGAAATGTTTTTCTAAGGAATTTTTGTGAGTACTTTTTTACGGTTTATTTTATTTTACAGTTAGCAATTTTATTGTATATTTTCTCTTAACTTCAAAAGACACCCTTGTAAGTCTTTCATTTATGTACATTGCAGAGCACCAGTGCTTTTTAAATAAAGTTAATAGCAGTTGAAGCGGATTTGGTCTCTAAATGAAAAGATTTGACTGCGGATGCTCGAAATTGAAGATAACATGCTTACATATCAAGTTATGCCTAAAATTGAAAAGGGTCAGCAATGTCTCACTCTGCCGTCAACGAGTGCGTCGCTATACTCTTTGTGTAACGATTTACCAATGGAGGAAGACTGTTTCTGGTCAATGGCATTACCGTAATAAAAGGCTATTGGTGCTGTGTCTACAATGGTAAATAAAGCTTCATCTGCTGTTCGGAGCGCATTGAGGCGCTATGCTGTGAGGCGTGAGGCCGTTCCCCGTCGGGGGTCCGAATCCCCCCTCGGGCATTGATGTTTGTGCTGTCTTTAGTATAAGGTAGTTCATAAGTAGTTTGTAAGTTTAGGGAATGATGACCTCGCAGTTAAGTCCCATAAGCTTTACAAACATTTGATTTTTATTTCTTTTTTGTTCGGAGGGTATGGAAACGGTTTCCTGAGACTAGCAGATACAAGAGACCTGAGAGATACATGAGACTAGCAGCCATGGCAAGGGAAAAACGGAAACCATTGGCCAGAGATAATAGACATAATAGACTTCTCTCTCAGCTTGCTCGTTGCGACTGCACGGGATCTTCAAAATGATCAGATAGCAGCAATCTCAGTAATACATCAGACTCCCGGAGGCAGTATAAGACCAAGAAGACCTCATCACGACCTTCGATTAACAGCTCAGAATATGAGAGAGCGACTTCGATTTACCGGGGAACATAGGAAGCGGCAGCTGCGTCACTGCGCAATCTATATCCTGCTTTCACCTAACGTTATGAGGTGAACGTATCTATGCCTATTATAATGAAACAGCAGTCCAAAAAAACTGACAGATTTGTCTGCAGCTCAGTCATGATGTGAGGTGTCTTCACAACTGATGGCCGATCAGAGCTTGAGATACACAGATGGCGGTTTAAGGCTCAGAGGTATATCAACGACATTGTACTGGGCCATTTTATGCTCTTCCCAATTGTGTGCCTAATTTATCCTGCAACAAGTCAATTGGAGAGCTCATTCGGCAGCAGCTAACCTCGAAACGGACGAAAAAAGTGGTTCAAATGTTTGTAAATCTAAGGGACTTAACTACGTTAGTCATCAGTCCCTAGGCTTACAAACTACTTAAAGTATCATATGCTAAGAACAACACACACATACACATGCCCGAGGGAGGACTCGAACCTCCGACGGTGAGCAGACAAAATAACCCCACACACCAACAGAAGTATGCCGAATACGACCGAAGCTAGAGGACTTCCTGACCAACTACAGTTTCTCTCTCTCTCTTTCTCTCTCTCACTCACTCTCTCATACGCACACACACCTTACCAAACTTTTGCTCTGTTCACTCCATACTGTCTTAATTAAAATCAGCACTGAAGGGAGAGCTTAATAAAGACACTACATTAGTGAAAGCAATTCACTGACATACTTTGAACGGCTAATAGTCTGATTTTGCTGGAGTTTGTCTTATCTGTTTTCAGTTTAGGGACTGGATAAAGTGGTTGAATACCATATCAACGATGTTTCTTCTTCCTTTAACCATACTGCATCCTGTAGGCTGCTCTTTGTGGAGAAAAGGAAATATAGCGGGTGACAATTATGCGGAAAAACAGAGAAATTCTGGATGACCCACTGAAGTGTCGGAATATCGATGCTTTCGGTGAACCCCTGAGTAGCTGCTTCCAGCTCGGCAATGGTTTTGGAGTTATTACTGTACAACTTGCCATTAATACAGCCCCACGAAAAGGAGTCGCGTTTGTTCAGATCCCGAGAATATGGCGGACAATTGATGCCATTCCAGAGGAGTCTGGGTACCGAAGAGCCAAAGTTGTCCTCCATGACATGAAATACATTCCTGCTTCGATTGAATCGAGTTCCGTCTTGCATGAACCGTATCTTGTCGAAATCAGGGTTACTTTGGATAAAGTGGGTGAAATGATCTTCCAATATCTTCATGTAGCTTTGGGTCGTCACGGTGCCATAAGTAATGTCGGTGACTGATCATTGCACACCACACAATAACCCGTTGAGAGTGAAGCGACTTCCCGATCGCAAAATGCGTATTTCCCCGACACCAAATGTGCCAATCACGCTTATTCACTAACCCGTCAAAACGAAAGTGCGCTTCGTCGTCAGACCAAACCTTATTCACATGAGCATGCATACACAGATTCCCACCCTGACCCGTTGCCACCCGTGCAGTTTGAACAACCCAACGCAAACCGTTTCATATGGTTCAATAATTGTCATCCTCTACAAGCAACTGTATAACTTTACATGGAAAACATATTAGAAGCACTGTACTAATGAAAGTGTGGGATTTCTTGTTCCTTGTTCTTGAAAATTGTCGTCATAAAGATTTATTTATTTATCGTTAGGCTTTACAAGTGCAAGTGCGGTATTGAAGTAATCTTACATAACATAAGATATAAATACACATTTACATAATAATAGGAGGCGTATGTTTTAAGTAAGTACCGTTTTGAAATAAAAAAAAAGACATGCTAAGATATCTCAATAATTTTATGTGCACTGGCTACCTACATCTGTTGTCTACGCACTGACGCCATTACAGTCTGATTCTTCCTTGTTTACGTTGTGTACTGAGGTTTTAAGACGCCTCCGATAATCGTAAGTCCCGCCGACTGTGAAATACGGGCTGTTATAAGATTCCTTAGTGGTAAAGGCCTAAAAGCGATCGATATTCATATCCATCAGATCTGTGCAGTTTACGAACATTATGAGTGATGGAATGGTAAGAAAGTGGGTGAGAGCATTTAAAGATGGCTACACAAATGTGCATGATGAACAACGGAGTGGGCGTCCTTCGCTCGTTAATGAAAGTTTGGTGCCGGAAGTGGACAATAGGGTGAGAGAAAACAAACGCTTTACGATTTCTTCCTCGCGGGACTTTCCTAATGTTTCTCGTAGTGTCAGCGTCTTCAAGACGATGACGAAGTCAAAACAGTTGTGTTGCAGTGTTTAACAAGTCAGGCGGCAGACTTCTATCAGGAGGGTATTCAAGAACTGGTACAACGTTATGACAAGTGCCCCAATATTGACGGAAATTATGTGGAAAAGTAGATTAAGATACAGGCTTTGATGAAAAATAAAATTGTTGAGCTATCTTAGCATGTATTTTATAAAGTTCAAAACAATACTTACTAAAAAAAACACGCCTCATATGAACAAAACAAAAACCAGTGATTTTTAAATGACAGCAAAGCTGAAACAGAATGGCAGACACAGTTCACTAAAACGTTATTTCCAAACGAGACGGCCACTCAATAGCTGCAGGACTGGGCTCGATAAAGTCTCTCCAGTTATCACGAAATTTTCGTAGCGGGCCATCTTGCACTACCTGTTGTAATGTTTGTTTGTCAGTTTCACAGTCATGCGTTGAGTTGTCATTGGCACCCCACTTGTACAGCATGGATTTAGTTTTTGCATGTCCAGTTTTTACACAGTTTAGCCGGCACCAGATTCTACGGGGAATTTGCTTCCTGGGAGTTGTTGGCTGGGGCTCTCTACGTTGTGTTGGTTAACATCACTCGTGTTCCACTTATTTTCCCAGGATTTGTGGCAGTCATAGGTATTTCCTTGGGCAAGTGTACTGTCTTCCCATATTGGCACTCTTGATCTGATGCGATATCGACAGTGGTCATCTAGTACTTGGTGTACCGGTAGTACTCTTTCCTTATCTGGAGATTTTTTGCCATTACTGAATCGTTACCTGCTGTTTGCGGATTTCTGGTTGAGCAATGTTTGAAAGGACATGAAGCCATTCCAGAGGTGTCGACTTTAACGTCCCTATTATCATCCTCATGGTTTCATTGAGCTGTACGTCAATTTTCTTCACATGGGTACTCCTACTCCACACAGGGGCACAGTACTCCGCCACGGCGTATACGTGTGATATTGCTGCAGCACGTAGTGTATTTGCATCTGCTCCCCGTGTGGTACCTGCTAATCTCCGGATGATATTATTTGGGGTTTTCAATCTCTGGCTAGTCAGTTCCAGGTGTTTCTTGAAGGTAAGTCACCTCGCAAGAGTTATACCTCCAAGATCGTGTCTCCCAGATACGACGATCCCCATTTATTATGGACTACCCTCATAAATATGAATTTATGATGATATTTAATTTAAAACTTAGACACGAGTTCACTTTGAAGAATTTTTATTTCTATCACAGATTCATAACGTACAACAACTTCAGCACCAGAACTTGTCAACAACAACCAACCCAAACCATCTGTTCGTCTGACTTATATAGAGTTAATGACAATTAACATTGGCATAACAATGACTTGTAATTATTGGTATATAATGAATTTATTCAAAATACAATAGTTTGATGAAATGTAAACTATAAAATCGATACTAGATCTTTAACTAGATAGAAACCGTAAGGCAAAATAGTTTTATGTTACAAGAAATTCATAAATTACAGCATTATTTAACAATAGGATTGTATTAAATTATCGAACTTCTAGAACATACTATATTGTTACTTAAAATTTGTAAATAATGCTTGACAATCAATCGTGAATAATTGTTTAATTTAATAGATGTACTGAAATCTGGTCAGGCCATATAACTACGAATTTTATTGGAATTTAATAAAGGGAATAAAAGGAAATGGATTCTTAGAGGTAGAAACAATGTGGTTGATATAAGGTAGAAAGGAAGGAAACTTGTATCCTGAGCTTCAGTAGACCGTGGCTTATGGTGTTACACAGGCAACGGTCTGCGTCAGCAGCACGGTAGAAAGTTTACACAAACGGCGACCGAACTAGACGCAGAGTCCGTCACGGTCACCAGCTGCAAGTGCATCCTCAGCTTGGAAATCGCTCACCTCAGAGCGCTACGAAAATTAATCGTCATAGAGAAATTCAGATCTAGGAATAACTTACTCAATTGCAGGTATTAAAATTGGCAATAAGGAAGCTCTGTTTAGCATCTACTCAGAAAACTGTTTTGAAATTCGCGTTTGGGGCACAAGGCTGTTCGCCCCTGGCCTTATGTTGGCGTGGGGATACGACGGAAGGGACTGCAGAGTTGGCTGGTGGAGGGGAGGGGCGGGAAAGGACGTGAGCCGGCCGGTGCAAGGTGGCCGCAAGCTCTGCTACTGCCAACAGCGAAGTGGGACAAGGGAAACGGCTCAATGACGTCAATACGACTGCAGTTTTCAGGGCCGGGTGGGGGAAGACAGTATGGGCCACTTACCAATGGCCACTGTGGCAGCTCGGAGTGAAGGGGTGAGGGGGCAGTCGTGGTAAGGCCTCTTCCGGATACTGGCAGCTCCGCGTAGCACTATCTGTCTCTGCAAATGTCGAAAATTGAGACTGACTGACACTAAATACGAAGTGATTTTTTGTGCATTACGAACAACAGATCAGTTTGGTATAATGCTGAAAAATTGCGTAGAATAAAATTACATGATAGAAATTTTTGTGGAGTTATTAGGTCCCACTAGCCCTTAAGCACAATTCGCACCTGATGTCGAACATTTCTGTGGTTCACGCTATTGATGGTGTACTGCGTACCTTACAAAACTGAGCATCTCTCATCTGCATTCAAAATAGCACGTCAAAAGCAGTAGAACTAAAATTTTTGGCCTAATAGAAACTGAGGCAAGGTCATTGTCTTCTTGTACAATGAATTCGTTAAAATCTCAAAGATTCTGAGACGTTATCGTACACACTATTAATAGAAGGGTATAACAATCATGAATACTAGTATGTTCTACGACCTGTGTTGAACTACTTTTCGTAACGTGTGTTATGATACACACCAAATTTTGTAGAAATTCCAGTACAATGAAGAGATAATACGGAAGGAATACGTTTTACACTGTAGATTACACTTACAGCAAACTGAAATGATGATGCCTTGCAGAATTGTTAACGATTTATGCACTCACATTGAATCACAGAGGACCTAAATATGATCCTGAAATTCTCCATCCATTACCACAGACAAAACTACATATACAACAGTGGAAAAAATGGAACTTTATCTTTAAAACTGTATTACTCAAAATCTATGATTCCCGGGAACATCGGTATCGACAGTTAAAGGATGTGTGTATTTATTTCTTATCCTTACAGTAAATAACTAGTATTTTTATTAAAAGCTATCGCATACTAAGCTACTAAGAACAGAACAATGATCGTATTATCATAGCAAATATAAATACGAAGCCAACACCCACCACGATTGTACAATTTCATATGCCAATTGGCTCTGCCGATGATTTGGAGATCTAAGAAATGAATAAGGAGATAAAAGAAGCTATTCAGACAGTGAAGGGAGAGCAAAACATGATTGTGATGGGGGACTGGAATTCAGGACTTGGAAAAGGAAGAGAAGGAAGAATAGTAGATGACTGGGGAAAAGTAAAGAAGCAGAATGTCACCAGGTAGAATTTTGCACAGAGCACGAACACTAGGTTTATGAATCATTAAAGAAGACTCTATACGTTGAAGAGACCGGCAGACACTGGAATCGTTCACATTGACTGTAACGGTAACGAGGTTTTCATCTGTAACAAATATCCAGGGGGAATACTCAGACTCCTATCACATCTTACTGATTATGAACTGTAAACTGAAATTGCAGAAATTGCAGAAATGTAGAAAATTAAGGAGACGGGCGTGAATAAATTAATAAACCTGAGGTTCCTTGGGGTTTCAGAAA
Source organism: Locusta migratoria (assembly GCA_026315105.1). Taxonomy (NCBI): domain Eukaryota; kingdom Metazoa; phylum Arthropoda; class Insecta; order Orthoptera; family Acrididae; genus Locusta; species Locusta migratoria. The sequence continues at coordinate 214,502,844 of CM048745.1, read as the reverse complement.
GAGCTTACAGCAACGATTCACGGAATATGGGGAACTAACACGGTAGAAGATGAATGGATAGCTTTGAGAGATTAAACAGTGAAGACAGGAGAGGACCAAATAGGCAGAAAGATTAGACGTTAAACATTCTTTGGATTTCACAGGAGATTGTGAATTTACAGGTTTCTGGCACATTTTGGATATGAGAAGAGATCGATTGGTGGGACACATTATGAGACATCAAAGAATCATCAGAGTAGTATTGGCAAATGACATATTAAAGTTTTAATCTAAGACACTGCTATTAATAATTGATAGCTTTTATTGGCACATTGTTGTTGGCACAATAAGCTTATTTCGCCTATTAAACGCCATCCTCAGATGTTGTGAGATTTTAGTAAATTCCGTTCAATAGCGTTGGAAATCAATTTGTCAAATGTCGTACACTGTTGTTCTACTTTATCGATCTGTACTTACGTCTATTTTGATGCACACATAATCAAGAAACTTTCACGCAGTTAAAAATTAGGTGCTAAAATTGTAATAGTCTGAATGAAAGTCCTTGGTCCAATTGAGCTGTTATTTTATTGGAATCGTGAAGACCCGCACTAGCGGTTTCGCAACTTACAGTTGTATCTTCAGTTTGTGTACAGGGTGAGAATGTCAATAAAATAAATATTTTGATTGAAAATTACATATTAAAAAACAAAAAATCCGAACTAAAATGTATGAGGAAGTTACATGCAAAATTTTTATATAGAAACCAGTAGGCTAGTAATTGCAATAAATATTTTGTATGTTACTTACAAAGTTTTCCAAATAAGTCATTTGTGATAAATAACGGGGTTAATGGTGAGGTCGCACCGTAAGCACTTTCGCTCTTTTCGTCAAAAACATAAAAAGAAGTCTACCGTACGGTTCTTGTCATTTTTGGTAAAAGTATAGCAAATTCGAGAATCAGTTTAGTAAAAATTGTTTGGCCTGTAACATAAGGCGACTTGATGGGTAGCCCTGCAATAAACAACCATTATGATTACTGAGAACCGTGGATGTTGTTGATAAATCAGATTCTCACGTAGAATGAGAATACATAATTTTTAAAAAGCTTACAGATTGTGGTCAGTGTAGTGACGTTCATCAGCTCCATCAAGGTGATCAAAAATTGCATTTCCGTGCTAGGCGGAAGTGCGAATACAACGGATGTGGCAGATCACCCTGTGTATCGGCCGTTAGACTGAAGCCGACTGGCTGTGGTTCGAGGGGGCACTAGGTGTGACGTCGAGGCTAGTTGTGGTGGTAACCGACCAGTAAACCTCGTTAACCATTTTACACAAGTACGTATACTAATTTAGACTAATGATTATGTGCTAAACTCTGAAGTGTTAAAAATCGATTTTTAATCTTATGAATTGCAACTCTGAAGTGTTAAAAATCAAAATGACGCAGATTATTACAGGTATAAAATTTGACAATTGCAATTCATAAGATTAAAAATCAAAATGACGAAGATTATTGAAGGTATGAAATTTAACAAAATTTGCATCAAAGTAGACGTAAATACAGATTGATAAAATAGAACAACAGTGTACGACATTTGAGACATGGATTTCCAACGATATTGAACGGAATTTACGAAAATCGCAGAACACCTTAGGATGGCGTTTAATAGCCAAAATAAGCTTATTGTGCCAACAACAATGTGCCAAAAAAACCTATCAATTATTAACAGCAGTGTCTTGGATTAAAACATTAATATGACATTAAAAGACATTTTAACACTGCAGGAACCAGACAAATAAAATAATAATAATAATAATAATAATAATTAAAAAAAACAGGTTCAAACGAATGTGGGATGCCGTTCTAATTCGGATGTGAAGGGGCTTGCGCATGATAGAGTAGGGTGGAGAGCTGTGACAAACCTGTATCCGGATGAACAACAATTGAATGTCTCAGTTATGCGGGTTTGCTTGTAATTAATTTTGTGTTCCACGAAAGGTACTCGCTATGTACTCAATTAGTGAACGATGTGCTGCAGGTCATTAGACAACAGAAAGTAAGTTGGATTATTTCTTGCAACTGAAATCATAAGAATTTTTCAACGTTGATTTTGGGCATAGTCTCCCTCTCGATTTATATAGACGAATTCGCGCAGTTAAACACCCAAAGGTTTGACAACTATATTTATACTTCTCAAAGAATTTGATAAAGCAAAATTTGACATTTTACAACTTGACGATGGCCATAGGCAATATTGAGAATGACTAGTATGAGACTCAAAGGCGACCATGATGTCCTTCAGATAATTACTTTCCTAAAATAAATTAAAATGTTTGCAAAGATATGGGACCAAACTGCAGCGGTGTTCAGACTCTAGATTGGAACTAACTTATGGTAAGGACAAATCACACACACACACACACACACACACACACATACATACACACGCACGCACGCACACCTTAGGGAGAATTCGAACCTCCGATTGAGAACAGCCTTGCACTCCGCATCAACGCGCGGCGTTACTTTCCTATTGCAAGAAATTTATGTATCTATTGGACTCATACGATTTTGAACGAAACGTTTAGTCCTTCAATGGATTGTGCGGTAATACGTCTATTGACCCAATGAAACATTATTTATCTCAATGGAAACCTATATACATATATTCGTTATTCATCTCAAAGTATTTTGACTCTTAACGATTCAGACACACTCGTTTCACCTTCGCACAAAATCTCTTACCTCGAAAGATGGACTATACAGTAAAAATAAATAATAAAATAAATTAAGCTGTCGAGTCCGTATGCCATTCTAGTTCGGTTTTACAGAGTGTACTCTTTGGCACTGGCACCATGATTATCTTACACTTAACGAAAAATCTCTATCTCAGTGGAAAAACCGAGCGAGGTGGCGCAGTGGTAACACACAGAATTCGTTTTCGGAAGGATGGTGGTACAAATCCACCTCCGGCCATCCAGATTCAGGTTTTCCGTGATTTCCCTAAATCACTCCAGGAAAATGCCGGAATGGTTCCTTTCAAAGGGCACGGCCGATTTCCTTCCCCCATCCCCCCCCCCCCCCCCCAAATATTCGAGCGTGAGCTCCGTCTCTAATTACCAAGTTGTGAACGGGCTGTTAAACCCTAAGATTCTTTCCTTCCTTCCGAGGAAAATCCCAAGCGATTAAAATAAAAGCACATGTGTTTTCCGTATATAATAGAGGTGAGGAAACAGACCTACAAAATTACAACATCCTTAACGTACTATAAAAGCTTTGACACATTTTGAGCTTCAGTGTAACAATTTCCTTCGGAAAGAAAATCAATACGATATTAAAAAGCAATCCTCATGTAAAACTCAGCCTGCACTTTACTCCCACGAGATCCTGGATAAAAAAGCAACAGCCAGATTCCACAATCCTTGATATCTGGAAGCGTTTGACGTAGAGCCACAATGCTTACTATTAAGCTAGTAGCATACAAATTTAGCAAATATGTGAGACGCTTTAAAACTCTGTAATACAATCAGATGCGTTGTCCTGGACGTTGAATATTTGTCGGAGATTAGTGTATTGACAGAAGTGTCGCGGTGATAGGACCGCAGTTGATTCCTGTATCCACCGCTGTTCATAAAAATTGCAACACCAAGAAACAAAGTTTAATTGGGAGATAAAACGTTGTACAAACAGCACATCATTGAAAATACGGCTCTATGTGAAGTGAGAACGACACTAAAATCAGCACTGATTGTCAGTGTTGGTGACAATAACCACTGGTACGCGCCTCGGTATCAGTACTGCCAATTCTAAAAAAAAATGTTTTATGCCAAATCTACGTTTAGAGAATGCCAAAAATATGCGTACATTCCAAAACAACTGCCGTAACTGATATAAAACAGCCAACGTAAAAGGAATAGTTATTAATAACAATCCGTCATGATACATTACTATAGTCAATAAATAAATGAACGAAACTATCTGTCCATAAATTTTTGTGAATTCTGATCAGTAATACAGCATCATCAAGCCATTAAAAGAAAGAAAAATAGAAATAAACAACATTGCAGGATACAGGACGTTTCGTGTTTGAATGATTTGGAAATGTTCACTACCAATTGTGCAGCTTACTTTACCCTGTGTTCACTACATTATCGTTTGTTATGTTGCTGATCTTTGCTATCTGTGTCTTTCTGCGCCATTTCCATCGTGATAGTTTTAGAAAATTGGTAATGATATGGTTACTGTCCCATCAGAATAGTTAACTTCTACTCCATTTCAGGAAAGAAAGCGGGTTATCAGTTACACTTGGAAGCCGTGTCTGTTGCTCGCATTCCAGCAATGAGCCTCGCCCCTCCCCCCAATCCCCAAAGCTCCTCTTGACAGATGCCTAGTTTCAGTTCTCCGATGCGCGAGGCTGTTCCCCGTCGGGGGTTCGAAACCCCCTTCGAGCATGGATGTTTGTGTGGTCTTTGGTATAAGGTAGTTCATAAGTATTTTGTATGTTTAGGGACTGATGACACCGCAGTTAATTCCCTTAAAAATGCTTCAGTTGTGGAATAATCTTCTATGTGGGTTTCTTGTGGATGTCTCTTCATATGTAACGTTTCGGCGCTATCCAATCTTAACGTAGGATGGCCAAGAATATCACGTTATGACACTATAATATTATGGCAAATCGCATGTCAAAGCAGTGCGGCGACATAGAGCAAATGAAAAAGTTAATGCAAATTTGTGTTTCGAACAAGAAATATCCCACCTTCATTTACCAAGAATAACGCTAAAAAAATTATGCTAATTGGTAAATTCAAATTTTTCATGTTAAATCACTTGGAAATATGCTAAATTTAGCCATAAAATGCCGATCTGGCAGCACTGGTCGGCATTGAGTCTGGCAGACTCTCGATGTGTTTATTTCTCATTTATTTAACAGTGTAATTTTACCTTATTTAACAAATTCGTTCGAGCTCCTATTCTGTGCAAGAAGGAGCCCTTACTGCTCGTGCACAGCAACTGCTCGGTGCACTGCATAAGTTGGACTGGGAGCTGCTTCATCATCCGGCATACAGCAACTTCCATCCATTGTTGCACCTCAACAAATGCCTGTCCTGCGGTTGGCGTTTCAACAACGACGAAGCATTGTCACATGCTGGTTCCATTCACAGGCGACAGACTTCCATGACACAGGAACACAAAACGTGATCCCAGAATAAGGCAAATCTCTCAATTCGTTTGGGGACGATGTTAAAAAATAGTTCATTTATGTACCTGTTGCCAATAAACTTTTTCAAGTAACTATGTTGCCTTTTTTTTAAATAGGGAAAATTACTTTGTGGATGCGCTTCGTAATTGTACGTAACCCCCCTCCCTCTGACAACTAGGCGTTTTGAAGTACCCACATTCTGAACGAGAAATTATACCACCCCAGACGTTGGACACGATACTGCACTACAGACTACTAACGAAGGTACGAGCTTAAGGAAAAGGTATCCAAATACGTGAGTGGCTCGAAGATTATTTAAGTAATAGAACCCAGTACATAGTCTTCGGTGGCGAGTGTACATCAGAGACTATGGTATCGTCAGTAACGCCCCAGGAAAGTGTGATACGACCGCTGTTATTTTCTGTCCATGTATATGATCTGATGAACAGAGTGAGTTTCAATCTGCGGCTCTTTGCTGATGATTCTGTGGTGTACAAGAGGGTGTCGTCATTGAATGACTGCAGTAGGATGCAGGATGACTTGAACCAAATTTCTATGTGGTGTGAGGAATGGCGACTAGCGCTAAAGTAGAAAAATGTAAGGTGATACGAATGAGTAGGAGAAACAATCCCGTAATGTTCGAATGCAGCATTAGTAGTGTGCTGAGAGTAGCGTCCATTAAATACCTAGATATAGCGATATGAAATGGAACGAGCATATAAAGACAGTCGTTGGGAAGGCAAATGGTCGACTTCGTGAAAATTTTGGGATACCGCATACAAAACGCTTGTACGACTCCGTCTTGAGTATTATTGCTCAAGTGATTGGGATCCTCGCCAGATCAGTTTAAACGAGTACACAGAGGCAGTTCAGTGGCGGGTGGCTAGGTTTGTAACTGGTAGTTTCGATCAATGCGCAAGTATTACTGAAATGCTTCGGGAACTCAAATGGGAGTCAATGGAGGGAAGGCGACTTCTTTTCGAGAAGCACTGTTGAAGAAATTTAGGAGGCCGGAACGAGTCTACTGCAGGCAACCTACATCTCGCGTAAAGGCCACAAGGATAAGACAAGGGCTCTTACGGATGCTTACAAGTATTCGTTTTTCCCTGGTTCTGTATGGGAGTGGAACAGGAGAGCAAGTAACTAGTAGTGTTACTGAGTACCTTTCTCCACGCACCTTTGGTTGGATGTGATTTTTTTAGGCGGTTTACTACACTCCATAAGGTGCAAATCGGTCTGGTAGCCAAATTACGATTCTTCAAAGAACTTACAGGTGTGCAGCCAGGTAGCTAAATCGACGTCGGCGGATATTTCGGCAGAAGAACACGCTGCCATTCTCAAGGCAATACTGCAGCGAGCAAGGATTCCGTAACATCGTCGGTCATTCCATGTCAAATAAAAAAAAAAAAAAAATAAATAAATAAATAAAATAAAATAAAAAAAATTCAAATGTTTGTAAATCTATCGAACCAAACTGCGTGGTCATCAGTCCGTAGCTTACAAACTACTTGAACTAAGGTAAACTAACCTAAGGACAAACACACACACCCATGCCCCAATGAAAACTCGAACCTCCGACGGCGATCAATCGCACGATCCGCAGCGAGGCGCCTGAGACCGCTCGGCTACTCCACCGCGGCATGTCCAATCAACACACTGATTAGGACTGTAATTCACAGATTTTGATGAAACTTGGTATACCTAATGTCCAATACATACTAAAGAATAAAAACCATTAAAACAAAAATTTGTCAATTCGTTAAAAATTTATTGAGCATTAAATTTGCAAATTTTCGTAAAAATTGCTACACCTGGGAATAGTAAAATGCCATTTTCTCTGGAATCAATCGAGATGCAGACCTGGAAAATGTGTCATTTTGAATATATTCAGATGGGCTTTCATTTGGTATGCAACACAATGGTGTTGCAGATTTAAAAATTTTTAAACTATCTAAATAAATTTTAAATTTCAAATTTCTGAAAAAGCCATATTTTTAAAGTTTTGACAAAAGTAGCTAACCTTCCTTGCACCATAACCTTACAACTCTCCAAGTTTCATTTTCCGATCATTGTGGGATCACATTTTGCGAGATTTTCTAGTTCCAACTGTGTGTGTCAAAATGACTTGAATAGAGATTCTGCATCAAGAAACCACCAAATAAATTTTTAAAAATCAATTTTCTTATTTAGAACATGACATTTATGAACAGTTATGTCTATCACGACTATAGTCAATGTCATTTTCTGGCAGGGTGTATATGCGGCTTGTTGGACTAACAGAGTTCACCTTACATAGAAAAACCTCTACTCGCATCCACATAACATCTGACTTCTCCAAATACCCAAACGGAGGAGATTTATCACTTGGATGAAAAAACGTCTCTTTTCTTCTGCTTCTTCACCTTTTTCAAATATGTATGCAAGCCTCCACACGTTGACATACACTTTAGTAATGTATCCACTTGTACTTTGCAATGGCAATATTTATTGGGGTTTGATGGTCAACAGTTGTAGTGAATTTGGAACACATGAGATTAACTTGACAAATACTTTTGTTGTATTGGAAAGTGTAGGAGTGAGTGCATGAAATGTTGAGAACCCCTGGATTTTTCAATGCTTTGCTGTTTATGTGTAATAGTCCTGAGTTACGAATGTAAAATGTGTTCCAGAGATGTTTTCCACTGCCCAGTGTAAAAGTTGCCAAGTTGTAAGAATTTGATTGTCATACCGATACTAAAATTTATTCGTGCTGCTAGACTCTGCACTGTGCCTCCAAATCCGTCGTGAGGCCCTCATCCACGAGCTGTTGCTGAAAGATGCCATTCCGCTTCTATTCCAAAATCAGCTTGATGGAAATATAGGTTTAAAAAGTTTTTCTTGTTTTTTTACTGAGCACCAGTACCATCAGAAAAGTAGTATAATTTTTTAGGTGTAAAGTGATTTCTCAAGAAATCAATGATCTTTATCTGCAAGCAGTAAAAAGCCACAGTTTTAAGTTCAAGACAATCTAAAATAACGCATAACAGTAATGCAGTGTTTCAGTTTATCCTTTGCAGTACAAAACAAATGTGAGCATACTGGTTTGCTCACTAGTCCAATGATAGTTCTGGACTTCATCCTACATGAAAGAAATTAGTTGTTCTCTGAAACATCACAGTACTCAGTGTGGTGTCGCACAAGTCTAAAGTGCGCGCCACCTACTTTCGCCGCGCGCCGCCATGCACGCACGGCGCGGCGTTCTTACGACGTCAGCCACGAGCGCCCTCTGCTACAACTCTGCTCGTGGCCACCACTGAACGACAACCTTCACTTCGAACTGAGATAGGAACCAGTTAACACTACGGAATCAGATAGGCGCCAGTAAAGACTTGGCTATCGGGCAGGCACTAGGCAGGCCTCTAGCTCAACTATGTATCAGCATTCTGCAGTACTGAGCTATGTAAAAGTTAAGTATTGTATAAATTCTGTGCAATATAAATCTCGTTCTAATTTACTCTAGTGTTTCTAGTTTCTGCTGTCCCACTGGCTGCTCACCTTCGTACCTGCACAAGCGTGCATCCTTTATTCCCGTGTCGGTCTCTTTCTACTCAGCCACCGACACATACGACGGAAATGAGACACATAAGCGGCGACGAGGCTGGGACACAAAACTCAGTAAATTGTAAATCTTCTAAGCTTCCTCTAACATGTTTCAAAAAAGAATGTTGTTGTTTTGCAATAAAGCTACGGTGGACCAACATCGGCAGCTTATTGCAAAATACATAGATGATACTCTATTGTTGATTTTTGTAATAGTTACCTGGCATGCAACGCCAGTGGAGAATGATCTGTATAAACGTTGAAATGTTGATAAAAATTCACCTCCTTTAGGTTGTTGAGTCAATATTGATAATAAAATAAATAATATTTTATTAGCGATCTTGGCTCAAAAATCTGAAGCAGGTGCATTTTTATTAAGATTTTTGTAATATTTCTAATTTACACCTGTCCACAGAAATCCACTGTCGGAAGGTGACACCATCTACCAGCTTTTCTTCGAATGCCTTATGAAGTACGATCTTGATTTTCTGATTTCTAGAGCATAAATTACAGTAGAGGAGGAATCGGTGGCATTGAGAGATGAAATAGAGAAGGCATCAGAGGACAAAATAGGTAGAAAGGCAAAACCAACAAAAAATCCTTGAATATCAAAGAAAATACTAAATTTAACTGATAAAAGGAAAAAATATAATAATGCAGTAAATGAAACAGACAAAATGGAATACAGAAGACTAAGGAATGAGATTGACAGGATGTGCAAAATAGCTAAGAAGGAGTGGTTACAAGGCAAATATGTCAGTAGAAGAATGTTTAAATAGGGGTAAATAGACACCGCCTAGAGAAAAATAAAATAGACATTTGGAGACAAGAAAAGCAGCTGTATGCATATAAAGAACTCAGATGGAAAACCAGTTCTCACCAATGAAGGGAATGTTCAAAGGTGGAAAGAGTATATAGAGGGGCTCTACAAAAGAAATGAACTGAGAGACAATGTTGTAGGAAGGGAAGAGGAAGTAGATGAAGATGACATTGGAGATACTATACTGAGAGAAGAATTTGACGGAGCACTTAAAGACTTAAATAGAAACAAGGCCCATGGAGTAGATGACATTCCCTCTGAACTACTGAAGTCTTTGGGAGAGCCAACAAAACTATTTCACCTGGTGCGTAAGATGTATGACACAGGCGAAATACCCTCAGATTTTAAGAAAAATGTAACAATCCCCATTCCAAAGAGAGCAGGCGCAAACAGATGTGAAAATTACAGAACCGTTAGATTAATAAGTCATGGTTGCAGAATTTTGACACGAATTATATACAAAAGGATGGAACAGCTGGTAGAAGCCGACCTCGGGGATGATCAGTTTGGATTCAGAAGAAATGTAGGAACACGGGAGGCAATCCTCACTTCACGGTTTATCTTAGAATATAGATCAAGGAACGGGAAACCTACGTTTCTAGGTTTTGTAGATTTGGAAAAAACGTTTGATAATGTTGATTGGAAGAGACTCTTTGAAATTCTGAAATCGACAGGAGTAAAATATAGAGAACGGAGGGTTATTTACAACTTTTACAAAAAGCAGACAAAAGTTATCACAGTTAAGGGCATGAAAGGGATGCAAGGGTTGGGAAGAAAGTAAGACCGGGTTGTAGTCTTTCTCCAATGTTATTCAATTTGTACACTGAGCAAGCTATAAAGGAAAGCAAGGAGAAATTTGGAGAAGGAATTAAAGTTCAGGGTGAAGAAATAAAAATATTGCGTTTTGCCAATGACATTGTAATTCTGTCAGAGACAGCAAAGGACCTGGAAGAGCAGTTAAACGGATTGGACAGGGTGTTCAAAGATGCGAATAAAATGAACATTAACAAGACCAAAACAAGGGTAATAGAGTGCAGTTTAAGAAAATGAAACGATGCTAAAGGAATTAGATTAGGTAACGAAACAATAAAGGTGCTAGATGAGTTTTGTTACTTAGGCACTAAAATAACATAAATATTGTTCGCAGTACAGAGGATATAAAATGCAGATTGGCAATGGGAAAAAAGCGTTTTTGAAAAAGAGGAATTTGTTAATATCAAATATTAATTTAAGCGGAAGACCTTTCTGAAGTCAGAAGAATGCTGAAGATTAGGTGTGTGGATCACGTAACTAATGAGTTACTGAAAAGAATTGTGGAGAAAAGGAATTATGGCATACCTTGACTAAAAGAAGAAATCGATTGGTAGGACACATTATTAGACAGCAAGGAATCGTGAATTTAACATGGGAGGGAAGTGTGGGGGGTAAAAACCGCAGAGGAAGACCAAGAGATGGAAACTATAAGCAGATTCAAATAGATGTAGGGTGCCGTCCTTATGAGGAGATGAAGAGGCTTGCTCAGGATAGAGTAGGGTGGATAGCTGCACAAACCAGTCTCCGGACTGAAGACCACAACAAATTACAGTATCATGTATTGACTCCCACAGTTTCCGATAGAACAACAAATCTTTATCAAGAAATTCCCATATGCTCCAAATTCATTACAACAGTTGACCACCAAACCCCAAAAACATTGTCATTGCGAAGTATAAGTGGATACATAACTGCAGTGTATGACAAGTGGTGGCTTGCTTACATTTTGAGTAAAAATGAGGCAGACCGAATATCGGTTTTCATAGTATTAATAATTTTTAATGCGGCATTTTTAATGCGGCATCACAGTTTTTTTTATGTGTTGTGTGTCTAACGTGTTAAATTGTCTGTGAGTGTAACGTCCTTTACTTTATAACGTAACCACACTAATTGTTGACTTTCATTTGGTCATTATTGTCGCTGACAAAAATGAAGTTTGTTAAAAGCGTCCATAATTCTCCGACTGCATTTTTAAAATGTTCACTGTAATTCTTACACCAGTTCTGATTAATATTGTCTCATTACAAGCAGAGGCTGAACGATTTAATTCTTCCTTCATGGAAAAATGTTTATAACACTATCAATTGAGTTCTTCTTCAGCTAAGACTCATCACAGATAACGATCATGTACTTGTTCTACTTATCAGTTCACTGACCTATTCAAACACACTGTTCTCTTTTAATGGTAACACAAATCTTTAAGCAACTTTTTTTTGCTAAAGTGTCCTTGCTCACAGAATGTTCATGAATACCCGTTCACTTAAATGGCTAAATATACATTTAAATTAGTATAATAAAAGCAAAATATTTGGATTCACTGGAAATGAAAGTCTTTACATTGCACACATGTGCCTTGTTATGTCATTATATGACTGTTTCAAACATCCATGATTAAATTTGTGGCCTGTATGGTCTAAGAATAATCTGAGAACAGAATCTAATAAATAAATATATTTTTCCTCCTCCAAATGAATCAAATAAAAATGTGTCTGCAGCTTAGGGTGTGCAGATAAAAAAATAGTAAAAAGAATCAACTGTTCTGCCGACAATAATTTCTTTAAGTCTCTGTGATGAAATAAACCCTTGATCCTACCTGTATGGGACTAGGCCAACAGGAAACAAGTTTCATGTAGGATCCTTACAATCGGGTAAGGTCCTGGGTATAATAATTGCCATTTCCTATTCATGTGTTTACTCAGTGAAGGTTTTGGATCGGTTTTGAACAAAATTAGTTCACCTAAACTGTATTTTTGTACATTGCTTACTCCCTTGTCATCACTAATTTTGCGTTTTTATTTAAAGTGATGATTGCCTGTCTGTCTCTGTCTTCAGTGGTTGTAATGTGATGTGTGAATCGTGGTAATCATTTTCTTTTTTTTTTCATCTATTGTGCCCTTGTTTGTCTGACATTAATTGGTTGGGTGGAAATCCAGTAGATAAACGTGGCAAATCATTTACTATTTCTTGAAATGGTGTGACAAATTCTAACCAGCGTGTTCGTTTCTGTAGGGTATATGTACGGATAAATCTATTGAACTCTTTGAAAACTGTAGGGTTACTTTCAGGATGAAACCTAGTGATAAGTATCTGTTTGATGTTATTATTACGAAGAAATGCACTCCATGCATATCCAGTAAAATTAGAAGCATTGTCTGAAACAATAGCTGCTGGTTTAACATATGTGGGAATGTATTCCTCTGATATGCGTTTAATGATTGGTTTAGAACGTGTGGATTTACTGACATACAGGGTGAATCTAAATTCGCGCACTCGGGCTTCGCAGCGCGATTCTTCACCTGCCAACAATGAAAAATGTCTCCCACAAATTTCATCCTGCGCAGAATTCCGCCAGTAAATGGACGTCAAAGACTGATATGCTATTTCATAATTACACCAACCAACTTGTAACGGATATATTAGGCGTCTTGGGGAACAAAATGAGCATGGAAACACATGCCCGGAAACGCCATTCAACGACGCTACGGGGAGTTCAAGCCACAGGCATCAGCTCCAGCCGTTAGACATCCCCTTCAGCAACTTCGACGCTCTGAAGCGTTATTGGATGACGTTTCCGGGCATGGGTTTCTATGCTCACTTTGTTCCTCAAGACAACTCCCACACCCCCTAGAAGTTTGTTGGTGTACTAGTGTAATTCTGAAACACACTGACGTATGGGACACACGCCCATCTCAATCGTCGACGTCCATTTAATGTCGGAAATATTCGCAGGACGAAATTTTGTGACAGATGTTTTCTTATTACTAGCATGTGAGGAATTGCGCTGCGAAGCCCGAGTGCCCGAATTTAGATTCACCCTGTATAATTGCACATGTTTAGTAAATAAATATTGCACTGCAGTAAGATATGTAATGCCTTCTCTGGCCTGCGGATATGGACCTGCTACATCTATTGATAGGATCTGTCCTGGTTTTCTTGTTTTAATAGCATGTAATGGAATTTTAGATGATTTTGTCATAGGTTTTGCTTTCTGACAAACAAGGCAAGATCTTATTATTTTATATACTTTGCGTCTGAGATTGGGTACATGGCAATAGCTGTCTATATTTTGAGTACATTTTTCCTACACCAAAATGACCCCAGGCTATGTCGGTGTGATTTATTAGTCTTTTAACATGTTTTTCAGGTATACACACTCTCCAGTTCTGGCTATTTGTTTGATTTCTGTGAGAAAGAACGTATTGATGAAGTGTATAGTGTTGTGATAATTCATACTGAGGGTTTTGTCTTAAGATGTCTATTATGCCTTTCCATTGTGTGTCACCATACTGTAACTGTACCATGTTCTTATACATATCAAGGTAATATTTTCTATGCACTTGGTCTTTCATAAGTAATACAGGAAAATTTGTGATTTGTTCTACTAACTCAGTTAGTTCTGGTAGGCCTTGTGGGAGTCTACTAAGTGCATCAGCTACAATATTTTCACTACCTTCAAAGTCATATTCTTGCAACACCATGCACCATCGGGTTAACCTTTGATGTATGAGTTTGCAGGTTAAAAGAAAACATAGGGCTTTGTGATCACATAGTACCTTAACATTATCTCCATAGATGTAATACTGAAATTTCTTGAATGCAAAAATAACAGCAACTGCTTCAAGCTCTATGGTGAAATGTGATCTTTCATATTCTGTGAATACTCTGGTAGCAAAACTGATAGGTTTAATCTTTATTTTATCAGCTATATTTTCTGTTTGAAAAAGAAATGCCCCGACCCCAATGTTTGATGAGTCAGAAGCTATACAAAAGTGTTTGGACATTTCAGGATAACAAAGAAAGTTGGAATGTTTAAACAAATGTTCAAATGTCTCTAAATCTATCGGCCCAAACTGCGTAGTCATCAGTCCGTAGCTTACAAACTACTTACAACTAGGTAAACTAACCTACGGACAAACACACACACCCATGCCCCACGGAGGACTCGAACCTCCACGGCGAGCAACCGCGCGTTCCGCAGCGAAGTGCTTTAGACCGCACGGTTACTCCAACGCGGCTTGGAATGTACAAGAGCCTGTTTCAGTGAATCTAAAGCTGCCTGGCATTGGGTGGTCCACAGCAAAGAGGTGTTTTTCTTTAATAAATTTAGCAAGTAACTATTGTTCAAGAGCTGATTAGGCACGAATTTGACGAAGTGGGGCCCCACATTCATACGATAAACGTATCCCTTTCCTTTATGACACCATGTTTTGTAGAGAAAACGTCTCTGAAGTTAAATAAAAGATTTATATAAATCATTTTTCTGTTCATAAGACAAGTAATTACTTTCTGAAACTTTCTCCTTCATCTGATCTACAGTAGGAATGACTTCTTCTAAATTCATTGACAAACTGTCTGTTGAATTTAAATGTTTTATGTTTGCCTCTTCCTGACAATAACATAATTCTACGTTGCTAAACTTGATATTAATACTTTTGGACAACTTGCTGTCTTTGCTTTGGGTCCGTAGCAAATTTAAACACAAAGTGTTCCCCTCTATTCCAACAACACACTTACCTTGACGAAAGTCGACTACTGCGATCCCTCTCCTTAAAAATTGCATACTTTAAATACATACTACTAACAACCCATTTATAGCGAGAAACGAACACTCCACTGTGTCATTCTCAAAACAAATCTCCAATAACACTTGCTTGTGTATTCTTTGCACACGAGTGCGGTGTTCCTTTCTACATCAATATCGTGCCCCCCCCCCCCCCCCCTCCCGCTCTTTCATGCATGTTGGTAACTGTCGGATCAGCATTTTGGATGGCATCGTCAATATTTTGATAATTATTCTGTATTGAATCCACGATCTGCGATTTAAATGCTCGTCTCGTCTTTAATTTCCCTACAAAAAAGTTAATGAAACTAACACCGCCCCCAAATTAATAATTATTTCACTAAAGTTGTCGATAAACTTCAAACGATACACTGGTTTCACAAGAACAAATTTTAAATTAATTAAATTACAAGATAGACGCAAAATAATGCAACAATTCACTAACAGAGCGCGTTCATCTTGTTGAGCGCAGCACAAGCCATGCCTGACAACCTTCGTATAAGTTAATGCCAAGAGATACATTCCACATGGTTTCCGGAAGGAGTACATCCGTGGATGGTCGGAAAAATGTGATGAGCTATATGCTGGGCACCAAGACTCAACAGCTGATGACCTCTTGAGAGCTCTCAATAAGATCAGAGGAGAAAAATGGCACAAAACAACAGCAGGACTCAGCTTCACGCATTCTAGTCGGAAAGCATGGAGTCTTATGAGAAGGCCTGGTATAGACCCAAGGTTGTCAAATAGAATCGCAATGTAAATGTCAATTCTGTTGCAGCAAGACTAATGAATATTTGGAAGTCTGAAGTAGACAAGGCTTACACACGAACTGTAAAAAAGGGACTGCACATAAAAAGGTCCCAGCTAGAGCGACATCCAGAATATTCACACGAATTCAGCATTGAGGAAGTTGAGACAGCTTTGAAGATGGTAAAGGTAAATAAAGCTCCTGGTTTTGATGGGGTATATCCAGAGTTTCTGAAAGCTGCCGCCCCAAAAACAAAATTATGGCTCACTAATTTTTTCAATGCGATACTGAGAACTGGAAAACTACCAAAGCTTTTCAAACAGGCTAAGATAATTGCCATCTTGAAAGCAGGTAAAGATGGAACAGATTCTTCTCACTATCGACCAGTATCGCTTTTCAACATGACCTATATAACCGACTGGAAAGGCTCATTCTAAACGGCATACAAGAGACCATTGACCAAATCATCCCTGCTGAAGAAGGCTGCTTTAGGAAACATCGAAGCTGCTGTGACCAGGTCTTAACGTTGACAACATTAGTAGAGACTGGGTTCCAACGGGGTCTTAAATCAGCTGCAGTTTTTGTGGACCCCACAGCAGCTTATGACACTGTGTCGAGGGAAGTACTGATGTTGAAGCTTCTCTAAATCATCCCATGCCAAAAACTTGCATTCCTAATGAACAACATGCTCTTGGACAGACGCTTTAAGGTATTCCTGAATGTACAATCTAGCAGATGGAGGACGCTAAATAACGGACTTCCCAGGTCTCTGTCTGGCCCACTTCCTATTTAACCTATACATACATGACACGCCAGACACGGACTCCACGAATATGCAGTATGCAGATGACCTAGCATTAGTCTTTCAGAGTAAAGACCTCAAGCACTGCGAGCAGGTACCGACGAGTCACCTGATTAAATTAAGTGATCACTTTCATAAATAGAGACTTCAACGAAACACAAATAAAACTGAGCTTACTACATTCCACCTGAATAATAAAGAAGTCCAAAGGAAGCTACATGTGACTTTTTATGGAACTGAAGTGCCACATAATTACAATCCTGTATACCTTGGTATCACTCTAAATCGGTTCTTGACATTCAAAGAACAGTGCTTAAAGCTTTCAAAGAAACTTGCCTCAAGAGAGAACTTGCTTCGCAAGATTGCTGGCTGTAATTGGGCAGCGGACGCCAATACCCTACGCTCTGCTGCGCTCGCTCGCTGGGGAATACTGCGCGCCAGTGTGGGAAAACAACGCCACACAACAAAGACTGACGTCCAACTTAATGAAGCTACGAGGATTGTCAGTGGCACTGTCAGATCTACGCCCATTCAGTGGTTACCTGCCCTGGCTAACATTGCTCCGCAAGATCTAAGGCGGAAAGCAGCTACGATAAAATTGATCAACAACTCCAAGGCTCACAAAAACACTCAATTGTATGATACTCTACAGGAGCCCCCGCCATGTCGCCTCGAAACACGAAAACCTCCTTGGTGTGACACAGAAAGCACCAGTTATTTCGGTGTGACTTCCAAGTAGCAAGAACGCTGGAACGAACATCCACCGCACAACGCCAACCAAAAAAAGGTTGAGGGATTCCATCTAGCACGCCAAACATGGTCGAGGCTGAGCCGCACCACGACTGGTGTGCTTACACCGTGAAGAAGTGGGGTTTTCTTCTATCTTCTGACAGTGACTGCGGAACGGAGGAGCAAACCATAAAACATATCGTCAAACAGTGTCCGCTGCGAGCGTTTAATAGTGGCTTGGAGAGATTACATCAAGTGACAGAAAGTGCTCTGGATTGGTTGTCAAATTTGGACATTTACATATATTGTTGTACACTTGTAAAACCATACGTTAAATAAATTAATAAAGTTCCAATAAGAAGTTAAAAATGCCGCAAGTAAAGTTTTACAAAGTATTAAAACTTCAGTCACACATGAGCAAACTGATTTTTCCTGCAGAAAGTTGTCACACATAAGCACGTAGATAAGCGCAGCCGGTGTTACTTACCTTTAACTTTATTGCGCTGTCCAAGTCCTTGATCCAATAAACTCATTTCCTTTCTCAAAATTCAGAACGATTGTATCATCAGTCATTACAGCTCTCGGTCGTATGTAGGGCATGAAAAAGGTAACAATGCAAATTAGATCACGGGTTAGCGTATTTCAATTCGTGCCAACAAGTTGGGCGCCAAATCGAAACATATCTCCTAAATTAATTTTTAGAGATGACTTAAAAGTGGTGTGTGTTTGAATGATAAAAGTAGTGTTAGTGTTAAGTGACTATGCCCGCTAAAGTACACAAATATAATAACTTGACTAAGCTATAAGACTTAGTACTTTCCTTTGCCCTGTTATAATAAATTACAACTGACATGGAATGCAGTAATCTTACATGTATGTGGTTTTATTTTATGCGCAACGGATAACACTTTAAATTGTACAGTAGTTAATAAATCAACTGTAACGAAACTCGTAATTTGTATCCACATTAATATCGTGTGTGACAGAATATGAGCAAATTAAATGTTCAGATTTGTTAACGTGCACCGTACACCAGTAGCGACACTGTACATGCACAATTCGACTGCAAGAGCCAACAAAATAGCGTGTTAATATTGTGGTATTTTGTTACTTGAATAAATATGATTTCAAACACAGACATTTAAGATTAATTGGATACCAAAATCACTGCATTTCATAATGTGCCTATCTGTACAACCATTACCATACTGATTCCATGATATAAAAATGTCCTACAAATCTGGTAATGTTTTCAAAATATCACACACCGCAAATACTTCTTATCTCTTTATGTGATCCAATTGTTTCTTTACTCATCAGGCAAATCACATTAACTGTTACTAACATTTAGTTACCTAATAACATGAACCTTCATAAACACTGAGAAAATCTGACTATGAACTTCACTAGATTTATGAACAAACTACTTCCTGCTCTCATTAATAGACCATTTGATCATGTCAAATTGCCTACAATGAACTGTTCTAATTAACACTTATACATTTAATAACACTATAATTATCCAACACTATCACAAGAAACAATGATTTGCGTTCAAATTGGTGAAAGGAACTGGTAAAGTGACTCAGGGTTAAACTCTGAACAGTATTCATCAGCAAAAGACAAACACCAACTACAGTCATTCAAGTACAAGCTACCATTGATAACAATAGAAATGTACAAGTTTTACCTTATTAGTGACATCATTCATTAAGATCAGCTTTACAAAAATTACAATCTGCAGACTTGGCTGTGACTCTTCAAAACGAGTAATGCATTAAACTTTCCCATTTTCACGCCTCGAGACTTACACACCGGCAAACTTACTCGACAGTACCACAACGACTTCTATGCGTCGACTGAACTCTACCACAGTCACACAACGACTACTTAAATGCAACAACTGCGAGTGCAAGACACACTCCAAAGATCAAACAAAGTCTTTGGTTTACAGCAAAGGTATGAAAATAAGTACAGCATGTTACATCGATTAATAAAACGATACAAAACATTACATAAATTTGTTTTCCACAGAACTGTTCTGTTTCTATAACATATTATGCTCAAGGCTGAATGACAGGCAAAATTAAATGAGAATTATATTGCGTACTCCTTTTAGACTTTTTACTTAAATAATATCTGTACGCAAATATCCTTGAAATGGAATAGCTCGTGCAAATAAAACAGTTCCACGATTTTAATAAAGAAAACTTAAAGCAATATTAATTTGAATGAAATCACTGTAAAAGCCAGATTATGTTTTTGAAAGTCTAACACTGATGGCGCTATGAAGATTTAACGGAAGAAATATTTCAAATGAGCGTCGTTGCATTTACGTGAATCATAAAAGGTGCCTCTGTTTTTACAAAGCATGGAAACTGTACAACACTGTAAAAGAATAGGCAAACTACGCGCTATGAAATTAATTTAAAAACCTGTTGTTGATGGAAAACCGTCGTGAACCCAACTGTTGGACACATCATTTACTATCACTATCATTTATTATCAAAGTCCATGGCTAGTTCAAATTGTTAAAACTGAAAACTAATAAGTCGCCACAAAAGTCAGCACCGTATTCAGAACAATTATTTAGTAAAAAAATTGAATGAAAATGATTAATATTCTGATCGCTTCTCCAAGAATTAGTTTCGAAATTAGATGTACTGACAGAATGCGTTATCCTGAAAAATAAATTCCATCACAGTTAATAAAATATGAGAAGGAAAAGTAAAGGAATCGATGTTCGGTTAAGCTGCAGAGCTTATAATTGAATTAAAAAGCTCAAATCATTTATGACTTTACTGTCTCAATGTTCGTACAAGAATAAATAAAATGCTAAAATGGAGACGCATCTCCTGTTTTTATAGATGGGAAGAATTGAACGTTTCATTCATTGTCTTTGTATTCTTTGCACAGAGGCTTACTAGCCCAGTCCAACTGTCAGAAAAAAAGCTTATACTTTGCAAAAGGTGGGGGTAGAAGATTTTATTTTTTAAACTCTGTAATATGGTTGGAAAGATTAGAAAACCAAGTTTTGCCAACAAAATTACTCTTGGGAAAACTTTCTGGGGTCAAAAAACTTCGAAAAGTTTGGACTTTTTCAGTTTTTTTTTTCAAAATATCTCCGTTATTTGTGGTACTAGCGTTTTTACGGCTTAGTTCTGTTTTAAAGAGCACGAAATTCTCTACAAATTTGTTCTTGTCATTGTTTTCTACTCCCAGTACCGAAGGCGCTACAGTCCGTCCAAAAATGTCGATTTTTCAAAATTGGTGCAAAGTGGCAAAATACCCTAAATTTTGCACACTGTTATTTCAGTTTCTGTTTGTGTAATATAAACATATTATATATAATGTTGGAATTTACCATCTCATTTTCAGGTATTCATTTTTTTTAAGTTGGTGATTTCTGGCCACTCATCTATTGTGATTCGTACATCACTAGCCGAAGCTTACTCTAGGCCACCTAATGATTGTAACATCTGCTCTTTCAAGAACTAAATAGTTTGGAAGTGTTGCATTGTGGAAGAAGATTGTAGATGTTGACCTGTTGTTCTTCATTTCCGATTCAGGACAAACATGGAAAAAATTATCTCTCTTTTTTTTTTTTCTTCTTCTTTTTTTCCGTTTCTTTGTAAGCCGGGAAGAGAAAGTACAGAATACAAATGGTTTTTCACTACATCGTACATATTTTACAGTGCCTTTTCTCTTCACTCACGCTTTTAGCGAATGTGATACAACATCCGCGTTTTTCGGTCAAGGTAAAATTAAGTGCTGCAACATGTTAAGAAAAACGAACACATAAAGTCAGAGCTTTGCAAATAAACCAAACGCTACTCGTGAAGGAATAATAACAGCAGAAAAGGTTACTATCGCATTGTATAGTGGAGGTCGGCATTTCCCACACACTAGATCATTTGCGGTACCAGCTATTCTGACATCGGTCTGATACCCGTTACAATGAGCACCTGAAGCAATTCTCCTCATTGTTTCATGCACATGCAAGGTGAGCCGTGTCAGAACGTGCTCCTGCAGAAAAGCGGGTCTGAAATGTTCTTCAGTCTGCAAGTAATGTATTGGCGTCAAATGTGAAATCGTGCCACAATTTTTAAGTGAAGACAGTGAAGAAGATGTTATGGACGATGTTGAGGAAACTGATGACGAAACCTACGAACTTGAAGAGGATGACTTGCTGTTTAAAGAAGACGTCAACCTGGGATCAGATCTATGTAAATACTCTGAATCTGCAACCCGAAGTATTTCTGGTGACACCGAGGAACATGCCTCATCAAAACATCGTAAGTGACGCTCATATCCTTCTCAAATGCGCTGAAGTTGAAATACAATAATACGAGTATTACACACACAGAAGTGCCAATATTTGTTAGTAATTCATTATGTATTTTGATTGTAATAAAGCTATTTATTTTTAATGTTAACTGTGTGCTTTTTAATATACAAGAAAATTAGTTACCTAATTAGGTTGCCTGTTGCAGCCAATAATAGTTAAGTTTCCTGTCAAACTTCGTGTGTGTGTGTGTCTGTGTGTCTATGTTTACACATATATCTCTTAATTACGTATTTTTATATTTATAGTTTCACAAATACCAGGTCTGAGGTGGCCTACAGTAAAATTCGGCTAGTGATATACGAATCACAATAGCTGGGTGCCCAGAAATCACCATGTTGCATACAGAAAAATTGAATACCTGAAAGTGACGTGATATATAATACATTTATATTACACAAAAAGAAATGAAATGACAGTGTTCAAAATTCAGTTATTTTGCCACTTTTCACAAATTTTAATAAATCGACATTGTTTGACGGACTGTAGCGCCTTAGGTACTGGGAGTAGAAAAAATGGCAAGAATCCAATTGTTAGAGAATTTTGTGCTCTTTAAAACAGAACTTAACCGCAAAAGCAGTATTTAAGAAAAATTTCAACAAAATATGCAAATATGAAAAGAAATTAATTTTTAAAATATCGGAAACAAGTACCTTTTGGTACTTGGAGGCCCATGTAACACTACACCATACACTACCTGCGCGCTAACCAGACGCTCTATTCGCGAAAAAAAAAAAAAAAAAAAGTTTATAGAGTTCATTGAACTTGACTACGGGGTCCTCAGTCCCTACTAAACTAACAAACTACCTATGAACTAGCTTATACTAAAGACATCCATGCCCGGGGAGGATTCGAACCCCCGAACGCAGCGGCCGTGCAGACCCCTCGGCCACTGCGGCCGGCGTTTCACGACACCAACTGCACAGCTCTACTTCTATATGTCGACAGAGGTAGCTATCATAAGATTTAAATGTTTGTAAATCTATGGGACTTAACTAGCCTGGTCATCAGTCCCTAAGCTTACACATAACTTAAACTAACTTATTCTAAGGACGACAAATACACCCATGACCGAGGGAGGACTCGAACCTCCGACGGCGAGCAGCGGCGCTGGGCAGCTAGGCTCGTCGGAAAGCTCGGCCACTTCACCGCGGTTAGGTAGCGTACATGTTATAGTGTTATCAGATTCCCAAACCTGAACGTCCTTTAACAGCCGAAAATATGCACGATCTGAGAGAAATCTCACTGAGAAGACCGAGAGTGACGGAGAACCCTCCTTAGCTTAGTAACACCAGAAGGCTATGGCATTTTCACAGCTCGAAAATTAATAGCAAATAACGCCCTACCCGTTCTTCTGACAAGGAGACCACATAGGTATCGCATTTAAGAATTTCATTATATGTTTCGTACTTGAACTTTGGAACTTAAATAAAAATGAGCCAAAGCCATTCGACGCAACTCTCAAAAATTCTCGACAAAATCAAATTTGAAGTTTCGCAAGTAAACGTAAGTACGAGTAATTAAAACAGTTGCAGCGTCTGTCGCTGTAGATCAGCTGGCAGCGTTCTGGGCTTTCAACCTCAGAGTCGATGGTTCGAATCCTGCTCTGACAGATATTTTTCTTTTCGTTATCGAATTCAGTTACATAGAACATATGATCTATAATTCCTCGTGTTGTTCTGTAGACACAGCTGAACACCTTGTCGTCACCTAAAGTGATTACTGAGTATGTCAGGTGCTTGGAAAACCATTAGTAACTATGGATATAACTTACCAAAAACAGCTCTTCACAAACTGAACAACCGAAGACTACCGTCGTCAACTAATAGTGAAGCCAATACCGTAAACAATGTAACTTTTATTATTGAAACCATCATTATTAATAACCTTTTATAAAATATAGAAAATTACGAATATACAAAAAACGTGCAATTTTTATTTTTTGTAAAAATTACCATTAGATATAAAAATTGTGCAAGTATACGAACACAACGGAAAAAGTGTCACGACAGGTATCGAACCACCGACCCTAGGGCTGTAAGGCCAGAGCGCTATCACCTGAGCTACAGCGACAGATGCTGCATTTGATTTAATTACCAGTACTTACAGTTACTTGCAAAACTTCAAAGTCGGTTTTCTCAAGAACTTTTCAAAGTTGCGCCGAATAGCTCAGAGGCAGATTGTTATTTGAGTTGTGAACTCCACGTACCATAAGTATCAAAAAATTTTAAAATAAGATACCCATGTGGTCTCCTCGTGAGACGAAAACGGAATTAATGTCTTTGTAGAGGAGAAAAGTCACTACAACCTCGCTCCATTATATTCTTTTCCTAGTCTGGCACCGTTTCAACGATATTAGCAAAAATAAGGGCGATTGGACACTGTGTAGCTGACTGTAACACGTGTTACCATTTCCTTTTCTTTTTTTTTTTTTTTTTTTTTTTCGCTCCGTTCAACCGAGCGTTACTAACTTTTAAAGACGTGTTTGTTGTTCGCTAGCGACCAGAACCCCTCAGGCAGCATAACCGGTCGCCGCTAGGGCGCTAGGGTGCGGCAGTGTGCCCTGTCTCCGCTTATTATGCGCGGATTGACAAGAATCTGTTCAACTGAACAACTGAAATCCGGGATACGACCTGTCGGCTTTGACCAGTGATTTCATATCTGAGTTGAAAACGATAGTTTGTTTACAAGCAGAACATACATTATGGATTACGATTTTGTGATTAAAAAGTTATCTGTAGCTTCTCTCTGCTGGTTAGGTACAGGTAACAAAGAGGGAATTTTTCGGAAAAATTCTTCCGTAAAGGCCCAAAAGTAAAAAAATAATTTAAAAAATTACTAGCTTGTTTTCGGCCGACTTTTGCAAATATTGTGGACAAAAATATAGGTAATATAAATAGTAAATGATATTGAAGTATTATGTCATATTTATTTTTATATATTTAATTTTCTATTATTTTATTAAACATTATACATTACATTATTATTTCGATAAACTTAATTTCATATTATTTGTACTTTTATTTTTTGGTCGAAGATATTTGCAAAAATCATAAAAAGGCAGCAAAATACGAGGCGCGTCCAGAAAGTAAGTTCCGTTTGGTTATATAAAACGAACGAGTACAAATACAGAAAAGATATTGATTGTACAAAAATCTACATCTGTAAAACTACTTTTCTAGATAGCTTCCAAAATTTTGTATGCAATTGTCATAGTATGGCACAAGGTTTTGTGAGCCTTTTTCATAGAATGTTGCCGCCTGTGTATTCAACCATGTGGTAACATGTTCTTTCAGCTCGTCATCATCGTTGAAGTGTTGTCCACCAAGGACAGGTTTCAGGTGTAAGAAGAGGATTACTGTCAAAAGATTTTTTTTTTCACAATAATGCCTGGCATCACACGCCGAATGTGACCAAACAATTCTTACGGAAATTTCAATGGGACCTGTTTGATCATCCTCCATACAGCTCGGACCTCTCACCTAGTGACTTTAATCTCTTCTTACACCTAAAATCTGTCCTTGGTGGTCAACACTTCAACGCTGATAAAGAGCTGTTACCACATGGTTGAATACACAGGCGGCAACCTTCTGTGAAGGATGCATGCAAAAACTTGTGGTACGCTATGACAAGGGCCTACAAAATTTCGGTTGTTATGTGGAAAAGTAGTTTAAGAGTTGTAGAATTTTGTGCAATAAAAATTTCTTCTGTATCTGTGTACAATTTCATTTTATTATCTGAATAAGATATCAGTATGGTGTAAAAATTGGCAATTGTCTCTAAATAATGAGAAGTGTGAAGTCGTCCACATGAGTACCAAAAGAAATCCGTTAAACTTTTTTTACAAGATAAATCAGTCAAATGTGAAGGCCGTAAACTCCACAAAATACCTAGGAATTACTATTACTTCAGACTTAAATTGGAAAGAACACGTACATAATATCGTGGGAAAGGCGAAGCAGAGACTGCGTTTTATTGACAGAACTCTTAAAACATGCAACAGAACTACAAAAGAAACTGCATACACTACGCTTGTCCGTCCATTTTTGGAGTATTGCAGCCCAGTGTGGGATCCTTATCAGGTGGGTTTGACGGAGGACATCGAAAGAGTCCAAAGAAGGGCAGCTCGTTTCGTATTGTCACGATACAGGGGAGACAGCGTTACGGAAATGATACAGGATCTGGGATGGGAATCATTGCAACAACGGCGCTTATCGTTGGGGCGTGGGCTATTTGCGAAACTGCAATCGCCAACATTCTCCTCCGAATGCGAAAATATATTGTTGACTCCCACTTACATAGGTAGAAATGATCATCAGAATAAAATACGAGAAATCAGAGCTCGAACAGAGAGATTCAGGTGTTCTTTCTTCCCGCGCGCTATTCGAGAGTGGAATGGGAGATAAATAGTATAATTGCTGATAAAACTCTTCTGGGTATTGGACCACATCGTCAATATATCAGATATTTCACCGACGTTTCGGCCATTATTGCAAGCGGCCATCTTCTGGGTGTTACGTTTACGTTTACGTAACACCCAGAAGATGGCCGCTCGCAATAGTGGCCGAAACGTCGGTGAAATATTTGATATATTGACGATGCGGTCCAATACCCAGAAGAGTTTTATCAGCAGTATAATTGTGGTTCGATGAACCCTCTGCCAGGCATTTAAATATGATTTGCAGAGTATGCAATGTAGATGTAGATTACCAAACGTTACTGACTTTCTGGACGCGCCTCGTATAAAGTGGGGCTGTAAAACACTCTTGTGCGATTTTCTTTCTTCACCCTGTATACTGGAAAAAGGAATGGTACTAAGACGTCTTCGACCGTAGATATTTTTCCTCGTTTACGCCTCAGCACTGAGGGTTTCAGGCCACGATGACATGTGATTGATGTGCATCATTTGTAACGAACAGGCTGATAGTGATCGCGCAATTTGCGCGGCAGTTAGTTTTCGTGCCTGACGTCGGCGGCCGGCTGGAGGCGGCTACCTGTTGCGCGCTGGACCGGTGGTTCCAGTTTGATTGTGAAGTATTTTCTCGTGGGGGAGGGAACCCGCTGGCCGGGCCCTTCTGACTACATGTGCGCAGGATAATCAGGCCGCTTCTGACGCACGGGCGCTGCCTTCTGCGCACGCGCGGTCCGCGCTTTCCTCGCGAGTGCACGAGGCGAGGGCCAAGCGGTAACCGGTTTATTTTAAGAGCTTTTATGTTAACCATCTGACGCATAATGAACTAGCGTGTCCAAAATCCATTAAGTTAAATTGGATGTTATGTCTCTCTGTCTGCTGTAGTAGAAGGTGGTGAGGCATGGCTGGCAAGGATGGGACAAGGTGTGCAACTGAAAGAAGTGATTAGACCTCAAAGGATTTATTGACTGAAGAAATCAATACTTAATTTTGATGTGCTTCAGATGCTATAAACTTCTTGTACTGTTACATAGTTCTGCTACGCAACAGAAAACTGTTCAACGTTGTGTGTAGACAAAAGGCTGGCACTTCTATGATGAACTTCTGGAACTGTAGTATTCCTGGGGCTTGTAATATTACGCTTTCTTTATTCGTGTTCTGCCATTATTGTGCAGTCGGTGTTGGAGGCGTCATAAGATTGAATCATCAGTTTAGCCTTGGAATTTCGGACAGTTGACCCGGTTAAAATATTTTCGTCTTCATCAATCAATCGAAATTTCTCGTTCAGTGATTGGTTGGCGCATGAAAATAAACACAAAACAGCTATTCAAAATGTTCAAATGTTTGTTAAGCTTATGGGACTTAAATACGGGGTCATCAGTCTCTAAACATACAAACTACTTAACAACTACCTTATACTATGGACGGCACAAATATCCATGCCTGAGGGGGGATTCGAACCCCCGACCGTAGTGGCCGTGCAGACCGTGACTGGAGCGCCTCAGTCCCCTCGACCACCGCGGCCGGCAAAAACAGCTATTAGTTGTCATACAATAGTAGATGTTACAATAATTAAATACTCTTGTAATAACATTTATAATAGGTATGTTACAAAATTTTATTTGAAAGTAACCCGGTCCTGTCGCGGTCGCCAATTCTTTATGTAATATTGCGCTTTCTTTAATCCCATCAGGTGATGGAGTGGTTATTAATGTTCAGGGCCGCTTTTAAAGTTTCACTAGCGTTGTAATATTACAGGGAAGTAACTTGGTGGTCTGACAATTTAAGTAACTTTATAAATATCAGACTCAAAAAAGGAGTTGGAATCTGACTTTAAAGTTTAGCGGCGGTAGTAATTTGGAATAAAAGCAACACCTGAGCACATTATTACACAAAGAAACTAACAGATTCCGCGATGACGTTTTTTACCATAATACTTGCATTAAGTTAAGTGGATGTAGCAGACGAGGCTGTAAAAATTTTGCTGCATCGTATAAAATGATGCTTGGTTGCTGAGAGCGGATTATACTAACTGAATAACCGTGAAAAAATAAAAAATAAAATGTTAAGTTATGTTTTGTGACGGAAGACTTTTTAAATCGATCGGATTTCGTTTTATTCCGAAGAGATCATTGCAGGCATTACTATAAAGTCACATTCATTAAAGTTACATATAATGATATCTAGAAGTTTCTAGTAAATTATAGATACAAGTCCAACAATGGCTCCAAGCATCATGTTGCATAACCAAGATTACTGCTGGAAAAATAGAAACACTTCATGAATTATTAAAGGATGGGTCATTTTAAATAAGTAAAAGATTTCAACTGAACTAATTATATTTTCATCATACTTCACAAAGAAAGCGATCTCACACACACTTACAATTGGTAGTGAAGAAATCCCTGACGTGCGACTATCCTTACCGAGCGGGAAAACATGAAAGACGAACTACACAACCGCGTTCTGGGCAGCTCGTAAAAATAGATGAACATTAAAAATATATGAAGAGCGTAATTAGCTGCCAGAGAAAGCGATGGTCAGCGACAAGCGTCGTAGATAAATTGTTTACTGAATAAAAATTTCAATGTAATACTACATGCTGCCTTGTACGGACTGGAACTTGCGTACTCTCTGTCGTTGCTGTGGTGGGCTGTCATATCGTGGTGACGACCCCCCTTCTTCCTATTAGCCGCCATGCGAAACAGACAAAGAGGCAACGAGACTGCGGGACCCCCGGCGGCCGAAGCACCATGGAGCGACTTATCGCGTTTTCTTGAAGTGGTGCGGCGACCGGCGTTCAGGCGAATAGCGACGCCACAACACCTCCCCCCTCCCCCTGAACCTTATCAATGTCGTTGTGTAGTGGGCGAAAGAACGGTGGGAACAGTCGAGGGACTGGGAATCGAATCGGTACCCAGCGATGGACCACTGGTCGCGACCCGTCATCCGGCCTGCGCCTGACACCAAACACAAGAAGGAAAACCAACGAGCTTGAATTTCATAGAGTGACGATAGGTCCGCCATGTTTGAGGCAAACTGAACTGGCGTCCGCCGTGTTTTTGGGGTATCACCTGACAGCTGGTATGCAATACCCACTCGAGAATTTTACTTGTTTACAGTTCCACGTTTTAAATAAAGATTGACTATTGAATACGGTTGTGCATCAAGTTCCGTCAGACTTATCGAAGCTGGGAATTGACGCGCCTGGTAGAATATTACCTAGAAATGCAATAATGAAATATCACGAACCTTTCAGTAATTCGATTCCAGTTCGAAGTATACCGGTTAGCTGAGGTTTGTAATAACTACGAAAGTGCCACTGTGAAAATATTTCTGTTAATTTCAATGCAAGTATATGGTCCAAACGAACTGCGAAAATGGAAGTGAGCGTATGGCTTCCTTGGCCGGGAGATTCCTTACGGGTTTGTTCAGCCGCCTTAGTGTAAGTCTTTTTATTTGACTCCGCGTGGGTGACTTACGAGGCAATGATGATGAGATGATGATGATTAGGACAACACCCAATCCCCTGCCGGGAATCGAACCCGGGCCTCCTGCGTGGTAGTCAGCGACGCTACCGCTGAGATACGGAGGCAGCTGCGAAACATACAGTGAACAGTAATTGTTATGACGAACAATCATGACCATAGATTTGCAACTGTTGTTAATGATTTGTAAATACTGCTTTCATAAATTCTACTATACATTTATCTTGTGTTTACTAAACGTATTAAGTCTACAAACTTGTAAAATTGCTGTCAAAGTGTTTGGTTGTGAACTTTGGTGGACGAAATTTGAGTATAAAGACGAAAGTGACCACAGTGTAATGCAGTTAAAAATGCGCCTACGTTATCTGCCACAAAAGCATTTCACTTCGAAATAAGGTATTGTTAATAATTTTCATTGTTGCCATGCTGAAACAAGTGACGTTTGGTACGTGAAATTACTGTACAAAGACGAAATTGATAACAGAATACAATAAAAATTTGCCTGAGTCAGCTGCCACAAAATCATTCCATACCTTAATAACGTGTCATTAACAACTGTCGTTGTTGCCACTCTGGAATAAGTACCTATTTGTTGCAAAGAACATAGATATATACAAGTGAAAAAATTCTGGCTGTTACTACTACTTCCACACTTTACACTGGTTACATGTCAACCTTAGTTCGATCAACTACTGTCAACAACAAATGAAAACATGTTTGAAGAAAGTGTAGACACTCAAAGGCATGGTTTCATCAACCAAAGGAGACACAGAAGAAGAAATATCTCAAAAACACACCAACACTAGGTAGAAAACTGAGCATATTTTTATAGCGTATACTTCAAGGGAATTGCAGAATAGGTCATCTGAAGGTCCACTATTACGGCAGGAATTTTGTTCGATTATAGACATACTGAGATCAAACAAGGCAAAACATTTGATGTTTCTGCACGAAGTACTTGTCATTTAATTAATTTGATTCGTGTATTTAAATAGTGAACAAACTTTAGGCGTATTTCAGCAGCAAAAAGGGCACAGACAATATAGAGTAAATACAACTATAACACTTCAAGCTCAACGAGAACGTACAATAGACAGACTGCTCTCTACTGTACTGACACCAAAAACATGGCATCCGACTTTACATAGGTTGCCGCAAAGAGCGCTGTTACTCCTGTGTTAGCGTCTCTATGAAGTTCAAGCTCGTTGAGGAAAACGCACCAAAGGTCGCGTTCCCACGGACAGGGGCACAGAAGGAACAGATGCAGGTGCAGGAGCGACGATCTCGACGACCGGTGCGGAGGCGAAAAGTTCAAATGAAACATGGTGCGATTGTGTAACATGAATTCAACTAAAAACGCAATGGTATATTAAAAAGGGGTGGGGCTTCCACTCTAACGGTTCCGTGCAAACGACATGTATGTAATAATGACGTCGAATACAAAGAGTTACATCTGGTCTTTGAACTCTAATAAATAATTATTAATTTGATTTGATACATTATAAATGGTTTGTGAAAGCCTGCGACTGTAAGTTATAATGGGTTTTGTTTAAGAAACAACTTTTTTCTGCTACCAGTCACGTTTTTATTACTTACTAGCTTAAACCCGCGGCTTCGCTCGCGTGTTGGTTGATTATGGTAGATAAGCTATCTTTCAGTAGTGTGCTATGAGACCGGTTTTGAAGGATGAAATGAAATAATACATTCTTTACAGACAAACATTTTTAACCACTTGATATAATGCGCGAAACGTCAAATCGACTTTTTTTAAAGAGATGTATTAAAAGAAATTTCTCTTTTACTGCTTTATTTATTTATTCTTATATTTCCTTATTCGAATGCTTATCCTTACAGAGAAACAGCTGAAGACTTTGTAGCACGCATAGACCAAAGATATGGTCTGTGGCATCCAAGGAGGTGGCATCACGTTTCGCTGTATTTAACCTCCTTGCTATAGAGTCGCAAACGTCATCGCTGGCCTTCAGTCCGATTTTTTAAATAATTTGACGACTTTCAACCACCATATCTTCCACCACCTTATAGCTACCGGCATGGAACTGCTATGGTGTACAACGGGAGACTTCGGACAACAATTACACACAGACCATTCGTTTGCGTTCTGTAGTTTTCGCTACAGAGCGATATATTAACACACACACACACACATACACACACACACACACACACACACACACACACACACACATGTACATACCGATAACTTTTCATCCCAATATAATCCACTCTTTTATCATTATCAACCCTCAAGCAACAATGCAACCAATAAAACCATTTTCAAAGAGTAAATATTTTCAACGAGTAATTATTGTTCCGCATTTCGCGTTATATTCTTCAAATTGCTAAATATCTATCAGATCGCTTTAAAACGGTGCCTAAAATCCTCCTCAAGTATAAATTAGTAACTGTGCAAATATTTAAGTCTCTGCGTCTTGTTCGGACGTGATAAGCGTACACCGAACAGACATTCACATTAATATATATAGATAAATAGCTATCTGAGCACCATAAAACCGTGCCTAAGGCCTTCCCCGGGTAGACATTAACAAAATACAAATTTTTAGCTCTGTGGTTCAGACATGATAAACGTACACCGAACAGACATTCACGTTTATAGATATGGATTTACACTTTGCACGACGCGTTTCGGGATATGAATCCCATTAGCAAGTGTGTTTTATTGTGTGCTATGACATTATCTTTTATTGTTTCCTATGTGTGAGGTGCTGTGATGTTTCTGTCGTCTTTACTGCAATGTGAAAACACGCGCAATTTTATTTTATGTTGGTTTAAAAAACGACTTTTTACGAAAAAAAAACATAAAATTTCGCGTGTTTTTACATTGCAAAAAGACGACAGAAACATCACAGCACCTCACACATAGGAAACAATAAAAGATGTCACAGCACACAATAAAACGCATTTCATAATGGGATTCATATCCCGAAAGGTGCGCCTCGGTTGCATAGTGGTGGAGTACCAGACTACAAATCCAAAGGTCGTGGATTCGATCCCCGCCAGGTCCTAGGATTTTTATCTGTCACATTCCACTTCTTTCCCCTCCCGTATTAATGCTCACGTGAAAAATACCGAGTAGCACCGTGGTTCGGAGCCCACGTTAAAACTGTAGGTCCCCCTATAACTGGCTCGGTATGTCAGTTCGAAGGTCGGAGGAAGGCAACGGCATACCACCTCCAAACAGGACCGTGCCTAGTAAAGCACTGTGGTATTCAAACCAATCTTCGGATTGTTTACTGCTTTACTTTTATCCAGAAACGCGTTGTGCAAAGCATAAATAAATAATAAAAACGTGACTGGTAGCAGAAAAAAGTTGTTTTTTAAACAAAGGCCATTGCAACGTACCGTCGCAGGCTTTCACAAACCATTTATAATGTATCAAATCAAATTAATGATTATTTATTAGAGTTCAAAGGCCAGGTGTAACTCTTTGTATTGGACGTCATTTTAGAAGCTTACATATTCCTAAATTGCCTAGTTATGCATTCGGGTAAACAGTTTAACGTGGTATCCGAACAACGACATATTTCTGACGACACCTCGTCTTGTTGAAAGGTGAAAGAAAGGTCGGAACTAACAAGACTAAAATATCCGTGGGCCATCGGAGATCTGATCTTGCGGTCCCTATTTCCAAAATCGCTCTTCACTGCTATACCACCTGGCCCGAAAAAGCATATAGCCTACACATTCCATCTATATGTTTTAATGAGTGACATTACAATCTTCAGTATCTTTCAAGAGAAATGGTAAATACTTTAATAAGCGGTCGTGCAGACGAATTGCAATAAAAAATACTATATACCATATGTCCACGTTTTAATGTGTACAAATGTGTAAAATAAGCAAACTTTAAGCAAAGGCAAATCAATACGTTAAATGTTGATTTTCAAAAATTCCACCACCAACTTCAATGCACATTTAACTTCTCTTGATAAAATCACGTGTAACTCTTCCGAAATCGTTTTTGCTTTGTTTTATGAGGTCTGCGCTATACACAATTCGCATGATCAAATTGGCTCATGTGTTTTTCTTTGTAGGCTTCATCTTTCATCATCTCCAACGAACATACATAGCTTTCTCGTGGTACAGGTTTGGAGCCAACATATAGAAAGCTACGAAACGAGGAATGGACAGACAGTTTTATGTCAGACGTGTACAATTTCTCCTGGCGAACTGACTAACTTGGGATGCCGAATATTGGTTGAATGTCTTATTACGCCACCTATAACTTGTGTCATACATTATTTTTGCTTTGTCGTTGACAGAGTATTCAGAACGAAATATTCACACAAGTAATCGACAACTTTTAGAATTGTATTGGATATCCTATTACATTGAGCAAGTCATTGTTAAACTTCTCATTTATATCTTCACTGACTTGGTGGGCTGTGACCTATCTTTGGATAATTTCAGTGTAATCTAGACAAACGAGCTACACATTTATCGCTTTTACAATTGGCGATTTTCAGGCTACATACTGAGTGCGGTTAATAATAAAAGTGACATTATATATATGATATTCTTATAATTGGGAGAGATTTTCTTTAATCTGATGAAAATTAATGAATGCTTCCTTCATAGTCGTCATTTGTATTGATGTGTTTCGGTTTTCATGTACATCTGATAATTAGAAATATACAATGTTAACATAAACAGTAGAGTGTAATCTAAATCAAATAAAATACAATACATCGGAGACGATGAAAAGTCATATAGCACTTGTAACATCGTAAAAAGTATTAACTGTATTTAACGTCTGTTAAGTTGAAAGATACAATCGCCAACTGTTCAACAAAATGGTGGTATGAGACGAGTGTATGAGGTCATAAGGGGGATAGTTATTCGAAAGCAACTGAAATGTCAAAAATTAAACCTGCTCAAATAAGTTGAAGACAAACAGTAAATTTATCTGGAAATATTTCTTTAAAATAAACTACGATGGAAGAAGAGAATAAAACGTCTTTTTCGGTGTAAGATGTGGTAACCTTACAAAAACTGTACGTTTCTGAAAAAAATTCTTGTGCAATGGAAAATGATTGACCATAGATGCAGTATGGAAGGAATGTTTGGATGAAAATGAATATGAAGGGCACGGATGGTTAGTGTGAACTGTGGCGTGCATAGTGTGGCTTAGTATACGCGGTTGATGTGAGACATTGTTGTTCGTAGTGAAGGCTGCCTGCAACGTAAAGTTTCAGAATTGACTGCGGAAATGAGGTTGTTTCTAGTGCTGACTGGTGGGAGTGTCTATGCGTTCCACTAATATGTGGTCGTTAGATAAGAAGCTCTGTTGCTAACAATATAGTAGTGACTACGCTTATTTAATGTTTCGATTTTGTGCATACTACTTCGAGAGAAAGAAAACGAGAAGTAGCCATAAAAAATTGTTAGTTGTCAATATAATTTAGTGCTCACCACCGGGAGAGAGTGGGTTAAGTGTAGCAATTCTCTGACAATGGAAGGCTACGACGTTAAGATCAAGTAGTTCCTTCAAACTTTGTACCCTTTTAGCAGACCATTTGGACAACATAATGTGCAAGAACTATGGCGCAATACTGAAACGATTTCGAGAAAATCGTAGTAGTACTTCCACTGTCTAACACGTAACCCTGTGTTGCAACTATAAGTAAGCCATATGTAAGAGAAAGTGGTGGTCCAATGGTCCCTCTATGTTAAAAAAGCTGAGCCGAATAGTCAGTGAATAACCAATGACGAACATGAACAAACCACCACAAACGTTGATCTACCTGAAGAACAAAAAGTGAAAGTGGTTAGCGTTCTGGCTTTTCAGTCGGTGCATCACCAGTTTAATCCTAGCTCATACCGTCGTTCGGTCATATTATTGAAAGGAATTACGTGAAAAATAGATAAATAAATAAAAGTGTGTATGAGCAAGACACTCACAGTACACAACGCATTTGTTCACTGACGTTTCGAAATACATACACATGGCAATCACCATCCGCTCTACTCTAAATAGCGAGAGTCACCTCCATTCATTTGCAGGAAAATGCAAATATTGTTGTTGTGAAAACGTCGTACGTACACTGTTCGTTCTTGCTACACTATCAACGTCTCACCGCTATGTAGGACACCTGTATATAGACGCCATGCGCATCAACTTCTTCTGTAAGAGCAGCTTTCGCCGCCATTTTCGTTCCAAGAGGTGACAGCGTGAGCTTCTCAAAGGCGGAGTTCTTTGCTGTTATTGCTTTCGAATATCGCTTGCTTCACTTCTAATACGTATACTAAGAAGTAAATAAAGATTTTGATTAAAATTCATGTGGTCGTAATAAATTCTTTTAGTACAGCTTGAAAAATCGTTAAATATATCTTTTTGGAATTTGCCCACCAGGGTGTGTATCCGGAGCAATTTTTTTCACGTTGGACAATTCAGTTTTTTTGGTGTCAGATGCACTTCCATACCCCCGCGAAAATTCTACGTTTTCGAATGTGACGTGATAAATTTCATCAGAATACAATCCTAAGTCTGTGCTTTCTTTACAGAATGTTCTTTCAAAATTCACGTACAGTAATTATTCAATGGTCAAGCTATGAAAGTACATCACACTGATAACTAGGTTGCAATTGAGCGCTTATGAATAAGAGTGAATGAATCACTGAAAATCGTTGCTATTGCTGTCAAATTCAATTGTTTCCAATCCTAAACTAAAATTAGTTTTTTTAATAAGTTAATACGAACAACGTAGGTGTTTAAAAAGTTTTCAGTTACGATTTATGGCAAAAAGCACCTAATTTAGTAATTAAAAACCGATTGCTTCTAATAGGAGAATAAGAAGGGCCCAATATGGAAGTAAGACACTTTGCCGGTAAACTATAACATAGCTATGACGTACGCACACAGAAGTTCCTGCATTTTAACAGCGCAGTAGTTTCGAACATTCTTTACGACTACGAGCCGTATGAGCCACTGTAATTACCAAAAACAGTATGCACCTTTGAAATAAATAAAATTGTTTTATTATATATCTTGATACTGTTTGTTTTCACCAATATACGTATAAATAAAAGGTGTTGCTTCGCACCTTTTGCTATAAAACAAGTGTTGAAACCTGCCATTTACAATGTGTTGAAATTTAGCGTAATTGTTGTTGTTGTTGTGGTCTTCAGTCCACATACTGGTTTGATGCAGCTCTCCACGCTACCCTGTCCTGTGCAAGTCTCTTCATTTGACATTATGTTCGGCAACCTACGTCCTGTTGAATATGCTTACTGTATTCGTCCCTCGGTCTCCCTCTACGATTTGTACCCCACACGCTTCCTTCTAATGTTGACAATTCATTGATGTCTCAGAATGTGTCCAACCAATCTATCCCTTCTCTTAGTCAGGATATGCCAGAAACTCCTTTTCTCCCCGATTCGGTTAAGCACCTCCTCATTAGTTACGTGATCTACCCATCTAATTTTCATCATTCGTCTGCAGCACCACATTTCAAAAGCTCCTATCATCTTTTTATCTGAACTCCTTACTGTCCACGTTTCATTCCCATACAGTGCTACACTCCAGACAAATGCTTTCAGAAAGGACTTCCTAACATTTACACTAATATTGGAAGTTAACAAGTTTCGCTTCTTTAGAAACGCTTTTCTTTCCAAAGCCATTCTGCCTTTTATATCTTCTTTACTTCGGCCATCAGAAGTTATCTTGCTACCCAAATAACAAAATTCATATACTACGTATATTGTCTCATTATCTAATGTAATTCTTTCAGCATCGCATGATTTTCTGACATTGCATTCCATTACCTTCGTTTTACTCTTGTTAATGTTCATCTTATATCTTCGTTTCAAGACACTGTCCATCCCATTCAATTGCTCTCCCAGATCTTTGGCGGTCTCTGACAGAATTACCGCAATGTTTTTATTTCTTCTCCCTGCACTTTAATTCCCTCTCCAAATTTCTCCTTCCATTCATTCACTGCCTGCTCAATGCACAGATTAAACAACATTGGGGAAAGGCTACAACCCTTTCTTATTCCCTTCCCAACCCCTGCGTCCCTTTCTTGCCCTTCGACTCTAATAACCGCTGTCTGGTTTTTGTATGGGTTGAATATAACTCTTCACTCCCTATGTTTTACTCCTGCTACCTTCAGAATTTGGAAGAATGTATTCCAGTCGCCGACCGCGGTGGCCGAGGGGACTGAGGCGCTCCAGTCACGGTCTGCACGGCCACTACGGTCGGGGGTTCGAATCCCCCCTCGGGCATGGATATTTGTGCCGTCCTTAGTTGTAGCTAGTTCATAATTAGTTTGTAAGTTTAGGGACTGATGACCCCGTAGTTAAGTCCCATAAGCTTTACAAACATTTGAACATTTATTCCAGTCGACATTGTCAAAAACTTTCTCCAAATCGACAAACGCTAAAAAGGTAGGTTTCCCTTTCCTTAGCCTATCTTCTAAGATAAGTCGTAATGTGAGTATTGCCTCCCGTGTTCCTATATTTCTCCTAAATCCAAACATCTTCCCTGAGGTCGGATTCCACAAGTTTTTCCATTCGTCTGTAAGTAATTCGTGTAAGTATTTTGCAACCATAACTTATTAGACTGATAGTTCTGTAATTTTCACACATGTTTGCACTTGCTTTCTTTGGAATTGGAATTACAATATTCTTCTTGAAGTTGGAGGGTAATTCCCCTGTCTCATACATCTTGCATACCAGGTGATACAATTTTTTCACGACTGGCTCTCTTAACGATATTAGCAGTTCAGACGGAATATCCTCTACTCCAGGGGCCTTGTTTCGTCTCAGGTCCTTCAGCGCTGTGTCGAATTCTTCTCTCAGCATCATATCTCCTATCTCATATTCCTCCACTTCGTCTTCCATTTCTAGAATACAGTTCAGCTTTTCCCTCTTTGCTTAGTACTGGTTTTCCGTCTGAGTTCTTGATAATCATACAGCTGCTTTTCTTGTCTCCAAATACCTCTTTTATTTTCCTGTAGGCGGCATCTATCTTTCCCCTAGTTATGCATTCATCTATGGTTCTGCATTTGTCCTCTAGTCACTCCTGCTTAGCCAGTCTGCACTTCCTGTCAATCTCATTTTTCAGACGTTTGTACTCCCTTTTTCCTGTTCCACTTGCTAAATTTTTATATATTCTCCTCTCATCAATTAATTTCTGTATATCCTGTATTATCCAGGGATTTCTGTTAGAATTTTAAACATGCCTGCAGTTCAGCATCGGTGGAACACGATCCAAAAGTCAACAATATTTTGTTGACTTTTGGATTTCTATTAGGCCTTTTCCTACTGACTATATGATCCTCTGCGGGCTACACTATCCTATCTCTCAGAGCTACCCATTTTTCTTCTAATGTATTCCTTTCCCCAGTTTCAGCCAATCCTTGCCCAATGCTCCCTCTGAAACCCTCAACCACCTCTGGTTCCTTCAATTTGCCCAGGTTCCATCTCCTAATCTTTCTACCTTTCTGAAGTCTCTTAAGTTTTAATTTGCAGTTCATAGCCAATAAGTTATGGTCAGAGTCTATATCTGCCACTGAATATGTCTTATAGTTTATAACCTGGTTTCTAAATCTATTCCTTACCATTATATAGTCAATCTGGTACCTTCCAGTGTGTCAGGTCTCTTCCACGTATACAGCCGTCTTTCATGATGATTAAACCAAGTGTTGGTGATCATTAAATTGTACTCTGTGCAAAATTCTAGCAAGCGATCTCCTCTTTCATTACTTTTTCCCAGTCCATATTCGCCTACTACATTGCCTTCTCTTCCCTTTCCTACTACCGAGTTCCAGTTCGCCATCACAATTAAGTTTTCGTCTCCTTTAACTTTCTGAATGATTCCTTTTATTCCTCATACATTTTTTCGATATCCTCATCATCGGCCTTGCTAGTTGGCATATAAACTTGCACTACTGTGGTTGGTGTTGGCTTCGTGTCTATCTTTACTACGATAACGCGTTCACTAAGCTTTTCATAGTAACTTACCCGCATTCCTATTTTCTTATTTATTATCAGTCTCACTCCTGCGTTCCCACCAACTGTTCATCCTGCCACCGAACTTCACTAATCCATACCACACATTTATTCGATCTCCTCATCAACGGAAGAGCTAGTGGGCATATAAACTTGTACTACTGTGACCAGTGTTGTGTTTGTATCTGTCTTGACTATGATAATGCGATCACTGCGCTGTTCATAGTAGTTTACCCGCATTTCTGTTTTCTTATTCATTATCAAACCTACTCCTGTAATACCCCCAACTGATTTTGTATTTATAATCCTGTACTCACCTGACCAGAAATCCTGTTCGTCTTTCCACCGAACTTCACTAATGCCCACTATATCCAACTTCAGCTTATCGATTTCCCTTTTTAAATTTTCTAACGTCCCTACCCGTTTAAGGGATCTAACATTCCACGCTCCGATCCGTAAAATGCCAGTGTTGTCTTTCCTGATGATGACATCCTCCTGAGTAGTCCCTGCCAGGAGATCCGAATGGGGGACTATTTTACCTCAGGAATATTTTACCCAAGAAGATGCCATCAGCATATAGTCATACAGTAGTGCTGCATGTCCTCGGGAGAAGTAACGACTGTAGTTTCCCCTTGCTTTCAGCCGTTCGCAGTAACTGCATGGCAAAGCCATGTTAGCTGACGTTACAAGGCCAGCTCAGTCAATCATCCAGACTGTTGCCCCTGTAACTACTGAAAAGGCTGCTGCCCCTCTTCAGGTACCACACGTTTGTCTGGCTTCTCCACAAATACCCCTCCACTGTGGTTGCACTTATGGTACGGCTATTTGCATCATTGAGGCACGCAAGCCACCCTACCTCGGCAATGTTTGTGGTTCATTGGTGTGGCATGTAGTCTCATCGCGAGAAAAATCGACAAAATGAATGAAATCTGAAAAAAAAACCTCACCCCTATGTGTCGAATCATGATAAATATTAGAAATACTTATATTTCAGAATTTGCATGACAAAATTAAAGTGTGCCTCTTATCGTCATTTTAAGGCACTCCATCTAAGTTACATTTAAAGTATGCCTCTTATCGTCATTTTAAGGCACTCCATCTAAGTTACATTTATTTACGCATATGTTGCTACTACAATAATGAAATATATTTATTTATAATAATATTATTGATTTACAAGTTTTTGACACAAGATAATTTTCAATGCATGTTTTTATCAGTTCATGGAATGCAACAAAATGTTAACATAATAACAATAATAATTGAACAATACACATCATAGATACCTTTCTAGATGAATACTTTTGCATAATCACAGAAATGTTCAAATTTCTCCTCGTCTTCTCTCGGAGCGCCGTGAAGAGAGTCCAATAATTCTTTCTCTAGCCGATGAAGTGACAGTGGATGCATGTGTTTTGTCTTCTTTTTGGCTGCCTCCTGCTTAGAAGCAATAGCAAGATTTCCTTCTCGCTCGAGTCCTTTTCAGTAACTAATCAGTAGGCGGTCTCAGACGCCAGTCATCCAGGAGTGTTGACCACATCCTTCGCTGATCAGTCACTGACGATTGTCACAAATTTACCAGTGTGAAACGAGCATTAGAATTATACGCTAGCAACCCTGATAGAAACACTAAAGACCACTACAACTAAGTTAGTGCACTGTACGTGGCGTTCTCTTTGTCTCAAGAGAGGAGGCCACGACGTTCGGACCACGGATTTCCCTCAAACTTTGTACCCTTTCAGCAGACCATGAGCACAACATATTGTGCAAGGACTAAGTCGCAATACTTCTAAGTATGATATAGAGAAAATCGCAGCAGTAGTTTCACGCGTCGATTATGCAACCGTGTATTGCAGCTATGAGTACGCCAGGCGTAAGAGAAAGCGGTAGTCTAAGTGGTTACTGTACTCGCTTTTAAATCAGTGAATCGCCAATTCAGTCCTAGCTCATACCGTCGTTTGTTTTTATTTTTTTCTTCAACACCGGTCATATTAGTTCATACATATCTCACGACATAAGTATCAAACGAAAAAACTACAAATAACAAAACGGTGCTTTGGTTGGCCCGCTAGATGGCACTGCCACAGGTGAAACGGATATCAACTGGACTTTTTAAAAAAATAGGAACCCCCTCATTTTTATTACATATTTGTCTAGTACGTAAATAAATATGAATGTTTTATTTGGAACACTTCTGTCGCTTTGTGATAGATGGAGCTGTAATAGTCACAAACGTATAAGTACGTGGTATCGCGCAACATTTCGCCAGTGCGGACGGTATTTGCTTCTTGATACATTACTCGTGTTAAAATGAACCGTTTACCAATTGCAGAAAAGGTCGATATGGTATTTATGTATGGGTATTGTAATCAAAATACCCAACGGGCATGTGCTATGTATGTTGATGTTATCCTGGAAGACATCATTCAGATGTCCCGCCGGCCGCGGTGGCCGAGGTGACTGAGGCGCTCCAGTCACGGTCTGCACGGCCGCTACGGTCGGGGGTTCGAATCCCCCCTCGGGCATGGATATTTGTGTCGTCCTTAGCTGTAGGTAGTTCGTAAGTAGTTTGTAAGTTTAGGGACTGATGACCCCGTAGTTAAGTCCCATAGACTATACAAACATTTGAACATTTTTTTCAGATGTCCGGACCTTTCGTCGGATAATTCGTTGTTTAAAGATACATGAAGTTTTCAGCCACAAGTGAAACATCAACCACGACCTACAACAAATAATGATGCCCAAGTAAGTGTTTTAGCTGCAGTTGCGGCTAATACGCGCATCAGTAACAGACAAATTGAGCGAGAATCGAGAATCTCAAAAACGTCGGTATTGAGATTTCTACATTAACATAAATTTCACCCTTACCATATTTCTGCGCACCAGGATACGCATGACGAAGACTTTGAACGTCGTGTACAGTTTTGCCACTGTAAACAATATAAACAAGGGGACGATAACGCGTTCTGTTTAGTGACGAAGCGTCATTGACAAACAGAGGTTACGTATATCGGTATAATATGCACCTTGGCGGGTTAATGTATAGTGCGCCATTATGGGAGGATGGATAATTGGCCCCTATTTTATCGATGGCGATCTAAATGGTGCAATGTATGCTGATTTCTTACGTAATGGTCAACCGATTTTATTACAAGATGTTTCACAGCATGACAGAATGGCGATGTACTTTCAACGTGATGTATGTCGGGCACATGGCTCGCGTCCAGTTGAAGCAATCTTAAATGGAATATTTAATGACGGTGTATTGGTCGTAGAAGCACCATAGCATGGCCCGCACGTTCCCTGGATTTCTTTCTGTGGGGAAAATTGAAGGATATTTGTTATCGTGATTCACCGACAACACTTGAAAACATGCGTCAGCGTATTGTTAATGCATGTAAGAAACATAACTGAAGGCAAACTACTCCCTGTTAAGAGGAATTTCGTTACGCGTATTTTCAAATGCATTGAAGGACATTATTTTGAGCA
Organism: Locusta migratoria; assembly: GCA_026315105.1. Classification (NCBI taxonomy): domain Eukaryota; kingdom Metazoa; phylum Arthropoda; class Insecta; order Orthoptera; family Acrididae; genus Locusta; species Locusta migratoria. Next base: position 214,459,671 of record CM048745.1, on the reverse strand, counting down.
TTTATTGCAGTCATGAGGTAATTACAGGTAACCACGAAGTAACAACATGCGTTCTCATAATGTATGATAATTTCACAAATGTACGTGTATCACATTAGAACAACCGAAATAATGTTGAAATGTACGTACATTCTGAGTTTTAATTTAAAAAAACCTACCTGTTACCCACTTTTCGTCTAAAATTGTAAGCAATAAGCTTGTAACAATTACAGCGCCATCTATCACAAACAGAAAAAAGTGTCGCAAATAAAACATTCATATTTATTTACGTACTAAACGAATACGTAATAAAAGTGGCGGAACCTATTTAAAAAAGCAGTTGATATCCGTTTGATCTATGGCAGCTCCATCTAGCGGGCCGACCATAGCGCTTTCTGTTTTCCGTCTTCAAGCTAGAAATGTTTTGTTCTTTGTAGTTTTTTCGTTTGGTGCTTATTTCGTGAGATGTTTTGCCCGGTCACTACCAATGGGCCATCTTGTATATAACATTTAGAAGATATTATAAGGAAAAATACGGTAGTTTGCATAGACGTTTATTGATTTTTAATGTTATATGTTGTTTATATATGGCCGCGGTGGAGCGGCCGTGCATTCTAAGGCGCTTTGCAACGGAACGCGTAGTTTCTCGCCATCGGAGGTTCGAATCTTCCCTCGGACATTAATTTAAGTGGTTGGTAAGTCTAAAGAGTCAGACATTGCCGAAGTGGGATACGTAGCTCTACTGTATGAATATATGATGATGGCGTCTTCTTGGGTAAAATATTCCGGAGGTAAAATGGTCCCCCATTCGGATCTCCGGACGGGGACTACTCAGGAGGATGTCGTCATCAAGAAAAACAAAACAGACATTCTAAGGGTCGGAGCGTGAAACGTTCTAACCCTTAATCGCGTAGATAAGGTAGGAAAATTTGAAAAGAGAAATGGACAGATTAAAGCTAGATATGGTACGGATTAGTGAAGTTCGGTGGTAGGATGAACAGCATTTCTGGTCAGGTGAGTACATGATTATAAATAGACAATCAGTTGGTGGTAAAGCAGGTGTAGAGCTGATAATGAATAAGAAAATAGGAATGCGGGTAAGTTACTATGAATAGTGTAGCGCACGAATTATCGTAGCAAAGGTGGACACAAAACCAACACCGACCACAGTAGTGCAAGTTTATATGCCAACTACCACGGCCGATGATGAGGATATCGAAGAAGTGTTTGAGGAGATAAGAGTAATGAGACAGAAAGTTAAGGGAGATGAAAACTTGATTGTGATGGGAACTGGAACTCGGTAGTAGAAAAGGAAGAGAAGGATATATAGTAGGTGAATATGGACTGGGAATGAAAGAGGAGATCGCTTGGTAGAATTTTGCGAAGAGCACAATTTCATGATCACCAACACTTGGTTAAGCATCATGAAAGAAGGCTGTATACATGGAAGTGACTAGGAGACACTTGAAGGTACCAGATTGGCTTTATAATGGTAAGGAATGGATTTAGAATCCAATTTTTAAACTGTAAGACATCCAGGGGCAGATACAGACTCTGACCATAACTTATTGGGTGTGAACTGCAGATTAAGACTTAAGAGCCCGCAGAAAGGTACACAAGTTAGGAGATGGAACCTGGGCAAATTGAAGGAATCAGATGTATTTGAGCGTTTCAGAGGGTTGCATTAGGCAAGGATTGGCTGAAACGGGGAAATTAATATAGTAGAAGAAGAATGTGTAGATCTGAGAGATAGGGTAGTGTAGCCCGCAGAGGATCATATAGTCAGTAGGAAAAGGCCTAATAGAAATCTAGAAGTCAAAAAAAATTTGTTGACTTTTGGATCGTGTTCCACCGTTGCTGAACTGCAGCCATGTTTAAAAATCTAACAGAAATCTCTGGATAACACATGATATACTGAACTTAATTGATAAGAGGAGAAAACATAAAAATTCAGGAAGTGAAGCAGACAAAGGGGAGTAAAAACGTCTGAAAAATGAGATTGACAGGAAGTGCAGACTGGCTATGCGTAGTGGCTAGAGGAGAAATGCAGAACTAAAGAAGATTGTATAACTAGTGGAAAGATAGATACCGCCTACAGGAATATAAAAGATATATTTGGAGAAAAGAAAAGCAGCTATATGAATATCAATAATTATATATTTTTGACGACGTTACAGCGTTCATTTAATGAAATAAATCGCAATTTGTGATCACTTATGGCATCACTGTATTAGGTTTAGATGGATACCAAAGGGTGGCGAATGATAATTTGTGCTCGGCCAGGATTTGAACCCGGGATCTCCTGCTTACTAGGCAGACGCGTTGACCACTCCGCCATCGAGGAGTTGGTGACCAGCCCAACTGCAGAGGACTCATTTATGCACATCTCCCGCCACACCCAAATCTCCATTCGCCACGCTGTCTGTTTCCTATAACCAGAGCCTATTTGTTCAGTAATGCTCCAGCCACAATACTGTATTCCCGCATCTGGGAGAACAGACCATGAGGTATCGAGACACAATTAATTGTCGTCAGGAGCCCAGCCTCGGCTTGTATACAATTATATATTTTTGACGACGTTACAGCGTTCATTTAATGAAATAAATCGCAATTTGCGATCACTACGGTATCACTGTACTAGGTTTAGATGGAATACCAAAGGGCGGCCGGGCACAAATTTTCATTCACCGCCCTTTGAGTGAATGTTCCAATCCAAATGGAAGCATCTCTGTCAGAGACCGTTGAAAGTAGCCTGTTATAAAAATAAGCATGATCTCGGGCAGTTGATATCTGCAAATGTAAGTTACAACGCTCACTGCTGTTCTAAATTATTTTATGAGTGGCCACAGTACATGCACAACGGAAATTTATCTAACTGCTTACTCCTTAAGGGAGCAGCCAACATTTTAACAAACCCAAAGTCAATGATAAAAAATAAATGAATAAATAATTAAACATAGGATGGGCAGCATGAAATCATAAAGCAGAGGTTAGATACTTTAAAATTATTATCTATACAGTAAAATAACAAGCAAATAAATGTGGGGAGACCAAACTTAGCACATATCTTGTACATAAGTGAATTAAAACGTATAATTACTGCCCATATTAAAATTGATTCTGCCCTTAATGAATATGGAGGTAATGTGGAAGGAAATTTGCAAACACACACGGTGTGGTGTGAGTTATCCATACTTCTTCATATGCATTGATAATGGCCAGTTACTGGCCGGAATCATGATCTGCTAATAAAGATTTTTAAATAAGATCGACTGATAGCTGAAAATTTCAGAGTATTGGACATAATGGGTAGCTGAAAGCACATTCATTCATTCACAGACACACGCATAATGCTTAGTGGTACATTACTCTCCAGGAACACTTGAAAGCAGCAGCAATACGAGGCATCGGTGGCGTCTTGACGAGATGCCAGGTGTCATGATCACCAATTTTAAGTACACTGTGCACTAGACAAACTCATGTTCGGGGAGGCAGCGGCTCACTATTGTTTAGTACCAAGTGGTGTGCGTCCTCATAGCATTTATGAACAGAAATTAATTTAGAATAGGCGAGTAAAGCACAGATGAGAATTCGCATAAAAGAAAGCTAGTAATAACAAAAGCATGGCTGAAGGCTGCAGTACCGACCATTATGAAAGAACGTGGTGCAATCGGTCATACACGACAGGTAAGATGGAATCAAATCAGAAAATCTGAGAAATACTTAGCATACTTGCGGATACAGTAATGATGCAAAAACGTTAGTTAAAAACACTAAGGAAATTCAAACATACTAGGTTTACACAAAGGCTGAAGGCCACATATGTGTATTCTAACTTGAGAAAAACTGGACACACAATCATCACTGGAATGAAAATGCAAATAATGAATGTACACTGAGTTTACTCGAGTTCTGTAAATTAAGAAACACTTCGCCTCACATAGCAAAAGAATTACTCAAGAGAACTATCACTGAAAAACCAAGACTGACTGATCACAAAGAAAGTAAAGTCCTAACAGCATGCCTTCCCCTCAGCATGATTCAGCAGAGTACTTACTTCCACAGCCAGAGTGAAGAGTGAAGCTCTAAGGGCATGGAAAAACCTCCCCTCTGCCACACACCGGATTCTACATTCTACATTCTAAAAGCGACGAAGAGCACTTTCAAAGACTAGTGTTTACCAACCTGTGCTATCTGGCCAAGACAATTCCCTCTACAACCGCTCCCAGGGAGGTCTCTCGTCCAAGATTAGGTTGGTACAACACAAGAACACGGCCACCTCGCCATCTTGCCAAGTAAGCTTGTCTCTGGCCACCCAGCAGACGCTAGCGCAGACGACAAAAGTAGCCATGCGTTCTTAACTACAGCATAACGAGACCTAGACTGCGAGGCTGGGACTGTAAGCCATTGGGCGGCAGTCAGTCAATATTAGAAACAACCTTCCACATTCACATTAACACACAAGATCAATCACATGGGTGGAAACATATATAAATATGGGGCAAACATACATAAACATGGAGCATTGATCATTGATAAAAATAATAAAATAGTTAACACACAGACAGATAACATTAATGGTGCAGAAACACTTTAGGTTAATGCATAAATCAAAATGGAACACGACGACACAATCAGTGGACGTGTTTCACCGTCATTCCCGATGATCACCAGAGTGTCAGTGTAAAACGAGCCTAAATGGCTCAAACAGAGTCATATTTTGAGTGACTTCTGTGAAGGAGACGTAGCATGTTCGCGAGAGAGAGCATTATTGACATGCAACAGAACATAGATAGTCGTAATGTCGAATATCGAAATTTCTGATGCTGGACCTCTTTCGAAGGTTTCGAACTATCAAATCGCTACAAGGGAAGCTGAGTGTAATGTGTGACAAGTGTATCGAAACCCCTGCCAACCGAGATGAAGCAGCTATCTGTATAATCCCACATAAACGGTCTAAGACTGTCAGCAGCCAGAGTAGGAAATCAGTGGCTCAAGCGTAGACTACTGTCAGCCCAACCTGCTGCATTATTCGTGGTGACAAGACCAGCTAACATTCACTTCCAGTGGCTGGTGTCGACGGTGTTCTTAACTATCCTCGATGGTCATCCTCAATGAATGTGGCGGCGACTTGGGACGAGGTCACACATTACCAATAGCTTACAGGTGCACAACGTGATGGCGTGATGACTCATCAGCTATGGCGGTACAACAATACGTTACAGACATCTAGCATTCTCATGTGTTACCTCGCATGCGAGAACGCTATTCCACAGATATTTCTCTATGAAATGTCTGCGTGATTTTGAAGTGTTCCAGTGGCCGATACGATCCGCTGATCTCGCTCCTATAGATATGCTTTCGACCATCTTGGACATTTCTCGCTTGAAGGTCCACTGAGCGAATAGGCTGATCGAGGTGATTCCACAGTTTGGGTTTAAATTCGGCGAGTTAATGGCCAGGGGAGTATGCTAAACTCATCATAGTGCTCTTTAAACCAAGCATCTACACTGAGAGGCTATGAGACACTGTGCATTGTTCTGTAGGAAAATGACTGTCACCATGCCGAAGAAAAATAAGCTGATGTAGGATGGCCTTGGTTCCAAAGGATAGATGCACCCTACATCTGATCAAATGTGCTGTCCAGAGCAGATCAGCTACGCATACAACGAAAAAATTACCCTTCCAACGTCTGATGCAGGTTGTTTTCCTCCAGACGTTCCAAAGGATAGATGCACCCTACATCTGATCAAATGTGCTGTCCAGAGCAGATCAGCTACGCATACAACGAAAAAATTACCCTTCCAACGTCTGATGCAGGTTGTTTTCTTCCAGACGTGTCACGCTGTACATACCAACGGCCATCTGTCCTATAGGGGCAGGAAACGTGATTCATCTGCCGACGCCCACGGGACGTATTGTTGGAAACAATATACTGGCGTGCAAAATACGGTCTTCGACGGTAAACACCAACGCAGTGACTGTATGAAGGATGCCAAGGACAAGCCGCAGCAGTTTTTGCCGAGATTGGCGAAGTTGATGTCACATTGCCGTTTTTGACAGTCATCCAAAATGAACCAGTGTTTAGATCCAGGCGAGATGGACTGCAACCGCAAATAGATAAATGGACTCATGGTATTTTGTTCTTCGTAAATTTTTACTTTTGGTGCTCTTCAGCAATATGTTGAAACCCAATACATCACAGATATTTCCTCATGCTCTGTTCTCAACACAATTTTTATTCAACAATGTTTCTTTGAGCAACATGGCGGTGTAGCTATGAGCAATCTTCTCTCACTTCCACTAGTAACTTCTTTTAATGGAAGACTTGAACAGAGTGAACTGGACTCAGCAAAATTCAAACTCTTCTGGGAACGCAAAGAAGACAAGGTAGAGATGTCTTCTCTCTTTCTCTCTCTCTATTTCAGCGCAGATATCAGCATTTTCTGGACGTCTTCGACAGTTTCAAAGTGAATGGATCATTGCGGAATGCCGTTTACAAGAAAATTCTCATGTGGCAATTTTACATTTCTGATGATGACCTCCGTAGATTTCTTTTTTTTAAATTAATTTAAACAAATAGTGAGGCAGCAATTTCTCAAAATTATTAAATAATTACTTTATAAGAAGGGTTATCACACTCGAATCTCATTCGGGGGGGGGGGGGAGGGGGGGGGAGGGGAGATAAATACGCCTCGGACATCCAGATTTAGGTTTTTCGTGATTTCCCTAAATCACTCCGGGCAATTGGTCGCTTACAAACGGCATGGTCGACTTCTTTCTCCTCCCTTAACAGAAAAGATTCGAAGCTTCTGCTCCATGACCATGATGTCGACTGGACGTTAACCCTAATCTGCCTTCGCTTACATTAATCTCACACATACCCAACTGTATTTGCAGGAGTGTAGCTGCATCGTCATATCACAAAATATGCGTGTGTTTCGAACATTGGTCCACAGGCCATATGCTGTGTCTGGGAAGGGCAGTCTTGTAAAGGATTTGGAACACTTAAAATTTATGTTCAAAGAATACCCGATATTCTTCACATCAGATCCTCTATAACGAAGAAGAAACGAGACCAACCACAGAAATGTTTGTAAACCTAAGAAAACAAACTGCTTACGTCTTAAGTCCCTTGACTTACAAAATACTTGAATGAAACTAACTCTTGCGAAAGACTACACACACACACACGCGCGCGCGCGCGCGCGCGCGATGAGGTGGGGGGAGGAATCCGGTGGGACCAGCAGCGCAATCCGTAATGTGACGTCCCAGACCTCGGGGTGTCCTACAACAAGAGAAGGGCAGTGTAGATCCAGGACGTTTCTTTAATCAGTCAGTTAACACTTCGTCTGAAGTGAGTACACTGCTCAAGTTTAGTCCTCTACAAAATACCAACAAAAACTTGTTAATATCGAATACTGATTTAAGCCTAAGGATGTCCTTTCTGAAGGCATTTGTATGGAGTGTTGCCTTGTATGGGAGTGAGGCATGGACGATAAACAGTGCGGACAGGAGGAGGATTGAGGCTTTTGAAATATGGTGCTACAGAAGAATGCTGAAGATTAGGTGGGTGGATTGCGTAACTAATGAGGAGGTACTGAACAGAATTGGAGTGTTGCCTTGTATGGGAGTGAGGCATGGACGATAAACAGTGCGGACAAGAGGAGGATTGAGGCTTTTGAAATATGGTGCTACAGAAGAATGCTGAAGATTAGGTGGGTGGATCGCGTAACTAATGAGGAGGTACTGATCAGAATTGGAGAGAAAAGAAATTTCTGACTAAAAGAAGGGTTAGATTGGTAGGACACATTCTTAGACATCAAGGAATTGTGAATTTAGTGTTGGAGGAAAGTGTGTGGGGTAAAAACCGCAGAGGAAGACCAAGAGATGGATACAGTAAGCAGATTCAGACAGATGTAGGTTGCCGTTCTTATGTGGAGATGAAGAGGCTTGCTCAGGATAGGGTATTGTGGAGAGCTGCATCAAACCACACTCCGGACTGAAGACTGAAGACCACTACAACAACACTATATGCATATGTTAACGTATTTTATTCAATTATTGGTTGCAGCTGTAATTTGTGTGTGATACAGTGCAATATTTTGCTGCCTCAACTCTTTACTTGAAGTTTTCATGGTGTTTACATAGAGCGAGACACCATGGGCATACCATAATAGTGAAAAAGTCATTGTCGTTGCCCACTAATAAGGTGCGTGATTACCTCGGAGCGCTGTTACAGGTACATACCTATGTGGCATAGACAGTATGAGATTATCAATCAGGCTCTTGAGGGATATTTAGCCATTCTTCCATGAGTGCAATATCCAGCTCTGCAACCGTTGTGGGAGGTGCTGGTCTGGCTGCAATGCGTCTGCCAAGTACATCCCAGACATGCTCAATCGGGTTTAAGTCCGTGAACAAGATGGCCACTCCATTCGATCAATTCCCTCAGCTTCAAGCATGATGTCTATCAATGCTTCTCTGAGCAGTCAAAGAGCCATTCTGAACGACTGAGAGGTCCGCACTCCGCCAATAGTCACTCCTGCCCACACAGTGATGTTTTCGGCACGTTAAGCAGGCTTGTTCCGAGTTCCAGATGAAGGAACGACGATTGCCGGCTGAGCAGAAAATCTCGACTAATCTGCGAACAGAACCCGCCCTCATTCGTTACAACTACATTCCTCATGTTGCTCCGCCCAGTTTTTGCGGGTTAAACCGCAATCCAACATATACAGTCGCGACACTGACTGCTGTAAAAGTTGCTACCAACTGACAGTTGCAACGACACTAGCGCTCCTAGCGGTGTGCAAACAACCGAAGTAGAGATATTTTTTTAAATAATTATTTTTGTAGGTAATTAACGAAATAGTTAGTATAATGTTTGCGTTGCAAGCATTAGTAAAATATCGAGAGACATATATAACACGGAAATTAATGTAAAAACTGCGGAATTAACTGATTAGGTGGTATAAAGAACAATTTCAGCAAGAACAAATACTTAGGAATATGTGTATATTTGCAGCTTACTCCGCTTAAAGTAAGTAGAATATAAACATAGGAGAGCTATAACTTTCTATTATGGCGTGATCTTAGAATTACATTTTTTTTTACCTTTATGAATTCGATGTGAACCTCACTCATCTTTTTTCCACATGCATATTATTTTAGGTGTAATTAATTCCACCTTCATCGATTTTACTGCAATTGTAATGAAGACGTCTTAACGTTCCTGCGTAGAAAAGCAACGTCTCTCTGCTACAGGGCACTTATTCTGGTGTTTGCTAGAAATTTTTCATTTTTAATTCGAAATGAAATTAATGTATTTAAAGCCTGTATGATACAAGATAAGTTTAAATTAACTGTTCGGGTCAGGGATGTTAGGAAACCAAAGTAAGAGCTATTTTTAAATTATTACTTATTTCTAAAGCTCGTCCTGTTGAAGCCTGGAGGTGTCATTACAGCTGAGTTGCATTCAGCCTCTTGTCTTGTTATCCGGAGATAACAGTCATCTCTTGCTGATGTTGCCTTCTTTTAACGGCTCCTGTTGTCGGAATTTGCGTCCAGGTCCTGTAAATTATACACTGGGACACTCCAACAGCAGCAGCCGTTTCCCTCTGTGTCTGTCCCGCTTCCAACCACTCTATGGTTCTCCATGTCATATCTTCAATAAGTCATGCTTTTGTTGCATTGCAATACGTGTTCACTATACTACCTGAACCCAACTGTTTGTGTAATTCATTTGGTAGAGTAAACACAGCCAACATGAACCACCACTGTAGCAACGTTCTGTTATTGCCACTATCTCGGTTGCAGTAATGGTGACCACTTCGTAGAACCGATAGAAAGACGTCGAACTATTTTAGATCATTCTGACAATGAGATTACTTCAGATATGTCCATTAAAATTATTCGGGCTGTTATGCCGTGGTCGGTTGAATTTGTTTTCAAAACCCAACGTTTCGTCGCCATCTGCGAAGGACATCTTCACGGGGGTCTGAAGGATTGCAGGTCCAACACACACACTGGCTCGCTACTGACTGCCGCCAAGTTCGGTGTCCGCGCTTTCCCGAGCCGACACGTGACGTCACGTGTTTTGAAGACGTCAGTGCAATTGTCCGCCGTCCGCTGCCGCCGATCGCCGTTGCCATCACACTGTAGTGGACGAGTGGTACATCTCTTCCTCAGCACCGGCATCCATATAACGTTTAGTTTCATGCCCTCTTCCTTACGATTGAAATTATTCGGATATTTGGCGATTTCAGTTGCCTCCCTGTAGAGCTTTTCATAGTATCCGCTCGTGGCCGCTAGTACTTGCGTCTCGTCGAATCTGTCTGGAAAGCATGCTCCACAACAGCTTATAGTTCCGTTTCTCCTCCTCTACCATTGCCCTTGTGCTCTTCCAAACGTTTTGCGACAGTTCTTTTGGTGGTACTCACTCATAAACATCTCCGCAACTGCACGGGATCCTGTACACACCACGTTTATCGAATGTCCTTGGCAGGCTTAAGGTGTTCCTCTATCTTACGGGTTGGTTTGTAAATTACGGAAATATTCGTCGAAATTCTCCCAGTTCTTTCCGTTACATTTTTAACGAACGACAAAAACACCTTAGATTTTGCAGTGGTCTGTTCATTATTATGGTTTCTGCGTGGCTGCTTCAACGCACGTTTTATTTTTGCTGGCGAGTATCCGTTTTTCATTACCGCATTGTGGAGATGTTGCATCTCAGCGTCGAGCAACTCAGGTTCACAAATGTTTCTAGTTCTATCCGCTACCGTATTGGTAACGTCTCGCTTCTGTTGTGGGTGGTGATTCGCGTACTGTGTTGCATACTGTGTGGCCGAAACTACCGTTTTCTTTTCTGGAAACAAGCACAAAATGTAATTTGCCGTCTGCCTCCTCCTCCTCCATTGTGATCTGAATTTTCGTGTTTATGCTATTCAGTTGGTCGCGAAACCGGGTTAGTTCCTCCCTGCCGTGTCTCCACACCACAAAAGTGTCATCCTTGTATCGAAACCACACATTTGGGGTTTTCCTGGCAGTATTTAAAGCATGTTCTTCGATTTTCTCTATAAACAAGTTTGCAATTACAGGCCTTAAAGGGCTTCCCATTGCCATGCCATCCGTTTGTTCATAAAACTGCTCATTCCAGTTGAAGTATGTGGTCGTCAAACAGCAGTTAAACAGTTCTGCAATGTCGGCATGAAAAATTCGTTCCAGTTGTTCCAACACATCACTAAGCAGTCACGGTCGGCATGGCCACTACGGTCGGGGGTTCGAATCCTCCCTCGGGCATTTATATTTGTGCCGTCCTTAGTTGTAGCTAGTTCATAAGCTCTACAAACATTTGAACATCACTAAGCGGAACCATGGTAAACAGCGATGCCACATCGAAGGTTACCAGTTGCAGGACATATTGGTAAGCTTCGATGTGGTAAACTGAACCGATCTCGGTATAACAGCCCGAATAATGGTCATGACATATCCGGCCGTGAAATTCTACATTTGACTATAATGCTTTAGATATTTCAACTAATCCCCTAATTGTTTTCACCAATACGGAATCCTAAAATTTTCCAGTTACATTCAAAGACTGGTGATCTTCTAAATTCAATGATGGGGTCATTAATTTTGACAACATTGTCAGAGGAGAACACAGCGATCTATTTGGTATGATCAATATACAAAAAACAGTCTTGATCGCAAAAATTAACAGTTTCAATTAACCGGTTTCGACCTGATGTAGGTCATCTTCGGAATTACAAGTAGCCCATGTGGCCAGTGCTGCACTCGGCTGGGCTGGGCTGTCCTGGGCTGTTCTGCTGCCAGTAGGTAGGTAGCCTAGCCGAGTGCAGCACTGGCCACATGGGCTACTTGAAATTCCGAAGATGACCTACATCAGGTCGAAACCGGTTAATTGAAACTGTTAATTTCTGCGATCAAGACTGTTTTTTGTATATTGATCAATGAAGGGGGATTTGCGATTAAGTCTGCGATGTACAGAATACCTTGTAAGTGTGAAAAACCCTTCATCGATCAGAACGCACGCACAGTTCGTCAAAGGTGCGTTGAACATGAGTGCCTCACTCGCATTTTGTAGTCCACTAGGAAAACATAGGCTACCATCGTAACTCAACACAACTCTTCGACCTAGAAGATATCTCTGTAATTAAATTATTAAACAGTATGTGGAAATTGTTTGATGGTGGATCTCATTATCTGTGATGACGGCTTTCAACTGGTAACGCGTAGAACTCAGCAATTTCTTTAATATCTTTAGAAGGTAACGTTTTATGCCCGATAACACATAGAGCGGCACATATTTTTTAATGAATTTTCGATGTGAATTTTACTTCCAAGCGGATTCTGACAGAGAGCGTGCATGTATTATCTGCTTTACACATGCGCCAATGATGGAATTCTATGCGTATTTGGCGCTTAAATACGACAGAGAGCGCAGGAGTTGTGGATTCCTATGTACGTCGATTTGCGACATGAAGTTAGTAACGTGAACTACTGATCTCTTGCGCAAATAGCTCAAATGAGGACTGAACTGTCGTCAGACGAAATATCGTGGCAAGTAGTTGAAGTCTTCCGGTTGCAAGAAATAACTTCCATAATAAAATCTTTAAAAACAAAGCATTCTAGTGGTTACGATAAAATATCAACCAAATTAATTAAAGCGTGTTCTTGTGAATTTTGCATAATTTTAAGTTATTTGTGTAACCTGTCTATTATAACTGGAACATTTCCTGATTGACTAAAATATGTGGATATTAAACCTCTATTCAAGAAAGGGGATAAAGAGATACCATCAAACTACAGACCGATCACTTTTGCCTGCATTCTCAAAAATTCTAGAAAAGGTAATGTACAAGCAGCTTCTCAACCACCTGACCATGAGTGACATATTGTCCAGAACACAGTTTGGATTTCTGAAAGGTTCCGATATCGAGAAGATTATTTACACCTACAGTGAGAATGTATTTAATTCATTAGACAATAATTGCAAGCAGCAGGTATTTTCTGTGATTTTTCAAAGGCTTTTGATTGTGTGAACCGTAACATCCTTTTAAGTAAATTAGAATTCTATGGTGTCATGGGAAATGGTTCAAGTCGTACCTCACTAACAGGAAACAAAGGGTGTCAGCGCAAGTGACTAGTGAATTAAGCCAACAGTCATCATCTGACTGGGAAGAAATTACATGTGGTGTCCCACAAGGATCCATCTTAGGGCCATTGCTTTTTCTTGTGTACATTAATTACCTCTCATCAGTTACACTACCAGAAGCAGAGTTCGTTTTCTTTGCAGATGATAGAAGTATTGCAATAAAAAGTACGTCAAGCATAGTTATAGAGAGATTTGATAATGATAATTTCATGAACATTAATAAATGGTATAAAGCCAACTCATTGTCATTAAACTTTGAAAAGACTCACTATATGCAGTTCAGAACATGTAAGAGATTTCCCACTAGCATATGCATTAAGTATGAAGAATAACAGATAGAAGAGGTTGACAGTATTAAATTCCTGGAATCACAGCTTGATAATAAATTCAGTTGGGTGGAGCACACCACAGAACTGCAGAAACGACTGAACAAATCTGTATTTTCAATACGAGTGTTATTAGACATAGGAGAGATAAAAATAAAAAAAGGTTACATACTTAGCTTACTTTCATTCCATAATGTCATATGGTATAATATTTTGGGGTAACTTTTCAAGTCAAGCAAACATTTTCAGAGTCCAAAAGCGTGTAATACGTATTATTTGTGAAGTAAATTCACGGACGTCTTGTAGAAGCCTCTTCAAAGAACTGGGTATATTAACTACTCCCCCTCAGTATATTTATTCCTTAATGAAATTTGTCATAAATAATATATCCCTTTTCCCAACAAACAGCTCACTTCATAAATACAATACTAAGAACAAAAATGATCTACACAAGGACCTAAAAGCGAAAAGGGGTCCACTACTCAGGAACACACATTTTCAATAGTTTATCATCAAGTATAAAAAATTTATTAGAAATAAAGATCAGTTTAAGAGGAGCCTAAAAGACTTTCTATTGGCCAACTCCTTCTACTCCATTAGTGAATTTCTAAATTGTACCAAATGATGCATGTATCTGTATTCATACTATATTAGTATTTTTATATTATCAGCTCAAAAAACACTTAAATGTATGTATCTGTATTTATATTATTAGTATTTTCTGTTATTCAGCTTATAAATTTTGTTTCTTGATATGTTCTACATACACAAGGATCTTCGGAACGAAAAACTAATCTAATCTGCAATCACAAAATTTCTTCAAATTATTGTATAAATGTGACTTATAAGGTACCCTATAAAGCATGTTTTATTCAGAGTTAGTTTCCTCCCTCCCCCTTCCCCTTTCCTGAGTGCTTTAATTTTCTTCTCTCTCTCTGTCTTTTCTATGTATATGAAGCGGACTTATACGATGTAGTCCACTGCAGATGATTAAAATTAAAACAAATATTAGTAATGTTGTTCTTGTTGTGGTCTTCAATACGGAGACTGGTCTCATACAGCTCTCCAGACTATCCTGTGCAAGCCTCTTCATCTCCGAATGTGAACGACAACCCACATACATTTGAACCACCTGCTTATGTACCGCATTTGTCTCTTGGTCTCCCTCTGACATGTCCTAGCAATCGAAGACTTTTTTTCTTGAAGATGGTCTAGAAATTTCTTTTATCCCGATTCTGTTCAGTACTTCCAAAATACTTATACGGTCTGCCCATCTAATCTTCACCATTCTCCTGTAGCACCAAATTTCTAAAGCTTCTATCATCTTTTTATCTGAACTAAATTATCATCCACATTTCACTCCCATACAATGCTATACTCCAGAAAAATGTTTTCAGAAAGGACCACCTAACACTTAATAGGATGCAAAACATTTCTCTTGTTCAAAAATGTTCTTCTATCCAAAGGCATTCTGCATTTAATATCTTTTTTACTTCAGCCAAGAAAAATAGTTTTGCTTCCAGAGTAAGAAAACACAGTATCTACTTTAATTGGCTCGTTACCTAGTCTAGTTCCTTCAGCATCGCCTCATTCAGACTACATCCTATTACCCTTGTTTCGCTTTTGTTAACGTTCATCTTATTTTCTCCTTTCAAGAAACAGTCCAGGTCCTTTGCCTGTGAGACTGTAATTCTATCAGAGACAGCAAACTGCAAGTTTTTATTTCTTCTCCCTGAACTTTAATTTCTTCCCCAAGTTTCTCTTTGCTTTCCTTCACAGCTTGCTCAATCCAGTGATTGAATAACGTTGGGGAAAAGTCCTGCTCCCTTCACAACAGTTGTCTCTTTCGTGCCCTTTGACTCTTGTAACTGCTGTCTGGTTGAATATAACTTTTCGTTCTTAATATTTTAACACCGTGACGTCACCCCTCACTTCGTCTAATTTATTAATATAATATTTTGACGACGTTTTATTGCAGCTATGTTTGATCATTTCTTATTTGGAAATAGGTTAGTCATCTCATATGTCCGACTCCATATTCCAGTGGACAGCGTGCTAGATTGCCACGCAGGAAGCCCAGGTTCGATTCCCGTCCTCATCATCATCGACACGTAAATCACCCATGTGGCATCACTTAAAGACTTGCACCAGGCAGGCCGAACACGAGCTCAGGTGGGGTGCAACGGCCAACAATGCCACACGAAATCATCATCTCATTTCTTGTGTCAATGGAGGGTGATTTCAGTACAGGGCAGTTTGTGGGAAATATTGACTGCCCTTGCAGTCTTGGACAATTCTTCGTTGCTGCCACCTCCCTGGCTGGTTGACTTTCACTTGGAGGAAGCAGGGTCACGGCGTATTCGTCCAGTCTTATCTGCTGGAGGTACCTTGACTACAGCTTTGTAGTGGGGGTGGTGACTGTAGGAATCCATCTGCGTACCCTGAATGCCGGTATCCGCGTCGCTGGCGTAAACATTGTGAGAACTGACAGAAAAACTCCCAGATATTAATCCCAGTGTACAGCCGCGGTGTCGTGATACATGCCAGGAAACGAACGAGCGCGTTTTCGGTGGGCCTCCCCGGAGTATTGCATCTGGGTCCTCAAATAGTGGCGCCAGGCTAGAGAATAGGGCAGTCACTCTTTGATTGGTTCAAAGTCACCAACGGAATTATATTTTCGTTTTCGTTCTTCCTGTGAGCACTGGTCAAGACAGAGCTCCCTCCCCCCTCCCCCTCGCGGGCAACGCAAAAAGAGGGAGGAAAGCGATGAATTGGCTCTGCCTTATAGTATTGACAACTAGTGCAATCTGTCTTGTGACCGTGAGCATGCATTGGTCCGCGGAATATGCAAAACTTGGATCCCTCGTTTCTGAGGGGCAGGTTTCTTGCTCTGTGGAGGGACAGAGTGAGAGAGAGAGAGGGCGGGGGTGTATTTTAAAAGAGTCGCTCTTCAGTTTGAGAAGTGCTTGCTTGCGGGCACTGGTGGAGAGCAGTCGCTTCTCTACTCCAGTGGATTTACAGCGTATATTTATTGGACATTGGTGTGGAGCTTGTTGCAGCAATTGGACTTTGGCTCGAAAATTGAACTGGCACTCCGAGTCTGAGTCTGAAGAGAATACGGTCAGCCTGTCTTACATTAATCGCGATCTTCGCCCAATTCTGGTGTCACCTGTGCTCTCGGCGATAACATGTAGAAACACACTAGTTGTTTTGGCAAGACATAGTTGAACGTTTGAGATCGTACGCACTGTGGACTACCAAGGTACAGCGGCTGATGGTACGAGTTTTGCTTCTCCGACAATAAGGAGCAGATCATAGATTTCTCTTCCAAACTCTGAAGGTAGCAGGGGTAAAATATAGGGAGCGAAGAGTTATTTTTAACCCATACAAAAACCGGACAGCGGTTATTAGAGTCGAAGGGCAAGAAAGGGACGCAGAGGTTGGGAAGGGAGTAAGACATGGTTGTAGCCTTTCCTCAATGTTATTCAATCTGTACATTGAGCAAGCAGCGAAAGAATAGAAGGAGCAATTTGGAGAGGGAATTAAAGTTCAGGGAGAAGAAATAAAAAGTTTGCGGTTTGCCGATGACATAGTAATTTTGCCAGAGAATGTAAAGGATCTGGAAGAACAATTGAATGGGATGGACAGTGTCTTCAAAGGAATATATAAGATGAACATTAACAAGAGTAAAACGAGTGTAATGGAATGTAATGTCAGAAAATCAGGCGATGCTGAAGGAATTAGATTAGGTAATGACACAATAAAAGTAGTAGATGAATTTTGTTATTTGGGTAGCAAGATAGCTTCTGATGGCCGAAGTAAAGAAGATATAAAATGCAGAATAGCTATGGGAAGAAAAGCATTCCTAAAGAAACGAAACTTGTTAACATCCAATATTAATTTAAATGTTAGGAAGTCCTTTCTGAAAGCATTTGTCTGGAGTGTAGCATTGTATGGAAGTGAAACGTGGACGATTAGGAGTTCAGACAAAAAGATTATAGAAGCTTTTGAAATGTGGTGCTACAGACGAATGATAAAGATTAGATGGGTAGATCACGTGACTAATGAGGAGATGCTTAACCGAATTAGGAAGAAAAGGAGTTTCTGGCATATCCTGACTAAGAGAAGGGATAGACTGGTAGGACACATTCTGAAACATCAAGGAATTGTCAACTTAGCATTAGAAGGAAGTGTGTGGGGTAAAAATCGTAGAGGGAGACCGAGGGACGAATACAGTAAGCAAAAGGATGTAGGTCGCCGAACATATACTCAGATGAAGAGACTTGCACAGGACAGGGTAGCGTGGAGAGCTGCATCAAACCAGTCTGCGGACTGAAGACCACAACAACAACATAGATTTCATGGCCGCGGATTTCAGTTTCGGGTGAACAGCGGACGCAAGCATGGACGGGGCAGGGTGTCGACAAGCAGTACTCAGTATTTGGTAAAGCAGCGCCAACACACACTGGAGAGCAATGGTGTGGGTCAAACGTCCGCACTATTCAGAGAGCGTTTATTTGGGGGCCATGTACTGAAATTCAGCCTTCTGACAAAGCTCATGTTCAGGGGAACAAATTCAATATTTTCACTGGTGTGTTTAATGATGGTCATTAAATTATATTCAATAGTTACCCACAACTTGCAGTCAGTCACAAACGGGGATAGTCGAATCTGGAGTTCGTAAATTTTTTTTACTTACAAATTCATTAACTTTTTTATGAATTTATGTAATGATTTTTTCTGAAAATTATCCTGAGTTACATGTTGTGAGACCCGGTGGAGTGGCCGAGCGATCTTAGGCGCCTCGCTGCGGAGCGTGCGGTTGCTCGCCGTCGGAGGTTCGAGTCCTCCCTGGGGCATGGGTGTGTGTGTTGTCCTTAGGTTAGTTTACCTAGCTTTAAGAAGTTTGTAAGCTACGGACTGATGACCACGCAGTTTGGTCCGATAGATTTACACACATTTGAACATTTTTTTCGGCAGAATGAACTAAAATGCATCTACGGGTTTCTATCCGTTTTATGGAGTGGATACAACAACATTACGGCATACGAGACAGTGGTAATAACAGAAAGCTGCTGCAGAACAGGTTGGTGTTGATTTGTGTTTACTCTGCCAAACGAATTACACAAGCAGCTGGTTTTAGATAGTGTAATGAGCAGGTACTTCAATGCCACAACAACGTGACTCACCTGAAGATACGAAGAGCCATAGGAAGGCTGGAAGCGGGACAGACACAGAGGGAGGTGGCTGAAGCTATTGCAGTGTCCCAAAGTGTAATTTCCAGGGCCTGGACGCGATTTAAAACAACTGAAACCGTTAAAAGAAGGAAAGACCAAGGTCTTCCACGGGTAACATCAGCAACAGATGACCGTTATCTGCGGTTGACAACTCGTCGAGACAGGAGACTGAATGCAACTCAGCTGCAACGCACCTTCCAGGTTGCAACAGGACGCGCAATATCAACACAAACAGTCCGAAATCGCATTCGGGAATATGGCCAATACGCTCGATAGCCTATGGCGTGTGTCCCATTAAAACCTCGACACCGTTTAGCCCGCAGAAACTGGACGGAGGAATAGCAGGATTGGAGTCGTAAAGAATGGCACTGCGTTCTGTTCACAGGTGAGTCAACATTTTGTGTTCAGCAGGACAATTGTCATTCACTCATTTGGTGAGAACGTGGAAATCGGAACAAAAAGCTGATAACAAATTCCACAACGAAACCCTCTTACGTAATTTGGGAGAGAGTCCTAAGAAATTCTGGCCGTCTGTAAAATATACCAGCTGTAAAACACAACCTTCACTAAACGATAGTAACGATGATGCTATTGATGACAGTTCTGCCAAAGCAGAATTTCTTAACACAGCCGTCCGAAATTCCTTCACAAAAAAGACGAAGCAAATACTCCAGAATAGCCGCCAGAATGCGTAATTTAGAAGTTGATACCCTTGTTGTATTAAAGTAACTTAAATCACTTAACAAAAGTAAGTCTCCCGGTCCTGATTGTATACCAATTAGTTTCCTTTCGGAGTATGCTGATGCAACAACCCCATACCTAGTTATCATATACAACCACTCTCTCAGCGAACGTCCCGCACCTAAAGACTGGAAAGTTGCACAGGTCACGCCTATATTCCAGAAAGGCAACAGGAGTGATCCGCAAAATTACATGCCTATATCATTGACGTCGGTTTGCAGTAGGATTTTTAAAACACATACTTTCCTCAAATATTATGAACTACCTCGAAGAGAACGACCAATTGACCAACAGTCAACACAGATTCAGAAAGTATCATTCCTGTGAAACACAGCTAGCTCTTTACTCATATGATGTAATAAATTCTATCGACAAGGAATCTCAAATCGATTCGATATACCGTCCGGTAGATTTTTGACACTGTACCTCACAAGCGTCTTCTAATCAAACTGCGTGCTTGTGGAATATCTCCACAGTTGTGCGATTCGATTTGTGATGTCCTATCAGAAAGAACACAGAAAGTTGTAATTCATGGAAAGTCATCGAGTAGAACTCAATTGATATCTGGATTTCCCCAGGGAAGTATTATTGGGCCTCTACCGTTCCTTATTTTTATAAACGACTTAGGACACAATCTCAATACCTCTCATAGACTGTTCGCGGATGATGCTGTCATTTACCGGTTAGTAAAGTCACCAGAAGGTCAGAAGCAACTGTAAGATGATTTAGATATCTGCATGGTGCAAACAATGGCAATTGACCCTCAATAATGAAAAGTGTAAAGTCATCCATAAGACCACTAAACGAAGGCAGTTAAACTTCATGTACATGATAATTCATTCAAAACTACAGGTCGTAAATTCAACTAAATACCTAGGAGTGACAATTACAAACAACTTAATTTGGAAAGAACACACAGAAAATGTTGTAGGGAAAGCGAACCAAAGACTACGTTTCGCTAGCAGAATACATAGAAGATGCAACAATTTTACTAAAAAAAACAGCCTATACCACACTCGTGCGTCCTAATTTGGGGTATTGCTGCTCATTGTGGGATCCCCACCAATTGGGACTCACGGAAGATTTAGAGAAAGTTCAGAGAAGGGCAGCTCGTTTTGTATTATCGCGATATAGGGAAGACAGTGTCACGCATATTACGCACGAGTTGGGGTGGAAATCACGAAAAGAAAGGAGTTTTGTTGCGTTGAGATCTATTTGCGAAATTTCTTTCACCAACTTGCTCTTCCGAAGGCGAACATATTATGATAGCATCAACCTACATAGTAAGACATGATCATGAAAATAAAATAAGAGAAATTATATCCAAACGGAATGATTTTGGTGTTCCTTTTTCTCGTGAGCTATTAGGGAATGGTACTGTATACAAACATCCCAAAAGCATGCTGAAACCGGAACTCGAACTTATGACCTTTGCCTTTCGCGGGCAAGTTGTGAGGACGGATTCTGAGTCGTGTCGGCATAGCTCAGTGGTCAATCGGCGCTCGGCTGCCGAGGTGGACGGACGCGCGGCGGCAGCGCTAGACGTGCTGGAGTAAACAACGGCTGCGTGGCTGCTACGAAGGTCAGTACAGCGCTTTGCCAACTATTGCGTCTTTACGTGATTTAAAATGACAAAATGAACGAGATTGAGTGTGCAAGAATAGATACGATTAGATTTACCTTTGACTGGAACTGTACAAGACCGAAAGCATTCGAGATAAAAAGATGGTTATCAGAAGAGGTTAAGATCACAGGAGAGGAAATTATTGGTGTACATCTTTCCTTTGTAACCAATTCTGTCTTTTTAAAATTGATTTCTTCTGAATTGTGTTGATCTGTTGTTGAAAAGTGTGGTGGTAAAATGAAATTTCGTCACTCGGACGGAAACGTTAGTGAAGTAATTGTTTCTCATGTCGGGCAAGGCATCCGTTCAGTAAGAGTGTTCGAGCTGCCATTCGAGGTTCCAGCTGCAGCAATAAACGCTGCGCTTCAGCCTTATGATAGGGTTCTATCGAATATTGCAGAAAAGTGGTCAGAAGAACATATGTTTCCTGTTCTGAATGGAATCAGACAAATTAAGATTGAGCTTTTGAGGCATACACCTTCTTATTTGAATATCTGCGGACATCGCGCTCTCGTAATTTACGATGGACAGCCGCGGACATGTTCGCTATGTAATGCCACCGGGCACGTTAGAAATCAGTGCACGAGAAGGCGAGTCCCTCAATTACCGAATAACGAGGCGGTTGTCTCAGGGCAGGCCGTAAGCATGAAAGTGACGTACGCTGCCGCGGTGGTCAACCGGGCCCCCTCTCCACCGAGTATGGCCGAGCAGGCGGGACCTTCCGACGCGTGCGCGGAAACCGGAAAGAACGCAGAGTTGGACAAACGAGGCGAGCCGATGTCGGCCAACGATGACGTCACTGAGACCGCAACGCGCGTGCTTTGTGAAACTGACAACTTTTCAAACGAGAGACAAGCTTCACAGACGACGCCTGATGTACACAAGACAGAAAACGTAACGACGGTCGCACACGAAGGTGCCAGTAATTTAGAGGGGCCTACAATGAATGAACGTCTAACGACCGATACACTAAAAGTGACGAAGGACGACCATGCGGCTGACAAGATACCACAGGAAGAATAAGATAGCTCCAAACTACCGGCAAAAGGTAGAGAACAAGAAGAAGAACCCGAAGCACCACTCACTTCACGTGTCGAAGAAAAAGAAGCAATATTCGACTGCGAAATTAACGGAGTTCAAAAATCTTCTGTCAAGAAGAAAGGCGAGGTAGCCTCTCGGCGATCTTCCATGGAATCGCCAGAAAGTTCACCAAAGATTTCACCCGAGAGCTCACCAAAATCATCAAAAAAGAAAAAGAGGAGAATCGTACATCAAGCTGCAGAGATCATGGCTCCTCCTTTAAGAGAGCGGCTGAGACAGATACAGGAGCCTGACAAGAGGAAAGATGAAACAAAAACGCAAAGAGTAGTTGCGTGCTCTGATCGGAAAACGAAACAGGAAAAGGTCGCTACACCGCACGGACAATGTGAACAATTGCATGACAAGACGAAACCGGAGATACACGATGACACCCGACATGGATATGTGCACGGACATGACATCAAAGAAACAAGAATGAACTGGGCGGATGACAAGGAAGATCAGACTGATGCAATGGAAACAGAAGGGGCCTTTGAGGAAGAATGTTTTTATTAAAATTTGTGCATTGAACTTAAAGAAGAATGAAAAAAAAAGAAGAAAGAAAAACGAAGAAAGAAAAAATTTAACTAGGGAAAAATTATTCTAAGAGGCTCCAATTACGTGTCCTCTATTATACGTCCTGTAGCGTTTCAAATTGGAACATACATATAATGTGCTCACTCTAAATATAAACAAAATTCATAGTCCACCAAAGGTGGCTGCACTGAAAGACTTCCTGTATCCGTCAGATACAGATATCGCTTTCTTGCAGGAAGTTAACATAAAGGACTTGTATATTTCCGGGTATAAGGAGGTGTTAAATGTAGCTCCAGAAGAATCGTGTGGGACAGCGATCCTAGCTAAGAAGGGATTGAGATAACGAATGTGTGTCTTTTAGAATCAGGGAGGGGAATCAGTTGTAAAATTTTTAACACCACTTTTATAAACATTCACGCGCCATCAGGCAACGACGCAAGACCACAGAGAGCGACCTTTTTCAGGAGTGACATTTTATATCTACTCAAAGAGAACCCGGCAGAAGTTTTAATAGGGGGAGATTTTAATTGTGTTTTGAATAAAAAGGACCAGCGACCAAATTTTAACTTCTCCCAAGAACTGAAGGCTTTGGTCGAAAACTTGAAATGGTTCGACGCGTGGGAAATTAAATATCCTACGATGGTTAGATTTACGTACATCACTAGTACTACACAGAGTAGAATAGACAGGATATATGTCACCCCTAATCTAGAGACCAAAGTAAGTAGCATTGAGGTGATACCAGCTGCTTTCTCTGATCACTTAGCAGTGAAATGCAGTATCAAATTAACAAGGCAAAAGACTTACTGGGGTCGCCCACTATGGAAATTGAACATCACTACCCTCCCAGAAGATGCTCTGGCTTCAAAGATACAAGGAACTTGGGGAGCTGTTTTAAGAACGCGTAACAAATATAGATCAAATATCGAATGGTGGGCGATGGCCGCCAAGAGAAAGTTAAGAGCAGCGTTGATATCTTACGCAAAAGAAAGAGCAATTTGGTCAAGACACACAATGGAGTTCTACTACTGTTGTCTAAGGGACCTTTACGACCAACCAATATCTCAAGAGGCCACTATAAATATTAAAAAAATTAAAGCCAAAATGATAAGTATCAAGAGGAAACATCTGGAAGGATTGCAAATAAAGTCGCACACTAGAACGACAGTAGAGGAAGAAAATACCTCCATCTATCACTTGATACAACACACAAAGAACAAAAGAAGAAATTTTATTGCCAGCCTCAGAACGGAAGGTAACATAGTCCTAACAGGCCAAAATGATATCTTAAATGCAGCACATAGATTTTATCAGCATTGTATTCTGGAAATGCTACTGACGACAACTCCGTGCAAGAGCTTTTACAGAGCTCTGAAATAGAAGAGATAGTTTCAGAGGAAGAGAACAGAGGTCTTACGTTAGGAATCATGAATGTGGAGGTATTTGACATCATTACATCTTCGCCTTCGAGGAAGTCCCCAGGCCCAGACGGCTTGCCGGTGGAATTTTATAGAACCTTTTGGCAACTCATAGGTAACGAATTCACGGAAGTCGTTAATGACGTCTTGAGAGGAGTGGACATTCCTCCTGCATTTAAGGAAAGTGTCACTATACTACTTCCAAAGGGAAGGAGCACGGACATAAAAGATATTAATAATATGAGGCCGATCACCTTAATGAATTCAGATTATAAAGTAGTTGCACGTGTAATCAAAGACAGAATGAGACCTATTTTAGAAAAAGTTATTGGAAGCTACCAGACTTGTCTCCCTAGACGTACCATTTTTAAGTCTGTCTGTGAATATCGCGACATAATTGCTCTTTTCGCGACATCGTCAGCTATTGGCGGCATTGCTTTCATTGATTTTGCTAAAGCTTTTGATAGCGTGAACTACGAATATCTCTTCAAAACTCTGAAACACATAGGCTTAAATGACACCAACTTAACGGTTTTAATGAACATCGTCAGGGGTATAAAAACCAAAATCTCGATAAATGGACAATATACTAACGAGGTATCGATATTAAGTGGAGTTCTTCAGGGAAGTCCCTTGTCCATGTTGTTTTACGTAATTTCTCTAGAACCTCTCCTACGGCGTTTGAATGCAACCTTAGAAGGAATAACAGTAGCCGGACACAAGACAGTTACGAACGCATACGCTGACGATGTGGGAGTTTTAGTAAGGAGCAATGAAGGCTGTGCTAAAAACGGAAACGTTAATGATTTATAGCAGAGCAACTTGTGCGAGGATCAATGAGACGAAAAGCTCTTTTTTAAATTTAAAGGGACTTGAAAATGTGCAGCTACCGTGGGCACACACAGTGGAACATCACACGGCTCTTGGAACAACGTTCTACAGTTGCCCGTTAAGAACAACGGCTGCAAATTGGAAACAGGTGCTAGGAAAAATAAGAGGCAGCTTAATACTGAACGAAACAAGAGATTTAAATATAAAGCAAAGAATTAAGCTAATAAATTGTGCAGTTCTATCAAAAGCGGCATACGTCGCTCAGATTTTACCCACTCCTCTAGCAACTGCGAGAACTATAATGAGCACTATCTGCAGATACGTATGGAAAGGCCATATTTTCCGAGTAGCAGTAGGAACAACTACCATGAGATGAGAAAAAGGAGGCCTAGGGCTGACAGACATTCGGAAAAAAAGCACGGCCCTCTTCATTAAAAGGACACTCAACCTTATAGAGACGCAACCGAACAACATAACTGCTACTCTGTTCGACCTTCTGAAACCTGGCAGCATGCAGCCACCAGTAGATGTTAGCGAAATAAGCTACAAACTGAAGCACATTCAGTCTTTTTACGTAGAAGTAAGCTACTTGACATGTATTTTAACGGATAAACACAAGAGGACAAGCAAATATATAGTAGATAAGTTGAAATCCACCGACAACCAAAATAAGATGGAGCTGAAATACCCTAACAAAAACTGGGGCAAAATTTGGACAAATATCAATAACCGAATACTGACAACAGATGTGCAAGCGTCATGGTACAGAGTAATAAATAATGTAGTTAGCACGAACGAAAAACTTTATTCAATAGGACTAAGCGCGACCAACGAATGCCCAAAATGCAAACATTTGGATTCATTAAGCCATCGCTTCATTGTAACGGATACAAAAATATATGGAAAGACGTTATATTTCAAGTCGCTTTCATCAAACGGAGCGATGGAAGGGAATTAACAATAAACAATTTACTCTTCCCAGAAGATGTTCATTTCCCATCACAAAAGAACAACGTGATATTCTGGCTTTTTGGAAACTTTGTAAATTATGTAGTCAACAAAAAAGGAGCCGACAATGTACCAGAATATCGAGAATATATAACAGAAGAATACTTCAAAATATACAAGAAAAAAGACCATAAAAAGAATTTTGGAAACATGTTGCAAATTTTGTTTCAGAAACAAGGTATAGGTTAATCTACATATCATGAAATAGACAGAACAAGGTAGAATGCCAAAGTAGGGGAGTGCTGTTGAGGGTGAAGTACGGTGGGGACTTCGTGTGCCCCGGGACCGCTACGGTAGCCGTGAAGGCCTCAACAGAACCCCGAAAAAGCATTTCTGCCGAAGAGAAATGGAAATTGCCACGACGCGAAATTATTACTGGAACTATACAAACGCATAAGAAGAGGTAAAGCAACGAAAATTTTTTTATTAATTATTCTACTTTTCTTTCCTTTTGAAGAACATAATTGGTTCCGTTAAAACAACTTATAAAATTTTCAAGTAAACTATTTAATAAAGCAAGGTATTCCGATAAGGAATTTTAAGTTTGTCTTTAAAATGCAGGAAGGCATTTTTCTTTCAGTTAAAATACATTAATAAAAAATAATAAAAAAGTACCAAGAACGGTACTTCAAATACGAACTGCGAAGGAGCGGATATATTCCTTTGAAAGGCATATGAAGCAGAAAAAAAAAAAAAAAAAAAAAAAAAAAAAAAAAAAAAAAAAAAAAAAAGTGGTAGAGCGCTTGCCCGCGAAAGTCAATGGTCCCAGGATCGAGTCCCGGTTCCGGTACACAATTTTAAACTGCCAGGAGGTTTCATATCGGTGCACACTCCGCTGCAGAGTGAAAGTTACATTCTGATCACAAAAGCGGTTCGATGACCCCTGTGCCGTGCACTTCAATGTGACTTGCAGAGTATTTATGTAGATCCTGGGTATGTGCAGGAAACATAACTATTTCGTGGTGGTGGAGGATTGGTGTGACCAACAGTCAGAACGGCACTTTGACTGGTCAGAGGTATACAGACGAGATCCTGCCACCTTTCGTTGAGCCCTACGCCGGTGCCGAAGGAGATGGGTTCATTTCGGTGTACGGTAAAGCTCGTCCCCATAGAGCTGCACTGGTGGACAACATGCTTGAAGCTGAGCGAGGTGAATGAATTGAGTGGCCAGCTTGTTCACCGGACTTAAACCCGATTGGACGAATCTGGGATGCACTTTTCAGACGCATTGCAGCAAGACCACCAGTACCTCCCACAACGATTGTAGAGCTGGATATTGCACTGATGGAAGTATGGCCGAATATCCCTCAAGAGCTGATTGATAACCTCATACTGCTCATGCCGCACATCTTTCCAACTGGCCGTCCGAGATGATTACGTAACCATATTAGAGGGGAAAGTGAGTGACTTTCTCACGATTATGGAAACACCATGGTGCCTCACTCTACGTAAACGCCATGTAAACCTCAAGAAAAATAAATAAAGAAAAGTGCGAAGTAATACAAATGACCACTAAAAGAAATCCGCTGAACTTCAATTACGCGATAAATCAGTCAAACCTTAAGCTCGTAAATTCTACCAAATACCTAGGAGTTACAATTACGAACAACTTTGACTGGATAGAACACATAGAAAATATTGTGGGGAAGGCGAACCAAAGGTTACGTTTCATTGGCAGTATGCTTCGAATATGCACCAGCTCCACCAAAGAGACTGCCTACATCACACTTGTGCATCCTCTCCTGGAATACTATTGCCCTTTGTGGGACCCTCACCAGGTGGGACTGACGGAAGACATCGAGAAGGTTCAGAGAAGGGCAGCTCGTTCTATTTTATCACTTTACGGGGGGAAAGCGTCACGGAAATGTTGCACGTATTGGGGTCGAAATCATTAATAGAAAGACGTAATTCATTGCGGCGTGATCTGTTTGCGAAGTTTCAATCACCGACTTTTACTTCTGAATGTGAAAATATTTTGTTAGCACCCACCTACTTAGGGAGATATAACCATCCCAATAAAACAAGAGAAATCAGATCGAAAACGGAACGATTTAGGTATTCTTTCTTCCCGCACGCTATTAGAGAATGGAACGGTAGAGAAAAGTTATGGAAGTGGTTAATGAACCCTCTGCCAGGCACTTAAATGTGATTTGCAAAGTATCTATGTAGATGTAGAAGTTATATTATGTGTGTGTGTGTGTGTGTGTGTGTGTGTGTGTGTGTGTGTGGCGTCTGTTCCAAAAGAGCAGACGTCACTTCTGATCATGCAGTTGTTATTCTTTCATATTCACAGATTATATGACATCAACTGCGAGTGGACGAATGGGCGAATGTGTATCCAGCCGGGATTCGGACTCGGGTCTCCCGCTTTCGAGGCAGTTGCGCTGACCCCTACACCACTGGGGACACAGTGATCACCGCACCAGCAAGGACTACCTAAGCACGCCTCCCGTCAGACACAAATTCCCAGCTTTAACCTTCCCTTCAGTACTCAAACTCATAGTTTCAGGAACTAATTCCAATAAGAGTAAGGGCACGAACTTGCCCACGTCTCACCTCCAACGAAAGGATCAGTGCCCCTCACCGGCATATTATATATGTATTTATAGATGTGGCGTCTGTTCCGAAAGAGCGGGAATTAGTTTCTGAAACTACAAGTGTGATTACTGTGGGCAGGGTAAAGGTAGGAGTTTGTGTCTGACGGGAGGCGTGCTTAGGTAGCCCTTGCAGGTGCGGTGATCACTGTGTCCCCAGTGGTGTAGGGCTCAGCGCAACTGCCTAGAAGGCGCGAGACTCGGTTTCGAGTCCCGGCTGAGTACACATTTTTAGGTTTGCCCATTCGCAGTTGATGTCATACATTCTGTGAATATGAAGTTAAGAGTGGAGATAGCAAAATATCGTACTGTGTAACACACGAATTATTGTTGTAATCAACATGTGAATAAAATACCTTACCCTGTATCCCAATTGTAGTTTTACAGTGAAAATTTTATTTAGTAAAAAATATATCTGCTATAGTTGTCGCTGACCACCGCTTTCTCTGGCAGCTAATTACGTTCTTCATATATTTTTGAAGTTCATCTATCTTTTACGAGCTGCCCACCAGAACGCAGTTGTGCACTTCGTCTTTTATGGTTAACCCTTAGCTAAGATTAGACGTACATCAGGGACTTCCTTACTACCAAATGTAAGTGTGTGAGTTCACTTTTCTCTTCAAATATGATGAAAATATATTTGGTACAATTAAAATCTTTTACTAATTTAAAATGACCCACCTTTTAATGATTGGTGAAGTGTTTCTATTTTTCCTGCAGTGATCTTGATTATGTAACATGATGATTGAAGCCATTGTTGGACTACTATCTATAATTTACTAGAAACTTCTAGATATCATTATATGTAACTTTCATGAATGTGACTTTATAGTAAATCCGATCGATTAAAACAGTCTTTTGTCACAAAAGTTAACTTAATATTTTTTCACGGTCATTCAGTGAGCATAATCCGCTCTAAGTAAATCAAGCATCTTGTAAGATAATGCAACAATAGTGTTACAGCCTCATTTGCTACGATCCGAACAACTTGAAGGAGACATGTTGATAAGAAAGGTCATAGCGGAATCAATTAGTTTCTTTTATGGAATGTAGTGCTCAGGTGCTGCTTTTATTCCAAATTACCTCCGCCGCTAAACTTTAAAGTCAGATTCCACCTACGTTTTTTGAGTCTGTTATTTACAAAATTATTTAAATGTGCCTGATCTGCCAAAGTACTTCTCCGTAATATTACAACCCGAGTGAAACTTTAAAAGCGGCTCCGAACATTAACAACCACTCCAACATCTGATGGGATTAAAAAAATAAAAAAATAAATAAGCGCAGTATTACACAATCACTGTTTCGAGCACTGTAGCAAGACAATGAAAACTTTTAATAAAATGCATCTTTAACAATCAACCGTTTTATTAAATCCTTAAAATCGACTAGTTTCGGTCCAGGATCATCATCATAGGTGAATATTAAAACAGGTCAGTCAGAAGCATTAAATAAAATAAACCTGCTCTTGACTGACCCGTTTCAATACCTTTTCATCTATGATGATGGTCCTGGGCCAAAAATAGTCGATTTTAAAGATTTAATAATAATAATTACATAATTTCAACACTGTTTTTTTTTTAATTCGCAATAGTTACACTATAAGCTCATCTCGACTTAATAGTCATCCTCAGGTGTTATGCCACATTCTGTTATGCTGTTCGATTTCATTTTTCCAGGGAAGCCAAAACAGTCTTGGTCCAACCCGCCACTGCCCGCACCGAAACTAAGTTTATTGTGCGGTATCGCTCCCTGTATATCTACTAAAGGCAACCAATGCCCTTGAACAGTGCAAGGAGTCCGTTTACCAGTTCTTCGGGTCTGGTTGTCCAAAATGTTCTGTGCCTTTTACTCTCCAATGCAATGCATTCGAAGATTAGATGTGATGTAGTTTTATCACCATCATCACAGATCCTTCATTTAGGGTCCTCTTCTGTTATTCCCATTGTATGTAGGTGTTTTTTGAAATTCCCATGGCCTGTCAGCAGTCCAACCATGAGTCTAATCTCTCTCCTGTTCAGGGTCAGAATTGCAGAGCTTCTTTTAAAACATGGCTTTGGCATCATCACCTTGCCATGTTTTTGTTGGTAGACGTTGGTCCAATATTCTACGTGCTGTCTTCTGAGCCAGTTACGTAGCTCCAATTTGATCATTGCCTTGCTGATTGTCAGGACAGGTTCCGGTCCAATAAATGGAGTCTCTGCCCCCATCCTGGCTAATCTGTCGGCATGTTCGTTGCCACTGATCCACGAGTGGCCAGGGACCCACAATAGGTTTACTTTATTGCTTTCCCCTAGCTCCACCAGAACCCTGTGACATTCTGCAACAATTTTAGACCTTGTTGCAGGAGCTGCCAGTGATCTCAGGGGTGCCTGGCTATCTGAATAGATATAGATGCTACGATCTTTGTAGCACCTACGCAAATTCTCCGCCACACATGCCCTGATAGCAGTGATTTCGTCCTGGAATACTGAGGCCAGTTTCCCTAGAGAGATGACGCTCTCCAGTCTTGGCTGCACCCCGTATACCCCGGCCCCAACGCCTTGGTCTGATTTTGACCCATCAGTGAACCAGACAATATCCCCCGTACGGTGTCGAACTGTTTTCTCCCACTGCTCCCTACTTCCTATTGTTATACTAAAAGGCTTGTTGAAGCAGTATGGGGTTACAATATAGTCGGCTGGCATTTCCCCAACCTTTCCTATATTTACCTCACTTCTCACGTAACTTATAATATTGTGCTGTCATGCAAGATCTTTATCAAGTTACGGATTTTGACATTTATTTATAAATTACATTTATTTATAAATGTCAAAATCCGTAACTTGATAAAGATCTTGCATGACAGCACAATATTATAAGTTACCTGATATATATATATATATATATATATATATATATATATATATATATATATATATATATATATATAAGAAGAAAAAATAATAATAAAATATATCACGTCACAATAATATTGGTGTTAGCACTCCCCTTAGCAACACTTTGTGTAAACAGATTGTGAATGTGAGCAGCAGTGCAGTAGTTGTGTGCTTTCTCGGGTACTGTCAGGCAGCGCGTGGCTCACGTGCCACCCTCCAGCTGGTGCTGTTGCCGCTGCGGCCGCAGGCTGTCCTTGGCGAGGGTCGGCCAGGCCGCTTTCCCCACGCCGTCAGCCGCCCCGCGCCGACACGAGAGCGGCCGCTCACGTGCTGCCCCAACACGGCCGCGCTCTGCGTCCCCAACAACCATACCACCACTCTCTTCACGTCTACTGCTCTGCTGGTTATTTAGTGTAGGGCTACCACAGACGCAAACAACTTTGTATGACGGGCAACCACAGCTAAAATATTTATACATATTTGACAAATTTTCACACAGTTAAAAATTAGGTGTTAAAATTGTAAGAGTCTGAATGAAAGTCCTTGGTCCACTTGAGCTGTTATTTTATTGGAGTCGTGAAGATCCGCACAACCGGTTTCGCAACCTACAGTTGCATCTTCAGGCGCTTTTTTAAAAGTTTTCCATATAAGTCATTTATGAGGGATAACGGCGTTAATGCTTATGTCGTACTGCAATCACACTGGCTCTTTTTGTCAAAAAGATAAAAAAGAAGTCTACCGTGCGGTTCTTGTCATTTTCGTTAAAAGAATAGAAAAGTCGGCAATTGGTAAAATTTGTTTGGCCTGTGACAAAAAAAGCGGCGTGATGGGTAGCCAAATTGTTGTCAGTGTAGTGAGGATCATCAGATCCACCCAGATGATCAAAAAGTTGCATATTCGTGCTGGGCGGAAGTGCAAATACAACTGAAGAGACGGATCACCCTGTGTATCATCTGGATGGATCTGATGATCCTCACTACACTGACAACAATCTGGCTACCCATCACGCCGCTTTTTGTCACAGGCCAAACATATTTTACCAAATGCCGACATTTCTATTCTCTTAACGAAAATGACAAGCACCGCATGGTAGACTTCTTTTTCATCTTTTTGACGAAAAGAGCCAAGGTGCTTGCGGTACGACATAACCATTAATCCCGTTATCCATCATAAATGACTTATATGGAAAACTTTTAAAAAGCGCCTGAAGATGCAATTGTAGGTTGCGAAACCGGTTGTGGGGGTCTTCACGATTCCAATAAAATAACAGCTCAAGTGGACCAAGGACTTTCATTCAGACTCTTTCAATTTTAACACCTAATTTTTAACTGTGTGAAAGTTTCTTAAATATGTATCACAGACGCATCAGTACGAGGGTAAGTCAATTATTATCCGCAAAGAAGTTATAAAATTTTATTGTAATAAAATACGAAACTTACAAGAACATCATTTTTCGACATAGTCTCCTTGCTTTTCAATGCACTTCGTCCATCGCTCTACAACCTTCCTTATGTCCTCATAAAAGAAGGTTTTCGGTTGAGTTGCGAGGCAGGAATGCACCGCTTCCTTCACTGCTTCGTCCGAGTCAAATCGACGGCCCCTTAATGCCTGTTTGAGTGGACCAAACAAGTAAGAGTCAGAACGGGGCAAGATCGGGACTATATGGAGGATGACCCAGTACTTCGAATTTGAGTTTCTTGAGCGTTTCAGCAGTGTGGACAGCGGACGGGCATTGTCGTGCAACATCACAACACCTTCTGACAGCAATCCTCGGCGTTTGTTTCGAATTGCAGGCTGTAGCCTGTCAGTAAGCATCTCACTGTAATGTACACTGTATATTGTGGTGCCCCTTTCACCATAATGTTCCAGTACAGGACCTCGTGCATCCCAAAAAACCGTAAACATCAGTTTTCCTGCGGACGGTTGGGTCTGGAACTTTTTCTTGCACGGCGAATTTGGATGTTTCCATTCCATACTCTGCCGTTTACTCTCCGGCTCGTAATGACGGATCCATGTTTCGTCACCAGTAATGATTCCGTCTAAGAAGCTGTCCCCTTTGTTACCATAGCGATCCAAATGTTTTTGCAGATGTCGAGGCTCGTTTGCTTATTCAACGGTATGACTTGTTCTGGGACCCATCTTGCAAAAACTTTACGAAACCCAAGACTGTTGTGAATAGTTTCTTAGGCAGAACCATGACTAATTTGAAGACGATGAGCCACTTCATCAATAGTTAATCGTCTGTCTAAGAGAATCATTTCACGTGATCGCTCAATGGTTTCTTCATTTGTGGTGGTAAAAGGTCGTCCGGCTCCTTCATCGTGCCTAACACTCGTGCGACTGTTCCGGAATTTTCCAATTCACTGGAACACACTTTGTTGTGGCAAAACACTGCTCCCATATTGTACTGAAAGTCTTCTATGTATTTCGCCCCCTGATACACCTTCCCCCATAAAAAACGTATCACTGAACGTTGCTTTCTTTGGTGCAAATACACAGCGGGGCAGCCATGATTAACAGCACGGCAGCGACAACGAAACTAACGTAGCAGCTTGAAAATTGCAAAGATACAACAACAAATAAACAAAGCATGCGTCACCAACGTAAAACGACAGTATTACCAACATAAACAAAAATATAACTAAATTGTGGATAATAATTGACTTACCCTCGTACTTACACATACATCTACAGGGAGGAACTAAACATGTGGGCAGTGGCAGGTGACGACGTACAGTCGGGCTACATTGACACTATAGTCGGCGTCACGTACGAAGGCGGCCCAGTTTTCAGCCGTTCTGCGCATCCCCCTCCATTACCGCAATGACAGACACCAATAATGTTCATTCTGTAGGCGCATGGCTGGCCGCGAGTTACGCAATGTTTTTTCCGCGGGCGCAACTGTTGGCGCTCGACCGTAGCTCCTTCCCTCTTCACTTTCCCTATTGCTCCGCCTATATACGCGGAAGCGCCTTCTTATATGACGCCAGGTATAGTTGTTACCTGTTAAGTGCGAGAATGGAAGGTGAGCGTGGAAAGTGTCTTCGTCGACAGGTGCGGCGGCTTGCGGTTAACGTAATTAAATTCCTTGACGACGGGAAACGGTAGAGATTGATCATGCCGGTGCAGAAGGCGACGGAACCTCCTGCCAAAATGTTAATGCTGAGCAAGAGGATGGTTTCCAAATTACGGAAAGAAGGACACGATGCCGAGCAGAGTGGAATTCACCTTTCTATGTCGAAGAAGAAGAAAGAACCTCACATTAAATATATGATCGATGATATGGTTAAATGTATTATCAGACAGCAATTCCAACGGCATTACGAACAATATAAAGAAATGCCAACTTTGCGAAAACTGGACAACTTTTGTCGAACAGAACTGAGTTTCAAAGCTAGCAGGGAAAACCTTAGAAAAATTGTTTTTCCTATGGTATTTCGTTTTAGAAGGTGCCAAAATAAACGTGTTGTTTTGTGCGAACGAGAGGACATTGTTGCTAAAAGGGCTTACTTTCTCAAGTTTTTACGTAAAAATCTAGCATCAGAATCAAAGCGACTGGTGGTTTACTTAGATGAAACATAGATTCACACGCATTACACAGTAAATAAAGGTTGGCAAAGTGATAGTGTGCGAGGAATGTTCTCAAACAGAAGTTCCGGTTACTGTATAACTGTTGTTGATGCAGGCGGAGACATGCGTTTCATTCTGGATGCAGATCTCATAAATGATTCAAAAACCGAAACTTGCTACAATCACTTAGAAATTGATAGCAAAAACTTCCAAAAATACGTTGAAACCCAATTTATGCCTGACTAACCTACAAGAAGTATTGTTGTTTTTGATAGTGCTCCATATCACAATAAACAAGAGAATAAACCGCCTTCCTCTAGGTCTCTAAAAAGTGAAATACAGTCCCGGCTGACCAACAACAACATACGCTGAACTTCTGGCGCTAGTTAAGGGGGACCAAACGTCTCCTGTTTATTGTATTGACAAGAGTTTGCAAGAGAATGGATTTGTACCCCTCCGACTGACTAAGTATTTATCCAGAGCTGAATCCCATCGAATTAATCTGGAATATTGTAAAAGATAAAAGCCTTAATGATAATATCTCAAGCGTTTCGCCCACGGAGCTGAAAAAATTACAGCTGATGCTTTTGCTGCTGTGACATTAGAAGATTGGAGAAAGGTGGTATGTCACGTAAAAAAAGTGTGCGAGGACTATTGGAGAAGAGATGTTCTGACGCACGAAGAAATAGAAAAAGTATCAGTCGGGATGGATTCAAGTGACGGATCATTATCATCAGTAGTAGAATCGATAGACGACGAATCGACAGAGACAGCTGAGGAAGACGAAATCAGCATGCGAGGTAGTTCTACAGATACTGCCAGTGAAGCTCCGTGAACAGCAGAAGGTAAGATACTGTTGTCAGGAATACATCGTAGAATCAGTATTCTAGCTATTATTTTTAATTGAAATTGATTTTCAATGTTGTTCATTGGAAGAAATACTTGATGTTGATTACTAGCTTTGTCTCTACCCCTCCTGAGTACTCGGAACGTCTTTATCCATTCGGGATACTTCTAGCCATCGTAGCTTGACTGCAGTAATGTTCAACCAATGATTGCTTCGCAATTTTTTCCATAATGTGAGAAGAATAAAACACTCGAAAACCGCCACTGAAAGGATTAGTAAAATTGATGCAGGCTTAGCAAAAATGTTCAAATGTTTGTAGAGCTTATGGGACTTAACTATGGGGTCATCAGTCCCTAAACTTACAAAATACTTACGAACTAGCTAATACTAAGGACAACACAAATATCCATGACCGAGCGGGGATTCGAACCCCCGACCGTAGTGGCCGTGCAGACCGTGACTGGCGCGCCTCAGTCCCCTCGGCCACCGCGGCCGGTCAGGCTTAGCATCTAACCACAGCATCGAACATTGCATTCGAATTTCCAAATTAGATTTAGTCTTCCGCACAATTAATAGCGAGCAAACGCGCTGTTTTCAAGAATACTGGACAGTACATGTTCACCATACTGCTCTGCCCTCTCTGTTTCTCCGGCGTAAACTTCCACGTCACGTCAATTTGCGTATCAAATTGTTCGACCACATACCATCTCTTAAGTATTTTACAAATTTTTCACATACTACACATACTGCCGTCTTCGTTGATCAAACACTCTTTAAGAACCTTGTCGTGTCTTTTGTAATGTTCGTGGAAACAACACAAATGCTGATGGCTTAAGCATTATTTTAATAAAAATTCACCTTCATATATATATATATATATATATATATATATATATATATATATATATCGTAACGGGATTAGTCCACTCGTGGTCAAAAATTAGTTTGTAGCATACTCCTACTTTGCAAGGTGTGTTTCATGGAGTTATGGTGTTCTTTCCACTAAAAACGATACTTTTAACCATTTGAAACTGATGTGAAATATGACATTCGGTTCATAATGCAGTAAGTCCATCAGTGAAAATGGTTCAAAACACAATAAGTCCATTAACTGCTGATTGATAATGAAAGTTTTTGCAGGTAGACAAATGCTGTGGCACAAAAACAGAATGTGTTTTAAAACTGCACTAAATGTATCTGTTGTGTACCCATACCACTTATTGTTGTGACCAGCATATCGTCACATGAAAAAGATTGTTTTGACAGTATCTTGTTCGTGAAAATATTACTAATGTGGTAGGAGTTCTCTCTGGATCAATGAAGCGGCAGAAGGGCATTGTCAAAAGGAAGGTGAAGAGGTAAGATGTTTTAAAAGACGATTTTTTGAGAGATTGGTTCAAAACCAGACAAGTGCATAATTTCAAAACTTCTGTTGCAACACTGTCTTTAAATAAAGAATGAGATTTGTCTCAGTCATTCCATTCTTCTAACATCTTGTAGCGTAATAAATTCCCATATGTAAATCCTAATTTACTCCACAACATTTGCCAAATATTAGTTTTCTGTTTCTTCTGTAAAATTTTTTATTTGTGGACTAATCGTTTTTTGAAAAGTTACTCCTCATATTTATTAGTCTTTATCGGTTTCTATGATTTAAATCGTCATCTTCATAAGGGTTTAGAAGGAATTCACTTAAGATAACTTGTCAAATAAGCAGTTTCTCGGCACAATGTAAAATTAATAGAAATGCATGGTGAACATGTGCAAATATACATCACCAAAATGGATTGTCATCTTTTATCTTTTAATCTAATATGACGATCCATTTTGGTGACGTACATTTTAACACGTTCACCATGCATTTTTATTCATTTTACATTTCGACAAGAAACTCTTTTTTTTACATGCTGTCCTAAGTGAATACTTGTAATCCCTTCTGAAGATGGTGATATAATATCATCGAAACCGATAAAGAGTAATAATCAGCGATCTTGCCTTAACAATCCAAAGAAGGTATACTTTTATTAACATTTAAATAGATCGGTCTCCAGTGGCATAACATGCCAGGTAAATTATTAATATCTCTTGATAAAAGTGTCACTATAGATCATTTGATTACAAATTTGTTTTCATTCACTGACACTACAACGACAGAAAGGCGGAAAACAATCATTGTGGATCAGTTGATAAAACAGTTCACGAATTCCGCACAACTTCATAAAAAAGCCATCATCATAAAGAACGTCGTTATTACTAGCTGTGATGAGAATTTCTCCTGAGGGTTTTATGGCTGTTGGCCATTTTCGTAAAAATTTCGTTTTAACTTCGGTTCAGTTTTTTTTTTTTTTTTTTTTTTTTTTTTTTTTTTTTTTTTTTTTTTTTTTTTTTCTAGTACACTAAAGACACCCGAGTACTCAGTAAGTTGCTAGCCTTGCAGCTCGTGGCATGTTATATAATGAAACTGGCACTACAGCTGTGCATTTCAGCACAACGAAAGGGGAATGGCATCGCGCATACTGCCATACACTGCCGGCTGGGAGAATACTCGTTAGAAGTGGCTGAAATACTGTTTCGAGCATAGTTGTAAATGGTGTCGATTTTGCTTTCCGAATCGCGTCGGTGATGTAGACACTGTGATTGCGTAAACTTTAAATCTCTTTTGCTGCTGACGCCTACCGGAATTTACCTCCACTCTCTGCCGAGAGCCGAGCACAATTTTCTACTCCAGTGATCCAAGAAAAATCACGTGCGGTTATAGCGAAGTTAATTTTCTTCCATCTTCCAAACTTGATAATACGCTAATAGCAATGCCGTCAGGGGCCGAAAAATTTCTTCCACTTAACACTCTAGGAAGTTTTACTGTGGTATTACTCCTTCATTAAAAATATGTAATTGTTTCACAAATGCGGCTCACTAAATCCAGAAAATTCTGCTTTGTCGAATGAATACCCGGTGTCTTACTATTGCGTTATTTAAACTAGATGTCCATAGGGGAAGACGACGCAGTTTCAGCGTTGACAAAGATGTTTATGAAACATAACGAATGAGCTCTGAGTAGAAAATTCTCCTTCATTAGTCGCTCTTCATACTGCTGTGACACATTACTTCCTATTAAACTGATTAAGCGTGTAGGAACACAGGGGCGGTGCGAGATGTAAGCGAAGAGGACGGAGGGCCCCAAAATATCAAGTAAACGACTCTTGTAAGATTTGTAAAAAATTAGTAAATTAAGTATTAACTTCTTCTTTCTCGTACTTGACACAGCAACGCCTCATTAAAGGAGACTTTGAGCTAATCGAGCACCTTAGTGAAAGTTTTAAATATCTTTATGACGTTGCAGGCTTAGAGAAGAGTTCGAACGAACCAGAATTGAAGAAAGCCTCTAAGCACCTTCAAACCGATTTGAATGATGGAAATAACAGTGACGTGCACGGAAAGGATCCGTTTGAAGAATGGCAAAGTTTTTATCAGTGCTACCCCCTGGAAGTCAACCAGCTGGAGCTTAGTCTTTTATAACCAAACGTGGTTATCTGGAAATTTTTCCAAATGTATTTGTTGCATTGAGGATAATGCTAACGTTGTCGATATCGGTGACCTGGAGCTAAAGAAATTTTTCCTGTGGATGGTTGACTGAACTGGCCTTGTAACTTCAGCTAATGTGGCTTTGCCACACAATTACTGCGAACGACTGAAAGCAAGAGGAAACTACAGCCGTTACTTTTCCAGAGAACATGCAGCTCTACTATATGAATATATAATTATAGCATCCTCTCGGGATGTCCCCCATTCGGATCTCCGGGCGGGGACTACTCAGGGGGATGTGATCATCAGCAAAGACAACACGGGCATTCTACGGATCGAAGCGTGGCATTAATGGGGTAGGGAGGTTAGAAAATTTAAAAAGAGAAATGTATAGGTTGAAGTTAGATGTAGTGGGGAATAGTGAAATTCGGTGGAAAGAGGAATATGATTTCTGGTCAGATGAGTACAGGATTATAAATAAAAAATCAGTTGAAGGTATTACAGGAGTAGGTCTGATAAGAAGGTATTAAATTTCAGGTTGAAGATATAAAAACAGTGTGTTTTGCCAATGCGTTGCAATTCTGTCAGAGACAGCAAAGGACATGGAAGAGCAGTTGCATGGGGATGGACATTGTATTGAAAGGTGCGTATAAGATGAACGTTAACAAGAGAAAAACAAGGGTAATGGAGTGCAATCTAAGAAAATCAGGCGATGCTGAAGGAATTAGATTAGGTAACGGAACAATAAATATGTTACATGAGCTTTTACCTGGGCAGTAAAATATGATAGTCGCGGTGCAGAGAATATAAAATGCAGAATGGCAATGGGAAGAAAAGCCTTTTTGAAAAAGAGGAATTTGTTAACATCGAATATTAATTTAAGCGTAAGGAAGTCCTTTCTGAAAGCAGTGTAGAGTGTTGATTTGTAAGCAGGGGCGCCGACTTTTGAAAATAAGAGTGGGTGCCCGCGGTTTCATTTTGCATCACGTCTTCGGTTACAAGGGACAAGCAGTGAACGTGTAAAATTCGTGACTCAATTTCTTTGATTTTTGCCTGCATACTAGGAAAAGGACCAGTAGTAACAATTTCCCATCTGAGGAATAACGAGAAAGAACATCCAATGAAATTGTTCTTCAGCTCTGGTAGGCAGAAACCAAAAAATAATTGATCAATTTGGTAAGTTTAGGAAATTTTAACAATGTTTTAGAGAACTCAGACGTTTGAAGATGTTAAAATGGCGTTACTCATTTCCTTATAAGAAAGACGAAAGTCGTATATCAATGCTTTGATTTGGTCGTGCATATCACTATTACATGCTCTTTGACCTCAAATGATTAATTTTAGTTGTTAAAGTGCATAGTTAGTTAAGAAAGCTAGGTTTGATATCCACTTTCAATTTTTATCCAAAATCCACTCATGCCCTGAAGAAAACGGCAGAAGACAGGACAGCGTGGAGAGCTACGTTGTGAAAACCTGCATTTGGGAAGGACACAAATAATAACGGTGTATTTGATGCATCTTCGTTTTATCTACGGTTAGTGGATTTTCTGTAAGTATTTCTGGATTCTAAAATTTTTATAACATTGCTCGCTTAACTCAATATCAAAATCATTATTCGTTTGGCGATCTGGAATTGTTTATTAACAGGTTTGCAGCCAAGATCGCTTTCCTCATTTATTTAGATTACAGGTTTCGGCGTGCTAGACGCCATGTTCAGACCTAATACAAAAAGTTTTTTTACAAAATGAAATGCAATATATAATAGCAAAAAAACTTATCTATCTACCAAAAGTATTCTGCAGTGTCCTTATATGACCTTATAAAAGATGTTGGAGAAATTATGATCTTGGCATTCTATTTGATCTCTTAAGGATAGAGTTGGGATACTTTTTTCTTGTAACTAAGTATTTGTATTTTCTCTAAGATGTTTAACTTTTTGCCCTTGGGTATCTTATGCAAAATCTTAAGACTATTGTGCATGTCCTTAAACCTGTGCTGCGTACACCGCACGTGGTCCCCAAATGCAGTCTTATTATGTTTACTGGTGTGTTCTTTAAATCTAGTAAAAATGATGTTCCAGTTTGTCCAATATAAAATCTATCACAGTCCCCACATTGCAACTTATATACCCCTTTTCCTTAAACCTGTCAGTTTGACTGCCGATTTTGTGTCGCAATCTATTTCTAAAGGTATGTGTTACATTAAAAGCTAGAATCACTTTTTTAACTTCCTTCCTATTGTGTTTGAAATTTTTCTATTGTAGGGGACTGAAATGTATTTTTTGTGATCTTGTTATTATCATTCAAATGGTCAGGTTTTTTGCCATTATTACCTGTCTTAACTACCTTCTTTGTTATTTTGGTATATAATCTGTCAACTATGTTTGTTTGATATCTATTCCTACTAGCTATGTACGTAAGTGTGGATAGGTGATGGTTAACATCCTGATCTGTAAGAGGCAATTTAATTAGTCTATGAATCATTGAGTTAAAGTTAGCATTCTTGTATTTTATTGGGTGGCAAGATTGAGCATTAATAATCATATCCGTGGCAATAGATTTTCTGTAAATACTAAAATGATGCTTGCCTTCAACCTTCTTAATGGTGAGATAAAAAAAAGTGGGTTATATAAACATTTTTCTCCACTTCTACAGTAAATTGTGTTCTTTATGCATAGAATTAAGGGCCTCCAAGTATTCCTGAATGTCATCGTTATCACCTTTTATTAAGGTAACGATATCGTCAACGTATCTTTTATAGTATATTGTTTTTGCCCCAAGTGAGTGTATGACCCAAGAAACGTATTTTCAAGGTGATTGACAAAAATGTTTGCCATCGTAGCAGATAAGCAATTCCCCATGGCTAAACCACCAGCCTGCTGATATATCTTATCATTGAATGTAAAATAATTAAATGAGAGGGAGAGTTCTAATAGTTCTATAAACCCATCCCAAGTTTGTAGTGTTTTAAAAGGTTTTTCTTAATCACTTTGATGCATTCTTTAACAAGAATATTGGTATACAGATTTTTTATATCAAATGAAACCAGAGTGGGTAGTTCTGGGATATCAACATCATTAATCAGATTAGCAAGATCTAGACTATTCTTACACCAAAGTACTGATCAAACACATAGAGCTCATTAAGTTTCTTATTTAGAAATTGATTAAGCTTAGCATTCGGGGCACTTCTTCCATCAACTATAGGTCTTATATCTTTACTGGGTTTGTGTTTCTAAGTCTGAGATCTAAGTTTAGGTAAGTCAAAAGACATCATTTTTAATCTTTGTTTAGTGAAGCTATCTAGCAGAAAGTCTTAACTATCAATTTTACTCTTAATTTCAGACTTGAATCTAATTATAGGGTTCTTATTCACTTTAACTATGTTGTTTTCTTGGAAGAATTTTTCAGTCTTCGAAATGTATTCTTGTTCATGGATGTCTACTAAGGCATTACTTTTATCTGCTTTGACCACTATAGCTTCATGTTCAGCTAAATTATTATTTATGCTAATTTAGGTTTTATTCTCATTGTTATCTTGAGTCATCAAGTTAGATTTTTCATTTAGGAACTAAGCTGTCTTAACTGCTAGCGCAGTTTTATCGTCTATTTTCAAACTGGATGCTTCAAGGGCTATTTTTGTATCAGCTATGATTTCTTATACCTGTGTTCTGTCTATATTGCGTTGGATTTTATATTGCAACACTTTATCTAGGCGATCATTTTCATCATCATTAAAAGAAATATCAGTTAAGTTCTCGACTCTATCTGCAAAATTGACATTACATGAAAGGAATTATAACCTAGACCTGAGGCGTTCTCTCAGCAACCGTTTTAAGTTGTTGTTTTGTATGGTTTGAACATCATTAAAAACTTTAATAAGGCTAAAATTAATAAAATTAATCATGTCATCGAACTGTACATTAGTCAACGTGTCTTTCAACTCATCAGTAGTGGTAGTTACCTTCTTGCATAATAGATCTACAGTCTTATAATGCTCTCTGATTTGGATTTTAACCCAAAGCTTTTCAGTCTGGGTACGCACTCTTGAAACGTTTCTGATATTAATCTTAGCATACCTTGGAATCACTAGTTGTTCGAGACAAGTCTTATTGAAGCTAATATGTAATCTATACTTCGTGATCTTCTTTTTTAATGTCAGCAGGGTTAACACTTTCCCAACAGCCTGGCGAGGCACTGTGTTATATAAGGAACGCATTATTCCTTGTGGCGATCTGGAATTGTTTATTAACAGGTTTGCAGCCAAGATCGCTTTCTTCATTTATTTATATTACCGGTTTCGGCGTGCTATATATATTTTACATTTCTTGTAGATCATTTGACATGGTACTTACTCCTATGTTTGT
Source organism: Locusta migratoria (assembly GCA_026315105.1). Lineage (NCBI taxonomy): Eukaryota > Metazoa > Arthropoda > Insecta > Orthoptera > Acrididae > Locusta > Locusta migratoria. The sequence goes on along the minus strand of CM048745.1, from coordinate 214,415,942 downwards.
TACCTGAGATAGCGCCTCATACTCTATGGTGCTTAGCATAGTACTTCAGACAAATTATATATATGACATTTAATGTATAAAAATAGTACTTCATGTAATTATATATATATATATATATATATATATATATATATATATATATATATATATATATATATATATGGCAATTAATGTATGTTATTATAAATAAAAATATTTACGACTGCCTCTCAGGGCAAAGACCATAATGTAATATGTTCTACTGTACATTTAACATATTTGTCTATGTCTTCCCGCCTAACAGTCGGTATTGAACTTGCCTTCACTCAGTATTGAGCTTGGCTTCTGAAGTGCCTCTGGTTAAGATAATTAGAAAGATGGGTGCGGACGTTTTACTGTTGACTTGTAAATTTTATGTTGATGAGACATCAATATAGATGTACATTGTTTTCTGTGTAAAAAAATTTTATAATCGCAAGAATTTCATGTAAGATTACTACCGGTATGTAACCGTATATTTGTAGATAGATAGTTTTTTTTTCTTTTTTATATTATGTATTGCAGTTCATTTGTAAATAACTTTGTGTATTAGGTCTGACGATGGCGTCCAGCACGCCGAATCCGGTAATCTAAATAAGTGAAGAAAGCGATTTTGGCTGCAAACCTGTAAAAATCATAGTTTCTCATTACATTCATAAGAGTCGAAAAGTTCCCTCTGAATACTGCTTTAATAAATGAACTCAGGAGATAGAATGAGAAACTCAAAAATTCGAAAATTTACATTGCCCAAAACAATTGGGGACTCAGATATCATACACATTATACACATGTCAACGTATTTTATTCAGATATTGGCTACAATTGGAATTTTTCTGTGATACAATACGATATTTTGCTGTCTCAACTCTTGAGGTTTATATGGCCTTTACTTACAGCGAGGCACCATGGGGCTACTATAATATTGAAAAAAGAGATTCTCGTTGCCCTCTAATATGGTGTGTGATCACTTAGGACGGTCAGTACAGTTGCACATCTGCGTGGCATGGACAGTATCAGGTTATCAATCAGGTCTTGAAGGATATTTGGCCATTCTTCCATGAGTGCAATACCCAGCTTTGCAACCGTTGTGGGAGGTGCTGCGTCTGCCAAGACATGATCAATCGGGTTCGGTCAACAAGCTGGCCACTCCATTCGTTCAATTGCCTCGTCTTCAAACATGTTATCCACCAGTGCCGCTCTGTGGAGACGAGCGTTATCGTCCATCGGAAGGAGTCCGTCTCCCATGGCACTAGCGTAGGGTACAACAAAAGGTCGAATGATCTCGTCTCTATGCCTCTGAGCATTCAAAGCATCATTCTGCACTACATAGCGGGCCGTAGGTCTGCCAACACGCATTCCTGCCCACACCATTCGTCCACCATCGTGGCTTGGCGATGTTTTCTGCGCATAAGCAGGATTGTTCCGAGTTTCACGTTCTCTCCAGATGAGGGAACGACGAATGTCCGGCTGTACACAAAATCTTAACTCATCTGTGAACCTAACCCGCCTACATTCGTTACGACTCCAATCTTTATGTTCCTCCACTCAGTTTCTGAAGGCTAAGCGCTGTTGTGGTTTCAATGTGACACTCACCATGGGCCTCCGTGCGTATTGTCTATGTTCCCGAAGTCGATTTTGGGTTGTTTGTGTTGGTCGACATCACGCGTTCTGTTGTTGTCTGGAAGGTGCGTTGCAGCTGAGCTGCATTCAGCCTCTTGTCTCGATGAGCTGGTAACTGGAGATAACCGGTCATCTCTTGCTTGTTACCCGTGGACGACCTTCACCGTGCCTTTCCTTCTTTTAACGCTTGCTGATGTCTGAAACTGCGTCTATCCTTGAAATTACAATCTAATAGCTGCAGTCACCTCCCTCTGTGTCTGACCCTCTTCCAACCTTCCTATGGCTCTCCATGCCATAGCTTCGAGTAAGTCACGCTGTTGATGGAATGCACTACCAGCTCACTACATTGAGTGCACTCAACTGCTTGTGTAATTCATTTCGTAAACGCAAGACAACACCAAACCCTTCTGCACCAACCATATGTTATTACCACTATCTTGGTAGCCGTAATGTTATCTCCACTCCGTAGAACCGACAGAGATCCGTCGAACCATTTTAGTTCATTCTGCCGCTGACAGTACTTCGGAACCTAGGTATCTTAACTAATCCCCTAATTGTTTTGATCAGTGATACTGAAGAAACAGCAAGAATTACGTGAAGAAGTGCCATCCAAAAATTTAACAAACTTTGCGTCGCTTCGTAATGGTAAAATTATTAAGCATCATTCTTTTAGAACTCTATGTCCATTATCAAGATTAATAACAACTAAAGAATAAGCTGTTGTATTTATCGCGTTATGAAAGCAACCAGACTTTTAATATCACCATGAAGAATCTCCAGCCCTCCGTGGAGGACATGCTATATCGGTGTATGTCAGTCCTGACTGGTGGTTGGTGTAAGGAGTATACGTCTTTCCACCACATCCCTGATAGTGATTACGTAAGGGACGATATACCCCGACAGTTCATGACATGCAGGCAACTGGAAATCGAAGGGATCGACAACTGAGCATTTTTATCTCTTTATAGGGGTGACATAATGACTTTTTTTAAAAGAAAAATCCAGTTACTTTTAACGCTCATCGACAAAAGTGACGTTTGTTGATCGAGCTAGGCATGTGATGCAGTAGGAAACCTGCTGTGTCCAATTCCTGCATGCGCTCTCTTGGCCATTTTTTTCTTCACTGTACAATTTCACAAGAAGAATTTATTTCTAAAATATAAAAGTTCACGAACTTCAGGGTTAGTTCTCTCAAAAACGTGAGGAGGTGTGGTAAGTCAATATATATTGGAGCTTCGTTTTAATTGCAAAACGTGAACGAAAGCATCTATTCGTCTCAGATGCTATCCGCGTGCAAACCTTGGACACCTACACGTCTTGTGTAGCCTCAGAAGAATGGAAAATCTCGTAGAAGCTGACCTCAAGGAAGATTAGTCTAGGAGTAATGTAGATGCACGGGAGGAAACACCTTACGACTTATCTTTAGAAGATAGATTAAGAAAAGGCAAACCTACTTTTCCAGCTTCTGCGAATTTGGAGAAAGCTTTTGATAATGTTGATAGGATTACGTTCTTTCAAATTCTGAAGTCATCACGGGTAAAATATATGGAAGGGAAGGTTATTTACAACTTGTCCGAACACCAGACAGCAGTTATTAGAGTTGTAGGGAATGAAAGGGGAGCATTGTTTGGGAAGTGTGTCAGACTGGGTTGTAGCCTTTCTCCAATGTTATTCAATTTGTACAATGAGCAAACTGTGAAGGAAAGCAAGGAAGAATTGGGAGAATGAATTAAAGTTGAGGGTGAAGAAGTAAAAACATTGTGGTTTGCCGAGACGTGGTAATGATGTCAGTGACAGCAAATGACCTAGAAGAGCAATCGAATATAATGGACAGTGTGTTTAAAGGAGAGTATAAAATGAATGTTGCCAAGGGCAAAACAATAGTAATGGACTATAGTCTAAGAAAATCAGACACTGCTGAAGGAATTAGATTAGGTAACCAAAGAATAAATGTTGTTAGTTCGGCAGTAAAATAACATATGGTGGTCGTAATAGAAGGGATATAATGGAGAAAGGCAATGCGAAGAAAAGCGTGTTTGACAAAGTTAATTTGCTAACATCGAATATTAATTTAAGTGTTAGGAAGTCTTTCCTGAAGGTATCTGTGTGGAATGTTGCCTTGTACGGGAGTGAAACTTGGGCTTTAAATAGTTGACAGGAAGAGGATAAAGGCTTTTGAAGTGTGATACTACAGAAGAATGCTAAAGATTAGGTGGATACATCGCGTAAATAATGAGACGGTACTGTACAGAATTAGGGAGAAAAGTTATTTCTGGCATACCTTGACTAAAAGGCGGAATCGATTGGTAGGGCACATTCTTCAAGGAATCGTAAATTTAGCATTGGACAGATGCTTATGGTGTACAAATCGTAGAGGGATACCAAAAGATGAATACAGTAAGCAGATTCAGATGAATGTGGGTAGCCGGTCTTACGAAGAAATGAAGAGACATGCTCAGGATAGAGTAGGGTGGAGAGTACAGCAAACCAGTCAGTGGAATGAAGACCATAACAACAACAACTGTGACAGTATTTGTCCTCACTGAATCAAATGTTCAAATGTTTGTAAATCTATCGGAGCAAACTGCGTGGTCATCAGTTCATAGCTTACAAACTACTTAAACCTAGGTAAACTAACCTAAGGACAACACACACACCCATGCCCCAGGGAGGACTCGTACTTCCACGGCGAGCACCCGCGCGCTCCGCAGTGAGACGCTTTAGACCGCTCGGCTATTCCACCGCGGCTCTCACTGAATCACCCTCTACATCTTTTGACGTATGTGTTTAGCACTGAGTCAAATGTGTCCCCACTTACATCGCTTGTGAATCATGTAGCCTTACTGTGGACGGACAAACACATGGAAACATCACAAATATAATACATTACCGTGTACAAGAGGGAATAGGATAACCGTTGGAATTGAAAAAAAGGTTACAGGCATGTCCAAATGTACACGTATATATCTTGCATGCTTTTCAAAGGAATCTTTTGCATTTCCTCCTGTGAACAAGTGGCAAATTCAACTAACAAGGGTGCCGAAGGATAGCAATAACGTGCCTCTTTCTTCAAAATAGTTTTTTTAGGCTCAGTAATATTGACATCTGGTGACTGGTGGCCAGATGAAGCGCGACAACTCATTTCCGACTCACAAAATCAGTCCCTTACGATGCGAGCAGTCTGTCGTCGTGAAACACAGTATCGCCTTTGAGGTCTGTACATTGTTGTATGGGACGAAACGAACCAACCAAAACGGTCAGATAATCCGCGGCTGGAGTGCGACGTAGCATAAAAACCACAGGGCCGTCAAATACCACAACACCGAGTCCCTAATACGTATCACTTTCGGCACCAAGCATTCCGCATCATAGCCTCGGACAGGGAGCTCCAGGCGTACCTATACACCCAGCCCTAAGTTGGACAGTGAAACAAGACTCATCTGACCAAACGACTCACATCCACTATTCCATATTTCAGGTTCTGTGGCTTTCGTAACACGTTTTCCTGTTCTGATATTAGCATGTTCAGATAATATTCATGTCGGGTGTGCAGCCGGATACTGTCGTCAACTAAACACGATATTTCGGCAGACCAACCGGCTGCCATCTTCTGGTGAGTGCGCCGGCGAGTAAGTGTATCAGCGCACTCACCAGAAGATGGCAGCCAGTTGGTCTGCCGAAATATCGTGTTTAGTTGACGACAGTATCCGGCTGCACACCCGACATGAATATTATCAGTTATTACGCCGGGAAAGTCTACGCAACCACAGCATGTTCAGATGTATGTAAGTCTATGGGACTTAACTGCTTGGTTATTAGTCCCTAGTTTACAAACTACCAAAACTAAGATTAACTAACCTAAGGATAACACAAACACTCATGCTCGAGGTAGGACTCTTACCCCCGATAGCAAACGACCGCGCGCCCCGCAGTACGGTGCCCCAGTGCGCAGGGCTAATCCGCCGCGGCGGAGTTTGCATGAGTGAGAGCCTCTGGTATTACCTGTCACCCTCAATTCCGCGATTCTCCAGTCCCCTCAGTGTCGTGGCTGCAATATACGGTTCTGCAGTCACTCCTACAGCGCTCTTTCGCTTCAATGGCCGACCTTAACAATCACTCAACAAAGACTTTCATCCACGTTGAGACTCGACGAATTATGTTCTGTGCTTTCCCTTCATACAGCCCTTATTAGAATCACTGAATAATGGTCGCTAAAATCAAAATCGTCAACTCATAATGCCCGAATGTACGCTGGTCAAAACAATTAGGGGATCAGTTGTGACACCGAAGTTCTGCAGTATTGTCACCGGCAGAATGAACTAAAATGGTGCGACGTCTTTCTGTTGGTCCTATGGTGTGGAGACAACCACACTACGACAACCGAGATAGTAGTAATAACAGAAAGTTGCTGCAGGGGGTTAGTGTAGACTTGGGTTTACCAAACGAATTACACAAGCAGTTGGATTCAGATAGTGTAGTGAACAGATAGTGCAATGTAACAACAACATGACTCACCCGAAGCTGTGGCATGGAGAGCCATAGGAAGGTTGGTAACGGGACACAGAGGGATGTGGCTGCAGCTATTGGAGTGTCCCAAAGTGTAATTACCAGGACCTGGACGCGATTTCAGACAACAGGAACCGTTAGAAGAAGGCAAAGCCAAAGTCGTCCACGGCTATCATCCGTAACAGATGACCGTTATGTCCGATTAACAGCCAGTCGAGACAGAAGGCTGAATGCAATTCAGCTGCAACGCACCAGAAACAGGTTGTAAACCTATCGGACTTCATTACTGCAGCGTAAGTCCCTGGGCTTACAAACTACTTAAACTAACCTAAGGACAACACAAACACACACACACACTCACTCACATTCCCGAAGGAGGACCCGAGCAACCACGCGCTCAGCAGCAAGGCGCCTTGAAGCGCTGCTCCACTCCACAGCGGCTGCACCGCACCCTCCAGCCAGTAATAGGACGCGCAGTGTCAACACTAACAATTCGAAATTGTCTGCGGGAATGTGGCATCTGCGAACACCAAGGGCGTGTGTGTCTGTAGAATCACGACACTGTTTTGCTCAAAGAAACTGGGCGGAGGAACATCGTGATTGGAGTCGTAACGAATGGCACGGGGTTCAGTTCGCGGAAGAGTCATGAATTTGTGTTTAGACGGACAATATTGTCCCTCGACTGGAGAGAAAGTGGAACTCTGATCTATTCTTTTTATGTGCAGGAAACGTCACCATATCATGGTGGTGGACGAATGGTGTGAGCAGGAATCAGTATTGGCGGGCATATGGACCTAAGAATGGCGCTTTGAGTGTATAACGTTGCCCTCGCTTCGTATGATACCATAATTGTTAAAGTAGATGTCCGCCTCCGTAGCTCAGCGGTAGCGTCGCTGAATACCACGCAGGAGGCCCGGGTTCGATTTCCGGCAGGGGACTGGGTGTTGTATGTTGTCCTAATCATCATCAACTCATCAACATTGGCACGTAAGTCGCCCACGCGGCGTTAACTAAAAAGACACACACTAAGGCGGCCGAACAATCCTGCAAGGGATCTCCCGGCCAAGAAAGCCATACGCTCATTTCATTTCATTGTTAAAATACATTCCGCGATTATATTTTGGACAAGGAATTGATGATTTTTTAATTTGAAATAATTTAGTTAAAGTACAACACAAAATGAACGTTAAAGCAAATAAACTGCGGGTTGCATATTAAAGTCGGGCACCATACCAGCAACAGCACGTTATAAGACTTACGGAAAGCATCTAGCTGGATCCTGCGCTTCGTATTGTAGAAGCTGGAAATGATAACTTTTACTTATTCAATACATGAACGTTCGAGATACTTTCCATAGGAGATCAATGTTCAGACTGTTCACTTCGCTTTTCATTGTTGTGAGACCGTGGGTGGAACATGAAGTTACTGGTAATGATAGAATAATAAAAAAAAAATGATCTGACTTCGTGAAATTACAAAAGAAATGACTGCAGGTTCTAAAATCAAGCAAAGTATTGTATAAGGATGATTGATTCTGACTGAAATTTTGCAGACAATGCGAAGCGATTGTTATGCCGTCTGAAGATTAAACTATTACGGACGTCGAGGAGCTGAAAACATCGTGTGTATCGTTACAAATGCTCATACGTATACAGACGATATTCTAAGATCTTTTGTTGTGCCCTACCTGGAGCCATAGGAGATGGGTTCCTTCTGGTGGACGATACCCCTTGCCCTCATAGAGCTGCACTGCTGGGAAACATGCCGGACTTAAATCCGATTGAGCATGTGTGGGATGTACTTCGCTGACGAATTGCAGCCGGGTCAGCACCTCCCACAACGGTTTCAGAGCTGGATATTTCACTCATGGAAGAATGTGCCAATATCCCTCAAGAACTGATTCATTACCTCATACTGTGCATGCCACACAGCCATGCAATTGTACTGGTCGTCCGAAATGACCACACACCATATTAGAGGGCAATGAGATTGACTTTATCACTATTATGGTAGTCCTATTGTGCCTCGCTCTAAGTAAACACCATGTAATCCTCAAGTAAAGTGTGAGATAGAAAAATATTGTAGTGTATCACACATAAATTAAAATTATAACCAATATCCTAATAAAATATGTTATTATATGTATATTGTGTATAATATTTCAGCTAATCCCCTAATTTTTTTGAGCGGCGCATTTTAATTTTTGTTGAATGTCTATAAAGCTTCCTGAATCACGATATTAAACTTTAACAATGTGACAGTGACTATAGAAGCAAAAGTAAGAAAGACAATTTCATACACATAATGGCTAAATACCCATTTAGGTGAATATCTTTGAAATCCTTTAACTTTGAGTATTTTTACCATTTTAATGTGTGCATTCCGTCTCCTCTTAGTGTGAGGTACAGGTACTGTTTCCCTTCAGCAGGTTAATGATACGATTCGGTTGTTGGTATCGAGTGTTCTGCTTGGTTCCATCTTTCCCTTGATGATTTCATTTTATATATGCGTGTTCTTTAGTTTGACTAGTCATCGTAAACGAACCACAGAGGTTACTTTGGTCTAATGTCCGTGAGTCATATGTGTTATTTATCATGAAATTTGCATTCCCATTCCCGACAGGTCTGTACTAATCCTCTTTTAATTAATATATTTAAACTTATTATTGCTCACATTGCAAAGTACGTCTAGGGTGTTTATTTGCCGAGTGACCGTTTGTTACTCCGTTGTCTTGCCCGGTGAGCAAGTGTTCTATATTGGTAGGGCCTATTCCTTCCACGAGGAGTTACTGCTGCCCGTGGATGTATTTGTGCAGTTTATCTTCTGATTACAGATTACTCCTTCCCTTGCTGTCCCTTCCGTTCGTAGCTGTGGTCACTAATCTACGTAAGTTTATTTATTGCTGCCATTCCTGTTCCAATGATATTTGTTAATTGTAAATCTCTTTTGAATATCATCAGTCAAGCTTATTTCTTGCATTTATTGGCTGTTTGTCTAAGTTAACCTGTATATGTCACCTGAATAATTACAGCTTTACACTCTCAAGTTTTTAAACTGTACCTTCTGTTTAAATTCTTTGTCTGTGGTGTCACCCAAAGGTTGCAGCAATCTGTTTAACCGTTGTGAACTCTTCGTTAATCAGCTTGCACCTTTTGAGTTTAGCCATCATATTCATTTTATTGTCTAAGTGCACATTATTGTTAATAACTTTATGCTTAATTAGATTTGTTGCAGTGGTGGCACTATCCAATCAACTAGAACTTGGTGCTCTATGAAACATTACCGCCTCAGGTCACGTCAGTCAAATATTCTAATAATTACTTGCATTTGTTAAATATAAAATCTGTGCATTATTGATCAAGCTTATGTCTTGTATTTCTTGACTGCTTGTCCAAGTTAACTTGCTTATGTTACCTGATTAATTGAAACCTAAATCTCTCTTAAATTTTTTTAAAATTGTGACTTATTTTAAATTGTTTACTTGTGGTCACTTAAAGGGTTTGGCAACTGGTTTAACTGTTCATTAATGAGCTTGCCCTTACTCAGATTTGTTGTGATTTTAGCTGTCATATTTGCGGGCCATTTTCTAAGTGCACGTTATTATTAATCACTTTGTGCTGCATTAAATTTGTTGTAATGGTGATAATACCCAATCATCGTGAATCTGACACCTTTTGAAATTAGGTTAATTGTAGCTTATTCTACCGCTAGCTCCAATTTCTTACCTGTGGGCTAACTACTTAATTACGACTTCATGCTTTGTGTGGTGGATTTTAATCCATGGTTTATGCTAACTGCCTTTTCTAATTATACTACCTAAAATATTATTTGGGAAGATGTACTTCACCTGTAAAGGAGACCGCGTATAAAACGCTTGTGCTACCACGTATTGAGTATTGCTCAAATGTTTGGGACACGCAGCAGATCAGTTTAAAGGAAGTCATAGAGGCGGTTCAGAGGCGAGCAGCTAAATTTGTTACCGGTAGGTTCGACCAATGCGCGAGTGTCACGGAAATGCTCCGGCAACTCAATTGGGGATCGCTGGAATAAAGACGACGTTCTTTTTCTAAATTTCTGTTGAGTAAATTTAGAGGGCCGGAATTTGAAGCTGAGTGTAGTACGATATCGCTGCCGCCTACTTGCATTTCGCGTAAAGATCACAAAGACAAGATAAGAGAAATTAGGGCTCGTACGGAGGCATATAGGCATTCTTTTTTTCCGCGTTCCGTTTGGGAGTGGAATAGGAAGGGAAATGCCTAGTCGTGGTACAGTGTACCCTCCGCCACGCACCTTACTGTGAAATGCGGAGTATGTATGTAGATGTAGATGTATTTCCAATGGGATTATACTGTCAGCTCTGTGTGAGTTTTAATCAAGTCAGCCTTGTTGTTTAAAATAAAGATTTTGTAATCACCAGTAATAATAATGACTGATACCTAATTTTCAATCCCTCATATATTGACTCTCGAAATGAACTGTATCAAAATATCTCCTTAACCATAATGTGACTATCCATAGTAAAAGTAGACCTGTAATCAAAATAATTACGATCAATAATGGGGCCTAAATTTTAAAAATGTTCAAAAGTTTGTAAAGCTATGGAACGTAACTGCTGTGGTCATCAGTCACTAGACATTAAATGGTTTAAAATTCACATATACTGAGGACAATACATGCTCACCCATGCCCGAGGGAGGACTCGGAACTCCGAATGGGAACTGCTACGCACTCCGCAGCAAGGCGCCTTAGAGCGCACCGCTATTCTCGTCCAGCCCTATGATTAATCCTACATAGATTACAGTTTTCTCACGAACGTTTCATTGTCTTGTTTTCGATATCGTTACAGTAAAGGAACAATACCAGCATCTGCACCAAGACTTGAAACGTAGCAATTTGAGTGTCACGTGTTCCATCAAGTTTAAACGTTCTCGTATAATTAATCGAGGGGGAAATCAGAAAAGTGCTCAAATAGTAAAACAAACATCCAGCATGATGTTAGGAACTAAGCACGCAACCGTGATTACAGTTTACCTCTCCTCTAATCACTTAACACGACCCTAAATATACAATTATAGAAAACGACTTGGCGTTTGGAAAGGCAGTAATTTCATCATTGCATTGTATCCTTAGATAATAGCTGCGGTTAGGGTAAAAACGTAAGCTACCTCCTCTAGTTGGTGCTGGAAGTATGCGGCAGACCTCAGTTGTTAGGAACCCTAAGCCAGTAACAGAAAGAAGAATGTTCTGTTGTTGGGTAGCTCGCGCGGAAGATGTGTAAGATAACAGTTGTAGGAAGCGCTGGGGAGTGCGTACTGGATCACAAGCATTGTGAAGACTGTGCAGGGTTGTCTCAGGTGACTGTTAGGCGGAGCACACTAAAGAAACTGTTCAAATGTTTGTAAATCTGTCGGACTCAATTGCTTGGTCATCATTCCGTAGCTTACAAACTACTTAAACTAAGTTAAACTAACCTAAGGACAACACACACATCCATACCCAAGGGAGGATTCGAACCCCCGACGCGGGAAGCCCCGCGACCCGCAACGTGGCGCTCCAGACCGCTCGGCTACTCCCGCGCAGCCGATGCACACTCTCGGATTGTTTGGGTAAGGACAGTGAAAGAAATCGGCCGTGCCCTTTCAAAAGAACCATCCCGTCATTACCTGTAGTGATTTAGAAAAATCTCGGAAAAACTTAATCTGGATGACCGAGGTGGATTTGAACCACGATCTTGGCAACTTCGAATCTAGTGCGTGTCCACTGCGCCACCTCGCAGTACGTAAGCTAAGGGGAGATGACAGCACAGACTAAGGTTATGAGATCATCACTAATGGGAAAATAAGTGCAGTAGTGGATGTTAGAGCTGCATATGGAAGTCTCTCTAAAGAAAGAATCATTTTCCAAGTAATGAGGGACTCAGTATATTTCATCAAAATATACAAGGAGAACTGATTGTAGGTGTTGACTCCGACATTATTATTATTTCGGAGCACTTCTTAAACAATAATTCACATTTTAATTTTGTCCGTTATTGCCAGTGATGTTTATTATTAATTTTAAAAACAGTTGAAACAGTATGGCAGTTCATCTGCAGATAAATGCTCACCTGAATGAACTTGAGAATAGTCTCAATGCATCTCAACTTGAGATGCCCCTCCAAGTTAATTAATTATTTACTATTCGACTACGAAGCCCCAACGAAGTATAAACGAAAAATATCATCTGCTCTTGTATTTACCAACGGAAGAATACAGATTAAAGCACCAAATTTTCCCGTAATCTACATTTACTCTCAGATCAGTTAGAGTGCAATTTCCGTGTCTTTATATAGGACTTGCACTGCTTACAATTTTGTATTCTGCAACGAGAGCGACGGAATATTTTAATTAGTCCGATGCTAAATCTATAGCACCAACTGTGGCTTTAAATTGGTTACATAATTTTATTTAGATCTATTCATCCTTTCATCGAAGCCAAATCATTGAAACAAAGTTTAGACTGAACTGCAAAGCTCGGGATTTATATCTAAAAGCATTCAAAGACCAGACTGTTACTCCATCTCAAATGTTAAGAAGTATTTTCGGGAAGTATTCATCTCGAAAGTAATGTCGTAGAGAATTGAAACGGGGTCAATAGGAAAGAAAGAAATTCAAGACACAACTTGGCTAAAAAGTAAAGTCCGTTGATAGAGCAGTTTTTTTCCTGCTTCAGGATAGACTAGTGTGAGTAGGGGAGAGCAGAAACTGGTTTAAGAGTGGCGACTACAACAAAAGTAACTTTAAAAAATAATTTTTATAGCCCCTGCTATAGTTAGCTTGAGACATCATCACTTATAATGACAACACTTAACACATCCCGTGTGGTATCTCAAACAGTGCGTCACTTCATTTCAGCAACAGTGGGGGACTCTTGAGTAGTGGAGATGCTACAAAAATTGACAGGTAGTCGGCTGTGGCCTTTACACTACAAAAGGAAATCTCTTAAACTTAGATTGCATACTTATGCTCGCACTATAAAATTCTCTATCAGGATAAAAGGTGTCGTTACCCCCATTTAAAAAATACACCCTATATAGGCGCAGTGGGGTTATGGGAAGTGCAAGACCAAGGGTCGCGCCACTTTCCAAAAATAAAACTGGTGTTCTACTATTGAAACGTCGCTACCTTTTTATCATTGTGGAGTGTTCGACCGTCGGAAGATATTCTGGGCTATGGAACTAGAGTTTGTATTGCCCTGGTTATTTTCATCTGGTCGTAACCACAATGACGCGCAAGTCGTCGATGTGATGTAACACAAAAGACTTGCACCAGGGCCAAACAACAGCAGGGGCGGTGTCCCATGCGACCTTTGCATTTCACTGTGGCATACTGTTCAAAAACAGAAAGCTACTGCCACTGTCTGTCATCCTAGTTTTAACTAGGGAAGTCTCATTTGTTTCTGTATCACTGACTTTAGATTTTCTGTACTGCAATATCGATTTCAAAGGCACGCATTGGTACAAAACAGAAAAAGCAAGATATCATCACACGGAAATTCTCTTCGAATTTTTGCTACCATCATCACTTCGCGTTGTAGATGTCCCTGTAGTAATTCTGCTTTGTAGAATCTTCTGAATGTACTCGCCACTAACTCAAACGCGTTCTTCCAGCGTAGGCATCTACTCTAAGGTAAATGTTTCTGTGTTTACATGATAAATTACGCTTGTAGCAGTTCTCTCTACGGGTGCTATTACTATATAGCACGTAATACTCCTACATAACAAATGTACGACCTTTCAACGGTTTCACCTTCTGTATGGGCTGAAAATTTATGTCTTGTCAAGATAAGTAGTGACGGTACGTCTTCAGCATCATCTTTCTAGGAATCTTTTTGCCTTCTCTTGGGTAATTACCTAATTTATGGTGACTATTTCATAAGTTTTCTCGTTAACAGTTTTCTCTGGATTATTTCTCATGGTTTATTCTGCAATCCGCTTTTTCTTTACTTCTTTCCCTTTCACTTAATTACTTTTTCCTTATCTTTGGTAGCAAGCTGTCAGTGTATGTACTTCGGGCAATTTTCCTGTCACATACCCATTCGGATCTTCTACAACAATTTGTTAGTACTCATTTTTTAAGCAATAGAAACTTCACAGCAGTAATTATTTCACTTAAAACTTTACTTGTATTCCCCATCAAAAGACAGCTCGGAAATGCACTACCGACGCTGAACAAGAATAGTTAGGTGAACGTACTCCTGCAGTAAAGGTAAATCTTATGTTCTAGGTGCCACTCTACTCGATAGCAATTCAAGCCAAATGTCTCTAAATCTATGAGACTTAACTTCTTTGGTTAGTGGTCCCTAGACTTGCAAACTACTTAAACTAAGTTCAACTAACGTAAAGATAACACACTCTCCCATACTCCAGGCAGGACTCGAACCTCCGACGGCGGGCAACCGCGCGTTCCGCAGCAAGGCACCTTAGAACGCTCGGCCACTCCACCGCAGCACGATGGCAGTTATGTGGACATAAAATTATCGTATATGTGTTTCACATTCATTGAGGAAAATTTCAAAAATTGAAAATAAAAAATAGAAATAAATACGAATACTATCATTTGTTGAGGTGTAGTCAATATTGTTCTTTTCGTGTACTATATCAGTGTTTCCATACCTTACCGATAATGTTCGCAAATTAAGTCTCAAACATTAATAGTAACATTATATGGTGAGGTGTTTGTAACTTACTTATGTGTTAGAGATGATTAATTAATAATATTTCGTCACCAGTTACAAATGTTTATTTTTTAATGTTTATTATTGTTTACTGCGTTGCGATGCTACAACTAAAATGTCAAGAAGCAGTGAGCACTACATATGGTTCAGATTTACAAGTTACAGTAACAGAAACAAAATATTACATCGCGTCAGGGAGATAGTTCATCTCGTTAAACCAAATCGCTTTTTCGTTCATTTACCGTTTCGTTATAAACTGAAGTCCTTGAAATCGCAGTTGTAGATCCGACACGGTTGGAATATTAAGAAAAATAATAAAAAACGTATCTGTGACTGATAATGGAATATTGTTAATAATCATTCATAACCCACATTCATCATTTTTTTAAAATCATGCTTGTCTTTTAGCTGTTTTTATTTTCATTCCTCTTTTGCTACTTTGACCAGGATTCCATTTTAAAGCATAAAAAATGAAGTCGTGTAATGGCACAGAAAAAGGTTAAAATACTTTATTGCACATTGCATTACCTTACTTTAACTTGCACGTAACTATTAACAGCCTGTGATCTACACTGTCAAAACAATAAGCGGGTGAGATATCATACACAATATTCATATGGTGAGGTATTTTACTCAGATATTGGTTACAGCTGTACTTTGTGTGTGCTACAGTACGATATTTTGCTGTCTCAACTCTTTACTTGAGGTTTACATTGTGTTTACTTAGAGCGAGGCACTATAATAGTGAAAAAGTCATTCTCGTTGCCATCTAATATGGTTTGTGATCACCTCGGACGGCCAGTAGAGTTGCACACCTGCGTGGCATGAGGTTATCAATCAGCTGTTGAGGGATATTTGGCCATTCTTCCATGAGTGCAGCTCTGCAACCACTGTTAAGAGTGCTGGTCTGGCTGAAATGCGTCTGCCAAGTCCATACCAGAAATGCTCAATCGGGTTTAAGTCCGGTGAACAAACTGGCCACTCCATTATATCAATTCCCTCAGCTTCAAGCATGTTGTCCACCAGTGCAGCTCTGTGAGGACGTGCGTTATCGTCCACCAGAAGGAACTTCTCCCCTGTGTCTCCAGCGCGGGGTCAACAAAACGACGAACGATCTCTTCTCTCTACCTCTCAGCAGTCAAAGCGCCATTCTGTACGACATAGAGGTCCGTACGTGGATCAATACTGGCTCCTGCCCATTCAGTCCCTCCACCACCATGATATGGTGATGTTTTCTACACGCCAGCCGCGGTGGCCGAGCGGTCTGCGGCGCGCCACTCTGCACGGCCACTACGGTCGGGCTTTCGAATCCCCCCTCGGACATGTATATTTGTGCCGTCCTTAGTATTAGCTAGTTCATAAGTAGTTTGTAAGTTTAGGGACTAATCACCCCGTACTTAAGTCCCATAAGCTCTACAAACATTTGAACTTTGTTTTCTAATCAGGATTGTTTCGAGTTCCAAGTTCTCTTCAGATGCTTGTCCGGCTCAACACAAAATCTTAGAAAGCGGCGCCATTCGTAACGACTCCTATCCTGAGGTTCGTCCGCCCAGTTTCTGCTGACCAGACTGTTTTTTGGTCTTAAAGGAAAGCAAACACTGGGTCTCCATGCATAGAGACCACATTGCTGAGGGCGATTTCGGACTGTTTGTGTTGATATTGTGCGCTCTGTTGCACACAGAGAGTTTCAGCTGAGTTGCATTCAGAATCCTGTCTCGAAGGGGCTGTTAACCACATAACAGTCATCTCTTTCTGATTTTACCAGTGGACGACCTTGACTTGCCTTCTTTTATCGGTTGCAGTTGTCTGAAATCGCTTCCAGGCCCTTAAAATGGTACTATGGGACACTCCAACAGCTGCAGTCACCTCCCTCTGCGTCTGTCCCGCTTCCTTCCTATGGCTCTCCATGTCATAGTTTCGGGACAGTCACATTGTTGTAGTATTGCAAGATCAGCTGACTACACTATTTGAACCCAACTGTATGTGTAATTCGTTCGGTACAGTAAAACACGAGTCGACACCAAACCGCTCTCCAGTGGCGGATCCAGGGGGGTGGCTAAGGGGCTGAAGTCCCCCCCCCCCCTCAAAGTACCTTGCTTTTAGTGTTTCCCTTGGTAATTCTCATCATCGACTGGATCTAGCCCCCTCCAAAAGTACCTTGCTTTTAACTCAACTGGGTCAAGCCCCTCCCAAATCAAAGTCTTGAATCCGCCACTGCCCCTCTGCAGTAGCAACTACGTTATTGCCACTACCTTGGTTGCCGTGATCACAGTCTATCACAGACAGTCGCGAAACTCTCTAGGAAAAAAAAATTGCAGCTGAAGCGATACTAGCGCTCCAAGCGGCCGTTACGGAATAACAGTGGAATGACATGATGCAAACAGAAAGAAGTTGCCGTTTTGAATGCTGTTACTTTCATATTTCCTGGTCACTGAACGTTGCTGTGAACTTTCTAATACATATACGAAAACATCATTAAAGTAATATCACTGCTTCTGTTAATTGCAGTCAATAATTTAACAAACTGTCAGTGCAGTGTAATTCATGCAGTTCACAATACCCGAGTCATATTAATATTGTCTGAAAGCTTTTGAAAGCAGAAATGAATTGCAACCTGATGTGTTGAAGTATATAAAAGGAACTGATTATGGAAGGAAGGAAGCTTAGGGTTTTACGTCCCGTCGACAGCTTGGTCATTAGAGACAGAGCTTACGCTCGGATTTTTGGAGAAGGATGGGGGAGGAAATCGGCCGTGCCCTTTGAAAGGAACCATCCCGGCATTTGCCTGGAGTGATTTAGGGAAATCACAGAAAACCTAAATCTGGATGGCCGGAGGTGGATTTGAACCACCATCCTTCCGAATGCGAGTCCAGTGCGTTACCACTGCGCCACCTCGCTCGGTTAAATGATTATGATTATGTTCGCATTCTCGATGCGTACTGACATGTTGGACGAGTTTTGTTTTAGCGTATTTCGGACATTGTAATACTTTTGAAAAAGTACAAACGATTTTTATATTGTAGGGGACTATATTCTAAATCGTCGTTTAAACTATCTTTTCACCTTGTCCTTGCTTCTGCGTCTTTCGTGAACGTATCATAATTTTTAGCTACTTGGCAGGTATCAAACTGAATATCTTCAAGAATGTGACGTGCTAACATTAACAGCTTATATATGGACTTATTTATTTGTAGCTACGTTTTCACTTCATCAAACTAGTAGGTAATCGACAAAACATGTAAGTGTACAGGCTTATCATTTTGTGAAGCTGAGGTACGAACTTAATGCAGTCATTCATACTGTACTTTTATTCAGCAGTAATATTATGAAATCGTGGACAAGAATTTGCGATTCTCTTTAACAACAGAAGTTTGGACGTGAATTAATTGTTGAAGATTTACTTCTATGCCTAAAAGTATAATTAACCACAGTAAACGAACACCTGTTATTCATAACATAATTCTGTTACTTCTGAGCATCATTTGCAAATGAGAGATTTCCGAATTATATTTTTTACAGTTGCTACAA
This sequence comes from Locusta migratoria, assembly GCA_026315105.1. Lineage (NCBI taxonomy): Eukaryota > Metazoa > Arthropoda > Insecta > Orthoptera > Acrididae > Locusta > Locusta migratoria. The sequence continues at coordinate 214,397,555 of CM048745.1, read as the reverse complement.
TTTATAGTGCCACAAAAGCTCGTAAATACACAGTTATTTTGAAAATGCTGCTTCAGTCCAAATACACATTCATTACTCTATCGCTTCGCGGTGTGATTTTACGACCCGGCCGCTTGGCAGCGCTGCAGTCGCAAAGTTGCAGAAATTCACTGGGAGTTTCGCGACTCTTATGTTCGACTCTGGCCGTGATGTTGTTGTCTCCGTTCCAAACAACCCTCAGAAAGACGTCGAACTATTTCAATTCATGCTGGCGTTGACAATACTTTAGAACCTAAATATGTCAACTGATTCGTTTTGACCTTTTTCTTACAATCAAGAGATACACAGCCTTACGTGACTACTGGTATTTTGAGCCTATTTATATGTCGTAACATGACATATCTCATCATTATCATTCGCACTTTAACGCAAATTGTAATAACAAAGTAAAGAGCAATTACAGCTGAAATCGAAAACGACATTTAAAGACTTGACGTACGCCTTTAGCTCATACTGTAGGAAGTTAACTGCCCCTAGCTTTTAGTAGTCTGAGTGACGTAGCCGGAACACACCTGAAGCGACCTTCGGACAGCTTGCTGACATTTACCTCACCAGGGAAAAAAGATCAGAAAATCGGTTGCCTATAGCCAGTTTGCAACTTCAGCGACCGTCGCCACTTTTATTTGCTTTAACTTGCATACGACATCGCGTTCGCGACTCACATTTCTGAGGTCACTTCACCAGCTGTCTCACCGCGTAACGTACTGTATGTTACCAAGGTCTTTATGCTTCCTCATGGCTGTCTGGCAAGAAGCATGCTTTTAGTGACTGGTTGGTAATAATTCTCCAGAAAACAGCGTGGTGACCTTGTCGTCCCTCCATGAATTCTACTTCCCTCTTGACTGCAGCATACACTGTGTGACCCTGTATAACGCCGCAGAGGCGACTGTGTTTGGATTAATTCCTCCGTGTAAGTGGAACCGCATTTAACACATACTAGTATTACCTGTGGTCGAAAATCAACCAATTGTATTTACAATGGTCACTGGGGGTAAAATTTTACGTATCATGTCGGCGGCCTCGCCTGATTACGTTGGCAACATCAAGAACACGATAGAAAATCTTTGCCCATTTGTTCGAACCACATATAAAGACTCGATTGGTGTATCGTACAGACCATGAAGTAAACAAATAATGCTGTTCCTGCTTTATGGTTGACAGGTTCTTGTATGTACCCTCGTCATTCTCGACTTCGTAGTTCCACCCGAGCACTGCTAGATGCCTCTCCCGGCGCATCGTCCTTTATATCGGCATTCATATGAAAACATCCATTTCCTTTAACCACTCTTAATCAGTGAGTTGGGAGCACTCCATGTTTCGAGATTCACTTCTTTTTATACGTTATTTTAATACTGCAGATGCGTTGCATTACAGCGTCTTTGGTCGAGGCGAAGAGCCAATCAGTGTGCTGATTGTTGGAGAATGTAGAAATTGATGCAAGCTGTAGATACGAAAATTTCTACTTCCTTTTACCACTTTTAATGGCTAAATGCACACATAATATTTATATTCGTGAAATCTACGACAAACAATCTTTCGAATTATGTAACTTTCATTGTCCTTCTTGTATGAATAAATTAGTAATCTGTACCACAATTTTCGTGTTAGCGTATTTATATAATGATTCTTAATGGTTATGACAGTCAACCGATATCCTACCTGTAACTTATTTCTTCGAAGCTGACCGAAACACACATTAAAATTTACAGAGTTACCCTCTTATAAAAATGAGAAAGGTTATATTTTGTTTATGTTATTCTTGTTTGTTTAATAATGTTATTATTATTGTTGTTGTTGTTGTTGTCTTCAGTCCGGAGACTGGTTTGACGCAACGCTCCGCCCTGCTCTATCCTGAGCAAGCCTCTTCATCTCTTCATAAGAACGGCAACCCATATCCATCTGAATCTGTTTACTCCCTCTGCGATTTTTACCACACACACTTCCCTCCACTTCCTTTATGTCTAAGAACGTGTCCTTTCAATCGATCCTTTCTTTTAGTTAAGGTACGCCAAAAATTCCTTTTCAATTCCGTGCAATACCAACTCATATGATCTATCCACCTAATCTACATCATATATATATATATATATACATGTGGCGTCTGTTTCGAAAGAAAAATCGTCACTTCTGATCCTGCAGTTGTTATTCTTTCATATTGACAGAATATATGACATCAACTGCGAATGGGTACAGCTGAAAATATGTACCGTGTCTGGATTCGAACCCGTGTCTCCCGCTTTCTAGGCAGTTTCGCTGACCACTACACCACTGCGGACACTGCAAGGACTAGCTTTGCCCATTCCCAGTTGATGTCATATATTCTGTCAGTGTGAAGTGACGTTCTTTCGGAACAGACGCCATATACAGAGTGTTTCACTAAGTGTGATTGCCAAAGCGTTACACCACAAAGATATAATTTTTTAAATGGAACAATAGTTTTTTTCTATCGTGTATTGGATTCGTTTAAACCAGCTGCGTCCAAATCAATTCAAACTACATTCCTATCACTGTTAGTTTGGGAGCTACAACCCTTCAAAGTCCCGGGTGCGGAGGCTGCGATAGCGTAGCTCACTGGCCGAGTGGCTATCCCCTGGGGAACGGCCCACTGTCTCATGACCACCAGCCAGTCAGCTACGCTTTCGTAGCCTCCGCCGCCTAAACTTTGAAGGGTTGCAGCTCCCAAACTAACAGTGATAGGAATGTAGTTTAAATTGATTTGGACGCAGCTGGTTTCAACGAATCCAATGCACGGTAGAAAAAACTATTGTTCCATTTAAAAAATTATGTCTTTGTGCTGTAACTCTTTGGAAAATGATACATTAAACCATGTTCATAGCTCCGCAGAAAGTGTAACATTTCTTGTGTTCACCTACCGCATTAAAATTTCCTGTCACCTATTATTTTATAAGTTACAGAGGCAAACACACTTAGTGAAACACGCTGTATATATATATATATATATATATATATATATATATATATATATATATATATATATATATATATATATATATATATATAATTATATGCCGGTGACGGGCAATGATCCTTTCGTTAGTAAGGATGGGTGGGTAAGTTTGGGGCCCTTACTCTTACTCTTACGCTAATTAGTTCATGAAACTACGAGTGTGAGTACTGTGGGCAGGGTGGAGTTGGAAATTTGGCGAGAGGCGTCTTTTAGGTAGTCCTTGCAGGGGCGCTGATCACTGTGTTCCCAGTGGTGTAATGGTCAGCGTAACTGTTTGGGAATCCGAATCCCGGCTAGGTACACATTTTCAGTTTTGCCCATTCGCAGTTGATGTCATATATTCTGTTAATAATCTTGATCAGTCTTCTGTAGAAACACATTTCAAAAGCCTCTATCCTGTTGCTATCTAAACTATTTGTCGTCTAAATTTCACTCCCGTACAAGGCAATACTCCACACAAATGCCTTCAGAAGAGACTTCTTTACACTTAAATTAATATTCGATGTTAGTAAATGCCTCTTTTTCAAAACCTCTTTTCTTCCCATTGTCATTCTGCATTTCATATCCTCTGTACTGCGCCCGTCGTATGTTATTTTACTGCAAAGTAACAGAACTCATCTACCACCTTTATTGTTTCGTTATCTAATCTAATTCCTTCAGCGTCGCCTGATTTTCTTAGATTACATTCCATTACCCTTGTTTTGCTCTTGCTGACGTTCATCTTAGACGCTCCCTTCAACACATTATCCATTCCAGACTATATTCCATTACCCTTGCTTTGCTCTTGCTGATGTTCATCTTAGACACTCTCTTCCATTTCATTCAACTGCTCTTACAGGTCCTTTGCTGTCTCTGATAAAATTACAATGTCATCAGCAAAAATCATTTTATTATTATTATTACTTCTTCACCTTGAACTTTATTTCCTTCTCCGAATTTTTCCTTGCTTTCCTTCACAGCTTACAACCCTGTCTTACTTCCTTCCAAACCACTGTGACCCTTTCGTACCCTCGACTCTAATAACTGCGGTCTGGCTTTTGTAAAAGTTAAAAATAACCCTCCTTTCCCTGTATTTTACCCCCGATGACTTCAAAATTTGACAATGTCAAAAGCTTTCTCCAAATCTACAAAAGCTAGAAATGTAGGTTTGTCTTTCCTTAATCTATCTTGATAATGAGTATTGCCTCCCTTGTTTCTACATTTCTCTTGGATCTAAACTAATCTTGCCCGAGTTCGACTTCTACCAGATTTTCCTCTTTCTGTAAATAATTCATGTTAAAATTTCGCAACCATGACATATCAATATTGGTTAACAAACTAAAAAATGTTCTGCCTTACAGTTAAAAAGATTTGCAAACCGACGCAATAATTTTCAGGAATGCAGTTGTTGCGCTGTCATCTCATACTGCTTAGTCATAACTGGAATTTTCTGTAAATATTCAATAATCCATATAACGAATTCTGTCTCCGTACCGGAAGAACTAAACACTTACATGTGTTAAAGGGGGGGGGGGGGGGAGAAAAAATTACGCATGTTTTCTTTGCAAATGATGTCCTACCTACCAGCTTCAAAGAAGAATTGCAAAGGACGAATGAGAGTTTAGCGTCTACAGCCAGAAGGTCTGGATCTCTTGTAAGTGAACAAAAAACATAATCTCCCATGATGAACCTGGTGGAGGCACTTGCAAGAGGATTCCTACAACTACAGGAAGTTGGGAGCCGGAAATAGAAGAAACTGGAGGAGTTCAGGTACCTTGGTTCGGTATTTTCAAGAACAGGATCGTGTGAGGCCGTGATTAATGCCAGGATACAGGTAGGTAATAGTTGTTATCGTAGCCTTGGCCATTTACTCAAGGCTGTCAAAAGCGGTTAAGTAAGATTGTACAACAGTAGTGCTGTAAGGATGTGGATCATTGAGCACTCGGAAACACGACTGCAAAAAGCTACTGGTATTTGAACGGAATCTCCTGCATAAAATATTCGGCCCTGAGCAAGATGCAACAACTTGTGAAAGGAGCATTAGGCACAACGAGGAACTGAATTAACTGTATGAGCGACCAAAGATAATAGGAATAGTCGGCAGTAAGCGTTTAGAGTGGGCTGAACACGTCTCACGAATGAGCAACAAACGATGACCAGCAAATATCCATGGTAGAAGGCCAAGAAAGAGACGGATCACTGGATTCCACGAAGATCTAATCAAGATGAGCAACTGTCGCTATAGAGCGAAAAACGCACCCCAAGGGGGAAGAAACCTTGTAGCTGCATGCAGCCGCGGTGGAGTAGCCGAGCGGTCTAAAGCGACTTGCTGCGTAGCGCGCGGTTGCTCGCTTTGGAGGTTCGAGTCCTCCCTCGGGCATGGGTGTGTGTGTTTGTCCTTAGGTTAGTTTACCTAGGTTTAAGTAGTTTGTAAGCTACGTACTGATGACCACGCAGTTTGGTCCGATAGATTTACAAACATCAGCTGCATGCAGTCCCCTATGCCTAATGCCGCAAAGCAATGTTAATACAGGAACAAACATTGATGTACACACGACTCGAACTAGCTGGGTAGCCATCCTTTTCTTTATGGTTTGAAATCGAGCATCTCTTTATGCTATGTCTTCAGAAATAGTTACTTTTATCTTTGAAAAATAGCTGGTTTTGTGTATTTGTTGTAGGCTTTTGCCCCTGAAACTGTTTATGATTTTTCATGGTGAAATTTTTGATGGTTTTTGTGCGGTGGGCTATTAGTTTGATGGGATGATGTCATTTCTTCGTGATGGTGAGCTGATGATGTTTGACTTCGGCGACGATTTCTCAGTGAGAGTTTTTCTAAGTTTTTTAGTGATGAATTTGGAGTTTTTATTTTCTAAATTGACGATTGATGGTTGTGAAAGATGTTTTGTGTTGTGGGTTCCTGTCTTCTCCTAGGGAGTTTATAAGTTCGAATGTGGAATTTTGGCAAGTATCAAAGAAGGCTATTGATTTTTGTCTTTTGATTTGGTATATCGTCGCATGACCTAACGTGATTCGAATTTCTTCGTTTGTGGTGTACTGTGGTTTAAATCAAAAGCAAGTATGAAATGTTAAATCGCGAACTACCCTTTTGTCATTTTTGCAAAAATCTGACACTGAGAAATAGGGGAGCTGGCTGGAACGCACTGCAGAAGTGCAAACTTTTGTTGTGAAATAGTGTACGCAGCTTTCCAACGATCTCATTGTTGTAGCCTTACCTTTCAGTAGTTCTTACAGTTTGCTGAAACCTGATAGAAAACATTGTGTCTATTGTCGAAGTGACAATACACACGTTAATTTTTGGTCCTAGTTATCGTCATTACTATAAAATTAATCTGTGTCAAATCACTTTAATGATCGTAGTAGTGTTGATCCAATAGTAGTTAACCTCGTTGTGTGAAATATTGTTAGGAATGTAGAATAAGTAACGTAAAAATAAACGCCTGTTGGTTTCCAAAGATATTTCTGACACTGCGCTTTCTACATCAGTAAAAATACTGAGGGTCATCCTTAATGCCTCTTTAAACACTCCTCTCTAGACATTCTTCCTATAGTTAAATTTAATGCTCCGCCAACAATTACAGATATTTGAAACCATCTCTATACCAAAGGAATTTGTTATATCATGTCTGACATTAATATCAGTCTCGTACTGAGCTGCATTGAATATCGGCAACTGAACTTCTACTTGTGACGCCGTGACAACGATCAGCATGAAACACTTTAAACAGATTTCATTTTCAAAAGTAGTTTTACACTTCTAACTGAATTAGCATTGTTAGAAAATATTGTATCTTTACTCATTTTAACTTTCTGGAGGCAATAATGGCAATAATCCAACGACAAAATCAGTTTCAAAACATTGCTGTCTGTTTCATACATTACACAATATTTCTAATACACCTGAGATCCTTTCGTACTAAAGATACTCTGATTATGCAACAATATGACACTTACTTCAAGAACAGTGGTAGGAGATTCTAAAGCTGCATAAATCATACAAGGTGAAGTTAAATTTTTACTATTAGTTCTCCATTCAAAATTCAGCAATACAACTTCTACAAATACTACCAACAAAATGATTATATCAATCGGTATTAATTATGATACACTCTACTGTGCTACAACAATGCCTTTTGTTAATTATGAGCAAACTCAGATACAAATACAGAAAATTTCGATAGCCTCGTTGTACCTTACCAATAACTGTGGGAAATAATATGAAATTATTCCCACAGCAAGCAGTTTCGTGTTGGCCGCAGCTCGCGGACCAGACAACCTTCCAGTCGAAAGCTCAAACGCTGACTCTCCTACTCTCCACACTACCAGCGCGGTCTCCACTGACCTCAAAGATATTACACACTCAGGTGAGTGGTGCCAACTTTGTACCAACGTGACAGATATTAATTACGTTATAACCATCCGGAGTCAGAGATCTAATATGACAGCTATGTTTCATTGTACGTCTGCTATGATTCGTAGTATTTTGTTTTGAAAAAGTTTCAGTCATTGCGATGCTTGTGTCGGCCGCCATACTGTACACCTCTGAACCATATAGTACAGTTGGGAGATTGTCTTCCAAACGTTCATTGTGGCTTCTGTGGAGGGCCCCCTACCCTTCAGCAGTGGAAATTCAACCTAGTCTTTCCTCTGTTACTCGCCTATGCGGTATGATGCGAGAAAATTAGGTTTCCATAGATCTTTATCCAAGGTACGTAATCTCTCTTCTCCATGGTAATTATTGGTTATAAAGTCTCACTCAAATTAGTAAACCTGACAGCTTCTATGCCACCTAGGACAAAATTAGTATAAATAAGTCTCTTAATACGTAATTACATTATCAACTCTCTTAAAGTGTACTAACTTTACACGTTGTAAACACCGTGCTAAAAATATGCAATTTCTCTTCGAATGCGGGCAGAAACTCCCACTAAGATTATGCCATATGTCTTCAAATTCATACCGGTATGCAAACAAACCGGAAGAAAATATTTCGTAGTGCTCTCTCCGCAATAAATACAAACCGCAGTGTCGAGACCTGTAATGGACTTGAACAACTCTACACTCCATTTCCAAAAGCGATGCAGCTGTCTGCGTTCCACTGCACATTCTCAAATCATTCCTGGCGAACGTAATGTTGCTACATTTCTGGCAGCTCTGGCGCAGGCATGCGCTGCTGTAGATTGTTGGTGGTTCGTACTATAGCTTTTTTTGCAGTTTGCATAAAATATGGAGCAAGCAACTTGAATATTCTGTAGATGATCTGATTAAGAGGCACATTTCAGTAGATGTTTTGAGATAAAGTTGACCCTACACCGAATTTCAGTGAAACAACGGGGATCATTGATTTGGCACAAATTTTGTGTGTAAATGGATTTATGTACCCCTTTCAAATTAGAAGAATATTTCGCGTGAAGAAGCTCCTAAGGGAAGGTAAAACAGTACGTAAAGAGTTACAAGTAATGTACAATTTTAGAGTAACATGTGTCTAGTCATAGCTGTAGTGTAGCAGTTAAGTTCACAGATTTCCAATTTCTTTGCTTATGTGTTATTCCCACTAATGCCATTTTTATGTTACTGTTCACGATGTTAAACTATTTATTACAAAACTTAAGTAATTTTAAAAGCTTCAATTTATACACGTCTGTTTAATGTATACAATTTTTCTGCGATTAAGACTCTTAAAAACAAAAGGTAAATAGGTGGTGGTAAGAAAAATTTAAAATTTACTTTGAAAGTGTATGGAAAAAGTTGTACTTTAGTGCATGAGTTCCACAACGCTTTTTTTTCCTTCCTCCTTTTTTCTGTGTTTTTATTTCGTGAACAGAGATGCTCGGGGGTTAGGAGGTAGTTTCAGGACATATTAATCCATGAAACACCTGAAATAAAAAATTTATTAACAAAATAAGAGCATTAGGTAAACGCAATATCGCAATAATATAAAGACAGAAGGAAATACAATCAGCTTAGTTTTGTAACGCCGGCCGCGGTGGCCGAGGTGACTAAGGCGCTCCAGTGAAGGTCAGCCCGGCCACTACGGTCGGGGGTTCGAATCCCCCCTCGGGCATGGATATTTGTGCCGTCCTAGTTCGTAAGTAGTTCATAAGTAGTTTGTAAGTTTAGGGACTAATGACCCCGTAGTTAAGTCCAATAAGCTTAACAAACATTTGAACATTTTAGTTTTGTAACGTCGCCGCGGGGAGTAGCCGAGCGGTCTAAAGCGCCTCGCTGCGGAACACGCGGCTGCTCACCGTCGGAAGTTGTAGTCCTCCCTGGGGCATGGGTGTTTGTGTGTGTTCAAATGTTTGTATAGTTTATGGGACTTAACTACGGGGTCATCAGTCCCTAAACTTACAAACTACTTATGAACTACTTACGAACTAGGACGGCACAAATATCCATGCCCGAGGGGGATTCGAACCCCCGACCGTAGTGGCCGTGCAGACCGTGACTGGAGCGCCTCAGTCCCCTCGACCACCGCGGCCGGCTGTTTGTGTGTGTGTTTGTTGTCCTTAGGTTAGTTACCTAAGTTTAAGTACTTTGTAAGCTACGGACTGATGACCACGCAGTTTCGTCCGATATATTTACAAACATTTGAACATATTTGTAACGTTGTAGTACACTGCTAACGTTTCATATGAGATACCACTGCCGTTTTGTGTCTGTGGCACTGTATACGTTGCCCACGAAACGCATAAATGTGGCTTTACCTCACACAGGTAGCTGAACAAGTTCTACAAGTACGAGGTGATTCGGAAAATAAGTTCCAGTATCTGTTATATATTTTTTTTTCCTCCGGAGCATTTGATTGTGAGGAATCATATACCTTAGAACAGGTACACCATTCAACCATTTTCCAGCATCATTTTTACACACATTCAAAGATTTCAAAAATTCCAGTTGTCTTCTGCTTATAATTCTGCTCTCTGTGAATGTAGGCACGCACTAACTCACTTCTTGAACACCCTACCCTCTGACACATAAGAAATAACGAATGGAGTGCTTTGTGTGACCCCATCATCCACGTTTGAAACAAGTTCAACATTCACAACAGGTAGTCAGCAACTTCGTTATTCAATACGAACGTCAATGACGCCGTTCCATAATGTGCGCTACCAATGTCGAACAACAATTTTACTGGTAACTAGATTCCATCTTGTGCCAGCCCACCACAGAATTATAATGAAATAAAAGGATTTTATTGTTGTGACTTGTACCGGCAAGACATTTTAAATGTTTTTTATGACATGACTGATAAAAATGTTTTAAGCAGAGCACAAAGGTCATCATGACTTGCAATTCTGCACTGATGATGTCCCATCATAGGGACGAAATCGATATGTTCTGAAGTTAAATAAAAGAAACATCTCACATCGCCTACCAAGCGAAAACCTTTTATTTCATAACAATGTTACTCGTAATGTTCCCGTCCACTACAGTAAACACACGATGAAATGCTGCCGCTCTTATTTGTTTTGCACAAATAAATCCTATTATTCAATGTACGTCGCACTTGGCGGGATTGCTGTACACATTTTAAACACCAGTATTGATGACAGCAACTGCCAGATAAAAAAATCACAATTATACAAAAGAGACCGGAACTTAGTTCTGAAACAACCTCGTATGACATAATGTCTCAGGTTGGAAAGGGTTCTTTTGTCAAGCAAATAATGTCCGGATAGTTTCTAAGATACAATTCCTATTGCATACGAAGTACAAAGAAAATAATATAACGGCAAACAGATATTAATTGAGGTAGGAGAGCTGCCAGATAGTAAACTTACTACCTCGGTGCAGTTATGCCAGTATCTCTGGTAATTATCTGAGGTATTTTAGATAAGATATTTGCATGCACTAAAAATTGGCAGTTGATCCTCAATAATGATAAGTTTGAAGACATCCACATGAGCACTGAAAGAAATCCGTTAAACTTCATTTACACAATAAATTAGTCAAATCTACAGGCCGCAAATTCTACTAAATGCCTACGAATAACGATTAGGAACAACTTAAATTGGAAAAATCCAATAGAAAATATTGTAAAGAAGACAACGAAAGGCTACGTTTTATTGGAATAAAGGAAGTTGGAACTGTGGTACTAAAAAAACTGCCTACATTAGTCCTTCCAATTTTGGAATATTGCTGCGCATTGTGGGATCCCCACCATGTGGGTCTAGTGGACGATTTAGAGAAAGTTCAGAAACGGGGAAGCTCGTTTTGTATTATCGCGATATAGGGGAGAGAGTGTCACGGAAATTATGCACGAGTTGGGGTGGGAATCATTAAAAGAAAGACATTATTCGTTGTGGCGAGATTTGCGAAATTTCTATCACCATCTCTCTCTTCCGAATGCGAACATATATTGTTAGTACCCATTACGTAGGGAGATACGATATAATAAAATAAGGGAAATCAGATCGAAAACGGAAGGTTGTAGGTGTTTCTTTTTTCCCCCGTGCGATTAGGGAATTGAACTGTAGAGAAATATCATTAAAGAGGCTCGATGAACCCTTTGCCATGCACTTTAATGTGATTTTCAGAGTGTTTATGTAGATGTAAGTTAGATGTCAGCGCCACAAAAGTTAAAATGCGTTAACTTGGCGTGCAGTACTGGATGCACTAACAAAATAACGTAGGCTGAAATATGTTTATATCTATCTGTGACTCAAAAGTAGGTGATTTTCTCTGCTATTTCCATTCAAAAACAAAAGACATGAATGCTGTAACAGTGGTTATTATGTCAAAAGTCAACGGAACCGATAAAACTGATCAACACGACAGCTTCCAGCAGCGTCGCAGATTCTGTACAGAAACTGTGAGCGTATAGGTGTACATCGTAAGTACAGAGTGACATAAAAAATAAAAATAAAACACATTTACAAACTGACAAGAGAAATCGGACATAGGACCGGGGTCAGTAATCAAAGAAGATCAGGGGATCACAAACGCCACGAGAGAGCGCAACGGTCAGGCACTGTTTAATTGGGCTGTACCCTGATGGTGGCGCGTTTTTCGCGTTCCTGAGAGAGCTGCTGTCGGACATTCTGAATGATGTTCCTATGCCTATTTGTCGGTGAATTCGAGTTTAACGTCACGGAGCTTCCGCTCATTTCAACAGACAACTGAGGCGCATCTGTTGGAAGCCTTTCCTGGCCACTGGATTGGCAGCGGTGGGTCAGTGGCATGCCAACCACCAATATCCGAAGTGCCTCCAATCTATCTTTTTATGTGGGCTACCTGAAAGGCAAGGCCTGATGTATGAAATTCCTCTCATATCGCTGGAGAGCCTAGTGGCTGACATTGCTGCGTTGGTTTGGGTTGTTTGTTTGGGATAAGGGGACTAAACAACTGAGGTTATCAGCCCCCCGGTGGGGACGGGAAGGAGAGAGGATAGGAAAGGATGGGAGGGGGAAATGAATTGCAGTCTGGGGAAGTAAAGAAGGAAGAAAGACTGCATTAGCTCGGGGCCCCGTGCTCACCACGCACGTACTCATGAAAGAACCGTGAGCCCTCTGGGGGAATTGATGCGTCAACAGGATGTCTTCGAGATGCACTACATATAGATTTATGAGGGACCACCGTAGCGTGGAATTCAGGTGTGTGTTGATGCATCAGGGCAAATCTTGGAGCATCTCCTGTAGTGGGCGTCCATTAGCAGCACGTCACTAAATAACTGCAACGCCCTAGATGGTTTGAGATTTACATTTAATATGAAACTACTGATCCTTGTTATATGCACGATATTCTATGCCATTATCCTAAAAAATGGGCTGTATATGAGTGTGTATGTGTAAGTACGTATGTATGTATGTTCCACATCTCCTCCTAAACTACTGGACCGATTTCAACCAACATTGGTACATATGTTCCTTACTATCAGGCAACAATCGCTGTCGGGGTAAGAACCACCTACGACACATACGTAAGGAGATACGTAAACAATGACAGTCGTGAAAAACGGCTGCATCATGCGATAATATTCTACATCTGCTCCTAAATTAACGGACCGATTTCAACCAAATTTGGTACACATATTCCTTATGTGAGCTAACGATTGCTGTAGAAGTACGAATCACATACGACAAATGGTTCAGGAGATATAACATCATAAACAATACGAGTTGCAAGAAACTCACTTTTACTTTTCCGCTGTCCATGGAGCAAAACTATGGCGTTTGGTATGACGTTATAATTTATAATTGCTACACTACAAACTGTACTCGCAGGAAATTTTGCAGACAGTATACGCAATTAAAGCTGAATATACGTTCGATATTGTATCGCAGAACGACACGTAATTCATACTAGGACGTAAAGAGTAACGTTCATGGAAAATCGCCCCATCAAGCATCACGTTTTAACCTATTACTTCTTTACTACTAATCGTATTCGCAACAGATTTTACCGACTTACAGCACTTACACAAATCAATATAGTGGCAGGTCGTGTAGTATCGGACGGCGGCTTATATCGGACAAGTACTGTTTCTCATACTTGCAACGTGAGGCAGCACCAGTAATGGTCACAGAAGTGTTGGCTGTGACGACAAAGGGGTCGTTACGCCATATTGTACCGCTGCGAGTTTGTGTATGAAAGTGACGGCGCATTGTCTGTTTTGTGAGTGAGTTTTCGTGTACGAAGATAACTTTGGAGTGCTGTACCCAGCTTTAAAGTAGGTGTAATTCTGTTATAAGGTGGTTAGTAGCAATAAGGGGTATTGCTCTATATGTTTATAGGAAGTTAATCTGTTTACACTTATTACTAAGCACTAGACAGTCGAATTATCTTCCCTTATCGGTCGGGTTGTATCGGACATAAGCATTGAGGGTTGTATCGGACAACAATCACAGCCAACAAAAAGCGGGTTTTGATGGATTTGTTTCATTTTACAGGCGAAATGGGCAAAGTGAGGCATATGTGGAGGGTAGAAAATATGAAGATGGCTGTCGAGAAAGTACGTTTAATGAAAATGACGATTCGAGAAGCTGGGATGGTATAAAAGGATGCTTCTGCAACAGAAAGGGAAATATCCACCGAATATGCAAGGAAAAAACTAACATTTGACGATAAAGACACTGGAAGTGATGGCGTGACTCACTGCATTACTTGTGACGAAATTTTTGAAGAGGACTGGATCCAGTGTCGACTGTGTAACGGATGGGCCCACGAAAATTGCGCAGACCTTGAAAGCAGCACTCTGTATTATGAATGCGATAGCTGTTTCTTGAATAAAAAAACAAAAGTTGTGTTGAAGATGCAGTAAAATTGATTGCTAGGAGTATAAAATGGAAAAAATTATTATTACTTGTATCATTTAGTGAATTTTTCTGGGCCGAAAATTATTAAAATAACTCAATTGAATAAACATTTACCATTTGATATGTATTAATAGAAATAAACAAGCGTTTTGATAGAAATATTTGCTTATTTTCTGTAATTTACATCTTGTCCGATACAAACCTCCAACATTTCTCTATAGTTAAAAATCAGATAAATTTTAGAAGCCAACAGATAATAGTAATTATCTACCCTAAGACTAGTTGCTAAGATGGTTGATTTATGACTTATGAGAGTACATTTTGGTGGCTATTATTTTCATATCAAGACATAACTCTATTCAAAACTTGTAAAAAAGCTTAACCGTCCGATACTGCCCGACCTTCCCCTATTCCTGCAACATTATACAATTGTACAACACATCTGTAGGAATAATAAATCTGTAAATGTAGACTTTCACTGTTCGCTTCAATCACTGCATGAATTTTCGTGCGGTTTTCACAGGAAATATAAGCGAAAATAGGTTCATAACCTAGGCATGATTTCATCAAAATAGAATTACGAAAAAAAGAGATATCGTCATTTTAAGTGTTTCCAATGGCCGCTGTGTCTGTTCATCTATTAGAAAGCACTTATCTCCAAAACTACTTCACTACTACCTTTTTCACAGGTAACTTCAGCTTACTTAGGTTTCATAAAAATTGGATCACTGTAAAAAATAACATCACAATTTAACGTTTTTAACTAAAACCGTCATGCCTGTCTTTCTCTTTCATCATGTTAATCTCGAAAACTAATAGTCGTATTTTCAGATGTTTTTCACAGGTAACGTGAGGGTGTCATGCGGTCACATAAACGCTTCATTTCACAAAATCGAATCAGAAAAAGTAAGATATCACAATTTAAATATTTTTTTCTGAAAGGAGTCGCATGTGTGTATTTGTAGAGAGTAATATCCAACAGTATTACATGAACATTCGTGGGGCTTCACTCGTAATTTTAGAATAGCTTGAAGCATAACGTATGCTTCTTTCCATAAAAATCGAATCAGGGAAAGAAAAGTTATCGTAATTTGAAGTTTTAGGTGTATTTCATGCTAGAAAAGAACAGCATAATGCAGCAAAGAACCAATAGATGCACTGTTACTTTCGTAGTGCGCCAGAAAACTAATACATAGGATTCAACACAATGAATATAAAACTGATATAATTACATACTGATATCACAGCATAACGTATACGTACAACTGCTATGGAAGTTTAAGTCTCACGCTTGGAATGACAATAGTGCAACTAGCGGAAAGAAAGACAACCGTAAGAATAATAACTGTTTTCAGCTATGTTTCTACTTCATTAATGAAATACTTATTATATTTCAGCTTTCCATGCCTCAGTACATTGTCAAGAGATATGAATGATCATGAAATAAATGTTTAAAATGGCGAATATCACTGATGTATATTCATGAAGATATGCCTATGTGTAACACGTTTCGCAAACATATTTAAAAAAAAAAAGAAAAAAAGAGAGAGACACTACTGACACATTTTCATGCGGTTTTCTCAGGAAACTTGAACTAAGATTGGCCGGCCGCGGTGGCCGAGGAGACTGAGGCGCTCCAGTCACTGTCTGCACGGCCACTACGGTCGGGGGTTCGAGTATCCCTCGGGCATGGATATTTGACCGTCCTTAGTTGTAGCTAGTTCATAAGTAGTTTGTAAGTTTAGGGACTGATGATCCCGTAGTTAAGTCCCATAAGCTTTACAAACATTTGAACATTTTGAACTAAGATTGGGGCAACATATAGGCATGATTTCATCAAAATCAGATCACGAAAAAAAAAAAAATACACCGTAATCTTGTTTTCAGTAACTGCCTGTTCATCTATTAGAAACGCCTAATCTTCTAAACTACTTCACGGATTTGCATGGAGCAACTTCGTTTCATAAAAGTGAGATCACGGAAAAATATTTTGATGTAGGCTATGCTCTAAGTATGGATGGCAAATAAGCGATAGAGGAGGTGTAGTGCACCAAGGAACTAAAAGAGGCCGCTGCTGTGAAATAAGTTGTTGTTTGGATGTTTTAGGGGGACAAAACAGCGGAGATCATCAGTCCCCCATTCCATCAATGGGCCTCACAAGAAGAGGCGTAAACGTGTAAATGAGCCCAGAGTTGAAAACAGCAAAGGGGGAGGAATAATCCCCGAGTCAGGAAAAGGACAACAATGTCGACAAGAGACAACACAAAATGGACAATCACATAAAGTCACCGAGCAACGACAAGAAATGGAATGTAAAAGCCGACGTCTGTGGTCGACCGACCGTGAGACTAAAAAGAGGAAAAGTCAGCCTCACGGAAACACATGGAAACCTCCAAACGGAGGACACGAGACAGGACGAACACAGAGTACTGAAGGAAAACTTTAAATGGAGAGGTAAAAACCACTGTCCCGAATAAAACTTAAAAACAGTATCAGCCATTTAGGCATCGTCACTTAAAACATGGGATTAAATTGCAAGAAAATTAAAACTCCGCCGCAGAGTGGCTAAAACAGGGCATTCCACCAAGATGTGGGACACCGTCAGGCCGACGCCACAGCGACACACAGGCGGTTCCTCGCCACGAAGGAGATGGCCGTGGGTCAGCCAAGTATGGCCAATGCGGAGCCGGCACAGGACTACGGAGTCCCGGCGGCAGGCCCGCATTGAAAAACGCCACACAGCCGTCGTCTCCTTTATAGCCCTTAGTTTGTTGGACATTGTCAGGCTACGCCACTCAGCAGACCAAAGCTTACGCACTCGACGTTGCAGCACTGTCCGGAGATCAGAAAACGAGAGGCCGATCTCTAAAACAGGCGCATCAACAGCGTGTCTGGCCAGCGTATCAACACGTTCGTTGCCCGGAATACCGACATGACCCGGAGACCAGAGGAACACCACTGATCGACCGGACCTGTCGAGGGTAGATAGTGTCTCTTGAATTCCTACCAGTGAAATAATTATGGGGTAGTACAGCAAGAAAGCGAACGTCTGTGATAGAATTAAGCAATCTTATCTTTTTGAATACCAACAAACATTGAACATAATGTTACTGATTTAGCTTCGTGTATTAAATTCTTAACGACATTTCTTTTGTTTATTTTGTCATGTTTCATTTTGTATCAAAAGTTTTATGAAGATACATTGTTTCGGAGGATGTTTTTTACTTACGTTTGACACCTTTATGAAGATACATCGTTTCGGACAATGACTTTTACTTACATTTGACATCTTGGCTAGGACAACTGAATTTATTGACAGAGCGATCCAATAAGGATTTTATCTGACTGAGGTCTGGAACCCTAAAAAGCCATGATATGCACATGCCCTTCTTTAAGAACCGTTGCAAGGGCATATAAGCTAGTGGATTTCTAAATCACCCAGTGTGATCGCTTAAGCAAATAAATATCCCCAGCGACTATGGTAGAACATAAAAGAAATTCAGTAGAGTCACATAAAAAGTTCAGCTGATGTAAAAAAAATGGAAGTATTTTATTTTTTATAGAATTACTTGCAATGACTGTAACAAACTTTGTATTGGACAAACAGGTAGGGCCACAGGAAGTAAGAAACTGAACATGAGCGGAGCTAGAGGTTACGAAAGTCAGACTTTACATTTGCATCACATATATTAGAGGAAGGGCAAAAATACATGAAATCCACACACAAGTACTTCATATAGCCCACATAGGTAAAAAAACTAATTCCGTTAGGAGCTCTGGAAGTAAACAAACATCTGGCTAAAAATTCTCATTTGGTTCTAAATGACCAACTACAGCTGACAATATCCTCACTATTGAGCTTTACATGATACAATACAACCGAAACGTACCACAAAACATATTAACGATCACAGTGTCATTTTATTTATATTTATATACCACCATACACAATAAAAAACGATCAGATGCTGCTACACCAATATACACATCTACTTTGCCTATCTTGTTCACCCCACAAAATCTAATTTAAAAACAAAACGAAATTATATAACTGTGATGTAATTTAGTTAAATACACCCTATTGAAATGGAACAAAACATGTAAACTGCAGTATCTGATATATAGCAAAGTAGTATGTGGACATTTTGACAGTCCAAAACACAGGTCAATGTACCAATGACTGTGAAACAATGGTAAAAGTCTTTTTATGCACATCTGTGCAAAATACTTTATCATCTCAGAACTAGCGTTTCTCGTCAACGCAAGGCAGCTGTTTACTGACGATGGCCTGATAAACTGAATACTAGGTTAAAAAAAAAAAAAAAAAAAAAAAAAAAAAAAAAAAAAAAAAAAAAAATAGAGGAAGCAAAACATTTTGATTTCTCCCCTAAACATGGAATTGTTCTACCAAGAATAGACTGAAGAATCCATACAAAATAGAACTGTCTATGCCCTGTGAAAGAAATAATACCAGAGTTTGATTTAAGGGATACCGCGAGGAAGTGTCCGTGCGCTCTTAGGAGCCTTGCTGTGAAGTGAGCATATTCTCCCTGTCGGAGGTTCGAGTTCTCCTTTGGGCATGGGGAGTGGGGGGGATGGGGGTGGCTGTGCTGTCCTCGGCATAAGTTAGCTTAAGAAGTTTGTAAGTCTAGAGACTGACGACGGCCATTCGCTGTTGATGACAGATATTCTGTGAATATGAAAGTATAACAACTGAAGGATCAGAAGTGACGTCTGTTCTTTCTGAACAGACGCCACATGTATGTATATATATAATATGCCGATGACAGGCAATGATTCTTTCGTTAGTGGAGAGGGATGGGCAAGTTTTGGGCCCTTACTCTTACGGAAATTAGTTTCTGAAACTACGAGTTTGAGTACTGTGGGCAGGGTAACGCTGGGAATTTATATCTGGGGTGAGGGGGGTGGTGGAGGCGTGGTTAGGTAGTCCTTGCAGGGGCGGTAATTACTATGACCCCAGTGGTGTAGTGGTCAGCGCAACTGCCTAAAAGCAGGAGACCCGCGTTCGAATCCCGGAACACATTTTCGGCTTTGCGCATTCACAGTTGATTTCATATATTCTGTGAATATAAAATAAACTTCTGACTTAAGTGATTTAATCAAATGAGTAAGTACACTTCCAGTGGTTGCCGGTACTCCATTTTTCGGACGGGCAGCGGTGTATGGTCCTCTGCGGCTGTCACGGGCGGACTTCCTCGTGAGTGGGGTTACGGCGGTAACGAATCCTGAGCCAGGGCGAGAGCGGACCCAGGGAGCGGCTGAGCGGCTCCCCTTGCAGCCGCGGACGTCATCGGCGGGGTCGGCAGCCGAGTGCGGTCGCCTCGTGCGGAGAAAGGCGGTGTGTGGACCGGTCCGCGCGTAGCCCGCGCGTCACAGCAGACGCACGGGGGAGGGGGAGGGGGTGCGCCCATTACACCGAGCCGGCGACCGGTCCGCGCCGCCAGCCCCATGTGACTCCCGCCTCACGTTCACGCCGCTTCCACCGGCCCGAATTCCATAGGGGCGAAGAGGGGGGTTTCGCTCGGCCCATGGGTAGCGGATTTACAGGGGTAAAATACAGGGAAAGAGGAGTTATCGGCAAAGGTTCGCGAATCGATTCCGTATTTATTGATTTCCAGAAAGCTTTTGACACCGTACCTCACAAACGGCTTTTAATCAAATTGCGTGGTTATGGTATATCGCCCCAAAGTTGCTATTGGATAGGGGATTTCTTGTCAGAGAGGACACAGTTCGCAGTAATTTATACTAAAGGCAGCACAAACATCCATGCCCGAGGGAGGATTAGAACCTCCGACGCGGGAGGTCGCGCGATCCGCAACATTGCGCTCCAGACCGCTCGGATACTCCCGCGCAGCCCTGAAGTTTTGATGCAGGTAAGCAGCCATTATAGAAATTACTATAAAAATTACATTAAAAAGGCTATATTTTTCTTACGCGTTTCTGGCGATGTCCATCATCAGAGATTCTAGAAATATAAATAAAAACAAAAATTGAACAAAACTTGAACATAGTTATCGCTACATTCTGGTGTACGCACTTTCTGCATACCTAAACAGTCGGTCAAGCTGAAGGCAGCATGTTATTTCACGATTAGTCCGAACAAGTTATATAAGGGGTATAATGCTCTGTTTCTGTATTTTATGCACTTTATGTGTGACCTGAGGAATGACGAATTTTAGTTTACCCTATTTCACTTGTATCACATGTTATATAAGGGGTATAATGCCCTGTTTCTGTATTTTATGCACTTTGATATATAGGGTACAAAATAGGGCAAACTAAAATTCGTCATACCTCAGGTCACACATAAAGTGCATGAAATACAGAAACAGGGCATTATACCCCTTATATGACATGTTCGGACTAATCATGAAACAAAATGCTGCCTTCAGCTTGACCGACTGTGTAGGTATGCAGAAAGTGCGTACACCGGAAAGTAGGGAAAGACCCGTCAAGGGGCAGCACTATCTGGTTAATCATTGGTTCAATAAGTAACACAAAAGAAAGTTGTACAAAATACACAAAGTGTAGTAAAAGTGGGCTTAAAAAAATGTGAAATGAATGTTAGGTTCATTACACATTAAGAACATCTTCAAATAAGCACCAGGTGCGTAAGCAGGATACAAAACAATTTTTTTTTTTCGCCAGAGGGCAGCAAAATATGATCTGCTTAACCAAGATCCAGGAAATAAAAACACAAACAAAAATGTACCTCAGTGTACAACGTCAAGATAATATAGTCTTGCACAAAGCAACATATTTGTGACTTGCGTAATGTATGTGTAACAAAATGAGCAAATCAACTTAACTGTTTGTTAGAATGTCATTAAAAAAAATCCGAAAAACCATTTACGGCTCCCTGTGAGCTGTTCATTTATTACCAGATTCGGCTGTTTAAGAAAATTTTCCGTAAACTTCAACTTAATCCAAAATAGTACCCTTATTTGCATAGTGTAGAACACACACACTACATTCAATAGTTTTTAAAAGGTGTCTTTATTCCCTTAGGTGTTTACGTAAGACACTTATTTCTGGTGTATCTGTTTTCTCAGAATCCAACTGGAAATTCTCTGCCCATTTATCCAATATAGAATCTTTCACATGAACCACAGAGAATTTTGTATACTGCAGTTCTACAAAATTTACCAGGGATTGCCTGGAGTATACAAAATTCTCTGTGGTTCATGTGAAAGATTCTGTATTGGACAAACGGACAGAGAATTGCGTATTAGATTCCGAGAACATGGATACACCAGCGATAACAGTGCCTGAGGTGAACCGGTTTATTTACAAGATGAGGTCGAACATCTACGAAACCTTCAAGAAGAATGATTATTCCACCAGAGACATAGACCTAGTTCTTCGTCTTAGGGAGAAAACTAAAAACAATAAGGAACCACAACCATTCAACGGAAAAGTGTTTCTTCCTTTTATTAGTCAGATAACAGATCGCATTCGGAAAGTGCTGAACGAATATAGGGTGGAAACTATTTTCAGACCAACTAGGAAAGATGCACGACGCCTTTTTACACTGGAGGTGTATAAAACTCCTTGCAGCTGTGGCCGGACGTACATCGGCACTACGAAAAGAAGTGTCAACACTCGTCTGAGTGAACATAAAGAGCAACTGCTGCCTGGGACATAGACACAAATTCAATTTGTTCACCAAGAAGGCGACCATGAAATCAGTTTTAAAGAGACCAGCGTTTTATGAAAAACTTCTC
The DNA here is from genome assembly GCA_026315105.1 of Locusta migratoria. Classification (NCBI taxonomy): domain Eukaryota; kingdom Metazoa; phylum Arthropoda; class Insecta; order Orthoptera; family Acrididae; genus Locusta; species Locusta migratoria. Next base: position 214,375,545 of record CM048745.1, on the reverse strand, counting down.
ACTACTACGCTCGTACATATAGAGAAGCCATTGAAATTTACAAACACGGCAATAATTTTAATAGAAAAGAAGAAGATGTTAAATTAGAGAAAATTTGGAATTCAGCATTGCACCAACACGTTCATAATCGATTCTCTTCTATCGATAAGGTTAGCATTACCAGAGACAGTCTCTAAGCCGACGTTACGTAATGTACTGTGGTACCTCCTACACCGCCTATATATGCTGCGCTCCCTCGAGCACTCATTAAAGTTCTCACTTCGCCTCCGATGATGTCTTCTGCAGTCGAAGACGAAACGTTAGGGTAAAGTTTTAGCTATCGACCACGGTCTATGAGCCTGGAAATTTTAAGTGAAAACTGAAATGTTTCTGTATATTTCTGTTCATTTTGATATAAAGGGTCATGAACTTATTAAATCGTGGTGATGCCTCTATGCTTTTGATTTATGTATTTATTACAGTGGTACCGCACTGCAATGATACTGATTGTCACAATAGTGACCTGATCTTTATTCGTTTCAAAAGCGTACAACAGTTATTGTTGGTGAACAATTTGATAATTATGTTATAGATGGGCTTTGGAACCGGCCGCGGTGGCCGAGGGGACTGAGGCGCGTCTGCACGGCAACTACGGTCGGGGTTTCGAAACCCCCCTCGGTCATGGATATTTGTGTCGTCTTTAGTATTAGATAGATCATAAGTAGTTTGTAAGTTTAGGGACTGATGACCCCGTAGTTAAGTCCCATGAGCTCTACAAACATTTGAATTTTGAGCTTTGGACTCGCAAACAGCAGCAACAGGTGATGTGGTGGCAAGGTTAGCTTATGTAACAGACACTGGAATAGAAATGTTATTTTACTTCTCTCTTAAACACTACTCTGTCATTTGAATCAGAAACCTTCCTGACATAGACCAGATATTTTACGTAATCCGGAAATTGATAATTGATAACTACATGTACAATCAAAAATTACTTGTAGAAATATAAATTTCTCTCAGTACTGACAATATACCATTTCCTTTATTGCTCTATTCAGTTCTTCGTGATTAGTATATACACATGTAATTAATCGTCTAGAACTAGAACTAGACCAGAAATACTGGTTCATTATACACAACGCAGTTCACACTTTACATAGTATTGAATTATATAATTCCTCTTAACGTAGAATGTAATCTGGTATCACGTGAGAGATTCATATTCCGAAACTTTCCATGGTAATTTCTCTGTAGTTTACTTCGTTTCACGTACCTTCTAAAACTTGAGTATTTCATACTTTTCAGAGTTTCTAGCTGTCTGTCGCTGTTTTCCCACTTGCATTACCGCAATTAACTATTTTCAAGTTATTCGCAGTGGCGTATATAAAAACATATGGTACCACTAAAAACTGCAATTAGTTAACTTCGATACTATTCATATGCGTTTCAAATTACAGACGCGTGTGATATTTTAATTCTAAGATGATGTAAAAAGACAAAGTAAAGGGTAGTGGAATTAGATACAACGCGATTCGGAGAGAGGGTTTCAGAGTGTTACATAACGCGAATAAAAGGCACTACCATCGTGCACTTTGTTCCATTACGCAGCTTGATTCAGTACGCTCCCGGCAGTATAACTGGGAGATAGTGACGTAGCACGGATTTCTGCCACCCGGTAAATTGAGACTTTGGCCATAAGTACCAATATTGTTTTAGTGTTTATCAGAATAAAATAGGGACGCTGCAATTTATTCTCCCTAATTAATTTTTGTTTTTTCTATTTTTTAGGTTATGCCGAAGAAACCCTATCTGAAGATTATTTATACGACTTTAGTTTCAAATATTTTAGCCCATTTTCAAATAAACTAAATTAAGTTCTACAATACACCCGTTGGGCACATAGTTCATTTTTAAGGGTTAATAGTTGATCTTTCGCGGGTATCCATGTGTTAGTTTGTAGAGATAATGGTTTTGAAGGTTTTCACTGAGAAAAACAGATTTGTTTGTAGCCAGGGCAAAGAAGCGAAGTAGCTGTGACGAAATATCCTTGTCTATAGAATTAGGTCGAACTTTTATTTATTGAGTCACCAATGAAAACTGAATTAACAGTTCCTTTTACCGATAGTGATGTAGCGAAGATTACTTTACGTAACGAAGCAGAGTACGTCTCACTTCACCTGGAGCGCAGGGACGAGGTCAACGTACGGTCTCGCGGATGTGGCGAAAACATGGAAAGGAGCTGCACAGCTTCACTACGTCCTAATCCTCGATGTTAACGAAGTACAGTGGTTGAAATAATTTATATTCACGGAAATTGTGACATTAACTGCGAATGGGTAAAGTTGAAAATGTGTACCCAGTCGGGATCAAAAGTGTCATCTTTTCTTTCGGACATGTCCGAAAGAACAGACACCACATACTGCATATATAGCTGAAATTATTTAAATCGAAAGTTTACTCGCAATATCGAATTTACAACTCCGGTATTAGGTATGATGTATCACCCAAGAGATTTACGAAAATTTGTGCCTAGCTACGACTCGAACCAGAATTTCGCGCTTTTCGTGGTCGGTCGCCTTGTAACTTTCGGTTATACGAACATGTTTCCAGGACCGACCGAAATTTGTGTGTACCACAATGACCATATATACGACAGTCACTACGTTCTGGATTAGTTCGTCTCTAACGTCTTAGGTATCATGTCAAATAGAAAGCAACGAAATCAAATGAACTTGCGCTATTAATATAAAATTTAAGAATATTTGGTCTATAAATATGTAAAAACATTGATTATTTGAAATGTCGTCTCGCTTTATAGATACAATTTGTTACGGCCTCCCAGACACTTCACCGGTATTGCTCATGTCTGCAATCGGTCAATCTCCTTTGTCCACATCACACACGAGCGATTTAGAAAGCAATTGTAACTATTATTCCGAACATCTCTGTATAACTAAATTCTGGCATGAACTGCTATGTTTAAGAGCTGTTGCACTAATTTCCGTATGTTCACTCTTACGTGCAAAATATGGAAAGAAATTTGTTTTGGAATGTTCAAAATGTTCAAATGTTTCATAAGCTTATGGGACTTAACTACGGGGTCATCAGTCCCTAAACTTACAAACTACTTATGAACTACTTACGAACTAGGACGGCACAAATATCCATGCCCGAGGGGGGATTCGAACCCCCGACCGTAGTGGCCGTGCAGACCATGACTGAAGCGCCTCAGTCCCCTCGGCCAGCACGACCGGCCTTCTGGAATGCTTTTATTCCGAACAAGGCTACCTTAAAAAATATACCACACTTAAAATTGACATCAAATGTGCCGTGCTCATTTTTCCAAACTGTATTTGCGAAATAAAATTCTGGAGACCTCTTACTTGTTTTTTTAACAAAACTGAGTAAAAAACTGATATGACCTCGGTGGACACTTCCTCTTTACAGAATAATTTGGCCCAGGAATGAATTATAAAGTGAACTGATTTCAACTTGATTGACCTATTTAGAAGTAGTAAGTATTTTTTTTTATGTTAGGGGAGCTTAAAAATGTCTGACTGCAACATAATAAACACACGTTGTAATTTCCTGACAAATCTGTAAGTATCTTTGAAGACGGCACCCCCCACGCTACACCACTGCTGGAAGTTTGTATTGCCGGCCGCGGTGGCCGAGGGGACTGAGGCGCTCCAGTCACGGTCTGCACGGCAACTACGGTCGGGGGTTCGAATCCCCCCTCGGGCATGGATATTTGTGCCGTCCTTAGGATAAGCTAGTTGATAAGTAGTTTGTAAGTTTAGGGACTGATGACCCCGTAGTTAAGTCCCACAAGCTATACAAACATTTGAACATTCGAATTTTTGAAGTTTGTATTTCATCATTTGTTTCAGCACTGCAGCAGTAGAGGATGACTCCAATTGTAAGTTACGAGGATTAATACGGTTTCTGTGGGCAAAACGAACGACATTAGCAGGTTTCACTAGTGTATGGCTACATTATGAGTGACGGTGTTATTCGACACTGGCATCGTGCTTTTCGTGAAGAACGCACTAACGTCCACGATGAAGGACGAAGTGAGAGACCGTCTGTTGTGAATCATGAACTTGTTTGAAAATTAGATTCACTAGCAAGGCAAAACGACCGTTTTTACCATTTCTCAACTGTCAAAGGAGAAACTCAAGGAGAGCGCCTACAGCTGACTACGCTCACAGGAGGGAGAGTTTTACACACAAGGGATTTCAAAGCTTGTGAACCGGCTTGGCAAATGTTTGAATATGTGTGGAAGTTAAATAGGAAAATATTTTATCTGTGTACTGTTCACTGTTATACAATGAAAGTCCTACTGTAAAATGTTCACTGAACTAAATGAGAATTTACTTCAGAATCGCACTCGTATTTGATTGAACCATACATTTTGATTGCTTTCCTTTCTCAATTCTTTTTCCACGTGACGTACGAGGATAATTCAATAAATAAGTCGCAAACATGTGTGTGCCGTATACCATTTGACATTTCGCGCTCACGTTTCGCCAGCAGATGATATCATATACGAGGGTCACTCCAAAAAAAAAAAAAAAAAAAAAAAAAAAATGCACACTATTTAAAAAAAGAATACAGTTTTTATTCTATATGTTTGAAGGTTTTACAGTGTGTAGATACATCCTTTAGGAACAATATTTCCATTTCTCCACATAATCCCCATCCCTCTAAACTGCCTTACTCCATCTCGGAACCAGCGCCTGTATACTCGCACGGTAAAATTCTGGACCAACACGTTGGAGCCACTGTTTAGCAGCGTGCAGAAGGCAGTTATCATCTTCAAACCTTGTTCCACGAAGACAGTCTTTCAGTTTCTCAAAGAGATGATAGTCATATGGAGCCAGGCCAGGACTGTGTCATTTTCACAGCACAGGAATTCAATGACAGCACGTTGCTTCCTACGAACATCAAGTGTAGCAGCCATCTTGAAGACATGCTAAGACGGCGCCACTCATGGGAACAGGTTGAACTAAGTTTGAGAACAAGCGGCAAGGATGTATCTACACAAACTTTCAAACATGCAGAATGAAAACTATATTTAAAAAAAAAAAATAGTGTGCATTTCTTTGGGGTGACCCTCGTATGTATATATATGCTTGTCGTACGACATCTCGCAGGCACTCAGTCAGCCTGAGGTTGTTAGTGCATGAAAGCACGTGTGTTGCACGAGTGTACACGAGAAGAACAACGTGCGGTTGTGCATGTTTTGTGGGCCAAAGGACTGTCCACAAAAGGAGTGATCCTGAAATGCGTCCCGTCTGTGCTGACAAATGTTTCTCACGGAAAGCTGTGTTCAGTTGAATCCAGAGGTTTAACCGTGGAAGGAAAAGCATAAGAGATGGGGAGCGTCCTGGTCGTCCTGCGGAGGTGTCGACTGCAACAACCACATTGCAGCGTGCGGATTAACTCATCCGTAATGACCGGCGTGTGACGATTGATGGCATAGCGCGTGCTGTAGGCTGCTCGCTTGGAACATCGTTGCAGTTCCGTAAAGTTTATGCACGGTGGGTATCCTGCCAGTTGATTGAGCAACACAAACTGAACAGAACGGGTCTGTCCTTGCAGCATCTCACTCGGTACTCAGAGGAAGGAGAGGACTTCATGGTATTAATTGTTACGGGGGACGACTGTTGGGTTCATCACAATCAACCAGAATCCAAACGATCGTCTGTGGAATGGAAACGTACCGCCTCCTCAACAAGAAAAAAGTTCAAGACGATTCCATCGGCCATCAAGGTTTTGCTCACCGTGTTTTGTGACATGCGGGGAGCCGTACTGCAGAAATTCCAGCCCCGTGGTGAAACTGTAAATGCCGCGTCGCACTACACCACTCTGCGGGAAATCTGACAGGTCATTCACCGCAAGCTACCTAGACTCCTGCCAAAGGGTGTGGTTCTTTTGGGTGACAATTCCTGCCCTCACTCAGCACAACCAAGGCAGGGGCTGTTATGAACTTTTGAATGGAAACGCTTGGAACATCCACCATACAGCCCTGAATTAGCCCCCAGTAATTTTCATCTGTTTCGGCCTCTAAAAGATGATTTGGGTGGCCGTCATTTTGATACATATGCTGTCGTAATCTGTAAGGTTACACGTTGGCTGCAACAGCAACCAAAGGGCTTCTTTTCTGCTGGCTTTCAAGGACTTGTAAAGGGATGGGTTTTCTCTGATCTTCTGATGACTTTACTTCAAGATGAATGACAGCATCATTATTACAAGAGGGCAGCCCAGATTCTCCTAAATCGCTTGTATTGCCTGAGTTTACGGGGTGAATATGTGGAAAAGTGAAATAAATGTCAGAGAGTTACTTTCATTATTTTTGCTTCAACTCAGTTTTGCGACTTATTTCTTCACTCTCCCTCGTATATCTCCATACAACAGGTTCGAATTGTCATGAATATATAAATGTTAGTAACTGAAACCAGTGATTTAATAAGAAGCACTACTCGTCCTAATTTTTCTCTAATAGGTAGTTTTTCAGACATTGCTCATTCCTCTCTTATCATTTCCTGTCGGTATAATAAGGAATACAAGTGTATTCTAAGCCACAGTTGATCTTTTTAAAAAAGGAAATATTTTTAATACAGCATGTGTAATGCACAACGAGTTTCGATGCACTATGGCATCATTTTCAAGTGCTCCACAGTAAAGAAATGTTTTATAAAAGTTCGAAGGAAAGACAAAAAGTAAGATACATTACAATGTACGTGCTTTAGCTCACCAGTGTCTATATCCCACAACTGATTACAAAATACTGAATATTGTCTCAAATTTGTAACTTGATTCGACATTTCCTGTAAGAGAGGAGAGGCATCGGCTAAAACACAAGTGTTAGATACGTGGCAGTGTTGCCGGTCCTTTGCTATTCTTTGCCTTTACACACCTCGCGAGGTGGCGCAGCGGTTACACACCAGTCTAGCGTTCGGAAGGTCAGCTGTTCAAACTCGCTTTCGTACCTCCTGATTTGGCTTCTCTGCGTTATCCTCTTAAATCATTCCAGGCAAATGTTTCGATTTCTCCTTTCAAAGGCAACGACCTGTTTCCTTGTCCATCCCGCAGACTATCCGAGGGTCTCTCGTATGACCACGATGTCTACGGGCTTTAAACCCTAATCTTCCCACCTTCCGTTTGTCTATACAAGCTATTTAGGAGAACCTGGGCATCACTTTTCTAACAATGATGCAGTCATTCATCTTTAAGTATAGCCATCAGAAGATCAAAACCAACTGCAGAACAATATCTAGACGATATGTTTGATGCGAAAATTGGTAACATACCGTAAACAATGAAAGGTGTGACTTCATCTATTTCAGTACAAAACGAAATTCCTTAAACTCGATATAAAAAATTAATCAAATCTAAAGGACGTGCATTCAACAAAAACTTACGAATTGCAAGCCGTGGCGTAGCGGCCGAGCGCATTGAGGCGCTATACTACGGTGCGCCAGGCCATTCCCCGTCGGGGGTTCGAATCTTCCTCGGGCATGGATGTTTGTGCCGTCAGCAGTTCATAAGTAGTTTGTAAGCTTAGAGACTGATGTCACCGTAGTTAAGCCTCATAAGCTCTACAAACATTTGAATGTTTTCAGTTACAATCGACTCAAACAGAACAGAATATGCGAACGGAAGACTGGATGTTATTGGCAGAACAATTTGAAGCAGCAATAGAAATACTAAAGAAACTGGTTGCACAACGCTTAGCCGCGCGGGAGTAGCAGAGCGGTCTGGAGCGCTGCGTTGCGGATCGCGCGGCCTCCCGCGTCGGAGGTTCAAATCCTCCTTCGGGCATGTATGTTTGTATTGTCTTTAGCACAAGTTATTTCATAAGTAGTTTGTAAGTTCAGGGACTGATGACCCCGCTGTTAAGTCTCATAAGCTTAACAAATATTTGAACATTTTTTGGAACGAGAATTCGGGCATTCTACGGATCGGAATGAGGAATGATAGATCCTTTAATGAAGCAGGGAGGTTAGAGAATCTAAAAAGGGAAATCGATAGATTGACATTAGATATAGCGGGAATTAGTGAAGTTCGGTAGAAAGAGGAACAGCATTTCTGGTCATGATTTTGTATTTGTAACAATACAAAATCAGCTGGGGTATTACAGAAGTAGGTCTAATAATGAATAAGAAAATCGGGAGGCGGGTAAACTATTATAATCACAGTGATCATATTATCGTAGTCAAGATAGGCACGATGTCAACACCAACCACAGCAGTACCAGTTTATATACGTACTAGCTGTGTCGATGACGAGGAGATCCAAGCAACATATGAGGAGATAACGGAAATTATTCCGACAGTAAAGGGAGAGGAAAACTTAATTGTGATGGGGGAATGTAATTCGGTAAAAGGGAAAGGAAGGGAAGTAAAAATAGTAGGTGAATATGGACTGGGGAAAAGGAATGAAAAAGGAAGCCGCCTGGTAGAATTTTTGTACGGGGCACAATTTAATCCGAAGAAACACTTGGGTTAAGAATCATTAAATACGGTTATACAGGATGAGTCACCTAACATTACCACTGGATGTATTTCGTAAACCACATAAAATACTGACGAACCGATTCCACAGACCGAACGTGAGGAGAGGGGTAGTGTAATTGGTTAATACAAACCATAAAAAATGCACGGAAGTATGTTTTTTAACACAAACCTACGTTTTTTTAATGGAACCCCGTTAGTTTTGTTAGCACATCTGAACATATAAACAAATACGTGCCATTTGTTGCATTGTAAAATGTTAATCACATCCGGAGATATTGTAACCTAAAGTTGACACTTGTGTACCACTCCTCCGCTGTTCGATCGTGTGTATCGGAGAGCACCGAATTAAGTAGGGATCCAAAGGGAACGGTGATGTATCTTAGGTACAGAAGAGACTAGAACAGCACATTACGTCCACATGCTAACATCTTTATTGGTCTTTTTCACTGACGCACATGTACATTACCACGAGGGGTGAGGTACACGTACACACGTGGTTTCCGTTTTCAGTTACGGAGTGGAATAGTGTGTCCCGACATGTCAGGCCAATAGATGTTCAAAGTGGTGGCCATCATTTGCTGCACACAATTGCCATCTATGTCGTAATGAATGTCGTATACGCCGCAGTACATCTGGTGTAATGTCGCCACATGGTTGCCACAATACGTTGTTTCATATCCTCTGGGGTTGTTGGCACATCACGGTAACCAATCTCCTTTAACGTACCCCACAGAAAGAAGTCTAGAGGTGTAAGATCAGGAACGGGCTGGCCAATTTATGCGTCCTCCACGTCGTATGAATCGTCCGTCGAACATCCTGTCAAGGGTCAGCCTAGTGTTAATTGCGGAATGTGTAGGTGCTCCATCATGCTGATACCGCATACGGCGACGCGTTTCCAGTGGGACATTTTCGAGCAACGTTGGCATATCATTCTGTAGAAACGCGATATATGTTGCAGCTGTTTGGGCCCCTGCAGTGAAGTGAGGACCAATGAGATGGTCACCAATGATTCCGCACCATACATATACAGACCACAGTCGCTGTCGCTCTACCTGTCGGAGCCAGCGAGGATTGTCCACGGACCAGTAATGCATGTTCCGTAGATTCACTGCCCCGTGGTTTGTGAAACCAGCTTCTTCATCGGTAAACAGGTAGAACTGCGACGCATTCTCTATTAATGCCCAATGACAGAATTGCACTCGATGATTAAAGTCATCACCAGGTAATTGCTGATGTAGCGACACATGAAACGGTTGAAAGCGGTGATGATGCAGTATGCGCACGACACTACTTTGACTCAGTCCACCGGCTCTCGCAATGTCCCGTGTACTCCTGTGTGGGTTTACGGCATCAGCAGCTAACACACCAACTGCACCCCCTTCTCCTGTGACGGGCCGGTTACGGACCCGTTTGCGTGCTACGAACATACCTGTTGCATACAGTTGCCGGTAGATGTTTTGAAATGTGCGGCACGTTGGATGCTCTCTGTACGGGTACCGTTATGCATACACCCTGCAGGCTTCAGCTGCAATTAGTCGACACTCGCCATAGATGAGTATCATCTCCGCCTTTTCAGAGTTCGAATACACCATGGTCACAGTTCATACAACACTACACTATCACAGACGTCTGGTAACACAGTGTACTACTGTTAGTCTGCGTGCAAAGACGAATGCAGAATAACAATAGCAGCAAGCGCTACATGCGGACACTTCGACAGCTAGACCAAACCACAACAGTGCACTACAGCCACACTCGTAAACACGGTGGTCATCTTAAACATATCCCTGCAGACGCTGCTCGCCGACCGTGGCCCGTGTTTGTCACAACTTGCAACTCAACGTCGGAGGTTTCAAGCGGCAACTTTAGGTTACAATATCACCGGACGTAATTACAATGCGACAAACGGCACTGATTTAAAAAAAACGTAGGTTTGTGTTAAAAACATACTTCCGTGCATTTTTTATGGTTTGTATTAACCAATTACACTAGCCCCTCTCCTCACGTTCGGTCTATGGGATCGGTTCGTCAGTATTTGATTTGGTTTACGAAATATATCCGGCGGTAATGTTAGGTGACACCCTGTATATGTGTAAGAGACCAGGAGAAACCAAAAGGCACCAGACAGATTTTACAATCGTAAGACATAGGTTTCGGACCCGTTTTAAACTGTAAGACATATCAGGGGTAGACTCGGACCACATTTTATTGGTTATGATCTGTAGACTGAAACTGACCTAGCGCCAGTACTGAAACTGAAGAAACTGCGGAAATACAGGATACTAAAGAGATGGGACCTGGAGAAATTGACGGATCATGACGTCCTTGAAAATATTTATGTATGTATAAAAAACAAACAAAAAATACGTTGCTCGAACAGTCCACGGGTGTAATGCCGGTTCACAGTGTCCAACGGGCACAATATTTCAGCGATCAGACAAGTCGACATTGTCAGGTGCAAGCTGCGCGTTCTTATGGCTACTGCTCGTAAGCTTGTAAGGGCAGGTTTTACTTTTTAGCATTGCCTGCCTCATCTGAGACTGCTTTATTTTCTTTATTTCGCTTCTTTGTTCTCCGGAAACTGGTGGTAACTGCAGGACTGGTGAGCTTGTTAAGGAAGGACAATCAAGTGGCTCAATGCTATATAAAAGCAACTACAAAAACAAAACAATTAAAGTAACTTTCTTCTGGTTGGCCTGCATCCGCTAGTGGTCGAGCAGGACAACGGGATTCTTGTATTTGTGTCGGGTTCGGCGGAGCACCGAGTCCACGGATGAGGTGGTTGGGTGATGTCCTCTCATAGAAGCGGCGAGCAATCTTCCGGTGCCGTTGGTGGACTTCGAGTTCATGGGCTGCCTCGTGGAGCTCTCGATGAGGGAACTGCAGGAGGACGTGGAATACACGCCGGAGAATCTTCATCCGTAGAGACTGCAACCGCTGGATGTGCATGCTGGCAGCAATTCCCAATACCCCACACGCACATAAGGAGTCCATTCTTCACGGAAAGGGTTGAACCTTCGTTACGGAGAGGGTAGAGGGGCCCCAGCCGCTGACTGATTTTGGAGCGTAAAAGTAGGCCACTGTACGTAGTAAAAGCTTAATTCTGGAAGGAGGTACCCAGAAAAGAGTTTAGTGTCACACAAAAAAACTTAATTTTAACATTAAAATTAGAAAAAGGTCCGTGTGAACTACCGGCTATTCCCTGCTGCAAAACCTTGTTCCCTGGTCCAAATTGAGAACTGACTGGGTTCAAATTACTCTAATAACAGGAAGTTAGCGATACCTTGGCCAATATAGCAGCTCACACGAAATTACACAAAGACATTGATAAACAAGCCACAAAAATTAAAGTTATTTCATAAAGGTGGCTAGAAGAAACATTTACGGCGCAACGGAACTTAAACATAAAAAGTTGCATCTGAGCTTGTTCTCAGCACTGGTGAAAAACAATATTAAATAAAAGGGGGAAGGTGCTCGAAAACTACAATTTATAGGCAAGTCAAAACCATACTGAACTTAACTTCTTTATTCAGGTCGAACCCAAGCAAAATGGGAAACAAATTTTGTTAATACAATAAAAATGCATCTCACTTATATGAGCTAATACTGACGATTCCCAGCATTGAATTTAACATACATTACACAGAACGTAACGCTACTGGGGGGGGGGGGGGGGGAGGATTTACAAACAACACTCACTCGCTCACCCACACGCAATGCAACAGCGAAACTCGCCAAAATCAGCGTGCTGAAACGAGGCAGAAGCAGGCGCCACTATCGTAGGCGAAATTCAGAAAACCCGGAGGTACCACACAACACAATATACAATGAAACTACGAAGATGGCTCTGGTCTGTCGTGCCTGATTTGAGATTGTACGTGAGTATAGAGAAGTTAAGTTGCATTTAGATTAGACCGCGAGCAAACACGCTAACGGCGACACACAGCTGCGTTACATGATCGCACTCCACTAAAGGTGAAGTGGTTAATAATCATATTCATTACACAAAATCACGGTGGACTCTTAAGTTGCAATCTGAGAGTAAACTATCTAGGCACTGGTTTTATGAGATGTGGCGTGAATTCAGGTGACTAGCTGAAAACCCCTGAAGTCGGAGTTCGGACCCACGTGGTTCCGAAAACCGATAAAAATGAATAAATTCAATTTCCGAAAAATAAAGAAAATTAACTACGGCATGCAATCCATAGAACTGCGTAGAATTTCATAAGGAAGCTACTGAAATGCAGGAACATGCGACTGGGAGCGTTCACATAGACGGAAGAAGTCCAGTCTCAAAACCCAGAAAAGTGAAATAATTACAAAGTCGGAAAAATAAAAATAAAAATGACGGCATGAAACCCATAGAAATGTTTAGAATTACATAAGGAAGCGAATGAAATGCAGCTACAAGCGATAGGGAGCGATTACAGAGACAGAATAAGTCCAGTCTCAAAAAACCGGAAAAGTGAAATAATTACAAAGACGAAAAAGTGAGAATAAAAACTAGGGCATCCAACCCTTAGAAATACATAGAATTTCATAATCAAGCTATTGAAGGAGGTTGTACAATGCTCAGACAGCATTACTGCTAAAGAGTTGTGCATACTACAAGTTCGGAGAAGAAACAGCAAAATTAAAATAGGCAGGGAGAGAAGATCGCGAAATGTTAGTGGATGCACGCATAGTTACTTGCCTGATGGGCATGGAACAAACAATATTGGAAGCTGAAGGCTTTGTTCTAAGAATCAACCTCGTGGAACACATATCACTCACAGGAGGAAACGATAAGAAAGATTTCACAGCACTGGACAAAAATGAACATATTGCCAGTGAGAAACTGGGCCCCACAAAGATAGAAAGAATTTACAGAGTTCGTACACCGCCACATAATAACAAAAGGTTTGAATATACCAGGCCATTATCAAACTGCAACTAGTAACACATACACCGCATTTATCTGTTGGAAATCACTGAATTGAAAAACTAGAACACATTTCCGCGCACGATCGAAAAATATTCCGAAAAATGAATCTAAGTTCAAGAGTCTAAGTTAAGCATGCTAGACAACGAATCGCTACCATCTCCGCAGAGACAAGAGCAGAACCAACCTCACCTCACCACGATCCGAGCACAAAGTGAAGACTGAACGGCCAGGAGGCGCAAAGCAGGAGGCACAAAGCTACTGGAAACTGGCAAAACCTAAGAAACAGCGGTGGTGGGGACGTGAGACTCGCCCTGGCGAGGGATCGCCGACTAGCTTGTAACCGAAGGGTGTAGAAACCTCTTTGGTCGCATCAGCAGCAGGGGTTGGTAATGACTAACTATCGACTCTGAGCCAGAGAGAGCCATGCAAAGCGAGCTATTACTATCCACATTCAGATGGCCATTAGATTCTCACACATCCACTTAAAAGTAAAACAAGTACACATCTTTTCAGGGACAGTGGTGTAGCGGAGAAGCCGTACTTATTGCCACATTCATAACCACAATTGTAAATTATTAAAATAACAATATCCTAGCAATATTAACTAACATTTCAGAAACTCTTATTTTAAAACATGAAATAAAATGCTATTCCTCATGCGTTGAGAAGAGTGGGGTTCTAGTTTCAACAAAATGCTAATCTAACGACATTAAATAAATTACAGTTTTATAAAAAATATGGGGAAAACAACAAAAGGTCGTGTTTCAAGCGGATGTCGTCTACGTGTGTCTTCCATGTGAGCCTCTTATCTATGAGAACGCCAAGGTAGCCTACTTCGCATCAGTCAGGTGCGCTGACGTACTGAGGTCCTGAGGTCGGGTGGCCGTCTTATATCCTCGCGCCACGCGTGACGTTCGCTCCGCGGTCCGCGCCCGCGGTCACGCGTCGGCGGTCGTTGAGTCACTGCTGTCGGCGTCTGTGGCCGGGTCGATGTGCTTGTCTTGTTATCTCTAGTCGCCAGATCGTCTCGTTTGCTGAATGTCCTCTTCTTAATTAGACTCAGCGCCGGTCCCCAAGCCTTGCTCAGATTGTAGCCGCAGTTTTGGTTGATGATCCCTTCCCTGGTGCGGATCTCGATGGCCTCTCTAACAATGCTGTTCTAGTATCTTGAAGTCAGTGCCAAGATCCTGGTACGTTCGTAATCCATCTCGTGTTTCTGGACAAACACTGCTCTGCAACCGCCGACTTGTGAGGATGGTGTGCACTGTCTGTCCGATATAAGACTTGCCACAGTGACACGGAATCTGTATATGCCGGCCTTTCGCAAACTGAGATCGTCTTTGACACTTCCAAATAACGTTTGTGTTTTATTTGGTAGACAAAATACAGCTGCCATAACCCTTCGCAGAGGAATGGCGTGCTACAGACACTGGTACATATGGCGCGCACCATTTCAGATGCAGAGAGTTTGCCCCAGACGCTGGAACACCTCAGAACAGTGTTCCGACAAAACGGGTACTCAGAATGGCAGATTCGACGCGCTCTCCGGCCCACCACAATAGTGAATTCTGTGGAGAAGGAATAAGTCACGGAGGAAGAGGTAGCCACGGCCTTTATACCGTACACTGGTAAACTATGTCGCATATTAAATAAACACTGGGACAGCGTTGTTACACAGGCCAACGAGATCCGCACCACGGAAGGGCTCATTGACGGAGACTGCGGCTACAATCTGCGCAAGGCTTGGGAACCAGCGCTGAGTCTAATTAAGAAGAGGACATTCAGCGAACAAAACAATCTGGCGACTAGAGGTGAAACAATATCGACGCGGACACAGTTGGCGACACCAGCGTCTCAACGACCACCGACGAGTGACCGCGGGCGCGGACCGCGGAGCGAACGTCACGCGGTGGCGGGGATATAAGGCGGCCGCCCGTCCGCAGGACATCCGTACGTCAGCGCACCTGACGATCGTGACATGTCTGATCGCCGAAATATTGTGCCCGTTGGACACTGTGAACCGGCAGTACACCCGCCGGGAGAAACTGAAGAATCACAAAAAAAAAAAAAAAAAAAAAACGTGTTTCTTAATTTGCCTTGCTTTTGAAGTTATAATAGATTCTACTTCGATAAAATGAAAACCAGTTTTTATAGCAAAAAATTTCTCTCGTTTCTTGTAATTTGCCCCCATAAATTTCACTCCACGTCCAAGTTACCAAAGGCAATTTTTGTTTTTTATCAAAAGATACTTTTATAACAAAATTCATTAAAATCGATTCGATAATATCTAAGTTTTCACAATTTTTCCATTTTAGCCCCGTTCTGGAGAGACCGTTTTACCTCTTAAGTATGTCGTACCGCCGCTAAAAATACGTGTCTGACAGGAGGCGTGTTTAGGTAGTCCTTGCAAGTGCGGTGATCACTGTGGTATAGTAGTCAGCGCAACTGCCTAGAAAGCAGGAGACCCGGGTTCGAATGCCGACTAAGTACACATTTTCACCTTTGCCCATTTGCAGTTGATGTCATACATTCTATGCATATTAACCGAGATAGTGATAAATAGTTTATTACAGACGCATTGGTTCTGGCTTCTCTACTCTTCCAAACGAATTACACAAGCAGTTGTCTCCAGATAGTGTAGTGAGTACGGAGTGCAATGCAACAATACTACAACTGACTCGAAGCTACGGCATGGAGAGTTACAGGAAATTTCGAAGTGAGACAGACACAGGGAGAGATGGCTACAGCTGTTCGAGTGTCGCAAAGTGTGATTTCCAGGACCTGGCGCGATTTCAGACAACAGTAGGCGTTAAAGAAAGGAAAGGCTGAAGTCATCAACAGGTAACGTTAGCAACAATGACCGTTATCTGCGGATAGCAGCCCGTCGAGACGGGAGGCTGAACGGAGCTCGGCTGCAACGCTCCCTCCAGACTGCAAAAGGACTCATCATATCAACACAAACAGTCTGACCGCCTTCGGGAAAGTTGACTCTACGCACGGAGCCCTATGGTGTGCCCGCAGAAACTACGCGGAGGAATATTTGTATTTGAGTCGTTCACGGTTGTTGTTGTTGTGGTCTTCAGTCCGCAGACTGGTTTGATGCCGCTCTCCACGCTACCCTGTCCTGTGCAAGTCTCTCCATCTGAGAATACGTTCGGCAACCTACATCCTTTCGAATCTGCTTACTATATTCGTCCCTCGGTCTTTCTCTGCGATTTTTACCCCACACACATCCTTCTAATGCTAAGCTGACAATTCCTTGATGTCTCAGAATGTGTCCAACCAATCTATCCCTTCTCTTAGTCATTATATGCCAGAAACTCCTTTTCTCCCCGATTCGGTTAAGCACCTCTTCATTAGTTACATGATCTACCCACCTAATTTTCATCATTCGTCTGTAGCACCATATTTTTATCTGAAGTCCTTATCGTCCACGTTTCACTCCCATACAATGCTACACTCCAGACAAATGCTTTCAGAAAGGACTTCCTAACATTTAAATCAATATTGGGTGTTAACAAGTTACGCTTCTTTAGAAACGCTTTTTTCCCATAGCCATTCTACATTTCATATCTTCTTTACTTCGGCTATCAGAAGTTATCTTACTACCCAAATAACAAGATCAATCTACTACTTTTATTATCTCATTACCTAATCTAATTCCTTCAGCATCGCCTGATTTTCTGAAATTACATTCCATTACCTTCGTTTTACTCTTGTTAATGTTCATCTTATATCTTCCTTTCAAGACACTGCCCATTCCATTCAATTGCTCTTCCAGATCTTTTGCGGTCTCTGACAGAATTACTATGTCATCGACAAACCGCAATGTTTTTATTTCTTCTGCCTGCACTTAAGTTCCCTCTCCAAATTTCTTCTTCCATTACTTCACTGGCTGCTCAGTGTACAGATTGAACAACATTGGGGAAAAGCTACAACCCTGTCTTACTCCCTTCCCAACCACTGCGTCCCTTTCTTGCCCGTCGACTCTAATAACCGCTGTCTGGTTTTTGTATAGGTTGAATATAACTCTTCACTCCCTATATTTTACCCTTGATACCTTCAGAATTTGGAAGAGTTGATTCCTGTCAACATTGCCAAAAGCTTTCTCCAAATCGACAAACGCTAAATACGTAGATTTCCCTTTCCTTAGCCTATCTTCTAAGATAAGTCGTAATGTGAGTATTGCCTCTCGTGTTCCTACATTTCTCCTAAATCCAAACTGATCTTTCCCGAGGTTGGATTCCACAAGTTTTTCCATTCGTCTGTAAATAATTCGTGTTAGTAATTTGCATCCATGAGTTATTAAACTGATAGTTCTGTAATTTTCACACATGTCTGCACTTGCTTTCTTTGGAATTGGAATTACAATATTCTTCTTGAAGTCGGAGGGTAATCCCCTGTCTCACACATCTTGCATACCAGATAATACAATTTTTTCATGACTGGCTCTCCTAACGACATCAGCAGTTCAGACGGAATATCATCTACTCCAGGGGCTTTGTTTCGACTCAAGTCCTTTAGCGCTCTGTCAAATTATTCTCGCAGTTCAGCCTTCCCCTCTTTGCTTAGTACTGGTTTTCCGTCCGAGTTCTTGATATTCATACAGCTGCTTTTCTTGTCTCCAAATATCTCTTTTATTTTCCTATAGGCGGTATCTATCTTTCCCCTAGTTATGCATTCTTCTACGGTTCTGCATTTGTCCTGTAGCCACTCCTGCTTAGCCAGTCTGCACTTCCTGTCAATCTCGTTTTTCAGACGTTTGTACTCCCTTTTTCCTGTTTCACTTGCTGAATTTTTGTATTTTCTCCTTTCGTCAATTAAGTTCAGTATATCCTGTGATATCCAGGGATTTCTATTAGGCCTTGTCCTTCTACCTATATGGTCCTCTGCAGCCTTCACTATCCTATCTCTCAGGGTTACCCATTCTTCTTCTACTCTATTACTTTCCCCCGTTTCACCCAATCCTTGACTAATGTTTCATCTGAAACTCTCAAACACCTCTGGCTCCTTCAATTTGTCCAGGTTCCATCTCCTAACCTTTCTACCTTTCTGCAATCTCTTAAGCTTTAATCTGCATTTCATAACCAATAAGTTATGGTCAGAGTCTATATCTGCCCCTGGATATGTCTTAGTTTACCACCTGGTTTCTAAATCTCTTCCTCACCATTATAAAGTCAATCTGGTACCTACCAGTGTCTCCTGGTCTTTTCTACGTATACAGCCTTCTTTCGTGATGATTAAACCAAGTGTTGGTGATCATTAAATTGTGCTCTGCGCAAAATTCTACCAATCGATTTCCTCTTTCATTCCTTTTCCCAGCCCATATTCACCTACCACATTTCCTTCTCTTTCTACTACCGAGTTCCAGTTTCCAATCACAGTCAAGTTTTCGTCCCCCTTAACTTTTTATTACGATAATGCGTTCACGGATGAGTCCAAATTTTGTGTGTATTTGTTCTGCATGATAAAATGCTTGAAGCTGTAAAAAAGTGCTGTAAGAGTGTTTAGTGGATACGCTACACGCCATGCAGCCAGACCAGCATCTCCCACAACCGTTGCAGAGTTAGATATTGCACTCATGGAATAATGACCAAATATCTCTCAAGAGCTTATCGATAACCTCATACTGTCCATGCCATCTACAACTACATCTACATCTACATGGGATACTCTGCAAATCACATTTAAGTGCCTGGCGGAGGGTTCATCGAACCACAATTATACTATTTATACTATTCTCCATTCTCGAATAGCGCGCGGGAAGAAAGAACACCAGAATCTCTCCGTTGCAGCTCTGATTTCTCGTATTTTATTCTGATGATCTTTTCTACCTATGTAAGTGACAGTCAATAATATATTTTCGCATTCGGAGGAGAATGTTGGCGATTGGAGTTTCCTAACTAGCCCACGCAGCAGCGATAAGCGCCGTTGTTGTAATGATTCCCATCCCAGATCCTGTATCATTTCCGTAACGCTGTCTCCCCTGTATCGTGACAATACGAAACGAGCTGCCCTTCTTTGGACTCTTTCGATGACCTCCGTCAAACCCACCAGATAAGGATCCCACACTGGGTTGCAATACTCCAAAAATAGACGGACAAGCGCAGTGTATGCAGTTTCTTTAGTAGTTCTGTTGCATCTTTTAAGGGTCCTGCCAATAAAACGCAGTCTCTGGTTCGCCTTTCCCACGATATTATCTACATGTTCTTTCCAGTTTAGGTCTGAAGTAATAGTAATTACTAGGTATTTTGTGGAGTTTACGGCCTTCACATTTGATTGATTTATGTTGTAAACAAAGTTTAACGGATTTCTTTTCGTACTCATGTGGACGACTTCACACTTCTCATTATTTAGAGTCAATTGCCAATTTTTACACCATACTGATATCTTATTCAGATCGTTCTGCAGTTGGTTTTGATCTTCAGATGATTTTACTAGACTGTAAACGATGGCGTCATCTGCAAACAACCTAAGAGGGCTACTTAGATTTTACCCTAAATCGTTTATGTAAATAAGGAATAGCAGAGGACCAATAACACTACCCTGTGGAACGCCCGATATCACCTCTGTTTTAGTCGATGCCTTACCATTGATTACTACAAACTATGTCCTCTCTGACAAGAAATCCCCTATCCAATCGCAAATTTGGGGCGATATACCATAACCACACAATTTGATTAAAAGCCGTTTGTCGGGTACGGTGTCAAAAGCTTTCTGGAAATCAAGAAATACGGAATCGGTTTGCGAACCTTTGTCGATAGCATCCATCACTTCGTGTGAATAAAGAGCTAGTTGTGTTTCGCATGAACGATATTTTCTAAATCCGTGTTGACCTTGGGTCAATAGATCGTTCTGTTCGAGATAATTCATAATATTTGAATACAGGATATGTTCCAAAACCCTGCTGAAAATTGACGTCAATGAAATAGGCCTGTAGTTTAGTGGGTTACTCCTACTGCCTTTCTTGAATATAGGTGTGACCTGTGCAACTTTCCAATCTTTTGGTACAGATCCTTCTATGAGAGAGCTGTTGTATATGACTGTTAAGTAAGGAGCTATCGCTTCAGCATAATCTAATGGATATACAATCCGGACCAGAAGACTTGTTTTTTTTAAGTGATTTTAGTTGCTGCACTACTCCGATGATATCTACTTCTACGTTACTCATTACGGCATCTGTTCGTAATTCGAAATCTGGAATATTGGTTTCGTCTTCTTTGGTGAATGTGTTTCTAAAAGCTAAGTTTAGTAAATCTGCTTTAGTAGCTCTGTCATCGGCAGGATCGCCATTACTATCACGTAGTGAAGGTATTGTTTCCGATTTGCCCCGAGTATATTTAACATATGACCAAAATCTCTTAGGGTTTTCAGTCAAATTTCGAGAAAGAGTTTCGTTGTGATAAATATTGCAGGCATCTCGCATTGAAATTCTCACTAAATTTCGAGCTTCTGAGTACGATCGCAAATCCTGGGGATTTCGTGTTCGTTTAAATTTAGTATGCCTTTTCCTTTGCTTTTTCAAGTGTCCTGACCTGTTTTGTGTACCAAGGGGGATCGCCTCCTTCTTTTATTAATTTACTTGGTATAAAACTGTCAATTGCTGTCGATACCACTTCTTTGAATTTGAGCCACATCTGGTCTACACCTACGTTTAGTGTTAGAAACGAGTGGAAGCTGTCTTTCAAGAAGCAATGTATTTTGTTTCCATCTGCTTTCCTGAACAAATATACTTTGCGTTTATTTTTGGTAACTTTGGGACTTTCGATATTCAATTTCGCTACGACAGCTCTGTGTTCACTAATACCTGTATCCGTTTTGATGCTCGAGCTCAGGATTATTTGTTGACAAGAGATCAAGTGTGTTTTCACATCCATTTACAATTCTAGTTGGCTCATGAACTAATTGTTCGAAGTAATTCTCAGAGAATGCGTTGAGTACAATTTCGGACGATGTTTTATGCCTACCTGCTGATTTGAAAATATAATTTCGCCAACAGATCGCAGGTGTGCAACTGTACTGGCCGTCTGAAGTGATCACACACACCATATTAGTGAGCAATGAGAACGCTTTTTTCACTATTATAGTAGCCCCAAGGTGGTTCGCTCTAAGAAAACGACATGTAGTCCTCAAGTAAGGAATTAAGACATATCGCTGCATCACACACAAATTACAACTGTAACCAGTATCTGAATAAAATACGTTACCATATGTATACTGCATATTGTAACGAGTCTAGTCACAATCTCTAATAACATTTTGTATATTGTTTATTGAAGTATCAAAATTTATTTTTATTTAATATGTAGTAAAGTAATTCTAGTATTTTTTTTTTCTTTTTTGTAAAAAGCCTTCCTTGATATAAGGGAATCATTGTAACTGGGGTTATTCATTTAACTGATAAATATAGCTTAATGTAACCTAGATTTTTTTGCATTGTGTAATGGTAGACTTGACAAAAATGAAAAAAGAAAACACTGTAACAGCTTAACGAACGCCACGTTGGGGGAGACCTCGGAGGCCATCTCCATCACCTTCAACGATGAAAACTTCTAGATAGCGACGGAGATGGTAGGTCATGTTGAGTGAGCACTGAGGGTGAATATTGATGTAGTGAAGACCACTGTATCACTGGAAGTGCAAATGGCATCCAGATTGGGCTTCACAAAACGAAACAAAAGGAGAATTATGTACAGCACAGACTTTACTATATGTATTGGCAGTGGTACATAATGACAAATCGAGGTGGAATGGATTGGATATACATGTTGAATGAATTACAGCAAATCTTAGGAATTTCGAGATTGAGGGTTATCAACAAATCTATGGAAAGATGGTCAGATCCCATCCACTCCTATTTCATAATGACTCACAATCCCTGGCCCAAGAAGAAAAGGATTCAAGAGAGAAGAGAAGAAAGAAGACCGAAGCAAAGAAGATCACAAGAGGACAGAAGATGGGCAGAAGTTCAAGATTCCTTTCAGTCCCATCCTAAAATATTTTCAACATCTTTCAAAAAGTCATTGCATTATGGTAATCAATAATGACCATCTCGCAATACCATCTCTTTGCACAATCATATAAAAATGCAACTTCAATCAACAATCTAAATGAGTCTTGGACTCACAATCCTAATCAACGACAATCCGCGACATGAGTATATTCATATTATTCTTCCACCAATATCTACAGAGGTGTCATACTAAACCATGGTGCTCCTCACTTGATTCGTAAAACCGAAAAAATGAGTCGACGAGATTCTGCAATCACAGGGGACCGTCAACCCATAGGTCATCGTCAGATAAAGCAGAAATAATGAAAATGAAAAACATTCAAAAGTTCAAATTGTTTGGCACAATTTGTAGAGTCAACGAGGTATATTAATAAGTGGAAACTTTTTGGCACAATTTGTAAAGTCAGTGAGGTATATTAAAAAGTTCAAATTGTTTGGCACATTATTATTAGAGTCAGTGTGATCATTCGTATTTTTAATTCAGACAGGTTGTAGAACGTTTTGTAAAACATGTATTTCTGTGATATTGTAAACTTTTTTATTACTTATGTTTCTTTAATCTACATCTATAAATGTGAATGTCTGTTCGGTGTACGTTTATCACATCTGAACCACAAGACATAACGAGCTAGAAATTTGTACAGTTACTAATGTCTACCCGGGGAAGGCTTTAGGCACGGTTTTATAGCGATCGAATAGCTATTTATCTATGTATATTAATGTGAATGTCTGTTCCGTGTACGCTTATCACATCCGAAAGACAAAACGCAGAGACTTAAATATTTGTACAGTTACTAATTTAGACACGGTCTTATAGCGATTAGATAGATATTTGGTAAGTAGAAGAATATAATGCGAAATGCGGAACAATATTTACTCTTTGAAAATTATATTTACTCTTTGGTTGCTTGATGGTTGATAATGATAAAAGGGTGGAGTATATTGGAATGGAATGTTATCTGTGTATATAAAAATCTACTCGTGTTTGTGTGTGTGTGTGTGTGTGTGTGTGTGTGTGTGTGTGTGTGTGTGTTATATTTCACTCTGCAGCGGAAACTACAGAGAGCAAACGAATGATCTGTGTGTAATTGTTGTCCAAAGTCTCCCTTTGTACACCATAGCAGTTCCATGCCGATAGCTGCAAGGGGGTGGAAGATATGGTGGTTGAAAGTATGTCAAATTATAAAAAAATTCGGACTGAATGCCAGCGACGACGTTTGCGACTCTATAGCAAGGAGGTTACATACAGCGAAGCGTGATGCCACACACAATTTGTTTGGTCTATTCGTGCTACAATGTATTCAGCTATTTCTCTGTAAGGATAAGCATACGAATAAGGAAATAAAGCAGTAAAAAAGAAATTTCTTTTAATACACCTCTTTAAAAACAATCGATTTGACGTTTCGCACATTACATCAAGTGATCGATCTGTGATATTATTACAATCATTATTGTTGAATTTCGTGATTGGATTCTTCGAAACGAGTGCATTTTTACGTGTGATTTGATCTACACTACTTTCCTGATAAACGGTAAGTGCATAGACTTCTGCAATCTGATAGGAATATTTGTCAGTTCCGCTTTATCAGCAACATTTCCTCAAAAATGAGTGAAATTACATTAATTTAATTGTTATTTAAACTTCGTAGATAAATGTGCATTGCATTACTTTACTTCAAAACCAGTCTCATAGCACACCACTGAAAGATAGCTATCTATCATAATCGACCAACACGCGAGCGGAGCCGCGGGTTTAAGCTGGTATTTATATATGTATCGAAATTAATCTTTTTTTTGTGTGTGTGAAATTTTACCCGAGGATAATGTAAGAAGTGAGGCTTCTTCATTCTTAAATTTATTATTCAAAGTACGGCACTAGATGGCGAGTGCGATAATTAGCTTTATTCGAGGCTGAGGGAATATTTTTTCTTACAATTTATCATTTAAAATACCATGGCAGGCTGTAGTTGGCAACAGTATTTCATGTGGTTTTAAAGTATGGTGCAATACTTCATTACTCGCGAGCACGAGTCTCTGCGTAGCGGCAGGCGACCTCGGAAGCGGCGGTGAGCCCTAAACAGAACAGTAGCGGGTCTGTAATTGGCTAGTTCGAAGGCACGCCTAAAGCCGAACAATAGCGCGGCTCGGATAGGCCGAGGGATGCTGACGTGGAGACGTGACGTGGCAAAAAGAGGCGAAAATACTTGTGAAATATATTGTCCAGACGCGCAGGCCAGCAACACTCTCGTTTCTTGCTTCGCGGACGACACGTCGCGTTGACGGAGAGCGAACACTGTGTGGGCGCGATTTGCGCATCTTCGAGTGTGGACAAACTGAGTGGGAGAGAAGACTCATTTTCAGTACTGTACTGACAAGAGCCGCTCTGTGGAAGGCAGATCTGCAATTACTTCTTGTTTGAGAGTAATCAGATTGTGCTATATTCGCTATGTTGGTCAGGCACTTTGTAACGTACCTGCTACAAACTGATAACTTCCATAAGCTGATGCTAAATAAATGTCACTTTCACATAGCAGGTTACAATTACAAAATTATTAAGTTCAACACGTTACCAGATTGTCGTAGTTGGGTGTATCTCGTAGAATCTGCTTCGCTTGTACATTTCTCCACGTGCCTCAAATTCGGGTTAAGTTTGCGTGCTGGGTGATATCTTACAGACCTACATCACTTAAAGTGAACTCAAAACACAAGTCTCACTTTTCATAAAACAATATTCAATAATACATTACATTGTTGATCTGCATACTGACATACATAGTGACTGCCCAAAGACAGCCTTAATAATGACGCCCCGAGTCTCTCTGCTCGGATCCTTATATACTATTTTGACATGTGACAACAATACATATTATTGTTAGAACCAGGAAGTTATACATTTATCATTAACAACGTATTTGTTACAAGATATACTTAATATTGGTGAATAGAGCATTAAATGTTTATTCTTTTAAATACGATAACTTTGATAAGAATTACCACAATTAAGCAATATATATTACATGTATTCGAACAATGGAATTCATAAAGACGTTAATAAGATGAGAGTTATGTTATGAATTTAATTCCTAACATGTACAGATTTACGTTTTTGCAAGCTTAACTATTGACAGTTTCTTTTAGTTCTATAAATATCATAGTTTCCAAGTAATGCTTAAAAGCTGACCATGTGATGTTGGTTTCAGATTAAGTCTTCGAAATTCACATAATAAATTATTGCCAGTATTGCATTAATGCATCAGACGGCATTTTAAGTCCAGAAGTCGACAGATGTTGATAGAGTCAGGCAATTCAGGTTGATTTTCAGCGACGACGCACCAGTTTACAGCCATCTCAACGAAAGGCACTATGTGCAACAAAAAACATAACGCGTATAGTGCAACAGCCTCGAACGTATCTGTAGCTTTATTAATGTAAAATCAAGTTAGGCGCGGTGTTTCAGCCATTTAGCCGAGTTTAGATTTCTTAATTTAAAATTCATTTAAAATTTCAGAATAAAATTTCTGTGAGTTTTCGTTGTAATTTTTGTTCCTCCAGTTAACAGCTTCTATCTTAACATACCTGAATTCTTGTGAAATTATAGTTCAGACAATACGTATTCTTTATTTAATTTAATTAAATACACAAAAATCGTGTTTACTTTCAGTACCTAGTGACGCCAAATTTGTACCCAGTTTGACCTTGCTAGTAATTTACAGACATGTTGTTGTTATAAGAGATCAAATCTGAGTTTAAGTGCTGTTATAGAGACATATCTTAATTCAACAAGCAGCAACTTGTTGACTTCTACGCGACTTGATGTTAGGTTCTTCCACACAGGAGCCACGGGTACACTTTCAGATAGCTAGTGCGCAATAAAAATCAGTTGGAAGTTTATACAAGGTTACACCACAGCAAGCATCAATTTTCGCGTTAGAATATGATACCTCACCTGATCCCCTAATTGTTTTCAGCATGCAAGTAGTTCGGTTAATCTTTTGTCAGGCACTTAATTGTGTTTCGTGCAGTGTCGATATACAGGGTGTTTCACTAAGTGTGTTTGCCTTTGTAACTTATAAAATAATAGGTGACGGGAAATTTTAATGCGTTAGGTCAACACAAGAAATGTTACGCTTTATGCGGAGCTATGAACATAGTTTATTGTAGTTTATTGCTTGCCCCTGTAACTTATAAAATAATAGGTGACGGGAAATTTTAATGCGTTAGGTCAACACAAGAAATGTTACGCTTTCTGCGGAGCTATGAACATAGTTTATTGTATCATTTTCCAAAGAGTTACGGCACAAAGATATAATTTTTTAAATAGAACAATAGGTTTTTCTATCGTGCATTGGATTCCTTGAAACCAGCTGCGTCCAAATCAATTTAAATTACATTCCTATCACTGTTAGTTTGGGAGCGACAACCCTTCAAAGTTTAGGAGGCGGGGGCTATGACAGCGTAGCTGACTGGCTGGTAGTCATGAGACAGTGTGCCGTGCCCCAGGGGATAGCCACTTGGCCAGTCAGCTACGTTATCGCAGCCTCCGCCCCCCAGAACTTTGAAGGGTTGTAGCTCCCAAACTAACAGTGATAGGAATGTAGTTGAAATTGATTTGCACGCAGCTGGTTTAAACGAATCCAATACACGATAGAAAAAGCTATTGTTCCATTTAAAAAATTATATCTTTGTGGTGTACCTCTTTGGAAAATGATACAATAAACTATGTTCATAGCTACGCAGAAAGTGTAACATTTCTTGTGTTGACCTACCGCATTACAATTTCCCGTCACCTATTATTTTATAAGTGACAGAGGCAAACACACTTAGTGAAACACCCTCTAGCTGTAAAAATACCAATATCGCATCTAACTTACGTAATTATCAATATTTTGTTCTTTATTAGTGGAATGGACCATACAAGTAACCGTGAATTGAATCTTAGAAATCAGAACGCAGTCATTCGATTTAATCGCACCGCTACAAAGGCGAGCGGCTTAATAACTAGTGGTCTTTTTCTCTCGTTTCTATTTATTTCCTTTGGGCTGGACGTTAACGCTACTTTTCTAATGGTAAAATTACCTGGAGTTATAGATAATGGCGAAGAAAATGAAAGGTTAGGGACCAGTTTGTGTCGTCAGGCACAGCTGACTATGACAGCCGCTGGGGCGGATGTCCTTGACTTCCGGAACGATGGACGGCACGCAAACATCCAAGACCTCGCCCACGGCGGGTGTCACTGACATCTCAGTGTGTTGCAGTTACTTACTGGAAACGTATACGCGCAGTGGAACTGTTTGCTGATCCGGCATTCAACACACTGCAATTGTGTGTAGGCCTACTTGATCGTGCTGTACAAAAGCGCTGAAATAGCGTTTAGGACCGGTTCGTCCATCTCTCGTTAATCTGCTCGTTAGTAAACGAGAAGATGCCTTTAACGTCCAGTTAAATGTGCTCGTTAAGTGCATTGCGTTTGCCATTGCCAGATAAACCTCTCGTTTGTTAACCTGGAGAAAACGAGAAGATACGATTGTAAGAGTACACCTGTCGGTGTATCTTACAGTTTGATTTAAAGTAATGTATACATTGTCTTAAATTTGTTTATTTCATGTATTTTTCATTTCTTGTATGCTAGATATATTTCTTATGTAACGTCATTTTCAATATTGAATCATTTAGTGTAAACATGTACTGTATGTGTAAACCCGCATGAATGCACGGACATTCTTATGCTGTAAGTTAGCAATGCGTCAGAGAAAATGTTGAACCTGTTGTAAAGACTGTCTTTGGTACAGAAGTAGTAGCTGTGAGTGTCGCGCTGCTGAAGCAGTCGCGGTGCGGACTCGCCAAAGTAAAGACATAAATGCAGTCGCGGAGCGGACTCGCTATAGTAAACACGTAGATGTTTTGTTGATGGTGCAGAGGCACGGTAGGCGCAGTGTGGTGCGAGTTTTATGCAATTGCAATAAGCCTGAGAGGCGTACTGTTTAATGTATTGAACGAAGTGCGAAATAAGTTTATTTATACCCGAAAGTGATCACAGTAATGTTTTTTCATGTGTGCAAGAAAAGTAATTGTTTGGTATCAAGTCTATTGTCCCCGAGTGTGATCGTTGTTGTAGTAAGAGTACCTGTTGTAATCATATCTGTCTTGTATGAACTTCACGACGAAGACGACGAAAGCAGATGAGTACTTTTGTAACATTTTATTTTGTATGCATGTAAATGTAGTGCAAACCCAATCAGAACTTTGGTTCAATTATACATGACTTATTTTGAAACCAGTCTTAATTTTGTAAGTAGTTGTAGTCACCCCATTATCACCATTATTAGATTATGTTGATTATGCAAGCCTGTACATTGACTAACAAGTTCAATCATTTTCAAAGTAATTATGATCAGTTTTAAAGAAATTGCTAGACGAGTTAAAGAATTGCTAAACGTGTTACAACCACAGAGACTAGTAATTAAAGTGCAAGAGAGTGCAAGAGAGTTTGCAGACTTGACGAAAGTAATTTTCATGAAATACGTTAAATGCCAAACTCTGCTCAACCAATTATTAATAATAATAAATAGTTTACGTAAAGTTTTATAAGGAACTTGAATGCTTTAAACAATAATATCAAAATTATTGAGAACTTTGACTGTATTATTTGTGAAGCTCATTGCACCACGGAGTTTCACTGTACTGAGCTATTATCATTGCAATCAAAGTCTATCTGCTATTACAATTTTGATTATAACACTAACACGCCATCACCACTACATGAATTCTGACACATTTATTACTGAAGTTGTGCTGTTCGTGAATCGTAAGAGGTGCTAGTTGGAGGCTGTAGTCAATCCTAAGTCAGATAGGGCCAAGCTTAATTAATTACCACAGTGACTGTTTCAAGTTAATTAATATCTTTTTTTATTCAAAATTTTTAACTTTCACTGCGAAAGTGTTGTTGCGACCCATTGGTTGTGATTTGCTGCAACATTCAATAACGAAATTATTATTACTAGAGTATATTATTACGCATTCTAAATTTTGAGATTATTTGACGACCTCCAACAGGCAATTTTCTTACACGATATATTTCGACTAGGTTGTCAATAGAAACAAATGAAAGTGTCGTCTGAACAAACAATTGTTTCCCTTATTTAACTACTAGGGAAGAGGTTAGCAGATGGTTGTTAATTGGCGTTATGGAAAACAAACGTGAAAGAAGCTCGAATTCTATAAGACATTAGTGCGAGTGTGTTGTGTCCTCAATAGAGAAATATTAGGGTGCCTTGGAATGTACAAAAACGGACGCCACGACATGGAAGGAGAAGAAAAAAGCGACATGATCGCCTGTGGCAAATGAATTCAGTGCTTTCCACGGAAAATGTAGGACAGTAAAGGGCTTAGTACGATAACATGCCAAGTGCGTAGTATCTTAGTGCAACCTTGCACATAGGCAAAAGTATACAGTTCCTGTAGATCGGAGGAAGGAATCACATTTTAGGCCTCACACTAGGCGCAAAAAGCATAAGTAAATACTGGGTAACATTTTACGACGCTTCTCGCCGGGTTCCAGTGCTTATGTCGCCAACAGATAAACAATGAAGTAAGTGTAGAATTGTGTTAATATTTTTCACGAGCTACAGAGTAAATGTTATTGCTGCTCGTTTCACTCGTAGCAAAATTAATACTGTACCTGCTCTATGGTTGACAGGTTCTTGTATGTAACCTTGTCCGTTCAGGAAAAAATAATTTTCGTTTTAATTGAAGTTGTCACGAAAAAACATTTATTGGTCGTCTGAATTGCCGACATTACCATTGGTGCCAACATAACCACTGCAGCCCGGCGAGAAGCGTGGTATACAAATACTGAATTAATAAGCTTGCAGGCATACATAATGTATTCTGTTTTCTATTATGACAAATAACTTACAAAATACGTAACTATCTGTTGGACTCTTGAGATGGTCGTGGAGTTTTTCATGTAGCGTTTTCAAGACGAAATAGCGTAACAAATTCTGCATCATCTCAGCATTCAAAATGATTTGAGCGAACATTAATACGTCTAGGTCGCATTATAGGAGCAATGACCTGAATATCGTCTAAAATATTGAAATCGTCTTCATTGTCAACCAAATCTCTTATTCCAACCATTTTCATCATATCGATTCTCAATGAACTTGTCGTTACCCATAAGTTTGTATTTTGATATCGCATCATTAATTTTAAGGTTATGTTGCGTATCTGCAATATATCAAACTCATGGGCTAGCTACTGACATGGATGGAGCGACAAATATGACGATAAATTTTTTCAATGAAGCTGCTTTGCACACTAGTTTTTCATACATGTAGTGCTTCTGTTATGTTGTTCGATAAATCGGTCTTATCACGTGAATATATTGCGGTATTTTAGCGCTTTGGAATCTTGCTATTTTCATACAGATTCTCACTTAGCTGATAGCCTTGTAACGAGCAGAATTTTACTCGTTAACTTAACGGCCAGTTTGAGGTCTTTTAATGTCTGGTTAACTCATAACGAAACATTGACAAACGCAGTTCTCCGCTAACGACAAGTTAAAATCTTAACCGGAACTTAACGAGACATTGACAAACCGGCCCTTAGTGGGGACAAATCAACGTCCAACAAGTTAGAGGTTTCGCACCATAAATACTTGTTAGCCTTTAGACTACAACTCTTTCAACATATCTTTAAACTTCACGCTTGTAATATATACTATTACAAGCACATATTGAATCTTTGATGGAAAATTTTTTTAGGAAAAATATAACGACTGGTAGTCTACTGAGCTTTTACGTACAATGACAGAGAAACGTCAGTGGGAATAGAAGTAGTAAAAGATCATGACTGATGCATTACTTTGAACAATTATTTGGAGCTGAATTATGGAGAAAGAAACTAAATTTTGCAGTTCGGTATCGTTGTCAGAATATGAAATTGTGCTCAATCTTGTAAGGAAGTGAGAATGAATGCTATTTGAATGAAGTGTATTCCTTAATCATTTAATACTCTCCTGACTACATCCACTGGTGACATATGTCTACAAAAATTTTGTTCAGCAGCACACACGGCGACTCAGTGTCATTATGTCACTTAACACGATTCCACATTTCATATGTAACACGTAAAGACTCCTTTCTTTGAATGCCAACTTCGTACTAACTAATGCTTATCAACACAGATCGTGTATGATTCTGAGGGCCAAGACTCATCGCTACGCTCTGCAAAATGATGTTGTACAATTAAAACCAATAACGAATCTGAGTTCATTTTAATTTCAAAAAGGTTATCAAACTGTAACATGTCTTCATTATCAACTGTGTGTTACACTGTTGAATCAAATATAATGCAATAAATATGAAATTGCGATTGCAACGTGCTGTTGATTCTTAGTGCGTATCGTATTTTCCTATACTCGACTACCTCAGCATGTTTCGCCACTTGTATCACAACCCGGATGTAAATTAATGTAGCGCACTGCGCCCAAGTAGGTGAAGAGATCCACTTCAGTAGTGTAACTCTATTGCCAATGAGTGACTTGAAACAGTAACTACAGTTAAATACATGGGAGCAGTAGCCTGGAACGACCTAAAGTGGAATCATTACGCAAAACAAACAGTAGGAAAAGTACATGCTAGACTAAAATTTATTGGTACACAGTAAGTCATCCACCAAGAAAGTGGCTTACAAAAGACGCTTGCAAGCGAGGCTTAAGCACAGCTAAAGCAACTACGATTAATAGAAGATTCCGTCAGGGCATCGTTTACTTTGCGTGAAATGGACCAGCATATCCCATCAGCAGACGCAACAAGAGAGGCGATGAGCGATACTGACAAGATATTTTGGCAAAGTTTCTTGCCTAGGGAAATAATATTAATTGCAATGGAAACTTAAGGGGTAATCAATAATTACTACACCAATTTTAGCTACCCATAGCAATAATTAAAAAAATGTTTGTTAAGCTTATGGGGGTCATCAGTCCCTAAACTTACAAACTACTTATCAACTACCTTATTCTAAGGACGACACAAATATCCATGCCCGAGGGGGGATTCGAACCCCCGACCGTAGTGGCCGTGCAGACCGTGACTGAAGCGGCTCAGTCCCCTCGGTAATTATACATGTTGGCCAGCGTTATAGATAGTGGTATAATAAAGAATAGGACAGGAAGCAGTACAAAATACTGATTATTATTATTTCTTTATGTATTTCATTTAGATATTGGCACCTATTATTAAGCATGTTTGTGGGTCTGTTAGGCACAATCTGTTAGACACAGTTGTCTGTGGGGAGCTGAGGAGAGACGCGGCGGAGTGGCCGAGCGCATTGAGTCGCTATGCTCCGATGCGTGAAGCCGTTCCCCGGCGGGGGTTCGAATCCTTTCTCCGACATGCATGTTAGTATTGTCTGTAGTGTAAGATATTATTTATTTATTTATTTTCGTTACAACCATCTATGGGTTACGTTTACACAACTTCCCGTAATTTCTAAAGTTCTCTTCCTTCCTCTTTCGCCAGTACTCCTTCACCCGGTGCCTTACTGGTGCACGTTCTTCTGCCGAGAATATTCTGTTCTTCCTCGTTTCCTCCTCGAAGAAATCCTTCACCTCCGCAACCTTTTCCCTAAAGATTTCTTATGTCGTGATCCCGCATTTTTCTAGGTCCCTGTGCACCTCTATCACCCATGGAACTTGTGTCTTCCTGTTCCCTTGGAAGAGAAGAATCTCGTTGGCGAGTCTCTCTGATTTCATTCTTTTAATATGTTCATAGAAAGATAGTCTTCTTTTCTTCATTGTGGTGGTGATGTTTTCAAATCGTTGATAAAATTCTTGATTTGATCTTAGGCGGAACGCAAATTCATTTGATATTTTTATGGACCCCAGAAGCTTTCTTAGAAATTTCGTTTCTTCCTTTTCCAAGTCTGGAAGTTCCTTCCTGGTTATTGTTTCATATGCATATAAACATTCAGGTTTGACGACTGAACTGTAGTTTCGGGATTTGGCCTGGTATGAGAGTGATTTAGATTTGTATGTGTTCTGGCACAATCTGAAAGCTATCTCCATTTTTTCTTGCCCGTTCTTCAATTGCTGCCTCTTCATTGTTGTTTGGAGTCAAAGTCTTTCCTAGGTACTTGAACCTCTGAAATGTTTTAATGTCTCCATACTTGGTCCTCATTGTCCCTCATTGATCAGCGGCATTCATGTTCATATATTCTGTGTTTTCAAAAGATATTTGCAATCCTGCCTTCACTGCTGTTTCCTTCAGGAGTTCAATCTGTTTTTGTTGCAATTTGCAGATTCTCTGCAGAAAAACACTGTATCATCTGCAAATGCGAGGCATTCATATGTAAGCCCAGACTGTTTGCGAACTAGCCTGATTCCATTAAGGTAGTTCATAAGTACTTTGTAAGTTTAGGTATTGATAACCCCTTCAGCTCTACAGCTACATGGGATACTCTGCAAATCACATTTAATTGCCTGGCAGAGGGTTCATCGAACCACCGTTATACTATTTTATCTCCCATTCCATTCTCGAATAGCGCGCGGGAAGAATGAACACCTAAATCTCTCCGTTCGGGCTCTGATTTCTCGTATTTTATTATGATGATCATTTCTACCTATGTAAGTGGGAGTGAACAATATATTTTCGCATTCGGAGGAGAATGTTGGCGATTGTAGTTCCGTAAGTAAACCACGCCGCAGCGATAAGCGCCGTTGTTATAATGATTCCCATCTCAGATCCTGTACCGTGACAATACGAAACGAACTGCCATTCTTTGGACTCTTTCGATGTCCTCCGTCAAACCCAGCTGATAAGGATCCCACAATGAGCAGCAATACTACATAAAAGGACGGACAAGCGTAGTGTATGGAGTTTCTTTTTTTGTTCTGTTGCATCTTTCAAGGGTTCTGCCAATAAAACGCAGTCTCTGGTTCGCCTTTCCCACATTATCTACGTGTTCTTTCCAATTAAAGTCAGAAGTAATTGTAATTCCTAGGTATTTTGTGGAGTTTACGGCCTTCAGATTCGATTGATTTATCTTGTAAACAAAATTTAACAGATTTCTTTTCGTCCTCATGTGGACGACTTCACACTTCTCATTATTTAGAGTCAACTGCCAATTTTTACACCATACTGATATCTTATTCAAATCGTTCTGCAGTTGGTTTTGATCTTCAGATGATTTTACTAGACGGTAAATGACGGCGTCATCTGCAAACGACCTAAGAGAGCTACTTAGATTTTCTCCCAAATTGTTTATGTAAATAGCCTCCTGGAAATCAAAAAATACGGAATCAATTTGAGAACCCTTGTCGATAGCACTCATCACTTCGTGTGAGTAAAGAGCTAGTTGTGTTTCGCATGAACGATATTTTCTAAATCCGTGTTGACCTTGGGTCAATAGATCATTCTGTTCGATGTAATTATAGCTGTGTCTGTATTTACAGTCGCTAATACACTGTCGGTGTTTTGGTCGGCGTGTCATGGCGGCCACGCCTTCACTGCGTAGTATGGCTAGGATACGTAGCGCCATCTCCCTTTGTTTTTACTTTCATGGTTGCCACTGTTTAAGTTCCAACCCTAGTATATAATTACATGTCTTTAAATAACATACAGTGTGATTATTTAGTCCCTGAACAAACTCAAGAGATTGATCAAGAAGCGGATGCGGATCGGGAAAACGTATAATGGACGTATGTCATGAAATGGTTTCCGTGCTAGAGTCCATTTATTCAGCCTTACTACGATCCAGAGACTACGGTCTAATTATGACAAGCTCTACGCAGCCACATTCACACCAAGTGTAGAAAACTGTTTCTGTAGGCCTCAACACGTGCTTGTAAGCGCCGTTAGCATGTTTCGTTCCACACGTCCACATCGCCCGGAGAGCATATGAACGCTGTCAGACGCAGCATAAGTACGGTGCTCCACCGTTTCAACGTCAGGGTTAGGCTCTGCATACAAGACACTTTTGAGATGGCCCCATAACCAGAGATCGGGCGCGTTTGATATCCGGTGAATGCACAGGCCATGCGACTGGACCACCACTGAACTGCACCGGTCACTTGGGAATCAGATAGGCACCAGTTTAGACTTGGGATTAGGACAGGCACTGCAACTGACTCATCAGTAGGCAGGCCTCTACGTAGTTAACCTATGTCTCAGCAGTACACTTAGTTGGCAGTCATGAACTTTGTAAAAGTTAAGTATTTTCCTATTTCTACGAAATATGCAACTTGTTCTAATCTAGCTTAGTGTTTCTAATTTCTGCTGTCCCACTGGCTGGTCACCTCATACTCTGTACCCGCACACGCGTGGAGCCTATTTTCCTGTGTCAGTCTCTCTCTACTCGGCCATCGACACCCTGTACATCCGGCGGAAACGAGACACAAAAGATGCCTTACCATCGATTACTACGAACTGTGTCCTCTCTGACAGGAAGCCCCTGTTGTTGTTGTTGTGGTCTTCAGTCCGGAGACTGGTTTGATGCAGCTCTCCACAATACCCTATCCTGAGCAAGCCTCTTCATCTCCACATAAGAACGGCAACCTACATCTGTCTGAATCTGCTTAGTGTATCCATCTCTTGGTCTTCCTCTGCGATTTTTACCCCCACACACTTCCCTCCAATGCTAAATTCACAATTCCTTGATGTATAAGAATGTGTCCTACCAATCTATCCCTCCTTTTAGTCAAGTTATGCCAGAAATTTCTTTTCTCCCCAATTCTGTTCAGTACCTCCTCATTAGTTACGCGATCCACCCACCTAATCTTCAGCATTCTTCTGTAGCACCATATTTCAAAAACCTCTATCATCTTCCTGTCCGCACTGTTTATCCTCCATGTCTTACTCCCATACAAGGCAACACTCCATACAAATGCCTTCAGAAAGGACTTCCTTAGGCTTAAATCAATATTCGATGTTAAAAAATTTCTCTTTTACAAAAACGCTTTTCTAGACATTGCCATTCTGCATTTTATATCCTCTGTACTGCGACCATCATTTGTTATTTTACTGCCCAAGTAACAAAACTCATCTACCTCCTTTATTGCTTCGTTTCCCAATTTAATTCCTTCAGCATCATCTGATTTCCTTCACTGCACTCCATTACCCTAGTTTTGCTCTTGTTAATGTTCATCTTATATGCACCTTTCAGCACACTGTCCATTCCGTTCAATTGCTCTTCCAGGTCCTTTGCTGTCTCTGATAGAATTACTATGTCGTCGGCAAAACGCAATGTTTTTAATTCTTCACCCTGAACTTTAATTCCTTCTCCAAATTTCTCCTTGCTTTCCTTTATAGCATGCTCAATGTACAAATTGAACAACATTGGCAAAAGGCTACAACCCTGTCCTACTCCCTTTCCAACCACTGCATCCCTTTCATGCCCTTCAACTCTGACAACAACTGTCTGGTTTTTGTACAAGTTGTAAATAACCTTACGCTACCTATTATTTACTCCTGCTTGCTTCAGAACTTGAAAGAGTTTATTCCAATCAATATTGTCAAAAGCTTTCTCCAAATCTAGAAAAGCTAGAAATGTAGGTTTGCCTTTTCTGAATCTGTCTTCTAGGATAAGCCGTAAAGTCAGTATTGCCTCCCGAGTTCCTACATTTCTCCTGAACCCAAACTGATCTTCCCCGAGGTCGGCTTCTACCAGTTTTTCCATCAAGTCCCCTATCCAGACGCAAATTTGGGGCGATAAACCGTAACCACACCTCTACAAGCATTTGAAGATTTTCAGGTGAGGAGAGAGCTGCAGACGGTGGTGGCTGGTGCAAGGGCGAGCTCGCCGGCTTCAGCCGCAGGTGTCGATCACATAACGTTCGCCAGCCGTGACGTCAAACCGCTGCTCCGGACCGGTAGCCGAGTGCGTCACCCAGCAGAGTCCCTGTTTCAGTGCGCGGCGCCTAACTAAACCTGCGCACGTACAAATTACTTACTGATCAGCTTTTCTGTTGCCAACAGCAAACATAACACATAAGCAGCTTTTTCTTAAAAGGAAAAAAAAAATCTCCAGTTCTGTTATCCGTATATTACTGCCTCCTGACAAGTGTTCTTCTAGTCCAGTCACCTGCAAAGTAATGGTAATTGCAGGGACTAGCTGTCGGGCGAGCTCAAATTAATCAAAGAGTAGAATATATGAGACAGCAGAAATAAATTTAGTCACGGTGTTGAGACAAATAATACACTATTATAGCCTAATGGAAATGGATGTATCTGTTTACTATAGCTCGAGGTATTTATTTCGTACTAGCTTAAACTCGCGACTCCGCTCGCGTGTTGGTTGATTTTGATAGATAAGCTATCTTTCAGTAGTGTGCTATGAAACTGAATAGTAAGTAGTGTGCCGGCCGCGGTGGCCGAGGGGACAAATACAGATCCACTGTGGAATGGTGGAGCGCTGTTGCTAAGAAACGGTTAAGCATAACAGCGCAATTATTCAAATTATTTGAACCTGAAAGCTTGCAGCCGCCAGTCGACATCACCAAAATAAACTATAAACTGAAGTACATTAGACTTTATTATCTCGAATTAAGCTACATGAGGAGTATTGTCTTGGACAGAAAGAAGAGGACCTACCATTATATTATCGAGAGATTAAAATATAAGGAAAACAAAAACAGAATGGAGATTAAGTTTCCAAACAGAAACTGGAAAGTCATTTGGAAAAACATCAGTAATAATTTGCTTCCATTAGAAGTACAGGTAGCGTGGTATAGAGTTATCAACAATATCGTTAGTACCAATGAGAGATTATTTGCACTCGGACTTTGCGATACAAACAGATGCCCAAAATGCGACGCTATTGATACCTTGGACCATAGATTCACTTGTTCAGAATACAGTGCAGTATGGCAGGAACTTAGGAAACAAATATCGTTCCTTAAGAGAAGCGACGGGAGAGAAATATCTTTAAATCTTATCTTCTTCCCAGACGAGATGTATTTTCCTGCCCAAAAAAATAATGCCATTTTGTGGCTACTGGGTCATTTTATTCATTACGTTATTAACAACAAAGGGACTGGCACTGTCCAGGAATTTAAAGAATTTGAACTACAAGGATATTACCAAATATTCCGGAAAAGAAATTTGAAAAAGAATTATGGAAATATGTTGAAGATTCTCTTCGAGAAAGAGGGTGTAGGATGATTACTACAGACAATTAACAATGCAAATAGAGGCATGCCAAAGTAGGGGATCGCTGCTGGGGGTGAAGTACGGTGGGGACTTCGTGGGCCCCGTGGCCGCTACGGTAGCCGTGAAGGCCTCAGCAGAACCCTGAAACAGCATGCTGCAACGGATATCGGACTACACTCCTTTTATACCAGAAAAAACCAGTTTCATAAGCTAACAAGAGAAAACGAAGAAAAAAGAATGATCACAGAATATTTTAATTATTTTTATTATTATAATTTATTTAGTTAGGAGAAATCTTTCTGTTCATCATATTGCATTAAAAAAATTTTCTTTTCGTTCATCCAATGTCAAAGAAGAAGAAAGGAAATGCCACAGAAGAGG
The DNA here is from genome assembly GCA_026315105.1 of Locusta migratoria. Classification (NCBI taxonomy): domain Eukaryota; kingdom Metazoa; phylum Arthropoda; class Insecta; order Orthoptera; family Acrididae; genus Locusta; species Locusta migratoria. The sequence goes on along the minus strand of CM048745.1, from coordinate 214,336,581 downwards.
CTAAAGTGCAAAACAGCCAGTCAACGTTACTTTACCTGTTTATTTTCAGAAATCCCTCATTTCCAAGACGGAAATATGACGACTTCTGCATTTTCTTTTTCTTCTATGCTGTCAAAGATGTACATATGGAAAGACTTTTATTTTTAAGTATCGGACAGCAGCAACTATAAAAAAATAAAAAGTAAAAAAAAAAAAAAAAAAAAGGGGACTGAGGCGCTCCAGTCACGGTCTGCACGGCCACTACGGTCAGGGGTTCGAATCCCCCCCTGGGACATGGATATTTCTGCCGTCCTTAGTATTAGCTACTTCATAAGTAGTTTGTAAGTTTAGGGACTGATAACCCCGTAGTTAAGTTCCATAAGCTATACAAACATTTGATTTTTGAAGTAAGTAATGTAGATCAAATAACTCGTAAAAATGCACTCGTTTCGAAAAATCCAATCACGAAATTCGACAATAATGATTGTAATAATATCACAGATCGATTACTTGATGTAATGTGCGAAACGTCAAATCCATTTTTTTAAAGATATGTATTAAAATAAATTTCTTTTTTACTGCTTTATTTATTTATTCTTATATTTCCTTATTCGTATGCTTATTCTTACAGAGAAAGAGCTGAAGGCATTGTAGCACGCATAGACCAAAGATATTGTCTGTGGTATCACGTTTCGCTGTATGTAACCTCCTTGCTATAGAGTCGCAAGCGTCATCGCTGGACTTCAGTTGCATTTTTTTAAATAATCTGACGACCTTCAACCACCATATCTTCCACCCCCTTATAGCTATCGGTATGGAACTGTTATGGTGTACAACGGGAGACTTTGGACAACAATTAAACACAGACCATTCGTTTGTTTTCTGTAGTTTTCGCTGCAGAGCGAAATATTAACAAACACACACGTAGAATTTTATATACACCGATAACTTAACATCCACATATACTCCACCCTTTTATCATTATCAATCCTCAAGCAACAATGCAACCAATGAAACCATTTCAAAGAGTAAATATAATTTTCAAAGAGTAATTACTGTTCCGCATTTCGCGTTATATTCTTCAAATTGCTAAATATCTATCAGATCGCTATAAAACCGTGCCTAAAACCTTCTTCAGCTATAAGTTAGTAACTGTACAAATATTAAGTCTGTGCGTCTTGTCGTCCGGACGTGATAAGCGTACACCGAAAAGACATTCACATTAATATATAGAGAGAAATAGCTATCAGATCGCCATAAAACCGTGCCTAAAGCCTTCCCCAGGTAGACATTAGTAACTATACAAATTTTTAGCTCTTTATGTCTTGTGGTTCAGACGTGATAAACGTACACCGAACAGACATTCACATTTGTAGATATAGATTACGATCACTCGGAGCAGAAATAAAGCAATTACGGTGCTGTATGACACAGTGAATGATGGTATTTATTAACTCATCAGACAGAAGTCCGTCTTAGTAATGGTAAGGAAGACTTATTTTCACCGTAAGACAATCACTTCTTCTTCGTGGCATCCACACACACACACACACACACACACACACACACACACACACACACACACAACTACATCAGCAAACCCAGCAATGCTTCTCATTTGCTAAATATTCATGGGAGTTGGAAATATATCCCCCACTCCTTTCCAAATTGGGCTCTTAGACGCTCAGTATTGGACAATAATATTGATCGTCTGAGATCAGTATTGACGGTTTGCGGAATATACTGAAGGAGACTGCCGTGCTTTAAAAATATTGAAGATCGCTAAATATTTTCGGCAATATATTGTATCGTTAAGGGCGGTATTGTGCAAGTCTGCTGCAACAATCTGCCGCTTTTGATGAATTTCGTATTTATACTTGCCCAGTACGATAGTCTGCAGGGTAAATGAAACGGCGCATTAAAGATATCCTTAAAACCCGTCTTTTAAGGTAAGGTGTGTAGAAGTAAAGTATTGGTAAGTGCGACGTCAATATATAAAACCCCTACCATTCGTTTAATTTGTGAATAGTTGTGCAATGTGCATATACGGCAGTTCCCGCTAACAGTTCGTGTTTTGCAGGCGCAATGACAACGAAACGTAGCGTTAATACTACAGGAAAGACAGAAGAAATAAATCATGCGTTCAGGTGAGTAGTTTAATACTTATTGAGTTATTAGCAGTAAAAACAATTGGCAAAACTATTTCGTGTAGAACCTTGAGTAATTTGTTGCAGAATTACGTCCTTTACTACTGTATAATGTAGCATACTCTCTTCAGATTTACAGATCCCTCTTGCCAGATAACACAATGTAATGGATAATCTTTCACGGACACTGATCGCTTCCCTCATCATAGTATCTTCTTTTTGTATATAAGGTGAAACAAGATTCGCCCATTCGTTGAAAACTTTCCTTATTCACCATTAAAAAATTCCATTAATCATCTGTATCTCACGCAAGTTCCTTTAGTATTTTAATGTGGCCATGTGTAGAACGCATTATAAGCCAATTCTTCACCCACCGCCCCCTCTTTCTCTTCTTCTTCTTCTTTAGCACGTACCAATCACAATCGCAATATATGCGAGATCAATGTCGTGAAGCGCTGACATGTTCGCTACGGAGGCAGAATTGTAACTGACACATCCCGGGCATAAATATTGCCCAATAAATATTATGTCGTTCTTGGCCTTGCACTTTCGCAAAATATATTGACACAATATTATTGCTCAATAAATATTGAACGATGAAAGACGACCGTTTCTCGTCTTCCATACATTTTTTGTATGTTTCTGTAAAGTTATAATTTATTTATGTCGCTAGATTATCATTTTGTTAAAACTTGAACCCCACTCTTTTGAAGGCTTGAGGAATAGTATTTTTATTTCATGTGTTAAAATATTAGTTAATATTGCTAGATTTTTCTTATTTTGTTATGTTACTAATTTATTATTATATTATTTAATGTGACATAAATGTGGCTTCTCCGCTGCGCCACTGTCCCTGTGAGAATGTGTACTTGTCTTACTTTTAAGTGTATGTGCAGGAATCTATGGCTTTTGAATGTGGGGAGTGATAGCTCGCTTTGCATCATTCTCTCTGGCTCAGAGTCGATAGCTGCTGATGTTACCAAAGAGGTTTCTACACCCTTTGGTTACAGTCCAGTCAGCGAGCCTTCTTTGGCGCAAGTCTCGCTCTCCGTCCCCACCACCGCTGTTTCTTGGGCTTCCCAGCTTCCGGTAGCTTTACGCGCCCCTGTGGCCGCTCGGCTGTTCATTAGATCCTCGGCGTCTGACGAGGTAAGGTCGGTTCTCCTCTTCAAAAGCTGCGAGGTGGTAACGTTCCATTGTCTAGCATATTTAACTTAGACTCGTGAACTTAGAATCATATTTTGGAGTATTTTCTCCGATCGTGTGCAGAAATGTGTTCTCGTTTTTCAATTCAGTGATTTCCAATAGATAAACGTGGTGTGTGTGATTCTAGTTTGCAGTTTGATAACGGGCTGGTATGTTAAAACCTTTTTGTGATCATGTGGCGGTGTATGAACTCTGTGTAAATACTTTGTAGCTTTGTGGGGCCCGATTTCTAATATGTGATATGTTCATTTTTGTACAGTGCATGTGAAAATCTTCTCATCGTTTCCTTCCGTGAGTGATATATGTGCCAGTGGTTTCTTCATAGAACAAAGACTTCAGCTTCCACTCTTGTTTGTTCCATGTCCATCAGGCAAGTAACTAGGCTGGTATCCTTCTGATTTCCACTAATATTTCGCGATCTTCTCTCCAGGCCTATTTTAATTTCATCGTTTCTTCTCGGACTTGTAGTACGCTCTCTTTCTTTGTCAGTAATTCTTTCTTGGCCTTGTACAACCTCCTTCAATAGCTTCTTCAAGTAATTCTAAACATCTCAATGGGTTGCATGCTGTAATTCTTAATTTTATTTTTCCGACTTTGTAATTATTTAACTTTTACGAGTTTTGGAGACTGGACTTCATCCGTCTCTGTAAGCGCTCCCTATCGCATGTAGCTGCATTTCTTTCGCTTCTTCATGTAATTCTAAGCATTTCTAGAGGTTGCATGCCATAGTTCTCATTCTTATTTTTCCGACTTTGTAGTTACTTCACTTTTACTAGTTTTGGAGACTGGACTTCATCCGTCTCTGTAAGCGCTTCCTATCGCGTGTAGCTGCCTTTCTTTCGTTTCTTCATGTAATTCTAAGCATTTCTATGGGTTGCATTCTGTAGTTACTTTTCTTTATTTTTCGGAAACTGAATTTATTCAATTTTATCCGTTTTCGGAACCACGTGGGACCGAGTTCCGATTTCCGGGGTTTGCAGCTAGTTTCCTGAATTCACGCCACTTCTCATATAAAACCATCTCAAAACAGGCATGACAGACCAGAGCCAGCTTCAAAGTGTTTTTGTATATTGTGGTTGGTGCTACCTTCGACTAGCTGAATTTCGCATACGATAGCGGCGCCTGCTTCCGCCTCGTCTCAGCATGCTAATTTTGGTGAGTTTCGCTCTGGCATTGCGTGTGTGTGAGAAAATGAGTGTTGTTTGTGAATCCTTCCCTCCAGTAGCGTTAAATCATGTATAATTTAGGCTGGGCACCGTCCGCATTAATCCATTTGAGAGTTGCATTTTTATTGTATTAACAAAACTGGTTCCCCATTTTGCTTGATTTTTATCTGAATAAACAAGTTTAAGTTCAGCATAAACCGCAAGTTGCCTATAAATTGTAGTTTTATTGTTTTTCACAAGTGCTGAGAAGAAGCTCAGATGCAATTTTTCTTATGTCTAAATTCCGTGCGCCCAAATGTGTTCTTAGCCACCTTTCTAAGAAAATTTTAATTGTGGTGGCTTGCTTATTAATGTCTGTGCGTAATAACGTGTGAGCTGCTTTGTATATTGACCACTGTAGTATGAACTTCCTGTCATTGAAGTATTTTGAAACGAGTCAATTGTCTGTTTGGGCCAGCGAACAAGGCTTTGTAGCAGGGAGTAACCGGCAGTGCACACGGACCTTATTTGCTAGTTTTAGTGATAAAACAAAGCTCTTGTTTCGTACAGTGGTCGACTTTTAACGTGTAAGGGCCCCTCTAATCTCTTTTCACTTTCCCCGCCTCTAAGCCTATTTCTTTCGGGATGTTACTTCACGCCGAGATGGATGCAGTGTGCCTCCGACTACGTGAATCCCTTCGGCAGCGAGATCATCGGAAGGAATCGCGAGTCGCGGAGACTAGTACATACAATACCACCGATCCTGAAGAACATACGGGCGACACGACAATCGTGTCACACAGAGGCACCCCCGTTTACATGGGCTTCCAAAACTGGATTTGGTAAACCGATTTCCCAAATCCGCTTTTGGTTGGTCATGTAAACATTCCAAAATCGGTTCTGGAAATTCACTTCTGTAAAGCGGTTTTCCAGTTCCACAATCGATTTTCGTGCCCACGTAAAGCAATAAGTTTTTTGACTTCTTGGCTTGTCAGATTGTGTTTCCTTGTCAAGAATTTTTGGTTCGTATGGGCAAGGCTACATTTAATGCAGTGAAAGAAAAGTATAAACGTTAGAGTGAGCAATGAATCTGTGTATTTCAGTAAAGGAAAACAGCGATTGTTCTGACTTAAATCAGGAAATCAATCAGCTGTTTTCAGCCGGCTTATTAACTGGGGTAGGAAATCCGCTTTAGGTAATAACATGTAAACACGACAGCGAAAAACTGTTTTCGTCTTCCGGAAGATGTGCTACTGTAAACGTAGTGAGAGAGAGAGAGTCGTAAACGCGACGCCAGATGACAGATACTCAAGCAGCCCAGACAGACGCTGTCGGCGAGATACCCCGTAATACGATAGCAGAGAAGTCAGTAATGAGCGACGAGATCATGAAATTTGACAATTAGTAGTCCAACAGTACAAGTTAGCCAAGAGGAAAGAATACTGGGAGCGCAAGAACCCAGGCTACACCGGTTTACTGGCAGAAGGAAATGGTTACACGTGCGGAAGAGAAGAAGAATAAGCGAGAAGACGAGAGCAGTACAGGTAAGAGAAGACAGGAAGATGGTAACCACGGCTCCAGCAGCTGAGGATAACCAAGAGAAGGAAACAATAAAGGTGGCCAACCACCGGTAGTTGATGCCAGGTTTTGGAGGTTTCCCCTCGGCCGTAAGGCGAACGCCGGAGCTGTACCAAACATGCTCCTTTCCTCCCAATTGGGAATCAATAAATCACCGCTTAAAAACAATAACAAAAAACAGTTGTTGTTGCTATAATAATGTTTGTAAATCTGTCGGACCCAGCTGCGTGGTCATCAGTCCGTAGCTTACAAACTACTTAAACCTAAGTAAACTAACCTAAGGACAACACACACTCCCATGTCCCAGGGAGGACTCGAACCTCCACGGCGGGCAACCGCATGCGCTCCGCAGCGAGACGCTTCAGACCGCTCGGCTACCCCACCGCGGCCAGTTGTTGTTGTGGTCTTCAGTTCGCAGACTAGATTGATGCAGCTCTCCACGCTACCCTGTCCTGTGTAAGTCTCTTCATCTGAGAATACGTTCGGCATCTTACATCCTTTTGAATCTGCTTACTATATTCGTCCCTAGGTCTCTCTCTACGATTTTTACCCCACACGTTTCCTTCTAATGCTAAGTTGACAATTCCTTGATGTCTCAGAATGTGTCCCACCAGTCTATCCCTTCTCTCAGTAAGAATATGCCAGAAACTCCTTTTCTCCCCAATTCGGTTAAGTACCTCATCATTAGTTACGTGACCTACCCATCTAAGTTTCATCATTGGTCTGTAGCACCACATTTCAAAAGCTTCTATCATCTTTTTATCCGAACTGCTTATCGTCCACGTTTCACTCCCATACAATGCTACCCTCCAGACAAATGCTTTCAGAAACGACTACCTAACATTTAATTTAATATTGGATGTTAACAAGTTTCGCTTCTTTAGAAACGCTTTTCTTTCCATAGCCATTCTACATTTTATATCGTCTTTCCTTCGGCCATCAGAAGTTATCTTCCTATCCAAATAACAAAATTCATCTACTACTTTACCAACATAAAATAAAAATCGCTAACAACACAATGGCAGAAAAGAGCAACAATCAAGCTCTCAAACAGACCGCCTTCCTCATTAAGAGATAGGAATGAAAAGTTACAGGAAAACATCTTTGTCGTCTTATGCTCCTCACTGCATTAGCTACCTGAAAACCTGGCGTTGCGCGGTATTTATTTATTCTAATATTCAGTTAGTCGATGGACGAGCTTCACTGATCTATTTCTCTCTTTATACCTGCCTTCTCTGTCTACCTGTCTCTGACTCGCCCCCCCCTCCTCCCCTACTACTATTCCTGTTCCCCAATATCGACCAATCGATTCCCCTACCACTGTCGTTGCCTCTCTTATTCAACCCCCCCCCCCCTCCCCCTTGTATAAGAAAAATTACAATACCTGCCAATTCCTTGGTGATGGGTCGAACAATATCAGAGTCCGTATTCAGGTTCCCTCCGGTGTGCACCGTTAGAAATATTATGCAGAAAGTGATGATTCTCCTGTTTTGAAGGCCACGTATGGAAACTTTCATCAAAATAGGAAAAAACTGTACATTGTTGTCGACGGCCGTTGTAAAGTACGCTTCACCATGCTTCTTTCTCTTTACTATAGAAATAGTGCCGATTCAATGCTTTTGATGCTCAGTTCCGTAAAATTTTATCGTAGTCGAATGGATGGCTGTTTTGTTTATTGTGTCTTCAGTACGAAGACTGGTTTGATGCAGCTTCCCACCCTACTCTATCCTGAGCAAACCCCTTCATCTCAAGGACAGCAACCCACATGCAACTGCATCTGTGTACTGCATTCCTCTCTAGGTCTCCTTCTGCGATTTCTCCGTCACACAATTCCCCCCAATTCACGGTTCTTTTATGTCTAAGAATATGTCCTACCAATCGATCTCTTCTTTTAGTCAAGGTATGTGAAATATTCCTTTTCTCCCAAAATCTGTTCAGTACCTCTTCATTAGTTACGCGATATACCCAGCTTACGTTCAGCATTCTTCTGTAACACCATATTTCAAAAGCCTCTATCCTCTTCCTGTCCTAACTGTGTATCAAAGTTTCACTCCCGTACAAGTCAACACTTCACACAAATGCATTCAGAAAAGGCTTCCTTATACTTAATGTTCGGTGTTAACAAATTTGTCTTCTTCAAAAACGTTTTTCTTCCAATTGCCATTCTGCATTTTATATCCTCTGTACCACGACCATCATATGTTATTTTACTGCCCAAGTTACAAAACTCATCTACCATCTTTATTGTTTCGTTACCTAATCGAATTCCTTCATCATCGCCTGATTTTCTAATACTGTATTCATTGTTTTGCTCTTGTTAATGTTCATCTTATACGCTCCTTAAACGCACTGTTCATTTCGTTCAACTGCTCTTCCAGGTCCTTTGCAGTCTATAACAGAATTACAATGTCGTCGGCAAAATGCAATGTCCTTTTTTTTTTTTTTTTTTTTTTTTTTGTTTTTTTTTTACCCTGAACTTTCTCCAATTTTCTCCCTGCTTTCCTTTATAGTTTGTTCAGTGTACAAGTTGAATAACATTGGAGAAAGGCTACAGCCCTCTCTTACTTACTTGCCAACCACTGCGTTCCTTTCATGCCCTTCAACTCTGATAACAACTATTTGATTAATGTACAAGTTGTAAATAAACTCCAGTTCACTATATTTTACCTCTGCTGACTTCAGAATTTGAAAAAGTGTATTCCTATCAACATCTTCGAAAGCTTTCTCCAAATGTACAAAAGCTAGGAATGTAGTTTTGCCTTTCTTTAATCTATCTTCTAAGATAAGTCGTGAAGTTAGTATTCCCTCTCGTGTTCCTACATTTCTCCTGAATACGAACTTATCTTCCCCGAGGTCAGCATCTATCTGGAAAATAGGAGGGTTGGAACTTAGAAAGTGGCAACACCGCTGTGGAGATACTATGCAATGGACTCTACTATTGTCGCTGATAGTACACGTTGTTGACATACCTACGAAACCTCCGAGCAAATGGACTCGCCCGTCCCACATCATCGGCGTGCGCACTATCGAGGGAAACACAGTCACTTGTGAGCGAGAGGTCTAACGTTACGGTGTCACTATGTTTGGAAACAGGAATAACGGAGTTGGATCAAGACTGGATTTTGGGAGCATCACCTGCGACCATCTTTGTAAAAGAAGCGGCAACAGTTTCTGCGCAACCCACCCATCACTTTGCACGACAATGCGCGAGCGCATACAGCGCAAGCTTTGGCTGCTCTGTTTGGTCGATGATGCCGGGAAGTACTGCACCATCCACCATACTCCCCAAGTTTACATCTTCGTGACTTACGTCATTCCGAAGATGAAGGAACTACTTCGTTGCATTCGCTTCAGAACTGTTCCAAGCGTCTTCTGATCAAACTGCGTGCTTATGGAATATCGCCACAATTGTGCGATTGGATTCGTGATTTCCTGTCAGAAAGGACACAGTACGTTGTAATTTACGGAAAGTCTTCGCGTAGAACTGAACTGATATCTGGTGTACGCCAGAGATGTATCATAGGGACCCTACTGTTTCTACTTTTTATAAACCACTTAGGAGACAATCTGAGTAGCTCTCTTAGGTTGTTCGCGGATGATGCGGTCACTTATCGGTAAGTAAACTCACCATAAGATCACAAGCAACTGCAAAATGATTTAGATAAGACATCCGCTTGGTGCAAAATAATGGCCGTTGACTCTTTGTAATAATAAGTGTGAAGTCATCCATATGACCTCATAAACCAGTCAAATTACAGGCCGTTAATTCAACTACCTAGGAGTAACAATTACAAACAACTTAAATTAGAAAGAACACATGGAAATATGGTAGTTAAAGCGAACAAGACTGCGTTTCATTGGCAAAACACTTAGAAAGTGCAACAGCTCTACTAAAGAAACTGCCTACACCACACTTGCGCGTCCTATTTTGGAGTATTGCTGTGCATAGTGGGATCCCCACCAAGTAGGACTAACAGATGATTTAGAGAAATTTCAGACGAGGGCAGCTCGTTTTGTATTGTCGCGATATAGGGGGGAGAGTGTCACAGAAATGATGCACGATTTGCGGTGGAAATCGTTAAAAGAAAGGCGTTACTCGTTGCAACGAGATCTATTTGCGGAATTTCTTTCACCTACTTTCTCTTCCGAATGTGAACATATTTTGTTAGCATCCAAGTACATGGGAAGACCTGATCATCAAAATAAAATAACAGAAATCATATCGAAAACGGAAAGATTTACGTGTTTCTTTTTTCAGCGAGCTGTTAGAGAATGGAACTGTAGAGAAACATCATAAAAGCGGTTCGATGAACTCTCTACCATGCACTTCGATGTGACTTGCAGAGTATTTATGTAGAGACATTTCAAAAGTGGTAAAGCGAAGATCGCTGGTATATAATTTTATTTGGAAAACCGGTTTCGATGGTCTCAGAGATCATCTAGTCCAAAAGAATTTTTACATGGCTGCCATGTGGTAATGTCAACAGGTTTTTACGCACATTAAGTTATTTTATACAAACTTTTGACATTAAAAGATGACTGCCACGTAAAACATTTTTTGGACCAGATGATAATGCCAGGGACCATCGAAACCGGTCGTACAAATAAAACTATATACCAGTTATCTTGGCTTTACCATTCTTTAAACGTAGCGTAATATTGGATGGCTTCCTAACATTATAGCCGGCTGCGGTGGCCGAGCGGTCTGCGGCGTGCCAGTCACGGTCTGCATGGCCACTACGGTCGGGGGTTCGAATCCCCGCTTGGGCATCGATATTTGTACCGTCCTTAGTATTAGCTAGTTCATAAAGTATTTTTTAAGTTTTGGGACTGATGACCCCGTAGTTAAGTCCCATAAGCTCTACAAACATTTGAAACTAACAAAATAAAGTCATTTATGTAGATGTAGAGATTCGACAGCCAGTAGACCGCTACATTCGGACCGTCCACAGAACAGACTCGGCTAACGGTATACTACCCCTTCCACATCGCTGTCAACGGGTTCTACACAATGTTGGTGACTACTTTGAAAGACAGTAACAGGTTGTTTTTGTGGTTTTCAGTCCGGAGACTGGTTTGATGCAGCTCTCCACAATACCCTGAAACGTGTCCATAAAAAATATTTTTTGTAAGAAAATGTGCCTCCTGTTTTGTGTCGAGTAACTTGTTTGCAAGAAAATGTATAATATTGCTTCTATTGTGTGTATCGATATGTGTACTTAACTCTGTGAAGTTTCATCTTTGGCGAAGATCATGTATTGCATAGCATTGTAGCTCGCACAGAGTGTGGGGACTTGTGGTTTAGCTCGCTTAGAGAGCGGTTGAGTTGTGTGTATGGCTCCGATGTAGAGCAGAGGCTGCTGTGCCAGCAAGTTGATTTGATTGTATTTGGAATATATATTGTATTTTTTATTACTATCACCGCTGGAATGAAGGTAATTGCATTTGATGTCATTAGGAAAAAGTTGTATTATGTAGGTAATGTAATGGTGATTATTAATAATAAGTAACAAAGTTGACCTTTATTTCCTGTTTCATTTACGTAGTTAGAAGATTAACCCACTCCCTTCATTTGATAATTAGTTATTAGTGGATTTAAAGTGCAGCATTGATTTTGGTAATCTTGTTAAACAGATTTCGTTATTTGTGCTTTAGTAAATGATTGTTATGCAACACTGCATTCAATTAATTAGGATACTGAATTTTGATAATCAGGTACTGATCTGTATAAAATTCTCGCAGGCAAACATTAAGAAAGTGGTTTGTGGTTTTTTATTATCTTTCTAGCAGTCAAATATTTTGAGTGTAGTCAGTGTCTGTTTCATATGGTGACTTGCCACAGTTGTTTTGTTAAAAGATCCGTTGCGCACCTAATCAGTTTAATGCACTGTTTCTTATTTAATAGTATATACATCAATATCAGGGCCATAATTAAACCAAATTGCTGTGTTAATGAACAATTTGTTGTCTGATTTAACGATATGTTCAACATCCACAATACACACACAGCTTTTAACCCTTGCCTGAGCAAGCCTCTTCAACTCTACATAAGAACGGCAACCTACATCTGTTTGAATCTGCTTACTGTATCCATCTCTTGGTCTTCCTTTGCGGTTTTTACCCCAAACACTTCCCTCCAACGCTAAATTCACAATTCCTTGATGTCTAAGAATGTGTCCTACCAATCGATCCCTTCTTTTAGTCGAGGTATGCCAAAAATTCCTTTTCTCCCCAATTCTGTTCAGTACCTCCTCATTAGTTACGCGATACACCCAATTAATCTTCAGAATTCTTCTGTAGCACCACATTTCAAAAGCCTCTATCATCTTCTTTTCCGCACTGTTTATCGTCCATGTTTCACTCCCATACAAGGCAACATTCCAAACAAATGCCTTCAGAAAGGACTTCCTTAGGCTTAAATCAATATTCAATGTTAACAAATTTCTCTGTTTCAAGAATGCTTTTCTACTCATTGCCATTCTGCATTTTATATCCTCTGTACTGCGACCATAATTTGTTATTTTACTGCCCAAGTAACAAAACTCATCTACCTCCTTTATTGTTTCATTACATAATCTAATTCCTTCAGCATCACCTGATTTTCTTAGACTGCACTCCATTACCATAGTTTTGCTCTTGTTAATCTTCAACTTATATGCCCAGCACACTGTCCATTCCGTTCAACTGCTCTTCCAGGTCCTTTGCTGTCTCTGACAGAATTACTATGTCGTCGGCAAAACGCAATGTTTGTAATTCTGAACTTTAATTCCTTCTCCAAATTTCTCCTTGCTTTCCTTGACAGCTTGCTCAATGTACAAATTAATAACATTGTAGAAAGGCTACAACTCTGTCTTACTCCCTTCCCAACCACTGCATCCCTTGCATGCTCTTCAACTCTGACAACCGCTGTCTCAAATGTTCAAATGTTTGTCAAGCTTATGGGACTCAACTACGGGGTCATCAGTCCCTAAACTTACAAACTACTTATGAACTACTTACAAACTAGGACGGCACAAATATCCATGCCCGAGGGGGGATTCGAACCCCCGACCGTAGTGGCCGTGCTGACCGTGACTGGAGCGCCTCAGTCACCTCGGCCACCGCGGCCGGCCAACCGCTGTCTTCAGTAACAGTAACCTGTCAGTAACAGATACAAACTTGTAAAGCCTTTGTATAGGATGTGAATAAATAGTTGCCACTATTTAAGTTCCACCCCACCTATATCCAAAAAACAGATACACATCCACTTTTTTATATAATATGTGGAAGTCTAACCAACTTTAGGTTTTTTTTGCCCACTTTAGGTTACGGCAGTAACACTAAAAGTGGGCCTTTGCGATCGTAGTTTGACAGCTCGAAATTTAAATGAAAACAACGTCTTAACAATTCATCTGACACGAAAGTTGATATCCGAATTTGTAGTGGAAAAAATTCTCTACAACTTTGCTCTCCTGTGTTTTTTTCATATCTCGTATCGTTTCTGAAATATTTGCAAAAATAACGGCGATTTTGGGATGTATGTCTGTCTGTCTGTCCGTAACGTGTTCCCTGTTTTTAAGACGAACCGTTCAACCTATCGGCACCAAATTGTACAGACATAATTGTTGGCTACCAGAGACCAGAACCTCGCCTTTTGAAATATTTCGGACAAGAAATACGTTAGTAATACCAAATGTAACTTTAATTGCAAATAAAACGTTCATCTGACGCGAAAATTGAATAAACTAATTTGTAGAGGAGAAAATTCTCTACAAGTTTGTTCCCTTATTATTTTTTTTTAATATTTCGTATCGTTTGAGAGATATCTGCAAAAAAAAAAAAAAAAAAAAAAAAAAAAAAAAAAAAAAAAAAGGAGTTTTGACACCCTCCATTGAATTAACGAAAACCAGCCGCTCGCCCAGAACTATCTCTAACATACGCCATCTTGCGTTGATGATTTTCTTATTGTAACTTACACGTTGATATTTCAAAGCAATGGCGCACTGAAGAATTAAGCAAAACACGTCGTTCTTCGTACGATAAATGATAATCTAGTGTGTACAAATGCCGTATTAGCATCAGTTAACAATGGCCATGACTAGTATGAAATTAAAGAACGCTACTTCTGTTATCTGCAGTGTAGTAGGCAATGTGTTGAACTGTGATGCTGAAGGTCAGTGGTTCGAAACCCACCACTACCTAATTTTTTTTTCCTAAAAGGTTTTCAGACACTCTTATTAATTACTTTTTTATTATTTAGATTATTATTTTGGTCCAAAATCTAAAGTGGGTCGTAAAACACGTCAGTGCGACTTTTTTAAGGTATGAGGACACTATGGACTTCCTCAAGAATCTCTTCATTTTCCTCAATAACATTACTATCAGTGAAACAATGATACTGATACAGCAGAAGCGACACCCGGAATTGTGCGAGAGCTTAGGCAGTTTCTTTGTGAAAAAAACGATTCTGAAATGAGTAGCTGAATGGACAAATTCTAATAAGGGTGCGTCAGTCGCAAGTGGAGATCGAGAAACGACACTAACAGACGCGCAGACATAAGGGCAGAGAGCAGAGCGTGAGTCAAGAGACAGAGCAGCCAGACAGACGCCGGTCCCACGGCCGACCTCGACACGTGCGTGGCGGTCCCTGGTAGCGCTGCGCCGCACCAGGAAACGGCCGCCACACGTCCAGGCGCTACGGCTGCGAAGGCAGTCTGCGCGCTCCAACACTGACACCTGTTACTGAAGAGCTCAATGATGTGCTAGTACATATTCAAAACAATTATGGGATCAGTCGAGATACCATACACAGTATACAGTTGGTAACGTATTTAATTCGGATATTCTAGCTTTTGTAGATTTGGAAAAAGCTTTTGACAATGTTATTGGAATACACTACTTCAAATTCTAAAAACAGCAGGAATAAAATATACGTTGCGCAGAGTTACATCCAACTTGTATAAAAACCAGACAGAAGTTATTGGAGTTGAAAAGCATGAAAGGGATGCAGTGGTTGGAAAAGGAGTAAGACAGGGCTGTAGCCTTTCTCCAATGTTATTCAGTTTGTATATTGAACTAGCTATAAAGGAAAGCGAGGAGTAATTTGAAGAAGGAATTAAAGTTCAGGGTGAAGAAATAAAAACATTGTGTTTTGCCGATGACATTGTAATTCTGTCAGAGTCAGCAAAGGACCTGGAAGAGCAGTTGAACGGAATGGACAGTGTGTTGGAAGGAGCGTATAAGGTGAACATTAACGTGAGCAAACCAAGGGTAACGGAGTGCAGTCTAAGAAATTCAGACGATGCTGAAGGAATTATATTATGTGACGAAACAACAAAGGTGGTAGATAAGTTTCGTTATTTGGGCAATTTAATAACAAATGATGGTCACAGTACAGAGAATATAAAATGCAGAATGGCATGGGAAGAAAAGCGTTTTTGAAAAAGAGAAATTTGTTAACATCGAGTATTTATTTACGCGTAAGGAAGGCCTTTCTAAAGGCATTCGTGTGGAGACTATCTTTGTTTGGAAGTGCAACATGCATGATAAACAGTGAGGACAGGAAGAGGATAGAGGCTTTTGAAATGTGGTGCTACAGAAGAATGCTGAAGACTAGGTGGATTGATCGTGGAACTAATGAGGAGGAACTGAACAGAATTGGGGAGAAAAGGAACTTCTGGCATACCTTGAGGGAAAGATGGGATCGATTGTTAGGTCACATTCTCAGACATCAAGGAATCGTGAATTTAGCATTAGAGGGAAGTGTTTTGGGTAAAAACCGCAGAGGGAGACCAAGAGATGAATATAGTAAGCAGATTCAAACGGATGTAGGTTGCCGTTGTTATAAAGAGATGAAGAGGCTTGCTCAGTATAGAGTAGGGTGGAGAGCTGCATCAAACCTGTCTCCGGACTGAAGACCACAACAGCAGCATTGGTTACAATTTAAATTTGTCTGTGATACAGTACCATATTTTTGTATCTCACCACTTTACTTGGGCTTTACCTGGCGTTTACTTACAGCAAGGCACTATGAGGCTTCCATAAAAGTGAAAAAGTCATTCTCATTATCGACTAATATGGAGTGTGGTGAACTCAGACAGCCAGTATACTTGCACATCTATGTGGTATGGGCAGTATGAGGTTATCCATCAGTTCTTGTGGACTGTTTGGCCATTATTCAATGAGTCCAATATCCACCTCTGCAGTCGTTTCGGAAGGTGCTGATCTGACTGCAATGTGTCTGCAAAGTGCATGTCAGACGTGCTTAAACGGGTTTAAGTCAAGTGAACAAACTGGCCACTGCATTCAGCTCCATCAGCTTCAAGCATGTTGTCCAGCAATGCAGCTGTGTGCGGAAGATCGTTACTGTCCACCAGATGGAACCTATCTGCTGTGGCACCAGTGTAGGCCACAAGAAAGCATCGAAGGATCTGGTCCCTATACCTATGAGCAGTCAAACCACCATTTCGAACGACAGAGGTCCATACGTCCGCCAATACTGACTCCTGCCCACATCATTCGTTCACCACCATCATATTGTGATGTTTTCTGCGCATTAACAGGATTGTTCCGACTCTAACGTTCGTTCCAGCTGAGGGAACGACGATTGTCCGGCTGAACACAAAATCTTTGAACAGAACCCAGCGCCATTCATTACGACTCCAACCCTGATGTTCCTCCACCCATTTTCTGAATGCTAAACGATGTCGTGGTATTATGGGACACATACCATAGACCTCCGTGCGTAGCCGCTTCATTTCCAAAGGCGATTTCGAACTGTTTGTGTTTATATTGCGCGTCCTCTTGCTGCCTGGAGGGTACGTTGTAGCTGAGTAGTATTCAGCCTCCTGTCTCGACGGCCTGTTAACCGGTCATCTCTTGCTGATGTTACCCGTAGCCGACGTTGGTCTTCCCTTATTTCATCGGTTCCTGTTGACTGAAATCTCGTCCAGGTCCTGGAAATTACACTTCGGAACACTCCAATACCTACAGCCACCTCACTCTGTGTCTGTCCCGGTCCCAACCTTCCTATGGCTCTCCATGCCATAGGTTCGCGTAAGTCACATTGTTGTTCCATCGCACTACCGCTCACTACACTATCTGAACCAAACTGCTTGTGTAATTCGTTTGATAGAGTAAACGCAACGTCAACCCCGTCTGCAGCAACTTTCTGGTATTACCACTATCTCATATGCCGTAATGTTGCTTTCTCCACTTTTAGAGATGACAGAAAGACGCCGAACTACTGTAGTGTATTCTGCCGATGAGAATGCTTCAGAACCTAGATGTCTCAATTGATCCCCTAATTTTTTTGACCACTGTATGCTTGTAAACGTTGTGTTCGCGTCAAATGCTTGTTCGTTTACAGAAAACGTCTTAATGAGCAAGCTGTCGGCGGACGTAAACGCTAAGCTTCCCTCCTTTCGTTTAGAGTACACTGGATATTTTGGCATAAAGTCCTATCGGTGACCATTATACGAGGGTTGATTTCAGTCTTTTGTCGGTAATTGGAATGTTGCTACTACACTTCAGTCTCCACTAGAAGGAATGGAATGGCTATTCATAGTAATGACAAACTACGGGACAGATTCGCTACAACGAAACAAACTATGGGCTGTAAAATGCATATCTTCAAAGTTTATGAGTAACGGTGTTTTACACTATCGAAAATGAATGTCTCTCTTTCTTAAAGTTCATTGTTTTCCATACTGGTAATATGCACCAAAAGAAGGTAAATATTTCCAGCAAACGTGAGCTCCAAAACGATGAGCAGTCGTTGAAAAGAAAAGATGTGTTTCACAGTATCAAAGATGAAAGACTGCTCACATGGACACCCTGCATACGCCAACCGTTAAAGAAGTGAAGCAAGCAGATGTTTGTCAATGTTCATGGATCTTATATAACCTACCGGACCTCGTTCTAACATTAAACTCGGTCACCACGGATAAACCTTGTTACCTGTTCTACCTGTCTCTTAGCATTTACATACTCGCCGCGTACGTGTACACTGTTTCGTTACTATCCAACCATGTTTCTAGAGTGTTCCGTGATTTTTTGACACACTGTATCTGCAGGAAAAAGGTTCTTTTCAAACCGTAATTAATGTTAAGGAACTAGAAGATCACTGAGCTCAACATGTCGTGTAACTTCCTGCAACTCTTTACTTACGAGTTTTCAGAAGACAGTCACCATTGATCTATTGCCCTTAAGTGATTTAGGAGACGTCTGCTTCATCGGGAGAGGATTTCAACCACCAAACTCCACATACCAACTCAATTACTTAACAATTCTGCCACAAGGCTCTTTTGTGCGTTGGAAATCCGGAAACCATCGCCATCTCAATGAATGCAAGGGTTTCGAAAAGAGATTTATTTACTGTGTCTTCTATATTTTATATTATATTTGTCAATGTCACATCACTTGCCAACGTCTAAGTTTATCGAGATGTGATCGGTGATGAACGCTTCCCGAATGTACACGGTGCCAGTTTGAGCGAGAACCTGCAAGTCCTAGCAGGCCGCGACCTCGAAGCTGTCTGCTCCTCGCTACAATTATGGCTGAGAGCCAAGCTGTGGCACAGTCTTCCTGGGCCTGTGTTCCAGAATTTAACATTCTGAATTGCAGTGAGCATCGTTACAACGAAACGAGAATTTTGAATAACTCTGGACGATTAGGATATGATCCAAAATGTAAGCATTTATAAACTGAAGTATCACAAGCTGTATGTCGGATCTCATTTGCAAGGGAAAGCGTAGCACATGGATGTGGCGTGAACAAGTAGTTGGGATTATTCCTTCTGCTGAGCTTGAAGTCGAGAGTGAGAGTGAGGTTATCTGGACACGTGTGACAGGTACAGGCGAAATCAATTTAATAGTTTTTACCGGCCACCCAGTTCCACCGTCAGCGTGTTAGAGTCATTCAAGGAAAGTTTACGATCCGTAGCGCGAGGATACCCTGACCATGCTTTGTTAGTCGGGGCCAACTTCAACCGAGCTTTTGACACTTGCCGGAGCCCCGAGACTCTGCAGGTAGTGGACAGGGTGTTCCATAAGTAGGGTAAACCAGCCTGTCTGCCGCAGGTACCTTTTGGACTCGCTCGCCGTATGAGTTGTGAGAGCTCGCTGTAAAACGGAACGGTCCGACGTCGTCACGTAGCACCAAACGGCCGACTGAATGCGCAGCAAAAGTGCAAACAACGTGCTGTGTTCAGAGGAACGATCATAATTAAGCTCGGCATTAACTTATAAACCAATATCTTATATACAGGTTGTCCCACTCAACTGTTTCACCCCAGATATCTCTGAATCTACAAGAGATATTGAAAAACTACTTTCACGGTCATGAACGTACGGCAGGGGCTTATGAAAGTAGGTACAATGAGACACTCTAAAACGTGAAGAAATATTATTTTCAACACAAACGTATGTTTTTTTAATGGATACCCCATATTATTTCTTAAGCAATCGATAGGATGAAAAATGACAAAAAGAATGGCGTCGGTTGCATCACGATGCGTCAATTACATCCGTAGAAACTGCGAAGCGAATTCGACGTTTGAAATACATGAGGCGCGCTGCTAGCGCGTGTCCGAGACTCAACCGTGAGTCTCGCTTGACCCATCGCTATGCAATCGACGCCACTCTTTTTGTGATTTTTCATTCTATCGATTGCTTAAGAAATAATATGGGGTATCCATTAAAAAAAAGATAAGTACCTACTTTCATAAGCCCCTGCCGTAGGTTCATGACGGTGAAAGTGACTTCTCAATATCTCTCGTAGTTTCAGAGATATATGGGGTGAAACAGTTGATTGGGACACACTGTGTAAGCGGCTTATGGGGGGACTTAGGCAAAATTGATAAAAAATGATTTTAAAAAAATTTGCCTCCATATAATTCTGTAGCGTATTAGAAATACTGTCTCCAATTTCCACAGATTAATTCAAACTACAAATGATTAAAAAAGTTGTCTTGTTTCAATCACTGCGCAACGCCACGCTCAGTTTTCCAGACGACACTCTCCTTGTTTGCGATGTTTTATTACTTCCTGCTGTCATAAAAGCATCGGAAGAGTATAGAAGGCTGTGGACCCGTTTATGTCGTGTTATCTTTGCAACATTCCAGTTTTTAGCTCATCCAGATTTGTTAAAGACATGTACCCATGGTGGAACACAAAACCCGAATGAGAGCTTCAACAGTTTCATTTGGATGAGTTGCTCCAAAACAACATTTAGCTCATCTGCTGTTGTTAAAATTGCCACATATGATGCATGTCCGGTATTTATTGATAGTAACACTAGAAGAATAAGGACCCTTACTGGATTAGGATTTGTTACTGGTTGCTCCACCGAGAAGCTGTTGAACAAAATAGATAATGCGCGTGTTGCAAGATCTGAAATGTCTGTGAAGGATGTAGCCAAAAGGGCACGCGAAAAACATCAGTTATAAAGGAAACATGTCCAAGAACAGCAAGATGACCAAATGTATGGTTATGGTCAACATTAAGGTACTATTTTATGGTGTGAATCTTTATAAAACCTCTTATGTGCATTTCCCGTAACTTTCATTTTTCGGTGTATAAGGAACACTTTTTCCTGACCACAGGAGATATATAAGTGACATTTTCCGCAGAGATTGTTCATAGTATAACAAAACTTCATGCGGTTCAAATTTTTTCTAAGGGTACTTCCGTCAGAATTACTTACATTTTCGTGAAATTGAAATTGCTTTATTTCATACACATAATTTTCAAAAATAAATTGTAAGAGCTCTAAAAGTGACATTAAAAAACTGTTCCAAACGTTTGCTTATCTGATTACTAAGAATTACCTACCACAATATGAAAGTTGTAAGTAAAGTAATTTTTGAAAAAATGTTCCTTGTGTGATGGCATATGTTGCGAAAATTTCCAATAATGCCAAGATCAAATTTTTTGAGAAAAAAATTGGAAAAGTTCCAGAATGTACCGGTATCCCATAGCATAACTATCTCAAGCGCAATATTTGGCTCTATTATCTTTCAAACACCCAAAGCTGTGTTGGATTATGTAACCACGTCCATTTTTCTCCTACGTTCCCGGTTAAGTTCGTGTCTCCAATAGAGCTGTTGTCGAGTTCCATAAGCAGCTATGCGCATGCGCAGTTTTGCAGATTACGTGCTTGTCAGTTTGACACCGAAAGCTATTATATATATATATATATATATATATATATATATATATATATATATATATATATATATATATTCTCAAAATGTCGTACTAGAAGCATTTTGTTCATCAACAAAAATGCAGCCGTGGCTGAGCGCATTGAGGTGCTATGCTACAATGCGCGAGGTAAGGGATCAAACATTTGAATAAAAATGCAACTTTAAGTACTGATGCACGAAATACGGTACATATCTGACAGCTTTATCCAAAATTTTCGAAAAAGTAATGTATTCTCAGGTAGCTGCACAAATTAGTAAGAATAAAGTTCTAACAAAATGTCAGTTTGCTTTTCAGAAAATGCTATACGTACTATCAATGAGTAATATTAAATACTCCGAATAACTGGACATCATCCGTTGTGATTTTTTTTTTTTTTTTTTTTTTTTTGTGATTTACAAATGTTTTTGATTGTGTAAATCATGGAATTATTCTAGATAACGTCAAGTATTTTGGTATGAAGGAGTCAGTGCACAAATTGTTTAATCATACTTAACTGGAACAGTTCAGAAAGTTGAAATAAGCAGTTCACATAATATGCAAAAAAACAGCTAATTCCTCTAACTGAGGAGCTACCAAAAATGGGGTTTCACAAGGGTCAGTCTTGCATCCTTTGCTCCTAATATATATTAAGGACTTGCCTTTCTATATTAACGAAGATGCTAAGGTTGCGCTTTATGATGATGATACAAGTATAGCTATCGCACCTGATAAACAGGAATTAACTGATGAAACTATAAATGATATTTCAGAAAATTATTAAGTGATTCTCTGCAAATGTGTGTGCGTTGATGAGGGATTGAATTGGAAGAAACACATTGAAGATCTGCTGGCACGTTTGATTTCAGCTACTTATGCTATCAGGGTCATTGCACAACTTGGTGATATACATCTCAGTAAATTAGCTTACTATGCCTATTATCATTCACTGCTTTCATGAGGGATCATATTCTGGGGCAATTCAACACTGAGTAAAACAGTATTCATTACACAAAAGCATGTAATCAGAATAATTGCTGGAGCCCACCCAAGATCATACTGCAGAGATTTATTTAAGCATCTAGGGATTTTTCACAATATCTTCACAATATAGGTATTCACTTACGAAATTTGCTATTAATAATCCGATAGCAGTGCGCATAGCTACAACACTAGGAGAAAGGGTGTTATTCACTATTCAAGTTTAAATCTAACTTTGGGACAGGAAGTGATGAATTATGCTACGACAAAAGTTTTCGGTCATTTACCAAGTAGCATAAAAAATGACAGATAGCCAACTAGTATTTAAAAAGAAATTAAAATAATTTCTGAATAGAGACTCCTTCGGTGTTTTTGATTAATTTTTAAATAAAACTTTGTAATTTCGCTAAAAATAGATAAAAAATAAATATCCTTAAAATATCGAGTGTCATGTATAGACAACATTTATTAAACTGACAAGTTCCACATGATTCGAAACTTCGTATTTATGATGTTTGGAACAAGTATTAATCTAATCTAATCTAAGTGGGTCGCGGTGAAGCGGTCTAAGGCGCCCTGCTGCGGAGCGCGCAAGTTGCTCGCCGTCGGAGGTTCGAGTCCTCCCTGAGGCATGGATGTGTGTGTGTTGTCCTTAGATTAGTTTACCTTAGGTTAAGTAGATTGTAAGCCACGGACTGATGACCACGCAGTTTGGTCCGATAGCTTTACAAACATTTGATTTTCATCTAAGTGGTTACGAAGACAGTCAAAAGATAAAATACAACTGAGGGAAACCTAGTTGGAGGACCACAAAATTAACGCGGCAAGCAAACAGTTTAGAATTACAAGTACGCAAAAATCTTCTCTATATATACACTGGCCAAATCAATTCGAGGATCAGATGAAATACCTCGGTTCTAAAGTACTGCCGACGGGAGACTGAGCTAAAATCGTTAGACGTCTTTCTGTCGGTTCTACGGAGCGAAGACAACATTACAGCAACAGAGATAGGGATGAAAACAGAAAATTGCTGCAGAGGTAGTTGGTGTTGACTTTTGTTACCAAACTAATTACAAAAGTATTTGGGTAGATATAGAGTAGTGAGCAGTTAGTGGAATGCTGCAGCAATGTACTTACCCGAAGCTATTGCACGGAGAGCCATAGGAAGGTTGGAAGCGGGACTGGCACAGAGGAGCTATTGGAGTGTCCCAAACTGTAATTTCCAGGACTTGAACGAGATTTCAGACATCAGAAACTGTTAAAAGAAGGCAAGGTCAACGTCGGCCACTGGTAACATCAGCAAGAGGTGACCGTTATCTCTGGTTAACAGCACATCGAGACAGGAGGAAGAACGCAACTCGGCTGCAACGCACCCTCCAATCAGCAACAGGATGCCCAATATCAATAGAAACAGTGAGAAATCGCCTTCGGGAATGTGGCCTCTAAGAACGGAGGCCTATGGTGTGTATGTCACATGATACCACGACACCGTTTAGCTCGCGGAGGAACATCAGCATTGGAGTCGTAACGAATGGCGCCGAATTCTGTTCGCAGATAAGATTTTGTGTTCAGCCACACGTTCGTCGTTTCCTCATCTGGAAAGAATGTGTAACTCTGAACAATGTGTCGAAACATCACTATATCTTGGTGGTGGACGAATTTGATGCACTTGGTAGACACATTTCAGGTAGACCAAGACCTCCCACAACGGCTGCAGAGCTGGATATTGCACTCGTGGATGAATGGCCAAATATCCCTCAAGAGTTGATTGATTACCTCGTAACGTCCATGCCTCGTTGGTGTACAGCTGTACTGGCCTGTCCGAGGTTATCGCACTCCATTTTAGGGGGCAATGAGAATGACTTTTTTACCATTATGGTAGCCCCATGGTGTCGGTTTTTTATGAATCTGTGCTTCAGTACGGCAAGTTTGATCCTCTGGACCTCGATATCTGACATTGATACCCAATCGAAAAAGTATTGAAAGAACATTTGGTACAAATTTCCTCGATTTGCAATGAACAGAAAGTACTGAAGTGGACATCCTCACAATTCATAGTTTGGATAACAAAGATTTTTCACGAACCTCCCACGTAACAATCGAGCTTTTATACGTCGTATAATGACCACCACAGACTACACTTCACGTATTAAAACCAACCGATTTTATCAATTTTGCTGGAATGCAGGAAGTGTGTAATATTTAAATTTTGACACTGCACTCCAGGACTGGTAAAGTACTTCCATTCTTCTGATAGTTATACGAAAGATTAGTATGCCCTCTCAGAAACATTTGCCCCTTTCCTCTGTTATGAATAGAACCCTAGATATGAGGCCGCAAAGAAACAACTTCGCGCGGGGATTTTTCGAACATATTAATATCGTGCACTGTCGTGTTCGGTATGATTATGTCATATAAACAGTTTCTGTATATGCCGCCTATTCACCTCTGCTATTAGTAATGCCACTAACTTGTATGACTGATTATGCTATGTCTGTTTAAAAGCGAAGAGGACAGTTACGCCCTCTGGTACACGTTTCGAAAATGCTAAGTACTACAGCTTCCAGTAACAGAACGTTTCACTCAATGTGCAGCTACATAAATGCTCTGCAAGGCACATTGAAGGGCATGGCAGAGGGTTCATTGAACCGCTTTTATGATGTTCTCTACGGTTCCATTCTCTAATAGAGAACTGATTTCTCTTATTATGATTATCGTATCTTCCAACGTAGGTGGGTGATAACAAGATATGTTCGCATTTTGGAAGAGGAAGGTCAAGAAAGAAATTTTGCAAATAGATCTCATCGCAACAACTAACACCTTTCTTTTAATGATTTCCACTCCAACTCGTGCATCATTTCTCTGACACACTCTCCCCTATATCGCGATAGTACAAAACAAGCTGCCCTTCTCTGAACGTTCTCTAAATCCTGTCAGTCCCACTTGTTGGGGATCCCACAATGCGCAACAATACTCCAAAATAGGACACACAAGTGTAATGTAGACAGTTTCTTTAGTAGATATTGTTGTTGTTGTTGTTGGTGGTGGTGGTGGTTTTAAGGGGACTAAACGGCTACGTCATCAGTCCCTCTTTAGCAGAACTGTTGCATCTTGTAAGTGTTCTGCCAACACAAAAAATATTATTTTTATTAGCTGTATTCCACAGGCCTTTTAATGCTATGGAAAGGAAGAAAGTGCATCCTTCCGCGGGTATAATTTGAATTTAAAACGTAGCTACATTCTTTCACGTTTATCGATGTTTTCATTTACCAAGAATTCTCTGCAAGGAAACAATTTATGTAGTTTCCTTTCTGATTTCGGTGCGTACTTATTACATCTTGTGTCCATTCTGTTTAGGAATGCCTATGAAACGTTTTATTACAATACAGATCAAATTGAGGCACTGTTAGTTACGTAGTGCACCAAAGAACTAATAATTGGCGCTGCTGCATTTTTTAATTTTTAATTTCTTTTCGATGGTTATGCCATAGAACAGCAACGCACCATTTAAGGTACTGTTGGTTTTGTAATGCTGCGAAGAAACAATACATGATCGTATTGTGCGTATTCCTTCAGTAACGGAACTATTATGAATTAAGAGCCGCAGTTTTATCACTGCAAGTAAAAACTAACATTGCACAGCGAGTTGCAGATAACACTTCGTATATTCACAGCTTAACGACATTTCTTTGCTTCTTTCGACAGGGAACATTTGAATATAAAACGTAACGACATTCCTTCGCGTCTATCGATGCTCCAATATACATACTGTTTCTTTGCAAGGAAAATCGAATTTATGTAGTTCCCTTTCTGATTTCGGTGAATCCACATTACATTTTCAGTGCGTTCTGTTTAAGAATGCCTCGGAAACGCCATAGTACAGGAAAGGACAAAGTGTAGCGAGGTTTGTTTCATAACACACCAAATAATTAATTATGGCGTTGCTGTGTTTCTTTTCTTCATTCTCATAACTATGGCATAATAGACTACAAGAAGGGGTACAATTTCACTTACGGCAGCGACGTTTTGCGCTGATGTTGGCAACGACCGTTGAATGATTTTTCAAAAATCAGTCTCGTAGAATCAGGGGAATAATACTTTATGTTCACGATGAAATAAATAATTTATGCTGTTCTGGTCAGTAAATTAATCATCCCCCTAAAACAAACAGGTCGTTGCCAAAGCAAACTAAACCGCTGCCACTGCAAGTAAAATTTGATACAGATAGGACACAAATTTGTTTTTCTTCCTTGCTGTATCCCATATGCTTTGCGAAGTTATCAAAGCAAAGAAGTGCATCTTTTGATGAGTATAACCACTAAACTGAACACAGAATAGAGCAACCACATAACATGAAATAATATGTAAATAAATGTGTCACAGAAGCAACAAGAAAGTTGAGGAAGCGTCACTAAAAGGGCCATTTACACATAGCATTTTAACCGAAGAAAAAGGGACCAAGGTCAGCGAGTAGTAGATTTTTTCCCAATATCACGTGACATTTAAACCTTAATATTTTCTCGAGCGGCAAACGCATCAGAAACGTCTCTGCTTTCATAATTGTTCGGTACAACATTGTGATTAAAATTTGCAATTACTTACTTTCGGTGCGGACTACATTAAGATAGAGACAATTGCAGAGACAATTGCACTTAGTTATAATCTGACTTTCGAGAAGACTTCTGAATATATAATTCTACTACAAAAGGTCGATTTCAAATTAGTGCTTTACGAAGTAATCAGTGCAGAACTTGAGTACATTTATTAGCTGAAACAGTGGCCAATTCTGTTAACACAGTCAGAAAATTAACTGGAAATACTATATTTAATGGAAAGATCTATTAAGACGATCAGTTGACGTCATTCCTTCAACGATTACCCAGACTTACTTTATCGCAGATTGAAACCACAATGTTGTCTTATTTAAGGACATGAACTGCTCTGTTGATTGAATTACCAGAGTTTCAGCATTCGTCGAGTTTTCGATAATAGGGAGCACTGCATACAGAATAATTACATTGTCCCCAGTGCTACACTGTAACATACTAATACTTCAGCACACACTTACTGTGAGAGATAAACAGTTTAGTAGTACACCACAGAACCAATACTGGCGCTGTTATTATTATTACTATTTCTCATCTCAACGATAGAAGTGTTTTCAGAGTTTACGCTAAACAGACAATTACACACCGCACTCTTAACTTTATGAACACAACCTAACATTGAATTTACATCGTTTCGGAGTACGGGCTTTCATTACTTTCACTTTTTGCATGAAAAACTTTATGAACATTCATCGTTTTCGACAATGACTTCTACTTGAATTTGACATCTTAGCTATGATAACTGAGTTTGTGGACAGAGGGATCCAACCTAGGTCCGGAACCCTAAAAAAAACCATGTTATACATAGGACCCTCTTTAACAACAGTTGCGAAGTACGGGCATATATGCTAGTAGCAATATATCGGAAAACTCCTTCGTACTTCTATAGCTATTATTATGTATAATCGAATGACATTCATTGCCTTATTAGAATTCCAAACTTACTGGAGACGTCATCACAAAAACGCTGCACAACCGCCTGTTTGGAATTAAACGCGTCACAAAATTTATTGTATACAGTCACTGATATGTATGATACATACAATTTTTTGTCTTACTCTCGATTGATTTTGCATTTTTTCTGACAATAAATCGCATAAAGCCCTTTTTCCGGCTTATAGAGTGGCCTAACCCCTTAAACTGGCCGTGAATTTCCCTGTAGCGGTCGTTGCCTTGTAGCGAGCAGAATCACGAGTCTTTCTGCGCGTTGCGCAATGTCCGTAGACGGCCGTATGGAGTGGCCACATTATCCGGTTTTGTGTCCTCATACAACAGACCACCAGCCAGCCTGTCTCCTGCATCCGCTACGGGTTGCCAAACAAGGCAACGTCTACAAAACAGTTTCAGTGCCATGGTCACTGATCAAAGATTTCGCGAGCCCAACACGATTCCTGCAAACAACTTCTTCTTTGTCCTTGGTGAAACAGTATACTATCCCGATTCACACATTCAAGAACTATTTCGATAAGTAGTTAACCAAAGGAACATAGTGTCGGAACAGTTACTAGCGAACTTCAATGCGAGACGCTTATAACAAATTCCCCAACGAATCCCTGTCACGTAATTTGGTGGAGAATCCTAAGAAATTCTGGATGTATGTAAAGTATACCAGTGGTAAAACGCAATCAATACCTTCACTACGCGATAGTAACAGTGATGCTACTGATGACAGTTCTGATAAAGCAGAATTGCTTAACATAGCCTTCAGAAAGAAGACGAAGTAAATACTCCAGAATTCGTATCAAGAACAGCTGCCAGCGTACTCAATTTAGAAGTTGACACCTCTGCTGTATTAAAGCAACTTACATCACTTAAGAAAAGTAAGTCTTCCGGTCCTGGTTGTATACCAATTAGTCTCCTTTCAGAGTACGCTGATGCAATAGCCCCATACCTAGTTGTCATATTCAACCCTCGCTCAGCGAACGTTCCATACCCAAAGAGTGGAAAGTTGCACAGGTCACGCCAGTATTCAACAAAGGCGGTAGGAGTGATCCGCAAAATTACAGGTCTATATTACTGACGTCCGTTGGCAGCGGGATTTTCACAAAAATGTTTGTTAAGCTTATGGGACTTAACTACGGGGTCATCGTCCCTAAACTTACAAACTACTTATCAACTACCTTATACTAAGGACGGCACAAATATCCATGCCCGAGGGGGGATTCGAACCCCCGACCGTAGTGGCCGTACAGACCGTGACTGAAGCGCCTCAGTCCCCTCAGCCACCGCGGCCGGCGTAGGATTTTCAAACATATACTTTCCTCAAATATTATGAACTACCTCTAAGAGAACGACCTATTGACCCATAATCAACACGGATTCAGAAAGTATCGTTCTTGTGAATCACAGCTAGCTCTTTACTCACATGTGATGAGTGCTATAGACAAGGTATGTCAAATAGATTCCGTATTTCTAGATTTCCGGAAGGCTTTCGACACCTTACCTCACAAGCGTCAAACTGCGTCGTGCTTATGGAATACCGTCACAATAGGGTATTTTCCTGTGTTAAAAATATGGTTGGAATTGTTGTTATTCTGAATGATTATAACATTCAGATTGCATTTTCGCTCATTATTCTTACAAAACATCTATTATTTTTACGTAATTCAAGCTTAAAAACCATTAAATTTCACGATTAGATCACGCTCTGTTATTGGCTGAAGGACTGGTGACGTCACAGACCACTAGGACATGGCAAATAGAGGACGCGTTTCCTTAATTTCATTTCAGTGTCATCCATTTGTGTGTCGGAGTTAAATCTTACTTGTAGTAGCAGCGGTGTAGTATGTTAACGCTGGCAACGAAATATTAATTTTCTGAGCGGAACAAAATTAATTATTTATTTCATTATCAACGCAAAGAATTATTCCCTTTATTGTACATGACTGATTTTTCAAAAAGGATTCAACATCAGTACACTACACCGCTGCTGTAAGGAAAATCGTAGACCTTGTTTCAGTGTATTACACCTCAGTTATGTGAATAAAAAACACAACATCACTATTTATTTGTTATTTGGTGTAACAGCGCCTCTATCGGATCTTTGCTATACTACGCTGAAATTCGAGCGTAGCATACGCCAGAAACTACAAATTGCGATATCTTTTCTTCCCAATATCCGATTTTGATTAAATGAAGCTTATATGTTGCCGTAAGGTACTCTCAACTGACCTATGAAACCTCATGAAAGATCGTATAGTACTCTTGAAGATTTGCTGTACTACACCATACCAGTAATAAAAGAAAGGGGCGATCCCCCTTGGTACACAAAAGAGGTCAGGACACTGTTGCAAAAGCAAAGGAAAAGGCATACTAAATTTAAACGAACACAAAATTTCCAGGATTGGCGATCGTACTCAGAAGCTCGAAATTTAGCGAAACTCTTTCTCGAAATTTGACTGAAAACCCTAAGAGATTTTGTGTTATA
Organism: Locusta migratoria; assembly: GCA_026315105.1. NCBI lineage: Eukaryota > Metazoa > Arthropoda > Insecta > Orthoptera > Acrididae > Locusta > Locusta migratoria. The sequence continues at coordinate 214,306,350 of CM048745.1, read as the reverse complement.
TGTTAAATATACTAGCGGCAAAACACAAACAATACCCTCACTACGTGATAGTAATGGCGATCCTGCCGATGACAGCGCTACTAAAGCAGAGTTACTAAACTTAGCTTTTAGAAACTCATTCACCAAAGAAGACGAAACCAATATTCCAGATTTGAATTACGAACAGATGCCGTAATGAGTAACGTAGAAGTAGATATCATCGGAGTAGTGCAGCAACTAAAATCACTTACCAAGAACAAGTCTTCTGGTCCGGATTGTATACCCATTAGATTTCTATCTGATTATGCTGAAGCGATAGCCCCTTATTTAACAGCCATATACAAACGCTCTCTCAAAGAAGGATCTGTACCAAAAGATAGGAAAGTTGCACAGGTCACACATATATTCAAGAAAGGCAGTAGGAGTAACCCACTAACCTACAGGCCTATTTCATTGACGTCAATTTGCAGCAGAGTTTTGGAACATATCCTGTATTCAAATATAATGAATTATCTCGAACAGAACGATCTATTGACCCAAGGTCAACACGGATTTAGAAAATATCGTTCATGCGAAACACAACTAGCTCTTTATTCACACGAAGTGATGGGTGCTATCGACAGGGGTTCGCAAATCGATTCCGTATTTCTTGATTTCCAGAAAGCTTTTGACACCGTACCTCACAAACGGCTTTTAATCAAATTGCGTGCTTATGGTATATCGCCCCAAATTTGCTATTGGATAGGGGATTTCTTGTCAGAGAGGACATAGTTTGTAGTAATCGATGGTAAGGCGTCGACTAAAACAGAGGCGATATTGGACGTTCCACAGGGTAGTGTTATTGGTCCTCTGATGTTCCTGATTTACATAAACGATTTAGAGGAAAATCTAAGTAGCTCTCTTAGGTTGTTTGCAGATGACGCCGTCATTTACTGTCTAGTAAAATCATCTGAAGATCAAAACCAACTGCAAAACGATCTGAATAAGATATCAGGATGGTGTAAAAATTGGCAATTGATTCTAAATAATGAGAAGTGTGAAGTCGTCCACATGAGTACTAAAAGAAATCCGTTAAACTTTGTTTACAAGATAAATCAATCAAAAGTGAAGGCCGTAAACTCCACAAAATACCTAGGAATTACTATTACTTCAGACTTAAATTGGAAAGAACACGTAGATAATGTCGTGGGACAGGCGAACCAGAGACTGCGTTTTTTTGGCAGAACGCTTAAAACATGCAACAGAACTACAAAAGAAACTGCATACACTACACTTGTCCAACCATTTTTGGAGTTATGCTGCCCATTGTGGGATCCTTATCAGGTGGGTTTAACAGAGGACATCGAAAGAGTCCAAAGAAGGACAGCTCGTTCCGTATTGTCACGATACAGGGGAGACAGCGTTACGGAAATGATACAGGGTCTGGGATGGGAATCATTACAACAACGGCGCTTATCGCTGCGGCGTGGGATACGTGCGAAACTCCAGTCGCCAACATTCTCCTCCGAATGCGAAAATATATTGTTGACTCCCACTTACATAGGTAGAAATGATCATCAGAATAAAATACGAGAAATCAGAGCTCGAACAGAGAGATTCAGGTGTTCTTTCTTCCCGCGCGCTATTCGAGAATGGAATGGGAGAGAAATAGTATAATTGTGGTTCGATGAACCCTCTGCCGGGCACTTTAATGTGATTTGCAGAGTATCCCATGTAGATGTAGATGACCTATAAGCATAGTATACACAAAAACTTCGAATTACGATTCCCTTTCCCATCCTTACCCAAGCAATCCGAGCGTAAACTCCGCCTCTAATGACCACGTAGTAGACAGGGTGTTAAACGCTAATATTCCTTCATTCCTTCCTTCCTTGCTGACTATGAACGGTATTTCTTGTGACTTGTCCGGGATATAATATATGAACATTTTCTGTGGAGAGCTCATGGCTGAGCAAGCGGTATAACGCTCTCCGTGTGAGGAAGATGGAGATTTCAAATGCACTCCACAGTATTGAGTAGACTACGCTGTGATTAATTAATCATAATAGAAAATGCAAGTCCCACTGCTGCAAACTGCAGTCTCTTAAAGTTAAAAGCCATGTCCGTCTGAAATAATGGGTATTCGTCGGATGTACTTTGTTTCATTCTCTTCCTGTCCTTGTAGCTCTATAGATATATATTGCTTCTTCCAACAGCGGTATGCGCTTCACAGTTCAAAGTTCCTTTAAAGTTTTCAACAGCACTCACATCTTTCAGGAATTTCAGCCATTCGCTGCGGCTGATGCTTATAAGCGTTTCCGCAATCAACACGCCAGAGCTGCCGACGCTTATAAGCGGCGCGTTCTCTAGCCGAGTACTCAGTTTAGTTAGTTTGGCTGTGCACTCGTGTTAGTACAAGCCACCAAAAAACATCACGTAACGTTTTCCTGTCTGCAGTTGTGTGTTTTCGTCTTTAGTGGTTTGCTATAAAAACATCGCCTATACACTTTCCAAATTTATTATATGGGACTAGGTTTCCATAGCAGCACATAGCAGATTAGACGTGGTTTTTTTTTTTTTTCCTCCGTTTGATAAACCTTTTGGGGTTTTCAGTATAATTCTTTCTCAATGAAGCGGATTTATCGCTTGTTTGAATTGCATTTTCTTCCCAGTTTGCAATAAAATCATTAAATCAGAGGCGTTGGAAGGAAGGAAGCTTAGGGTTTAACGTCCCATCGACAGCTTGGTCATTATAGACGGAGCTAACGCTCGGAGTTTTAGGTGAGGATGTGGAAGGAAATCGGCCGTGCCCTTTTGAACGGGGCCATCCTGGCATTTGCCTGCAGTGATTTAGGGAAATCACGGAAAACCTAAATCAGGATGACCGGAGGTGGATTTGAACCACCGTCCTTCCGAATGCGAGTCCAGTGTCTTACCACTGCGTCAGAGGCGTTGTTAGAAATGTTTGCAATAAATGCATATGACGCTTATAAGTCAGAGAGCTTGTAGCATTTATCACATAATCGGCATGCAGTTTAGCACCACCTCTTTTGCAGACGTTATACTCGCTTTCAATATCACAGGTTTCGCAGGGGTCTGATTTCAGCTCTCGGCGCACATGCCCATACTGGCTGGCGTCCGCCTAAAGTGTTAGCGGCCCGCACTGGTGACCTCAGCGAATGTGTTAAGCTCACTGAAATACAGGAGTGTCTCGGCAGTAGATAAGTAATGTAATAAAACGTGATGTCTGATATGACAGGATTTTGCCCATCGCAGTGTATATGATTTTCATATTCACTGAGTTATATGTTGTACAGTTGTATCATTTTTTCACGTATATATTGATTTGTATAAGTGCTGTATGTCTGTAAAATCGATTGCGAATGTAATTATTAGTAAAGAAGTAGTAGATTAAAACTTGGTGCGTGATGGGGCGCTTTCCCATGAACGTTATTGTTTATGCGCTCGTATCTCATGAACTATGTGTCGTACTGCGTTACAATTTAGAAGATTCATTCAGCTATATGTGTGTGTATACTGTTTGTAAAATTTCCTGCAGGTACAATATGTAGTGTAGAAATGATAAATTTCAACATTATACCAAATGCCGTAGTTTTACTCCGTGAACAGCGGAAATGTAGTAAGTGAGAAACGTTTTTCCTTTCATCATTTTGCTATTGTTGTTACTGGTTGCGGAAATTACAAATATTTATTATTTGACACAGTCACGGTTACTTAACTTAGCCATCATAGCCACATTTAATTGAAGCGGTTAATTTTTTCCTCACTCGCTGCAGTAAAAACACAAAACCGATAAATTACGTCGAGCCATGGCGATTTTGCTGTCCAGCGGAGACGTTTAATAATTTTCTGATGCTGCAGAAGCACACCAGAAGCTTTATCGCTGTGTGTGTGGGCTCATAATCATTTTGGAAATGTCAGTGTCTGTTAGGAATATGTTGGTAAGCGGTTAGTTGTCAAAACCTTAAGTATTCATTCACAACTATACGATCAGTCAAGGTGATGATAGGAATAGTTGAATACCTCGATACAGATGTCCAAATCCACGATGGTTGACTGTAGCGAAAAATTATACCGTACCGTAAGTTCTTTTCGAGGTTTACGATACATAAACCCTGCTGTTTAAAGCAAGCAAGGTAAAAGATAATTCGTCGGACTATCCCACATACTTTCAGTCATGGAGTATCCAGGTAATGCATCACTTCTTTCTCACCTTTGCGTAGGTTTCGTTAGTGAGGGTTTTAGCAACTGCTGCCATTCCTTGAATGTTAAACCCTAGCCGTACTATTTTTATCGAGAGAGTATTACTTAAGTGAGGGGTGAACTTGCAGTTGGTTTGGCGGTGGTAATTTTATGTTGCCTGGCCTGTCAGTTATGTTGGGGTTTCGTCCACTACTGCTCTTCGCCAGTCATGTTTGACGTGCGCTTTCATTACTGAGGATACTGCCGCTTGTGAATCGCTAAACAGTACAGCCGTTTTCGTCACTGATGCTCTCACTACCCACAGAGTTGGACTCTTTGGAAGACGACGCATTTCACCAATCATTCGTGTTGGTCGTTAGAGAACAAAACGTATAATACGGAAATATACTGCGAGGTGACGTAAAAGACTTCGCTCGTCAGTTATCCACTGCGGTCGTATCTCAGTGTTAACAGGCGCGCTTTGTATTGGTGTCAGCTCACAACAAGATTTGAATACTGCATGGTGTTCATATTATTTTGTCAACAATTTTTATGTAATGGATACTGACACAGTGAAGCATCGTATGAAAATTTGTACCAATACGATCCTCAGTCTCTATACATCCAAATACTGAAAGTTTCTGAATAAGTTCATTTATTTCGCATATATAACATGTATTTTTCTATTCCTTTATTTCCATTACGTTTTTACATCTGCGCACTTCAAATTAGAGTAATTGTATCCTAGAAGAAAGAAACAAAAAACATACAAAAAATATCAGAATTTATGTTGTATGCAATTCCCGCCCCCCCCCCCCCCAACCTCACAAAAAAAGTTGAGTTCTAACACAACTACTACTGCTACTTCAGTTTGGAATATTCATCTACATTTACTTAGATACTCTGCAAGACACACTGAAGTGCATCGCAAAGGGTTTATGGAACGAACCAGTTTTATGGTATTTCTCTACAGTTCCATTCTCTAATAGCTCACGGGAAAAAGGAAGTCCTAAATCTTCCCGTTTTCTATCTCATTTCTCTTGTTTTATTGTGATGATCACGTTTCCCTATGTAGGTGGGTGCTAACAATGTATGTTCACATTCGAAAGAGAAAGTTGGTGAAATAAATTTCGCAAATATATCTCGCCGCAACAAATAACTTATTTCTTTTCATGATTTCCACCCCAACTCGTGCATCATTGCCGTGACCCTCTCTCCCGCATATCGCGACAGTACAAAACGAGCTGCCCTTCTCTGAACTTTATCTACATCGTCGTCCCACCTGGTGTGGATCCCACAATGCGCAACAATACTTCAGAACAGGACGCAAAAGTGTGGTGTAGGCAGTTTCTTTAGTAGAGCTGTTTCATCTTCTAAGTGTACTGCCAATGAACCGAAATCTTTCGTTCGCCTTTCCTACAGTATTTTCTGTATGTTATTTCCAATTTAAGTTGTTCGTAATTGTTACTCGTAGGTAATTAATTTCATTTATGGCCTGTAATTTTGACTGATTTATCGTGTAATTAAAAATTTAACGGATATCATTTAGTGGTCGTATGGATGACCTAACACTTCTCATTATTGTCAATTGCCGTTTTTCGCACGATGCAGATATCTTATCTAAATCATTTTGCAGTTGCTTTTGATCTTCTGTTGATTTTACTAACCGATAAATGACGGCATTATCCGCGAACAGTCTAATAGAGCAACTCAGATTGTCTCCTAAATAGTTTATAAAAATCAGCAACAGTAGGGACCCTATAACATTTCCCTGTGGAACGCCAGGTATCACTTCTGTTCTACTGGACGACTTACCGTCAATTACAACATACTGTGTGATAATGGAAGCATTATCATCACACATCTTTAGACGTTCGTTGAGAAATAAATCTGGTACCTAACCTCTATGACTATCGTATTCCACTGTTCTCATATCCTATGACTATGGTTCGAAGGAAAGTTTGTCTCGGTCACATAGCTTCAGTCTGTGTTCCTTCTGTTATCAGCCTGTTTCTTAGTCCTACTCGTATATTTTTTTAAATGTTGATGTTGTCACTGTCCTTACCAGTTTCTGATGCAGCGGCCGCTATCACGATGGAAGCTATATGGACACACTCAGGGAGGTTGTTTTCGATAGGGCTCTGTAGCTGCTCCAAACCCAGTGCACCAGCGTACATCACTGTCTCGTGACGAAAGAGGCCGGTGATAGACCGATATAGTAGAAATCGGTATCCAGTGGTAGGATGAATCATTCATCGATGGCGCAACAGGGTTACTGCTCATGACGAGATTGTGTCTCCTCACTCGCCATGAAACACACTTGCAACTGTCAGTGACTCGGTTACCAATCAGTACGAGGTGCACCGATTCGTGTTCCCTTCGTATTTACCTGGAGTGATCTCAGTAATTTCTCCTATGATCGTCGTCGTCATCAACTGGACTCATCAAAAGGCACCTGCTCGTCAAGGTGTTGACTGTCTTTGGTCTCGCCGCCCTTAGTCGTTTCCAATGCCTCATCACCCTACTGTCTATGCTGTAATCTCAACCCCTCCTTTCCTCAAACCGGGCAGCATCCTAAGTCGTAAACATACTCATTGATTATATTCCTGCCACCTATACCCCAAAATATATTCATCCCTACCCCCCCTCCTTCTTCCCACGTTTCACATTTACTCCGTAATGAAAATGATTCTACATATTTTACACGCAACACTTTAATCACTGCCATCACTTTCAACAGGGGTACTTCGTGGAACGAAGTTCAAAACAACTGGTACGTAAGAGATGTTGTGTGACGTCGGCACTTTTAAAATTTTACAGTTCCTACCTTAAACAACATTTCCTTCGCTTTTCTGTCCCCTTTCCCTCTTACAACGACCCACGTGCATCTGTCAGTATTTGTTCTAGCAATGCAGAACATGTGAAGTGCGTAGTTGTCTTCTATCGCGTCAGAATAGAAGATATTTTATAATGTTTCTCACTAACCTGATGTCTTCTCAGATGGTGTCTCAGCACAGATGGATGACAGTCATAGCTCCGTTGAGGCGAAGTGAGACTAAAACTTAATGAGTTTCTGTGGGCTCTGCTATAAACTGACAATGCAATATAGTTTTGAGTGATGACACCTACTTTAATTCTGTCCTAGTAAAGTATCAAACTATAAACCACTACACACATATACAATAAATATATCACTCCAAAATCATAGAAGATACAGTAAAACGTAAAAATAAGGCATAGAACAATTTGCGGCACGCTACTCTGATGTACGAGCGGCCAAACGCCTATAACGAATTCCTTGCTTCGGCATGATCCTACCGTGACGATAGCGAAGACAAGAGGCTTCTATGCGCGCTATTGGTGGGAAATAATGTTCTCGAAGCGCGCTGACTCATTTAGTCACATTTTGTTTATACATATTAATGGTTTACAAAATTCAAGAAAAGTCAGAAGGTAGGCTGTTACTGAGAGATTTTTCTTATACTGAACTACCTGGAAATGAATTAGGAATTATAAAATATTAATTTAGATAGTTTGGCTCCTAAAGTCACTCAGTATCAGTAACCCAGTATTTGTAACCCATGAAGCATCTTCAAGTTGCAAACTTCCGTGTTTGACGTATACAGGCTGATCGTATTGGTACAGATTTTCAAACGATGCCTCAATCTGTAAATATCCGTCCCATACGGTGGGTTAATACATTTCTTGCTAAAGTGGCGCATGGACCTGATGCAACCTCTTTCCACGTCAGTTTTAGCACACCACTGCTGACTTCATGGGCAACTACGAGAACTTTCGGGCTAAGGTAAAACAGTCAACAATCCGAAGATTGGTTTGAACACCACAGTGCTTTACTAGGTATGGTCCTGTTTGGAGGTGGTATGCCGTTGCCTTCCTTCGACCTTCGAACTGACTTACCCAGTCAGTTATGGTGGACCTGCAGTTTAACGTGAGTTCCAAACCACGCATAACAAAGAATCAAAATAGGGGCTGCAAAAGCCAGAACCATCGCACTTGTCACTAAATACAAACATTATTCTCAGCCATTTCAAAACAAAACAAAAAAAAAAAGAAAACAAAAAAAATGAGAGTATCTTACGAGTCGAGAAAAATATTCATAAACGTAGGGCAGCATTTACTGCACTACACACAAAGGCTATTCTCTTTTTTCCCCTTCTTTCTTTACAGTTATTACAAAGCCGGGACTAGGCAGGCTGGCAGCATCGTATCATGCTGCTATTCAGACACATGGATGTAGAAGTTTGGCAAAACATGTCGTACACCATAAATAAGGAGACAATTTATATACAATGATTGATGCAGTTTATGGGCGAAAGCTAAATACATGAAAGAAGTATTTAAAGCTGTCGTTAAAAACGAGCTAGGGTGTAAAATCACACACATACTGGGATGACGGAGCAAAACATACGATGACACTGGAGAAATGCGGTTATAGAAGAACACGGGTGCCTCAATGTTCTGACGTAAACGTCGGGCGCAACAGGTTAAAACCACATAAAAGGCACTGTCGTAGCACTGTACCACAGAAACACCAAACTGTTGAAAATCACCAACCACTGTCGAGTCACGGACCTGCTACGGAAAGAGAATAGGGGCAGAGCGCAAGGGACAGGATGGTATGGAGAAGGGGCGAAAGGTCGGGAAGGGAGGACAAGGATCCCAGGGCAGAAGAAAGAGGGAGGGAAGAGGAGGCACATAAAGAGAGGGCGGATTTAAGTTGGGAGTGAGAGGGTTGAGGTGGCTCAGAGGTACTAGTAAGGAGGACATCATTCGGGAGAGGGAGGTGACTGAAGTTGGCTTCAGATAAGATATGGAGTGTGTGAAGAAGCAGAGCGGGAGGGATGCAGTGGTGGAGGCGTGGCAGAGACCAAGGATTTGTGAAGATAGGATGCACCAGGGGGTTGTGGGAGTCTGTTTTGCTTTTTATGTATTGTATGCGGATGTGTTCAAGGATTTGGAGAATGTGCGGGAAACGGGATGAGGTGATATAGGATCCGTGTGTGGGATAGGAGGTGGATGAGGTACGTGAGGTGAAGTGTGTGGCATTCGAGTATCGGGAGGGCTTTATAGAAGCAAGCAGTAAATATTGGCAGAGTGGAGGCTGCAGAGGAAAATGCATGAGGAAAATGTAAGCGTAGAAAACGGTGGAAGGTTGGAGGCCCCGTGTCTGGCCAGTAAAGCGTTCAAGGAGACAAAGTGGGGAATGGGCTTTCTGTTGGACAGTATTCAGTGGGGGAATCTAGGAGAGGGAGTGATCAAGGGTGAGGACAATGCACTTTGTGGGTAGGGTGGATGGAAGTCGTGTAGGCGAAAAGAAAGGGTGATGCGAACTATGCGAACAACCTGGGATTTGTTGGAGTTGATGGTGAGGAGCCACTGATTACACAAGGAGGAAAACTGGAAAAGGTGCTGTTGGAGGAGGTGTTTCGGCCGTTTGAGGGATGGGGCGAGGGCAAGGAAATGCGGTGTCATCACCATACCGAAGGAGATGGATGGGAGCGCTGATTGGGGCATATCGGCAGTATACAGAAGGTAGAGGAGAGGGGACAGTATGGAGTGTTGGGGCACCCCAGCAGATATTGTAGACACTGTAGATACTGATATAGTATTGGCAGTCGGAGAGAAAGAATGCAATGAGGTGAACATAATTAATAGCAAGAGCATATGTTTGGAGTTTGAAAAGGAGGCTGGGATGCCATACACGGTTGTAGGCATTCTTGATACCGAGGGAGACAAAGAGGAGCGACAGGAATTTAACTGGAGGAAGATGATGTGAGAGAGGTGAAGGAAGTGGTCAAAGGAAGATGAAGTGAGAGAGGTGAAGGAACTGGTCAAAGGCAAAGACGTAAGGTAGGAAACCACAATGGGAGAAGAGACTCTGGTGCTGATGGAGATGCTGGTTACTACAGCAAAACAGGATGGTTTCCAGTACCTTGCTACACACCAAGGTGAGGCTTAATGGTAGATAGGAAGAAGTTACGGACTGTTGTTACTGGAATATTGGTATGTGGGAGGTTTTCAATAGGTGTGGGTAAAAACCGGTATGAAGGATGACGTTATTCGGAATAATGAGACTTACATGGAAGGACTGAGGGCAGGTCTGGAGGAGCGGTGTTTCGTTTTGTGTTAAGTGTTGATTGAATGTCAATGGCAGTAACTGGTGTGTTTAGTTCTGAGGGAGGAACGTGGTCTAAGTACTGGAAGCTGGGGGCAACCAGTGGGACAGAGATGTTGGTACACTCATGGACACCAGGGAAGAGGGCACAGTCGGAGTGGGATTGTCTGGGATGGAGAACGTGATGGTGAGGTAATTGGCAAAGTAATAGGTCTTATTGGAGTTGTTGGGGAAGGGATGACCATTGTGAAGGAAACAGTATGGGAGGATGGGTGACTGGCGACTGCCAGATTGGTAGCTTTCAACAGGTAGCACCGCGACCTCACAAAAACCATTTTCATTCACTTGTCTGATCAGCAGTTTTCATTTTTACATTCGTTGCTCGTTTTAGGATTTAGTAGACTCACTCTCTGGTTTTTTCTAAATTCGTGTAGTTTGATAGCTGTGACGTCCACTGTTTCGTTTTAGTTGTAGTAGTACCAACACTAGCCATCTTTGTGTACCTAGGTTACTCACTATAGAGTCTACACCGAGCCTTTTTAGTCATTCGTATTTCTTAACTGTAATCATGAATAGGAATTATGACTGCTGTGCGCGTATGCAATCGCAGTTGGTGACGCTTTTCTCCCAGCTTCGGCCTGTGTTAAACAAGGTTGCACAGCTGGAGACTGCGGTCGAGGAGCGCCGTTGTTGAGGGCCTGACGTGGGAACCGAACGAACGTCTGTCGCATCCGGCGTGTCCACCGATCGGAACCGCGGTTGGACAGGCCCTGTTACTTTTCGCAACGTGGCAGGCGCCCCACCCGTGGTCTCATGGGACGTCGCTCCAATGCGTAGCAAGTAGTGAAAGTCTTCTCAGGAGTCGAATCGTGAGGTCACCTCAGTTCGTCTCACCAAAATATTTGAGGCACTATCTGTGCCAAATAATGTTCCTGAGCCAGATGATGTCGTTTGTCCAAAAGTCATCTCCTAGCCAACAAGATCTGGGCTATCACATAGAGTGGGTTTACTTGAATGCTCCTACGTTAGGCGGGTAATGCAGCCCATTAGTGATATGGCTGCCAAGGAGAAGAAGAAGGTCAACGTGCACTCCGTGTGCCTACCAGGTGGAGTCATTCCAGATGTGGAACGGATCCATCCGGATGTATGGAGAGTATGGGATGCTGTCAACTGCAGGTGGTGGCTCAAGTCATTACCCACGATGTGTGTAATGACGATTCTGAGCGGTTCTGAGCGGCTATCTGAAGTGATAAGGAATGCCAGTCTTGCCTGCAAGATGAAAGCAGAGCTCAGCATCTTCAACACAGTTAACAAGACGGACTGTGGTTACAGAGACAAGTGGAATGTTTGAATCAAAGACGGTTCCGCGACCGTGTAGGCTGCAGATTTCTCGAATTGCGCCATCGGCTGGTGGGGTTCCAGGTTCCGCTGAACAGGTCAGGAGTCCACTACACGCAGGTAGAGGCTGCATGGGTATCGGGGGCTGTGTGGCATGAACTAAGTGGTTTTTTTTTTTTTTTTTTTTTTTTTTTTTAGAAGTCCTAGAGAACACGCAGTCTCAAAGGGTACAGGTCAAACAGAGGACGAACACAAATCTAAAATCCATTGGCTAACAGTTGTAAATTGTTATAGCTTTGTGGGGAAAGTACAAGGGCTCCAAATGCTAATTCAAAACGCTGAAGCTCAAATCATTATAGGTATGGATAGCTGGCTAAAACCAGAATTAGGTTCAGCTGAAATTGTTACAAAGGGACAGATGGTGTACATAAAGGATACATTGAATAAAACAAGTGTTGGCGCCTTTCTTTCTGACACAAGCGGTTAATCTTGTAGCAAAATGGAAGTAGATAGTTCCTGTATACCGACCCCCCCCCCCCACATCCACCACCACCCCCCCCCCCCATTCAGTCGATTCGTTTGCAGAAATGTTCAAAGAAAGCTTAGAACAAATTTCGTTAACGTACCCGAAGCGTACCATTTTGATTGGTGTAGACTAAGTTACGCTACAATATTGGCAAAAATACGTGTTCAAAAACGTCACCTAAAATTGTACTGAAGGCATTCTCCGAAAATTACCTAGAGCAATTAAATAAAGAACCCATTATAGTAGTAAATGGTTGTGAAAACATACTCGGCCTCTTAGCAACAGACAATCCGGAGTTAAGAGCATGAAAAGAGACACGGATTATTGAACACAGAGCAGTCGTAGCGAGACTGAATATCGGATTTCCCCAATCTGCCAAAATTAAACGAATAACACGAAAAAAAACATATAAAAATTCGATTGAGGAATTTCCAGAGTGAGAAACCTCTGTCTTTTGAAACTAACAATGTGACATTAGATCAATATTCAAAGAAATAATATCTACAACTACTGAAAGATTTATACCAAACAAATTAACAAAAGAGGGTGCTGACTCGCCGTGGAACACGAAACACGTTAGATCACTCTTGCAAAAGCCAAGAAAAGAGTATGCCAATCCATAACAACATAATGTCACGTAATTTAGTAGAAAACCCTAAGCAATACTAGCTTGAAAACACAATCACAACCTTTACTACGCGATAGCAATAGTGATCCTACTGATGACAGTTCAGCTAAAGCAGAGTTCCTAAACACAGCTTTCCGAAATTCTATCATCAAAGAGGGTGAAACACATACTCCAGAAATCGAATCAACAACAGCTGCCAGCATGCATAATTTTGAAGTAGATATCCCTGGAGTGTTAGAACAACTTAAACCAGTTAACATACGTAAGTCTCCCGTCCCCAACTGCATACCAATTAGGTTCCTTTCAGAGTATGCTGATGCAATAGCGCCATCCCAAAGAAAGGAAAGTTGCACAGGTCACTGCAATAGTCAAGAAAGGCAATAGGAGTGGTCCACAAAATTACAGGCCTATATCATTGACGTCGGTTTGCAGTAGGGTTTTTCCTAGAACATTATGAGCTACATTTTCTTACATGAAGTTATGAGTGCAATCGACAAGACATCTCAAATCTATTCCATATTTGTCGATTTCCGAGAGGCTTATGACACTATATCTCACAAGCGTCTTCTAATCGAATAGCGTGCTAATGGAATATCAACACAGTTGTGGGTTGGGTTCGCTTTTACGTGTCTAAAAGGACGCGGTACGTTTGACGGAAAGTCGTCGAGCAAATAGTGATATCTGGCGTTCCCCAGGGAAGTGTTATAGGGCCCGTACTGTTATTATTTTTATAAATGAAGTAGCCTCTTAGACTGTTCGCGTTTGATGTTGTCATTTATTAGTTAGTAAAGTCATCAGAAGATCAAAAGCAACTGCACAGTCATTTAGATAAGTTGTCTACATGGAGCAAAAATTGACAATTAACCCAGAATAATTATGTGTCAAGTCATCGATATGAGCACTAAAAGAAATCCGTTATACTTCAATTTACACAGTAAATCAATCAAATCTACAGTTCGTAAATTCAATTAAATACCTAGGAATAACTTAAATAGAAAATAACACACAGAAAATAATATAGGGAAAGCGAACAAAAGGCTCCGTTTCATTGGCAGAACACTTACAAGATGGAACAGATCTACTAAATAAACTGCCTACACTACCCTTGTGCGTCCAATTTTTGAGTATTGCTGCGCATTGTGGAATCCCCGTCAAGTGGGGCTGTCAATCAATTCAGAGAAGAGCAGCTCGATTTGTATTATAGCGATATAGAGGAGAGATTATTACGTTTTAGGGTGGAAATTGTTTACGAGATAGCTCAATCAAACGTGAAGGCCGTAAACTCCACAAAACATATAGGTATTACTATTACTTCAGACAAACTGGAAAGACCACGTAGATAATGTCGTGGGAAAGGCGATTCAGAGACTGCGTTTTATTGGCAGAACCCTTAAAAGATGCAACAGAACTACTAAAAAAACTGTATACGCTACGCTTGTCCGTCCTGATTTGGAGTACTGCTGCCCAGTGTGGGATCCTTATTAGGTGGGTTTGACGCAGGACATCGAAAGAGTCCAAAGAAGGGCAGCTCGTTTCGTATTGTCACGATACAGGAGAGACAGCGTTAGGGAAATGATACAGGATCTGGGATGGAAATCATTACAACAACGGCGCTTATCGCTGCTGCGTGGGCTAGTTAGGAAACTCCAATCGCCAACATTCTCCTCCGAATGCGAAAATATATTATTGACTGTCACTTACATAAGTAGAAAAGATCATCAGAATAAAATACGAGAAATCAGAGCTGCAACGGAGAGATTCTGGTGTTCTTTCTTCCTGCGCGCTATTCGAGAATGTAATGGAAGTTAAATAATATGAAGGTGGTTCGATGAACCTTCTGCCAGGCACTTAAATGTGATTTTCAGAGTATCCCATGTAGATGTAGATGTAGATATTTTGTCAATGCGCTACCTCACAATGGATTTTGGAAAGTCCTGCAGTGTTCTTTATAATGTTCGGTCAAATGGTTGGGCCGAAAGTAACAGATGAAAGTGATGCCATATGGCATCATTGGGCTGGAAAGGGTTAATAAAAACAACGAATATAACGTCATGAGTGTGTCGATCGCACAATAATATTCATTCTTGAGTAAGTTTTGAACTTAAGTAAAAAAGAAATAGTTTATTAGCTCATCTTGAGTCAACAATCATAATAAGGAAGATGTCTAAATGTACAAACGAAGGACATAGCGTTCTTGTCCACGTATACAGTTTTAACCAACATGTAATTTCTATCAAAGCCTTGGGCTTCTAGTTTCGTATTCACAGAACTTAAAAAAACAAATGTGTATCGCGTATCAGTGCATTTTCCATTCATTTAAAAAAAAGTCGCGAAATCATTGTGGATGCGAACTGTACATTACAAGAGCTTCTAATCAAATTGCGTGCTTATGGAATATCGCCACCGTTGTACGATGGATTCATGAATTTCTGTTAGAAAGAACACAGTACGTTGTAATTGACGGAAAGTCATCGAATAGCTATAAAAGAAGTGGTATCTGGCGGTCCCCAGGGAAGTCTCATAGGGACCGTACTGTTCCTTATTTTAATAACAATTTAGGAGAAAATCTGAATATCTCTCTTAGACTGTTCGTGATTGCTGTCATTTATCGGTTAGTAAAGTCTCCAGAAGATCAAAAACAACTGCAAAATGATTTATATAAGATATCTGCCTGGTGCAAAAATTGGCAATTAACCCTTAATAATGATAAATGTGAGGTCATCCATGTGACCAGTAAATACCTAGGAATAACAATTACGAACAACTTAAATTGGAAATAAAACATAGAAAATATTGTAGGGAAGGCGAGCCAAAGACTTCGTTTCATTGGCAGAACACTCAGAAGACTCATCTGTTCACTAAAGTAACTGTCTAAACTATACGCGTGCGACCTATTTTGTATTGCTGCGCATTGTGGGATGCACACCAGGTGGGACTGACGCACGCTTTAGAGAAAATTCAGAGAAGGCCAACTCATGTATCAATCAATTGGTTGGCCAAAATGTGCATTTTTGAAAAATTCTTGAGACTGTTGAAAGTATAAGAGTCCTCGATATCCACAGTGGGTACTTTAGCCACTATGAATTTCTTCTGGCTGAGTTCAACTACCGCTATTCTTATACGAAACGGCAGCCCTGCGAGATGGTAATGGCCGTTGGGGAGTGTCAGCTAACCTTGCCATTTGGGCCCCTCCACAGCAGCAGGCGGGCCACACTGCCGCCACGCGCTCATCACGTGCTCTCCAGCCGCTACGCAATACGCAAAAACCGACAGCGTGCGTCCCACCAGGGACCAGAAGTCTCTCGGCCCAACACGTAGAAACAGGCAATCTTTTTGTGTATGGACACCCATAACAGCTTCATTCTTCACCTTTTTTTCCTGAAATGGACTCGCATTCGGGAGGATGGTGGTTCAAATCCACCTCCGGCCATCCAGATTTAGGTTTTCCGTGATTTCCCTAAATCACTCCAGGCAAATGTAGGGATGGTTCCTTTCAAAACGGGACGGCCGATTTCCTTCCCCATCCTTTCCAAAAAGCTTCGTCTCTATTTGTACATTTAGCAAGCTATAAAGGAAAGCAAGGAGAAATTTGGTGAAGGAATTAAAGTTTAGGGGGAAGAATTAAAAACATTGCCTTTTGCCGACGACATAGTAATTCTGTCAGATACAGCAAAAGACCTGGAAGAGCAATTGAATGGAACGGACAGTGTTGAAAGGAAGATATAAGATGAACATTAACAAGAGCAAAACTACGGTAATGGAGTGCAGTCTAAGAAAATCGGGTGATGCTGAAGAAATTAGATTAGGTAACGAAGCAATAAAGGAGGTAGATGAGTTTTGTTACTTGGGCAGTAAAATAACAAATGATGGTCGAAGTACAGAGGATATAAAATGCAGAATGCCAATGGGAAGAAAACCATTTTTGAAAAAGAGAAATTTGCTAACATCGAATATTAATTTAAGTGTAAGGAAGTATTTTCTGAAGGAATTTGTGTGGAGTGTTACCTTGTATGGGAGTGAAATAAGGACGATAAGCTGCGCGGACAGGAAGATGATAGAGGCTTTTGAAATATGGTGCTACAGAAGAATGCTGAAGATTAGGTGGGTATATCGCATAACTAATGAAGAGGTACTGAACAGAATTGGTGAGAAAAGAAATTTTTGGCATACCCTGACTAAAAGAAGAGATCGCTTGGTAGGACACCTTCTTAGACATCGAGGAATCATAAATTTAGCATTGGAGGGAAGTGTGTGAGGTAAAAATCGCAGAGTGAGACCAAGAGATGCGTATACTAAACAGATTCAAGTGGATGTGGGTTGTCGTTCTTATGAGGAGATGAAGAGGCTTGCTCAGGATAGGGTATTGTGGAGAGCTGCATCAAACCAGTGTCCGGACTGAAGACCATAACAGCAACAACATGTTTACATGTACATGGATACTCTGCAAGTCACATTGAAGTGCATGGCAGAGGTTCCATCGAACCACTTTCATGATATTTCTCTATAGTTCCATTCTCTAAGAGCTCGCGGGAAGCAGGAACACCTACATATTTCTGTTTTCGATGTGATTTCTCTTATTATAATGATCATGTCTCCCTATGTAGGTGGATGCTAACAATATATGTTCGCAGTCTCAAGACAAAATTAATGACAGAAATTTCGCAAATAGATATCGCCACAACAAATAAAGTCTTTCTTTTAATGATTTCCACCCCAACTCGTGCATCAGTTCCGTGACACAATCTTTCCTACATCCAGATAATACAAAACGGGCTACCCTTCTCTGAATTTTCTCTAAAGCATGCATCAGTCCCACCTGGTGTGGATCCCACAATGCGCAGCAATACTACAAAATAGATCGCACGAGTGCAGTTTAGACAGTTTCTTTAGTGAACAGATGAGTCTTCTGAGTGTTCTGCCAATGAAACGAAGTCTTTGGCTCGCCTTCCCTACAATATTTTCTACGTGTTCTTTCCAGTTTTAGTTGTTCGTAACTGTTATTCCTAGATATTTAGTAGAACTGACGGTCAGTAACTAAAGTTTAATGGATTTCGTTTACTGGTCACATGGATGACTTCACATGTATCATTATTAAGGGTCAACTGACAATTTTTCCACCAGGCAGATGTCTTATCTAAAACATTTTGCACTTGGTTGTGATCTTCTGGATACTTTACTAACCGATAAATGACAGCAATTGCGAACAGTCTAAGAGAGCTACTCAGATTTTCTCCTAAATCATTATTAAAATAAGGAACAGTACGGTCCCTATAACACTTTCCTGGTGAACGCCAGATGTCATTTCTTTTATAGCTGTTCGGTGACTTTCCGTCAATTACAACGTACTGTGTCCTTTCTGACAGAAATTCATGAATACATCGTACAACTGTGGCGATATTCCATAAGCACGCAATTTGATTAGAAGCTCTTGTAATGTACAGTGTCAAAAGCATTTCGGAAATCTAGAAATACGGAATCTATTTGACATCCCTTATCGATATCACTCATCACATCATGTGAGTAAAGAGCTAGCTGCTGAGTTTCACAAAAACGATACTTTCTGAATCCTGGTTGGGTTATTAGGTCGTTCTCTTCGAGGTAGTGAGTAATATTTGAGGAAAGTACGCAAAGTTCTAAAATCCTGCTACACACCGATGTCAATGACATACGCTTGTAATTTTACGGATCACTCCCACTGCCTTTCTTGAATATTGGAGTGACCTCTGCAATTTTCCAGTTTTTGGATACAGAACGTTCGCTAAGTGAGCGGTTCTATATGATAGGTATGATGCTACTACATCAGCATACTCCGAAAGATACCTAATTGAGCCGCGGCGGAGCGGCCGACCGCATTGAGGCGCTATGCTACAATGTGCGAGGCCGTTCATCGTCGGGTGTTCGAATCCCCCTCGGGCATGGATGTTTGTGCCGTCTTTGATATAAGCTAGCTCATAAGTAGTTTGTAAGTTTAGAGACTGATGACCCCGTAGTTAAGTCCCATAACCTCTACAAACATTTCTAAAACCTAATTGGTGTACAGTCGGGACCGGAAGACTTCCTTTTCTTAAGTGGTTGAAGTTGTTTTGATAATCCAGGGATATTTATAATTACGCATGGTGGAAGCTGTTCTTGATAGGAATTCTGGCGTATTTGCTTAGTCTTCTCTAGTGAAGGAATTTCCGAAAGCTGTGTTAAGCAATGTATAAATGTTGAAAGTAAGATACAAGCACACATCTACAGTCCGCTAAAAATGTATTCACACTTTAAGGAACGAAAACTATGACTTACGTATTTATTTTAGATTTAATACTAGATCACTCGTTTATAACCTTCAGTATAGCACAAGGTTACTGTACATTGTTCAAAACTTTGACCGTTAGCGGCTACATGCATAGCGGAATAACAAGCGGTCACCGAAACTACGTCATTCAACGTTTCAGTGAAGATCGCTGCACATGACTCTGTAATCTCCTGTCAATGTTCTTCCAGCGTGCGTAGCTTACGTCAATAGATGTTATCTTTCACAGTTCCCAACAAGTAAAAGTCCATAAGTTTTATTTCTGCAACCGTGAGCGGAACTTACGGACCCTCTTCGTTCAGTCCAAAGTTGTCATCTAGGAGAGCTCGTACGGCTAGGTGGTAGTGTGGTAGCGCCCCCTCCTGTTGGTGGAGACCTCTTCATCATCTCCATGAAGCGCACGTATGCCTGGCAAAACTGATGTGCGTATATTACACAGCACACATGAACCCCTGGTAGACTGACCACCCTATCCAAATAAACATCGGATTTTTCGGTGCCCAGTACACACTGTTATGTCGATTCACGGTTCCATTAAATTTAAATTGTGCTCGTCACTCCATACCACCTTCGTTAAGAATTGACAATCATTAATTACCTTTTTCTGATACCATTCGCATAATTGCATTCGTCGATCAGGAGTGTCATCATTAATTGATTGCAGTAAATGTGAAATGTAAACTTTCCACTTTGCAGCTTTCAGAATTCTTTGTACGCTTGTTCTGCTGAGCACCACTTCATGTGTACATTGAGTAGCAGACGTCTGTGGAGAAGTAACAAAAGTTTCCAACACGAGAGCTGACGAGACAAGGCTTGTCTACCTGAATATCACAAATAGTTCCATGCTACTTAAACTTGTCAGTAAATCGTTTAATTTCTAGGTGGGTTGGCGGTTGTGTTTCAAACTCGCGCTTCCATTGACGTTGCACTCCAACGGCATTATCAGTCTTGAAAAACCACTTCACAATACAGTTTCGTTGCTTGAATCTCACGTGTTCTCCAGCCATCGTGTATTCGCAATACCGAGATGTTAAGTATCAACATCCATTGAGCCATACTACAACACACTCTTAACTGAAACTAAATTTCGACAGAACCTGAGAAAGAATGTATACATTTTTCTGGCGTACTCTTGTTGCAAATTAGACTTTTGAAGATTGACCTACAACATTTTTGTATACTAACAACCTCTCAGAACTAAAAAGTTAGTTACGATGTGTAGTTGTGAGATAGCACAAACTGTTTTACAATTGGCTAGAGAAAGTAAGAGAAGAAACTTTCGTTTCACAGTGTTAACAGAAGAAAAGGTAGAGGCCAATTTAAAGGAAAAATGACCTTTTCCATCTGAGGTAGTCTGTGTAGATTGCGGAAAATGTAACGCAGCACGTTTGGTCTTCCGTTTCAGTTGAGCCAATCACTTAAACACACTGGTATCCGACGCAAATTCACACGACTACCGAAGTCGTAGTACCGCATGATTGGCTGGGTCATCCCAAAGCACAGGTCCATCCGAATGAGGTGCAAAGGTTTTCTTTTCTTTTTAATTGCATCCTTACACTTGTAGGTACCCTTTCTTAGCAAAATGTGAGCTTAGATTGTATTTTAATTGTAATTGTGACGTGTAATGAGTGTTGAAGGGGATGCTTATGGTGATGTGAAGGGGTGGTTGAAACCCGGTGTCAGCACACAGCTGATCTAGAGGATCGTCAAGCTTAACGTCATAATTCATCAGACAGATAGATCACCAAAGAAGTCTAAAGTCGAAAAACCGAGTGGTTGACTATTTCCTTGTGATCGAAATCGAAACAAGGGTCAATTTTTCTTGATGACCAGATGTAGAGCTAATCGATGATGATTGAACTTTCAACATTTTGAACAATTTTTTGAATAAAATGATATTTTTACTCTGCAGCGGAATAAGACTTCCTGGTAGATTAAATTTGTGTGCCAGAACCGGGATTCGAACCTGGATCTCAGGTTCGTATCCCGCTCCCGGCACACATTTTTAATCCGACAGGGTTTCGACTTTTTGAACACTAAAACTGACCGTCACTCACTGGGTTCGACAAATCCAAATATTCGGAAGACCCACGGAACCAATGCAGCAGCTAAAAATAATGTAGTTGTGTCGGATTAATACGGATAATTTGTTTAGACGCCTAATCATCGCGTGTAAGTGCTAGTGCATCACTGCGACGTTACAAAGAAGCAAGGGAAAGAGTGGAAACATATGAATTCAGCACCACCGTAAAACGAAAAGACCCTCCAAATATTTGATAAGGTTATATCGAGTGCTATGCGGAAGTTCCGCGATGTGCTTCTAACAGTTGTTGACGGGAGACCTTCACAGATTCAGACCACAGAAATGTCAATGTCCTGACTAGGTTACGGATGGCGTCGCAGATCTAACAAGGCTCTTTTGTTCCATGATATCGTCCCAGCTCAGTTTGCACAGTACATAGTACACAAACTGTATCAACGGGCTATCAAATTTTTATTTACGCTGCATACTCTCCTGAGATGAGTCGCTGACTACTTCCTCCTTCCTCGGACCAAGGAGCAGTTGCGAGGTGTTCCAGAACACAAGATTGTTGTTTACCGTGAGTCCAAGAAGTATTCGTCTACCTGTATTTATGTTTTAAATGTAAGCCTGTGGCTCGTGAAAGGAATCGAGTCTAGTATAAAGTACTTCGATAAACCTATTTCACTGAAAAACAAGAAAAAATAATGGGGACTAGAAGGTTGTAAAAACAGGAAACATATTTCAAAAGCTACATTATTCGTCCACCATCTGAAATTGCTTAAAATTCACGGCCAGGGATTGAAACTTTCGTGTTGCAGACTGGTGCTAGCCATCTGTAACCGAAGTATACCACTATCTGTTTCGGTCTGTGTATGGAGAGAGCAGTTTGCATTTTGGGTCGTAAGAGTAGTGAGACGACCCCAACCGAGATTATATTAGATTAATTCTTGTTCCACAGACCATGAATACGAAATTTATAATTATGTGGAACGTGTTAATTTAGTAGAAGATAACAAAATAGGCATAATAATTAATTTGTCACCAAAATTTGCAATGATCCTAATAGCACAAGTTGCTGGACTCAGAAGTTTCAGTGATCAATTGAATTGTGTTGCTTCCAATTCTTATCAATGCACATACCAAAAAACTGTACTGTACCTTGGCCACAGCCTTCTGTTCACAGACTATATTTATTAATAATGTCATGCCATTTACCACATGGAACGGTATGTAATGTATTTTATCCAAATTAAATAAGTTAATTTGCAGAGAACCACTTAATGATTTTCAAAAAAAATTATTTACAATTTCATCAGTTAATTTCTGTTTGTCAGGTGTGATTACTATACTTGTATCAACATAAAAAAGAACTAGCTTTGCACCATTCTAAATATAATATGGCAAATCATTAATATTGAAAGACGTCCATCTATCGTCTTCCATATATTTTTTGTATATTTCTGTAAAGTTATAATTTATTTAATGTCGCTAGATTATCATCTTGTTAAAACTTGAACCCCACTCTTTTGAAGGCTTGAGGAATAGCATTTTTATTCCATGTGTTAAAATATTAGTTAATATTGCTAGGTTTTTCTTATTTTGTTATGCTAATAATTATTATTATATTAATTAATGTGGCATAAGTGCGGCTTCTCCGCTACGCCACTGTACCAGTGAGAAGTGCAGTTGTTTTACTTTTAAGTGGATGCGAGAATCTATGGTTGTCTGAATGTGGGTAGGAATAGCTCGATTTGCACCGTTCTCTCTGACTCAGTGTCGATAGCTGCTGATACTACCAAACAGGTTTCTACACCATTTGGTTACACGCTAGTTGGCGAGCCCACTCCAGTGCGAGTCTCCGTCCCCACCCCCGCAGTTTCTTGGGCTTTCCAGCTTCCGGTAGCTTTTCGCACCCCCCCTTGGCCGCTCGGCTGTTCATTCTATACTGGGTGTCTGGGGAGGTAAGGTTGGTTCTCTCTCTTGTGTCCGTGAGATGGTAGCATTTCATTGTCTAGCACGTTTACCTTAGACTCATGAACTTAGATTCATTTCTCCGATCGTGTCCGGAAATGTGTTCTCGTTTTCCATTAGATAAACGCGGTTTATGTGATTCTAGTTGCAGTTTTTTAATGGCCTGGTATTTTAAAATCTTTTGTGATCATGTAGCGGTGTATGAACTCGATTTCTAATAGGTGATATGGTCATTTTTGTACAGTGCTACAGTGTAAAAATCCTCTCATCATTTCCTTCCGTGAGTGATATGTGTTCCAAGTAGTTGTTTCATAGAACAAAACCTTCAGCTTCCACTCTTGTTTGTTCCATGTCCATCAGGCAAGTAACAATGCGGGTATCCTTCTCATTTCCACTAATATTTCGCGATCTTCTCTCCCCGCCTATTTTAATTTTGCTGTTTCCTCTCCGACTTGTAGTACACACTCTGTCTTTGTCAGTAATTCTCTCTGAGCCTTGTAGAACCTTCTTCAATAGCTTCCTTATGTTATTCTAAACATTTCTATGGGTTGCATGCTGTAATTCTTATTTTTATTTTTCCGACTTTGTAATTATTTCATTTTTGTGGTTTTTCTGAGACAGGACCTCATCCGTCTCTGTAATCGCCCCCTAAAGCGTGTAGCTGTATTTCATTCGCTTCCTTATATAATTCTAAGCATTTCTATGGGTTCCATGCTGTAGTTAATTTTCTTTATTTTTCGGAAACTGTTTTTATTCAATTTTATCGGTTATCGGATCCACGTGGGTCCGAGTTACGACTTCCAGGATTTGTAACTAGTCGCCCGAATTCACGCCACTTCTCATATAAAACTAGTACCTAGATCGATTTCTAGCAGACTGTAGCTTAAGAATCCAACGTGATTTTGTATAATTAATCCGATTTTCAAACACTTCACCTTCATTGGAGTCCGTTCATGTAACGTAGCCGTGTGTCGCCGTTAGCGTGTTTGCTTGCGGTCCAATTCAGATGTAATTTAACTTGGCTATAGACACGCACCATCTCAAAACAGGCACGAAAGACCAGAGCCAGCTTCCAAGGGAACAAGGCTTTGTAGCAGGGAGTAACCGGTAGTTCACACGGACCTTATTTGCTAATTTTAGTGATAAGACAAAGCTCTTGTTCCTTGATCGACTTTTAATATATATCAAGAACAGCGAAGGACCCAACACAGAACCTTCTGGAACCCCATTATTCATAGCTCCCCAAATTGAGGAATAAGCTTACTTTACCTGCAATACTTATTTCAACATTTTGCACTTTCCAGTTAAGCAGGAATTAAACGTCTCGTGGACTACCCCACTAACACCACAATGCTTAAGCTTATCTAGAAGAACTTCATGGTTTACTCAATCAAAATTCTTTGTGAGATCACACAAAATCCCAGTGGGTGATGTTTGGTTATTCAGAGCATGTAATATTTCACCAGTGAAAGCATAAATAGCATTTTCTGTAGAATATCCTCTCTGGAAATCAAGCTGTCA
Organism: Locusta migratoria; assembly: GCA_026315105.1. Lineage (NCBI taxonomy): Eukaryota > Metazoa > Arthropoda > Insecta > Orthoptera > Acrididae > Locusta > Locusta migratoria. Next base: position 214,281,748 of record CM048745.1, on the reverse strand, counting down.
TTTTTCTTAGTACCTTAACTTTACAAATATGGAAAGTTACTCTTAAAAGCATAATTTTCTTAAGAACTTTGGATAACGTATTCAGAAGCGAGATTGGGCGGTAGCTGTTGACATCTTTGTTTTATTATTATTGTTATTTTGACACTATCATATACACGCCAGCAGGCTGGCAGCAGAATTAAGTGCTACTCTTCAGCTGAAAGAACATAGAACAAGGGCATGAAGACTTAAAACATGAAATAAAGTTAAAACAATGGCGAATTAAAATACAGATAAGAAGACAAACTGTAATAATTTGCATTTGTGACAAAGGAATAAAACAAAGAGCCACCGAGACGTTAAAAACATGCAGTATGACACCAAAACAAGATGAAGAGCACTCAGAGACAATGTGTAAAACTTAATGATGCGGCAGTTGTCTGTAAATTTTGGACGCAGATAAAAACACACTGAAGCACTTTGTACACAAGACTGGACGATGCACTGTTAAAACTGATGGCGCAGGACCCAACGGGGAACGGAAGGTGGGAAGCGCGAGGAGGGGGTAGGAGAGAGAGCGGAGGTGGCGTAGGAACTCCAGGACAGGAAGGGAATAGCCAAGTGGTGGGAGGGAAGAGGAGGGGGAGGGGAGAGGAGGCCCTTCATCCACGGGAGGGGATCAGGGTTGGTAGGATGGGTATATTTCAGGACGGAGGGCGTCATCCGGGAGCGAGAGATGGCAGAAGTTACCTGGGAAAGGACGTGGAGAGTATGAAAGTGAAAGAAGGGAGGGATGCAGCGGTATAGGCGTGGAAGAGGCCCGGGATTGGTGAAGATGGGGTATACCAGGGGGTTATGGGAGTCTATCTTGCAGTTGTGTTCGAGGTATTGGAGGAGATGGGGAAATGGGATGAAGTCATACAGGATCCGTATGGGCGAGGGGAGCTGGATACGGTAATCAAGGCAGACGGTGTGACATTCTAGGATTTGCAGGATTTTTTAGTAGGCTGTGGGAGCGGACATCCAGGTTGGATGGAAGCTTCGGAGGATGTGAGAGGGGTTGAGACCTCATGTCAGGCCAGTAAGGAGTTTGAGGAGATTGAGGCAGGAGAGGGCTTTCTGGCGTACAGTATAGAAGCGTGGGGTCAGGAGAGGGAGCTATCAAGGTTTAGGCCATGGTATCTGAGAGTGAGGGTGTGGATGGGACAGTTGTGGAGGGTAAGGTAGAAGTCAGGCAACCGGAAGGGTGGTACGACCTATAATGATTGCCTGGGATTTATCAGGTTAGACGGAAAAGAGTCACCGGTTACACCATGAGGCAAATTCGGTGAGATGGGACTGCAGCAAAAACTGGGAATGGGCAAGGGAGGTGGCGAGGGCTAGGAGTAGACATTAGGTTGGGGTTGCGGCGTATCAGTGGAGTAGATGAGGTAAAGGAGAGGAGAAAGGACTGAGCCTTGAGGCATCCTAGCGGAAGGGTAGAACAAATGGCAGTCGGAGTTGCAGACACTGACATAAGAGGGGTGATGGGTGAGGAAGGAATCGATGAGGCGGATATAATTAACAGGAAGGATGTAGAACTGGAGCTTGGAAAGGAGACCGGAATTCCATGCAAGGTGGTAGGCTTTTTGTGTGTGAAGGGATACAAAGATAGTGGAGTGATGGGAGTTAAGCTGGCCAGAGAGGAGGTGGGTGAGGCGAAGTAACTGGTCGTCAGCAGAGAAGGAGGGTCAGAAGCCACATTGGGAGAGGGGGAGGAGCTGGTGGCAGTGGAGATGCTGATGAGTGTGTCGGGAGAGGATGGTTACCAAGACCTTGCTGAACACAGGGGTGAAACTGATGGGATGATAGGATGAGGTCTGGGCTGGGCGCTTGACGGGTTTCGGGAAAATGAGAATATGTGAGGTCCTACACAGGTCAAGGTAAAAGCCAGAGAAAAGGACGACATTGGAAAGAGATGCAAGGACTGCATAAGAAGGGAGTGGGGCAGGCCCGGAGATGTTGGTCGGTCAGCCAGTCATGTCTGTGGGTAGTTTTGGGTTTGGTATGAAGAGTTTCAATTATGTCATGGGCAGTGACAGGCGTGTTCATTTCTGGAGGATAAATGTTGTCCAAGTACTGGAAGTTGGGAACAAGTAGTGGGCAGGAGGTGTTGGTTCGCTCATGGACATCGGGGCAGAGAAAGTAGTCAAAGTTAGGATTGTTGGGAATAAAAAAGACATTGGATAGGTAGGAGGCAAAGTGTTTTGCCTTACTGGCTCTGTCAAATGTTTAAAAATGTTCAAATATTTGTATAGCTTATGGGACTTAACTACGAGGTCATCAGTCCCTAAACTTACAAACTACGTATGGACTAACTAATGCTAAGGACGGCACAAATATCCATGCCCGAGGGGGGATTCGAACCCCCAACCGTAGTTGCCGTGCAGACCGTGACTGGAGCGCCTCAGACCCCTCGGCCTCTGCGGCCAGCTACTGGCACTGTCAGGAAAGAGATGGTCATCATGGAGAAGTGGGTAGTGGGGCGAGGAGTGACTGCCAGTAAGGTGGTGGAAGGCATGCCAGTACTTGGAGGTGTGATGGGGAGCATCGAATTTAGGCAGTGCATGCCTGGTGCAAGTCCCAGCGTTTTTTTCGTGGATAGGGTGTTACTAATGTATCTTTGGAGTTGCTGGTGGTGTTGGAGTGTATCCTGGTCATGAGTCCACAGGAAGGAACAGTAGAGGCGACACGATTGGCGTAGGAGAAAGTTGGCCTGTGGAGGGAGGGAGGGAGGACAGTGGGGTATATGGTTGTTTTTTTTTTTTTTTTTTTTTTTTTTTTTTTTTTATGTGAGCATGCACCGCTTTAGCAATAGCCTGGTTAAGGAAGGAAGAGGAGTGGTCAGCATCGGATCGGAGGGGATGTGAAGGGGAATGGGGTGGCTTGTGATCGAGGTGTCAATGGAGTGACGGTAGGCAACCCAATGGGAGTAATCATGTAGAAGTTTAGGAGGTGGCATAAGACAAGGAGCACAAGTAGGGCGGGGGCGGTGGTCATGAGTGAATAGGATAGGGGCGTGGTCACTGCCTATAAGGTCAAGGACTCCCGCCGTGATGTACCCAAGGAGGCTGGGAGACGCCATAATGACGTCAGGTGTGGTGTTGCTTTTGGGGTGGGTGTGCTGGGGAAGGGGTAGGATGTCCCCCAAAATGAGGTAGTGACGAACTGACATCACCAACGAGTTCAGCAGGTGAATGGGAAGAAAGGTTAAGGTCTGCGGCAATCACATAGGTCATGAAAGGATTGGTCGATGTTGGAGAGAAAGGCATATTGGAGGGGAGCAGTACTGCAGATATAGATGGTGGCGAGGGTGACTGTAAGGGATGGGAAAAAGAGGCTGGGGATCAGGTGCTCAGTGGGATTATTAAGAAGGGGTTGGAGCTGGACGGGGTGATGGCGGAGGTGGACTATCGCCACTCTGCCTCGGGTGGGGGAAGAGGGGCCATCTGGAGGAGGTAGGGAGTTCAAATGTTCAAATGTTTGTAAATCTATCGGACCAAATTGCGTGGTCATCAGTCCGTAGCTTACAAACTACTTAAACCTATGTAAACTAACCTAAGGACAAACACACACACCCATGCCCCAGGGAGGACTCGAACCTCCACGGCGAGCAACCGCGCGCTCCGCAGCGAGGTGCTTTAGACCGCTCGGCTACTCCACCGCGGCGAGGTAGGGAGTGGTTGTGATAGAATGACGGGGGCTTGAAGGAACGTTTCATAGAAGAGGACGGCATCCACGCAGTGATGGGAGAGGGTATGCATGAGAAGGTGTTTGTTGGCGGGGATAAAGGAAGGTAGTTGTTGACATCGGAAGTATCTACATTTTTATGCAATAGTCTCTGCATATTTTAGTCTCTGTGGGAAAATACCCTGCTTCATAGAGCTACTACATATTATGTGGCTGAGTATCCTACTTATCTGTTGGGGACCAGTTTTTGGTACTCTGCTGGAGACACTGTCAATTCCATATGAGATTTTGCTTTTGAAAATCGATTCAACGTCTGAAAAATCACTGCAATTCTTCTTTTGTGATTGGTAAAGTAGTGAGTAGCAATCGGTAAGAGATGGAGTTTGTGTAACCAAAACTCTGAAAACCCAGATATGGAACGGACACACTCCGCTCATTGACAGAAGTAGACGCAGTTTTCGTTAGGGAAAGAGGGAAAAATCCTAAAATCTGCGCTCTTAACTGGGATAGTTGTCGAGACGCAAGAAGTTATGTGCCAACAGTCATAAATACCTGCGGGAAGTACATGTAGCTCGTACGAAATTTGGAGAACAGAATCGAGAGAAACTGCTGGCGACTCTTCACATCGCTGAGAGGTGAAGGAGGGGTTAAAACGCAGACTGGAAAAAGCCGAGGTCCGGCCGGGTTTTGAACCCGCGATCCTTCAGCCTCCAGTCGAACGCCTTACCCCAAGACTTGACATTGATTTGAAGTAGTTTCGTTAGTGTAGGAAATAATTGACACAGCAGTTTGGTCCAATAGGTATACAAAAATTTGAATAAAGCCTAAAAGTGCAACGAGAATTGTGAAGGTTGTCCCTCGCTTGTGGAAAAGTAATAATCGCTGCGCTGTACGACAGCGGTCCAGCACCCCGCCGCTGAGAAGGGGAGTCGTGGAGATTCCCCGCGTGGCGGCTGGCGCAGAAGTGGGTTAGCCGTGTTTGGGACGACGCAGCGAGAGTTGCGCAACGGCGGGTGAGGTGTCCTTCGGTCCGCCAAACCGGAGAGAGCCGCCTGCGTTGACCGGCGACCCCGCGCTCGGCCGCCGCGCCGGTTATAACCGGATCCCCGACACCGCCACGGGCTCCCTCACCTGCGCTGCAAGCTGGCGCCGCCTGCAAGGCTGACTACCTCGCAGCGTACACAAACTACTTCCCCGTCCACCGTCCACGCTCCTCGCCTGTGTCATCGTCCTCACGCGAAAGGCTGCTGAGAATCACCTTGCGTCTGCCTACCGCTGTTCGTAACACCTAGCAACCAAAGTGCGTGCCGAAACTTCCTGTCCGATTTTAACTGTGTGCCGGAGCGGGATTCGAACCCAGTGTCTATGCTTTTCGAGGGCAAGGGCTCTACCGGCTGAGTTAGCTGTAGTGTCTATGGGGTGCGGTACTGTCAGCGGTAGGTTCGGAAACTGACCTGTGACTACCAATAATGTGGACAAGGTCTGCAACAAAAAGCATTGATTAGTTGACATATACTTTTATTACAGATGGCAAGAATACTCAACTTTTATGTGTTTGTGTTGGTACTAAATGTAGAGTCCTTTCAATAGCAAATGTTGCGCGTTCTATTAAGACTGTTGGCTCGTCTGGATGGCACTTCTGTTGGCCCGTTGAACTTCCTGGTACTGACTGGACCTGCTGTACTCCTCCTTACTTCTACACGGACTGTCGTTGCTGGGGTGCGCCGGCATATTTAGACGAGGCCTGTCTTCCTATTGGCCGGTGCGCGAGCAAGGCAAAGAGGTAACGAGACTGAAGGCGGCCCCGGTGGCCGAAGTACTGTGGAGCGACTCGTCCCCTCTCCTTCAAGTTGCGGGGCGACTTGTGTTGACCGCCGGTGATGCGGCGAAGAGCGACGCCACAACATTATCCACTAGCCTTTCTTCCAGGAGTGCTAGTCCAGCAAAGTTCATACGAGAAGTTCTGTGGTGATTGGAACTTAGAAGATACGGTACTGCTGGTACTAAAGCTGTGAGGACGGGCCTTGAGGCCTTGAGGCGTGACCGAAAAGCGCCGAGCCATCCGGAAAAAAAGAAAAAACAAACAAACAAAAAAAAACGGGAGGAGGGGTGTACGTCGGAACATTGATCGCGAAAGGGAGGGATCCTGGGTTTCAATCTCGATTTGGCTCATATTTTTAAAATAATGTAATACCTTTTACTGTCCGTCAACAGTTTCGAATGGTTTTTGTTCTATTTTTACGTCTGAATTCTTGTGGATCGTCTTCAGACCTGCGCGGAACTGGCCGTAGGCTCTAAGGCGCCTTGCTGCGGAGAGCGCGTCTCATCCCCGTCGGAGGTTTGAGTGTTTGTATGTGTGTGTTGTCATTACCATAAGTTAGTTTCAGTAGTTTGTAAGTCTAGGGACTGATGACCACTACAGTTTGCTCCCATAGCCTTAAAAACAATTCTTGAATCATCTTCACTGTCTTGTAGTTTTGTCCGCAACCCGTTTCACCTGCATTATCACAAGTACGGTAATAAAAATAAAAAACAGATAAATAAAAAACTGTACTTGCCATACCGAAGACGAGACACAACTATAAGATTCTGTACATCGCCGAGAAAGGGTGCACTCGGACTACGCAGCGTGATTCCTCACCAGCCACCAATGAAGAATGTCTCCCACAAAATTCCATCCTGCGCATATTTTCGCAAGTAAATGGACGTCAAAGACTGGTATGGCTGTTTATACCATACGTCAGTGTGTTTCATAATTACACCAACAAAATTGTAAGGGAACAAAATGAGCATGGAAACCCATGCCCGGAAACGCCATTCAACGACGCTACGGAGAGTCCAAGTTACAGGCACCAGCTCCTGCCACTAGGCATCCCCTCCAGCAACTTCTACGCTCTGTACCGTCAATGGATGACGTTCCCGGGAATGGGTTTCTATGGTCACCTTGTTCCTTAAGACAACTCCCACATCCCCTAGACGTTTGTTGGTGTAGTAGTGTAATTCTGAAACACACTGACGTATGGGACACACACCCACCACAATCTTCAACGTCCTTTTAATGCCGGTAATATGCCCAGAACGAAATTTTGTGAGAGGCATTTTTTTATTGCTAGCTTGATGAGGAATCGCGTTGGGAAGCCCGAGTGCGCGAATTTAGATTCAACCTACATAAATGTAACAAAAACCATTCGGACGTGTCGTCGGACAATAAAAGATTTTTAAAAAATATGTCGACTGAGAATTGTAGATATATAGTTTTAAGCCCTCGGGGGGCTCACGGTTCTTTCTTGAGTACGTGCATGGAGCCCCGAGCTAATGCAGTCTTTCTTCCTTCTTTCCTCCCTTGACTGCATTTCCTTCCCCGTCCCCTCCTTTCCTATCCTCACTCCTTCCTCTCCACAACAGAGTACTGATGACTTTGGTCTCTCTATTCCAAACAATATAGTTTTAATGGTAGGAAGTTTCATATCAGTACACACTCCGGTGTAGGGTGAAAATTTCATTATAAAGTGCGTGCTGATTTTCGGATCAAGCACACGATTAGACTGAGGACTTCGCAGCAAACAGAGCTCATGTTCTGGACAATAAACTTTTCTGTCATTGAGACGCCAGGGAAAGTCCAAATGCTTGTTTTCAGCCGCAAGATCACGCAATTTGGAAAGGGAACCTCTGACTTAGGCCGTCACCGACCACCGCTGACGATGTAAACAACGGCCTTGCCACTCGTTCTTGTTCACGAGAAAAGCGACAACCAGTGAAATAATTTGTCTCCACCGGTGTCCTTCTGCTGAAGCATGTAAGCGGCCTTGCATGTTCGGTCCAAGCAAGGTAGAAGGGCACTCGAAACCGGTCCAAATCAAATATTTCACTTCTGGAACTGGTTGTTACTTTTGTAACATCAAATTGCACAGTTGCTGAGGATGGACTAAACACTACACACTAGTTTCTGTCGAATCACAACGGTAACCTGAGTCTGCGTAACCATTTATTCGGTTAATTGATTCATGCTATTGGCTGCTTTATCCCAACGTCGCACGAAATGAAAAGATCTGACAGTTTTCATGATGTTTACGTTCATTGTTTGGGAACGCTGAACTCGGCGTCCTCTTGTCCTCTTAGAGAAGATTAGGCACTGTGCTGACATCTAGTTTCGCCATTTCTCCTTCTCCCATCATCATCATCATCTACCAAAAGCGACACATCTAAAAACAAAAAAAAAAAAAAAACACACACACACTGTACTTACCTAAACATATCACATACTCTTCAACAACTTCGTGAAAGAATGTGTTGGTGGTAAAAATCTTTCCTATTAGTCGGGTGAATAATCTACTCTTCGGTGTCTAGTAATCAATTATTATATACGAATTTATATTTATTTTTTTGCCAATGCAGTTTCCTCATTTGTTGCAGTGATCATGACCGTCTGTTTTGTGATATGAAAATGGCTAGTGGAGCCCGAAGTTGATGATTTTGACTTGAAATTTCGCCTGATTCGGCTTAAACATAATTTTCAAAACAAGAAGAAGAGTCTATGTTGTTCTTAGAACTTTGTGTCGTACTATGAGATGATTTCGATGATACATTCAGTGGTACATTTTCATACTAGTCTGCAAAACACTTCACAAAGTAAAGACAATAAGTCGAAACTTTATGCGTATTGAGGTGGTTTTTAATGAACCTAATTCTTTGTGACGTTATATCACATACACTATATATCATGCTGTGATATAATTTCGATAGGAACTGGCCACGTTGTCTAAGTCATGCTACGGTCAAAGCGGCCGTTCCCGCCAGAGACTCGAGTCCTCACTCGGGCATGAGTGTGTGGGTGTTGTCCTTGGCGACCGTCAGTTTAAGTAGTTTTGAAGTCTAGTGACTAATATCAGTAGCAGTTTGGTCCAATAGATTCACAAATATTTGAACTTTTTTGTGTGTATATCCAGTGATAAGTCTGTATAATTTCCGTAAAATGTATTGGGAATACAGTTAGCAGTGCAGAAGTAATAGGTTGTAACGTCATGCTGAATGCCGTAGACGATAAACTTCTTTCGTGATTTTTGTAGGGTTACCAGCGAGAAAAAGTATCGTAAAGGTTCGAAATTATGTGTAATGTTTGTTGCAATTCGCTAAGTGCTCTCATTCTCAAACAATGGTTGAATAAAGTTACGTTGCATATTAGGGCAGCTTTTTGTGACTCATTATTTATAACGCCGTATCTCGTGAATTATCTGTGATTGGGGGGGGGGGTCTACACCCACAGCCATTGTTTCCTCCGGTGAAGAAGATTTGTACTAAGTCCAGTTGAATTCTGAAATTCCAGAAAACCTGGCTTGTTTAGAAACAGCAACTTCTTTACTATTTCGTTAAATATTTCGAAACAGCCAAAGTTACATAAAATGCTGTTTGTTTGAAGTTAGTTTCGGACTGGCCTATTCTCAGGTCCTCCTAGTCAGTGTCATCTTTAATACACAAAACGTATATCTTCAAACTTACACAAATAAAAAGTGTAAATTTTGTAAATGTATTTTGTGTATTAAAGATGACATTTAAAAAAAGAATGAAAGAAACAGCATTTTTATGCAACTTTGGCTGTTCTGAAATACCTGACATGTCAAGTAGTTTAGGAGGATTCCAGAATGAAACTTTCACTCTCCATCGGAGTGTGCGCTGATATGAACCTTCCTGGCAGACTAAAATTGTATGCCGGAACCGGAACTCTAACCTGGGACCTTTGCCTTTCGCGGGCAAGCGCATTACCGACTGTGTTATCCCGACACGACTCACGTTGCCGCCACACAACTTTACATCCACCAGTACTTCGCTTTCTACTTTCCAAACTCCACAGAAGTTCTCCTGCGAAACTTTCAAGACTAGCACTCCTGGAAGAAAGGATATGGCGGAGACATGGCTTAGCCACAGTCTAAGGGATGTTTCCAGAATGAAACTTTCACTCTGCAGCGGAGTGTGCGCTGATATGAAACTTCCTGGCAGATTAACTTCTGTGAAGTTTGGAAAGTAGGAAGCGAGGTACTGGTGGAAGTAAAGTTGTGGAGCGGCATCGTGAGTCGTGTCGGGATAGCTCTGTCGGTAGTGCGCTTGCCCGCGAAAGGCAAAGGTCCCAGCTTCGAGTCCCGGTTCCGGCATACAATTTTAATCTGCCAGGAAGGTTTATATCAGCGCACACTCCGATGCAGAGTGAATGTTTCATTCTGGAAAAATCCCTTAGGCTGTGGCTAAGCCATGTCTCTACCATATCCTTTCTTCCAGAAGTAGAAGTCTTTCAAGTTTCGCAGGAGAGCTTCTGTGAGGTTTGGATACGAGGAGGCGAGGTACTGGCGGAAGTAAAGTTGTGAGGCGGCATCGTGAGTCGTGTCGGGATAGTTCTGTCGGTAGAGATCAAAAATCTTCAAATGTTTGTAGATCTATTGGACCAAACTGCGTGGTCATCAGTCCGTAGCTTACAAACTACTTAAACATAGGTAAACTAATCTAAGGACAAACACACACACCCATGCCCAAGAGAGGACTCGAACCTCCACGGCGAGCAACCGCGCGCTCCGCAGCGAGACGCTTTAGACCGCTCGGCTACTCCACCGCGGCGTCGGTAGAGCCCTTGCCCGTGGAAGGTAAAGATCCCAGGTTCGAATCCCGGTTCCGGCACACAATTTCAATCTGCCAGGAAGTTTCAGTTTAGTAGGAGATTGTAAACACACACACACACACACACACACACACACACACACAGAGTGAGTGAGAGAGAGAGAGAGAGAGAGAGGAAGAGAGACAGAACGATTTTTATAATGTAGTGTATGGATTGTTGCGAACTAGAAAAAGACTTGCACTTTTTATTCGAATAATGGCAGGTTGATTATAAACAATGAAGTAAGTAAATGACGGCTGAAAAGGGTAGACAATGTTTGGCATGCCGTCGCACGTTTTGTTCGTTGAGTCACGAGTTGTGTGAGATACGAATAGTGCTGTCTGCTTGATTTCCTTGTTTTGTCTCTAGAGCGTATGTATACACATTGGTGGAGTGGTCTTGTTTATGCATCTGGCGGACGGGAAGAGTGCGAAGGTGAGAGCGGTGGGCTTTATCGGGCAGCCGTATCCTGGCCTATCGCGGCCCGGTCCGTGTTAGCATAAAAGAAGACCAGTGACTAACGCCGTGTTTGTTCCCCAGTATCTCGACGCATTGTTTGGGCCCGGAGCTGCCACGCCACACAAAAGCTATCCGGTTCCGATGACTAAGGCCGCAAGAACGAGCATGATGAAAAAGACTCTAGGGTTGCATGTTTTACAACAGCCAAACAGTGACACACTGACATTAGCCACCTTTCGCCCAAATTCATACCATACTGCAGTTGAAACGACAAATTTCATAATGTATTATTTGAGTTGAATGAGCAGTAATTCCTGAGGAATCAGCGTTCAGATGCCTGCGTTTTTACTGTCTTAAGTACGAGCGTAAGTCAATTCCTATCCGCAAAGTTGTTATAAAATTTTATTGTAATAAACTACGAAACTTACAATAACATCATTTTTCGACACAGTCTCCTTGCTTGTCAATGCACTTCGTCCATCGCTCTACAAGCTTTCTTATGCCCTCATAAAAGAAGGTTTTCGGTTGAGCTGGGAGCCAGGAATGCACCGCTTCCTTCACTGCTTGGTCCGAGTCAAATCGACGGCCCCTTAATGCCTGTTTGAGTGGACCAAACAAGTGATAGAAAGGGCAAGATCGGGACTATATGGAGGATGATCCTGTACTTCGAATTTGAGTTTCTGGAGCGTTTCAGCAGTGTAGACAGCGGTATGTGTATGGGTATTGTCGTGCAACAACACCTTCTGACAGCAGTCCTCGGCGTTTGCTTCGAATTGCAGGCTTTAGCCTGTCAGTAAGCATCTCACTGTAACGTACACTGTTTATTGTTGTGCCCCTTTCACTATAATGTACAGGACCTCGTGCATCCCAAAAAATCGTAAGCATCTGTTTTCCTACGGACGGTTGGGTCTTGAACTTTTTCTTGCACGGCGAATTTGGATGTTTCCATTCCATACTCTGCCGTTTACTTCGGCTCGTAATGATGGACCCATGTTTCGTCACCAGTAATGATTCTGTCTAAGAAGTTGTCCCCTTCGTTACCGTTGCCAACAATTTTGATTTCGTGTAAAGACCATACAGTTAACGAAATTAGGGCTTGTACGGTGACATACACGCATTCATTTTTCTCTCATTCTGCTCGTGAGGGAACAGGAAAGGAAATGTCTAGTTGTGGTACGATGTACCCTCCACCACCCACCAGCCGGTGGACTGTGGGACTTTCTTGTGGGTATTATATGTGAACCCTTTGAAAAGTTTTATTTCCATACATAAGTCTATTTACCAAATCAATAATCAAAGACAAAGAAACGCCACGGAGCTTATAACCATGAAATTTATGCCTAGCGAAAAAGAGCAATTTCAACTTTAATCTTATTTTCTAGCAAACACAGCCTAACACAACTAGATCTGTGACATTCCGACAAATTTGAGTCGCACATCACTAAAGTATATCGAAACATTACACTTAATGTGGTATCACGTATTAAACTTCTACCCAACTAAGGAAAGTTATTAACGAAAATCTGGCGACTTTGTAACATATTAAATTCAAGATATTTCTGTGGTTTGCGTATTGTGTACTGGCTGCATTCATTCATAATACATCATAAATGTATGACAAAATGAGAAGCTAATTTCAGTTAGGAGTGGAAGAGGTGTTAATGCGGCTTTTTTCTCTTCATTGCAAGAGTTACTCCGGGTCGTAACAGTTACTTATCATATGCAAATAATTTCCTTACTCAATAGAAAAACGCATCTTTTTGTATTTATTGCTGTGGATCGTGGCGCAAGCAGTTATAATCTTCCCACTCAGTTCCAATATGATCAAACAGCTGCAGGACTGGGTCAAAACATTCTCTCATATTATCACATAGATTGTAGTCTCTCGTGATGTCCCTGAAGCACTTCAGCTCACTGCCAAGAACATTACTACAACAAAGCCACCCCTGCTGCGACAGACCTCGCCCCTCTCCAACACACAAAATACGAATTTTAAAAAATTGCCTACTGATGCGTGTCAAATATCACGTTATATTCAATACAGATAAACGGTAACTGTATACAGTCTCTCGCTGCCGGAGAGAATATGTATAAATAAATCGAAATGTCGCAGGTCTTGACTAGGCCTATATCAAGTAGACTTTCCGTATTTTGCAAACGTCACCGGCAGCGATTACAGTCGGAAAAAATTGTAGACGGGAGGGCTTGTCTCCAAACACTACTCACTTTCCGAGCAAAACCATATCTTCTGGGCAAACCACGATGATTTCCAAGCTCTCTCATAAGTTTCTGGGAAGTACCTGTATTACGAAATAAGAGATCTGTAATATTAGTGCATCACTTTAATAAGAAACTCGTAAAATTTCCCTCTAAACACAGACGTGCGTACATTGGGTCCCCGGTACTTCAGAGGCGGCAGGCTGTTTCGCGTGTTGCAGGAGGGCGCCTGAACACTTTTCTATCGAAGCTACAAAGTTGACCTGCTTCATATTTTATCAGGTTGTTCTACCACTGATCTGCAATGAAACACAGAGCAAAATTTCAGTGCGAAGTTATTTTGAGATTTTCGCAAAATACAGTTTAGTGGGTTACTTTCTAACATTTCCAATGGTTTAAGTTCTGATTTCTCTTTGCCGGGTTCTTGTATTTTATTTTACACTTTATACGATATTGAGCTGTTTGATTAGTTAAGTGGCTGTTGTTCCATTGACTGGTGTGCACTAAGCAGCGTACAGTTACGGTCGACTTCGCCACTCCCTTCCTCATAGACTGGGCCGCAGCACACTGTAGGAGCGGGCTAGGCAAAACTTGAGGCACGACGCCTGGGAGGCTACATCGGTGCAGTACTGCAGCCCGCAGACAGCTCCTTGCCATACTCCCTACACTCGCTTAAAACACTTTCCAAAAGACGTAGCGTTACAAAACTCTGCTGGCTGCGACCCTTAACTATACACAAATCATTAAAACAGTAATACTGAGCAGAGTATAGTACACATTGTGAGGTTTTATTCATTCGAAACCTCATGGTAAACGCTTTTAAGGTATTTTTCAAGTTCAATACCTCAGAGGAAGCGCCAACTGAGGGAGAATTATTCTACCAACACTGCACATGAGCCAATGTGAAGTCTGAGAAGCGCTCATAATAAATAATTCCCTACTTAAGCCTTGACGCAGGGCATTTTATCAAATGTTCAAATGTTTGTATAGCTTATGGGACTTAACTACGGTGTCATCACTCCCTAAACTTACAAACTACTTATGAACTAGCTAACACTAAGGACGGCACAAATATCCATGCCCGAGGGGGGATTCAAACCACCGACTGCAGCGGTCGTGCAGACTGTGACTGACGCGCCGCAGTCCCCTCGGCCAACGCGGCCGGCGGCATTTTATCCCTGCGTGAGATACTATCCGACTGCTAAGTAATTTGAACCGTTTTTTGGCTGTAGGAAGCAACTGCATTTTCTTTATCCTGTTTTGTATCACATAAAATATCTGATTCAAGAGACAGACGAGAATCTCTGTAACAAATTCTCTGAAACCGAGGAATGTGGGCTGAAATGAATTGAGAATGAAATAATAGCCGGGGCTGAAAGGAGATTACAGCAAAGAAAGACTGGAAACTTCCCTTGGAACACGAGTTTTAAGGCTAGTGTGGTGTCTGTTCCTTCGGACATGTTCCTACCGAACAGAATGTAGTGTGTCATTCTCAAACAGAGATCAGTCTTCTGATATGAAAATAATTTCTGACGCAGACTAAGGAAGGGTCGTTACTTTTCACTGTATACACGGTGAGCCACTAATTATTGCCACCAAGAATAACTCCGAAAGTGTGATAGCAGCTGAAACGTTTGTGAGGCAAAAGTTGCGTGGGACAACGGGGCCACAATATGACGTTGGTTTTTCGTTACTAGTTGGGGTCGCTTCAGAGATATGAAACTCAACTTTTAATGGGATGCTGTAATTTGCTACTTATTTTCTGATAGTGGCTAACGAGACAATCCAATGATGCGTAACAGTAAGGTCTTTGATGAAGGTCAACGAAGGTCAAAAAGGTGGTAGCAATAAGCATTGTGAAGCCGACTACCGCTTCTGTCGGGCTAGAAAAGTGACAACAGCTTCGCAAGACGGGTCGCTGGCGGCAGTCTGGGGAGAGAAAATTTCATTCTGATTGCCGTGGCAATGAATGCAAGTGTCGAAGTTATACGGAATACCACTCAATCCATGATGACAGCCGCGGTGGAATGGCCGGGCGTTCTAAGGCGCCTTGCTGCAGAGCGTGCGTTTGCTCGCCGTCGGAGGTTCGAGTCCTCCTTGGGCCATGGGTGAGTTTGTTGTCTTTAGGTTGTTTGCCAGTCTAGGGACTGATGACCGTAGCAATTTGGTCCAAACATTTATTATTATTATTATTATTATTATTATTATTATTATTATTATTATTATTATTAATGATAAGAAGATTGCAGCGCTGCATTGATACCCTTGGTCATCACTTCCAACACAATCTGTAAATAGACGTTTGTGACACCTTTTTGACCTTCGTTAATCTTCAAAGTCCTTACTGTTACACAACATTGGATTCGTCTCGACAGCCGCTATCAGAAAATAAATACCAAACTCTAGCATACCATTCAAAAAATTTAAAAAAAAAGAGTTACCATCACATCTCTGAAGCGACCCCACCTAGCAATGAAAAAAACGAACGTCGTATTTTGATCCCCGTTGTCGCATGCAACTTTTGTCCCACAAACGTCTAGCTCCTATCATATTTTCGGAGTTATTCTTGGTGACAACGTAGGTAACGTAGAAAGTCCAATGAGACGTTTCGCGGGTGACGCTGTAGTACATTACTTACAAAAGTCGTTGCATGAAAAATTGTGAGAAAGTGCAGAAGGAGCCGCAGCGTATATAAACTTCAAAGAAAGATCCTTATTATTCGATTGAAATAGAGAAAAAGCATTGGAAGCAGTTATTTTCATAAAATATCTGGGAGTATGTACACGAAGCGGATTGATGTGGAACGACCAAGTAAAATTAATCTTCGGTAAGGAGGTTGCCAGATAATTGGAAGATAAATCAGAAAGTGAAGTCTATCGGCAAAGGAAGCAGTCGGTAGACTGATACTTTAATGTTGGTGTTCTGTGTGGGATCCGTTCTAGATAGCAATCAGTTAAAGAAGCTCCAACGAAGAGGAACTTCCTTCGTTACAGGTTTATTTAGCAAGCGTGAAAAACTCCACGCAGCTGATCTGGAAACTCCAGTATCAGACGCTGCAAGACAAGAGAGGCGGCATGGGCTACAGTCGAAGTTGCGAGAGGGTACGTTTATCGAAGAGACTTCTAATATATCGCTTTCTCCAACATACATCTCCCGAAAAGGCCACGAGGGTAAAATTAGTGAGAGCCTCCACTCTTATCTCCAGTCATTTCTCCCGCCAGCCAAACGCTACTGAAACATTAATAGTGGTATGCAAAATACCCTCCGCCTCACACCCTGAGGTGACGTGCTTAGTATTGATGTTGATGTAATCTTGTCACGTTACTCCAAGCAATTAGAATTTACAACTTTATCTTTTGTCTGTGGTATATGAAATCAGTGTATCCTTTACAGCAGTAAAGTAACTGACGATGGTGAAACGGTACTGAGAGTAGCCAACAGATGCTCTTTGCCTTTTGACTGTTCAGTGAAGATATAGAGAAACATTTCTTTATTAACCGTCTCGTTGTCGAGAGAATATTAACTCCACTTTTTAACAATGGTAGAGAGGTAATGAATCAGTGAAATAGTCAATTTATTTAGTTACACTTGCAAGAAAGTAGGCCTTTTTTTTATTTATTTTTTTATTTATTTATTTATTTATTTATTTTTTGCACCGAATTTTCAACATATGTGCCATATGTTAGTGAGCGTACAAAGTGTGAACGTAAAATGAAGAACTAATTGCTGTGACATGAAAGCGAGTGCTGTGTTGTAGTAGAGCTGCTGCTGCTGTCGTCCCTCTTGGGCAAGCATCCGCGCCTATCAGCAAGCCGCGCTGGCAGGCTGAGCATTGTTGACAGAGTTCCATAGAGCGACGCCATTGTGGGGCAAAGGTCTCGCGCGCAATCGACTGCTCGCACCATCCCCACCTTACCGTCGCACTCGCGCAGTAAACCTGAATTTAAGGACGTCTCACATGTAACTCCGAAGTAGTCATCTGGTATCATCCAAAAACAGTTCACGACGATAGTCATGGTAGTGATGACAGTGATTATGTAAATGCAGATTTTGGACGCCTGAGTACATAGCGGCCATGTTAAAATTCCGACAGAAAAATGTTATTATAGTTTTAGGTTTCAACAATTTATCTAAACACACACACACACATACACACACACGATATTACTAGAATCTATCAAAACTGAATCACACTGTCATGAGTAACCTGTCGAGTGTCGTAATGTCCGCGGCTATTGCATCAACTGTGAGTCAGATGCCGACAGTCTTCTAGAGAATTACCTATTGTCCTGGTAATTTCTGTCCATTGTACGGCTCAGTTATTTGTTCCCATCTATCAGGTGACCGCTGACACTAGGAGAACGCATTACGTTACATATTACTGAGTTAGGCTTAATTAATTTTTTCCTGCTGATTAGCAAGGGTGATTGGATCAGAGAGATTGCTTCCTGATACGCGCGTCCCTCCGTTTGTCTCTCCGAGTTAATATTCCACTTGTCAATATTCCCCAAAAGAATTATAATAATTTGTCATGTGCCAACGTAACCGACACTTGCAGAGTGGAGGTAGGGTGAAGTCAGGAGCACCCCGTTGGTGAAGTCCCCGGCTTGTCCTGTACACGCAGTCTAGTAACAGTCCCTAGTTACACGGGTTTGGCGCTCAGGTCATGCTAAGAGCACAAATAACGAAGCGACGCTTTCACCGATATTCCTCTGATTGACTGGAAAGAATAGGAGCCTAAGTCTGCTCCAGTTGGGTCTGCAAGGACCATTTGCAGTGAGCAAGACAATTGGTACAACAAACTGCAGGTTAATACTTGACCGAAATTTTCGTCGGTTCATCAAAGTTAGGCGTGTATTTTTTATTATTTCTTAACCTGTCATGTGCCAAAACGTATGTGAAAGAATCTGTTTGAGATCGGCCAAGGTTTCTACATGGGATACTCTTCAAATCATATTTAAGTGCTTGGCAGAGGGTTCATCGAACCACCTTTATACTATTCATCTCCTATTCCATTGTCTAATAGCGCGCGGGAAGAATGACTACCTGACTACCTGAATCCGTTCGAGCTCTGATCTCTTGTATTTTATTCTAATGATCATTTCTACCTATGTAGGTAGTTGTCAACAATATATTTTCGAATTCGGAGGAGAATGTAGGTGATTGGAGTTTCGTAAATAGATCACGACACAGCGATAACCGCCGTTGTTTAATGATTCCCATCCCAGGTCCTGTATCATTTCCGTGACGCTGTCTCCCCCTGTATCGTGACAATACAAAACGAGCTGCCCTTCTTTGGACTCTTTCGATGTCCTCCGTCAAACCCAGCTGGTAAGGATCCCACAGTGGGCAACAATACTCCAAATGAGGACGGACTAGCGTAGTGATGCAGTCTCTTTAGTAGTTCTGTCGCATTTTTAAGCGTCTGTGTTTAATCAGAATATACAGCTTATTTTGTGAACATGCAGCTACTGGCGATTACACTAAGAACAAGACCAACAAAGTTAGGAACAAACACCGTCCGTCACAAACGTTGAGAGACTGATTATTTCGGACGTAAAACGCACATGAGCGCAGGAACTAGGGTAGCGGCTTGGACTAACAACTGTAAACAGCAGATGCACACTCGAACAAACATTTTCGAGCATGGTTTGAAGTATTGGACGTACTACCGTAGTTTCACAAATAATATCATTCTGAGACGGTGTCTGATGTTTCCCACAAAAACTTCACAGCATATGAACTACAAATACTGTGAAGATACTGTATGGCTTCGAGAGAGCAGATAGTTGGAGTCAGAGTTTAAACCGTGAATTACGCCAGATTATCCAAGGGAAAATATTTGATTTAGTAAATGTAACCAAAGAGATAACGCTTGTTAGGTCACATGAATAGATGAGATAATACACGATAGGCTAATGATAAAAATATAGTCTGCACCAGAAAGAAGGGTCGAGCAAGAGTACAATGACAGAACACTGTAGAGATTCTGGGATGAGAAATTCGTATCATATATTTGGCAGTTTGAGGCGACGAAGATCCATCGACGACGTCTCAAAGCGCCGTGACCTATTTTTAATAAGTCTCACACCATTATTGCAGAACCAGTCATTAAGGCTAAACTGACTCTAGAGATGTTTGCGATTCCATATTGCAGCGGTGAAATGGCCGATGCGTTCCAAGGCGCCTAGCTGCGGAGAGCGCCATTCCACGCCGCCGGAGGTTCGAGTCCTCCCTCATGCATGGTTGTTTGTGTTGCCCTTAGCATAAGATACTTTAAGTTAGTTTAAGTAGTTTGTAAGCCTACGGACTGATGACCAACGTAGTTAAGTCCCATAGAGTTACAAATATTTGAACATCTTGATTTCATACTTCGTGGAGCTATATTTTGAAACTCAGATCGTTTTTTATGAAGCATCTGAATCAAAGCTGAACATATGAATACTCCAAACGAACTCACGACAAATACGGTAAATTATTATTTTATATCTGACTGGTTAGGTAGATGCAGTTCATAGTTCAGGGTGCTCGTAGAACAATTAGTGTTTTCTAAGTAGAGGTCTCTCCTGATGCCTCAAGTCGTGCACGTTTGACTTTTCTGTAATAGTTCAAGTTTTCTTGATATACATGAAACCAATAATCAGTGGATTCAGTTCCTTAAAAATGTTCGTCTCTTTCATTTCTTTAAGACGGTTAATGCTACACGACTTCGAGATATACAGGGCGAGTCAGAAGTCCTTGGACCCCTTCATAAGTTCGAAGAGTGAGGGGAAAATTAAAAAGTGAGGTTGGGAACAGAGGTTTCAATTGGGGCCGCAACTTTTGGAGTGAATGTCACACATGACCGCCATCTTGAAATCCTCCATTTTGGATTCAAGTCTTTTTTTCAATGGGAATAACACTCGCTTGAGCTCAGAAATTTAGTGGTGTAATTTGTTTTTGTCTATCTTGTACAGTTTATAACAGTGGCGTAACTATGAGGTGGGGGGGGATAGAACCACCCCCCCCCCCCAGAACCCGAAAAGAAATAAAAAGAAGAAGAGGAAAGAAATCGTATAACAGCAATCTGGTAAAGGTAAAGATTGAAAACTTGGGGTGTTTTACCATAGTCTTTCATTGGATGGAAGTGAATTAGTTTCTTCAGCGGGAGTGATAGATGGTAGTCTGTCTGGAAACTGACTAAAATTTTGCTCGTCAAGCAGATCTATCTCCCCCTCAAAGCCAAGTCCTAGTTACGCCAATGGTTTAAAAGTTATTAATGTTCAAAGTTGGGAAATTGCCGTCGTACCGACTACTACAACGCGTGTTGTACATGTTCTACTTGTTGTCCATCCAGTGCAATGCACAACTGTAGCCGCCGCTACCACTCTGATTGCACTGGGAGGAGAGTGTCTCCTGAAATTTGGTCGCAGGCGTGTTGTATGCGTTCCTACTGTGGGACACCTGTGGTTTCACCGTCCTTCAGTCAATCTGAGTAGAGACTGAGAACAGTGGCATGTGTACAGCCGACCAGCTTCGGCTTTTGAGAGATTCCATTTTCCAGGTGCCGGGCCATACCGTGACACCCATGTGAATTACGCCTCTTTTCCTCAGTGAGGATATCATTAGGTAGAAATCATTGATAAGATGCCTACACTGGCTGTGATTTAACTTCTTTTACTGAATTATGGAATTTATCTTTCCATATAACCAGCAACCGCACCTCACCTAACGGATGCGCAACGGCTGCTCTTCTCGAACAATATTCGTGACAACGAATACTATAGACGTCATTGATCCTCTAAACTGTGACACCGTGTTCCAAAAAAAAAAAAAAAAAAAAAAAAAAAAAAAAAAAAAAAAAAAAAAAAAAAAAAAAAGACGGCCAAACATTTGTGGCAAATAACAATGAGAAAGTCATTGCTGGTTCCAGAATGTGTTATAAACGTGGGGCTGGGTAAAAAAATAATACGTTCTGTATTCAGACGCGGCCAACTTCCTCTTATTCCGGGTGTTCTGTTTGACCTCACGGACGTTCACACGATTTGCACGAAACATTATTCTTATCACCATCATCATCATCATCATCGCATCATCATCATCATCATCATCATCATTTTATTATTATTATTATTATTCATCTTAGGATCTTCTAATGGCTTTTTTTAAGCTGATGCGTCATTAGTTGCCATTTACGAACAAGACATTTTACGAAATATGTTGTGTTTTTGATAAATGATCAATACACCAAAAGCAACAGCGAGGAGCGGATGTAGCCTTCAGGAATGCTCGGCGCAAACGCATGGTGAGATGCGGGATCTAGTTACAGTCTTGCGCTTGGGCCAACTCATGCGTTTCCGTGAGAAAGGAATGAAGATTAAGGTTTAACATCCAGTCGACAGCGTGGGCATTGGAGATCATACTCGGATTTTTTTATAAGGATGGGGAAGGAATTCGGTTGTGCCCTTGAATCATAAGTCATTGGCCTAGAATGATTTAGGGAAATCACGGAAAACGTGAATCTGAATGGCTGTAGGTCATTTCAAGCCTCTTCCTTCTAAATTCGAGTCCGCTGCATCACCTCACTAGGTTGAAACTTTCACTCTGCAGCGGAGTGTGCGGTGATATAAAACTTCCTGCCAGATTCAAATTGCGTGTCGAAACCGGGACTCGAACCTGGGACCATTTAATCTGCCAGGAAGTTTCATATCAGCGCACACGCCGCTGCATAGTGGAAGTTTCATTCTGGAAACATCCCTTTGTCTTTGGCTAAGTCATGTCTCCAACATACCTTTTCTTCCAGGAGTGCTAGTTTTGCAAGTTACGCAGGACTTCTATGAGGTTTAGAAAGTAGGAGGTGAAGTACTGGGAGAATTGAAGTTGTGGAGCGGGATCGTGGGTCGTGTAGGGTTAGCTCAGTGGTAGAGCACTTGCCCGCGAAAGACAAAGGTCTCAGGTTCGAGTCCCGGTTCCGATACGCAATTTTAATCTGCCAGGAAGTTTCATCTCTCTAGGTGAAGCGTTAGTCCATTTACCAGTAAATACTGCGCATGATTTTAGCACGTTTCCCCAAACCACTACGGTCGGGGGTTCGAATCCCCCCCCCCTCGGGCATGGATATTTGTGCCGTCCTAGTTCGTAAGTAGTTCATAAGTAGTTTGAAAGTTTAGTGACTGATGACCCCGTAGTTAAGTCCCATAGGTTCTACAAACATTTGAACATTTTTCTCCAACCCATCGCTGCCGAAGGAGCGCCCATTGGTTTCCTCGTGAGATTCAGAAGAGAATCTGACTTGTCTAATCAACGCTATGGTGCGCATGCGCACTACTTGCACTACTTAAAAGTCTCTTACGCAGTCAGTGAACACACAGGCAGCGCCGCCACTACATACAAGATAAATTGTCTAGGTGGAGCCGTTTCCGGAGGTCCAGAATCAGATATAAGATTAGATTAGATGTACTTTTGGTTCCAGTAGATCCGAAGTGAGGGAATTCTCTTGGATGTAGAACATGTCAGAACAAAATACACAATATATACTTACAAAAAGAGAACATGTGTTAATGTATCTTCCACAGACCGCAAATGTAATTGCCCTTGTGGTTGTGGAATTGGTCAGGAAAAACAATTATCTTAAAAATATTTACACTTTAAAGGACACAAAACGTATTACTACTTACTATTTTACTAGGTGCATATTAAAATTCTTAGCAATTACTTTTTTAATTTTATTTTTATTTTTAATTTTTTTTTTTACAATGATTACATTACTGCACAAAACTAGTACTGAAGTCAAACTGAACACAGTATTCATATTTGTCAATATTATATACAATAAGTTACAATCAGTCATTTCTGGTAAGAAATTCATCAATGGAGTAGAAGAAGTTGGCCACCAAAAAATCCTTTATACTCTTTTCAAACTGTACTTTATTGTGGGTTAAAATTTTTTATGGCTGCTGGCATGTTATTCAAAATGTGTACTGCTGAATGTTGGACACCTTTCTGAGCCAAAGTAAGTGACTTTAAATCTTTATGCCAGTTTGCCAGTTATTCTTGTTTCTAGTATTGATCCCACGGACTGAGCTATTGGTTTGAAAAAAAGATGTATCTGTAACTAAGGTCTCTTGGAAGCCATGCATCGTTAGAAAAATTGTGACAATTTGAAAGGGGGTCAAAACAGAGAGAAGAACATTCTTTCACGATTTTAGTTTAATTTGTGATGGTAAAACGTGATTATCGCCACCGGCAGAGCAGGCGCCTGTGTGGCAGACAGCCGGCGGCGCAGGTGTTGGGATGGACGCAGCCTGGCCAGCTTTCGCTTCCGGCTGCAGCGCGGGCCACGCACAATCGCACAGCCACGAACTGACCACGTGCTGTGCCGCCGCTGCGGCAGACGGTCAAGGTTGACCACCTCAAGGCCCCCGGCCAGACACAACACGCAGTTCGCACACCGCCGGCGGGACATCGCCTTGAAACACAATGCTAACCCATCACGGTGTAGCAGCCTGAAAGTGTATATAAATACACACATCGAAACAAGTATTGCATCACCACAGTTATATTTCATGACCCTTTACATGAAATTGAATATTTTTATTTACTTAATTATTCGTGTCAGAAGCATCATATATACCGGGTGATTAAAAAGTCAGTATAAATTTGAAAACTTAATAAATCACGGAATAATGTAGATAGGTAAAAATTGACACACATGTTTGGAATGACATGGGGTTATATTAGAACCAGAAGTAAATAAATAATTCCAAAAAATGTTCGACAGATGGCGCTTCATCTGATCAGAAAATTAATAATTAGCATGGCAAATTAACAAAAGAAGACAAAGCAAAGATGATGTTCTTTACAGGAAACGCTCAATATGTTTACCATCATTCCTCAACAATAGCTGTAGTCGAGGAATAATGTTGTGAACTCCACTGTAAAGCATGTCCGGAGTTATGGTGAGGCATTGACGTCGGATGTTGTTTTCCAGCATCCCTAGAGATGTCTGTCGATCACGATACACTTGCGACTTCAGGTAACCCCAAAGCCGATAATCGCACGGAATGAGGTCTGGAGACCTGGGAGGCCAAGCATGACGAAAGTGGCGGCTGAGTACACGACCATCAGCAAACGACGCCCGCAAGAGATCTTTCACGCGGCTAGCAATATGGAGTGGAGCGCCATCCTGCATAAAAATCGTACGTTCCAGCAGGTGTTTATCAACCAGGCTGGGAATAATGCGATTCTGTAACATATTGGCGTACCTCTCACCCGTCATGCACAGTCACTGACGTTTTGCTGTCCAGCGCCATCTGTCGACCCCGTGTCATTCCAAGCATGTGTGTCAATTTTTACCTCACTATCTACATTATTCCTTGATTTATTAAGTTTTCAAATTTATACTAACTTTTTGATCTTCCAGTATATGTGATGCAAAACATACCATGAACAAAAATACAAAAATGAAAATTAAGAAATATAAATATTTATTAACCATTAATAGCACACATATTTACAAGCCCAGTTTTAACAGTACAAAGGTCTTTCTCCAGTATTAAACTATGGTAGCCCTACATCTGGCTACATCACACGCATCACGGGTAGCAGCAGTCAGATCCTCCATGGTGCAACAGGCTGGGCAAAGCTCACACTATAGCAGGTGCTCGGTGGTTTTTTCTTCTCCACACTCGCACATGACAGATGCGTCAGAGAGACCCCAGCTTCTCATGTTCACTCCGGTTCTGGCTACGTTGGTCCGCAGTCTATTGAGGGACTTCCGCATCATCCAGTCCTCCTCGTAGCCAGGTGGGAGCGCTGCCTGTGGAGTCATCCAGAGCCACCGAGATCCCCGCTCTTACTCTCTGGTCAGGGTGATTTGTCCAGCTTTTCCTCGATTTTCGTCTGAACAGAGACAAACAAAAACAACCTTTCAGCTCTCATTGCTCATGAAAACAAAATATGACAAGTTGTATGACAATAACCTCCACATTCTGAATTTCAGTTCCAGATTACAGCATACACCTGTACCAGTGGTGAATCCATGATTTTGGTCGGAAGGGGGGGGGGGGTTGAGTTGCAGAGCGGCAGTATCCGAGCGGTCTGGAGCGCCGCGTTGCGGATCGCGCGGCCTCCCCCGTCGGAGGTTCGAATCCTTCCTCGGGCATGGGTGTTTGTGTTGTCTTTAGTATAAGTTAGTTCGTAAGAAGTTTCTAAGTTTAGGGACTGATGACTCCGCAAGTTAAGTCCCATAAGCTTTACAAACATTTGAACATTTTTTGGGGGCTGAGTTCATAGAAATTTCGTACCTCAAACTGATGTCTAAACACAGAAATATTACAAATTTCAACGCTTTTTGTTTCTGATGCACAATATTTACTTATTGGTTTGTTATCCGATGATGGCATAATAAGCTGAAAAACAAATAAATAAGTAAATGAAATGCAGCAACCAGTTGCTTGTCGTTATTTATTTTGAATTTCAACGACCGGTTTCGGGCGCTTGAGTGCCCTTCTTTTGGTCTTTATACAGACAAACAAGTGCATTTTATACAATAAGGCTATAGAACGTATAAAAGTCGATTACAGAAATATGCAGCAGTTTCGAACCAAATAGAATGTAATAAAGATAAGTTCATATAATGGGATGAAATTAACACTTACATTTTTGTACTGTTGCTTAATAAATAAACATGCTACTAGTGGAATCAACGCCAAGTGCAAAGATTATGGAATGAATAACAGTCAGCTGTTGTCAGCTGTTGTCAAATGTTGTGGAACAGAAATACAAAGACTTGGAGCTTTAAAAAAGCTCATATTATGAGTTTTCCAGTTACTCTTTGTGGTGTCGCACAACTCTAAAGTGCGCGCCACGTACTTTCGCCGGGCGCCGCCATGCAAGAACGGCGTGGCGTTCTTAAGACGTCGGCCACGAGCGCCCTCTGCTGAAAACTGAGCTGTATCGGTCACTTGGCAATAGGACAGGCACTAGAACAGACTCATCAGTAGGCAGGCCTCTACCTAAAACCATGTAACAGCATTACGCTAGTCTGCAGTCATGAAAATTGTAAAAGTTAAGTATTATAAAGTTTCTACGAAATACATATCTAACACTAATCTAGCTTAGTGTTTCTAGTTTATGCTGTTCCACTGGCTGGTCACCTCAGACTCTGTACCCGCACACGCGTGCATCTTATTTCCCTGTGTCGGTCACTCTACTCGGCCACCGACACCCAGGACCACCGGCGGCACCGAGACATAAAACTTTGGGGGGGGGGGGGGGGGGGAGGGGCTGCAACCCAATATCCCATCCCCTCTGGATTTGCCACTGACCAGTACCCCTTATACCCGGTAACATGCCCTCTTGCACAAATCCATCCCTGTAATCGTCGTGGAATACTCTCACTAGATCATCAAGGAATTGTCGCATTCCTAAGATTGGTTCGTGGGTCATCTCGTAAAAATAAAAAATAAGGAAGATGCAAGGCAAGCCTACAGTATATGTCTTTGTTGACTTGAAAAAGGCCTATGACTCAGTCCACAGATCAACGTTATTTAGGATTCTTTAAGAAAAAGGATTGCATCAGAAAATACAGAATATTATTCAGCAGACATTAACAAACACAAAATCCAAAGTGAAATTTATGAGAGAACTTTGAGAACCATTCGAGATAAAAACTGGCGTTAGACAAGGTGATGGGTTATTGCTTTTGTTGTTCAATGTTGTTCTAGACAGAGTCATGGAAGAATGTGAAAAGAAACTAAGAATAAAATCGCTGGAAGCCAGTTTCATTAGGAACCAAAAAAACATAACCTTAGAATCCCCTACTTAGCCTTTGGAGACTATCTTACAGTAATGGCAGATTCTAGTGAGATGGCTATAAAACAGATAGCAACTCTGAAAGAGTGTGCAGAGAAAGTCGGCCTGCAGATATCATTTGAAAAGACAGTGTTTACCACAACAGATCTAGAAATTTTCAAGGTGCAAACCAAATATGAAGAAATTAACAGAATGTCACACTTTAAATATATGGAAGAAATTATCTCTGAAAAATATGCACAACCAGAAAGACTACAAAAAGCTCGTAAGAATATTGTAACATAGAGACAGACATGAGGAAAAGACGCCTCAAATTCTATGGCCACATAATGAGGCTTCCCGAACACAGACTAACAAAAAGAATAGTAAAATACATAGGTTCCTTTGCTAATGGAGAAGAATGGATCCAAAGTGTTAAAAAGACTTGAAATTGCCCAAAATCACCAAATAAGAAATAAACGCAAGGAACATTTTTAGAATAAAAGTAGAATAATGAGAAGTTAAACCAGAGACAAAAGTCCGAAGAACCGAAACAAAATGTGGCGAAAGAAGAAGAACTAAATTCTCGCAAACAATGAAAATTGGTGGGCAAATAAAAAGAACCAGAAGAACAAGGAAAATTGAAAATAAACCATCTTTACTTAGCGTCTTCCACTCTGGGAGCTTTGCGACTAATAATAATAATAAAAAGGTTTCTTCAATGCACCCCAGGCTTGTCAGTCAGGGTTCATGTCTAGAGAACTTGCTGGCCATTCTAATCTTATGATGTCGCTATTACAATGAGATGTGAACGATGAGCGCGAGAATATGGCTGCACTGTATGTCTGAGGATGTCAACCCTGTACCATATAGCCGTTTGAATGCCTTCTACGGCCACCAGTGGCTTATGCTGGTAGACACCTGGGAGTTGCAACATGGAGATGCGCCAGGGTTTATCTATGTGACCAATCATGCAACCAGTCACTTTGATAGAATCTACATAGCATCGAACCTGCGACAACACATTCTGCAGGAACAGAGGTGGTCGACGGTGTTTTCAAACCACTCCGGATACATCTGCCCCATAAATTTAGAAAAACAAGGAACATATAGAGCAAGAAGATTGTGGAAACTGAACACATCACACCTGTCAGATCAAGGATGTCATGTCATATTTCGAAATACATGGGCGGAATGCGAAAGAAAAATTCCGAGATATGATTCAGCCTTTAACTGGTGCACAAAATGTGTAAAAACTTCATTAATAAAAGCTATGAAACTGTACTCCCGCGAGAAATGCTCATGGCAGAAAAGAACCGTGGAATTTTACTTTCAGTGCTTGAGAGATTTATATAAAGAAGATGCAACAGTGACAGAAAATTTCGTACAGTTCAAAAGAA
The DNA here is from genome assembly GCA_026315105.1 of Locusta migratoria. NCBI lineage: Eukaryota > Metazoa > Arthropoda > Insecta > Orthoptera > Acrididae > Locusta > Locusta migratoria. The sequence continues at coordinate 214,253,548 of CM048745.1, read as the reverse complement.
TCAAGGCTACGATCTTAACAATTGAACGGAAACAACTGGTAAGTTGCCAAGTTAGGACTCGCCTACAAATTGCGACACACGAAGAGACGACGTAGATGTATCATGTGATACAAGAACAGAAGAAACGAAATGGGAAAATACTGACTGCACAGATGGAAGATGTCTCACTACCCAATCTGAAATATGACAGGTAATATATAACCATTTTTCTCTACTGCTAGCTGACAGCCCGTGGACGAAACGGCACAACTCGCCAGTCTGGAAAAGTCGTCGACGAGATTAACTCCGGCAGAATCTGAAGAACTGGCATCAGAGATTACCAAGGAAGAAGTAATGGATGCCATACACAACAGCCAAAAAAAAAAAAAAAAAAAAAAAAAACAAATCGCCCGGCCCCGACGGACTGTCAGCTGAGTTCTACGAAACCTTCAGACAACAGCTTGGTAGTAAGTTGACTCTTGTATGCAACGACATCATGAATCACAAGAATGACACCTTCAAGAATTTCTGTGAAGGAATCGTGGTGTTGGTCCCCAGAACACCAGGAAGAAAGGCTGCAAACAATCTCAGGCCAATAACCTTATTAAATACCGACTATAAACCCTTCGCGCGCATCGTCATGCGACGATTTAATTCGGTTATTGAAAAGTTTACAGGTGCCGACCAAACGAGTGTTGGCAAGGACAGGACAATATTCCATACGTTAAGTGCATACCGAGACATCATAGCGACAGCTGAAACACGCGATATTCAAAGTGCTATAGTGTCTCTTGATTTCGAAACGGAATTTGATAGAGTGAGCCACTCCTATATTTTGCGAACCATGGAGACAATGCCCTTCTAGAAGAAAATAATTGGCACAGTGCATAAACTTCCGACGAGTGGTAAATCAATAATCAGTGTGAACGGTGAAAGACGGCTGTCTGCCGTCTTCCCTAGGTTTTTAACTTTATAATTTATCTAAGTTCACTAGAACGAGATCCCCTTTCGTTCGGAGTCATGAGTCATTTCATGTTTTTAAATGTTAGTTTCTGTATTATTGCTCGGATTTTATTACGCTAATAATTTATCATTGTGTCTATGAATGTGGCAATATGAACGGTTTCTCTGTGACGCCACTGTCCCTGTGAGAATGTGTACTTGCTTTATTCTGTATGTGCATGTAAGAGTATCTTCTAGCATGACAGTCTGAGTGTATGTATGAGAATTTTCGTTGTCGGCTGCTGGCTGCGCGCTACTAGTGTTTATCTAGCTTCGTATCGATAGGTAGTCGTTACCAATCTCTGCTTTTGATGCTACCAAAGAGGTTCCTCCACCCTTTGGTTACAAGTTGGGTTGGCAATGCCCGCTAGCGAGTCTCGATAGGACGCGCTAGTTTAAGCTCCCCACCATCCTGGTTTTTCCTCGGTTTTTACCGATTTCCGGTGGATTTCCGGTGGATTTCCGGGTACTGGCGGGCCGACGTAGACATTCGGTGGCTGCGCTTCGACCTTGTAAGACGTTCTGATTTTCTTTCCTCCCGTGAGATGGTAGCGATTCTTTGTCTGGTGTTAAAATTAGACTTCAGAACTCAGGTTCATTTTTCGGAATACGTTTCTCCGATCATGTACGGAAGTGTATTCAATTTCTTTTCGGTGGTTTTGAATAGGTGAATGTGGTGAATATGTAACTAATTCGGTTTTAATCGGTAACCTTTGTGAGACTAGCTGGTGGTGTATGAACTCTTTAATTTCATTCTGGCTCTGTGGGATCTAACTAATGTGCAGGAATATTTTTATTCTTTGTAGTGCATGTGAAATATTCTTTTCCGTTTTCTCCTTCCACGACTGATATGTACTCCACGTGGTGTGTTCTTAGAACAAAGCCTGCAGCTACCCCTGTGTCTGTTTCTATGCCCTTCAAGCAAGAAATTATGCAAATATCTTTCTGATTTCCCTTATTACCTCGTGATCTCCTCTCAGTCTATTTTAAATTGTTGTTTCGTTTCCAAACTTGTACTTTGCATTCAGACTCCCCCAGTAAATTCTCTTCTAGCCTTGAACAACCCCCTTTATTAGCTTGCGTATGAAATGCTACGTATTTCCAGAGGCCGCATGCTGTATTTCTTAGTTTATTTACCCCGACTTTGAATTTATTCCATTTTTCTGATTTCTGATGTCCGAAAGAACAGATGTCGCTGTGTGAAGCTGCAGCTTCTACAATAATAGATTTGAAATGGGTTTTTCGGTCTCACTTGCTAATGTGTATTGCAAAGATACAACTTGACCATATGAAAATTTGTTCTGGACGCTGGATTACAACCCAGTACCTCTTAGTTTCTAAGTTGCGCTATACCTGTAGGCCACACCAGACAGAAAGGCATAACAAACCTGCAAGGACTGCTCGAGCGTGTCAACCGAGCGAGGTTGCGCAGTGGTAACGCACTGGTCTCGCATTCGGGAGGATGGTGGTTCAAATCCACCTCCCTTCATCCAGATTTAGGTTTTCCGTGATTTCCCTAAATCACTCCAGGCATATGCCGGGATGGTTCCTTTCAAAGGGCACGGCCGATTTCCTTCCTCCTCCTAAACCAAAAACTCCGAGCGTTAGCTCCGTCTCTAATGGCCAAGCTGTCGACGGGACGTTAAACCCTAAGCATCCATACCAACGAGCGTGTAACTAGCCCGACACAAACTCTCACATGTCCTCCATGCTATGTCGACCGTTGGCTATATTCCCGTCTTCGAGTGCTTCCACACTTCTTAGGCATCAGACCGTGACTAGGGGTCGGGAATACAGCGCCAGCGGTGAGCCATCCAGTACAATGGTCGACGTAGCATGGAGGACATATGAGAGTCTGTGTCGGGCTAGTAACATGTTCGAGTAGTCCTTGCATGTGTGCTTAGCCCATGTAGTTGGGGCAGCGTAAAGGCTTAGCGCAAATGCATACTACTCAAAATTTTCCGAGTTTGAATACGGACCCCTGCACAGATTTTCGGACGCCCGTGTTGTAAGTTTACAATGGCTACTAGCAGTTGAGACTGGAAAACCCTATTTTAAATCTGTTGTTTACTGATTTCAATACATTAGCAAGTAGCCTATTTAGGCACTTCGGCCATAGTCAGGCTATATCCTGTGCCCATCGCGGTGTGCTGTAACTGTACTTACTATAATTGCTGCGTATAAATGTAGCTTGATCTTAAAACGTGATCTTTATGTCATTTAAGTTTTCTTGTACGTCATACTACGCAATTTTCGATGGTAATAATAATAATAACAATAATTTCGTGTGGCTCATTGTCCTGGTGCAAGTCTTTCAATTGGACGCCACTTCGGCAACTTGCGTGTCCCTAGCCTAGCTCAGTTATCCAACCGTGGAAAGAGAACCTACAGCTTAATGTAGAATCCGAACCACGTGCCGTTTCGAGCGACTCCTCACGTCGTTGAGAGGTGAAGGATGGGCTAAAGAACAGTGTTTTTGAACCTGTGGGTCGCGACCCCCTAGGGAGGTCGCAATGTCTTGCTCGGAGGTTTGGTTTTAGGATGTTCGATAGCAAATCAACGTTTCCCTGATTGTAATTTATCTTTGGGGACGGTGTTATTGCATCTCTGGAGGTTCGGGACGAGTGAACATGGGGGGGGGGGGGGGGAGAGAGAGAGAGAGAGAGAGAGAGAGAGAGACTGTGAGTTTCGTGGTGTTCAGGTACTATGGCAGAAGTCCAAAGGGAAATGACACGGTTTCGTTAAAGTCGTTAAATTAACAAGTCATCCGAGGACGGAAATATGGCTTCGTTGTGACACATTTCCGATGGCCCTTAATCAGATATCAAAAGTGTCACGCCGCGGCAGAATAGCCGTGCGGCACTGATGCGCCCTGCTACGGGGTGCGCGGCCGTACTCCGTCGGAGGTTCGAGTCCTCCCTCGGGCATGGGTGTTTGTGTCATCCTTAGCATTAGTTGCTTTAAGTTAGTTTAAGTAGTTTGTAAGCCAAGGGACTGATGGCTAGCGTAGTTACGTCCCTTAGATTTACATTTTTGAAATAGTTTTTAAAAGTGTCACAGGTACAAGATGTACATATGGCACTTTTCATTTCTCATGATGGGCCGACTGAAACGTGTTAAAATGAAGCTATTTTTCCACCTCATGAGAACTTGTTAATTAACCGACTTAACAGCGTTTGTGCAGTACTGCTTTACAACGGTCGCAATCTTCTTGTGTGACTAACATGTCCAGATATTGTTATGTCAGAAAAACAATTATCAGTTACATAATATTATTTTAATCAATACATAACAATACCTTTTAAATACTGGATCATAGTATTTTGCTGCTGGTAATGAGTTTTCAATGCAGTATTATTTTTAATCAAAATTTTTATTACTGATTCATACTAGTTTGCTCCTGGTTAAGGGTTTTCAGTATACTTTCTAAGAAATCCGAAGTTTATAAGCATCCTTTTTGTATTAAGAAGTGATATATCAGCTTTGATAGTTTCATACTCGCACATTGCAACACATCACGAAAAATTACACATTGAGATTTATTATTCTTGATAGCAAAACCATACATCAAATACTTTTACTCATGTCTTTTTCAGTTCTGATTCATTTCCGCTCCAACTTGCACTAGACGTAAATGGCTGTGCAGATCTTATCAACATCTAAGAAAGAAAATTAAAATTTTTTCCTAAAAAACCAATTACACAGGTTTCATAAAGACCTGGGAAGGGGGGGGGGGGGTGTCGCCGGACATTTTTACTCGGAAAGGGGTCGCGCGTTTAAAAAGATTGAAAAAACACTGCCATATTGTGAATCTGGCAGCTGGAAGTGACAGAGACCTCCATATTGTCTTTGTGTCGGTAAAAAACTATAATACGAGTTTCATAATCAACGCTTACATGCTAGAACTTTTGTTTATTTTGTTTTTTAAATTGTTCATATTCTTTTGTTTAAAATTCGTGCTTTGACTTCATTTGGTTGTCGACAGCCTCTACATCGACATGGGATACTCTGCAAATCACATTTAAGTGCCTGGCAGAGGGTTCATCGAACCACCGTTATACTATTTATCTCCCATTCCATTCTCGAATAGCGCACAGGAAGAAAGAACACCTGAATCTACCTGTTTGAGCTCTGATTTCTCGTATTGGAGTTTCGTAAGTAGCCCACGCAGCAGGGATAATGATTCCCATCTCAGATCCTGTATCATTTTGGTAACGCTGTCTCCCCTGTATCGTGACAATACGAAACGAGCTGCCCTTCTTTGGACTCTTTCGATGTCCTCCGTCAAACCCACCTGATAAGGATCCCACACTGGGCAGCAATACTCCATAAAAGGACGTACAAGCGTAGTGTGTGCAGTTTCTTTTGTAGTTCTGTTGCGTCTTTTAAGGGTTCTGCCAATAAAACGCAGTCTTTGGTTCGCCTTTCCCACGACATTATCTACTTGTTCTTTAAAGTTTAAGTCTGAAGTAATAGTAATTCCTAGGTATTTTGTGGAGTTTACGGCCTTCACTTTTGACTGACATATCTTGTAAGCAAAGTTTAACAGATTTCTTTTCGTATTCATTTGGACGACTTCACACTTCTCATTATTTAGAGTCAATTGCCAATTTTTATAGCATAGTGATATCTTATTTAGATCATTCTGCAGTTTCTTTTGATCTTCAGATGATTTTACAAGACGGTAAATGACTGCGTCGTCTGCAAACAACCTAAGAGAGCTACTTAGATTTTCCCCTTAATCGTTTATGTAAATAAGTAACAGCAGAGGATCAATAACACTACCCTGTGGAACGCCCGATATCACCTCTGTTTTAATCGATGCCTTACCATCGATTACTACAAACTGTTTTCTCTCTTACAGGAAAATGCCTATCCAGTCGCAAATTTGGGGCGATATACCATAACCACGCAATTTCATTAAAAGCCGTTTGTGAGGTACGGTGTCAAAAAGCTTCTGGAAATCAAGAGAAACGGAATCGATTTGCGAACCCTTGTCGATAGCACCCATCACTTCGTGTGAGTAAAGAGCAGAGGTACAACATTAATCCATCATGTACTTATTTCGGGTCACAGTTAAGTTTTTAAGTTGGTAAAAATCGTATTACCGGGTAAATTCGGTCGCTTTCCTTCACAGTGGTAGTTCACACACGCAGATTTATGTTGACAGACTTTAGTGCTCGTCGACAAGGCTATCGGGGACCGTCACAACTTGAGCTCTAACGTTATGTTGTCACAAGACCTGCATGCGGTCACATTACACATTACTGAAGTACAATAAGTGGTTTCCGAATACTGATTGTCTCATCGTTCAGAGCTGAAGACAAACAATCGAGGACAAAGGAATGATTGCTACAAACTAGGAAAGAAAACAGAAAGATGTAAGTCTATGAATGCTTTTGTCGTGAAGGCATACCAAGCGTAACGTTGCTGCGCAAAACAGCCTAACGTGGGGTTGGAGGCGATCCTTTTGGAATTTGCTCTCTCAGGGTAGCCTCCGGATGGCGGTTTTTTTTTCCACTCAGCTGCAGAATAGTCCAACTAGTTTGAAATATTACCTTGTTTAGAGATGGAATCACAGCGATTTAAATGCCCGAGCCTCTGCCGCAGAAGGAAGGTAAGTAGTACGTACGTGCGGAATGCGACCCCACCTAAGGAGGACAAGCAGTTTGCTCCTTGAGAACTGTGTTAACTGCGGCTGCAGTAGCCCAGTTTGGAGCACGGAATGCCAAGTCTTACCGAAGAAAAAGGAAGACAGGAGGTAAAAATAAGAACGAACGTTGTGTAAGCTCGCGCTTAAGACGACGAGTAAGGCACTGAGTACTTAATTCCACGTGCTGCCCTTTGACGCAACTCGGTAACGGCCTGTCAGGTGGACGAATGTCGTCTCCACAGACGTCATCACATTGGCAGACGTGCAATACGAAGGTCATGAAACTGCTTCTTTGTCGAATCAGGAAGGATGAAGATCAACCGCGCGGAAGTGGCCGAGCGTTCTTAGGTGCCTTGTTTCGGAGTGCGCATCTGCTCCCCGTCGGAGGTTCGAGTCCTCCCTCAGAGATGTCTTTAGCATTAGTGTAAGTGGTTTGTAAGTCAAGGGACGCTGCGCCCTCTGTAATAAAAAAAGCTGAGCCGACTACACACCGAACAAGAACGAACAAAAACGATCTGCGTCCGCAACGAAGAGAACTACACACAGAACCCAAAAAAAGGCACATTGAGGAGCTATGCTCCGATGCGCGAGGCCGTTCCCCTTCGGGGCTTCGAATCCCCCCTCGGGCATAGATGTTTTTGCTGCCTTTCGTATTAGTTAGTTCATACGTAGTTTGTAAGTTTAGGGACTGATGACCACGCAGTTAAGTCCCATAAGCTTTATAAACATTTGAACATTTTAGACTTTCGCATCCCATCGACATAATATGAGGCGCGTCCAGAAAGTAAGTTCCGTTTCAATTTATCTCCGCTGCAGCGCTGCGATTGCCGTTCTGCAAATGCGCTGTAGACGATGTGTATCTAGGAGAAGAACGTGCGCCATTTGGAGATCGCTGTCAGTTACGTACGTTTTGTTGTGCTTGTTTGAAATGTCGGCGTTGATTGAAAATCCCGCCGCCTGTGAAATCAGGTTGGTGATTCGGTTCCTGAATGCAAGGAAAGTGAAACCAAGTGAAATTTATCGGCTAATTTGCGATGTTTACGGACCAAATGCGTTGAGTGATTCGATGGTGAGAAGATGGGTCCGACAGTTCAATGACGGGCGTCGTGATGCGCACGATGAAGAACGAAGTGGGTGTCCATCTTTGGTTACAGAAGAACTGGTTCACGTGATTGATGACAAGATCCAGAAAAACCGTAGGTTTACAATTAGTGCTCTCGCTATGGACTTCCCCCAAATTTCACTGTTTCCAACTGGTTGATGACACAGGCGGTAGATTTCTATGAAGAAGGTATACAAAACCTGGTGCCACGCTATGACAAATGACTGCAAAATTTCGGCAGTTATGTGGAAAAGTAGTTTAAGAGTTGTAGAATTTTGTGCAATAAAATTTATTCTGTATCTGTGTACAATTTCACTTTATTACCAAACGGAACTTACTTTCTGGACGCGCCTCGTAGAATTCAGATATGAGAATTACGTCAACTGCGATTCCAAAGGAAATTGACTGTGGTCTTCCTGACGAAATGTGAGGTGTATGTGGGGAACCAAGAAAAATTAAAATTGGATGACTGAACGGAATTTTAGAACTTGCTCTTCAGGCAGAATTTGATGGCTCAGCGCCATGTTACTAGTATAAGTTTAGAAAAACGTAATGTGATGCAAATAAGTAGGAGAAACAATCCCGCGATGTTCGAATACTGCATCAGTAACGTGCTGAATGACAAAGTCGGGTCAAATATCTTGGCCTAAAATGGAACGAGCATATGTGGGGAAGGCGGATGACCCGCTCGGTTAGCCGTGCGGTCTGACGCACCGCTTTTCGAGACGGGGAGGCGTACCGGCCCCGGTTCGAATGCGCTCGGAGGATTAACGAAGGGGGTCGGAGCGCCGGCCAGCCTGGATGTAGTTTTTAGGCGGTTTTCCACATCCCCCTGGGTGAATTCCGGCTGGTCCCCAAGTCCCGCCTCAGTTACACGATTCGCAAACATTTCGTAACACTTTACACTATCACACCTGCAATTCTAATACGCAGGCCTTTGGTGTACACATTTCCTCCCAGGGGGGCATGACGTGCCGACAGGAAGGGCATCCGTCCACCCTGTCAATATTAACACGCCAAATCCGAATTTCCCAAGGCCGACCCCGGATGTGCGGGATGGTCGACATTGGTTTGAGAGAACTGTGCTTCGTCTGTAAAGCAGGCCACATATAAAACGCTTGTGCGACCTCGTCTTTAATACTAGTCAAGTGTTTGGGATCCCCACCAGGTAGGTTTAAAGAAACATATAGAAGCAATTCAGAGGCGGGTGGCCAGGTTGGGTTACTGGTAGGTTCGATCAATGCACGAGTGTTACTGAGATGTTTCAGTCGCTGGCAGTCGCTGGAAATTTAGAGGGCCAGAATTTGAAGCAGACTGCAGAACGATTCTACTGTCGCCAACATACATATCGCGTAAAAACCACAAAGATAAGATCAGAGAGATTAGGTCTCGTACAGATGCACACAAGTATTAGAGTCTCTCTCGTTCTATATAGGAATGGAACAGGAAAGCAAGTAACTAGCAGTTGTACTAGGAACCCTCCGACGCGCACCTTTGGGTGGATTGCGGAGAATATATGAAGATGTAGAAACAGCAGAAATTTCTAGTCAACAATACTACGAGCCAATAGAAGAATGAAGATGTCAGAATATAATTGAAAATGTCGAGCAAGAAACAACCACTATGAGAAAGAGCAGATTCATGTTTTCTGAAAAAGTTGTCGCCTCACATTTCATTATCAAGAGAGAAAGAAAAATTCAATGATGCCGAATAGCTTCTACATCTTACTGTTTCAACACAATTTCATTTAGAAAAAATATGAAGAAAGATTAAATAAGCGAACATTTTCAATGATTTTGATCATAGATGTGTCATATAACATCCACCAAAGAAATGATGGAAGGTTGGTTAATCTTGTTGTAAAAAGGAGCGCAGCAGTATGTGATAAGTATATCACACATGTCATCGACTATATATCTGACTGCCATCTCAAGCACCCTTCGGTGCCGTTATCAAGTGATCCCGCTGATCGTTGTTTTTCACTTACTGGGTTCTATTGTCACAACCTAGAGAAACATACGACATAAGAAGACATGTCCTTTATTACGTGGCAAATGAGGTATTCTTGGAGTTTATAATTAGTTGAGGGCTGTCAATAACTTTCCATTTGTTCGTGGCTTACTCACGACCATCATACGTCTACTGATTCTGACTCGCTGTAGCCTGTGACCATATACGATCCAATAGACTTGTGTAAAAAACGACCCGAGCATAAAAATAATACATTTAGCGTTAAATAACAATAGACGAAAATGAAAAATTATCATCTTGGAGCACTGCCAGCAAAGGAACTGACAAAGTGAATTATTCTGTGGTCGTTGAGCACTTCCTTCCGTATAATGGAATCGAATCTTAATTATTTATCAAAATAGAAAATAGTAAGCGCAGGAAATCTATAAAAATTATGCATCACGACAAAGGGATCTGATGACTTGCTGAAAGAGTATCACTGTTCTTGATACTGTAGGACATTAGTAATTATGATGACACAATGCTCTCGCCACGTGTCCATTGGTCGTAACATCGCTTGACCAATAGATTAGATTAGATTAATACTTGTTCCATAGATCATATATACGACATTTCGTAATGATGTGGAACGTGTCAGTTTAGTAAATGTTGTCTGTACATGACAATCAATATTTTAAGGATTTATATATATATATATATATATATATATATATATATATATAAGTTTTTTCTAAAAATTCATCTACTTTGTAGAAATTGCCATTCACAAATTCCTTTAATTTCTTTTTAAATACTAGTTGGCCATCTGTCAGACTTTTGATGTTACTTGGTACGTGATCAAAGACTTTTGTACCAGCATAATTCATCCCTTTCTGTGCCAAAGTTAGATTTAACCTTGAATAGTGAATATCACCCTTTCTCCTAGTGTTGTAGCTATCTACATTGCTATTACTTTTGAATTGGGTCGGATTTTTAATAACATACATTGTGAAGCTACAGTGAAATCCCTAGTTCCCTAAATAAGTGTCTGCAGGATGATCTTGGGTGGGCTCCAGCAATTATTTTGACTAGTATTGCCTGTGGTCGAAAATCGACCAATTATGTTTAGAATGGTCACTGGGGGTAAAATATTACGTATAATGTCGGCGGCCTCGCGTGATTATGTTGGCAACATCAACAACGCGATAGAAAATCTTTGCCCATTTGTTCGAACCACATAGAATGACTCGATTAGTGATTCGTACAGACCATGAAGTAAACAAATAAGGCTGTTCCTGCTTTATGGTTGACATGTTCTTGTATGTACCCTCGTCCGCTCAACAAAAATAATTGCCCGTGTAAAGCGAAGATTCCATGATAAAACATCAGCGTTGTCAAGCGATTGGTTAAAATGAAGACTCACAGGATTCTCACTATTCAGCATCTATTGCCAACATTATCATAGGAGGCCGTTGGGATATTTCGTAAATTTTAACCGGCACTGGAAGGTATGAAACGGTATCTTTTACGTGTTAAGGAAAATGCCTGACACAATAACAACAAATAAGAACGGAAGTTTATACTTTCCATGCCATTTTCGAATTATATAACTTTCAGAACGCCAAGAAATAATGTTATTTTAATACTGCGATATTCAGAATTCCAGAGCTGACAAAATGTCGACTTCGTTGTTCCACCCGTGCACCGCTACATGCCTCTCCCGGGCATCATCATTTATATCGGCATTCTCGACTTCGTAGTTGCACCCGATCACCGCTAGATGCTTCTCCCGGCGCATCATCCTTTATATCGGCATTCATATGAAAACATCCATTTCCTTTAACCACCCTTAATCACTTTGAAAATGAAGCATATGAACAGCACAAGAAAGTGAGTTGGGAGCACTCCATGTTTCGTTATTCACTTATTTTAATATTGCAGATACGCCGCATTACAGCTTATTTGGTCGAGGCGAATAGCCAATCAGTGAGCTGATTGTTGGTGAATGTATAACTTGATCCAAGCTGTAGATAGGAAAATTTCTACTTCCTTTTACCACTTTTAATGGCTAAATGCACACATAATATTTATATTCGTGAAATCTACGACAAACAACCTTTCGAATTATGTAAGTTTCATTGGCCTTCTTGTACGAATAAATTAGTAATCTGTACCGCAATTTTCGTGTTAGCGTATTTATATAATGATTATACGCTTTTGTGCAATGAATAATTTTTTACTCAATGTTTAATTGCCCCAGAATATGATCCCATATGAAAGCAGTGAATGTAAATAGGCATCGTGAGTTAATTTACTGAGATGTATATCACCAAATTTTTCAATGAACCTGGTAGCATAAGTAGCTGAACACTAACGTTTCAGTGGATCTTCCATATGTTTCTTCCAGTTCAATCCCTCGTCAATGCAAACACCTAAAATTTTTGAATATTCTACCTTAGTTACAGATTTATTTTATTTTTCCTTGACTGTATTTTAATGCCCCGCGGGGCAGGCTGGCAGCAACCTCGTACGCTGGATACGCCCAGGGTACATATATATTTGACAACAGAAATGTTTGGTTAAAACAAGAGATAAAAATGTTGATTTCAACGATAAAAAGGAGATAAAAGTGTTGAATTTAACAATAAAAAGGAGAGAAAATAGGCTAACTAAATACAAAGAAATTAAGGCTTTAAAACACAAATAGTTAGTATTAAAAACTGCCGCGGTGGCTAAAAAACACAGATTTTGCACAGTGAATGGCGACGATAACAGAGACAATTAAAAAAAAAAAATGGCAATACAGTGTTCTGCCTTAGCGGCGGTTGCGGACGTTTTAAAAACACGTACACTCGAAGCACGAAGTCACTGCATATGTAACATCACTGAAACACAAAACACTGAGCAGCCCCCGCAGTGGAGAGGGAGTTACAGATTTCTGTTTAAAGTCTAAAATTATTAATGATGTCATGCCATTTACTGTATGAAACTGTATATACTGGGTTTTATCAAAGTTTAATTAGAGTCAATTTGTAGAGAAACACTTAATAACTTTCTGAAAGATATCATTTGCAATTTCGTCAGTAAATTCTTGTTTGTCAGGTGTGATAGCTATACTTGTATCATGAGCAAAAAGAACTAGTTTAGCATTTTCGTGAATGTAGAATGGCAAGTCATCTAATATATAAAGCAGAGTGTCCATATGTTTGTACATGTTGCATACAAATCTACAGTTTTGTTGCAATCTTTATGAAATTTTGTACACGTAAGCTTCTTACCATGAGAACGGTCGCCTTAAGTGTAACAATCGCATACGAAATATAGTTCACGAGATATGACGTCATAAACAATGAGATGCGCGAAAAACTGCTGCATTTTGCACAATGCTGCTCATTTTCTCCTAAACCATTGGACCGATTTCAACCAAATTTGGTACACACATTCCTTACCGTGAGGTAACAATTGCTGCAGGGTTAAGAATCACATACGACACATTGTTCAAAAGGTATTACGTCATAACCAATAGAAATCGCAAAGAATGCCATATAATGCGGCGAGACTTTCGAAATACACTGTATGAGAATGACAGTACTTAGCGACTTGCAAAAACTTTAAACATAATTTCAAACCTTTATTAAAATTTTTATCGCTGGCAACCATAGTAAAATGATGAAAGGAAAAAAGTTTCTCGCTTACTACTTTTCCGCTGTTTATGGAGTAAAACTACGGCTCTCGGTACGACGTTACAATTTATAATTTGAACACTACAAATTGTAGCGACAGGAAATTTTACAGACAGTGTACACATATATAGTTCAATGCAGCTTCTAAATTTTATCACATTCCGACACGTAGTTCATGAGATATGAGCACGTAAACAGTAACGTTCGTGGAAAATTGCTCCATCCGGCTGGAAGCGAAAGCAGTTGTCTTCCATAGAGCTACAAGGAAAGGAACAGAATGAAGCAGAGTACACCCAACGAATACCCATTATATCCCACAAATCCACCTTCAAGCGACTGCAGTTTCCATTGTAACTTGCATTTTCTATTACGATTAATAAATTACAGGGCAATCTATTAAACACTTCGGAATGGATTTGGCATCTTCAAGTCAGAATCGGAAGCCTGGAACCTGATTTTTATAATATGTGCTTTCCATCTACACCTACTGCAGTTTCACATGCAGCCTGGCAGATATTTAACATCCCGGGCAACGCCGGGTTTTCAAAAAAATTTTCAAATGTTTGTAGAGCTTATGAGACTTTACTACGGGGCCAACAGTCCCTAAACTTACAAACTACTTATGAACTAGCTACAACTAAGGACGGCACAAATATCCATGCCCGAGGGGGTATTCGAACCCCCGACGGTAGTGGCCGTGCAGACCGTGACTGAAGCGCCTCAGTCCCCTCGGCCACCGCGGACGGCCCGGGTTTTCAGCTAAATAATATACAGGGTGTTTCACTAAGTGTGTGTGCCTCTGTAACTTATAAAATAACAGGTGACGGGAAATTTTAATGCGGTAGGTCAACACAAGAAATGTTACACTTTCTGCGGAGCTATGAACATAGGTTATTGTATCATTTTCCAAAGAGTTACACCACAAAGAAATAATTTTTTTAAATGGAACAATAGTTTTTTCTATCGTGTAATGGATTAGTTTAAACCAGCTGCGTCCAAATCAATTTAAACTACATTCCTATCACTGTTAGTTTGGGAGCTACAACCCTTCAAAGTTCCGGGGGCGGAGGCTGCGATAGCGTAGCTGACTGGCCGAGTGGCCATCCCCTGGGGCACGGCCCACTGTCTCATGACCACCAGCCAGTCAGATACGCTGTCGTAGCCTCCGCCCCCGAAACTTTGAAGGGTTATAGCTCCAAAACTAACAGTGATAGGAATGTAGTTTAAATTGACTTGGACGCAGCTGGTTTCAACGAATCCAATGCACAACAGAAAAACTTTTGTTCCATTTTTAAAAAAATTATATCTTTGTGGTGTAACTCTTTGGAAAATGATACAATTAACTATGTTCATAGCTCCGCAGAAAGTGTAATATTTCTTGTGTTGACCTACCGAATTAAAATTTCTCGTCACCTATTATTTTATAAGTTACAGAGGCAAACACACTTAGTGAAACACCCTGTATATTAATAGCGTACTATTTCTCATAACGACACCCAGCATTAGAGACAGGAGGGCAGAATGAGGAAAAGTAGTGGCAAGTTTAACTAGGCCGGCGTAGCACCAACCGGATCGTCGGGACCCTATCTGTGGACTGACCAGGGGGGCGTCTGACTGTTGACCGTGGCTGTGGTCGGCCCTGGCGAATGGGCAGAGCGCCTGCTTCCCGCACAGTAGATAGGCGAGGATCCTGGGCACACAGCAGAAGTTTCCATCGGCGCCTGGCCGCCAGCCATAAGGTAATGGTGCGCCAATATTTGTCCACCTGACGCGTCGGTCACTGCCCCAACGCTACTAAAGGACCGCACTGAAGGTTATCGGCCCCTACAATAACACATTTATTTAATTTATGGCGAGGACATCAGCCACAACCAAGCCAGAGGGAGGAGTCGAACATCCAGCGGGAGCGTCCACGCACAGTTCGGGACGTAGCGCCTCAAACTGCAACAATCTTCGTGCTCAAGACTAGTATGCTCGAATCTCGTCATATAAAATAGCATCACAGTCTAACATATACAGTCGCGACACTCACTGCTGTAAAAGTTATTACCAACTGACAGTTGCAGCGACACTACCGTACGTAATTGACGAAATAGTTAGTATAATTTTTGCGTTACAATCATTAGTAAAATATCAAGAGGCATACATAATACGGAAATTAAAGTAAAAACAGACGAATTTAACTGACTCAGTGGTATAAAAAACAACTTCGTCATCAACAAATACGAATGTGTGTGTATTTGCAGCTTATTTCGCTGAAAGTAAGTAGAATATAAACATAAGAGAGTTATTGGTCCTCTGCTGATCCTTATTTACATAAACGATTTAGGGGGAAACCTAAGTAACTCTCTTAGATAGTTTGCAGACGACGCAGTCATTTACCGTCTGGTAAACTCATCTGAAGATCAAAAGCAACCGCAGAACGATCTAAATAAGATATCACTAATGGTGTAAAAATTAGCAATTAACTCTAAATAATGAGAAGTGTGAAGTCGTCCAAATGAATACGAAAAGAAATCCGTTAAACTTTGCTTACAAGATAAATCAGTCAAAAGTGAAGGTCGTAAACTCCACAAAATACCTACGAATTACTATTACTTCAGACTTAAACTGGAACGAACACCTACATAATGTCCTGGGAAAGGCGAACCAAAGACTGCGTTTTACTGGCAGAACCCTTAAAAGATGCAACAGAACTACTAAAGAAACTGCATACACTACGCTTGTCCGTCCTTTTTTTGGAGTATTGCTGCCCAGTGTCGGATCCTTATCAAGTGGGGTGACGGAGGACATCGAAAGAGTCCAAAAAAGGGCAGCTGGTTTCGTATTGTCACGATACAGGGGAGACAGCGTTACCGAAATGATACAGGATCTGGATCTGAGATGGGAATCATTATCCCTGCTGCATGGTCTACTTACGAAACTCCAATCATCAACATTCTCCTCCGAATGCGAAAATATATTGTTGACTACCACTTACATAGATAGAAATTATCATCAGAATAAAATACGAGAAATCACAGCTCGAACGGAGAGATACAAGTGTTCTTCCTTCCCGCGCGATATTCGAGAGTGGAATTGGGCTATAGATACTATAGTGGTGGTTCGATGAACCCTCCGCCAGGTACTTAAATGTCATTTGCAGAGTATCCCATGTAGATGTAGATGTAGAATATAAACATAAGAGAATAGTAAATTTGTATTATGGTATTTTTTTAGTACGACGTATAGTTTTTTGACGTGTATCAATTCGGTGTGGAGTCCAATGATCCGCACATTTTTACATCTCACTCGTCTTTCTCATATGTGCATATTCTTTTGAGTGTAATTACTTTAGCTTAAAACTCCAATGTTTTGATGATTCTTGCCGTTTGTGGTTCTTATGTAGCAACAATTATGGAATTGGGGTGTTCTTTGTGGGAAAACAGTTTGATTGTTTTTGTCGTTTCATTGCCACATCTCTGACGTTTCTCCTTCAGCTACAGCTGTGGTAGCTTATATGGTACGTTAAATGCCGTAGTTACTACATTCTACGTGCGTTTCCTACGTTCACCATCACCGATTTTACTGGAAAGTAATCTTAACCTTCCTTCGTAGAAAAGTGATGTCTCGCTACTAAAGGTCAGGTCTTCTGGTGCTTCCGAGCTATTTTTCATTTTTAATAGAAAAGCCTGTATGTTAGAAGACAATCGTAAAGAAATAATCCTGTAAGGTACTGTTTCGTACCTTGTCAGGAGTCTTAGAAAACCGAAGAAAGAGAGATGTGGAGCTATTTTAAATTATTGTCTGTTTATATACCAATACATACGTTTCCTAATGCAAAAAGTATGTTAAAATCAGTATACTTTTCACTATTAGCACTGATCTAATATCGTATTCAGAAATGTAGCTTTCCGGACGCTTGGAGCGTTGCTGTCGCAGTGTATAACAAAAGTCTTTGGGAGTGTCGTGACTGTATATTAGACTGTGGTAGCATTGGCATGGCATCTTAACACACAGCACAAGTGGCCCACATTTAGTTCAAACTCAAATGTTTGTGAAGCTTTTGGGACTTAAATGCGGAGTCATTAGTCCCTAAACTTACAAGCTATTTACGAACTACCTTATACTAAAGACAGTACAAACATCTATGCCCGAGGGGGGATTCAAACCCACGTCGGGGAACGACCTCGCGCATCGCAACATAGCGCCTCAATGCGCTCGGCCGCTCGGCCGTGGCATCAGCACCAGAGACTACAGATATGTTACATCCCAGAAATACAGCGTTAAATAAGGAACGATCATAATTTTTTGACAACTTACCTTTATTCATCCTCATAATTTTGATGGTTATTCTCAAAACAGTCTCCCCTGAATGCGATGAAATTGTCCCGGCGATTCTGCCAGTGTTCAAATACATCTACATGGGATACTCTGAAAATCACATTTAAGTGTCTGGCAGAGGGTTCATCAAACCACCATTATACTGTTTATCTCCCATTCCATTCTCGAATAGCGCGCGGGACGAAATAACACCTGAATCTCTCTGTTCTAGCTCTGATTTCTGGTATTTTATTCTGATGATCATTTCTACCTATGTAAGTGCAGTCAACAATAGATTTTCGCATCTGAGGAGAATGTTGGCGATTGGAGTTTCGTAAGTAGCCCACGCTGCAGCGATAAGCTCCGTTGTTGTAATGATTCCCATCCCAGATCCTGTCTCATTTCCGTAACACTGTCTCCCCTGTATCGTGACAATACGAAACGAGCTGCCCTTTTTTGGACTCTTTCGATGTCCTCCGTCAAACCCACCTGATAAGGATCCCACACTGGGCAGCAATACACAAAAAATGGACGGACAAGCGTAGTGTTTGCAGTAGTGTATGTAATTCTGTTGTATGTTTTAAGGGTTCTGCCAATAGAACGCAGTCTTGGGTTCGCCTTTCCCACATTATCTACGTGTTCTTTCCAATTTAAGTCTGATGATGCAAACTATTTTTTGAGTCCTTAAAAATCGCCTCCGCAGGTTTCACCACTGCTTCTGATGACTGATTATGCCTACCACGAAATGCGGACTATAGGGAGGGTAGGGATGAACTTCGCGTTCTTTTTTGCAAGATTTTCAGCAACAACATTGGCAATATACCGCCGCGCATTATCGTGGTACAATATCCAGCCTGCTTCGCGGACATATGGTCGTCTGCGTCTGATGTGCACTTGCAGTGTTTACGGGATATCCCTGTACAATTTTAAACATTGCTGTCGGAGACAGCAACGGTTCGTCGAAATATAAAATTATCATTTGAAAAACAGCTCTTCGGTTGCGAAAGTTTTGGTAAAATTTTTACTTTACCATGGTTTCTGCTTCACTAAGAGAGCCTTCATCAGAAGTAAAACTGTTTGTTACATTTGATACCATTTGCAGTGCTGGCCGCACACGCCACCCTTAACGGCGCGTTGTCTCACTTTTTTATTTTTTTATTTTGCAATGTGAATTTTTTTTTATTTTTTAACGTGAGCCCTATCGCTCAAGACCATCTCCTGATCATACATTCATATGTAACAAACAGTTTTACTTCCGATGAAGGTTCCCTTAGTGAAGCCGAAACCATGGAAAAGAAAAAAATTTAACCAAAACTTTCGCAAGCGAAGAGCCGTTTTTCAAGTGACTATTATTGTTGCTGATGTGTGTACAGGAACGACATGCATGAAGGAGATTTCCACGCTGAGCTTTGGAGTTTGCTCCCAGGAACAAATTGATTTAGCTAAATTTCATCGGCAGCATAAAAACGTTGAAATGTTCGTAAATCTAAGGGACTTAACTAATGTGATCATCAGCCCCTAGACTTACAAACTACTTAAACTAACTTATGCTAAGGACAACAAATACAGCCATGTCTGAGGGAGGACTCGAACCTCTGACGGCGAACCTCCGCTAGGAACCTTGGAACGCTCTGCCACAACACCACCGTTCATCAGCAGCGATTGCATTCGAAAAAAATCTCCAGATCTTCCTCTAATATAAACTTTAACTGCATGCAGTCTTGCGCGCGGCCAGCCGCAGTAGCCGACCGGTCTGCGGCTAGCCGGCTATGGTCTGCACGGCTGCTACGGTGGGGGGTTGGAATCCCCCTCGGGCACGGATGTTAGTGTCGTCTTTAGTATAAAGTAGTTCTTAAGTAGGTTGTAAGTTTAGGGACTGATGGCCCCGCAGTTAAGTCCCTTACTCTTAATAAACATGTCGCATGTGTAAGTTTTCTGTCACCCAACGAGATGTCCAGTACCCACTTCAGAAAGTGCTCTTAAGGTAATTCGTCGATCCTCTTTCACAATGACAGCAGTGTTGTTTCATCCCGTAAGAGGGAAGAATGATAAAATTAGCAAAGACAATCTATACCCGGATCCATAGCAACACAGAAAATAACAGATAACACCATCTTGTGTAAATATTATGTAAACGTTCAATATCGTTGACACAACTATCAAATCAAGATCCAGTCGTAAATAAACGTAAATAAAGATTTATAAAATACAAGAACAGTGTAAGACATTTTGACAGATCGATATCCAACAATACTGAATGGGAATTGAAGAAAATCTCACATATGTAAAAGTAAATTTAAAACAAAATTAAATACAGCATAACATATAGTATTATTACCTTCATAAAATATGTGTTATCATAATTGCAGAACACCTGAGGATGGCGTTTCATAGCCGAAATAAACTTATTATGCCGATAACAATGGGCCGATAAAAGCTATCAATAATTAATAGCAGTGTCTCGGCTGAAAACGTTAATATGTCATTTAAAGACATTTTTAACACTGCGGGCACCACATAAATCAACTTGCGTACCAGGTAGTTATACTGTATAATAATGCGTGGGTTAGGGCGAAGATTGATAGAGATTGCTATCACATGTCAGCATTCTCCTAGTAATTTACACTTTTCGCTGTTCATTTATTACTCATGCAATTGGAAGGATAAGGCTGGGCGCCATTAGTCGTCCATCTGTTCTTAGCTTTCGTGAGTCGGATCATGTACAACCATCCATGTGAGTGTGAGATAAAATTTTCTTCTCCTTGTTTAATAAATTTCCTTTATTTAAAAGTAAAATCTCGTTTTTCATTGTAGTATGCAGTGTCTTCCCCGTCACCTGTTTACAACTGCTTTCAATAAAATAGCGTGTTCGCAATAATGAGAGATTTGGAGGGCATCATGCTACGATTTCATAAATTATTTAAATGTTGCTTCTTTATCTGATAACCTACCAATGTATGCATGTTTCTCCTTAATTTAACTTGCAGTCAGTCTAAATATTTTACGAAGTCCGAAACAAGCAATTTAATTATTTTTTCGTGATAATCTGTGCAACTCTTACCATAACTTATTGGTCATGAATTGTAGGCTGAAACTGAAAAAACTTCAGAAAGGTAGAAAAATAAGGAGATGGGACCTGGAGAAACTGAAGAAACGTGAAGTTCTTGAGAATTTCAGAGGGAAGTTTAGGCAACAATTGACAGAAACGGGGGAAAATAGAACAGGAGTAGAGGAATGGGTAGCACTGAGAGATGAAATAGTAAAGGCAAAATTGGTAGGAAGGCAATAGCTACAAAAAATCCTTGGATATCACAGGACATACTAAATTTAATCGATGAAAGAAGAAAATATAAAAATGCAGTAAAAGAAACAGGCCAAATGGCGTACAGACGACTAAGAAATGAAATTGACAGGAGGTGCAAAGTGGCTAAGCTGGAGTGGCTAGAAGGCAAATGCAAGGATGTAGAAGAATGTATAAATAGGGAAAAATAGATACAGCCTACAGAAAAATAAAAGAGATATTTGGAGATAAGAAAAACAGCTCTATGAATATCAAGAACAAAGATGGAAAATCAGTTCTCAGCAAAGAAGGAAAAGCTGGAAGGTGGAAAGAGTATATACAGAGGCCCTACAAAGGAAATGAACTTCGAGGCAATATTGTAGGAGGGGGAGAAGAAGTAGATGAGTATGAAATAGGAGATACTGTACTGAGAGATGAATTTGACAGAGCACTGACAAACCTTAGTCGAAATAAGGCCCCTGGACTAGATGATATTCCCTTCAGAGCTACTGAAGTCTCTGGCAGAACCAGACATGTCAAAACTGTTTCACCTAGTGTTTAAGATGTATGAGACAGGCGAAGTACCTTCAGACATTAAGAAAAATGTTATAATCCGCATTCCAAAGAAGGCAGGCGCAGACAGGTGTGAATACTACAGAACCATCAGTTTAATAAATCATGGTTGCAAGATATTAACACGAATTATTTACAGAAGGATGGAAAAGCTGGTAGAAGCCGACCACTGGGAAGATCAGTTTTGGTTCAGGAGAAATGTTGGAACACGGGAGGCAATACTCACTTTACGGCTTATCCCAAAAGATAGATTAAGAAAAGGCCAACCTACATATCTAGCTTTTGTAGATTTGGAGAAGGCTTTTGAAATGTTGATTGGAATAATCTCATAATCTCTTTCAAGTTCTGAAGCAAGCAGGAGTAAAATATGGGTAGCGTAAGGTTATTTACAACTTGTACAAAAACTAGACAGGGGTTGTCAGAGTTTAAGGGAATGAAAGGGATGCAGTAATTGGGAAGGGAGTAAGACAGGTTTGTAGTCTTTCTCCAATGTTATTCAATTTGTATATTAAGCAAGCTATAAAGGAAAGAAAGTAGAAATTTGTAGAAGGAATTAAAGGTCAGGGTGAAGAATTAAAAACATTTCGTTTCGCCGACGACATAGTAATTCTGTCAGAGACTGCAAAGGACCTGGAAGAGCAGTTGAACGGAATGGACAGTGTGCTGAAAGGTGCACATAAGATGAGCATTAACAAGAGCAAAACTAGGGTAATGGAGTGCAGTGTAAGCAAATCAGGTGATGCTGAAGGAATTAGATTGGAAAACGAAGCAATAAAGGAGGTAGATGAGTTTTGTATCTTGGGCAGTAAAATAACAAACAAATGTTCAAATGGTTGTATAGCTTATGGGACTTAACCACGGGGGTCATCAGTCCCTAAAGTTACGAACTACTTATGAACTAGCTAAGACTAAGGACGGTACAAATATCCATGCCCGAGGCGGGATTCGAACCCCCGACCGTAGTGGCCGTGCGGACCGTGACTGGAGCGTCTCAGTCCTCTCGGCCACCGCGGCCGGCTGTTGTCTTTAGCAAAAGTTTCTTTACGTTAATAAAGTGTTTGATTAAAAATAATAATGCATTTGAAACTAATACCAGCAGCAAAATACTATGATCAAGTACTAAAGAGGCATTGTTATGTATTGATTAAAATAATATTATATTACTGATATTTATTTTTCTGACATAACAATATCTTGACATGTTAGAGTCATACAAGAAGATTGCGACCATTGTGAAGCAGAGCTGCACAAACGCTGTTAAGTCGATTAATAAACAAATCCTCATTAGGTGGAATAACGGCTTCATTGTAACGCGTTTCGGTCGGCCCATCATGAGAAATCAAAAGTAGTTTGTAAGGCTAGGGACTGATAACCAACGTAGTTAAGTCCCTTAGATTTACAAGCATTTGAACATTTGGAGGTTTCCCAAATATTTAGCTATACCATGTGTACCCCGGCTGGCCAGTACTTGGGGATATGGTCTTTGCCATACCGATAGTGCTTGATGCAGTTATCATTGATTGGTAGTAACATTGTTGTATTAATGTTCCGGTACATCACGAACGTCTGTGCAATACCAAGATTCCGCGGCGAAGTGGCACATCGCATTGAGGCGCTATGCTCCGATGAGTGAGGCCGTTCCCTGCCGGAGGTTCGAATCCTCCTTCTCGCATGGATATTTCTCTTGTCTTTAGTATAAGTTAGTTTACAAGTAGTTTGTAAGTTTAGGGACTGATGACATCGCAGTTAAGTCCCATAAGCTTAACAAACTTTTTTTTTTTTTTGCACACCCTAATAGCCACGGAATAGTGGCGACAATCTGTTGCATGCGGATCTCTCTGGTCGCAGTCAACGTCTACATCTACACGGGATACTCTGCAAATCTCATTTAAGTGACTGGCAGAGGGTTCATCGAACCACCTTTGCCGCGGCGATTAGCCGTGCGCGCTGGAGCGCCGTGCTGCGGTGCGCGAAGCCGTTCGCCGTCGGATGTTCGAGTCCCCTCCCCTCGCGCATGGGTGTTTGTGTTGTCTTTAGATTACTTTACCTTAGTTTAAGTAGTTCGTAAGCTACGGACTAATAACCATGCAATTGAGTCCGATAGGTTTACAAACATTGGAACATTGGATTGGAAACAGCTTTATCCTATCCATCTACCATTCTATTCTCGAATAGTGCGCGGGAATAAAGAACCCTTGAATTTCTCGTATTTTATTCTGATGATCATTTCTACCTATACAGGTCGCAGTCAACAATAGATCCGTGCATTCGGAGGAGAATATTGGCGATTGGAATTTCGTAAGTAAACCACGCCGCAGCGGTATACGCCGTTGTTGTAATGATTCCCATCCCCGATCCTGTATGATTTCCGTGACGCTGTCTCCCCTGTATCGTGACAATACAAAACGAGATGGCCTTCTTTGGACTCTTTCGATAGCTTCCGTCAAACCCATTGGATAAGGTTTCCAAAATGGGCAGCAATACTCCAAAAAAGGACGGACAAGCGTGGTGCATGCAGTTTCTTTAGTAGTTCTGTGGTATCTTTCAAGTGTTCTAACTATAAAAAGGAGTCTCTGATTCGTCTTTCCTACGACAATATCTAAATGTTCTTTCTAGTTTAACTCTGATGTAATACTAATTCTTAGGTATTAAGTGGAGCTTAAGGCCTTCACACTTGATTGATTTATCTTGTCAACAAAACTTAACGGATTTCTTTTCGTACTCATGAGGACGACACTTCTCAAATATTTAGACTCATTTGCCAATTTTTACACCATACTGATATCCTATCTAGATCGCTCTGCAGTTGGTTTTGATCTTCAGATGACTTTACTAGGCGGTAAATGATTGCGTCGTCTGCAAACAACCTAAGAGAGCTACTTAGATTTTCCCCTAAATCGTTTATGTAGACAAGGAACAATAGAGGACCAATGACACTGCCCTGTGGAACGCCAGATATCACCACTGTTTTAGTCGATTCCTTACCAACTATTACTGCAACATGTGTCCTCTTTGACAGGAAATCCCCTATTCAGTAACAAATCTATGGCGATATTCCATAACTACGCAGTTTGATTAAAAGCCGTTTGTGATAGCCTTTGGATAGGGCCGCAGTCAGCTTCCTTCATCACAAGAAAAAAACCCGAAGCAAATAAACACGATACGATAATTAGCCACACGTACTCTGCTGTTGATAACCTAATTAAATTTGATCCTACTTACACATTAGACATATTACTACTCTGTTGCTGTAAATGATTAAGGTATCTTGATTAAGAGTGATCAATGGTTTCTCAGTCTTAGTTTAGCTACGCAATTTCTATTTCACAAATCGTTTACAGCCGCATTATCACGCGGAGGGGCTATAAATGTTCAAATGTTTGTAGAGCTTATGGGACTTAACTACTTATGAACTAGCTAATACTAAGGTCGGCACAACCCCCGACCGTAGTGGCCGTGCAGAACGTGAGTGGCGCGCCGCAGACCGCTCGGAACCGCGGCCGGCTCACGTTCTTTGCCGGGATGCTACTCCAATACAGGAGAGCCCTGGCAGTTTGATTCGTATTTCACAGGGAACATTGAGGCAGAATTAAAGTATGTGGTGTGGAGTGAGACCTGCCTTACGACAGTGCGTATAGCCGTATTATCGCGTTACGCTGTGTTAGCTAAGCGGTTCAAAGCGTCTGCCTAGTAAGTAGGAATTCCCGGGCTCAAATCCCGGCCACAGCACAATTTTTAATTTCTCTCCTTATATTCAATATGAAGTATTAGTTGAGTTGTCTTACTGGCTTTGGCGTATTTTGGGGTATTTTGTCTGCTACCAACACACATTTGAACTGTGCATCACATAAATAAGATTGAAACACTTACTCATCTTAGGGAGTTATATTATTGTGTAAGTAGAAGATAGATGCCAAGATCGCAATTTTTATCTGTTATTTATTCAAGACGACCGGTTTCGAAACTGTATGGTGTCATCATCTGGTCCCATTGACATTAAACTGCTTATTATAGTGCTTCAGATAAAATCTGGTAGGTGTACTGGATGATAGTCAAGTATAAAATCATGTGATGATGGATAGTCGGATATAAAATGAATTACTGGTCAAAATTAAAACAGTAAAATATACATAAAATAATAACCATAAGTGCACATGTCTGGCCGAGCACCTCCATAAAACTGGAGGTGCTCAACCAGACATTAGGCGGGTAATGGAGCCCCTTAGGTAGATACCTGTCATGGATGGAATGAAGGCCATTGTGCACTCTGTTTGCATACTGGGTAGAGTCATTCCAGATGTGGAACGGGTCCTTCCGGACGCCACGGAGAGTACGGGGTGCAGCCAATGATGTGTGTCGCATTGTATCAGAAGATATTCTCTCCGGTTTAACTGAAGCGATAAACAGTACCAGTCATGCTTGTAAGATGAAAGCAGATTTCACCACCCGCAGCATAGTGGACCCCTGTAACAGAGCCAGGTGGAAGGTCTGAATCAGAGGCTCATACGGTTTTGCGACCGTGCAGATTCCTCGAATTGCACCGTGGGTTGTTGGGTTTCCGGGATCCGCTGACTAGATCAGAAATCCAATAGACGCAGGAAGCGGCTACACAGGTAGCGGGAACTGTGTGTCGTTGACTGGGCGGTTTAGATTAGAGGGTCTCGGGAATACACAGAAAGGGTTTCAATCTCAAAAGGTATAGGTCAAAGGAAGGACGAATCCAGACATAAATCCCATTGGTCTAACAGTTGGTAATTGTCTAGCTATGTGTAGAAAGTATTGGAGCCTCAAGCGCAAGTAGAAAGTACTGATGCTCAAATCATTATAGGTAGCGAAAGCTAGCTAAAGCAGGAGATAAGTTCAGCAGAAATTTTTTCAAAGAGACAAATGGTGCTCATAAATGATAGATTGAATAAAGCAGGTGGTGACGTATTTATTACTATCGGAAGCGGTTTATTTTGTAGAGAAACTGCAGTGAGTAGGTATGGGCAGATGTTATACCTGACAAACGGAATAAATTAAGAACTGGTTCTTTTTACCGACCCCCTGACTCAGACGATTCTATTGAGAAATGTTCAAAGTAAGCTTCGATCAAATTTAAAAAACGTACCCAAAGCAAACTTTTAATTGGCCGCCACTTTAACTTACCCTCAATATGTTGGCAAAATTACATGCTCAAAACTGGAGGAAAACATAAAACGTCGTTCGAAATTACACTGACGCATTCTCAGAAAATTACCTAGAGCAATTATTTCATTAACCCACTTTAGAATAGTAAATGGTTGTGAAAACATACCTGACTTCTTAGCAACAAATAATAGCTGATAAAGGGCATCCAAAGAGACACAGAAATTAGTGAACACAAAATTGTATTTCCCAAATCTTTCGAAATTCACGTTGTGGGTATAGATAAGATATGGCTTACATTCACAAAAATAATATCGACAGCTACTGAGAAATTTATACCGAAATATAGGGGGCTGACCCGCCGTGGTACAAAAACCAGATCATT
Source organism: Locusta migratoria (assembly GCA_026315105.1). Lineage (NCBI taxonomy): Eukaryota > Metazoa > Arthropoda > Insecta > Orthoptera > Acrididae > Locusta > Locusta migratoria. The sequence continues at coordinate 214,226,512 of CM048745.1, read as the reverse complement.
CTTGCAAATAGAAAACCATGCCCAATTGAACCAGACATAAAATTTCCAAGACTGTCAATCTTTTACGGAAACTCGAGATTTAGCTTGAACTTCAGTGCGAGAAGCTCATAACATTTTCCACAACGAAACCCCGTCACCTAATTTGGTGGAAAATCCTAACAAGTTCTCGTCATGTGTATAGTATAGTAGGGGCAAAACACGATCAATACCTTCACTACGCGATAGCAATGGCAATGCTACTGATGGCAGTCTGATAAAGCAGAATCGCCATACACAGCTTTCAGAAAGTCCTTCACCAAAGAGGACAAAGCATATACTCCATAATTCGAATCAAGAACAGCTGCCAGCATGCGTAATTTAGAAGTTGATACCCCTGGAGTATTAGAGCAGCTTAATTCACATAACAAAAGCCAGTGCCCCGGTCCCAATTGTATACCAGTTAGGTTCCTTCCAGAGTATGCTGATGCAATAGCCTCATACATAGTTATCATACACAACCGCTCGCTTAGTGAAAGAAATGTTCAAATGTTTGTAAATCTAATAGACCAAAATGCGTGGTCATTAGTCCGTAGCTTACAAACTACTTAAACTAAGGTAAACAAACCTAAGGACAACACACACACACCCATGCCCAAGGGAGGACTCGAACCTCCGACGGCGATCAACCGCGAGCTACGCTGCGAGACGCCGTAGACCGCTCGGCTACTCCACCGCGGCTCTCAGTGAAAGCTCCGTACCCAAAGACTAGAAAATTGCACAGGTCACGAAAGGCAACAGGAATGATCTACAATATTACAGGTTTATAAAAATGACGTCAGTTTGGACAGGAGTTTAGAGCATATACTTTCCTTAAACGTTATGAACTACCTCGAAGAGAACGAACTATTGACTCTTAGTCAACACGAATTCAGGAAGTATCGTTCTTAGTACTTCTCCTATCCCTTCTCTCTCTGTCAATCTCCTTTTTTCTAAAAACATGTTATATTTATCTGAGATTATATAAGAAAAAAGGCTGTCTTGCGTAATGTACAAAATTATAAGTACAGTAGCCATACAAAGAAAGATAGTAATCAAATTAAAATGAGATATAAAATTCGTACGATCTCATATTTATTTAGTTATATGTTGTACAATTGCATAATTTTTCGGGTATATATTCATAAGTGCTGTATGTCTGTAAAATCCGTTGCAAATACAATTACTATATAAATAATAGATGGTGCGCCGAGGCGAAATGGCTGAGCCCATTGAGGCGCTATGCTGCGATACGCGAGGCCGTTCCCGTCGGGGGTCCGAATCCTCTCTCGGGCATGGATGTTTATGTTGTCTTTAGTATAAGTTCATAAGTAGTTTGTAAGTTTAGGGACTTATGACCCCACAGTTAAGTCCCATAGGCTCTACAAACAATGATGTTATGCTCTTTATTGCTTTTCTGATCAGATGAAGCGCCATCTGTCGGAAATTTTTTGAAACATTTTGAAAACTTGGTGCGTGATGGGGCGGTTTTCCATGAACATTACAGTAAACACACTTTATCTTGGCCCTTCTGTGATGTCGGATGACTGTAGCTCCGGAATGTTAACGCTAGTTGCCAACTGTAGCTACGTATGAAAAATGCAGTAAGTCCTGAATAATGTTGATCCGTAATACTATTTACAAAAAATGAATGAAGAGGCTGTACTTGACCCTTCTAGCGAATCGCCGACAACTTTCATCTTATTTCTGTAACGCATTAACCCTTTCGATATTCATTAAAGACGTAAGTTGGCTGCTCTGAGAAAGTTAAAGCAGCCAATGTCGGTCGTAAGCTTGCACTCCCAGCATCCTCCGCTCAGAGGCCAACTAAAAGTCTGCAATTAGGAGGTTTATACCGAGATCACGTGACAATCCCAGCTTAGTGTTGACAACATGCGCAGAACGCAATGCTCACGCCACAGATATTTCTATCGTGTGTTTAGATCACGTGTGCTTAATTCACCGATCATAAATACAGTTCATTTCAAAGATAAAATCCAGGCCGTTCCGTCAACCAGTCAGAATGGTGTTATTAACAAGTGAGATCGTTCGGCGTGAATCAGCTGGAAATTAACTTCTGATGTTTACGAAACATTCGTGTGTCCGTAAATCATTGAAAGCAGGAAAGAAATAATCGTGTCAAAACGATTGTGAGTTGCAACAGCCATAAATCATGCCAGTTCTTGAAACGTATAACTCTTCGTGTTGGCACCTAAAAGAAACCTACGTTTTTTCAGGATACTATTATTATTTCATGTTTGTTTATTTATGGTGAACTACATAATTCATTAAACCCGTGAAAATGAATGAGTTGTGGAGACTCACATAGAATGAAGCCGCCTGCGACGCCGTAGCCTATGAGGTCGCCCGGGTAGTAGACGTTCGCCTTGAGCACCATCATCGCCATAATGAACACATCTGCGGTATTTGTACACACGTTTCGCTTGAATCTACAGAGGAATTCGACCTGTAGTTTCGCTTTCAAACAGCTGCGTGGTTATGACGTCGTACCTGCTGATCAATGTGTCGTTCAGTGATATAATATTGTAGCTCCTTTCAGTGGTATATTTGGATATTGTTTGCGGAATGTGCTGCGAGCAGAGTAATGAAGACTTAACAAAATATCAAACATAAAGCAGTACCCATTTACGGATGTCCCATTTATGACGCAATATCTCCTGATTTGTGTCTCCTGTTGAAAAACCCCTTTCTTAGCTGACGTCTTCTACCTATAACCTACATTCCTGCCAAATTTCGAGATTTCGTGTTTAGTCAGCGAGTGAATGAGTGTCCTTTCGCTTTTATATAGATAGAGATTTAGGTGACAAGGTGATCACCTCTCTAAAACTGTTTGCGCATGATTCTGTCGTTTATCGGTTAGTAAAGTCACCCGAAGATAAAAAGCAACTGCAACGTGATTTAGATAAGATATCAGCATGGTGCAAAAATTGGCAATTGACCCTGACTAATGAAAAATGTGTAGTAATCCTTATGAGCACTAAAAGAAATCCGCTAAACTTCATTCACACCATAAATCACTCAAATCGACAGGCCGTACATTCAACTAAATACTTAGGAATATCAATTACGAACAACTTAAGTTGGAAAGAACACACAGAAAATATTGTAGGGAAGGTGAAGCAAAGGCTACGTTTCATCGGTATAACACTTGGAAGATTCAACAGTTCTGCTAAATAAACAGCCTACACTTGTGCGTCCAGTCTTGGGCTATTGCTGCACATTGTTGGATCCCCACCATGTGGGACTGGCGGACGATTTAGAAAAAGTTCAGAGAAGGGCAGCTCGTTTCGTATTATCGCGATATAGGGGAGACAGTGTCAGGAAAATGATGCACGAGTTGGGGTGGAAAGGCGGCATTCATAGTGGCGAGATTTATTTGTGAAATTTCTTTCGCCAACTTTCTCTTCCGAATGCGTTCATATTTTATGAGCGCCTATCTAAATAGGGAGACATGATAATCAAAATAAAATAAGAGAAATCAGATCGAAAACGGAAAGATTAAGGTGTTCTTTTTTCCGCGCGCTATTAGAGAATGCAACGATAGAGAAACAACGCAAAAGTGCTATGTACTTCAATGTATTTATGTAGATGTAGGTATATTGTTAACAAACGTTACCAATATTCCAAAATGAATATTCGTCCACAAACACACCGAAAAAGTTTCAGGCGTCTCTCATCGAGAGCAGAATCGCCATTCCTAACATAATTGAACCGTCATGTTTAGTTTTAGAGAAGAGAGTGACGACCAAATTTACAGCCAGCATATCGTGTAAGTAATTATTTCAAATGTTCAAATGTTTGTAGATCTATCGCACCAAACTGCGTGGTCATCAGTCCGTAGCTTACAAAGTACTTAAACTAAGCTAAACTAACCTAAGGACAAACACACACATCCATACCCCAGGGAGGACTCGAACCTCCGACGGCGAGCAACCACGCGCTCCGCAGTGAGTAATTTTTTCGGAAACAAGATACACACTTTATGAATCTGTTCCCCGCGGAATTGTAGCTGTTCTCAAAGCTAACATTTTGCCAATTTCTTTGTTATAAATAAATATTGTATCTGTTAGGTCTTCCACTTATTTTGTTCTTCCTATGTGTCATTCATTCGCTAGTGGATAAAACTGGAGGTACGCTTCACTTCGGTGATAAAAATCCGTCAGTAAAAAACATGGATATCCGGTTGGACACGCGACAACCCAAGATGTCATTAGATTGCTTGAAAACCTGAAGAGTTGTATAAAATACGTTGCTTATAAAACGCATGCTTGATCAATAGTGAACACTATAAATAGTAAATTTTGACATATGACATTTTGAGATGAGACTATCATTGATTGAGGTCACCCAGCAACAGATGTCCGTTCATTAAATAAATTTTTATCTAATTTCAGTGGTAGTCGCGAAAATTTACATAGTTTCCAGCACATGTTCAATTGCTTAACTGCCTTTGATAAGTGTGGAAATAGCGACTAACCGCGACTTCAGACACCACAGCGTACCTCAAAGCTGTAACTCCAAACTTCTTTAGGTTAGTTTACCATAGTTTAAGTAGTTTGTAAGCTACGGACTGATGACCACGCAGTTTGGTCCGATAGATTTACAAACATTTCAACATTTGAACCTATTTAGATCAGATCCTACTCACACATCAGACTACCTGAAAACTCGACGTTGCCCGGGATGTTTAATAACAGTCACACAAAGTGTTTGGACTTGTGCTTTGTAGATCAGCGAATAAAAGCTGCATTTGAAACGTCAGTAGATTTAAATCGAATATGAGCATCATAAAAATCAGATTCGCGGCTTTCTTTTATGACATTCGGAAATACACACCAATTTCTAAATTTACATCAATTACTCTGTAAATCGCATTTAATTGCGCGGCAGAGCATTCATCGAAGCGCTTTTATGATATCCCTCTGCCATTCCATTCTCCAATAGCTCGCGGGAAAAAGGATTAGTAATAACATTTGTATCACAGATTGTGCTTTGATTCCTCTCCAAATTGCGTACTTATATCATTGAAATATAGTTAATTTTCGTCAAGAAATATTTCGAATATCAATATATAAATGCAAGTAATTTATGAGCAAATATTTGTATATTTATTATTACTTTTGACAATTCACATACATATTTAGTCATCAGGGTCGAAGTAATAACCCCTATTTACTTAAAAAGACATTCCTCTCTAACAGTTTTTATATTGTAGGCTGCTAAACTTTCCTTCTACGTAAGTGGTCAGATTCTCATGCATCTTATTGCTTATGACGTCACGTCTTCCGAACTATGTGTCATAGGTGGTCCTCACCTTCACAGAAACTGTTACGTAGCGGTAAAGAATATGTGTACCATATTTGGTTGAAACTGGTCCAGTGGGTTAGTAGCAGATGTACAATATTGGCGTGTGCTGCAACAGTTTTTCCCACATTTAATTATTTATGAAGTCATATCTCCTGAACTAAGTACCGTACGTTATCCTTTACATCCGCACTGACCTTATTCTTTGTTTGAAGATCAAGTGTGCAATACTTAATCAAGATTGGAACTAAACTGTAGATTTCTATGCAATGGAGACACACGAAAACAAGGACGCTCTATTACATGGTGAGTCACTAACTACTGCCACCAAGAATAATTCCGAAAGTAGGATAGCAGCTGAAAGGTTTGTGGGACAAAAGTTGCATGGGACAACGGTTGCCAGAATATGACGCTGGTTTTTTGTTACTAGGTGGGGTCGCTTCAGAGATCTGGTCAACTTCTTTTTTTTTTTTTTCTTTTTTTTATGAGATGCTATAGTGTAGTACTGCCTTCCCGAACAGTGGCTATCGGGACGAATCCGATGATGTGTAACAGTAAGTTCTTTGAAGGTCAACGAAGGTAAAATAGGCATGAACTTCCATTTACCGAAGATGTTTGAAGTGACGACCATTGGTCTCAGTGCCATGCTGCAATCTTCTTATCATGGATTCAGTGGTATTCTGTATCACTTCGGCAATTATTGAAGAACATGCTCTGGCAATTTTCGATCGTATATCGTGTAAATAGTAAATATTCCCCGAATACGGCGTATGTATCTAATGTGCCGTTGACACGTAAACACTATTCGAAGGTTGTGCAATAAAACACTAATAGAAACGGAAAGAGTAGCAATGTCGAATGTGAATGATGTATTCCTTGGAAGAACAAGTCGATATGCTTCTCATTTACGGAGAATGCAAACGAAATTCAGTGAGAGCTAGAGACTTGCATGCTGAAAGTTATCCTCGCCCTACGTGTAGTACATTTAAATATGTATGTGACAAACTTAGAACAACTGTATCTTTAACGTATTGAAAACATATCCGGCAAATAAAAATTACTAATGAGGAAGCGGCAATTGGTATTTTTGCCACTGTGGTTCGAGATCCTTGTTTTAGTTAGCATGAAATCGCAACGGAATCTTGCATGAGCCACAGTAGTGTTGTTAGTGTTCCACATCGCCATAAATACCATCCTTACCATATCAGTCTCCACCAATAATTAAATGGTACGGATTGTGTACGTTGCATGGAATTCTGCCGATGGGCTCAATGTCAGTTTCAGACGGATGACACATTGATTAATTTGATTTGATTTGCTGACGAGACTACATTCACGAACCATGGAAATATTAATTTGCATTATTAAGCAACTGAAAATCCATGGTGGCTGCGGCAAGTTGCACAGCAAAGTCGGTAAATGTATGGTGAGGGATTCTAGAGGACAGAATTATAGGCCCCTATTTCGTCGAAGGAAATCTTAATTGTAGAATGATACCACATTCATGGAAGAAACATTAGGTCTGTTATAGGAAGAAATACAACTCTTCAAATGTTTGTAAAGCTTATGGGACTTCACTGCGGGGTCATCAGTACCTAAACTTACAATCTGCTTATGAACTAACTTATATCGTTTCCCAAATCGATGGATTGGACGCGGAGATGTTTCGTGGCCGGCTGGTTGCCCAGACTTGAAGCCTCTCGATTTTTTCTTTTGGGAGTTACTAAAGGATATTGTTCATAAAGAAATTCCAACTACACTTGAAGATACGCTAGAGAGAATTGTCGGAGCATGTCCTTCGACAAGTGCCGAAGTGATACGGAATACCATTCAATCCATGATAAGAAGATTGCAGTGCTGCATTGATCTCTTAAAACTACCTATTCCTCTTCTGATTTATTATCCTTCCTTTCCGTCAGCTGTTGCCTAAATCTACCTCTGAAATTCTAAAGAACTTCAGGTTCCTTCTATTTATCCAGATTCCATCTCCTTATATTCAGTTTCAGTCTACAGTTCATAACCAATAAGATATGGTCAGAATCTATATTTGCCCCTTGATAGGTCTCACAGTATAAAATCTGGTTCACATATCTACTTCCTACCATTATAAAATCTGTATGTTATCTTCCGGTGTCTCCTGGTCTCTTCCACGTACACAACCTCCTTTCATGATTCTTGAACCAAGAGTTTGTTATGATTAAATTATGTTCCGTACAAAATTCTACCCGGCGGTTTCCTCTTCCATTCCTTTTTCTCGGTCCATATTCACCTAGTATTTTTCCTTCCTTTTCCGACTACCGAATTCCAGTCCCCAATCACAATTAAGTTTTCATCTCCCTTAACTGTCTGAATAATTTCTTTTATAGATACTTCTTATAGAAAAATAAAAGAGACATTTGCATACAATAGAAATATTTATATGAATATCAAGAACTCAGATGGAAAATCAGTTCAGAGCAAAGAAGGGGAAGCCGAAAGGTGGAAGAGTATATACATGGGCTCTACAACGGAAATGAACTTAGAGACAATATTGAAGGAAGAGAAGAGGAAGCAGATGAAGATGAAATAGGAGATACTATACTGAGAGAAGAATTTGATAGAGCACTGAAAGACATAAAGCGAAACTTGGTCCCTGAAGATGACATCCTCTCAGAACTTCTGAAGTCTCTGGGAGAGCCAGTCATGACAAAACTATTTCACCTGATGTGTAAGATGTATGATACAGGGAAAATACCCTCAGACTTAAAGAAAAATGTAATAATCCCCATTCCACAGAAAGCAGGCGCAGATAGGTATGAAAATTACAGAACCATCAATTTAATAAGCCATAGTTGCAAAATTTTAACACGAATTATGTACAGGAGAATGGAAAAGCTGGTAGAAGCTGACCTCGGGGAAGATAATTTTGGATTCAGGAGTAACGTAGGAATACGGAAGGCAATACTCACTTTACGGCTTATCTTGGAAGATAGATTAAGGAAATGCAAACCTACATTTCTAGGTTTCGTAGATTTGGAGAAGGCTTTTGCCAATGTTGATTGAAAAACTAATTCTGAAGTCAGCTGGGATAAAATGTAGGGGACGGAAGGTTATTTACAATTTGTACATTAACCACACAGCTGTCATTAGAGCTGAAGGGCATGAAAGGGACACAGTGGTCGGGAAGGGAGTAAGACAGGGTTGTAGCCTTTATCCAGTGTTATTCAATTTGTACATTGAGCAAGCTGTGAAGGAAAGCAAAGAGAAATTTGGGTGAGGAATAAGAGTTCTGGGTGAATAAATAAAAACATTGCGTTGTGCTGATGATATTGCAATTCCGTCAGAGACAGCAAGGGACCTGTAAGAGAAGTTGAAAGGATTGGATAGTATGTTGAAAGTAGCGACCTGTAAGAGAAGTTGAACGGATTGGATAGTATGTTGAAAGTAGCGTATAAGATGAACATTAGCAAGTGCAAAAAAAGGGTAATGGAATGCAGTCTTTGAAAATTAGAAGGAATTAAAATAGGTAACGAACCAATAAATATGGTAAAGAGTTTTTTTTTTTTTTTTTTTTTTTTTTTTTTTTTTTTTTTTTTTTTTTTTTTGGCAGTAAAATAACATATAATGGCCGCAATACAGAGGACATAAAATGCAGATGGCAATGGGAAGAAAAGCATTTTCGAAAGAGAGAAATTTGTTATCATCGAATATTAATTTAAGCGTAAGGAAGTCCTTTCTGAAGGCAATTGTGTGGAGTGTTGCCTTGTATAGGAGTGGAACATGGAAGATAAACAGTGTGGACAGGAAGAGAATTGAGGCTTTTGAAATGTGGTGCTACAGAAGAATATTGAAGGTTAGGTGGTTGGATCACGTAACTAATGATGTGGTACTGAACAGAATTGGGGAGAAAGGAAATCCTGGCATACCTTGACTAAAAGAAGAGATCGATTGATAGGACACATTTTATACATCAAGGTTTTGTGAATTTAGCGTTGGAGGAAAGTGTGTGGGGTAAAAATCGCAAAGGAACAAATGAACACAATAAGCAGATTCAAATAGACGTAGGTTGCCGTTCTTATGAAGAGATGAAGAGGCTTGCTCAGGATAGAGTAGGCTGGAGAGCTGCATCAAATCAGTTTCCGGACTGAAGACCATAACAACAACGACAATAACAACACAGTCTTCTATCAATATTTGCTTTTATTTTCATCCTTTAAAATTTATAATTTTAGTAATCATGAATAGTGACGCCATTATATCCAATACGAAATAATCTTATTTGCTGCTCTGTATTCATCTTCCTTTTTAGTTCGTGCGTCTTGTGCCTTTCACTTACTTTTTTCTTTTCGTTTCCTATTCCGTTGCTTGATACGCAATCATCTCGTCATCTTCAGTTGTACCGGACGTCAACAGGTTGTTGATCACGAATATTCTTGGCGCTCCTCCTCTCGCTAACTTTTACGTAAACGTCTCATACCATTCACTCGACAACACGCCGGTACTCTGATAAGAGTAGCTTACTTACAAAAAGCAATCAGGCCACAAAATACGCCAACCAAAATCTCATAGCTACATATTTCAATTTTCTAGTTACGTCATTGGTGACTTAGATCTTTTTAAGCAATAGTCCGTAGTATACAGAACAAGCGAAAGCTAATGAGATATCATAAAAAAGCTCTTTCCATTTTCCGGTCACGTAATCGATTACGTCACTTCCGTCACTTTTCGTTCTCACTTTATTTTTTTTTCTGACCGACAGAGCATAGATATCTCCATGTCAAAACAGATGGGTCAGCAGGAATTTATAGTTAACTAGTGAGAGTGGAACTAGTTGTGCTAGTTAACAGTATGCAGCCAGTTTGGAAATGTCAGTATTTGCTGCAGTTCTCAACTCGTCACGTTGATACATGAGAGAAAGAATTACAGGTAGTAAACAATGGCGCCTTGCGTTTGAGCACATCTTTACTTATTCTAGATTGATGTTTCTTCCGTGCAGGTACGTGAAATCGGATGGCGTCAATTACCTCACGATAGAAGCGATTCAAACCAGCCTCCGTACATCCTAATTTATATTTTCCATTATTTCCCTAAAATCACTCCAGGTAAACTCCAGAGTGATTGCTTTCAAAGATCATGGCCGATTTCCTTCCCTATCCCTATTGAAAACTATCCGAATCCATCCTCGGTCTCTAGTGTCCACGATGTCAATGGGACGCTAAACCCTAATCTTCCTTCTTTTCTTCCTCCCAGTTTACCCAAAATACTTCAGAGGTCCGGCGGAGTGACCATCATGTCCACCGGATGTATTTCGATGGATTTCTGCGTGTGGTAGCATGTGAAACCAATTGTGTATGTGGTGAACTTCAGAAACCTTGCACACATTAATGCTACTAGACGTTTTCCTTACACGAAGCATATAACCGACTTCTCACAAACATATTCATTATTGAGCCACTTAATGTACCAGTTACCACATACAAGTTCCGTTTGGTTATATGAAACAAATGTGTACAGCTGTAGAAAAAATATTTATTATACAAAAATCTACAACTGTTAAACTGCAGGGTGTCCAGAAAAGGGCTTCCGTGATTTCAAAATTAAATATCTCGAAAACAAAGATCGATAGAGGAATGCAGTAAACGGTATGTTTATTGTGAAAGCTGTAAGAAGTTTATACAGCAGTTTGAAATAATAGTTACAAAAGCTGCTAACAGATGGCGCTGTACGCTGTACAGCTCATATCAGCATACATAAGTGAAATAATCGTATGAAAACACTATTTGCAAACAATCACATCACAATGTTTTCAAAATGTTCACCATTGGCACTACAGAGGTGGCGCAAACGAAGAATGAAATACGCCATCACATTTCGTAGTGTCTCCACCGAAATGGATTCACATGCCACAGAGATCGCCGATTCAAGCTCGTCCAGCGTGGCGGGATGCTTCGGGTAAACCATCTCTTTCACTGTGTCCCACAAAAAAAGTCACAGGGAGTCAAATCCGGCGAATATGGAGGCCAATCCATGCCTGCCTCAGTAAATTTGGAATATTCCAAAGCAATAACTCGAATCCCGAAGTATTCCTCACGAAAGCGAAACACTTGTTCGGTCCGATGTGGTCGGGCTTTATCTTGCATAAACCATTCAGTACCTGGTCGATCCTCTAACGCATGCTGTGTGGCGACAAATTGTTCCAAAATTGCGACGTAACGTGCACCAGTGACCGTTTCTCGAATGAAAAAAGGGCCAATAATGCCTCTGCTGCATACTGAAGCCCACAAAGTAACTTTAGGGGAATACAGTGGTTTCGCTTCACACCAATATGGCTTTTCGAAACCCAAAATCGCCACTTCTGCCTATTCACGTATCCATTCAGGTGGAAGTGTGCTTCATATATAAACCAGATGCAGCCAACATCAAATCCTTCACTATCAATCATTATGAACATCTGATTAGCAAAGCCAACCCTTTGTTGCACAGCTCGTAAGGGTATGGCCTGGTGCCAGAAAAACGCGTTGTTCAATGGAGTACACGGTTTTAATCTCTTCCTTCGGTACGCTAACCACCTTTCATGTTTCAATAGTGGAACTGATCGCTCTGGGCTTCGGATCACTACTTATACTAGGTATTACGTATGGCGACTACAGCTGCCGGCCGCGGTGGCCAAGGGGACTGAGGCGCTTCAGTCACGGTCTGCACGACCACTACTTCCGATATTTTGTACACACTTGTCATAGCGTGGCACAAGTTTTTGTATACCTTCTTAATAGAAAGTTGCCACATATGTATTCAATCATGTGGTAACTGGTAACATGTCATTATCGTTGAAGTGTTGACAACAATGAATGTCGCTAGGAGTCTGCGGTTGTGCTTAATCTTTTCTTCAATTGTGTGAATCAGTTCAAAATGTTCAAATGTTTGTGAAGCTTATGGGACTTAACTACGGGGTCATCAGTCCCTAAACTTACAAACTACTTATGAACTACTTACGAACTAGGACGGCACAAATATCCATGCCCGAGGGGGGATTCGAACCCCCGACCGTAGTGGCCGTGCAGACCGTGACTGAAGCGCCTCAGTCCCCTCGGCCACCGCGGCCGGCGTGAATCAGTTGATCAGTAACCAGAGACGGGCTTCCATTTAGTTCTTCATCGTGCACTTGATCACGTCCTTCATTGAACCGTCTGACCCATTTTCTAACCACTGAATCACTCACAGCATTTTGTCCATAAACCTCGCAGATTTGACGATGAATTTCCTATGGTTTCATTTTCTTTGCACTTAGAAAACGAATCACAGACCTCATTCACACGCCGCGCCATTTTCAATTACGGCTAATATTATAAAGAGGCACTACAAAGCACACGTCTGCAGCAGCGATCTTAAAATGGCGTACATGTCTTCTCCTTGAGACAGAGTAACTGCCGCATATGCTCGGAACTACGATCGTAGCGCTGCCGCGGATATAAATAGAAACGGAACTTACTTTGCGGACGACCCTCGTATATAAAATGTTATGTCTCTGACAGTTTCGATGCATACGGATACACTTCGACATGTTACAGCTTCTGAACGTTGCTTCATAACTACGTCATCACAGCAGCATGTTTTACGATCAACGACTATTTTGACTATGCATATATGCTGCAAGTATTTTGTTAATGACGTTGCCTAGTGGCAGATGAATTTTGAAAAGGTATGTACCGTATTTGACGGAGTATAAGACGCACTTTTTTCCTACAAAAATTGGTCCAAGGAGGAGGTGGAGGAGGAGGAGGCTTGGAGTTTAACGTCCCGTCGACAGCTTGGTGATTAGAGACGGAGGTTACGCTCGGAGTGTTTGGGTAAGGATGGGCAAGGAAATCGGCCGTGCCCTTTCAAAGGAAGCATCACGGCATTTGCCTGGAGTGATTTAGGGAAATCACGGAAAACCTAACTTTGGATGGCCGGAGGTGGATTTGAACTACCATCATTCCGAATGCGAGTCCAGTGTGTTACCATTGCGCCACCTCGCTCGGTAAAATAAATAAATAAATAAAATAAAAAAGAAATAAATAAATAAATAAAATCAAAAATTAAAAAAATGGTTCAAAAACTAGATGCGTTTGATACGCCGGTTGCCAGTTAAAGTAGGTACCTACAAGTTCGATTTCTCTTAAGGGATTTCAAAAAATGGTGTAAAATACGGGAAATAATGTTTTAATGGGTATAATTTGCTTTAAGTTTGTTTCTTACATTTTCCTGGTTTTTATTTGATATACTGGGTGATCAAAAAGTCAGTATAAATTTGAAAACTTAATAAATCACGGAATAAATGTAGATACAGAGGCAAATATTGAATATTGGCACATATTCTTGGAATGGCATGGGGTTTTATTAGAACAAAAAGAATTCAAAACATCTCCGAAGGATGGCGCTGGACAGAAAAACGTTAGTGACTGCGAATGAAAATCGTGTGTAAAAGGAGCTGTAAGGAGAGAGAGATTATCAGATGCACCAGCAGTCGCAGCATGTTGACGTTACCTGAAAAGGCGCTTTTAGTGAAGCTGTATTGTCAGAATGGGGACTGTGCTAGTTTAGCTTTACGATCCTATCGCCATAGGAAGGAGATTCGAACGGGTAAAGGTCCGTTGACAAATGCAGCTGTGGCGAGAATGATTTCGAAGTTCGAAGCCACGGGTTGTTTAGACGATAGACCCCGTAGTTGCCGACTGAGCACAAAGCGTAATGCTGCTGACAGTTCAGAAAGAAATGGAGACTGTAGCGGGTTCGTCTATGCACGGGGATTCAGCGCTTGTGCAGTCACACGTCGCACCGGCATTCCATACACTACTGTTTGGTAAGCAGTTAGGCGTACCCCTCCGATGCTATCCTTACAAAATCCATCGGCATCATGAACTGTTACCTGGTGATTTAGTAAAGCGGAGGGCATTTGCGCTATGGGCGTTTCAAAAGATGGCGGAAGATGACGATTGGTTGAGTAATGTGTTGTGGACCGACGAAACTCATTTCACGCTCCGAGGGTCTGTCAACGCCCACAACTGCATAATTTTGGCTACCGAAAAACCTAGAACTGTCGTGGAAACTCTATTGCACGACGAGAAAGTCACGTTATAAGTTGGATTTAGCACATCTACCGTTACCGGGCCTTTTTTCTTCGAGGAACTGCGTGATTCCGGTTTTGTATCTGCTACCGTGACGGGTGAGAGATACGCCGATATGTTACAGAATCGCATCATCCCCAGCCTGGCTTATAAACACCTGCTGGAACGTACGATTTTTTTGCGGGATGTCGCTCCACCCCACATTGCTTGACGCGTGAAAGATCTCTTCGCTCCTCGTTTAGTGCTGATCGTGTGTTCAGCCGCCAATTTAGTCATGCTTGGCCTCCCAGGTCCCCAGACCTCAGTCCGTGCGATTATTGGCTTTGTGGCTACCTGAAGTCGCAGGTTCATCGTGATCGACCGACATCTCTAGGGATGCTGAATGACAACATCCGACGCCAATGCCTCACCATAACTCCGGACATGCTTTACAGTGCTGTTCACAACATTATTCCTCGACTACATCTATTGTTGAGGAATGATGCTGAACATATTGAGCATTTCCAGTAAAGAACATCATCTTTGCTTTGTCTTAATTTGTTATGCTAATTATTGCTTTTCTGATGAGATGAAGCGCCAACTGTCGGACATCTTTCGAATTTCTATGTTTTTCGTGTTTTTTTGTTTTTTTTGTTTTTTTGTTTTGTTTTTTTTTTTTCCTTTTCTAAATAAACCACATGTCGTTCCAAGCATGAGTGTCAATTATTGCCTCTCTATCTACATTATTCCGTGATTTTTTAAGGTTTCAAATTTATACTGCCTTTTTGGTCACCCGGTATGTACCCGTCAAGAGTTTTATTATGTAATAAAGGTTTTCTGAATTTCGTACTATTTTTAGTTTCAAGCGTAACTAAAACTGGTAACTTCACAGGAAGTAGAAACTTTCGACGAAATTTCATTCATCATAATCGATTTTTCGGCAGTCCTGTCACGGTGTCATTCATTATTTGAGTAATGAAACGCTGCTCACGTATTTGTTCATGTCTCGCCTGACGATATTTGAGAATTTATTCGTATTCTTGCGTGCAAATATGTACGTAAGTATTTTGTGATGTTTTCACAGCCTCTGCGTCTCACAGTTCTTGTATTTTTGAGGTTATAACATGCTGTGCCTCATAAGAATACACCGACCAAGACACAGACGCAAACCATCCATCATTCTCTTAATTTATGGGACATCACAATAATAGTTACATAAATATTTGTGCATCACAACAAATTCTCAAAACGCGTCATTTTGAACATGAAGTTTGCGATCTGATACTCGGTGCGACGTCTAAACGGAGCATAGCAGAGCCACCTAGGTGTCAATGTCGTACGCCTTCACGACGCTCTCATCAACCATCGCGTCATAGTCGACGCGCATTGTAAACAGTGATAGGCGAAATATCCGTATGAATAAGCGCAAACTGTCAAGAAACTCGACTGCGTAAAGTTTATGAACACTACTTGAAGGCATTGCCTTAGATATTTGGTTTACCTGAACAAATTTATAATAATTATGTTGCAATTGACGTATTAAGTGTGATTCATTTTTCTTTACTAAAAAAGAAGTCTTAAAAGTGAGGTGCGTCCTATACGCCGGTGCGTCTTATATGCCGGCAAATACGGTATTTTAGTTTCGTGATTTGCACATTTAGTAGTTAAGTCGTCGTAATCCAAAGCTCTATTTTACTGTTTCCTTTTTTTCAGAACTTGAATGGGATAATGTCGTCCCGGAACATGTCGTGAAGGCACAAAAATTTAATATATCTGACGACTGGTGCGTGATTTGCCTCAAGACAAACGGTTTTACGAAAAAATGTTCAAATGTTTGTTAAGCTTATGGGACTTAACTACGGGGTCATCAGTCCCTAAACTTACAAACTACTTATGAACTACTTACGAACTAGGACGGCACAAATATCCATGCCCGAGGGGGGATTCGAATCCCCGACCGTAGTGGCCGTGCAGACCGTGACTGGAGCGTCTCAGTCCCCTCGGCCACCGCGGCCGGCACGGTTTTACGATCGCGTCAAAACAGACTAAATAATATACATATTTGGTTTCTGAAAGGTAAACCTGGTTTGAAAACTTTCCTTCATTTTTAATATGGAATTCGTAGTTCCTACATGATATGTACGGCTATAGTAAAATCCTAATTGTTATCGTGTAGTAAAATTGATGCTACTTTTCGTGTTTCGTGTCGTATTTGTAGTCACAATTTTAATGAGTAGTAGCGTGTTAACTAATGCCACAGAAGGACAACTCCGATAGCTAACATATCAAAGAGTAAACCCGCTGGGTAAACCCTAACGATGACTTTGACGGAGCGTCGTACACAAGGAAACGGCATCAAGGCTTTTATGCTTATCCTTTGCATAGGACACTCTCCCGCGCGCAACGACACACACACACACACACACACACACACACACATACACACACACGCAGTCAGATGCGGTATTCTCAATGAGAAGCTGATTGTGGTCTGTTCCTCTTCCCACGCTATCCATTGAGTAACTGAGGCGGTCGCACCCAAAAGATGAGTTATTGTGCCTCTATCTGGGGGCACGGCCGTACCATCCTTTTCTCAAAGCAGTCCACGGCACTATCGACCCCCCTCACCCCCCCCCCCCCTGAATCTCAGTTGTGGATAAAGCTAGAGGTCTGACTTTTCAGTTACCAGGAGTATCTACTATAACTAGCTACATTTTCAAATTATGCTACTCTACACCTTATAGTTTACGAAATATTATCAGTCACTCTGACTCACCGATCATCAAAACTCTAACGTATGTAGGTAGTGTTTAGCCGGTAATGGAAAGAAAGTTAGAAACACCTGAAATATTAATTCCGTTCACGAACACATTTTCGCTTGACGGAATAGTGTCTGCTATTTGGCGTTACGAGATTTGTATTGTTTTTGTGGTAAAGCGTTGGGTTCACGACCGGCTGGTCGCGGGTTCGATTCCTCGTGGCGTATTTTTGTTCTCATTTTTAACATAACCGTCACCTTTCTTTAAGTGAAGAGTCGTCAGAAATGGCATGTGGCACCTGACTAGAGAATGAAGAATAACTGCTAAGATACAGCTTAAATTGCAGCAAATGGAAACAGTACCAGTGACACATTCCAGCTTGATTACAGCTATAAATGAGAAAACTGTTGCTCGTAATGTCGAAAATTCCGTCACATGACGCGGGGCAAAAACGTTAGACCGGGAGAAAAAATGTTAGACGCTGGTTTCAAACCACAACACGGCATAGATGTGGAGATGCCATTGTACGCGAACTTGAAAATTGAAGTACCGATTTTCTACGATAATTTTATGAAGAGGCTAATGAAACTTACATAAGATGGTTTGCTGTCTATGTGCACAATACAACAATCATGTATGTAGATAGCCAATAAGAGTGGTAAAACGCAATAGATGTTTTGACGATTTAAATTCTCCATCTCTAAGAAAAAGTGAACGTCAAAAAAAGAAGTGCTACCAACTACTGCCCTAGGGACGATCGATATTAGAAAAAGATCGATGGTAACAACAATGTTCACATAAATTCAAAGATATGGATGTACGATGAACATCGAAAGGAAAACAT
Source organism: Locusta migratoria (assembly GCA_026315105.1). Taxonomy (NCBI): domain Eukaryota; kingdom Metazoa; phylum Arthropoda; class Insecta; order Orthoptera; family Acrididae; genus Locusta; species Locusta migratoria. Next base: position 214,208,504 of record CM048745.1, on the reverse strand, counting down.
CGACGTCCAAGAATATAAATGTTTTGGATGCCAAAACAATCCTCGGCAGAACCAATGACACCAATTACTAAACTGGCACTACCGAAAACAGTATTATTGGTCTCCCTGTCACTTTAAACAAAGTATCTACAATTATTTGTATAATAGTCATAATAAAGAGGGATAAATTGATCTAATAACGCCACATTTACTTACGGCGTTGGCGTAGTGTGCATTGTTGGCAACGAAATGTTCGCTTTATGAGGGGTCTGTCAATGCAGAGCAGGAACAAAATTAATTATTTACTTCATGGTCAACACGAAAGACTATGCCTCTTATTCTACATGATTGGTTCTCCGAAGTGTCTCGTTCGTCGTCGCTGCCAATTTCAGCACACTACGCCACCACTGTCGTAAGTAAAATTCTATCGTGTACTAGACAGAGATATAGTATACAAAACAGAACACACATTTATATTCATCTATCTCGTTTGTGGCTTGGCATCTTAGGCTATTATTATTATTATTATTATTAGATCATCGAGTTAAATCTTCAGTAGGGAAATATCGATAGTCCGATGTTTTCAAACCATCGATGTGCCACAGACATATATTAACTTTAAGTCTATGATGGTCTATGGGTTGTATGTCTGTGGATCGGCCTAGCGCCACTTGCATTTTTTGTACATTTTATATTTTTGATGGAATCTGGTTTTCAGCGCTGTCGACACACCCAACATCCCGAACAGACTTTCTCACTCGGAATGTTTGCAGTAAATCACACCACATATCCTTGATATAAGAAAAGTTATTAAAAATTACAACTTTTGTGTCTACATCTGCATTGCACAAGCCACCTTACGGTGTGTGACGCGGTGATAGAGTATCATTGCTACTTCCTCCTATTCCAGTTGCGTATGGTTCGCGCAACAAACGACTGCCGATGTGCCAAAGTGTGGGCTTTAATTTCTATACTTCTACCCTTGTGTCTTTTCTCTCCAAAAAACGTATGCTCTCGGAATTTTGACAGGAAGCACTATTGCCACTGGAATTCCCCGATCATCTCTGTACTGCCTTCAGGCTCACTGAATAAGTCAGAAACGAAACGTTCTGCGCTCCGGTGCTGTGGAAACGCTACATTAAACTGATCCTACACTGACGAACAATACTCAAGGCCTAACGAGTGTTCTGTAACTTACTTCTATTGTGGACAGACTCTTCCGATGAATCTCTGTATGGTATCTGCCTCACTCACGATTAATTTTATACGGTATTTCCAATTCAAATCGGTCCTTATGCCAACTCGCAGTTATGTTATGGAAGTAACTCCTTTCAGAGTCTAGGGACTGATGACCATAGCAGTTTGGTCCCTTATGTTGAACATTTTGAACTATTGAATCCAGTCACACAGTTGAAGCATTTTGTTCATCAGGCGTTGGTGCGAAACCGTTTCTAGTGCCTCACGGAAGTCAAGAAGCACGGCATCTAGAGAATGTTCAAATGTTTGTAAGTCTCTGATATTTACAAACTACTTAAACTTACCTAAGTAAAAAACACAAACACAAACAAACACAAAAACACACACACAAACTCAAACACGCACAAACACACACACATGCCCGGGGAAGGACGCGGCCGGGAGTAATCGCGCGCTCCGCAGCAAGGCGTCTTAGAGCGCTCGGCCTTGATGGCATCTACCAGAGAACTATACTCGTAGCTGCTGTTACCTTACGTTATAGCATCGTTACATGACAAATATTTCGCTGGCAATTTTGTCGGTACTTCTTTTCCTATGTATCAGAGGTCTACGACTGTTTATAAATATGTCCTCCGTGTTTCGTATATTGGACACCCTATAGTTTTTACCTTCATGCAAGGTGACAAGCTTCTACGTACGTCTTCCCTGAATGTCGTCTTGGAGACTACTTCTGGCAACTGCATTCGTAGTTTCGTCAGCGCTCTCTCACTGGAGATTAGTGCACTAGCTCCTTTCCTATTTGAATATTGTAGGACCCTAACGGTAACGCCCATGCTAACTTACCTGTTCTGTGAGAAGTTAGGAATCAAATTCGGCTCAGTAGTACAATTTCAGTACTGTAACTCTAACAGCTGAAAATCAGGTGAAAATATTTTAAAATAGGGAGATACGTTTCTACTGCCATTCACAAAGGTTATTTATCTGTGAAGCTACGGATGCATGTACAAAACAAAATAAACTGGTTACTATTTCAAAAGCCATTGCTGCAAGTTTAACCCATTTCTCACACTGTGAAATAGGACTGTCAATGCCTTTACGTAAAAATTCTTACGAAATCATGTTCGTCCATTCTTTCGACCGAAGCGTATGTCCATGCATCAGTAAGACATTAGAAACCATTCCTAGTAAGAAACTCAGCTGCCGTTTACTCTCGTGACATTTTGCGAGCCATGGATAACGGGAAATAAGTATGCTGCTGATTTTTTTTAATTCCGAAAGGCGTACCACACTGTAGACTACTGAAGGTACGAGCATTTGTAATACTTTTCCAGTTATGAAAGTGGCTCGAAGACTTCGTAATTAATAGAATCCAATACGTTGTACTCGGCGGAGAGTATTTGTCAGAGTCAAGGGTATCGTGTACAAGGAGAGGGGGATAGGACTCCGAATAATTTTATGTACATTAATTATCTGACGGACAGAGCGAGTAGCAATCTGAGGCTGTTTGCTAATGATGTGGTTTATGGGAAGGTGTCGTCATTGAATGACTGTAACAGGATGCAAGATTATGTAGCGAGCTTTAAATGTTGAAAATGTGAGATGCTACAGATGAATAGGAAAAACAACCCCATAATGTTCGAATTAGCATTAGTAATGTGCTGCTTGACAGGGTGGCGTCAATCTACATCTACATACATACTCCGCAATCCGCCGTAAGGTGCGTGGCGGAGGGTACCACTACTAGCCATTTCTCTTGCTATTCCACTCGCAAATAGAACGAGGAAAAAAAGAATGCCTATATGCCTTCGTACGAGCCCTAATTTCTCTTATCTTGTCTTTGTGGTCATTAGGTGAAATGTAAGTAGGCGGCCGGAAGATCGTACTACACTCAGCTTCAAATTCCGGACCTCTAAATTACCTCAACAGAATTTCTCGAAAAGAACGTCGTCTTTCCTCCAGCGATCCCTATTTGAGTTCCCGGAGCATTTCCGTGACACTTTGCAACCTAATTACATAGTGGTGCATTGTCAATTTACATGTCAAAAATGTTGTGTCTGAAACAGGTACTGTATTTTTTTAAACATCTGTAATTCTCTCACGTGTTTTAATTATGTTAAAATTACATTGTAAATATTCACCTTTTCTACAGACGGACCGATGATGGTAACAATGTATTACCGAAACTAGTCATCCAGACAATAAAATAGTGATCTTGGCAACAATTGGTACTAATTATTTAAGATCGCCCCTTAAAAGATGATAAAATTAGCAATTTAACTGTTCTTCAGATAAGTACAAGCGGGTGACAACTAACTGTAAATAATACTAGTTACAAGTTGGTGACTTACATCATAAAAACCAGTCATCAGTAAATACATGACTGTAAAACTGCGAATGGTTGAAATGTGCTAAATTTAAACCACTGTGTAAGAAAGGAAATAAAGAAATTCCATCAACTTTAGGTCCAATTTCACTTTTGTCGGCATTGTCAAAAATTTTGGAAAAGATAATGTACAGTCTCCTTCCTAAACATCTGACCACTAATAAAATATTATGCATGTCATAATTCGGATTTGTAGAGGGACCTGATATTGACAAGGTTACCTACACAAACAGTAAGAACGTACCTAATTCATTAGACAATAAATTACAGGCCAAAGGTAAATTTTGTGAACTGTCAAAGGCATTTGACTGTGTAAATCACAATATCCTTTTGAGCAAATTAGAATATTACGGTATAAGAGGATATGCTGCAGAACGGATCAAATCATATATCTCTCTAACAGGAATCAAAGGGTGTCCAGAGGAAACAGACGTATACCGAACTATCTGGCCCCTGCTTTTTCTTTCATCAGCAACATTACCAGATTTGCAGATGACGCAAACATCGGAATAAAAAATTAAATACAGTCTTAGAAAGGTCGGCTAATGAACTTTTCATAGACATTAATAAATTGATCCTAGCCAGTTTTCTGTCGCTAAATCTTGAAAAACCACAGTGTCCGGTTTAGGACTTGTAAAAGCTTTCCTGCCACCATATTCCTAAAGTACGAAAACCAGGAGATAGAAGAAGTTGAAAGTGTCAAATTCTTGGGATTACAGCTTGACAATAAATTTAACTGGGATTAACGTAAATGCAAGGCATTTCGTTCTTTTGCCACCAGTGTCACACATCACAGGTAGTAAACTGTTTCGCTAAAGTAAAAAAAAAAAAAAAAAAAAAAAAATTAAAAAAAAAAAAAAAAAAATTAAAAAAAATGATAACGAACGCAATATTTTAGTTTCTTTACTGGAATTTAACGGGCTGCTGAATCCCTGTTTTGATACAGTATGTAACCGCGGCGTTGCGGAATTTTCCTAGTTTGTTAGAGAAAGCAACCTTCCCCGGATGCATTGCGACAGCGACATTTCTATTACTGCAATGGCTGTGTGCAAAATGACGTTTATTGTTTGGAACAACGGTTCAAAGGGGCGGTGTACATATGCGAGGAGATACTGCAGCGGACGAGATAACAGAGTTGGGAACTGCGCAGTTTGTGCTGTGTTTACCAACATGCGGGGCCGTAACCCGAGGGAGTTTGTCCTAGCCAGAAAGTCTGTATATTTGCTCTTGCAGCTGCTTCCTTGAGTAACTCATAAGGAGATAAGGTTACGAGGATCGCCCTCTGTTTCAAATGTTGCAAGAGGGTTTCGTCATGCTGTCTATTTCTCACTTCTAGTCACCGTAACTTTGTATTTATACAGTATTTGGTGGAATTATAATCGCACGACAAGAGAAGCCACATCGGCATAGACATAACAGTCGCGCCGAAAATTATATATCTATATAGCCATTTTGTAGGTACCATTCTATCTTTCGTATGAGTGATGCATGGAAGTTACGTATACTAAGCGTGTTTACTACCTTGGCATCATTTGGTACACAACCTATTGCTGTCATTTTAAGAGTGTGACAAGTGCTGCGACGTTGACGTTGACGACAGTCTACCGACTCCATCGAGAGTGACTTTTTTATCGACGTCGAAGTTGCCTTATGTATCAGTTGTATTAATGCGACAGTGAAAACCTATTTTGATTATGTAAGACACAAGGTGATCTGAAATTGTAAATAATGAATCTAAACTTCTAACAAGTTCAGTTGTGTGCTAACTTGCGTGCGCTTTTTGGCCGAGTAATTTTAATTTTATTAGTCCCGGAGTATAACTTTATTAATAGAGTGAACGGAACAACGGATTTTAATATTCACCCAGTGATAAAACAAAAATTGTAAAGTTAACTGGTTCTTCACTAATAAATTGAAGCCGTGGTGGAATGGCCGAACATTCTAAGGCAACTTGCTACGGAGCGCGAAGCTGATCGCCGTCGGAGGTTCAAGTCTTCCCTCGGGCATGGGTGTTTGTGTTGTCCTTAGCATAAGTTACTATAAGTTAGTTTAAGTAGTTTGTATGCCCAGGGACTGAAGACCAACGTAATTAAGTCCCTTATATTAACAAACATTTGAACTTTTGAATTAATTGAAGAAATCAACAGGATGTAGTTTCTTTTCATTCTTAGAACAAGCCTGAAGGCGAAAACTCACTATCTCTCACAAGTAATAGATATGTTACCTTGTCAACGTCAGTTGCCACAGAAACTATGACATTATCGAACAGCTTTTATTATTTTCAGCCAAAAGAACCAGTTTTCTTTCCGTAAGAAGAATTCTTTTATTATCTTCACACTTAAAAATCTTCGGCTCAAATAAATAAAGTTGTACATCAATAAATGAATATTTGCAATTCGAGTGGCCACAGACTCAACTCTCCTAGTACCCAAGTACCAGGTGGGGTACAATGACTCCACGTGGTACTGCATCATCTCTAGTTCATTTGAGAAATGCAGTAAAGCTATTACCCTGTAGCCGCCATCTAGACCACATCGTAAATTCAATCAAACAACGCATGCCAGTGCTTTGTTAGAGATACACGAAGACCAAATGGAAATACTGCGTAAGACCATCACAGTCAGTAAAACGGTGTTATTTCTGTGACAAAGAAATATAGGAAAGTTTTTCTTTGTCGTGGGAAGAAATAAGAATATACAATGCCCTCTTTCTGTTCAAAGGAGGGAATAATAAAATGTTCCTTCTGTTATTTTGCTATTATTTATTTATTTATTTTTAGTTTAGTTTGTGAGATTGTGTCGATGACGAGCGTTGTATTTATTTTTAGTTCCAGTTTGATGAGGTTTCAAACCATATCCTTTTATAAAGCTTGAATAAGGTGTAGGAATACTTCCGTTTGCCTTTCGAACCTTTTTGTTAGCATTGCACCCTATTTTGTGATACTCCCTAATAAAGTAGTATTTCTCCTTGAAAACTATATCCCCGCTACTTTATATTTTCAACATATGTGCTCTGTAATTTGTGATTCCTATTTGTATATTTTTAGTCTAAATTCGGGAAACATGGTGAAAACAGCTACATTTTTATAATAAAACTTGGCGTTGTAACGAAACTCAGTTTACGCTGAAGGAACATAAGTAAAAGTGCAGTGAGAGATATTGACCTCCCCCTGGAATAAAGAAAGTTAATCGTAAATTAGCCGCTTGGGAATGTCCGTGTAGTCAAAGGCCCACTTTACGTTTTCCTGCAGTTTTATGATTTTGTCCAAAGATATCAGACAAAACTAGTGTAAATACGAATAATAAAAAATATGGGCAATGCTATTACGACTCTACTATTGAGATAATATCTATGCACTCGACACGTAGACTACTATTCTCTGACCTATTTTAACAAACAGACAAATTTAATTGATATTTGAGTTTAGCTTTGAGAAACACTCATTGAACTTTTACCTCATTAAACAATTATTTTCATTAATCTCCCATATTTTCATTATCTTTTTCCGTTAAAATATTATCACCTGTCTTGCAGTGGTTGTTTGTCCTCTTTTTCGTGTTTATTTTCTTTGACTATACTGGTTTACTGAATGTTGTCAGCCATAGGAGATATAAAAATAAAATAGCTAGCTTATCATACAGGATTTTCTGGAACAACGCATCAGGCCAAGCTAAGGTTTTCAGAGCCGAAAAACGTGCGATACGTATCATTTGTGCTATCAAGTCAAAAAGTCCTGCAGAGGACTATTTAAGGAACTGGGGATATTAAGTTCTGCTCCCCAACACATTTATTGTCTAATGGAATTTGGCATTAAAATGCATCTTGTTTTTAAACCAATAGCTCAATTCATGAGACGAATACTAGAAATAAGAATAACTTTCACAAACTTACTCTGGCTCAGAAAGGTGTCCAGTATTCAGCAATAAACATTTTCAATAACATACCAGCAGTCACAAAAAATTTAACTCGCAATAAAGTTCAGTTTGAAAAGAGTTTAAATGTGAATATTGTGTTTAGTCTTACTTAAGTACTAATCTTGTACAGTAATGTGATCATTGTAAATAAATGTAAAAAATAAAATATTTGCACCTAGTACATTCAACATTTAGTACTTAGTCTTATGTCCTTTAAAATGTAAATATTCTTAAGATGTTGTTTTTTCTGAGCAATTCCACATCCACAAGGGCAATTACATTTGGGGTCCGTAGAAGGTACGTACATTAACACACCTGCTCTCATTTTGTAAGTATTTATTGCGTTTTTTTTCTGATATGTTCTATATCCAAAAGAATCTCCTGAGTTTGGATCTACTGGACGGAAAGTTACATCTAATCTAATATTTACATAAATTCAAGTGACAGTGTCAAATCTCTTATTTTAGTAAATATTTCTCAATCGGTGCGAGTTATGTAAATAATATAAGAGAGCATAGATATAGAGAATTTTCTCTTCTACAAATTCGTTTATTCAATTTTCGTTTCAGATGAACGTCTAAGTCATCATTTTCATTGAAAATTAGCTGTCAAAAGGCGATCGCAAAGGCCAAGTTTTAGTATTATTGCTGTAACCTAAAGTAGGGCAATAAAACAGTAGTAATAATACGCACATAATGCTGAACGACTGTACATTTAACAATATAGGTAGAAGATGGACAAAACTAACAAATGACACTAGACAGAAAAACATTTATTTGTATGAAGACTCACATTTTTTTTTCACATAGGCGTAATTTCTAAAATAACTATGGATGGTGAGCAGTGAGTGGGAAACGCTTGCACAGTTCAACTTTCCACTAGAGACTGTATCCTCGGTAATTACAGCTTACACAGAACAAGGCAAAGTATCATTGGCGAAGGGGAATAATGGGCGACATCCGAAAGTTAACTGACAAGGACCAACGAGCATTAAAAATGTTTGTGACTAGACAACAAAACTACCACGGAAGAAACTACTACAAAACTCAGCGCACACTTCAGCAATTTTTTTTTCCTTTTTTTATTTTTTATTTATTTTTTTAATGAAAAGAGCACGGCTGGAGCTAAACATTCATTTTACGATTTTCGATATGTTGCTTGTTCTTTTCGGACATGTCCGAAAGAACAGACACCATTAGTTGACAGGAACGGCCGTAAATTTACGAAATCGAAATAAACATATCGACCGTTTTGGATGGGTTGATATAAATTCAAGACAAAGTAAAAAATTTGTTCTGGACCGGGATTCGAAACCGGATTTCCCGCTTCCGGCCAGAGTGGCAGGGGGCTCGAAGTTGAGAATTTGGATTGGAAGGTAAGTGCGCCTGGATAGTCTAATTGGTTAAGGCGACCGCTGGCCAGAGGCGGGAAATCTGGGTTCGAATCCCAGTCCAGCACAAATTTTCAACTTAGTCGTTGAATTTATTTCAACCCCAAGAAACGGTCGAAATTATTCAACATTTCAATTGCATTTATTTAACGGCTCCACATGCAAAACCCTTAATTCAAGCCTTCGAAGGAAGTGATCTCACGATCATAACATCAGGACACCTGGATTTAAGTGTGCGGTGTGTTGGAATGAATCATCGTTTGGATAGCTTGTTATAAATAACCGCAAAGGTCATACGTAAGAATCCCGGTTCCAGCACAGTTTTAATCTTCCGGGATGTTTAATACCAGCGAACACTCCGCTTCAGAATGTAAATATCATTCTAGTAAGATACTGCTAGCAAACAGTGCTATATTCCAAAATTACAATGCGCCCAACGATGTTCAGGTGTGCGTTTTACAGCAGCAGAAAATTACTGAACATCTTCTGGGCAGCAAAATCGCCATGTCTGACCACAGCTGAACCGTTAGGAGAGTTTTACAGCGGAGAGTGGAGACAAATTGAAATCTCCAACATCGTTAAAGTAATTACTGTACGTTTTGATACAAGAATGGTTAAGGAGACCGGGTCAAGTTAAAGATAAAAATTTTTTAAGAAATTCATTTTTTATGAAAATATTTTTTTCATTGTAACTATTATTAGACTGGTCGTTTATTGCAATGTTCGTAATTATATATAATTTTATTTTCATATTATCAGAGTTTTTTGTGAATTTTAGAAAGTAATTCAAAACTGTCATCTTGCCCCAGTACTTGGGCAAGGTGACTTTGACCATGGAACAAGATGACATTGAATAAAACGGCAGAACATATTTATTGATATAAATATTAATACATTGTTGTACGTACATTAACAGAAGTTACATACAAATTTCCCCCCTTCACAGTTTGGCAGTCTTCGTGCAACCATCTAAAGCACATGCAACACTGTACCGACCGCGTCTTCTGATAGATATCATCACATCCAGGACAATGAATTAAACATTCTTCGGAAGCATTGGTTGATATCGCAACTCTGGGTTTTTTCTTTAAATCAGAAGAGGGTAACGCTAGTTTCTTAGTTTTCTATTTCTCGCATCCAGAGCCCGTGGTATTTGTTTGCTTTAGAAGTTCTTGTTCCATCTTTTGTTCTACTTTGTGCTCTCAAGTGTCTTTTAGAGGCGTTCTTAACAAAACATTTGCACATTACTTGTGAGTTCTATGTTTCCACGCGTTTTATTTTTCTTTTGGCAGTGGTTTAAAGTCAAAAACACTTCTACATAATTTTGATTTACCCGGATTCTTCAGTCGGCTTTTCTGAGAACTGGACCTTAGGTTCCTCACTCGGATTTTAATGTTCAGTAGGACTGTCAGTAGCAAGAGCGTGATCTGTTATGCGCCCAGACACACACACACACACACACACACACACACACACACACACACACACATTCAATTCTTACGCCATCTCTTTCCTTCACATCACGACGTAGTGTTGCTTCAGGGACATTGAAAACGTTTGTTCCACCGAAGCAGGACTTTTTTCCTTTTTTTGAAATTTATTACTGCAGCAGCCAAAGCATTTCGGTTCCACCCGCCTATGTAGGACTTCTTTTTACTTTTATTTCATAATATCTGCATCGTAAGTGTCATAAATTAGTAAAGTAGCGCACATTCAACGTGTTAAGAGATACTATTTGAGGCATAAAAGTCTAGACTGTTTCACGAACTCGAAAAAAAGGCGGTCGAAAACTGAAACAGGAACAGCAAAAATTATCTGGGACAAGTGATATTAGAAATTTTCCATTATTAAATAACATAAACAATGTGCGTTTCATAAAGACTGTTTGTATCTCATTCCTTTTTAATCACAAAGTATAAAACATTATCTTAGTTATTATTTTGCGAAGTTTTAATTCAGAGAAGTAGAAAATTACAGCACATCACAGAGAATTCTCGATCAGAGTATAGCAAGGAAGGATACGACACGAGTGCGATCAGTACACAATATTTTACTTCCTTGTCGTGTGAAGCGTTAGTAATATGCAAACAGTGCTGCTACCTACAAATGGGAATTAAAACTAAATCATTATTCATCTTTCCCCGCTTGTCAACTTGCTCCGGTCTCCCCTTAAATTTTTGTTAGAAACTATTAAGACTTTTGTAAACGATTCTCTTCGAAAAATTCTTATGTTCTCAAAGCCTGTTGTTGATCAAATCATTATTAAATAAATACTGTGTCTGAAACTTCCTGACAGATTAAAATTGTGTGCCGGAACCGGGACTCGAACCTGGGACCTTTGCCTTTCGCGGGCAAGCGCTCTACCACTTTTTTTTTATTTATTTTTTTTTTATTTTATTATTTTTTTTATTTTTTTTTATTTTTTTTATTATTATTATTACTATTATTATTAAGGGAGTGGGGTGTGGGTTTTGGGATGTATGCATTCTTTATTTTGTTTTATTATTTAAACTTCATCAAAATAAAACAGCCTTTTCCTGGCAGACATAGAAAATTTGAATAAGGAAATAAAAGCTTCTGTATTATTTTCCACGCGCCTGTCACCCCCTTTAGGGTAATCTCTCTCTTGTTTATATATATATATATATATATATATATATATATATATATATATATATATTTTTTTTTATTTGCGCTCTATACTAACGGATTTAGCGTGTCCGTGCACAACTAAAAACTAAAAACAGTAAAGTAAAGAAAACTCTCTGTGGGGAGTGAGTTTCCGGGCGGTCGACTCCAGTGCTTCTGCCGCCAGGCACGTCTTCTCGTTTTATTGTAAGAGGTAACCGTTTCATCATGTTCATCATATGCCTCTTCATCGTTATCATATCAGCTTCTCATACCCGGGACATTCCAGCTCCTTGGAGGATCTCGTAACGCACTCCCCAGAAAATTAGAAAAATATTGTTGATACTTCGGGTTCCGTATCAGCGCCATATGTTGTTCTTGTAAATGGTTCCAGAAGTCCGGCACATGCTTCGCGCCGTCGCGATGCAAATAATACACCGCCTGGGCTCGAATCCACGTCACCGCGTTCGTTTTGGTTCGTGGGTAATACGTTCTGTCTGGAAAAAGGACAATCTTTGGGTCGATATTTTGCTGTCCGACACGCAGTAGAAAGCCAATCATCTGCGTCACCAGCCGCCATACTTCCGCAGAGGGCCCGCACATGAGACGATGAGCATCGTCGTCTAGAACCTGGCATACTTGGCATAACGGAGTGTTCACCATATTGATGGCGTACAGGCGGGATCCAGTAACTTGTTTACCGTTAACCAACATGTACCATGTCGTTCTTGTTTCCGTGTCAAGTGTGGCATGATGAACTGTCCGCCATACCACCGGCCACTGGATCGTGGGGTGCCGTGCTTCCACAGGGTTGGCGGGGCGCCTGCTCGTAAGTATCCGGTAGATGTCGCGCGCTGTCGGAGATCTATTTATTGGGAGTTCTGTCAGAATATAGCTATATTCAAGGAAAAACTCTCTGATATGTTGAAACGGCGAAGAAATGTTCTGCACCATCACCGGCGCTTGCCGAGAAGCTGGCGCCAGTTCGTCTACCAAGATTCCTGACAGACTCTTGTGCTGTCTTCTCCATGTTTTCAATGTCGCGCTAATATATAGCGCCACCGATCGATCGTGAACGTGAACAAGTCCGAGGCCACCTCTAAGAGTTGGTAATGTCAGAGCCTCATACCGGATCTTGAATAGGGCTCCCGTGCTGACAAAGTATCCAAACGCTGCCAGTATGCTTCGGGCGATCATCTTTGGCATCGGTAGAATCTGTGCATAATGTGGAATGCGCGACGCCAAGTATGTATTTATATAAATGACGCGTTGAATCATATTTAATGTCCGCAGTGCGTTCGCTTTGACACCATTTCGTATGGTTATGAGCAACCTCTTGAAGTTGAGCGCGACCGATCGTCGTACATCATTCGTGAAGACGATTCCCAAATACTTGATCCTGTCCCGTAACGGGAATGGGTCTACACAGTCGGCAGGTAGTCCTGTACCTATATTCAAGGCGACGGATTTGGCCACATTCATACGGCTACCCGTAGCGGCACCGTATCGATTGATCCAGTCCAAAGCCGCGTTAACGTCGTTGCCGTTTCTCACCACCAATATAAGGTCGTCGGCATATGCTTTGCAACGAAATGTGTAGCCACGCATCGTAATTCCTGTCAGGCGTTGGCGGAGGCCGCTGAGAAGTGGTTCAAGAGCCATGGCATATATGATCGTGGACAAAGGACATCCTTGTCGAATCGATCGCTGGATAGTTAGGGGTCCAACCAATCGTCCGTTGACAAGCACTTTAGAAGGAGCCCCATGTAGTAGTCGCATCACTATAGTTATGAAGGGCGGCGGGAAATTCATTTGCGTCATCAGTTCCTTAATGTAGGTGTGGCTGACTCTGTCGAAAGCACTATCGAAGTCTATAGAAATCAGAGCTCCACGTAGACGACATGCTTTCGCCAGTGCGATCGAATCGCGGTATTCACTAAGCGCCGTCTGGATGTTGTTGTCACTGCCGAGGGATGTCTGGTCTGATGACACCACGCGATGCAGAACTTTTTTAATTCGTGTCGCCATCAGTCGAGTGAAAATCTTGAAATCACAGTTAAGTAGTGTTAGGGGGCGATATTCTCCGATTCTTGTGCTGCGTGATGTTTTAGGTATTGGGATGATGACGCCCTCTACAAATTCTGGCGGAAGTGGCTCTTCAGGAGACATGAGTTCGCGACAAATGTCCGTCCAATAGGGAGCAATCAAGTGTTGGAAAGCCCGATAAAATTCCAAAGGTATTCCGTCAGGCCCTGGCGACTTGTTGAGTGCGCCCTTGCCTATGGCATCGATCACTTCGTCCTCAGTAATGTCCTCCAGCAGTATCGCTTGCGCCTCTTGATCTAGAGTCCCGAATAGCGTGTTAGTGACTTCGTGGAGGGCCTCCCGCTCTAGTTCTTCTGCGGTGTATAATCGGGTATAATAATCAGCGAAGGCACGTGCTATGTCATTTTGTGACGTGAGATGGGAGCCATCATCAGTGTCAACGGTATGTATTAGGCCCCTGCGACGTCGCTTACGTTCCTGAATAATATGGTGTATCGATGGATGTTCACCCTCAACACGATCCATTGTCCTCGCACGGACCGCTGCACCTTCCAGATGAGAGCGCATAAGAGCGACGATTTTAGCCTTAGCTCGTTGAACCATCATTTGTCGTTCCGGTGAAGGGGCCTGATATGTGCATTCTCTTAGTATAGTGAAATAAAAGTTTAAAGTTTGCCATTTCCACCGTGATTGTTCGCGTCCCAACGCAATGAATGCACGCCGTATCGCCGGTTTTGTGCATTCTAACCACCATCTTAATGTCGTAGGGTAAGTCCGTCGTCGCCTTACGCAATTATTCCAAACTTCTTCAATAACTTGATGACACTCCGGAGCTTGAAGATGGGCCACGTTCATCTTCCATATTCCATGGCCTCGCCACACTTGTTGCCTTTGGAGGCCGATCGTGCAGATATAAACCGAGTGGTCAGTGAAGGCCGCTGGCCATAGCTCTGCGTCATGGATGTCACGTTGGAGGCAACGCGTAACGTAGACGCGATCTATGCGGCTGCCGGAATGGCACGTATCTACCATCCGAAGTTCCTGTGTTAAAGTTCTCAATTCTGGACAGGGATTATAGTGTGGGAACTGGTCCTTCGGCGACAGGACACAGTTGAAATCGCCGCCAAGGATGCATTCAGCGTGTCGCCCTAGAAAGAGCGGAGCTATTTCTTCGGCAAAGAAGTGGGATCGTTCTCTCCGTTTGTCCGTGCCGGACGGTGCGTAGATGTTGATAAAGCGCACCCCAAGTACTGTTATAGCCATTCCTCGTGCCGATGGTAAGTATATGACATCCTCCGCTACAAGACCTTCCTTTAGGAGCATCGCTACGCCGCTACCAGTGTCTGAAGCTGGTGACATGAAGATGTTGTAGCCATAGAAAGACGGGAAGTCGTCGACGTATACTTCTTGTAATAGAGCGATGTCTATGTCTGCTGCGCGCAGCATATCCTTTAGGAGGGTAGTCTTGATTTGCGACCTTATATTATTGGTGTTGATGGATGCTATGCGGTAGGCTTGTTGCTGTCCTACTCGTTGTTGGGCGTGCATAGTAAGCGTGCATTGTTATTGCTGGCGCGTTCTCCTTCGGTGGTGCCAGTGAAGCGGCAAACTTTAGTTATGACGGGACTCCGTGGGCGGTGTCATCGCAACCGCGGTGCCCGCGGTTAGCGGAGCCTGGATTTCATCGACGTCGTCGAGTTCACTTGTCCAAGAGGGGCCCTGTGTCCGGAACTTTGCAGCCACAGCCGCTGGCACCGTATTTCCGTTTATCGTGCGAAGTTGTGGGACTTCTTGCGGGACGTCCGAGATGGTCTCACTGGTGTGTCCTGGGTCCTCAAGTTCAGCGTTGTGATGTTGTTCGTCGTCAGAGGCTCCGGTACTCTCCATCGTGGCGCCCTCATCATCTGCCCGGTCTGTACGTAGGAAACTATCATCTGATGGTGTGCGACGTCGTTTCCTCCGTCGTTTGGGGGATCTCTGCTTGCGTTGTCGTACATCCGCATCCGCATCCTGTGCAGAGGCTTGGTCGTCCGGTGCATTGGGCACAAAAGCGGCCGTGGGTGGCACCAGCCGATCGACGTCCATAGACGCCTCCGTTGTAGCCACATTACCCTGTTGTGGTTGGTCCGGAGCGGGTTCCACGACTGTCATCTTGGCAGCGTTGTCATCATCTTGTGTCACCTCTACTGTGGAATCATCCACCACTTGATACTCAGTATCGTGCGACGGAACATCTTGTCGAGTAACGGCAGAATAGGTAAGAGGTATAGAAACGGTCGTGGGTGGTGGTGCAGTTTCGCCCGCCGGAACTTGTGTGATCCTCCTTTGGATGCATTGCGAACGTAGATGGCCCTCCTTGCCGCAGCCAGAACAGGTCTTGGGCTGACCGTCGTATATAATTATGGCTCTGCAACCTCCGATAGTGAGGTAAGACGGAACGTGCTTTGTAAGGTCAATCCGTACTTGTCGCACCCCATTCAGCACGGGGTATTTCGTAAATGTGGTCCATTTTTCGTGAACATGGCTGATAACACGTCCATACGGTTGTAAGGCATTGACCACTACATGTTCCGGAACCTCGAAGGGCAGCTCAAAGACTCTTATAGTGCGGATTCCTGCGTGGTCGATCGAAACTGCTCCAACATTGCCATCGGCATGTTTAAATTTTAGTCCATCTGCATGGTCACGTACAAGTTTGTCACATACTGTGTCGTTGCTCAATTTCAGATATACCACACTGCTCGTGATAGAGAAATGAATTCCAATCACATACTCGGGATCGATTTTTAGCTCTTCCTCTATAAAACGTTCGATTTCAAATGCTTTGGGTCGTGCGTATCCAGGCGTGAAAGTGATCTTGATAGTTGCCTTCCTGTATGAGTGTTCCATTGCGTGTCAATAAGTAGTCACTCGCGAGAAACACAAACGGTAAACAGCCGCGCGCGCGCCCGAGACTCCGCGGCGGGACGTAAACACGTCCACCTCACCGCACCGCTGCCTAAAGCAGACTGCGCCACTGAGCTACCCCGACACGACTCACGATGCCGCCTCACAGCTTTACTTCCGCCAGTACCTCGCCTCCTACTTTCCAAACTTCACAGAAGTTCTCCTGCGAAACTTGCAAGACTAGCACTCCTGGAAGAAAGGATATGGTGGAGACATGGCTTAGCCACAGCCTACGAGATGTTTCCAGAATGAAACTTTCACTCTGCAGCGGAGTGTGCGCTGATATGAAACTTCCTGGCAGATTAAAATACTGTGTCTGTTTCTATGTATTCATATTATTTTGTACATTCCCAGTAGTTTTTCGAAACCGGCGATGAATAAAAAATATAGTCAACAGAGATATGCATTTTGAAATTCTGTATGCGTAATAAAACAGGTCGCACCTCAAAACTATACAATTTTAATACCTATTGCATACTAGATGAAGTTGTGGGGGTTGCAGCCATATAACGTCGATCTTCTGACAGGAGGTCGACGTTCTCCGTATGCAATCCCGAAGATTAGATTAGATTAGTTGGTTCGTTCCACAGATCCGTGTTGAAGAGATACTCGTAGATGTGGACTTTATTATTATTACTACTACAAGCTGATAATAATACCAATAATATGAATACAGATAAATACATCATTTTGTTCTATTTAAGAATTCGTCAGTGCACTAGGAGTTGGCCACTAGAAAGTCTTTTAGGCTCCTCATAAACTGATCTTCATTTGTAGCTAAATTTTTTATGGTTGTTGGTAAATTATTGAAAATATGTGTTCCTGAGTAGTGGACCCCTTTTCGAACTAAAGTAAGTGCTTTTAAGTCCTTGTGTAGATCATTTTTGTTCTTAGTATTGTAGGTATGAACTGAGCTGTTTCTTGGGTAAAGGGATATATTATTTATGACAAATTTCATTAAGGAATAAATATATTGACAGCCAGTAGTTAATATACCCAGTTCTATGAAGAGGCTTCTGCAAGATGGCCGTGAATTTACACCACAAATGCCGGCCGCGGTGGCCGAGGGGACTGAGGCGCTGCAGTCACGGTCGGGGGTTCGAATCCCCCCCTCGGGGCATGGATATTTGTGTCGTCCTTAGCTAGTTCATAAGTAGTTTGTAAGCTTAGGGACTGATCACCCCGTAGTTAAGTCCCATAAGTTCTACAAACATTTGAACATTTACACCACAAATAATACGTATTACACGCTTTTGGACTCTGAAAACGTTTGCTTCACTTGTAGAGTTACCCCAAAATATACCATATGACATTACAAGCATCGTTGAGTACTCTTTACGCCGTGAAAACTTCAAGAATCACATTGTACATGGGACAGTAATATGAAATCAAGGTTGTTGTGACAAACCAATTTATATCACTATCAGGTCTAAGTTGAAACTTTCATTTTCCATTATTTTCTGGTTACTTACTTTCATTTTCCTACAGTAAATCTACATATATTTTCAAACAGAGACCTATCATTGCTACTGTCTCTCCTCAACAAATTAAAACTACTGAAAGGATTTTCATGGGTGTGCATGGCAAGCAAACATCCGCTAATTATGGCAATAAATACTCTTAGGACAAGTTATAAATTGTATGTTCAAATGTTTGTAATCATAATGGACTTAAAAACTACTTAACTTATACTAGGGACAACACTTTCATTACCGAAGCAGGACTCGAACGTCAGACGGCTGAGTTTGGCACCCAAGACAGCACGGCCATTCATGCTCGGATACAGTCTGTGACTCACTAACTTTACCGTAGTGTGAAAATGTGTATTGTTTCATAATACGATGCTTGCGCGGAACCGTCATTCAGACTTTAATGACGATTAAGACATGACGTCATGTAATATTGACAACAAAATACATCAGTGTTTAATCTCTCAGACCATATTTCTCAGTCTCTCTATACTGATGTAATTAGAAATACAAAGATTTAAAAAAACTGACTCAAAGATAAAAATCCCATGGATGAGGATACTAACTACCATTGACCAAGATTTATTATTTATATCGAAAAACTGACATTCTCTAACACTCCCTCTAGTTTGCATCTGCCATTAATAGCACTACATTGCTCTTCTTGTTGCCACTCTATATACATGTGCTTTTTCCATCATTCCCGTTTGTTTCTAGTGTTGAATACATAATAGATAAACGTTAAGGTCCCATCAAAAACCTATTAAACATTTTGTTTCTTAAGATGTAAACTGCTTAGCACGCACTTTTTATCTTGTTTCGTCGTACTACTATAATGGATGAATGGCTTAATAAGGGTTGACTATGTAGAAATTTTTTCAGCTATTAGTCGTAATTATTAATTTATTATGTTAATAAATTAATACGTACCACTGATTGCTGAAAAAATTTCTACAAATCATATAAAAAGTCATTGAGCACAAGTTCCACCATGGAATAAAGCTTGATTAATGTTGACTATGTCTGAAAGTGCAATGAACGGTATGTAAAAAGTCCATATCAGTAACGTACTAATGTGATGGCGCGACGATGTTGGCAACGGTATGCAGAGACTTAGCAGTTATTCGTATCAGTATACCGACGAAAGATCGTAAATATTAAATTACATTTTCACCACGCAGCAATTACCGTTGCAAGGGATTTATATATATATATATATATATATATATATATATATATATATATATATATATATATATATATATATATAAATTAAGTCATGGAGCTCGGTAAGTGTATGGTCGAAAGTATATGGATCAGGTTGTATTGAAAAAGTCAAAGTGCTATGCCGTTGGTTACGCGAAATGTGGTGCGTTGCCAATCTATGCGATCTACGGAAGCGCTGCCGATTCTCTTCCTGACCGTGAGATTGACTTCAGCCAGAACGGGAACGGAGTGAGAGGAAGTTGCGCTTGAAATTTTCAGACGTCGCCGTAAAATTCCCACCGTCTGTTCTGATCTCAATTGTTTGAGATCGCACCGTTAACATCTACACACAAAACATGAAAGTAAAGCTTGGTGTTAAATTATTTATCTAAAGTTGGTGTATATTTACCTCCTCAAACACAGTGTATTTATCAAGAAAACCTCTTTTTTATTAAAGTCTAATCCCCTTGGAACGTTAACACTGTTACATTTAATACCCAACATTTCTCCCCTTTCGCTCAGACAGGCTATACTAATCAACAGCTATAGCCTTCAAAATAGCGGGAAAGTGAACTTTAAATACTAGAATATATAGCGCGAGAATCGCTATTTTTAATTCTAAGTACGCGATTTAGAGGCCAGTATTTTTCATTTATGAGACTGTTTCTAGAATCTAAAATTTTTGAGATCTTACGAAACAACATATTCGACAAATCGCAATTAAAAACTTTAAATTAACTTATCGTTGGTTTTTATTGTAAAATAACTATTTTTAAAACCTAATATTGCAATTTAGATCGTTCCAGTTTCGTATGTAAAACATAAGCTGGTTTCGTCACATAATAACTTACGGCCTCATGTACATTTGTTCCTGTGTAAAATGCGTGGTAAAATTTTGCCTATCATCCCAGTGGTGTCGAAAATTATGTTGGCCATATCAACAACGCGGTAGAAAATCTTTGCCAAGATGTTAATATTAGAAATCTGGACCACACGGAATGACTTTATTAGTGTTTCATATAGTCTATAAAGCAAATAAATAATGTTTCTGATCTATTGCCGACAGGTTCTTGTATGTACCCTTGTCAACTCAGTAAAAGTAATTGCTCTCGCAAAAGGAAGATTTCATGACAAAACATTTGCGTTGTCACGCGATTGGCTAATGGCAACGTCACATGATAACCAACATTACCATGCGAGACGGCCAGGACGGTAAGTAAAATTTAACTAAATGCGTCGTAAGTGTGCTGTTACTTTAGTTCCCAGGCGTGGTTCGTATTTTCTCGCGTTTGATGGAGAACTTGTTAACAGCTCATGACAGAATTGGTATTCTGTTGTATTACATCTTGTCACAGAATGAGTTAATACAGACCATGCACTTAAACATGGCCCCTGAGCGGAGAATGTTGGGAACTGAAGCTTGCATTAAGCTCGTACGTATCGCATTGGCTGTTAGAACAAACCCCGCCTCTTTCTGCCAGTGCCGCCAGCTTACGGCGTATAGCTTAAAGGTTTTAAAAGAAAATGTGTAAGGGGTTAAAGCGTCACAGATGGAACACGAAATTGATGTTTGAGTTAGAGAAAACTGGAATACTAATATTTTTAAGGGACTAATTAAGCGGGTGTAGCAACGCTTTCTGTCTCTTTTTATTGTCGTAACTGAATAACAATCAGAATTAACATTCTACACACCACTTTCAAGGACAGCTTTCCTTTCTCTAAAAGAAGTCGTCGGGGTATGTGGACTTCTTTTAACAAATAACAAAGTGGAAGACAATAATCAATACCAAGCACAAATCAACAATACATTGACGATGCCTACGGTATACAATGCTGTTACGAGGTAAAGATGGGAGAGAGTATAAACATTCCGTAGACAAACGAACTCAGCCGACTTCCGCCGATCACAGGAGGGCCATGAGAAAGAGCGTGACCTATTCTGCTATGAATGGTGACGCTTCTTGTAACTAAGTACGCATTGCAGCTACAGTGACTAAGGCTTTCGAATTTTCAAATGCAAAATATTGCATCAGTAGTTACCCAAAAGTGTTCAGACGTTATTAACATCTAGATTCTACAAACAATACATTTTAGCAGAAATCCATGTACGTACTACAGACCCTCTTCCACTCCAAAAACTTACTCACTAATGAAAGCATAAATGCATAATGATTCCCTGACGAGTTGTAATAAAAACGAATACGGTAATAGTTATGTCAACGGCTGCTACCAGAGTTATCCATTAAATGCAAAAAATTGCGATAAACGAATGCGACTTAAAGCCAAATATAAACAAAATATTTACTATGTATTTTAAATGGAGCGGTTCACACACGGATTTGTTCACAGTAACAAACGTCGCCCACAGAACGCTATGTGACAAATACAACTTTATGGAATCTTTTATTACACCCAATGTTACCAATGCGAGAAAATGTCAAGCAGAGTACAACACACACACACACACACACACACACACACACACACACACATATATATATATATATATATATATATATATATATATATATATATATATATATATAGTAATCCAAAACGCAATGTTATGAATCTATCTGCTGCTTTGAACGAAACCAAAACAAATATGGAAAACTATAAAACAACCAATAATAAACCGTTATGACATGAAAATAAATTTGTAGCACTGCAAATGGTGTGGATGTAAACTAAGATGTTGTTGTCGGAAGTCCCTATACGGGTAGAAGTCGGGTCGGCAGTGTCGCAGTTAGCGGTACGTGTGTAGGCAGTCCTTGCGTTAGGTATGATGGAAACGAAGCAGCGCCTGCATTTGTTTGTTCTATGCAAGTAAACAGACACTAGGAGACATATGCCGAGTTTTGAAGTAAAATTATATGAAGTACTGGGTTTTAATTCAGCACCGAGTAGCTTTGCTTCTGCACATCGTTCTATCAAGCAATCAACATTTCACATGATTGGTGGGTAATTTCCTAGACCCCGTGTACATCGAAGGAAACGGCATTGCCATCGATACATATCGAATGTTCGAAAAAAAAAAGAAAAAAAAATAATAATAATAATAAAAACTTCTTGTTTAACATATACCTAACCTCCTTAAGGGTATGCTACAGATCACTTTTTTAAAGTCAAAGTTCAGAAACACTATATCGAACATTCGATATATATCGATGGCAATGACGTTTCCTTCGATGAACACGGGATCTAGGGAATTACCGATTAGTGTTTCAAACCAGAGTAATTTTAATTAAAACTTGGCCCTAGGTAGGTTTATACTGAAAAAACTAAACTACGACACAGAGTCACAAATGTATTACTACCAAAAACTTTAAACCAAACATATCACTTCAGTTTCGGCGCTACAAAAATCATTCCATGTTTCCTTGCCTCTTATTATTTACGTGAAGGTAACACACCATTGGCTTCGGAAATGTGGTACGTTGACAACCTATGAGCGATAGGGAAACGCGCATCTATGCCACCGCTGGAACTCATCTAAACTTTAACCCAATTCGAGATTGAAGCGTCGAAGGCCACTAGTAAAACATAGATGAAATAACAGGCACTTGCATTAATCTATTAATTCTCAAAATAATTTGCGTGTTACACTCACCTCAGAGCCATTGTGTCAGCTTCAGCATCGTATTGCACCAAGGTTAATAAATAGTATTGCACATCGTGTGCTGCAAGGAGACAACACTCAACGAAAGACTTCTTCACAAACAAAGATACACGTACATACATACATGCAAAGACATTTAACGATTACACAGAGACACAGATCACTATTCTCTATAATCACAGAGATATCTATGGAGTCGGTAATTTCCAAGAATGCTTACACTCGAAGTAGTACTGCCGGAATCGATATATATCGAATATCGATTTCGTCAGTATTGTCACGCCACTTATTAACTTTGGAGTACGTATTCCATTAGTGTCTTTTAATTAAGAAAGTGCATATGCAACTGACAGAGTACGTAAAGACCAATACCTCGCTCATTAATAAAGTAGGTATAGTAAGTCCTCTGTTATCGGCAGATTTCTGATAATAAATCGTATTTGTACTTATGATACATTAGGAAATATCGGTATTCACTCAACTCGCGAGTAAAGTAATTTCGTTATCGGTAGATTACTAGTAAAATAAGTATTTGTAGAATATGACACTTTAGTAAATATCCGTATTTACGCATCTCGCGAGTGAAATAACTTTTTTATTATCGGTAGAATTCTAGTAAGAAAATATATTTGTACGTTATGATACATTAGTAAATACCCATATTTACACCCCCCGCAAATGAATAGCCGCGTAATCGAAATTCGATATATATCGATTCCGACCGTACAACTTCGACTGTAAGCTTTCTTGGAAATTACAATGGAGTCAACATTAGGATGCGTAGAACTAGAATTCTGTCCGCAACATCTCCTGCTCTCTGGTCACGAAGACGGCGTGCTACAGTCCGTAAAGCGCTAAGTGTATTTCGAGCGTTATCACTTCGCTAATCACACACACATAACCTCCAGAAGTGTGGCAAAACTTTGTTTATATATTTGTAGACGTCTTAAAATGTGATAGCCGGCCGCGGTGGCCGAGGTGACTGAGGCGCTCCAGTCACGGTCAGCACGGCCACTACGGTCGGGGGTTCGAATCCCCCCTAGGGCATGGATATTTGTGACGTCCTAGTTCGTAAGTAGTTCATAAGCAGTTTGTAAGTTTAGGGACTGATGACCCCGTAGTTAAGTCCCATAAGCTTAACAAACATTTGAACATTTTTTTGAAAATGTGATATCTCGAACGAAATTTGTTTCGCGCGGAAAGACCGAGAGTATTATGCTTTTTAGTATCGTAGCTGAGAGCCGACGTTATTTGCGGTTTTTTTTCCGGTTTGCTTTGTAATCTCTCAAAAGATTTTGATTGTGTAAAGCATGCAATTCTTCTAGATAACCTTAAGCATTGTGGTATTAGTGGGTAGTGCACTAATGGTGTAATTCATACTTAACTGGAATAGTGCAGAAATTTTAAATAAGTAGTTCAGGTAAACTGCAAAAATCAGCGGAGTCCTCACACTAATGAGCTATTAAGAATGGAGTCCCACATGCTTCAGTCTTGGGTCCTTTTCTGTTTTTGATATATATTAATATTTTGCCACTCTGTATTCACGAAGATGCAAAGCTAATTCTTTTTGTTGATGATACATGTATAGTAATCATATCTCAGAAACAACAATTAACTGATGAAAGCGGAAATAATGTATTTCAGAAAATTATTAAGGGGTTCTCTGCACATGCTCAGTTATTAAATTTAGATAAAACATGGTATATAAATTTCCATACAATAAATGACATGACACCATTAATTAATATAGACTGTGAAGAGAAGTCTGCAGATAAGGTAGAATATTCAAAGTTTTTAGGAGTGGGCACTGATGAGAAATTGAGTTGGAAGCAACACATTGATAATGTAGTGAAACGTTTGATCTCAACAGCTTATGTTATTAGGGTTATTCCAAATTTTGGTGACAAGTATCTCAGTAAATTAGCTTACTATGCCTGTTGGCCTGTTGTCATTCATATGGCATCATATATATATATATATATATATATATATATATATATATATATATATATATATATATATCATCATGGTCATCATCTTGTACGGTTTCCAGCCACTGGCAGGTTATGTTTGAAAAAACCCCACCCCTTTGTACTGTCTTCCTACCATCTCTCTGTTATCATCTGGCCCAGCATTCTCGCCTCTTTTTATCCTCCATTCCTTTTAGCCTTCTTTCGCTTGGTCTTCCTGTTGGTGGTTTCATCAGCATCTGTATTTCGTGTACCCTCCTGGGGATCCTCTTCGCCATTCTATTTAAATGGCCATTCAACTGCAGTCTTGATGTCTCGATCCTATTCTGTAAGGGCTCTTCTCTGACTATTTCCCTGATCTTCTCATTCCGCGTCCTTACTTTCTTGTTACCCCTATTGTACTTCACAGAAATTTCGTTTCCCCTGCTTGCTTCTGCTCATATATCTTTTCTTTGTTACCCAAGTTCCCACGCATAGGTCAATATCGGAACATAATAACTATGGTATAGCACTCCTTTACTTTTCTGTCGTACGTTTTTACTCCACACTAAACTGCTACATTTCTCACAAATACTTCTGCCTGTCTTCCACGTTGTGCAATCTCCTTGTTATGTTTCCCATTTTCCTTGATTACACTTCCCAAGTACTTGAAGCTTTCTACCTTCTTCCGCTGTCCACTTCATAGTGTTATTTCCTTCACTGATCTCTCCTTTTTTCTGCTGGTTAACATAACTCACATTTACGGATGTTGAAATTCAATCCGTTTTCTACCCTGTTTCATTCCAAGCATCCAGCTGCTCCTGGATTTCATCCTCTTGTTTCCCCAGGCCATCAGATCGTCTGCAAACACCATTGCCTTCATCTTTTCTTCCCCAAATTTCCCTGCTACCTTTATCATTGTCAACCATTACCACACTGAAGAGAAGGGGTGACAATGTACAGCCTTGCTTCAGCCCGCTCACTTGTTTGAACCATTCTGTTCTTTCCTATCCCACTTTCCCACAACTCATACTTCCACAACGCATCTCCTTCTGGCAGTCTCGTTTTCCACTCCCCTAGTTTCAAGTGCTTCCCAAAACTATTTCCTATACACACTATCATACTCTCAAATAACAAATATCACAAAATAAAATATTATCTTATTTGTTATTAATAACTCTACCCAATTCCAAAGTAATAGCTCAGCTACAACTTTGCTATAGCTACAACACTAGGATAAAGAATGATCTACACTAGTCAAGGTTAAATCTAACTTTGGCACAGAAGGCAAAGAATTATGCTGCCACAAAAGTCTTTAGTCACTTACCAAATAAAATCTGACTTAAAGCCAACCAACACTGAAAAACAAATTAAAAGCATTTCTGAAAGACAACTTGTTCTACTCAGGTAGATGAATTTTTACATAGAAATTATCAATTTTAAAATAAATATCAGTTAAATAATAATAAATAAATGTTTGTCATGTAATGTTATATTTTACTAATCAGACACGTTCAACATCATTAGGAAATCTCTTATTCATAATCTAATCTAATACAAAAAGCGGGCTACAGCACCTTGGTCGAGAAATATTTTGGTGTTGTCACCAAGCGATGTTGCTGTGGTGAAGATAGTAATTCTGTATATGCAAGTATGAAAGTTTAAATTCTCTTTTGAATATCCTGATTTAGGTTTTCCGTGATTTATGAATTAGAAATATTTCAACATCTCGGCTGTTTCAGAACACTGACTTAAATTCTATGGCGAAGTTGAATAATTGTACAGACCGGGACTCGAACCCGGATTTCCCGCTTGCAGCCAGCGGTCGCCTCAGCCCTTCAGTGTGAGGCAGTCTCGACACGCTCATCGCCCTGCCCAAACTTTCAGTTTTTAGCGCTCTACAATAGTAACGTCCCCTGTCCATTACTGCACTTGTTCGCTGCGTTTATATTTCTGGAATGCATCTGACTTCTTTGTGCATCCGCACAGAAATTGTTCCTCGATAGGAGGTGATGCTCCTTCTAGACGTCGGCAGAATGTCATATCCAAACAGAGTCTCCCTTTGCTACTACGAGTACAAGATAAAGTACAAGGAAATTAATGGAAATGCAATATGCATCTTCTCTTATACAACTGCTGTTGTGTATACACACAATTCATAGCGACATATACGACACATTATTAAAAAGAACACAGTTTTGTTTTACTAAACAAATAGGTTATTATTATTACACAAAACAATGATATCCTTTTGTCTGTGTACATCCAATACAATTGTACTATCAATGTGGATGGTTGTACTAGCTTAGTTTCCACATCCACATCCCTATTTGTGTGCCGGTTGCTCTTACATCCCACAATAGCTGACCCATCGAAAAAAGTTTTAATATATGATCAATAACTGTAGCGTTTATCTCTTCAGATTTTGAACAGTTTTTTTAAAAGAAAGTATAACTTCTTTTTCCTCTTATTTTCTTTTGTTTCCTGTTGAGGGCAAAATGTCTATGCGGTATTTGTGTCTAGATATGCACCAGTCTTTCTCAAAGTGTTTCAACGTTTCGTCATCTACACTACTGCCCATTGAAATTGCTTCACCAAGAAGAAATGCAGATGATGAACAGGTATTCATTGGACAAATATACTAGAACTGACATGTGATTACATTTTCACGCAATTTTGCATAGATGCTGAGAAATGAGTATCCAGGACAACCACCTCTGGCCGTATTAACGGCCGTGGGCGTGGCAGCTAGTGTTTTCGCAACTGGCGCGCTTGGCGCCAACTAAACCTCGCTCTGGCACTACTCCGCTGCTTAGGGTGCACTCTCTTTCCCCACTAAATGCCGCACCGTTGTCGTGTAGGGACAATAGGGAGGGAGACAGCAAGCTGGGGTACTCGAGGAGCCAGTACTCACAACTGACAAGGAGTCCACATGGGTATCAGATTTTATAATTTCTTTATATTTATGGTACGAGGAATTCAGAACACAAATAATAATCAGCAAAGCCATTCGACGAAATTCTCAAAAAGTTTGGAGAAAATCGACTTTGAAGTTTTTCAAGTACATGTAAGTACCAATAATTAAAACAGTGCTAGCGTCTGTTTGCGCACCTCAGGTGCTGGTGTTCTAGACTTTCAATTATAGGTTTGGCGGTTTTAATCCTGCAGTAAGTTTTTTTCGTTGCGTTGGAATACGTTCACAAGTTTTATATCTAATGGTAATTTTTATGAAATATGTATTTATTTTGTTTGTTCGTAACTTTCTATATTTTATGAAAGGTTGTTAATAATAATGGTTTCAGTATAAAATATTTTTATAGTATTGGCTTCACGGTTAGTTGACAGCGGTTGTCTTTGATTGTTCGGTTTGTGAAGAACTAAGACACTGTTTTTGGAAAGTCATCTCCATAGCTACTAATGGCTTTCCAAGCAGCTAACCTACTCAACCACAGTTTTAGGTGACGACAAGGTCTTCAGCACGTCTACACATAAACAAAAACTGACACAACACGTGGAATGAAATGAGCCAAAATGTTTTATTCAACTAAATTCGATAACAACGAAAAAAAATTGCCACATTGGGATTCGAACCACCAGCTCTTTTTTTTTTCCCTCTCCAACCTCCCCTCCTTTCGCTCTCCAAAGTCGCCTTCATCGGTGTGTTTTTAATTTTTATTTTATCAACCTGTAATCGACTCCAAAGTTTGTCTTCTAGAATAAGATTTGCTTGCGCATTTCATTCGTAGTCCATTGCTTTTTTTTCTGTGCAAGTTATGTTTATACATTTTCTCAAAACTTCTAAGTCGCCAGTAGCTGATTTTTCTTCTTTTTTAAAGTAAGGTCATGCTGTATTGTTATGCGAAAAGTGAAGAAAAGTCGTTCCTCCGTTAGGTACAGCTCTGTGTACTGGAGTTTTCTTTTAATTACTAATTAAAATGCAAACGATTAAGTCAATTATAGTGTCAATACCTTCTTGACAGTGTAACCAAAATATCCAAGACATTGAATTTAAATTTGTAAAAAATTAGTTTCTTCAACTATAAAGGAAATTGACGAAACGAGCTGCAGTGATCTCTCCTTAGATCATACTAAAATACTGCATGACAATTAATCAGCCGGCCGCGGTGGCCGAGGAGACTGAGGCGCTTCAGTCACGGTCTGCACGGCCACTACCGTCGGGGGTTCGAATCCCCCCTCGGGCATGGATATTTGTGCCGTCCTTAGTTGTAGGTAGTTCATAAGTAGTTTGTAAGTTTAGGGACTGATGACCCCGTAGTTCAGTCCCATAAGCTTAACAAACATTTGAACATTTTTTAACAATTAATCAAAATCGTGCTTCCTCTATCGCACAGGATTTTATCAAAATTATTATCTCTCTTCCTAAAAAATAACACTGATTTTTATTTAACCGTTCTGTCCTTTTTCATCTGCATTCTTATATTTTCTTCGTTATCCGATACCTTCTTTCTCAAACAAAATTTCTATGATGTTCCCAATATATATCTGGCGGTGTAACTCCGGGTTGACTGAAGCGTATTTTCAAATACGATGATACTTGAAGATATATATATATATATATATATATATATATATATATATATATATATATATATATATATATATTCGAGTATCATCGCATTTGAAAATACGCTTCATATATATATATATATATATATATATTCAAGTATCATCGCATTTGAAAATACGCTTCAGTCAACCCGGAGCTACACCGACAGATGCTGCAACTGTTTTAGATCTTGGTACTTACGTGTATTTGCAAACCTTCAAAGCTGGTTTTCTCTAGAATTTTTGAGTGTTGCGTCGAATGATTTTTACTGATTGTTATTTAAGTTCTGAACCTCACCTACCATAAATGGCGAAAAATCCTAAAATCCGATACCCATGTGGTCTCCTTGTGTCATTAACTCCGAGTCCCAGGCCGCACCCAGACATCCGTCCTGAGCTCTGAGGGAAGCGTCGGTCGAATAAACCCTGGAAAAGCGCGCGCCCGCTTCCTAAGTCGGATTCGCAGACAGCGTTGTCAGTGACGTCAATGGAAAAGGCATGCTAAATTTAAACGAACACAAAATCCCCAGGATTGGCGATCCTAAACAGAAGCTCGAAATTTAGCGAGGACTTCAATGCGAGATGCTTACAATACTTTCCATAACGAAACTCTTTCTCACAATTTGACTGAAAACCCAAAGAGATTTTGGTCATCTGTTAAATACACTAGAGGCAAAACACAAACAATACCCTCAGTACGTGATAGTAATGGCGATCAAGCCGATGATAGCGCTACTAAAGCAGAGTTACTAAACACAGCTTTCAGAAACTCGTTCACCAAAGAAGACGAAACCAATATTCCAGATTTCGAATTACAAACAGAGGTCAGAATGAGTAACGTTGAATTAGACATCGTCGGAGTAGTGAAGCAACTTAAATGAATTAACAAGAACAAGTCTTCCGATCCGGACTCTATATCCATTAGATTTCTATCTGATTATGCTGATGCGATAGCTCCTTACTTAACAGCCATATACAACCGCTCTCTCAAAGAAGGATCTGCACCAAAAGACTGGAAAGTTGCACAGGTCACACCTATATTCAAGAAAGGCAGTAGGAGTAACCCATTAACTACAGGACCATTCGTCAATCTGCAGCAGAGTTTTGGAAAATATCCTGTATTCAAATATTATGAATTATCTCGAACAGAATGATATATTGACCCAAGGTCAACACTGATTTAGAAAATATCGTTGATGCGAATCACAACTAGGCCTTTACTCACACGAAGTGATGGGTGCTATCGACATGGGTTCTCAAATTATTTCTCATTTCCAGAAAACTTCTGACACCGTACCTCACAAACGGCTTTTAATTAAATTGCGTGATTATGGTATATCGACCAAAATTTCCTACTGGATAGGGGATTTCCTGTCAGAGAGGACACAGTTTGTAGTAATCGATCGTAAGGCATCGATTAAAACAGAGGTGATATCGGCATTCCACAGGGTAGTGTTATTGATCCTCTGCTGTTCCTTATTTACATAAACGATTTGGGAGAAAATCTAAGCAACTCTCTTAGGTTGTTTGCAGATGACGCCATCATTTACCGTCTAGTAAAATCATCTGGAGATCAAAACCAACTGCAGAATGATCTAAATAAGATATCACTATGCTGTAAAAATTGTCAGCTGACTCTAAATAATGAAAAGTGTAAAGTTGTCCACATGACTACGAAAAGAAATCCTTTAAACTTCGTTTACAAAATAAATAAATCAAAAGTGAAGGCCATAAACTCCACTAAATGCCTAGAAATCACTATTGCTTCAGACTTAAACTGATAAGAACATGTATATAATGTCATGGGAAAAGCGAATCAGAGATTGCGTTTTATTAGCAGAACCCTTAAAAGATGCAACAGAACTACTAAAGAAACTGCATACACTGCGCTTGTCCGGTCGTTTTTGGAGTATTGCTGCCCAGTGTGGAATCCTTATCAGGTGGGTTTGACGGAGCGCATCGAAAGAGTCCGAAGAAGGGCAGCTCGTTTTGTATTGTCACGATACAGGGGAGACAGCGTTATGGAAATGATAAAGTATCTGGGATGGGAATCATTACAACAACGGCGCTTATCGCTGCGGTGTGGTCTACTTACGAAACTGACGAAACTGCAATCGCCAACTTCTCCTCCGAATGCGAAAATATATTGTTGACGCCCACTTACATAGGTAGAAAAGATCATCAGGGTAAATTACGAGGAATCAGAGTTCGTACGGAGAGATTCAGGTGTTCTTTCTTCCCGCGAGCTATTCGAGAATGGAATGGGAGATAAACAGTATGAAGGTGGTTCGATGAACCCTCTGCCAGGCACTTAAACGTGAATTGCAGAGTATCCCATGTAGATGTAGAGGATGGTGACAGCGAGGCGAAGGGTCTACTAGTACCAGCGTTGGGAATTTGAGCTGCTGCGGCACCCGGAAAGGAGGCGACGGCGGTGACGTAGCGACAGCGATGCATCCAGTTCCATGGGTTCTGCAGGTGGTGTGAGGTGGCAAGAGGGGGCGGTTGGACCGGCGCGGCACCGGGTGTCCCTGAGATGGAGCTCTGAGAGGAAAAATTTCGCAATCGACAAGCGGGCAATTCATTCTGGCGACAACACAGCAAAAAAAAAAAAAAAAAAAAAAAAAAAAAAAAAAAAAAAAAAAAAAAAAAAAAAAAAGTTCAAACGTTTGTATAGCTTATGGGACTTAACTATGGGGTCAACTTATGAAATAACTAATACTAAGTACGACACAAATATCCATGCCCGAGGGGGGATTCGAACCCCCGACCGTAGTGGCCGTGCAGACCGTGACTGGAGCGCCTCAGTCCCCTCGGCCACCGCGGCCGGCGACAACACAGCACCCATATGAACATTGAGTAAGAAATATAAAAGCATCAAAATGTCGAATAACAATACCGAGTTTCCAGTGCCTAGAGGGGCCAAAAACTCATAAAAGAACACAGTCATTAGGCACGTAGCGATACTTGGGTGTTGCAGAAGGTGCCGTGTCCGCGGCGGTTGCAGCAACTGGAGCAGCGTACAGTAGGTTAGATTAGGTGAGATTTATACTTGTTCCACAGATCATATGTACGACATTTTGTAACGATGTGGAACGTGTCAGTTTAGTAAATGGTGTCTATACATGACAATATTTTCAAGATGTTTTACATTTTCATTCATTTATTTGTTATTTTTGAAGTTATATCTAAAAATTCATCTAAAGTGTAGAAGGAGTAGCCATTCAGAAATTCATTTAATTTATTTTTAAATAATAGTTGGCTATCTGTCAGATTTTTGAAGCTACTTGGTAAGTGATCAAAGACTTTTGAATTGGGTCGGATTGTTAATAACATATTTCATAAGTGAATATACCGGGTGATAAAAACAGTCAGTATAAATTTGAAAACTTAATAAATCACGGAATAATGTAGACAGAGAGGTAAAAATTGACACACATGCTTGCAATAACATGGAGTTTTATTAGGAAAAAAAGGGTTCAAACAATCTCCGACAGATAGCGCTTCATCTGATCAGAAAAGCAATAATTAACTCAACAAGACAAAGCAAAGGTGATGTTCTTTACAGGAAATGCTCAATATGTTCACCATCATTTGTCAACAATAGCTGTAGTCGAGGAATAATGTTGTGAACAGCACTGTAAAGCATGACCGGAGTTATGGTGGGGTATTGGCGTCGGATGTTGTCTTTCAGCATCCCTAGAGATGTCTGTCGATCACGATACACTTGCGACTTCAGGTAACGCCAAAGCCAATAATCGCACGGACTGAGTTCTGGGGACCTAGGAGGCCAAGCATGACGAAAGTGGAGGCTGAGCACTCGATCGTCACCAAACGACGTGCGCAAGAGATCTTTCACGCGTCTAGCAATCTGGGGTGGAGCGCCATCCTGCATAAAAATCGTACGTTCCAGCAGGTCTTTATCAGCCAGACTGGGGATGATGCGATTCTGTAACATATCGGCGTACCTCTCACCCGTCACGATAACAGTAACAAAACCAGAATTACGGAGTTCCTCGAAGAAAAATTGCCCGATAACGGTAGATGTGGTAAATCCAACACATACCGTGACTTCCTTGTCGTGCAGTGGAGTTTCCACGACAGTTCTAGGATTTTCGGAGGCTGTACTACTACCAGCGCTCCGAGCGGTCACATTTCTCACTGCAGGAAACAGAAGACGAACGATTTCTTTGATCATACTTAAGCCGAGGCTTTAGATTTGATGAAATATTCGACGAGATTCCCCTTACACTACGTCCACTATTTCCTTGTCCAAATCTTTGTCCAATAATTTTATAGTGTAATATCGGGCCAACGAGTGTTCCAAAATGGTCCCGTGAAATCAACATGCACGCATTGTCATGGGGATTGAGATGTTGGCCAAGCTGAAAATTTTTGTAACGCCAAGGACTGATTTTAAACTCAAACTTGACACTATGACGTCATCTGTTCCGTGGGGCGTCAATACCCGGCCAAGTGTAGTGTCGACACGCTGTTTGGTGCCTACTATTCCCCAATGTCCTTGGAGGAGCATTCGCAACACATCTATCTGCAACACTTTTGGAATAAGCACACGCAACTGGTCACTGTCATCTTACAATGAAATCGCACCATGCTGGACTAGAGGCAGTTCCGTCGAGCAAAATAACGCCGCTATTTTGAACAACTTAATGCAACAGTTCCTGTTTGCTCAAATTATTTGCAAATATTGTGGTATCAGGAAAGAAAAACTTATTATTTTATTCTCCACACCGAGGAGTGGAGCGGGCTATTTGAGATGCGGTCCATAAACAGTCGCGGTTCTATTCAGCCAATTATCAGACAAGCTAATAAAGGAAAACCTCCCGAAAACCTTGGTCGTAACCGGGGGATTGGATCCAATTTAATTTATCTCTGGGACGTTGCCCCCTTCTACATCCGATTATCCGGAGAGCAGGAGTGCACTCACGACAATCAAGGATCGGACGCCCGAGTTACTCTCGTAAACTCTTGGAGACCAGCTCGACCAACAGTGGACAAGCATCCCCCTAGAGGAACCGCATCCGTGAGCACAGTATCCTCTGCGACCAACAGTGGACAAGCATTCCCCTAGAGGAACCGCATCCGTGAGCACAGTATCCTCTGCGACCAACAGTGGACAAGCATCCCCCTAGAGGAACCGCATCCGTGAGCACAGTATCCCCTGCGACCAACAGTGGACAAGCATTCCTCTAGAGGAACCGCATCCGTGAGCACAGTATCATCTGCGACCAACAGTGGACAAGCATCCCCCTAGAGGAACCGCATCCGTGAGCACAGTATCATCTGCGACCAACAGCGGACAAGCATTCCCCTAGAGGAACCGCATCCATGAGCACAGTATCCTCTGCGACCAACAGTGGACAAGCATCCCCCTAGAGGAACCGCATCCGTGAGCACAGTATCCCCTGCGACCAACAGTGGACAAGCATTCCTCTAGAGGAACCGCATCCGTGAGCACAGTATCATCTGCGACCAACAGTGGACAAGCATCCCCCTAGAGGAACCGCATCCGTGAGCACAGTATCATCTGCGACCAACAGCGGACAAGCATCCCCCTAGAGGAACCGCATCCGTGAGCACAGTATCCTCTGCGACCAACAGTGGACAAGCATCCCCCTAGAGGAACCGCATCCTTGAGCACAGTATCCTCTGCAACCGACCCGTACACCTGAAGAACACATCGGCAAATTTTGTACACTGTTTCAAGTGATTTAGGTTGCAGGTTTGAAGTGTCGCCAGGACAAGTGTGCCTCTTTTGAGACCGAATGTATTGCGTACCAGCTGTGAAAGTTGTTACCAACTGAAAGTTGCAAAGACACTCCTAGCAATGGGCAATCCGCCGAAAGCGTTATTATTGTTTATAATTATTTTTGTACGTAATTTACTAAATAGTATAATTTTTGCGTTACAAGCATACATAGTGCGGAAATTAATGTATAAACAGCCGAATTGAACTGACTCAGTGGTATACAGAACGACTTCGTCATGAACAAATACTTACAAATATGTGCATATTTGCAGCTTATTCCGCTGAATGTAAGTATAATAGAAACATAAGAGAATCATAAATTTCTATTATAGTATGTTCTTACTATAACAGGCAGTTTTTTGACACGTATCAACTCGGTTGTTACAACTCACTCATCTTTCTTATACGCACATATTCTTTTATATGTAATTACTTTAGTTTAAAAAACCAATGTTTTGATGATTCTTGCCGTTTGTAGTTCAGCTTTACCAACAATTGTGGGATTGGGTTACTCTTTATTGTAAACCAGTTTGATTGCTTTTGTCATTTTGTTGTTCATCTGCAGCTCTGGTGGCTGATTTGGTACTGTACTTATTGCATTCTATATACGTTTCCTACGTCACACCACTAATTTTATTGAACTTGTAGTGAAGAGATCTTAACGTTACTGAGTAGAAAAGCGATGTATCTCTGCCAAAGAGCAGGTCTTCTCGTGTTTCTTAGCCATTTTTTTATTTTTAATGAAAAATAATATTATTTATTTAAATCTTGCATGTTACAACATAATTGTAAATAAACTACCCTGTAATGTACCGTTTCGGACCTAGTCAGGATCTTAGAAAATATAAAAAAGACGATTGTGGAGCAATTTTTAAATTATTATCTATTTATATTGCACTACATACGTTCCCCAATATAAAACCTATGTTAAAATCAATATTAACGACACTGTTCGCACTCATCCAATATCGTATTCAGAAATGTAGCTTGCCGGCCGGTAGGAGCGCTGCTGTCGCAGTGTATAACGAAAATCTGTGGGAGTGTCGTGACTGTATACGTTACACTGTGGTTAAACAGTATTTCATATTCATGGAATTTTCGACGTTAACCGTGAAAATGTGTAGCCAGCCGGGATTCGAACCCGGGACTCCAGCGCCCTAGGCAGTTGCGCTGTCCACTACACCAATAGGAACACGGCGATCATCACACCTGCAGGGAATACTCAAGCACGCCTCCCATCAGATACAAGTTCTCAACTTTTCCCTGTCCACTAGTAATCAAACTCGTGATATTTTCGACCTGTTCCCGTAAGAGTAAGGGCCTAGAAATGCCACCGCACTGAGGAACGGATCATTGCCCTTCATAGGACAATTAAATATTTTTGGAAACATTTTTGTTTCACTTTGTGCGATCATCAAACAGCATTCTCATTTAAATTTATATAAAACAGCGCAGAGAGCAATGGATTATTTACTTATTCAACTAGTTTCGGTCCTTATATTGTACCATCTTCAGGACTGTAGCTCCATTGATGATGTGGAGCTGGTCAGGTGGTTCGGAGTCTTACAGACGCTTTAGAAGACTCGGAAGCACCTCCCCAGCTCCGCAACATCAATGGAGTTACAGTCCTGTAGATGGTCCAATATAAGGACCGAAACTAGTTGAATAAATAAATAATCCATTGCACTCTAGACTGTTTTCATATATAAATACTAGTTATTTATATGTAAGTTATACATATTTTCGAAAGGACACCTCGTATATAACATAAACAGTATTTGAAATAAATCGCAATTTGCGATCATTTATGGCTTCACTGTACTAGGTTTAGATAGAATACCGAAGTGCGGCGAATGAAAATTTGTGCCCGGCTGGGATTCGAACCCGGGATCTTCTATTTACTAGGCAGACGCGTTGACCACTCCGCTACTACGGTCTAATAGGTAAGAGACGGTGGTGAATGGAGATTTGTGTGTGGCGGGAAACGTGCAGGGAAGAGTCCTCTGCAGTCGGGCTGATCACTGTGGGCTTGGTGGCGGAGTGCTCAACGCGTCTGCCTAGTAAATAGGAGATCCCGGGTTCGAATCCCGGCCGGGCACACATTTTTATTCGCCGCACTTTGGTATTCGATTTAAACCTAGTACAGTGAAGCAATAACTGATCGCAAACTGCTATTTATTTCATTCATTGGACGCTGTAACGTCGTCAAAAATATATAATTGTAAACAGTAGTTGTTTGGAGATGTAGTCAGTAGTTTATCTACAAGACGCATCGAGAAAGTAACTTTCCGTATTTTTAAAGCAAAGTTAAGATAGTCACATGAAAATTTTTATTGCCAACAGGTACAAAAATGTTTGAGATATTTTTTGACACAGTCACCAAAATAACTGAGACAGTTGTCATACCTTGGGACCAAGCGTTTATATTCATGTGTCGTAGATTACCGCCTCTGGATGTAACCAACGTTTTGCAGTCCTCCTGCTTTACAATGTGACATCTGCGAAGAGCAAGTTACGCGCAGTAAAAAATGTCAAACTGAAGACGACGCTGGTTCCATTAACAGGCGGCAGACTTCTACGACACAGGAATACACAAGTTGGATGCGACGATATGACATTTAGTCTCAGTTCTGTTGGAGAATATATGCGAAAAATAGCTCTGACGTTGCCGTACGTGTTGTCAATAAAATTTTTATATATAAGTATGTTGTCCTTTTTTTTAATAGAGAAACTAGTTGTGCTTATGTAAACAGCTGTGGCGTAGCGCTATTATATCACTCAGTTTCCTTCTCCTTTATAAGGCATCTAAATAAATCATGTGAGGATTTGGGCCTCTTTTCGTTCTCTGGCTGTAACGTTTACTTCTTATTAATTTTTTTAATTGTGATACGAAACCCCAATTACGCGCTTGTTTTAGCGAATAAAGCTTACGATTTACACCTGGTTAGTAGTAAAAGTTTTCCAATACGACATCTGCGAAGAGCAAGTCATGCGCGGTAAAAATGACCAAGTTGTCCGGTCGATGTTAAATCGCCTGATAAGGTGGGCTCGAGCGACAGGTTGCTGGCAGTTGAGCGCTGAACTTGACCCTGTATCAGAAATAACTAACCTGTAGTAACGCTTTTCCTCCTGCGAGACGACAAATGGAAAAGGCGATGGCGATGTCGGCGGCTTAGTCACACGCCGGATGTTTACCCCGGCCGCGTTGCGTAATCAACACTATACCTGCGCGTCGCCGGTTGCCGACACCGCAGGCGCTTCTTCTTTATGTACAGTTCAAACTCCAAAACCCCGACCACAAAACCAACGAGACTGGTGTACCATTCAAAAGTACTAAGACGTTCATCATGTTCGACTCCGTCAAAGAGCTAACATATCGTAAAATCGCAATCTCCGGTTAGTGTTAACAACTAGAGGGGATGGAAGTCTGGAGGAGCAGGGTTCGAGTCCCCGTGCTGCCATTCCGATTAAAGTTTGGTTGGTTGGTTGGTTGGCATAGGGGAACCAAACTGCTAAGGTTATCGATCGCCCGGTGGGAAGGGGAAGGAGTGAGGATAGGAAAGGAGGGGAAGGAAAAGGAAATGCAGTCCAGGGAGGAAAGAAGGAAGGAAGACTATTAGCTCGGGACCCTGTGCTCGTGAAAGCAGATACTTCTGGTTGGTGTGACAGGTGGGGGAAAATGCAGGAGGGGTCAATGGCGTATTAACCGGTTGGGGGGGGGGGGGGGGGGGGGGAATGAGGTAGGAGGGGCAGTCGCCCCCATCCCACCACTTGAAAACTTTGGAGGGGTAAGACACGGTTTATCCCCCCCTCCTCCACCTAGTATTCATGGTGACACCCATTTTTGCCTTTGACTGAAGCGTCTTGTAACAACTACTACCTTCTGCCCTTTCATTTCG
The DNA here is from genome assembly GCA_026315105.1 of Locusta migratoria. Taxonomy (NCBI): domain Eukaryota; kingdom Metazoa; phylum Arthropoda; class Insecta; order Orthoptera; family Acrididae; genus Locusta; species Locusta migratoria. The sequence continues at coordinate 214,169,543 of CM048745.1, read as the reverse complement.
TCCTATTTTTCAGTCTGTGACTGACGGCCGCAGTGGCTGAGGAGACTGAGGCGCTCCAGTCACGGTCTGGGGTTCGAATCCCCCCTCGGGCATGGATATTTGTGCCGTCCTTAGTCTTAGCTAGTTCATAAGTAGTTCGTAAGCTTCGGGACTGATAACCCCGTAGTTAAGTCCCATAGCCTATACAAACATTTTCAGTCTGTGCCTGCTAATACAGGGCATCGTCTGTACTGATGATGCGGTCTCCCAAACCAAAATGATGGAATCGCCAAGACCAAGTCAGTAAATAGGCTTTCTTGGCCTCCCCCTCCCTTCTAAAAATATAGTTGGTACGCCACTGGGAGGGGTTGGAGATGTATTGATATGCTTGGTGCCGTCAGATTCATTTTTGGTGTAAAACGAAGAGATATGTCGGATATTTGGCGTTTTGTTGGTCTTTTAAACGCTGTTAGAGGGAAGGATGGTTGTAGGATAGGGATGGTGAGAAGTTTCGTTGTTGCAGCCAACCTGGGGTTTCTCCGAGCGAGGTGTCGTACGTGTAATAAAATGTTCAAATGTTTGTTAAGCTTAAGGGACATAACTGCGGGGTCCCTAAACTTACAAATTACTTATGAACTACCTAATACTAAAGACGGCACAAATATCCATGCCCGGGGGGATTCGAACCCCCGACCGTAGCGGCCGTGCAGACTGTGACTGGTGCGCCGCAGTCCCCTCGGCCACCGCGGCCGGCTAGTTGTAACACACTGGCCTCGCATTCGGGAGGTCGGAGGTTCAAATCCACCTCCGAGCATCCAGATTTAGGTTTTCCGTGATTTCCCTAAATCAAATTCCGGATGGTTCCTATCAAAGGGCACGGCCGATTTCCTTCCCCACCCTTACACAAACAATCCGATCGTTAACTCCCCTCTAATGAACACGCTGTCGACGAAGCGTTAAACACCAATCTTCCTGAATGGAACTATCAATCTGCAGCAGAGTGTGCGCTGATATGAAACTCTCTGGCAGGTTAAAACTGTATGCCGGAACCGGGACTCGAACCTGCGACCTTTGCCTTTTGCGGGCAGGCGCTCTACCAATGAACTACACCGACACGACTCACGGTTCGTCCTCGCAACTTCAATTCTGTCATTACCTCGCCTCCTACTTCACTACAGAGTGATAGTTCCGTTCTGGAAACATCCCTTAGGCTGTGGTTAAGCCCAACAAATCCTTTTTTCCAGGAGTGCTAAATCTGCAAACTTCTGTGAAGTTGGGAAAGTAGGAGACGATTTACTGGCAGAAGTGAAGTAGTGAGGATAGACTGTGAGTCGTGTCGGGATAGCTCAGTGGCAGAGCGCGTGCCCGTGAAAGGCAAAGGCCCCAGGTTCGAGTCCCGGTTCCGGTACACAATTTTAATCTGCCAGAAATTTTCACTATCTTCTTTCCTTCATTTTGTTCGATTCTTATCCATTTTCGTTGTTCATTACGGATACCGAACGTTAAGTATCAATGAAACCGAAGAAATTGTTTCGACACTATCAGAAGCAACCAATCTACGCCAGTATTCTGAACAACAAAACTGGTGAAAACGAAACAGTCAATACACAAGGGAAATACGGTGGTAATGCATAGAACTCTCCCAAAGAAATTATTACACTTATTTCGTCCGAAGAAAGTAGAACAAAAGAACAATAAAATGACGAATAATTTGACAAGGGAGGTTACTACATTCAGGATACGTGTTAAAAAACGTTATTTGCCACTTACACATCCGTTGCAATGCACACGGGCAAATTTTAAAAAGACTAAAATAGTTAACAAACAAATGCAACATAGTAACGAAAACTAGGGCTCATATAGTAAATATTCCGCTAAGCCCTGGTACTGCGACTCAGCAGCACTTAGAGAGGTCAACACGTCAATTATTCCTGAAAGATATATATTGACTCCCAAAATGTCAAGGGTTAGTGGCGCACAGATGACTCAGGTGTTACGTTTGCAAAAGTGGCAGTTGCAGTTGTATAAGAGACCTTCTGAAACGTGGTTCTACAAGTGCTTTGTGTAGCATACAAGGTCGTCGGGTAATGATGCCGTTAAAACGGGATATGGTGATCCGTTCCCCACGATTGAGAATTTCGATTTCGGAAGTGGTGCACGAAGTCTCCGTTCAACCGTGTCCAGAATGTATCGTGAATGTCAACAAAATTCTTCGGGTTTTTTGACCGCATTGTCAATGTATAAAATCCGACGTTTCTCCCTCTGTTGCAGGTGGCCTTTGTCAAGGTGTTTGGCTGACTGCTGAATGCAAAGGATTGCTGGTACTTATATAACAGTGGGAGAAGCTGTTGTCAAAGTACTGGGCGTTCTTTATTGGTCTTTATATTATGGCCTGTGATTGGAGGGAATAGAGGTAAGGGAGACCGGGGCATGTTTTCCACCATTTTACATTTTTATTTTTGTACTTTTTATTTTTATCGGTTTTGAGGTAAACAGCGGAACATTATATTTCCTATACCTTTATCTACAGTCTTGTACAGATATTTTTGAAATTAGTAAAGGTCCTTCTTGGCAACAAATGATTTTGTCTGACCATGTTGCGTTGGAAAATTTGCCCCGTATGCGTGGCAAGTTTTCCAGCTTACGTAAAATGTACAGGGGCAAATTTTCCAACTATACTTTAAATGCTAAAACAGAGATAATTATCTTGAATTCACTGAATATGTATTTTTATTATGCATTTACAATACGTTACAAAAGAAGGATATAGTAAAAGTAACCACATTAAATAAAAATAAATGCTACTGAAAGGTTTTACTAAATATGTGACTCAAATATTTCACAACTACAGACATTTTTTAACAAAACTCATACTCATTTTCTGAATGACAATGTAAGCAAACAAAAAAATGCAACATTCCCTTTCGTACAGTCTCCATGCGCCCATTTCTCGCAGTTCGTACACAGTACCCACTTTTCATTTGCTTTAGACCTGGCGTTAAGACTCAAAGCAATAAGGAAAATGTGCCCCGTATGCTCTGGGAAAACGTGCCCCGTCACCATATTCGGAACTATAACACTACGTCCATGAGTAACCGTGTAAGCTATTTACAAAACAAATGCACAGTTACGTGAAGAAAGAAACCCACTTTTAGTGCGTGCAGTGTCAAAATAATAGGTTTGACGCTAGTATGTTTATTTGAAGTTTCAATACAAATGTGAAAGTTTACTCACCTTTGCAAAAATGAGAAAAACGGCCCTGCCGACGTTATGACTGCTGGTACAGCACTCAAAATTTCCTAAATGAAGCGTGCTTAGTTGCTACTTCCTACATTATCAACGGTGGTACCATCTAGCGGTTTGTTTCGAAACTAAAGGGAGTTGGAAAACCTGCCCCTATCGAAAATGTGCCCCGGTCTCCCCTACCTTACTGGTGTTTGCATTGTTTATTCCTTTTGGTGGAAATTGGCGAATGAGAGAAGTGCGACGGTATGACATCACGCTGTTTACTTGCTTCCTGGCGTTAGCTGGGGCGCGCTAGTATACGCTGTATATACGAGCGCAGTGGTCTTCTTGACACATTGACAATAGCTTCTTGCAACAGGGACCGAAACGTCGGATTTTATACAGTACTCTCTATACAGGGTGTGTCACCTAACATTACCGCTGGATATATTTCGTAAACCACATCAAATACTGACGGCCGGCTGCGGTGACCGAGGGGACTGAGGCGCTTCAGTCACGGTCTGCACGGCCACTACGGTCGGGGGTTCGAATGCCCCCTCGGGCTTGAATATTTGTGCCGTCCTTAGTTGTAGGTAGTTCATAAGTAGTTTGTAAGTTTAGGGACTGAAGACGCCGTAGTTAAGTCCCTTAAGCTTAACAAACATTCGAAATACTGACGAACCGATTCCACAGACCGAACGTGAGGAGAGGGGCTAGTGTAATTGGTTAATACAAACCATAAAAAATGCATGGAAGTAGGTTTTTTAACACAAACCTACGTTTTTTTTTTAATGGAACCCCGTTAGTTTTGTTAGCACATCTGAACATATAAACAAATACGTAATCAGTGCCGTTTGTTGCATTGTAAAATGTTAATTACATCCGGAGATATTGTAACCTAAAGTTGACGCTTGAGTACCACTCCTCCGCTGTTCGATCGTGTGTATCGGAGAGCACCGAATTACTGCAACATACATCGCGTTTCTACAGAATGATCTGCCAACGTTGCTCGAAAATGTCCCACTGGAAACGCGTCGACGTATGTGGTATCAGGATGATGGTGCGCCTGCACATTCCGCAATTAACACTATGCTGACCCTTGACAGGATTTTCGACGTACGTTTCATACGACGTGGAGGAGGAATAAATTGGCCAGCCCGTTCTCCTGATCATACACCTCTGGACTTCTTTCTGTGGGGTACGTTAAAGGAGAATGTGTACCGTGATGTGCCTACAACCCCAGAGGATATGAAACAACGAATTGTGGCAGCCTGCGGCGACATTATATCAGATGTACTGCGGCGTGTACCGCATTCATTATGCCATAGTTTGCAATTGCGTGCAGCAAATGATGGCCACCACTTTGAACATCTATTGGACTGACATGTCGGGACACACTCTATTCCACCCTGTTATTGAAAACGGAAACCACGTGTGTACGTGTACCTCACCCCTCATGGTAATGTACATGTGCTTAAGTGAAAAAGACCAATAAAGGTGTTAGCATGTGGACGTAATGTGCTGTTCTAGTCTCTTCTGTACCTAAGGTACATCACCGTTCCCTTTGTATCCCTACTTAATTCGGTGTTCTCCGATACACACGATCGAACAGCGGAGGAGTGGTACTCTAGCATCAACTTTAGGTTACAATGTCTCTGGATGTTCGGTCTGTGGAATCGGTTCGTCAGTATTTGATGTGCTTTACGAAATATATCCAGCGGTAATGTTAGGTGACTCACCCTGTATATACGACCGCAGTGGTCTCTTTGACACATTGACAAAAGCCACTTGCAACAGAGGCCTAAACGTCGGATTTTATACAGTACCCTCTATATCTACGACCGCAGTGGTCTCCTTGACACATTGACAAAAGCCACTTGCAACAGAGGCCTAAACGTCGGATTTTATACAGTACTATCTATATATACGACCGCAGTGGTCTCCTTGACAAATTGACAAAAGCCACTTGCAACAGAGACCGAAACGTCGGATTTTATACAGTACTTTCTATATATACGACCGCAGTGGTCTCCTTGACACATTAACAAAAGCCACTTTCAACAGAGACCGAAAGGTCGGATTTTATACAGTACTCTCTATATGTACGACCGCAGTGGTCTCCTCGACACATTAACAAAAGTCACTTTCAACAGAGGCCGAAAGAAGGAAGAAAGACTGCGTTAGCTCGGGGCCCCCTGCTCGTGAAAGCAGTTCCTTCTGGTTGGTGTGACAGGTGGGAAAAAAGTAGGAGGGGTCAATGGCGTATCAACCGGTTGGGGGGGAGGGGGGAAGGGGGAGTGGGGAGGGGGCAGGAGGGGCAATCGCCCCCCCCCCCCACTTGAAAACTTTGGAGTGGCAAGACACGGTTTATGCTCCCCCCAATTATTATTGGTGGTAGCCATTTTTGCCTTTGGCTGGAACATCTTGTAACAAATACCACATTCTGCTCTCTCATTTCGCCCTTTTTTTCAGTCTGTGACTGCTAATAGGGGACAACGTCTCTAGTGATGTGGCGCTCTCTCCAGAACAAAGTCTTGGAATCGCCAAGACGAAGTCAGTAAATAGGTTTTCTTGGCCTCCCCCCCATCCTCTCTAAAGAAATAGTTGGTACGCCACTGGGAGGGGTGTCGTCAGATTCAGTTTTGGTGTAAGACGAAGAGATATGTCGGATATTTGGCTTTTTGTTGGTTTTTTAAACGCTGTTGGAGGGAAGGATGGTAGTAGGAAAGGGGTGGTGAGAAGTTTCGTTGTTGCAGCCAACCAGGGGTTTCTCTGAAAACATCACGGACAATTTCCTGTTCGATTCCCACCGAGCGAGGTGTCGCAGTTGTAACACACTGGCCTCGCATTCGGGAGGTCGGGGTACAGTACCCTCTATATATACGACCGCAGTGGTCTCCTTGACACATTAACAAAAGCCACTTGCAACAGAGGCCGAAACGTCGGATTTTATACAGTACTCTTTGCCCTTTTCTCACATGACATCTTGCGAGCCATGGATGCAGGGCAACAGGCGGATTGTGTTTTTCTCGACTTCAAAAAGGCATTCGACACGGTGCCACACTGCAGAGTGCTAACGAAGGTACGAGCTTATGGAATAGGTTCACAGATTTGTGACTGGCTGGAAGACTTTCTAAGTAATAGAATGTAGAATATTGTTCTCAACGGCGAGTGTTCATCAGAGACGAGTGTATCGTCAGGCGTGCCCCAGGGGAGTGTGATAGGACCGCTATTATTTTCTATCTATATAAATGATCTGATGGACAGAGTAAGTTGTAATTTGCGGCTGTTTGCTGATGATGCTGTGGTGTATGGGAGGGTGTCGTCTGTAATTGACTGTAATAGCATACAGAATGACTTAGACAAAATTTCTAGTTGGTGCGAAGAATGGCAGCTAGCTCTCACTGTAGAAAAATGTAAGGTGATGCGCATGAGTAGAAAAAACAATCCTATAATGTTCGAATACAGCATTAGTAATGAGCTTATTGATGCTGTCGAGTCGTTCAAACATCTAGGCGTAACATTGCAGAGCGACATCAAATGGAACTAACATGTCAGGACAGTTGTGAGTAAGGCGGACAGCCGACTTCGGTTTATTGGGAGAATTTTGGGAAGATGTACTTCACCTGTAAAGGAGACCACGTATAAAACGCTTGTACGACCACGTTTTGAGTATTGCTCAAGTGTTTGGGACCCGCAGCAGATCAACTTAAAGGAAGACTTAGAGGCGGTTCAGAGGCGAGCAGCTAGATTTGTTACCGGTAGGTTCGACCATTGCGCGAGTGTCACGGAAATGCTCCGGCAACTCAATTGAGGATCGCTGGAAGAAAGACGACGTTCTTCTCGTGAATTTCTGTTAAGTAAATTTAGAGGGCCGGAATTTGAAGCTGAGTGTAGTACGATCTTGCTGCCGCCTACTTACATTTCGCGTAAGGATCACAAAGACAAGATAAGAGAAATTAGGGCTCGTACGGAGGCATATAGGCATTCTTTGTTTCCTCGTTCCATTTGGGAGTGGAATAGGAAAGGAAATGCCTAGTAGTGGTACAGTGTACCCTCCGCCACGCAGCTTACGATGAATTGCGGAGTATGTATGTAGATGTAAATGTAGATTTTATACAGTACTCTCTACATATACGACCGCAGTGGTCTCCTTGACACATTAACAAAAGCCACTAGCAACAGAGGCCGAAACGTCGGATTTTATATATCGCCATTGCGGCCAAAGACCCCGAAGGATTTTATTGACAGTGACAACAGCTGCGGAAGCCTTCGTTTGCATGTATCGTGGATGTTTGAATAGGGGTGTCAGAGTCTCCAGCAGACGAACTGCCGGCCGTACAGCCACCTGCACATATCAGTGACCGGTGACATCGGGGACTAATGGTCAGCAAAGGACAAGTTCAGCAAAACACGGCTCATCTCAAGAAAGAACGTGCCAGCGAACAATCAACAGGGTACGGAAGCCGGCGCAGCACACTGATGCCATTGTTAACGCAAAGTAACCGAGCGCGATCGATCACTGCGCGATACCAACAGTGATGTTACTGATGACAGCTACGATACAGCAAAATTGCTAAACACAGCTTTCCGAAATTTCTTCACGAAAGACGACGAAGCAAATACTCCAGAATTCGAATCAAGAATAACTGACAGCATCCATAATTTAGAAGTACATATCCTTGGAGTATTAAAGCAATTTAAGTCACTTATCACAAGTAAGTCTACCGGTGCCAATTGTATGCCAGGTTCTTTTCAGAGTATGCTGATGCAATAACCTCATACCTAGTTATCATATACAACATCTCGCTCAGCGAAAGATCCGTACTCAAAGACTGGAATGTTGCACAGGTCACTCCAATATTCAGGAAAGGCAATAGGAGTGATCGGGGAATTACAGGCCTATATTACTGACGTCAATCTGCAGCAGAATTTTAGAACATATACTTTCCTCAAACATTATTAACTACATCTAAGAGAACGACGTATTGACCATAGTCAACACGGATTCAGAAAGCATCGATCTTGTAAAACACAGCTAGATCTTTACTCATAAAATGTAATAAGTGCCATCGACAAGGGATATAAAATCGACTATATATTTGTAGACTTCGGAAGGCTTTTAACATTGTCCCTTACAAGATTCTTCCAGTCAAACTGCGTGCTTTTGGATTAAGGTCACAGTTATGCGATTGGATTCGTAATTTTCTGTAAGAAAGGAAATAATACGTAGTAACTGACGCGCCGGCCGCGGTGGCTGAGGGGACTGAAGCACTCCAGTCACGGTCTGCACGGCCACTACGGTCGGGGGTTATAATCACCCCTCGGGCATGTATATTTGTGCCGTCCTTAGTATTAGTTAGTTTATAAGTAGTTTGTAAGTTTAGGGACTGATGAACCCGTAGTTAAGACCCATAAGCTATACAAACAGTTGAAGTAACTGACGCAGAAGTCATCGAGTAAAACAAAAATATCTGGCGTTCCCCAGGCAAGTGTTATACTGCGATAGCTGTTAGTTATCTTTATAAACAATTTAGTAGTCAATCTGAGCAGCTCTCTTACACTATTCGCGGTTGATGCTGTCGTTTATCGGTTAGTAAAGTCACCAGAAGATCAAAAGCAACTGGTAAAATAATTTAGATGAGATATCGCCATGGTGCAAAAAATGGCAATTGACCATAAATAATGAAAAGTGTGACGTCATCCATATGAGCTCTAAAAGAAATCCGTTAAACTTCTTTTACACGATAAACCTCACAAACGGCTTTTAATCAAATTGCGTGGTAATGGTATATCGCCCAAAGTTTGCGATTGGATAGGAGATTTCTTGTCAGAGAGGACACAGTTCGTAGTAATCGATGGTAAGACATCGACTAAAACAGATGTGATATCGGGCGTTCCACAGGGTAGTGTTATTGGTCATCTGCTGCTCCTTATTTACATAAAACTGCGTTTTATTGGCAGAACCCTTAAAACATGCAACAGAACTACAAAAGAAACTGCATACACTACGCTTGTCCGTCCATTTTTGGAGTATTGCAGCCCAGTGTGGGATTCTTATCAGGTGGATTTAACGGAGGACATCGAAAGACTCCAAAGAAGGGCAGCTCGTTTCGTATTATCACGATACAGGGGAGACAGCGTTACGGAAATGATACAGGATCTGTGATGGGAATCATTACAACAACGGCGCTTATCGCTGCGGCGTGGGCTACTTGCGAAACTCCAATCGCCAACATTTTCCTCCGAATGCGAAAATATATTGTTGACTCCCACTTACATAGGTAGAAATGATCATCAGAATAAAATACGAGATATCAGAGCTCGAACAGAGAGATTCAGGTGTTCTTTCTTCCCGCGCGCTATTCGAGAATGGAATGGGAGATAAATAGTATAAAGGTAGTTCGATGAACCCTCTGCCAGGCACTTGAATGTGATTTGCAGAGTATCCCAAGTAGATGAAGATGTAGATAAATAGTTAAATACCTAGACATTACAATTACGAACAACTTAAACTGAAAGAACACATAGAAAATATTGTCGGAAAGGCGAACCATAGGCTAAATTTCATTGGCAGAACACTTGGAAGATGCGACAGTTATACTAAAGAAACTACCTACACTTCACTTGTGCGTCCAACCTTGGAGGATTGCTGCGAACTGTAGGATCCGCAAGTGGGACTGAAGGACGATTAAGGGAAAGTTCAGAGAAGGACATTGTGTTTTGTATTAACGCGATATAGGGGGGGGGGGGAGTGTCAAGGGAATGATGCAATATTTACGGTGGAAATCGTCAAAAAATGTTCAAATGTTTGTAAATCTATCGCACCAAACTGCGTGGTCATCAGTCCGTAGCTTACAAACTACTTAAACTAACATAAGGATAACACATAGACCCATGCCCCAGGCAGGACTCGAACCTCCGACGGTGAGCAATCGCGCGCTCCGCAGCGAGGCGCCTTAGACAACTCGGCCACTACACCGCGGTGAAATCGTCAAAAGGTGTTATTCGTTACGGAAAGATTTTAATTTTTTTTATTATTATTATTTATTTATTTTATTTTGTTGCTAAATTTCTTTTACCATTTTTATCTTCTGCATCTACTATATATTGTTAGAACCCACTTACATGGGGAGACATGATCATCGTAATAAAATAAGAGAAATCAGATCGTAAACGGAAACATGTATGTATTGCTTTTTCTCGCGTGGTATTAGAGAATCGATCTTAAGAGAAATATTATAAAAGCGGTTTCATGAACCCTCTGCCATGCCCTTCAATATAAGTTGGAGGGTACTTATGTGAATGAAGAAGGCTTTACATTTGTCACCACACATGGACACTGGAGCAATGGAGGAACGTGATATGGTCGGAATAATAGTCATTTCATTTGCACCACACAAATGGCAGGCATCGTGTGTGGCACAGAATACATGAAAGGATGTATTCGGCCTGCCTAAAATGTGTGGTCCAAGGCGGTGTTGTCTGCACTACGATCTGGACTGCATTTTTCTGGAGTGAAATGAGCCTCCTAGTTGTTGTGGAAAGGTTCTGAGTTTTGAGCTGCTCGGTAAAAATCCCCACACCTTTTTCGCAATCCATACTTCAATGGTTGTGCGGCGTTCCAAGATGATAATGCACCGAAACATCGTTCCCTCACCGCCCGGGAATGGTTCCAGGAACGTGCAGGGAAGGTTGAGAGGCTAAGACGGCCAGCCTGTGCCGCAGATTTGGACCCCAGATCTAGGATGTCTTGGGATGTCATGGTATCCAGGCTCCGTGCAAGCACGAACAGACCAGAATTGGCAAACGCTCTGAAAATAATGTCAATAACTTTTTATATCTTGGGCCCACAGTGTTAGAAATGTCGTATACTGACATATTGTGAAAGCTAGTGCCATAGCAAATTTACTTTTAAATAGCCTCGAAGAAAGATTCTCTGACATATTGTGAAAGCTAGTACCATAGCAGATATATTTTAAATAGCCTCGAAGGTAGATTCTCCCTACACCAAGAAAATAATAAAAATATTTATTCTTATCGATACGTGGATGACACTCTCATACTCATTGATAGAAATGAAGGAGACATAAATAATATTCCTCAACAACCTATATCATAAAATCAAGTTTACTACAGAACTATAATCCCACAACAAAATTAACTTTCTGGACCTATTCACACAAAAAGTACAAAATAGACACAGGTTTGAAATATACAGGGAAGCCGGCCGCGGTGGCCAAGAGGACTGCGGCCCGCCAGTCACGGTCTACACGGCCACTACGGTCGGGGGTTCGAATCCCCCCTCGGGCATGGATATTTGTGCCGTCCTTAGTGTAAGCTAGTTCTTAAGTAGTTTGTTAGTTTAGGGACTGGTGACCCCTAGTTAAGTCCCATAAGCTATACAAACATTTAACATATACAGGGAAACAACAGCATCAAACAACATTATCCATGCCCATTCATGTCATCCCCGATCACACAAACTAGCATTTTTCCATTCAATGATTAACAGACTTGCCAGCCTACCACTAGATGACACGGCCAAACAAAAGAAATTAAGTACACTTCAATACATTACCCAACAAAAGAAATACGACCCCAACTTCGTAATAAAGCTATACAATAAAAGAAACGAGTCATGATCCACTAACAACAGGTACTGGAATCACATTACAAAGAGAAACACCTCAAAGAAAAATAATTAATATATATCATTACAACATATCCAAGAAAAATCACAAATGAAATTTTTTTTAGAAATACTAACATCACTTTTGCATACCAAAACACACACCATAAGCAGCAAAATCGTCACACACACGATAAAAACTTCTAAATTTCTAAATCCTAGTACATACAAAATCTCTTGCAACTTCTGTAATAAATATTATATGGACCAAACTGGACGTAATTACACCGTTAGCTATAAAGAACACACTAAGGAGAGTGAGAAAAATGCATTTACTTTTTACCAGCACTTTCAATCGGAAAATCACTCAGTAGGTACTACAGAAAACGCACTCAAAATTTTTACATGTAATACAAAAGGGATATGAAATGGTTATTCTAGACGATATTGAAGTATGTATCCACGCAGAAAGCAACGCAAATAATTAATTTAACGATCAAACCTATTTTAAACACAAAAATTATATCGATAATTTTATTGATAGTTTAACGCTGGGCAAAGAATAATGGAGCTTACATAGATCGGAGATCCTAAGGCAACCGAAGACGAAAGACAACCTTGTCAAATATAAATGTATAATCCATAATGTCCTCCTAAAATTTCTAATAAAATCTTTAACCATACTCGCTAATAATAACATACACAGAAATAATAAACAAAATTATGTCATATATGTTAACTTCTACATTTTCTCTTTGAAAGAAAAATTTGTAAAAAAATTGTAAACGTATAGTATTCTGAGGCATTGACAGTTGCGGTAACTGGCTACAATTCGTAAATGAACTATAAAACACCACCTAATGAATAGTCAGTGAAGCACTTACGGCTCCTAAATACCGTGAAATTTGTAAAATTTTATTTATGTAAATTTATTTATCTAGTACTAGGATAGATTAGATTAGATTAATACTCGTTCCATAGATCATATATACGACATTTCGTAATGATGTGTAACGTGTCAGTCTAGTAAATGTTGTCTACACTTGACAATCAATATTTTAACGATTTTTATTACATTTATGTTGTTTTTTTAATTTTTTATTTAAATTTTTTATTTCATTAAGTTTCATCTAAAAATTCATCTACATTGTAGAAGGAGTAGTCATTCAGAAATTCCTTTAATTTCTTTTTAAATACTAGTTGGTTATCTGTCAGACTTTTCATGCTACTTGGTAAGTGACCAAAAACTTTTGTGGCCGCATAATTCACCCCTTTCTGAGCCAAAGTTAGATTTAACTTGACTAGTGAATATCGTCCTATATCCTAGTGTTGTATCTATGCACACTGCTATTACTTTTGAACTGGGTCGGATTGTTAATAACAAATTTCATGAGTGAATATATGTATTGTGAAGCTACAGTGAAGATCCCTAGATCCCTAAATAAACGTCTGCAAGATGTTCTTAGGTGGGATCCAGAAATTATTCTGATTACACGCTTTTGTGCAATGAATACTTTTTTACTCAATGTTGAATTGCCACAGAATATGATCCCATATGAAAGCAATGAATGGAAATAGGCGTAGTAAGCTAATTTACTGAGATGTATATCACCAAATTTTGTAATGACTCTGATAGCATAAGTAGCTGAACTCAAACGTTTCAGGAGATCTTCAATATGTTTCTTCTAATTCAGTCCCCCATCAATGCAAACACCTAAAAATTTTGAATATTCTACCTTAGCTACAGATTTATGTTCAAAATCTAAATTTATTAATGGTGTCATGCCATTTACTGTGTGAAACTGTATATACTGGGTTTTATCAAAGTTTAATGAGAGTCCATTTGTAGAGAACCAGTTAATAACTTTCTGAAAGATATCATTTACAATTTCATCAGTTAATTCCTGTTTGTCATGTGTGATAGCTATACTTGTATCATCAGCAAAAAGTACTAGCTTAGCATCTTCGTGAATGTAGAATGGCAAGTTATTAATGTATATTAAGAACAGCAAGGGACCCAAGACCGAACCTTGAGGGACCCCATTTTTGATAACTCCCCAGTTAGAGGAATTAATTGTTTCATCCATATCATGTGAACTGCTTATTTCAACTTTCTGCACTCTTCCAGTTAAGTATGATTTAAACCATTTGTGCACTGTCCCACTCATACCACAATACTTAAGCTTATCTAGAAGAAACCATGATGTACACAGTCAAAAGCCTTTGAGAGTTCACAAAAAATCCCAGCTGGTGATGTCCGGTTATTCAAAGTATTTAATATTTCGTCAGTGAAGGTAGATATAGCATTTTCATTTGAAAAGTTTTTTCGAAAACAAAACTGACATTTTGTTAGAACTTTATTTTTACTAATATGTGAAGCAGCTCGAGAATATATAACTTTTTCAAAAAATTTTGATAAGGCTGTCAGAAGTGAGATGGGGCGGTAGTTGTTGACATCGGACATACTGATAAAAGAAAATGTTTTTGCAGAAACACCTGACGATGGCACTTAACGTTGAAAGATATCTTGTGATATGTAAATAAAATAATTCATTACAGTGCTTTGGACTAACCTTTCGCAATATCTCAATATATGCTCTGAAAATGATTTGGTGTCAGCTGCACATCGAGGAGTACAAGGGGTTTGTAGACTCACCTCCACTGTTGTTGCAGTTCGAAGGACCAGATGAGCTCCCACGTGATATCAACAGCCTGTTTCTAACAAGTTCCCAGAACAACTCCACTGCAGTAATTCAAGTTATACCGGAAACGAGAAAAGTTGATTGCTCGTTTTTCACACAGGAAGTATGTGACTTGTAAGTAGGACAAGCGCACTAACTTGTACAAACTGGAAATACCCTTGCCTGACATCGACCTCTCAGAATCTTTACTGTTATTTATTGATGCTGAGATTGCCTTTCTGAAGAACTGGTTCAATGCAGATCACTACGTTCCTTTAACCTGTGCAAGCATCACCGAATAACAACGATAATCCACATTTATTTGAACCTGTTTACTGCTATATCGGTGTATGTGAGGCAGCTCCCTCTGTTATGGTTTTCAGTCCGGAGACTGGATGAATGCAGCTCTCCACCCTACTCTATCCTGAGCAAGCCTTTTCATCTCCTCATAAGAACGGCAACCGACATCCATTTTAATCCTCTTACGATATGCGTCTCTTGGTCTCCCTATGCAATTTTTACCCCATGCACTTCCCTCCAATGCTGAATTTACGATTCCTCGATGTCTAAGAATGTGTCCTACCAAGCGATCCCTTCTTTTAGACAAGGTATGCCAAAAATTCCTTTCCTCGCCAATTCTGTTCAGTACCTCTTCTTTAGCGACGCGATCTACCCACCTAATCTTCAAAATTCTGCTGTAGCACCACATTTCAAAAGCCTCTATTCTCTTCCTGTGCTCATTGTTTATCGTCCATGTTTCACTCCCGTACAAGGCAACACTCCACACAAATGCCTTCAGAAAGGAATTCCTTAGGCTTAAATCAATATTCGATGTTGACAAATTTCTTAAATCAATATTCGATGTTGACAAATTTCTCTTTTTGAAGAACGTTTTTCTACCCATTGCCATTCTGCATTTTATACCCTCTGTACTTCGACCGTCATATGTTATTTTACTACCCAAGTAACAAAACTCATCTACCACATTCATTGTTTCGTTACCTAATCTAATTCCTTCAGCATCGCCTGATTTTCTAAGACTGCATTCCACACTCTTTTTTTTTTTTTTTTTTTTTTTTTTTTTTTTTTCCTGTTAATGTTCATTTTATACGCTCTCTTCAACACACTGTCCATTCAGTTCAACTACTCTTCCAGGTTCTATGCTGTCCAGCTCCATCTACCACTAAATGAATGATACCTCAGGGTCTCATAATGTAGCCTACCAATCGATCTCTTCTTATAGTCAAGATATGCCAGTATTTCTTTTATCTCCAATTTTGTTCAAATGTTTCTAAATCTAACGGATTTACAATTATATATCTATTTGACGACGTTACAGCGTTCATCTAATGAAATAAATCACAATTTGCGATCAGTTATGGCTTCACTGTACCAAGTTTAGATGGAATACCAAAGAGCGGCGAATGAAAATACAGTATTGTGGCTGCGAGCATTACAGAAACAATAGGCTGTTGTATAGGAAAGAGATAGCGTGGCGAATGGAGATTTGTGTGTGGCGGGAGACGGGCATGGAAGTCCTCTGCAGTGGGATTGGTCACTGTGTCCTAGGTGGCGGAGTGGTCAACGCGTCTGCCTAGTAAGCAGGAGATCCCGGGTTCGAATCCCGGCCGGACACAAATTTTCATTCGCCGCACTTTGGTATTCCATCTAAACCTTGTTTATTTCATCTAACGGATTTATTTTCTGTGGGCCTTACTCCCTAGGCTTACAAACTACTCTAACCAACCTAAGGACGACACACACTGAAACGTCCAACGGCGATGCAACCGCGCGTTCCGCAACAAGGCGCCTTACAGCGCTCGACCACTCCACAGCAGCTCCAATTCTGTTCACCGTCTCCTCATTAGTTACCTTATATACCCATAAATATATTCAGTATCCTTCTGTAATGCCACATTTCAAAAGCTTCTGTCCTCTTATTGTCTAAACTCCCCATCGTTCACGTTCCGCTCCCGTACAAGGCTACACGTCTTTCACATGTCTTCAGAAAAGGCTTCCGAACACTTAAATTGATATTAGATTTACAAATTCCCATTCTTCTGAAATTTTTTGCTTCTCATTACCAAAGTGCATTTTATATCTTCTCTACTCCAGCTATTTTACTGTCCAAACAACACGATTCGTCTACTACTTTTATTGTCTCGTTTCCTAATATAATTCCCTCGGTATCGCCTGATTTTCGTAGACTACATTTGATTACCCACGTTATGTTAATGTTCATCTTATATCCCGTTTTTAACACACTGTCCATTCATTTCAGTTGCTCTTCCAGGTACTTTACTAGAAGTGACAGAATTACAGTGTTATCGGTGTACCGCGGAGTTTTTATTCCTTCTCCCTGAACTTTAAGCCCATTTTTTCCTTGTTCACCATTACAGCTTGCTCAGTGTACAGAGTAAGTAACGTCTTTATTAAGATCTGCATGGTTTCTATACCAGTTGTCTTGAGGTTTCCACTCCTACATTTTTTTCCTTCTACCTTCAGAATTTGAAAGAATCAATACGAATTAACATTGTGAAAAGCTTTCTCCAAACCCACAATAGCTGTAAATGTAGGTTTTCTTGCACATAAATCTTCTAAGATAAATCGTTCCTATACTTCTCCAAAATCCAAACTGATCTTCTCCGAGGATGGATTCTGCCAGTTTTTCTCCATTGTTATCTTAATAATTGGTATTTTGTAACCATTACTTAATAAACTGATATTCTGTAATATTGATACTTGTCTGCACCTTCGTGCTTTTTTATTGGAATTACTTCATTCTTATTGAAGTCTAGTGGTATTCTGACTATCTGATACAGTTTCCACATCAGGTGGAATAGTTTTCTCGTGACTGGTTCCCCCAAAGATAAGTAGCTCTGAGGGAATGCAGTTTACTCCAGATGTTTTTTTCTGACTTCTTTCGGTGTTCAGTCAAACTCTTCTCGTAGTAGCGAATTCCCTATGCCATTTTATCTACTTCCTCATACATTTCTATAATACTTTATTTCCCTTCGATAACCCTTCATTGTATTCCTTCTATCTTTCGGGTTTTTTCCTTCTTTGCTTAGTACTGTTATTTATGATTGCTACTTCAGAAAATGGTTTAAAATTCTATATGTATAATTTTTTTACCACTCAGTTGCATAGCGAGACGTGATCGTCATAATAAAATATGAGAAAACAGACCAAAAACGGAAAGTTTCAGGTATTGCTTTTACCCGTGCTCTATTAGAGAATGGAACAGTAGAGAAATATCATGAAAGCGCTTCAATAAACCCACTTCCATGCACTTAATGTGATTAGCGTAATATTTATGTATTTGTAGGTGTTCCGTCGGAATATCGCCTAGCGAAAACATCTGGTCGATGACTGGCTTGAGGACACAATTACGTTGGTTCACCAGTTCAAATTTGGCATTACGTTGAAAGAACATGGACTGCTCTAAGCCAACATAATCTGAGCCTGATTCAAGCCGAGGCGTGTAAAGGAGTTATTGCCAACAATGGTGGCAATTTTCAGTACTGTTCTCAACATTTTCCTCATATCAGATGGGCCTGTATTTCCGGTCATGTGATTATGCTATCAGTTTTTTGTGAGATGTTACTGGCTAAATAAATTTGTCTCGGATTTCTGCGTATTTGTCAATGTTGCATTTTGGATGGCCAGCAATATCTTTCCGTTGAGGCGTCATGAATAATTTCTGGGCCGGCCGCGGTGGCCGAGGGGACTGAGGCGCTCCAGTCACGGTCTGCACGGCCACTACGGTCGGGGGTTCGAATCCCACTTCGGGCATGGATATTTGTGCCGTCCTTAGTCTTAGCTAGTTCATAAATAGTTTGTAAACTTAGGGACTGATGACCCCGTAGTTAAGTCCCATAAGTTCTACAAACATTTGAACATTTGAATGATTTCTGGTACAGCTTGCGACATTGTTGAGTTGCAGATGGATTCATTTTGTCTATTAATTATTCGACAACTTGAAGAACTGATCGTCGGAACATGCCACTATTTTCAAGAAATGAATCATTCTCCTTCGATAGCGGAGTACCCTAGTCAAACTTCACTGTTGATTGTCAGTCGACTGATTTAATTGAGTGTTGTATCAATTATGTATTCGTGTTCAGTTTAAGGCGTTTCTAGAGTAAACTAAGTAATGCAGTGCAATCAATTTGAAGACATTTTATGTAATGCCTTGGGACTAACTTCTATGATGAACAATGGAAAGAGACTAACACATGTTCACTGTGTACAACGATCGCTCTGGGGCAGCGAGATTCTCACTTACGCCTTGTTTCTCATCTTGAGCCGCGGCGAAGTGGCCTAGCGCTCTAAGGCGCGTTGCTGTAGATCGCGCGGTTGCTCGCCGTCGGAGGTTCGAGTCCTCCCTTGGGCACAGGTGTGTGATTTGTCCGTAACAGAAGTTACTTTTAGTAGTTCTGTAAGCCTATGGACTGATAACAGAGGTAGTTAAGTCCCTTAGATTTACAAACATTTGACATTTCATTCTCTTCTTGACTCCCTCGTACTACACCCTCATAGGATTTCGTGTTAAGTTTTAACTGTACATTTCTTTGTTACTTCATTTCATTTCACCACTTTACACGTGGCTTTTTTTTTTTTTTTTATTAAGTTACCGCCACTATACACAACTGGTTACATGCAAAATATATGAAGTTTTCAACTTAAATAGGGGCAAAACTGCTGTGGGGACACTATACGATGGAATCTACTATTGTCGCTGATAGCACACGTTGTTGACATATTTACTTTACCTCCGAGAAAATGGACTCGCCCGTCCCACGTTACCAGCGTGCGCACAATCGAGGGAAACACAGTCACTTGTGAGCGACCGGTCTAACTTGACAATGTCACTATGTTTTCGAAACAGGAACAACGGAGTTGGTTCAAGATTGAATGTTACTGTTCGGTTTTGGACAATCACCTGCGACCAGCTTTGCGGAAGAAGCGGCAACACTTTTTGCGCAACGCACCCATCATTTTGCACGACAATGCGCGGGCACATACAGCGGAAGCTTTGGCTGCTCTGTTGGGTCGATGGAACTGGGAAGTACTGTACCATCCACCATACTCCCGAAGTGCTTGTGACTTTGATTTGATTCCGAAGATGAAAGAACCACTCTGTGGCATTCACTTCAGAACTGTTCCAGAGATTCGGCAGGCAGTAGACCGAGCGATTCGTACCATCAACGGAACAGGCTCTTCTAAAGGTATATTATGCCTTCCACATCGCTGGCAGCGAATACAACACAACGCTTGTGACTACTTTGAAGGACAGCAACAGTTGCAAACACGGTAACGCTTTTGTATCGGTTGTGAATAAGCGGTTGCCATTATTTAAGTTCCAACGCTCGTATAAAAACACCATTGCAGCTAATACGCAACGAGATCGCAGTTCGTGCGACCTCTCTCGTATACTGTGTATCTACTGGTCGAACCAGTTTTTATAAACTACTTCCTATGCTGAGGGACCACACTTTCCAGACATATTCCAACGGCTTAGGATATCCACGACGATTGGATGTGCCAGTCACTACCAGCCGTGGCCTACCCGATGACTCATTTCTGCAGGAGTAGGTCTCCTCAGCACAGGAAGAGTAGGACCTTAGCCAAGATCGCCGCTATAATCGCTGGTCATCTCGATTCGCGACTCTAATCACGAGCAGTTCCTTCTCCTGGTCAATGTCGCACTTGAGACGCGGCGTTTTCGTTGCGGCGGCCTACGCAAGGCAAAGTAATTCCCTAGGTTGGTTGTTGCTACTCTGTGACTAATGATTCGACATCAGATTAGATTAGTACTTGTTTCATAGATCATGAATACGACACTTCATAATGATGTGGAACGTGTTCGGTTAATGAAAGGTGTCTATACAAATTATTACTTTGTACTAAGTATTACATTACACATATTTATTATTATTATTTTTTTCTTTTTTTTTTTTTTTTTTCAAATTTACTAATTTATATCTAAAAATTCATCTATAGTGTAGAAGGAGTTTCCATGCAGAAATTCTTTTATTTCCAAATGCTTGTTGGCTATCTGTTAGGCTTTTGATGCTGTTTGGTAAGTGACCAAAGACTTCTGTGGCAGAATAATTCACCCCTTTCTGTCACAAAGCTAGATTTAACCTTGAATAGTGAAGATCATTCTTTCTCCTAGTGTTGTAGTTATGTACACTGTTGTTGCTTTTAAATTCGTTGGGATTGGTAATAACAAATTTCATAAGAGAATATATGAAATTTGTCACAGGTTGCGGAGGTAGTTACTTATTCTTGGAATGGAGGCGCAGGTGTGAATGGATTATGGCGTGCTGACAGACAGCTTTGCCTCGAACGATTGGAACCGCACGAACTAAACTGGTTCATCTGTCGGGACTACGGAGTGGAGACAACAACATTATGGGAACCGATATGTAATAACAGAAAGTGGATGCAGAGGGCATTGGTGCTGTGTTTACCAAATGAATTACAGAAGCAGCTGAGTTCATATAGTGTAGCGAGCAGATACTGCAATCCAACAACACGTCTTACGTGAAGTTATGGCATGGAGAGCAATAGAAAGGTTGAAAGCGGGACAGACACAGAGGGAGGTGGCTGCAACTATTATAGTGTCCCAGAGTGTAATTTCCACGACCTATATGCTATTTCAGACAACAGGAACCGTTGAAAGAAGGCAAGGTCAAGGTCGGCCACGGGTAATACCAGAAAGAGATATCTCCGGTCAACAGCCCGTCGAGACAGGAGGCTGAATGCAACTCTGACGCAACGTACCCTCCAGGCAGCAACAGGACGCGCAATATCAGCACAAATAGTCCGATATCGCCTTCGGGAATGTCGACTTTTGCCATGAAGACCTAAGATGTAGGAAAGGGAACGTTTGATGTGGAATGGTTGGCAGCTGTCATAATGGAGGTACTTTTACATCCCGCAGCCACCATCCTGATCTGGCACAGAAGCAAAGTGCCAGGACCAGTGCCCCACCCCGCAAAACCCAGAACCATCCCAGAATAACCCCAAAAGTGCCTCTCCTGTCACCGGATACTCTCTGGAACCGGATCGGACCCCGAATGCGGCTCCCCAGCAAGGACACAACCTCCATAAATCCCGCCCTGAAACGAGACCCATCCCTCACGACATCCCTCCCACTCCACCAAGAGTGTACCCTCGCCGCCCACCCAACCCCCGCAACCTCCCAGCTCATTGCCACGAAATCCCCAAACCACCCTCCCCATCCTCCAGCTCCCACCCATGTTTCAGTCCCCGGTGCAAAATCTGTCCCATGCATCCTCCCTCCACCACTTATTCCAGTCCTTTGACATGGAACTTGTGCACGATCAAGGGCAGAGACACACGCGACCTGTGACAGCACCCATGCGATCCACCAACCAACATGCCCGCACAACGAAGCATTCCATGTAGGAATGACCACCAACAAATCGTCCACCCAAATGAACGGACACAGGCAGACAGTGCCCACTGGCAACGAGGACCATCCCGTGGCCAAGCATGCCTCGGTGCACAGCCATCACATCCCAGCACAGTGCCACACTGTCCGGGTTATCTGGATACACCAACCTTTGAGAACTCTGGAGATGGAAACCCGCCCCCTCGCACACTCTCTCCCCCCGCCGCCCACCAGCTCTCAACCTCCACCAATTTCAAACTCCCACCCACCATTCAACAACTTATCCGCCTCCGATCTCTGGAAAGAAAATGTTCAAATGTTTGTTAAGCTTAAGGGACTTAACTACGGGGTCATCAGTCCCTAAACTTACTAACTACTTATGAACTACCTACAATTAAGGACGGCACAAATATCCATGCCCGAGGGGGGATTCAAACTCCCGACCGTAATGGCCGTGCAGACCGTGACTGAAGCGCCTCAGTCCCCTCGACCACCGCGGCCGGCTCTCTGGAAAGAGCCACTGCCCCGACTGGCATCCCGTTCAACCTTCCTGCATCCTACACTTCCGCCTTGGTGTTTGTGCGTGTGTGTGTTTGTTTACCTGTCCTAAATAAAAATACACACAAACACAAAAATTCTAAGCTATTGTAACCGTTAGTAGCTTCATAAGAAAAAGAGGAAGAAAGGGGAGGAAAAAAAGGGAAGGATGCGAGTTTTAAGGGAATTGGTATGGAGTCATTCGCGCACGGAGTCCTATGATGTGTCTCAGCCGCGGTGGAGTAGCCGAGCGGTCTAAAGCGTCTCGCTGCGGAGCGCGCGGTTGCTCGCCGTGGAGGTTCGAGTCCTTCCTGGGGCATGGGTGTGTGTGTGTGTGTGTTGTCATTAGGTTGGTTTAGTTTAAACAGTTTGTAAGCTACGGACTGATGACCATGCAGTTTGATCCGATAGAATTACAAACATTTGAACACAATAAAAGCCTAAATAAACCTAAGTAAACTAACCCAAGGACAAACACACACACCCATGCCCCAGGGAGGACTCGAACCTCCACGGTAAGCAACCGCGCGCTCCGCAGCGAGACGCTTAGACCGCTCGGCTACTCCACCGCGGCCCTTTTATTGTGCTCTACGCTTGTGCTATAGATGGGTTCCTTCTGATGGACAATAACGCTCGTCTTCACAGAACTGCATTCTTGGGTAACAGACTTGAAGCTGAGCGAATTGAACGAATGAAGTGGCCAGCTTGTTTACTGGACGTAAACCCGATTGAGCACGTGTGTCATGCACTTGGCAGACACATTGCACTCATGGAAGACTGTCCAAATATCCCTCATCATTGATTGATAACGTCATACGATCCATGCTACGCAGGTGTGCAACTGTACTGGCCGTCCGAGGTGACCCACACCATATTAGAGGGCAACGAGACTGGCTTTTTCACTATTTTGGTAGCCCTGTGGTGTCTCGCTGTAAGTAAACGCCTTGAAATCTTCGATTAAAGAGCTGAAACAAAAAACATCGAATTCGTTACAAAAATATCGTACTCTATGACACAAAAATTACAATTGTAACCAATATCTGAATCAAATACTGTACCATATGAATACTGTGTATGATACCTCACCTGATGCACTAATTGTTTTGAGCAGCGTCAATGCCACCTAGATACAAAGCCTGTGCGCTGCCTGACAAAAGTAGTTATAACACAAGCAAACTATTTGTCTTAAGTACTGTTGTGCTGAGTTTGGGAATACGTACACGTTGCACGCAGTGTTTCAGAATGTTTTTCGTGTTATCTATTTATCTGCAGATTTTTGCTGGTATGAGACAAAATTCTTAATATTAATCGTCCGATTCAAATATCGGTAAGATATCTTATACCAAAACAAATTTTGTCTGTGAATCACATAAGTAACATTACGAACATTTTGAAACTCAGTGTGCAACGTGTACGTATTCCCAAACTCATCAGAACTCTTGGCAGGCAGCGCACAGGCCTTGTATCTAGGTGGCGTTGGCAGCGTCAAGTATCAATACTTCCCTCAATAACTGAAGGATTTCTTGCAGTTATTTAACCAACAAATAAATCAACACTTATGATAAAACGTTCATTTTTAAACTTAGTCGCTTTGGGAGCTTAAATACTTCAATACCAAAAAATTTATTTTGTGATGAACCGGGTCTCAAAACCGGACGTAAGTGAAAGAAAATAATCGTGCATAAACATGTTAATTGGCTCTTAAGAGAATGGACAAATACATTAATTCTAAGGTTTCATGCGATTGGATGTAAACTGCCCTTGGAAAATTGGAAAACTGCGCATGTTCTAATAGCAGGCTACTACAAGTTGCTTGAAAGTTGTGCCATTATAAGTGAAGGATTGTATAATAGTGACTGGGTCAACGTAAGTAACCGTGTGATAATTCATAAAAACAAGTACTTGATCATTGAAAACATGTGAGTACGTAATCACAACTTGCAAAATAGACACAGAGCTCTATTTGCAGTAATGCGTAACTATAACTGGTTCTGAGGAGGAAATGTTTCTCACCTTGAACTACTCAAGTGGTGATAAGATACCGGGCGATTCGAAAATGACGTGATAGATGCGATTACATTACATCATCAAAGGAATATTTGCTTAGTAAAGTCAGTAGTTGGCTATCCATACATCATACGATTATAGTTCCGTAAGTCACAATCAAATCTAGACTTTTGTCGACATTTTAGGGAAGCTATTAAACCTTTTTCATTTTCACTAATTCCACTGTCTGTCGTATATGTCTATCAAAGCCCCTCCCTTTCTCCATCTTCTGTAAATGCGGATGACAATTAATTTGACATTTATTATTTCTCGTCTCTTATCATCAATATACTTACTACATAACTGTTAATTCGAAGTGTAGGACTATGTTATATAATAGGTTGCTACAACACGTAAAAAGACGTGTATTATGTTTGGCTAACTGCAGTTTTTAATCAATATAATTTCATCTAATCGGTAAAAATATGTTATACTAGCTGAAAACCCGGCGTTTCCTGGGTGTATATTAATTTATTCCTGCCATTTTTCAGGTATACATTCATTTGTATAAGGGCTGTATGTCGGTAAAATCTCTTGGAATCCAGTTAGTAGGAAAGAAGCAATAATAGATTAAAACTGGGTGCGGGAATGGGCGGTTATCCATGAACGTTACTGTTTATGTGCTCTATCTCATAAACTGTGTGTCGTACTGTGATACAATTTAAAAGGTACACTCAATTATATGTGTGTATACTGTTTGTAAAATTTCCTACGCCTATAATTTGTAGTGTGGAAATAAAAAAATGTGACGTCATACTAAACGCTGTAGTTTTAGTCCATGAACAGCGGAATGTTATTGTTTATGTGGTCACATCTGATGAACTACATGTCGTACTGTGATACAATTTAGAAGGTACATTCAAACTATATGTGTGTATACTGCCTGTAACATTTTCCTGCGGCTACAATTTGTAGTGTAGAAATTATAAATTTTAACTTCATAACGAATGCCGTAGTTTTACTCCATAAACAGTGGAAAAGTAATAAGCGAGAAACTGTTTTCCTTTCATCATATTGCTATGGTTGTCAGCGAGAAAATGTTTAATAAAGGTTTGAAATTATGTCGAAAGTTTGTTGGAAGTCGCTAAGTACTCTCATTCTCATATAGCGTATTTATAAAATCTCGCAGTTTTATAGCTATCGGCAGGGAACTGCTATGGTGTACAACGCGAGACTTCGAAAGACAATTGCACACAGACCATTCGTTTGCGTTCTGTAGTTTTCGATGCAGAGCGAAATATTAACACACACACACACGTAGAATTTTATATACACCGATAACTTTCCATCACAATATACTCCACTCTTTTATCATTGTCAACTCTCAAGCAACAATGCAACCAATAATACCATTTTCAAAGAGTAAATATAAATTTCAAAGAGTTATTATTGTTCCGCATTTCGCGTTATATTCTTCAAATTACTAAATATCTATCAGATCGCTATAAAACCGTGCCTAAAACCTTCGTCAGGTATAAATTAGTAACCGTGCAAATATTTAAGTCTCTGCGTCTTGTCGTTCGGACGTGATAAGCGTACGTCGCACAGAGATTCACATTAATATATAGATAAACAGCTATCCGATCGCCATAAAACAGTGCCTAAAGCCTTCCCCGGGTAGACATTAGTAACTGTACAAATTTTTAGCTCTTTATGTCTTGTGGTTCGGACGTGATAAGCATACACCGAACAGACATTCATATTTATAGATATAGATTTAAAATCTAGTCATAATTTGTATTGACAATAGAATTAATAGTATGTTTAATTCATATCCCTAAGTACCTCATACTACGGTTATGTGTAGATAGAGAAACAGACAACCGCTCCTATGTTTTGACATAGAGGACCACACGATATTCTCGTCATTCTGCAGTCGTTGTTACCCACTTATTTGGGATTATGTTACGTTTTTTATCTGTCAGTTTACGTTTTCTAATCATGTTTCCCATACAGATTTTACTAACTAGAGTGAAGGAGAGCTACTTTTTTTCGATATTTTCCCACAGATTAAAACTTTGCGATAGTCTGGGCCTCTAACCCAGAACGTTTTCATTTCTTTCGGGATTAAAATCCCGTTACTGCACTCAGTTCTAATCTACCAGGTAATTGTTTCATACACATATGATACACTGGTTATTGTCAGAAATGAAAATTTTTTAGTATTTTCAACAATAAA
This sequence comes from Locusta migratoria, assembly GCA_026315105.1. Lineage (NCBI taxonomy): Eukaryota > Metazoa > Arthropoda > Insecta > Orthoptera > Acrididae > Locusta > Locusta migratoria. Next base: position 214,142,838 of record CM048745.1, on the reverse strand, counting down.
ATAGTATTAAAACTAGACATATGCGTCTTTAGGACGTTTCTGCGATCGTGATTTGAATTAATTACATCAGTGTGTCTTCAGATCGCTTATATTTCGTAAATGATCGGTTTCGGGCTAGATGCCCATCTTCAGATAGATTTTTACACTTACATAATAATTTGTCCCTTTCTTAATAAGACGTTGACTGTCATAACATCTTGTTCAGAAAGAGACAAGTTACTCTGTACTGTAAAAATTTAGCTGAAGATGGGCAGCTGGCCTGAAAACGGTCATTTACGAAACATAAGTGACCTGAAGCCGTTGAAGTAATTGATTATATTAGTATTTTAGTATGCATATAGACAGCAGTTATAATAGTAGAAGGATATGAAAGGAACGCAGTGGTTCGTAAGAGAGTAAGACAGGTTCGTAGCCTTTCCCTAATGTTACAGTCTGTACATTCCGTGAGAAGAAATTTGGAGAAGAAATTGAAGTTCAGGGATAAGAAGTTAAGACTTTGCGGTTTGCCGATAACGTTGTAATTCTGTCAGAGGTAGTAAAGGACCTAGAAGAGCAGTTGAACGGAATGTTCAAAAAATGTTCAAATGTTGTTAAGCTTAAGGGACTTAACTACGGGGTCATCAGTCCCTAAACTTACAAACTACTTATGAACTACCTACAACTAAGGACGGCACAAATATCCATGCCCGAGGGAGGATTCGAACCCCCGACCGTAGTGGCCGTGCAGACCGTGACTGAAGCGCCTCAGTCACCTCGGCCACCGCGGCCGGCTGAACGGAATGGACAGTGTCTTAAAATAAGCGTATAAGATGAACGTAAACTAGAGCAAAACAACAGTAGGATGGAGTCTAAGGAAATGAGGCTTTACCGAACGAAGTATATTGGTAACGAGACAATAAACGTGGTGGATGAGTTTAGTTATTTTAGCAGTAAAATAACTTACGATGGTCGCACTACAGATGATATAAAATGCAGCATGCGTTTCTGAAAAAGAGAAATTTGTTAATGTCGAATATTAAGCTGTAGGTCCCTTTTCCCCGGTTGGATAACGGGGTAGGCTAGGGACACGCAAGTTGACGAAGTGGCGTCCAATTGAAAGACTTGCACCAGGCCAATGAGCCACGCGAAATTATTACAATGTTCGGAAGTCTTTACCGAAGGCATTTGTGTGGAGTGTTGCCTTGTATCGTAATGAAACGTTGACTATAAATAGTTAGGAGAAAAAAGAGGACTAAATCTTTTGAAATGTGGTGCTGTAGGCGAATTCTGAAGATTATATGGGTAGATAAGGAGGTACTGAACAGAATTGTGGAGAAAAGAAAATTCTGCCACACTTTGATTATAAGAAGGGATCGATTGGCAAAACACATTCTGCTACATCAAGGCATCGATAATGTAGCACTGAGGGAAATGTATGGGGTAAAAAAATGCAGAGGAAGACCAAGAGACGAATGTGATAAATAGGTTCACACGGATGTGTGTTGCCGTTCTTATGAGGATATGAAGAGGCTGCACAGGACTGAGTAGGGTGGAGAGCTGCATTAATCGAGTCTCCAGATTGACGATCACAACAACAGTTTTCATATTAAGATAATCGTTCCATTACTGTTTCAAAAATTGGAAGTGAGTTGACAGATAAAAGAGCTGTAGTAATGCAATTGTAAGTTGGAAAGTTACCCTGGGATGACTGCGAAACGTAGTTATTATAACTTCAAGAAAAGTTACATTCTTCCCCTTACGACACAAACAGGGTGTAAAGAATCATTAAGAACAAATTTCAGTTTTTAGCTGATATTCAAAACAGCAGCTGAAATGCAAGAACTTAGATGATAGCACTCGTGCTCTCCGTCAGGGAATAAGTCTTTTAACCAAAACGATTCTGTTACTGCATGAACGAAGTTAAACCTAAAGATCCATTGAATCCAGTTTTTATCGTGGTAGCTGAAGCATGTTTCGTGCCAGTATGTAACCGTTTTTTCTACCTGTTCTTTTGCCTTTGTCTACATTCACTTGGAAGAATCATGTATACTACGAATTCGTTTTGGCATGAAGGATACCATTCTGACAGAGTAGAAGGCAGCTGTGGTTGATCCCACATAATGCTAAAGTACATATTTCCTTTCTAACGACTTTCTAGCAGCTAGGAAAATTTACAGAGAAGAGAGAATAGACGCGGTTTATGTGTTGTTATTGAAGAACACGTTTTATGTACGCCTATTATGATGTCAAATAAAACAAAAATATCATATATTGCGATCATGGTGGAACATTTGATAAATATTGGAAGCAACAACAGCCGTAAAATATCTACAAGCACTTATCATTTAGCGACCTAAAATACAATGCACGAATGAAGCTAAAGGAAAACATGTTGAGCCACGAATTCAGTAGCGAGGAACATTCCTAAAGAAATGTAATTCATTCAGTAAAGAAGAAAGATTATAAAACAATTAGTATGGGATGTTTAACAGGCAGGATTCATAGCGAAGATCCAAAGAAATGTGGCGCGTTTGCTGGTGGTCTCTTTCAATTAGCGTAATAACGTTCCTGTAATGCCACATACAAAACGAGAAGTAGACATTTCACTACCGATATATTTACAGTAGCCAAGACAGTCTGTGCCTTTTTGGTCAATACACAAATGACAACCCATTAAATAATGACTACACTGAGAAATACTATGGAACATGAATTTCAGGAGACTGGAGTTGTTTTCGGATAGGACATCACCGGCACTGAAAACGTTATTGCTCAAAGAAAATAAGTAAAGTTACAATGGTTTTAAGTTAGAGCGAAGTGGCTACAGGGAAATGTGTAGAAATTAAAGAACTGGTAGTCGGAAGGACTTATACAGCATGTCAGGTCAACAGAACAAACTTAGTTAAAATTAAAAGCAAACGTCCGCGCTTAAACACAGAAGAAACAGAGGATAAGCAGAAATAGTACATTTAAAATGGACATCCGTGCGAGCGACTAGATGTAAGGCGAAATGAGACTCATTTTTGTAAGATGTAGAGGTCCTCTCTATTAGTACCATAGTTTAATAAAAAAACTTACTACTACTGTCAGAATTATTTTCAGTATCTTTTGTCATCCAGAAAGCCATAAAATTAGCTATTTTAATTCTACGATTGATATAATTATCCAAATCACATTCTGTGATGATGTTGTTCAGAATGAGTTGCAGAATCTGAAACATGTTACACCTTTCATTGGTTAAGACCCCAGTTAAATACAGGAATTATTTAGACATGGACTATGTCCTGCCCGTCTAACTCTTTCCGACATTCCACCATATGGACGAGCCAAATGATATAGCTATTCCTTTTATCGGTAACATCTCTTACCAAATTACCAGTCTGACAAAATATTTCTAGCATCACAGAGTTCTTGTGAGATAAGCATAAAAGCAGCAACTGTTGCATCACAACGAGTAATCAATAATAATTCATTTATTACATCTAGGATTTATCAAATAAATTGTGAAAACTGTATAATTAGCTACAGAAGCCAATTCCGTGGTGGAGCAGGATTATTTTGCAGTCAGCTTCAAATTCAAATTCAGTTAACCATACCAACAGACTACAAAAAATAATGAAGGAAAGAGACATCAACCACTTTTCAGTCAGACAGTGGAGAAACCCAAATCCCTCTCTGTCCATATTCTGGTGTTAAATAATATACTAAGATATTGAACAAGGATTTTCTACGCAGAATCGGAAGGAAAGGAATGTGTGAAAAATTCTTATATCTAAATACGTATGAATAAGAATATCAGCGTTGGCAAGACAGTACTTATGAATTGTGCATGTGGTCTTTTCCCTTGTTCAAAAAATTAATTCAAAATTTTGCCTGAAAATGTAGAGAGTGCAAACAGACAGACAGCACTAAGTTCATGATACTTCTAAGAAACTGGATGTGCCTATGCAGCTAGTGAAGCTATGCACAATCTTCGTAGCAATGGAACTATAATATAAAACGTGACGATTTAATAGTATATCAAAGTTTAGAATCTTTTTGGGATTCTCTTGTCATTGTTAATTTTTGGTCTGAAATTCGGACAAGGGTGGAATTGATTGATAACTTTCAATTGTAATAATAAAAGAAACATGTGGTTTGTCTCCTGTAATTCTTTAATACCTCTGAAAGCTGGTATATTTGGATATAACATTGAGTTCTTGAAACCATACGAATCAACAATCATATATAGGTTATATCATGTGTCCTTCATATAAAGGATTGATTAAAAATTAGAAATGGGTGGCAATTATAGAAAAAAGTACCGAAAAGAAGAAACAATAATTACAATGTCACTGATAGTCCAATACCTTCAACATTCAACATCTGCAGCTGTTCCGACAAAACATCGAATTATAGAATTATACCTTTAGCGTATAAACTAAAGAGATTGTTAATTAGAGATTTACATGAAAACAAAAGAATAGGACAATGTGGTCATAACAAAGGGAACAAGTTCGGAGAGTAGAACATTTGGCACGTAGAAACTTTCGAGCGAACGTTGCAAGCAAATACTGAAAACTATAAAATGTTCAAATGTTTGTGCAACTTATGGGACTTTAGTTTATACGCTAAAGGTATAATTCTATAATTCGATGTTTTGTCGGAACAGCTGCAGATGTTGAAGGTATTGGACTATCAGTGACATTGTAATTATTGTTTCTTCTTTTCGGTACTTTTTTCTATAATTGCCACCCATTTCAAATATTTAATCAATCCTTTATATAAAGGACACATGATATAACCTATATATGATTGTTGATTCGTATGGTTTCAATAACTCAATGTTATATCCAAATATACCAGCTTTCAGAGGTATTAAAGAATTACAGGAGTCATCAGTCCCTAAGCTTACAAACTACTTATGAACTAGCTAAGACTACAGACGGCACAAATATCCATGCCCGAGGGGGGATTCGAACCCCCGACCGTAGTGGCCGTGCTGACCGTGACTGGAGCGCCTCAGTCACCTCGGCCATCGCGGGCGGCTGAAAACTATAACTACTGGCAACAAACTAAATGAACAAATATCTATTTTTTTATTGTTTTTACTTCTTAATCACCAATGTGGATCACTTTCTACGGTGGTAAAATCATTGATGTCTTGTAACGTGCCGCTGAAGGATGAAACGGGCCAAGCCAGAATAAAGTGGTCGATTACTCTCCCCCTATCAACATCGGTCGCATCAATGGCATTCGAAGAGTCAGTTACTGAATCAGGCTCTCGCTACAAATGCCATGATTTGTGCGTATCCTATTCATATTGGACAACTGTCTTCTGGAAAGATACAGTTCTGGCATCTTCAAAGTGGCAGCTCTCAAGGTGGTGTTTGTGCCATTCTGTTCTTGGCAGGTATCGATTCATCACTGGTGTTTAAGTCGTTTAGTTCGCTGGCTGCAGGTAGATGCATTGACTTCAGTCACGTTTTCTGCCGTCACATTTTTCATCCTTATACTCCAAATCTGCAGTTTATAGTTTAATTGCTTCCCTGCAAATTCTGACGCAAGCAGAGGAGCTCTCTTCGGTAGTTCGCGGATGATGCTGTTACTTATCGGTTACTAAAGTCACCAGAAGATCAAAAGCAACTACAAAATGATTTAGATATCAGCATGGTGCAAAAATGGCAATTGACCCATAATAATGAGAAGTGTGAAGTCATTCATATGACCACTAAGAGAAGCCCGTTAAACTTCATTTACACGATAAATCTGTTGAAACTAAAGCCGTAAATTCAGCTAACTACCTAGGAGTAACAATTACAAACTACGTAAATGGCAAAGAACACATAGAAGATATTTCAGGGAATGCGAACCAAAGACTACGTTTCGTTGGCAGAACACTTAAAAGATACAACAGTTCTACTAAATAAACTGCCTACACCACACTTGTGCGTCCTATTTTGCAGTATTGCTGCGCATTGTGGGATCCACACCAGGTGGTACTGACGGACGACTTAGAGAAAGTTCAGAGAAGGGCAGCTCGTTTTATATTAATGCGATATAGGGGAGAGAGTGTCACCTAAATGAAGCACGTGTTAAAAGAAAGGCGGTATTTGTTGCGACAAGATCTATTTGCGAAATTTATTTCGCTAACTTTCTCTTCAGAATGCGAACATATATTTTTAGCAGCCACCTACATAGGAAGACATGATCATGAAAGTAAAATAAAAGAAATCAGATCGAAAACGGAAAGATTTACGTGTTTCTTTTTTCAGCGAGCTGTTAGAGAATGGAACTGTAGAGAAACATCATAAAACCGGTTCGATGAACCCTCTGCCATGCACTTCAGTGTGACTTGCAGAGTATTCATGTTGATCTAGAAAAGGTAGCACGCAAGCGCGAGATTAACAACGGACTGGAAAACGATCGAACCACGAACTTTTGAAATATCTGCAAAAAAATAAACAAATAAATAAAAATGAACTGTTTGTAAACCTGTTGAACCAAACTACTATCGCCATCAGTCCCTAGACTTACAAACTACTTAAATTAACTTACACTAAGGGGAACACACACGCCAATGGCTGGGGAGGACTCGAACGTCCACCGAGTCCGAAGCATGACGCCTTAGACCACGCGACCATTCCGTGCGGCTTGAAATATTTGCCTCAAGAGCTTCTTCAGTTGCAGGGAGCGGACAAGATCCTGGTGATGCGTGTAATCAGATTGTCACGATTATGACTACCGAACGTTGTCTTGCGAGAGAAGGGGATGCTTTCCGAGTTGCGACCGCGCAAGGTGGACGCTGAGGTAACATTCTGTACTCTTAATCGGGAGGACAGTGGTTCAAACACGCCTCTGGCCATCCTGATTTAGTTTTCCCGTGATTTTCCTAAATCATCGTCAATTACCGGGACGGTTCCTTTGAAAAGGCACGGTCGATTTCCGTTTACATCCTTGTCCAAAAATCCGAGCGCGAGCTCCGTCTCTAAGGCTAGTGTACACGACGACACCAGGTTTCGTGAAATTGAACAGCTGGCCACTGCGCATGCGCAGCTGACGTATGCGCAACTCGTTGGTGAAACTGAAACAGTTTCGACACCTTCCAACATTGGCGAAACTGTTTACGCGAGTTTTTAGGTTAGGTGATGACTGAAACAAAACATAAATATACAATGAAGTGGGAAACAGAAGAGTTTATTCATTTTTTGGATATTTGTGCAATGCATAAATGTTTTTGGGACTATAACGACGAAACTTTCAGAAATAAACAGCGACGTAGTGTAATTTGTAATTTCAGTTCTGGCGACGATACTTCTCGCATAACAGTATCTTGTTTTAGCATTTCATTACTGAGTGTGTTTGAAAGAAACTAAAACTGCTCTGACGACATTCTGAGCAAATTACAATGACTTCTAGGGTCTTCAACGACAATTTCTTTCAGTATGCTTGCTGAGCAACCGAGCTGACGTTTTTTAAACTAGTCACGAACCCAAACACGTTTTTGCAGCGATTTCACACAGAAAAGCAACAGCTCTTCCACAGCTCGTACAGCTCCAAAATTTTCATTTTACGGCTACTACGGTACTCACGAAACAACGAAACTAAACTGTATTGTTTTGACGCCGTGTCGACAGACATCTACATCTACACATACATCTACATAGATACTCTGCAAATCACATTCAAGTGCCTGGCAGAGGGTTCATTAACCACTTTCATAACTTTTCTCTACCGTTCCGTTCTCTAATAGCGCGTTTTCGATCTAATTTCTCTTATTTTATTGGGATGGTCATGTCTCCCTAAGTAGGTGGGTACTAGCAAAATATTTTCACATTCAGAAGTAGAAGTCGGTGATTGAAAACTTCGCAAACAGATCACGCTGCAATGAATAACGTCTTTCTTTCAATGATTTCCACCCCAATTCGTGCAACATTGCCGTGACGCTTTCCCCCCTTAACGTGATAAAACAAAACGAGCTGCCCTTCTCTGAACCTTCTCAATGTCTTCCGTCAGTCCCACCTGGTGAGGGTCCCACAAGGGGCAACAGTACTCCAGGAGAGGACGCACAAGTGTGATGTAGGCAGTCTCTTTGGTGGAGCTGGTGCATCTTCGAAGCGTTCTGCCGACGAAACGTAACCTTTGGTTCGCCTTCCCCACAATATTTTCGGTGTGTTCTCTCCAGACAAAGTTGTTCGTAATTGTAATTGCAATTGTAATTGTAAAAGCAGGGGTAAAATATAGGGAGCCAAAAGTTATATACAAATTGTATAGTAACCAGCTAACAGTTATACGAACAGAGAGACACGAAACAAAAGCAAAGGTTGATCAGGTATTGAGATAGCGTTGTAGATTACTCCTTGGTTACGAAATTTGTGCTTTTAGAAAGCAGTAAAGGAAATCAAAGACAAATTTTGAGAAGAAATTTATGTACAGCGAGAAGGAAAAAACTATGACTTTTGTCAGTTGCATTATAACTCTGGGAGAGAGAGAGAGCAAAGAATGGACAGTGTCTGGAAAGGAGGATATAAGATGAGCATTAATAAGAGCCAAAAAACGGCTGATGGAATGTTGTCGAATTAAATCAAGCGATGCTGGGAGAAATAGATTAGGAAATGAGACGGTAAAATTAATAGATTAATTTGGTTATTTGGGTAGTAAATTAGGATGTAAGACGTAAAGAGGATTACAATGGCAATGACAAGAAAAGTAGTTCTTAAAAATAAAAATGAGTTGTCATGGAATACATATGAAGTGGTAGGTAATTCTTTTTGGAACCTTTCCTATGTTGTGGATGGACGCATTATCATTTTGAAATACGGCAGTGTTTCTTAGCAATAACTTATTCATAGCAGTTTGTTGTTGAGTATATTGAGGTATTGATTTACAGTTATCCGACCAGTGAGGGTAGTCATAGAAACAATTGAATACTACAATATAGATGCCCAAAGCAGGCGGAACATCCAAGATGCTTGAATGTAGGAAGCAGACATGTCATATCGTAAGTTTCTTTTGGGGTTTTAGATACGTATACCCTGTTTTTTTTTTTTTTTTATTCTTTTATTTTTTTATTTTTTTTTTTTATAGAAAGCAATGTAAACGATGATTCATTTGGACTATACCATATACTTCCAGTCATCAAGTGTCCAGGTGAGATGTCACGCATTTCACCGGTCATTTGTGTTCGCAGTAACAGAACAAGAAGCAAGGTAATGTTCAAGACTTCGTACGTCGGTTGCTCACAGCGGTCGTGTATCAATGTTACCACATACGAGGTGATAGCAACATGCAAGATGTAGTATACTGCAAGGTGTTCATATTATTTCGTCCAGCCTTTATAGATGGTGTAGAGTGAAATGAGCTACACCAAGAATAGAATGTTTGAACATTTTTGAAAAGGAGAAATTTGATAAAATCTGATAGTTCTCGGAAGTTTTTTATGAATATTTTTAGATGAAATGCGTACTTGTGTGGAAGTCAAACGTGGAATAATAAGCAGTTCAGATTAAGAGTAGTGTGATGGTTTTAAACTCTGAAACTGTGTGTTGAAGATTGGGGAGGGGGGCGGTGACTAACTAGTCGTGTGTTACTTAATTTAATTTGGAACTAAAGAAGTTTGACTAAAAGAAGGTATCAGTTGACGATACACACCCTGAACCTACTAGCTAAGAGTGAAGTAAATAATGTATTACCCTCTTCAAGAAAGAATGAATCAAAATTTTATATAACTGTAGAAAATAGTTTCCTGCTTTTAGATTGAATACTGAAAATGATAATGTTTTTAAATTTCAGTTATTGTTTTCAGTCTTATAAATATGTTAAGTGGGAAGATTATGCCTGCTGAACTAGAGATGGTAATAAATTTTGGGCAACGAATTATTTTTACCAAGGCATAGGATATTAAAAAGAAGAACGTAAGTGCCATTATTATGTAGAATTTCTATATTTGCAGCTTAACAATTTTATAGAAAATTACTAAACTTAGCTGAATTCTCATAGTGGTACTTTGTTGTAGCTAAAAGTGAAATTAGTTCTTATCTTTTGCTTCCATGTGCTGTATTGACTATACCACCTCCTTGTGCTCGTAGCTGGAAGATGTTTTCTAACTGCATGCAGGGATACAACAGTAGGCACACTACCAACTCTTTGTTTTTTAGACGAATTTCTGCCTTAACCCTTCTGTTAATAATTATTCCAACTTAAAGCTGCCTTGTAAGAGCAGGGCGAAAAGGAAGATAGTTTCATTCACATTAATAATAATAATAATAATAATGATAATAATAATAGTAGATACTAATGATAGTAACAACGGAAGATACTTACAAGGCTATAGATGGCACACTTGAAGTCATGTATATATATATATAAACCCAGAAATATTAGAAGAGTGAAATGATAGTGACCGTGAGTTTTTTAATTGGGTTGGGCTGCCTTCAGAAAAACACTGTTTCTTCTTCTTGTTACCCAGACATATTTCGCTGTTGCAGTTGCAACATCTTTTATTGATTTGTACTAGACTATAGAAAATGTTTTTACAGTGGAAGATATGTTTATAGCCTGCGTGAACAATGCCTGGGTAACAAGAAGAGGAACAGTAGTGTTTTACTGAAGGTAGATCAAGCCAATTACAAAATCACGGACCACAAGAGCTACCACAATATGGTAGTTACAGTGGTTGTTTCGAAAAAGAAAATATGAATAGAGACGGAAAGGGAAAACTTGTGGGGGAGTAGAAATTGACGATGGTGATCTATGGAAGAGGTGGCTGTTGTGATAGAAGCTGGATCATTTGCAGTCTTTTGAAGTTTGAAACGGATTCGATTTCTCTGTTTTTTGAGGAAGATTTTACCAATGTCGATTTCCTGATACAGAAAATGATTTGGAAAAGATGACAGTATTATGTGATGATATAGCAAGGGTTTTGTTCCTCCTTTGCTAGTCAGAAGTAATGAAAAAATTGAAGATAGATAAGAAGGTTTGCAGTTATTGAGGAAACAATGCGACAAACATAGGGCATGATACTCTCGACACTTATCTGCACTTATCCATGACAATTGTTCTTATGGAGGACTGATAAGGTCGAAAAAGTGTATCTTACAAATATATCGCAGACAAGCATTCATCGCCAGTTCCAGCATGCGCGAGGCTTCGTACGTGGTAATGAGAAGGACATCACCATAGTCAAGTATGGGGAGTATTATAGTCTCGACGAGCGTTTTTTAAAATCAACGCCCACAACAAAATAATAAAGATGATGCCGCTCATTGAGTGACCTTCTGCCAATAGCATATATTTCTATCCACCAGTCGAACGGGTATACATCATCGAAGAAACAACTCGTATTTGCAAAAATTTAGTCAAAAATATGAACAAATTGCAACAGATATCAGTTTTCTACACACAATGACCACACTGCAAAACCATGAAACGAATTTAAAAGCATTTTATCAATAAATTGGTGAAAAAATCTTTGTATTTGTAACAAACAATGTGAGAAACACAAATAGCTTAACTGAGCTTATCTTTTGTAGGCGATATAAAAGAACTGCAAAAAATGTCAAAACATGAAGCAGGTAGTGCACAAATGAAAGCGCTTTTGGTCCGGGTGAGTCTGTTAGCTCCAAACAATACAAATTCCTCCAAGCAGCTGATGCATATAATGCTACATCCTTCAATCCTAGATTGAAGCACCTCACACTTGTGGGACTCTCATCGTCCTGTGAACACATGCATGTGGAACATATAATTCGCTGTTTTGTTACAACAATGTCATAACTATAAAAATCATGAGACGTGTTTGTTGTTTCAAAATAAAATAATTTTTGGAAATTGTAAAGCCAAAAAATTTATAATTTCATCACATAACATCAAGTTACGATGTTTTTAGTGAATTGAGGGAGGTCCTGGCAGGAAAGTGCCAAGCCACAAAGTTTTTGGACAAATGAAACAGTGACATTTTGTTCAAAGATCTTGGCATTAAGTATTCAGGGTTTCATTCTTACCCAAATGCTTTACGTATCTTACATATTACTTAACGACAAGTCAATGTCAAGCAACAAAAAGAATTTGATAATAATAACTTCTTGAAAAAAAACTGAATTTTTTATAGAATACTGTGATGAAGACAGAGACACTAGTTCTCAGTCTGGATATTTGCCACGTTCTGAGGACAAATTATCATCAGCAAAGTGGTGATTTCATGGCATAATACGACTGAAAAATGGACTGCTTAATACTAACAGGAGAGAATGTGTTAATGGGGTTCATCTTAAGTTCTTAGTGGCTGTGTACTTCAAATGTGAATAAACCAACCCATGGATTCTGGGAAAAAAAGTACAGTACGAACATGGAATTTGAAGAGGTATTTAAAAAGAAGAAATGGAACTTCTGTACCATGGCTCTAAGACTAAAGTACAATTGACCTACTAAAATTAAGGAAACGGAACTTAGTGATTTAATGAAGCTAAAAGATTATGATCCACCAACCTTCTACGATTTTATCGCAAATTGTCGCCTGCTACTGATAGTGCAGAAGATAATGGAGAAGAAACTGTAGAATAAGTATTTTTGATCATTATTAAACTATTTTTGAAACATAACATTTTCTCTTAACAAAGAAATTAAACAAATATTTGTTTGGAAGCATTTATAATTTTAATAAAATTATTTGTCTAAAACATGTTGCTTTTCTCGTTTAAGATAGTGGCAAACAACTCACCATCTTCTTTTAAGAAATAAGTTTTTATGTAATGTTCTTTGGAACATTTATTTGTTTCATAAAACAAAAGAAAACATGCTAAAGTATCATATCTCATGGTTCAAAAAATTTAATAATTTTCATGCTTTGAGGATTTGCTTAAATATTAATATTGCTTTTTCACGAAAGATTGGATTGTGGCTTTTGCCAGGATCCCCTCAGTTACGAATCGAAATTGAACTATATAATTTGCTGTGATAACGTAAACTCGAAAATCATGTTCTTTTCGGTAATGGCGTTGTTGCAGCAAAAGAACAAGGGGTTATAAACACAGAACTCACGGAACTGTCTGAGTGTGTGCTCTAACCTATTCGTAATACAATCAAGCTCCTAGCACTGTAACGAGGCGCATGGCGTGGTTGCATAAAACACAGGTAGAAGAAGTTGAATTACCCTGTAAAACGACAGTGAACGACAAGCTAATGACTTCCAATGACAGAAAATGGACGTTTCAGGACAGGTGCGATTCCGAGACCGAATAGATCAGTATTTCTAGGCGCTCCCTAGAAAACCGTAACAGCACTATCATAATCGAAGTCGATGTGTACTTACATTTAAAAAATGCGTATTCTCATTGTTATCTGATGTCTCGAAACGTGCCGCATGGATAAAAATATTCAGTTGCAAATCAAGTAAGAGTAAAGGCCGATTCACACTGTCCGTCACGTCAACGTCACGTCACGGCACCGTCACGTCAAGTTGTATTCACACTGTCCGTCACTGTCCGTCACGTCAATTCTTTTTTTCCAGTACCCGATGTTGAAAGTGATTGCCGACGTGTTATGTAGACAGTCATATTATAATACTGTAATTGAAGAAATAACAACGCTAAATGTTATTGATTGCAGCCGGCCGCGGTGGCCGAGGTGACTGAGGCGCTCCAGTCACGGTCAGCACGGCCACTACGGTCGGGGGTTCGAATCCCCCCTCGGGCATGGATATTTGTGCCGTCCTAGTTCGTAAGTAGTTCATAAGTAGTTTGTAAGTTTAGGGACTGATGACCCCGTAGTTAAGTCCCATAAGCTTAACAAACAACAACAACAATATTGATTGCCAAAATCAACGTTACAATGTATGTTTTGGGCTAACTTAATGTGGTAAAGTGCTGGGAACTGAAACATGTCAAAACATCGACTTCTATTTTCAGGCGAAAAAAGTAAACATACGAATCACGAACACATCAAACAATAGTTAGTTTATCTGTTACGATTTGCCCGCTGAAATCTTTAATACCGTCGTACATAACTGAATTTTTGTCTTTTACTATAACTGACTTTTTCATTTAAAGTGTTATTTAATGAAAAATGCGTAATCAAATTACAATCTTATTCATACAAACAGTTTGCTTCAGTCTTTTCTGTTACAATGTTATGTAACGTAAACCATTTCTTGGTTTCAGATATCCGACCTTGATTTTAGGGGGACACTCAATTGACAGAAATATTTATTTCGTCATGAAACATTTGAGATTTACCCCTAAAACGAGGTATAACTACAAAATAAAGATGAATAAAACACATTTGCATATAAACAGTGCAATCGTCGATTACAACAAGTAATTCGCGAGACGAAAATAGGTCAACTTCCGATGTTAGCAGATGGCCGTTCCGTCAAAACATTCTTCTCGAGAAAGCTTGATGTGATGTTGACGTGACGTGATGGTCCGGTGACGGACAATGTGAGAAATACGAGGTACGTCCAAAAAGTAAGTTCCGTTTGGTTATATAAAACAAACGTGTACAGATACAGAAAAAATATTTATTGTACAAAAATCTACAACTGTTGAACTACTTTTCTACATAGCTGCCGAAATTTTGTAGGCACTTGTCATAGTGTGGCACAAGTTTATGTATGCCTTCTTCATAGAAGGCTGCCGCCTGTGTATTCAGCCATGTGCTAGCATGTTCTTTCAGCTCGTCATCGTTGAAGTGTTGACAAGGCAAATTTTAAGTGTAAGAAGAGGATTTCCATCAAAAGGTGGTGGTTGTTTCCACGATAGTGCCCGACCTCATGTGGCGAATGTCAACTGACAACTATTACGGGAATGTCATTGGGACGTGTTAGATCATCATCCGTACAGCCCGGGCCTCTCTCCTAGCCACTTTCACCTCTTCTTACACCTAAAAACCTGTCCTTGGTGGTCAACATTTCAAAAATGTCTGTCTGTAAATCTATCGGACCAAACTGCATGGTCATCAGTCCGTAGCTTACAAACGACTTAAACCTAGGTAATCTAACCTACGGACGAACACACACACCCATGCCCCAGGGAGGACTCGAACCTCCACGGCGAGCAACCTCGCCCTCCGCAGCGAGGTGCTTTAGACAGCTCGGCTTCTCCACCGCGGCGTCAACATTTCAACGATGATGACGAGCTGAAAGAACATGCTAGTACATGGCTGAATACACAGGCGGCAACCTTCTGTGAAGAAGGCATACAGAAACTTGTGCTACGCTATGACAAGTGCCTACAAAATTTCGGCAGCTATGTAGAAAAGTAGTTTAACAGTTGTAGATTTTTGTACAATAAATATTTTTTCTGTATCTGAACACGTTTGTTTTATATAACCAAACGGGACTTACTTTCTGGACGTACCTCGTACATTGCGGAATGTTCTGACGGACGGTGACGTGACGTAAAGTGACGGACTGTGTGAGTTGGCCTTAATAAGGTTTATTACATAGATATCTTCAAATTTTAAGAGGGCAGACAGTAGGTAAGTGGTTTCGGAGCAGTTTTTTTTATCTTCCGCTGGTTTTGTGTCGAGTGCTCCCCCCGCACTGTGCGGGGTTGACGCGTGGTCACGGGCTGGTTACTGTGCTCGCGGGGCGGCCCTCGCGGCTGTGTTTGCAGATCACTGGTGCGCAGCCTCTCCGCTCTCTCTCTCGCTCTCTCTTATCGCGCTCCATGGCAAGCGCTCGCCGCCGCCGCCGCCGCCGCCGCCGTGGTGCAGTGCGCACTAGTCACGTGACTCGCCGCGCCGCGTCCGAAGGTCGCGCCGCGCTCTTTCACCCCGAGAAACTGCGCAGTACCCTCTCTCACCCCGACAGACTTTGTCCAGCCGCGCGCCACCGCCTCTCTTGCATCACTGCGCATCCCGAAGGATAACGCTTAACGTCCCGTCGACAGCGTGGTCGTGAAATGCAAGTCTACATGACGACACCAGGTTGCGACACTGGTTGCGTGAGATGAGTTGCGCGCAACTGGTTTCGTGTATGACACTAAATAAAGAAAAGTATGAAGTAATACACATGAGCGCTAAAAGAAATCCGCTGAACTTCAATTACGCGATAAAACAGTCAAACCTTAAGGTCGTAGATTCTACCAAAATACCTAGGAGTTACAATTACGAACAACTTTGACTGGGGAGAACACACAGAAAATATTGTTCCACTACTTTTTTTCCATTCTTGAGTTAATTTGTTCTATGACTTCTTATATAGATAGTGCGTTGACATTCGCACCTATAACGACTGTTCTTAGAATTCTAAGAACATTCTTATGAAGACTTGAGCTATATCACCCATTTCATACAGCGCGTAAACAGAGCCATAGACCCATTACTGTTTGGATACGCCCTACCGATAGGGTACACGGACAGCCAAAAACCACCCTGTCTAACATTAACAGAGAAACACTCAGAAGACGTGGTGAGATTTATACCAAATAAATTAACAACAGAGGGAGCTAACCCGCCGTGGTACACAAAACGGGTTATATCACTCTTACAAAAGAAGATATTTATACCAAATAAATTAACAATAGAGGGAGCTAACCCGCCGTGGTACACAAAACGGGTTATATCACTCTTACAAAAGAAAAGAAAAAACATGCAAAAAATTAAACACACAAGAAATCCCCATGATAACCAAGCTTTTACAGAAACTAGAAATTTAGCCCGAACTTAAATGCGAGAAGCCTACAATAGTTACCAGAACGAAACCCTGTCACGTAATTTTGTAGAAAATCCTAAGAAAATCTGGTCGTATCTAAAGTATATCAGCGGCAAAACACGATTAATACCTTCATTACACGATAGAGATGTCGAAACTACTGATGACAGTTCCACTAAAGCTGAATTACTTAACCCAACTTTCCGAAATGCCTTCACTAGAGAAGACGAAACAAATACGTCAGAATTCCTATCAAGTGCAGCCGCCAGCAGGCGTAGTTTAGAGGAGCATTACAAATGTTCAAATGTTTATAATTCTATGGGACGAAACTACGTTGGTCATCAGTCCCTAGTCTTACAAACTACTTAAATTAAGTTTAACATCCATGCCCGAGGGAGGATTCGAACTTCCGACGCGGGAGGCCGCGCGATCCGTAACGTGGCGCTCCAGACCACTCGGATACTGCCGCGCGGCCAGTAGCATTAAAGCAACTTAAATCACTTAACAAAACTAAAGTCTCTCGATCCTGATTTTACACCAGTTAGGTTCCTTTCAGAGTATGCTGATGCAATAGCCCCATATCTAGTTATCATATACAACCGCTCGCGCAGCGAACGTTCCGTACCCAAAGACTGGAAAGTTGCACAGGTTACGCCAATATTCAAAAAAGGCAATAGGAGTGATCCGCAAAATTACAGGCCTATATCATTGACGACCATTTTCAGGCAGGATTAGAACATATACTTCCATTGATTGCATGTTCCGTTGGCTCTTGGTAGAATATTTGTTACATGATCACTAAAACACACACGACACTTGTGTAATATTCTACACTTCACTGTATATATTACACCAGTGTCGTGTGTGTTTTAGTGATCATGTTAGAACATATACTTTCCTCAAATATTATTAACTACCTCGAAGAGACGACCTATTGACCCATGGTCAACAAGGATTCAGAATGTTTCGTTCTTGTGAAACATAGCTAGCTCTTTACTCATATGATGTGATAAGTTCTATCAACAAGGGTTGTCAAATAGATTGCGTACTTCTAGATTTCTGGAAGGCTTTTGACACTCTACCTCACAAGCATCTTTTAATCAAATTGCGTTATTACAGAATATCGCCACATTTGTGCGATTGGATTCGTGATTTCCTGTCAGAAAGAACACAGTACGTTGTAATTGACGGTAAGTCATCGAGTAGAACAGACATGATATCTGGCATTCCACTGATTTATTGTTAGAGTGTCTTAGATTGATCGCGGATGATGGTGTCATTTATCGGTTAGTAAAGTCATCCGATCAAAAGCAATTGCAAAATGTTTTAGATATCTGCTTGGTGCAAAAATTGGCAGTTGATCCTTAATAATGTTAAGTGAAAATCCATATGACTACTAAAAGAAATCCCTTAAATTTCAGTTACACGATAATTTAGTCAAACTTACAGATCGACAATCTTAGTCAATATCTAGGAGTAACATTTACGATCAACTTAAATTGGAAAGAACACGTAGAAAATATTGTAGGGAGGCGGACCAAAGACTAGGTTTCATTGGCAGAACACTTAAAAGATACAACAGTTCTACTAAATAAACTGCCTACTCTACACGTGTGCATTCTATTTTGGAGTATTGCTGCGCATTGTGATATATCCACACCAGGTGGGACTGACGGACGATTTGGTGAATGTTCAGAGAAGGGCAACTCGTTCTGTATTATCGCGAAATAGAGGAGAGAATGTCACGGAAATGATGCACGAGTTGGGGTGGAAATCATTAAAAGGAAGGCGTTATTTGTTGCAGCTAGATCATTAAAATAAAGGTTTTATTTGTTGCGGCGAGATGTATTTGCGAAATTTCTTTCAGCACCTTTCTCTTCAGAATGAGAACATATATTGTTAGCACCCACCTACGTAGGGAGACATGATCATCATAATAAAATTAGAGAAAACTGAAAGATTTAGGTGTTCCTTTTTCCCGCAAGCTGTTAGAGAATGGGACTATAGAGAAATATCATAAACGTGGTTCGATGAACCCTCTGCCATGCCCTTCAATGTGACTTGAAGAGTATCTATGTATATGCAGAAAAAAACTTCTAACATGTAAGCTACTACCTATCGGTAGTTATGGAAATAATTAGAGCTGCAGTTCTCTATGACAGGTAGAATAAACACCATTGGTGGTTTTCGAGTTTGGTATTGTTACAGGAGCTGATAGAGTGAATAAAGAACGAGATGACTGATAGAAAATTTAAAAAAGGAAATCGAAAGTTGGAAGTTAGATATCGTGGGGATCAGTTAAACTCGATGCAAAGGTGAACAGGACTTCTTGTGAGGTGATTACAGGATTACAAATACAAAATCAGTTGGTGTTAATGTAGGAGGATATCTAACAATGAACAAGAGAATAGGAATGTGGGTGAGCTACCATGAACAACATGGTGATCGCAATATCATAGCCAAGACAGAAACGAAAACAACACCCAACATAGCACAGTTTTATATGCCAAGTAGCTCTACGGATATTGTGGATATTGAAACAAAGTGTGATGAGATAAAAGAAATTATTGGACAATTAAACGGAAAAGAAAATTTGATTGATTGGAATTCGGTAATAGGAATCGAAAGAGAGGAAAATAGTGGGTGAGTACCTATTGGAGAAAAGGAATGATAGAGAAAGTCGCTTTGTATGATTTTGCTCAGAGCGTAATTTAATCATCACAAATACTGTTTAAGAACCACGAAGGAAGGTTATATACGTGAACGGACTGATTTTATAATGGTAAGACATAGATTTCGGAACCAGCTTTTAAACCGTAAGACGTATCCAGAGGCAGATAGGTTTTGCCCATATCTCCCTGTTTACGAATTGTAGATTAAAGAAGCTGTAGGAAAATAAGAGATGGTACCTGGATAAATTGAAGGAAGCTGAATTCTTCAGAGATGAAATTCTAAAAGTCACAGAGGACCAAATAGGTAGAAAGACAATACCAAGGAAAAAATCCTTGCATATCACAAGAGATGCTGAATCAAATTGATGAAAGGAGAGGATATAAAAATTCAATAAATGCATCCGGTGAAATGGTGTACAGACGACTAAAAATGTGATTGAGATGAATTTCAAAATAGCTAAGCAGGAATGGCTGAACAACTGCAAGTCGGTAGACGAATGTATAACCAGGGGTACAAAAAAATACTGCCTACTGGAAAATAAGAGACATTTGAAGAAAAGAAAAGCAGATGTATGAATATAAAGAGCTCAGCTGGAAAACTCGTACAGAGCAAAGAACGGAGAGCTGAAAGAGAAATAAACTTCAAGGTCATTTTGTAGAAAGGGAAGAGGAAGTAGATCATGATAAGGTAGGCGATAGGATACTGCGAGAAGAATTTGATCGTGCTCTGAAAGACCTCTGTTGTAACAAGGCCCCTTGGAGTAGACGACATTCCCTCAGAGCTATTGACGTCTCTGGGAGAGCGAGCCGTCACAAAACTATACGATCCGTTGTGCAAGATGTATGAGACAGGTCAAATACCCACATAATCTCAGAAAAATGGAATAATACCAATTCAAAAGCAAGCAGGCGCAGACCGGTATGTTTCTTACAGAACCATAACTTCCATAAGTTATGATTGAAGGGAAAGTTTTAAGATGTAAACTCTTTGCTGGGAACAGGGGACTGGTAACCCAGCAGTTGAGTCCCCTTTAAACACCCAACAACAACAACAGTTATTATTGAGAAATTCTGACACGAATTATTTATAGACTACTGTAAAAACTAGTAAAAGCCAACGTCGGGGAGATAAGTTTGGATCTAGGAGAAATGTAGAAACATATAAGACTCAACCTACGGTTTACCTTAGGCTATAGGTTAAGGAAAGGCAAACCTATATTTATAGCATTTATTGATTTAGAATGTAAACCTTAGATATCTAACTGCTAAGGTCGTCACTTCTAAAATTTCTGCATAAATTCTCTGCAAGTCACTTTGAAGTGTATTCAGAGCGTTCATCGAACCGCTTTTTTATGATGTTTCTCTACAGTTCCATTCTCTAATAGCTCGCGGAAAAAAGGAACACCTAAATCTCTCCGTTTTCGTTCTTATTTCTCTTATTTTATTTTTATGACCATATTTTCCTACGTAGGTGTGTGCTAAAAAATATATATAAAAATTTAGAAAAAATTTGTCCGTATTCGGAAGAGAAAGTTCGTGAAAGAAATTTCACAAGACTCACTTTCCTAGACATACAAAGTACTTAAACTAACATATGCTAAGGATAACACAGGCACCTATGCCCGAGGGAGGACTCGAACCTCCGAAGATCCGTGAGAAGTCGTCTCAGACAGCGCGGACATTTGCAGATAACGTTTGACAAAGTTAACTTCAATACACTCTTTCAAAATGTGAAGTCAGCAGGTGTAAAACATAGGAGAGGGGAAAGTTATCCACAACTTGCACAGAAATTCAACGGAATGGACACAGTCTATAAGGAGGGTGGTATAAGATAAACAGTTAACAAGAGCAAAACAAGCGTGTTGGAATGTAGTCGAATTAAATCAGACAATGGTGAGTGAAGTAGATTAGGAAATGAGACAATAAAGGTGTCACATGAGTTTTATTACCTGGTCAGTAACACAGCTTACTGTGGTCGGTGTATAGAAGATATAAAATGCAGAATGACAATGCAAAGAAAACCGTTCCGGATTCACAGAATATTAATTTAAATGTTAAGAAGTCTTTTCTGAAGAAATTTGTCTGGAGTGTACGGTAGTATAACGTGGACTACAGATTGTTTAGAAAAGAACATGAAATGTCGTGCTACAGACAGTCAACATATGACGATTTACCCACCTAATGGTGGGTAGATCGGTATATCTTGACTCAAACAAGGGATCGATTAGTAGGACACATTATAAGGCACCAAGGAATTGTCAATTTAGTAGAGTAGTGTAAGGGAGTAAAAATTGTAGAGAAAGACTGAAAGAAGAAGCAGGTTCAAACGGATGTGTCTTGCCCCTCTTCTTCAGAGATCTTTGGACAGGACAGAGTAGTATGGAGAGCTTCATCAAACCAGTCTCCGGACCGAAGACCATGAAAAGAACGAAAACAGGATTAGATATCGATCGGTCACCGCGAAGGTCACGGAAAGTTGCCCACTCACGCGAGACAGGTCTCGTTGTGTGACTGTCTTTGGACATCTGATCGAACCATGCGTAGTCTAGATTTGTGAGTGATTCAGATGTGACAGTGGCCCGTTGTTGGGCGACATGGAACGGTGAGGTCAAGGATAGTTGAGAGATGGCAGTTTTGATAACATTGTTGGGAGAGGGGGCAGCGAACGTCACTTAATGGCTGCTTTGTCTGTTCAAGTGAAGGGAAATCCATTCGCCTGACTCCCGGCTTCCTGCTATCAGTTCTGACGTAGGAGCATAGATGTTTCCTCTCACTCCTTTCGTTCACAGTGTGTTCCGGTTTCAAATGTTGAAACGGCTTGACAGTTTGATCACAGCTGGACTCGAAAACATTCGCATACATTACGGAACAAATTTGATAGTGGTAGACTATGTAGGTTTTATTTTTTATGGTTTCAGGGGCAAAACTGCTGAGGCCATAAGTGCCCAAGTCAGAACACAGTTAAAACACAGTCAAAGCAAATAAAAGGAGAAGGCTCTTTGCAGTCAGTCACCTTTATAAAAGGAATAGGTAAAATCCCTGAGTAGATTTCTATTTACTGTAGAAACATGGCTGAATTTCCTGGCTGGGGAATGTTAAATTTCTTTCGCCATATTGCTAAGGCGGATAAAAAGTAAAACACGATCTGCAGACCGCGTGTGATCTGCTAAGATATCAGGCAACTCTTATGGGAAAAAGAGATGTGGCGTAGACTATTAAAAATGGGCATTCCGTCAGAATATGACGTACAGTCAATTGTTGGGAACAGTGACCACAAATAGGGGCAGGCTCACCACTTAGTAAGTGCCGGTAGCTGAAACAACAGTGTCCTGTAGGTAACCGAGCGAGAATTACCTCTTCACGACGAAGGGGCCGAGAGGAGGTCAGCCAAACAGTTGGAAGAGGTTTAATCTCCCGAAGTTTGTTCCCGACAAGGGAAGACCAACGGGATCACCAGAGCGATATCACTTGTCTAGAGACACT
Source organism: Locusta migratoria (assembly GCA_026315105.1). Lineage (NCBI taxonomy): Eukaryota > Metazoa > Arthropoda > Insecta > Orthoptera > Acrididae > Locusta > Locusta migratoria. Next base: position 214,120,074 of record CM048745.1, on the reverse strand, counting down.
GACCCGGAGAGCATCTGAGGGGGCTAAACAGGTAGAAAACCGAGGGAGGAAGGCTGCATTAAGTTAATTCTGATACTTGATGACAAATATGCGAATGAACACCTTTCGGTTAAAGCAAAAATGAAGGAAATAGGTGGGATAGAACGGCCTGACCAATTGACTTTAGTTGGGAAAAATGGAAGTAAAGTAGAATATTCACACACAGCTTTCTTCAGAATTAATCAGGGCAAGTGTTTAAAAGCACAAATGAAAGAGCTTGATCCGCTGAGTGCTGTTAGGTCAAAAAGTACTCCGTACCTTAATTAGAACCGAAGATATCTTAAAACATACCGATTAAAATATTCAATGCAAGGACAGAAGGATATCGCGTTTGAATAGAAATAAAGGATGGCGAGACTTAAGTTAATTCTGATACTTGATGACAAATCTGTGTATGAATACCTTCCGTTTAAAACAAGAATGGAGGAAATCGGCCGAGTAGTTTGCTTGGAGTAGCAGTTGGAGCAAAAGAGAGGAAACAGTGGGGAAAATGGGACGAATACAGATCATATCCAAACGATGAGGGTGTGGCTCTCAAATACCAGCGAATTTTATCACGAAACAATTTTCCAGTTTCTACCATCCCCATTATCGAAGTGTAAAAGTTTCCCTGCCTACGGGCTAAACTTCCAAGAAAACCATCGCCATGGGCATATCTGCAAAGGAGGCAACCGTGATTGAAAAGAATGAAAGCCGACTGTAAATGAAAAAGAAAGAAATACTGGCAACGTGGCAGTAAATGTATGGGACACTGTCAGCGGGGAAGAGATACAATGAAAGTTACAGAAACAGACAGCAATAAGGAATGACGAGGGAGAGGGATGAACACGTTGAAAGTTAAACACGAAGTGGCAATGGGAAAGAAAGAAGACAAACGGACGGAGACATACATAGACACTGACAGTAAGACGGCATTGATGACTGGGGGCTTAACTGGGCAAAAGAATTTACAATATTCTACGCTAAAAGAGCGCAAATATGTTCGCATGCCAAAATGTATGGTGAGGAAGTCGGAAATGAGGATTAAAACAGCTGGTCCCACAATTATAGTCAGAGATTCAATATTCGCCTTTTTTGTGCTATGACAGGAGCATTTTTCAGATTGTTATTTATGTATCTATCATTAAACATGATTCTATCGAATTTCAATTTGTTTCATATGACCCCGCAACTGAAAATAAGATCGTGTTATTTCTATTATAAAATCAATATTCAGGATCTGTTTATTATAATTTACATTTAACGAAAAGTATATAATTTAAGGAAAAGTTTTATAAAAGGCTGCAAATGAAATTCGAACTAGAGAATCGTCCATTTGCAGCTTTCAAAGAGGCGCACTCAGTTAAAGACATCTTTTTAACTTGCGGGAAATGTTTTTCATTTCATAGTTGTTGGGAGCTATCTTATTTTTAGAACCAACTTTGTTGAGTCATCGTTGTTTAAAATTCCATCGGATTGCCGTAGCAGACATCTGCGCGCAGACTCTCGAATCCTGTAATTGTAAATAAAATTCAAATTAAGAAAATAAATATAAATTCATGCTAGTCTGTTACTACACAGAATTATTACAATAATAAAACTGCACAATATAGCAACTTCTTTTATTTCAGCTTCTTCTGGATTTTTTGTAGACATATTTAGTTTATTTCGTTTTTGAGAGTTGGCAACGTATAGGAGTTTCCCGGCAGTTCATGAGCAGACCGTAGCGCTTAACGTGAGGGAAGCAGAATCAGGAGTAGACCGCATGCTTCTTAAAAGATTCGAGACGCAGCTTGAGGATTCAGATAACACGAGGAGAAGTTTCGGCAGCAATCAGGAACCATACGGAGACACAGTTGACGAATTACGGTGCTCCGAAGCAGAGAAACGAAGAGCTGTTTGTTTCTCTGGATACAAAATTTCAGATGTATAAAGAAAAAAGTGATACACTACAACCAAAATCCTCGATTATGCTGTACGACAGAGCACTACAGTCATACTGATCGCTAAAGTACAAACTCGAATTTGTTTTGCGGACTTATGGAGGAAGCGATTGCAGAGCACATACGAAGCGATACCAAGAATTTTCATTGTACACTACCACCACGAGGTAATAAGACAGACGTGGAATTAAAAGTAGTGCGTGCTGGTCGTACAGTGTAATGACAGGTGGCGTATGAGTAACAGTGTAACGCTAATGTAGGTGAATGTATGTCGTAAGGATTAATTTACTACACCCTTAGATACACAACAGTGACACACGACACCAATATTTAAATTTTAATTTGTGTTATGTAAGACAAACATTTTTTTCCAATTTTTTCTCATTCTTTCATTTTGTAAAATTGACAACGAGGAATAAAAAAGATCAACAGCAGATGTAAAGATTGGAGAGGAAAATAGTAAAGAGGGTGGAGTGTTAAGTATCTGGGAAGCGTAATTGAAAAAAGTGGGAGGAATGAATGGAGATCAGTGAAAGAGATAAGAAACCCCATAGATTCCTGTAAAGTGTGCGAAATTTGATGTGGAGAAAAGATGTACCACTGAAGAGTAAGCAATGCTCCAATACTCACGTATGCATCAGAGACGTGGGATATAAAGAAACGGCAGATGAGCAGAATACAGGCGATTGTGAAATGAAATGCCACAGAAGCAGGGTTGGTGTAACCAGAGTGGATAGAATGAGAAAAAAGATTGTGAGGAAAATTTTTAAGGAGAAACCTCTGCAAGAGACCATAGAGTAGTCGAGATTGAGGTAGTATGATTACTGGCATCGTGTCTGTTCTTTTCGGTCATGCCCGAAAGAACCAACACCATTAGTTGACAGTAGCGGGCGTAAATTTACGAAATCGAAATATTGGAACATTTCGACCGTTTCGGGGGGTTAAAATTAATTCAACGATAAAGTGAAAAGGGAAGGGAAGCGTGTCTAGATAATCTGAATGGTTAAGGCGACCGCTGGCCCGAAATGGGAAATCCGGGTTCGATTCCCGGTCCAGCATAAATTTTTAACTTTGTCCTTGAATTTATTTCAACCCCACGAAACAGACGAAATGTTTCAGTATTTCGATTTCGTAAATTTATGGCCGTTACTGTCAACTAATAGTGTCTGTTTTTTCGGACACGACCGCAAAGAACAGACACTATATCAATAATTGTAAATATGCCCACAACAGGCAATGAAAATTTCAATGCGGACGCATTCAAACGCTCGATCCCTTATGGCAATTCAGTATAGGCTGCGAGCAAGAGGAATCAATGGACAGGGGGCTAGAAGTTGAGAATTTGGGTTGGAAGGAAACGTGCTTGGATAGCCTGATTGGTTAAGGCGACCGCTGGCCCGAAGCAGGAAATCCGGGTTCGAATTCTGGTCTAGTACAAATTTGATTTCAGCCCCCGGTAATGGTCAAAATGTTTTAATATTTAGATTTCTTGAGATGGTATGGCCATGTCAAGAGAATGGAAGATGGCAGGATTCCAAAGAAAACCCATAGGATGGAAATAAGAGGCAGGAGACCAAGAGAAAGACCAAGAGATAGCTGGAACATGGTAATAAAGGAAGCAGTGCAGAAGAGAGAAGAATGGGACAAAGTGCAAGAGGAAAAGTGGTGGGAGGATAGGGAACGATGGGGAGGCCTATGTTGGAGCAGAATCCGGCCAGAGGCTGGAAACTCTAGTGGATGATGATCATCAAGATGAACAGTGTTTTATTGTTAATTTACAACCAGAAATCATATCTTAAGGATGGAGATAGCTTTTCAGAAGTATTTGTCATAAACTGTGTCATGTATAGCAGCATTTTTAGGCTTGGCTAGATACGGTGAGCTGATGGAATGAACCGTCTCTTCACCCAGAACTATTAGCACAGTGTGGGGACACGCCTCCCCGGCGACGAGCAGCGCTAGCAGACCTTTGGACAGCCAGCAGACGACAGGGAGCCTCAGCGACTGACCTCCAACGGCGCTCGGGGAAAGCAAGTGTGGATCAAGTGGAGTGAACAGCCAAAACCAAAATGCCTCCTCCTGCCTCTGCATCTCGCGACCACAGACCAAGGTATTGTGTGACGCGACACTTTGGCCACAGAGCTTTGTGGCCGGCACACGGAAACTGTAGACGGAGGGACGCCACTGCATCAATTCCCAAGGACGACTCGACATGAGAACAGCCTGTCGCCACTCCACGAGGTGGGGATCCACACGTCCCTGACACTGCTACTGGCCACTCGAGCAGCGCACGTGCTGGAACTACTTGCTCTCTGCGAGGGGCACTCGACTGCACTCTCGAAGCAGAGGAACCATCAGCCCAGCTGCCTCACCCTCCCTGTCACGGCTACTGCTGATACCACAGCAGTCTTGCCCTTGCTGCTGCTCAGTCCCGCCACGCTACGTATTTGTTTCAACTCCAAAACATGTATCTGCGAGCCTAGTGCTGTGTTCCAGGCGTGTGAAGCATGTAATATATTTTTTTTTCTTTTTTTGTGGTTTATGGGTGGATGGAACCAAACAACAAGGTCATCAGTCCATGTAATTTTTTTTCACCTCTTGGAATTTTGTTAAGAGCGATAAGTTTTCATTATAACGAAAACCTGAATATTTGAAAGATCAGCCCCATCTTGGCATACTATTAAGTTTCATTTTTCATACTTTTTCATTAACTTTTCACAAATTGGGAATTCGGGCGTTTTTTCTACGTTGTATGTGCACAATGTAAGTTTCGTTTGGTTATATAAAACAAAAGTGTACAGATACAGAAAAAATATCTATTGTACAAAAATCTTCAACTGTTAAACTACTTTTCCACGCTTATATATTTTCGACGACGTTACAGCGTTCAAAGAATGAAATAAATCGCAATTTGCGATCAGTTGTGGCTTCACTGTACTAGGTTTAGATGGAATACCAAAGTGCGGCGAATGAAAATCTGTGCCCGGCCGGGATTCGAACCCGGGATCTCCTTACTAGGCATACGCGTTGACCACTCCGCCACCGAAGACACAGTCACCAACACGACTGCAGAGGACTCTTCCCTGCACGTCTCCCGCCACACCCAAATCTCGATTCGCCACGCTGTCTCTTTCCTATTACCCGGCCGGGCACAGATTTTCATTCGCCGCACTTAGGTATTCCATCTCAATCCAGTACAGTGAAGCCATAACTGATCGCAAATTGCGATTTATTTCATTCATTGAACGCTGTAACGTCGTCAAAAATATATAAATATATAATTCCAAAATATGTATTTGCGTACGTAGTGCTGTGTTCCAGGCGTGTGAGGCATGTAATTTGTTTCTCCACTTGGACTTTTGTGAGGGAGCGATAAGAGCTGTAAGTTCTCATTATCACAAAAACCTGAATATCTGAAAGATACGATGTATGTCCACAAAGTAAGTTCCGTTTAGTTATATAAAACAAAAGTGTACAGATATAGGAAAAATATTTATTGTACAAAAATCTACAACTGTTAAACTATTTTTCTATATAGCTTCCGAAATTTTGTAGGCACTTGTGATAGAGTGGCACAAGTTTTTGTATGTCTTCTTCATATAAGGTTGATGCCTATATATTCAATCATGTGGTAACGTGTTCTTTCAGCTCGTCATCATCGTTGAAATGTTGTCCACCAAGGACAAATTTTATGTGTAAGAAGAGATGGACGTCGCTAGGTGCGAGGTACGGGCTGTACGGACGATGATCAAACACGTCCCAGTGACATTCCCGTAAGAGTTGTTTAGTCACGTGTGAGGTCGGGCATTATCGTGGAAAGAAACACCACCTTTTGACAGTAATTCTCGGCGCTTGTTCTGTATTGCGTGACGCAATTTCTTAATGGTCTCCAAATAAATCAGCAAAAAAACGCACTCTCAAAACTAAACTATTACAATAAATATTTTTCCTAATGCAGAAAGGGTTCCCTAGCATGAGTCGTGAGACCACAAGCTAACAGCAAGATCTTTCCCGACCAGGGCCGGCGCAAGGCACGTGCGAAACGTGCGGCCGCACGGGGCGGCAAATCTGCCGCCCCCCTTTTTTTTTTTTAATTTTGTAGGACAAACTCAACATTCATGCCCAAGAGGGTATTCGAAAGCAAACCTCGGGAGGAGCGGCTTCGGGAACTTTGGCAAGGCGCCTCGACTACCTGCCGGCCGCCCCCGTTGAATAAGGGGAGGGAGGAGGACTGATTTGTTCCTCGCCACTGTGGCAGCACCGTCGTGTTTACGCCGTAGGAACGGAGAGCGGGAAGGAGTCTGGCGTATACGCCAGTATTCTTACAGAGCGTTACCAGTCTGTTACGTGTCTTGCGTTTACTCACAACTAATATTGCAGAAGACGAAATCTAATTTGGAAATTCAAATGCAATGTTCGATACACGATTATGTGTTAAGCCTCTAGCAATTATGCTAAGCCCTTCAATGGCAGTTTCCGAGTGTTTTGTTCTTCCCGCATTATGGATAAAAATGGTTGCACATTACTAGTCAAACATGTCCAACACGTACAATGACTAGATGTATTCCGAATGGGTAAATACGCAGCGAGTAATTATAAGGGATAAAGACATTGGTAGTAAGCCTGGCATAAGTTGGGTTTCGACGTATTTTACAAAATTTTTGCTATCCGTTTCTGACTGATAAACGTTTTGGTTTTTGAGCCATGAAACACCTGTATGCGCCTGCATGAACAACAATTAAATTCTGACCGGCACTTTTGTTTGACAATACTACTCGCACACAATCACTTTGCCAACATTTATTTACTATATACGGTTTTCCATTGAATACATTATCTGTTCACAACAACTGAAAAATATTTATTTACGTTAATTTTGTAAGTTCATGTTGCGCGGGATTAACCGAGCGGTCTAAGGCGCTGCAGTCATGGACTGTCCGGCTGGTCCCGGCGGAGGTTCGAGTCCTCCCTCCGGCATGAGTGTGTGTTTTTGTCCTTAGGATAATTTAGGTTGAGTAGTGAGCGTGTGACCTTAGCAGTTGAGTCCCACAACATTTTCGTAAATTCACAAGGCTTGTTAAAATTAGCTGTATTTCTTCAATCAGGTTTAACTCTATTTTTGAGCTGGTGCCCAGCGACTGTTTTGTACAAATCTGTAGAGAATGTCACATATCAGTCGCATTTTTTGTTTTTATTTTCTAGATCTACATATATTTCGGGTACAGTGTGGCTATTCTCAATGCTTTATGTTTACATCTATACCGTCATGCTGAACGTAACTGTCAACTTGGCAGTTTATATGTAAGCACATATTAAAAGCTTTTGAGACTGGCCACTCAGCGGCCGAAACCTAGGTAGATCTGAAAAGTAAAAACAAAATTTGCGATTGATTGCTGACATTTCCTATAGATTTGTTTAAATGAAATTCCACAAGCGTTTTGAAAAACAAAAAATCGTGGGGTCGGAGGGGGGTCGGCAATTTAGAAGCTCGCACGGGGCGGCACTTGGGCTTGCGCCCTGTTCCCGACCGTTACTGTTACCATCAGTTCAGCCAAACAATGCGAAGTTGTTCCATAGAAACATGACAAGTATTTCATGAGAAACTTGACCTTATAAGAACTTCAAAAGATCGTTTCTCCAACGCCATCTATTCCTTTTGTCTCCATATCTTAAACAAACAGCTTGGCTCAGCATTCAAGTCACAAAATCTCATCTCCTCGGCTATCCCGCCGGAACGACAACTGCACACAACCTCGGTTCCCACGCTTCTGCAATCTCATCCGCGCGCCTAGCAAAGCCTGCCGTTTCAATAATCACAACCCTACTTCCCGGCAACAATACTATCACTGCCATCGAAAAATAAACTTGCAACCAAAGATAAACAACCCATGCCTGACTAGCTTGACAGCGGTCTCAAATTCTCAGTAAATTTGAATATGAAATGTATACCTTCCCATAGAAGGTATCTTACATCATCCCCTTTCTCCCTATCAAAAATTTGATAGGATTTTGTTTTTTAAACAACCTTTCATCCTTACCATAAGAGGAAATTATGCTCATTTCAATGAGGCGACAGTGTGTCATTACATTTTCAATCGCCAGTACCGTCATCTGCTTACTGTAATTTTAATACCACAAAACATAACAGAGCATGCGTATTTAGTCATCTGAGTGTAGATGCCGGATTTTCCATAAAGTGGTTAAAACAAAGCGGAGGACATCGATGCGTACACGAACTAAAGTCACGTTTTATATTCAACAGCACTTTCACATTCGAAGAGTACAAAAAATTCAAATGTTCAAATGATAATGCTATGAGTCATTCAATGGCTAGAAGATGGGTCAGACTGTTCAATGAAGGACGTGATCAAGTGCATGATGAAGCACGAAGTGGACTCCCTTCTGTGGTTACTGATGAACTGGTTCACACAACTAAAGAGAAGATTAAGCACAACCGTAACTTTACACTTAGTGCCCTTGCTATAGAAATTCGCAAATCTCACGTAACTAATTCCTGAAGTTGGTAGTGAAAAACTGAAAATTCGAAAACTTTGCTCACGTTGGGTACCCAAAATCCTTACTGAACAACACAAAAAACAACGGACGGTCAGTTCTCTTCAGTTTTTGACAAGCTACAACGAAGAAGGGGATGGTTTTCTTTCTCGGATAATCACGGGGGATGAAACTTGAGTATCGTACGGCACCCCTGAAACAAAAAGGAAACAATGGAATGGAGCCACACTTCAGCGCTTACGAAGGTTAAGCCTAAGCAATTATTGACACCTCGAAAAGTTTTGTGGACAGTTTTGAGAGTGCGTTTTGAGAGTGCGTTTTGAGAGTGCGTTTTTTATGTAATAGGAATTTCATGGGTAGTGTTCTTCAAATATAGTATTGTTGTAACATTGTTTGTGTGAATCGAGTTAAATTTATTAACAGTAAATAAATGTTTATCTTTGTTTAAAAATAATTTTGTAGGCAGATTATATATCTGAGTTATATTTTTCTCAGAAAGATTTTAAAATCCAAAACATGACATTGTTAGTAATTTTCATGAAGTTACATCAGTTAGAAAATAAAACAGATATTTCATTTTTTTTTATTATTAGTTCGAGTTTCTTAAACAGATTACCAGTTTATCCCTCCTCACATTTTTTTTTAACTGTCATATATGTTTTCTGTAGTTAGCTTTCCAGTAGTTAGTACAGCAGGAAATAGTTTGGTGTTGCGCAAATTTATGCACTAAGTGAAAGTGAGAAAGAATCAGCTTTTGTTGTCATGCTTACAGTTCAGTATGATTTACATATTTCAGGATAGGACAATTCATACAGTGTTCAGTACAGGTTAACAAGTGTTTGCATTGATAAATATTGTGTTCGTTACATTCAGTTAAAGATTGTTAGTTCAGTCAGAAACAAGTTTGTAGGGCCAGAATTATCAACACAGTGATTTTTTTTATCAGTAATTTTCAGACAGTTAACTTTGTTACGACATTTTTATACAGAAACAATGAGCAGTTTGTGTTTCATTAGAATAAACAATATGCAGTCAGATAGGTTTTGCAATACCTTGACATTCACATAGAATACAGTTAACATAACGCTGTGCAAAGCCATACGGATAGAACAAGTTCAAACACATTCAGTTATATTTCATTCAAGTAGCGTCAGTCAGTTACATTTCTTAGATCATATGGTAAAACACATAATTTTCGCAGCAGACGTAAATTCTGTAAGAGAGAAGGACAAGCAAGAAACTTTCAAAGTTATCATGATATGCAGTGTCCCACAATTAAAATGTAATCTGTTGAAGAAGGCCACCCTACTCGATTAGCCGTGTGGTATAACGCATCGCTTTCCGAGACGGGGAGTCGTACCGGCCTCGGTTCGAATCCGCCCGGCGAATTAACGAAGGGGGTCGGAGTGCCGACCAGCCTGGTTGAGGTTTTTAGTAGGTTTTCCACATCCTCCTAAGTGAATACAGGGCTGGTCCCAAAGTGTCGCCTCAGTTGCATGATTCGCAAATATTTCGTAACACTTACACATACATAACACTATACACAGACATCTGGAGTACACATTTCCTCCCGGGGGGGGGGGGGGGATAGAGTGGTGACAGGAAGGGCACCATGCCACCCCATAACTACTAACACACGACCCTGCGTGTTCGGGAACATGGCCAAACAGAAATAAAGATTTGCATGGATTACAACTATACAACAATCGATTTTGTGTTTGTTTGCGTGTCGATTTTCGAAAGTTGGGCGCAATAACTGGTCTTTCTGAAGATGACGTTCTGTGGATTTCGATAGATGGTTACAATGAGAAATACGAGTTTTTATTGTTCAAATGTTTGTTAAGCTTATGGGACTTAAGTGCGGGATCATCAGTCCCTAAACTACTTATGAAGTAACTTATACTGAAGACAACACAAAAGTCCATGCCTGAGGGAGGATTCGAACCCCCAACGGGAAACGGCTTTGCGCATCGGAGCATAGCGTCTCAATGCACTCGGCCACTCCGCCGCGGAAGTTTTTATTGTCTTCTGATGCATTGGGTATTCTGCTATGCTTTGAGAATTCTCAATATATAAAAAATCTTGTAAGCAATTAATTTTTATAGCTTGATTAAAACTATTTGTGCCTAAAATGTTTAGCCTATTAAATAGTTATACCCTTAAGTGTTTACGGTATTTTTTCATAGTGTTATTTCCATTAGTTAATTGGATACAGCATTTTCAGCACTGGTGGGACATGCACAATAGGTGTCACACTGCAGGTGCTATCAAAATGTTCGTAAATCTATCGGACTCAGCTGCGTGGTCATTAGTTCGTAGCTTACAAACTACTTAAACAAAACCAAGTCCCACCACACCCATCATTATTATTTTACGTACCAGTCACATGCCCCCCCCCTCTGGTATCCTATTTCCCACATATCCAGAGCCCAATATATTTTCTATTGAGCCCAATATCTAAGATAAGTACACATTATTTCTAAGCTAAATTTTAGTTTTTATTCATGACAATTATGTACATAGACTGACATAACCTTTTGTCTAATATGTTTGTAACTATTTTCAATCATTATGACAAAGTTCAAATTAATGTCTTAAAAAGATATATGTTTATTAATTGATTGATGTAATAAAATTATCTTGTTTTCTTACTGCTATAACTTTGTTATGTTTACATGAAAACAAGGATATGCTATAAATGTTATCACTTCAAGCATTTATATCAGACTCTTAGCAAAAAACACTACTATGGTATTTTCAGTTTCACATGTTTTATTTTTACTGTTTGACAATTAACTCAATATGCTGTAACTGTGTTATGTTTACACCCACCAAAACAAAGTTATGCTATCAAGTTTATCACTTCAGACATTTATATTCAAGCTAATAACAAAAACACTACTATGTTACTTTTAGTTTCACACTTCGTACTGTTTGTCAATCAACTCAGTATGATATGTATTTACGATTTTCTTACTGCATTATCTGAAATTACGTTTTTTGCGACATAACCTAAATAATGTCACTCGATGTTTTATTTATTGATTTAATGTATAGCTACAAATTTCAAACTATGTGAACATCACAGCTCCATAGTATTACAAAAGTACATTTCATGCTTCTACTTCATTATGTTGTATAGCACATGTTGATAAACATAGCAGTCACATTATTTATATCAACCATAGATCCCAGTGAAGACCAAAGACGATCATAGACGTAGCATAATTACACACACTATAATCTTTGCACAATGAGATACAATGTAAGCATGTTTGTTTATCTTTGGTTTTAAATTTTTTTATTGTACACTCATCAATGTATGGTTCAGTTTGTAGCAATCAGCCACTGGGACAATATCGATAAGTAGTTTAGTATGATGACACATATTTATTTTACAATCTTGCAATTTTGTGTTATGATATATTAAGCTATTGCCTAAACTCTGTAAGTATCTCACATGTAACTTGCCATATTACTCCATTAATGTTGTATATGGTTGACTAATGCACGTGGTAAATTTCATCTACTTCAGGCTGACGCTTGAAAATGATAAAGTAACCGAAACCGGTAGCACTGGGTTAAAAAATAAACAGCTATGGTCCATATGTCGTTTTGCAATTACTTAAACTGAGGTAAACTAACCTAAGGACAACACAAGGAGGGAGGACTCGAACCCCCGACGGCGAACAGCCGCGCGCACGGCAGCACGGAGCCCCAGCGCGCACGGCTAATCCGCCGCAGTGCAGGTGCTGTCAGGTAGAAGGCAGCATCACGGTTGAGGGACCGTGAGGTATGTGGATTTTAGGCGTTATGTCCCCTAGGAGAATACCTGGCTGGTACCTAAACTCTGCCTCAGTTAAACCAATCACAAACATTTAAAAAAGAAATAAAAAACATTTATTTGAAATAACTTATTATATCTCGGGCCCACAGTGTTAGAAATGTCATATATTGACATAATGCGAAAGAATAGTCCAAAACACTGTATTTATTTATTTATTTATATATCACACAAGATATCTTTC